>OY728119.1:1570625653-1573125653 GCA_963277665.1 Viscum album | reverse complement strand
ATGAAGCATACCATACAGACATTGGAGGACATGATTTGTGATTGCATCCTTGATTTTGTTCATAGTTGGGAGGGCCACCTTACATTGGTGGTGTTTTAATGAAACAAAATCTATCACTCCACCATTGGCATGGTACTATTCAAGGCATTTTAGGGGTAGCCATGCAGATCACCTCAATGCTCGACAGACCTTGGGGAGTCATCACTCATGTGTCCAATGTTGGTAGGTGCTACTACTAAGAAGGTACAGATTATCTAGAAGAAGTTGAGGACTACAAAGAGTAGAACAAAATCTTATGTTGTTTGGATATGGACACCCTTGGTGTTAATGAAGGGATACCATGTTTTCCTTTATTTCTCACCCCGACAGGGATTGCAGAGATTTTCTAGGGGTGGAAAGTTATCTCTGATGTTCGCAGGATCACTTCAAAATCTTATCCGAGTAGGCGATGTGGTGTACATCATAGATTTCCCCCCATAGTTGTACCAAGTGAACGGTCTTTTCCACGTGTCATATCTGAGGAGGTCTGTGTATGAATAATAACATGTCATCAAATGGGAAATGTTGTGCATAGATGATGGGGTGATGTTTATAGAGATCCGAGTGGGGATTGAGGATCAACCAGAGAAGGTCCTTCATGGATAGTCAATTCCTATAGTGTGCATTCGGCGGAAGCACAAGAATTTCCACGATACAACATGAGAGAGGGAGGCGCGTATTTGTGATTAGTACCCCCATTTGTTTGTTTAGCCTTGTTTTGTCTTATGAGGACGTGAAGCCCCAAAAGGGGGGAGTAATGTAATTTCTTGGAAAATCTGTGTAATTTTTTATTATATGGAATTATTTTGAGGCCATATGATCTGACGACTCCTGATTTCGAGGCCCACTGAACACAGAAAAAAAATTGAAGTTTTTTTGTTCATTTGAAAAAACTCGCGAGAGGGTTTTTTCTAACTATTAAACTCATTCTCTGATCAAAACTTATAGGGAACCATTTAACACAGAATGGTGGGATTCCCCTAGAATGGACTTAACGTCAACTAAAAAGGTTCGATAAAAAAGTTAATTTTTGGATATTTTGGAAAATAATTGAATATCATAAAAAGTTATTTTTTTCTATCAGTCATGAGGTGGCCCAAAAAATCTGTGGTTTTGTGAAAAAACAACGATGAGTCTCATTAAATGAATCTTATTAATGGATTCTAAATATGACGCGTAAAAACACATTAAATTAAGAATAAAAGATACGCTATTTCATAAATGAAACAATATAATGACATGATGAAATAGCATAATATAAACTTTGCAAATGTGTTTTATTTTAATGGGTTAACACATTGGAGAAATCAAGAACAACGATTGGAATTTATCTGACAATATTATAGTGATAATTTTCTCCAACAACGAACGATGAACATCGCGAATCGACAATAACCTAGAAGAAAATTGAAGAACATGACTAGAGAGTGTCAAATGCTAAAAGAACTTGAATCCCCAACAATGGATCCATTCATTGAAAAAATACGTCAAGGTAGGGGTTTGTTTTTGTTTTATGTTTCCTCGTTCTTTATTAAAAATAACAAACGTAGATCAACCCATGAACAGGTTAATCCATGGATCACTTGTTCTTTCACGATGATACATTTCTTGGGGTTTTGAGATGGAATTATTTGATTAATTGTGATGGATCTTCAAACCTTTATCCTATGCTTGTTAACCTTTAACATTGATGGGGTGGGATGAAAGAAAAAAGGCCAAGCCCCTCCACATTGTGATTTTTTGCATTCATGGTGGCCACATATTTGAAATGGAGTGAATGATGATTTGAGGCCATGAACCAGATTATTTCATCCCCTGGATGATGTATGTTCAAGAGCCATGAAGAATAAACCAGCGAAGCGGACCTGGTGGTCTGTGGAAGAACCCAACGAGCATCCGATTGACGAGACATTTGCAGCGCGGGATCCCTCATAACAAGGTGGATCATTTGGAATATTCTAAGGAGGCGTTAATGGATGTTGGAATTTGAAAAATGACTTGAAGAGAGGTTCTCCTTGAATCATTTGAAATACATGTGGAGATATTATGGCTGACTATGACCTGAAGACTACTGAAAATAGACCTTGTGTGGATCAGCTATGATGACCTAGTAGGGAGTGTCTCTATTTGACCAGGTAGGACCATGGTGGGGATTGACTCTGTGTGACCTGGTAGAGCCATGATAATCGATAGGAGAAGTAGCATAGTATGATGGAAACGGTGGGAAGCTGTTCTGTGTGACTCGACATGCCCATGGTGTGGAGCAACTCTGTGTGACCCAACATACCCATGGTACTCATGAGGGATGAGTACCACAACAATCAAAGGTTAATGGGAAGCGGCTCTGTGTGACTCGATATGCCTAAAGTAGGCAATGACTCTGTGTGACCTGACATATCTATGATACACATTTTGGAAGAGTACTCCAATAGCCCAAGGTGTTCAGTGATACGACAAATGGACTTACTTTTCTTACTGTAGATTATATCTGATGTGTGTTGTCTTGTTTCAAGATCATGATTCATGTCCATGATTTTTGTGTTTATTGTGGACTGATTTGTAGACTTTTTTTGTTGGTTTGGGGTCCCTAATGGGTATTTTGTTACTCACCCTTACACGAGATTCCCTCACACGTGTTGTGTCTAGTGTAGACGATAAATGACTTGGCGGAGGACTTGGTGGCCTAGGACCAGGCAGTGACTAGTGAGTTCATGCAGGCATGATGTGCTTCTATGGATTCCCGTAGCTACTTTATACTTACCCATCTGGTGGGGTTTCTAGTGAGTGGATTTCCATTGAACTTCTATATACTCTTGTTGCAGTTGACTTTTGTTGGGTTTTTATTCTATCCCATATACTTTTAGAAGTACATTTACACTCACTGGATTTTTAGCAACATAAACATTCTCTTTTCTAGTGATCTTGGGATGTTGTTGTATGTGTGTTCATACAGGTACTCATGAAAATTATTCTCTGTTTTAGGTTGATGCCATTGGTGCTATTCTCCAACCCCTGGCCTTCGGGAGGATTGGTTGGGAGAGTCATGGCATGGGCCCTAGGGGAAGGGTTTTTACATGGTTCACTCCCATAGGCATATTAGCATCATGAGTTCACTCCTCAAACCATCGTGGTAGTCATGGATAACATCCATGGACATCTTAGTTGGAAAGGTTCTCTCCCAAGATAATATTAATCTATCTGATGAAATATAAATCCTTTCCCAATGCATTGGAAGGAGATATAGGTACCACCCATCTCAAAATGAAATCACAAATACATATGAAACAAGATTATAAACAATCATAAGATAACACATGAAATGAAATGGGTGTCATAAACATATCATAATATCTTAACCTGTAGAAAAGTGGAATGTTTCATAATCATTTCATCAAAGCATAACCTAGGAAAAGAAGAAGATTTCACAATAATATAACCCATAAGAGGGAAAATCGTTTCATAAACATCATTCCATTAAAACATAACCATACAAACAAATAATTGAGTGGAACATTGAATTATATAATGAATATGTAATGAGTAACACCATCTGATGTCATCTTAGATTGGAAATAATTTTGAAATATCTTTCAAAAAAAATTCATGATGAAATGATCCTTTCTCATTTGAAATATAAATCTTAAAATGTAAAACCTTTTGAATACTATTTGCATGAAAATAAACTGGTATACTTATAGAGTAACCATGAAAACAATTTTGAAATACTTTTTCTTTTAAAAACGTATAGAGGAGCTTGAAAACCATTTGAAAACAGATTTACATGAAAACATATAAAAGAAGAATGAATTTTTTTAAAAACTATGTCGTTGTAAATATATTTTAAAAATATTTTCTAAAAAAATAATCCTTTAAAACATGCAGAAAAAGATTAAAAGAAATTCCAGCTGGTAAATCCGTATGTTCAAAACAGTTATTTAACACAATAAATGTTTTAGAAAAGTTCCATAAATGGAAAAGGAAAAGAAGATTACTTGTGATGCACCAATCCCAAAAACCAAGAGCTAGTGCATTATTTTATTACATTTTCATTATTACAAGGAACCATTTCCTGAAGGACTGATTAGTTTAGAAAATTTGGAAAATATATTTCAAACATGAAATAATCATTACATTTTGAAACATAATATGCAAAATTTTACCCTCCTTGAGAAAACACAATTATTATTCTAACATAACCATAGATATCAATCATAAAACACATCTTGTCATCCGAGGAAAATTAAACATTTGAATGGTCCATGATCAGATGATCAGTAAGGTTAGACAACAAAGAGGAAGCTATCATAAATAACCACAAACATTATGGCAAGTATAAAACTAAAACACACGCATTTTAATCATAAAATTGAACATAATATAGAAAGAATAAATGAAATAATTCCATTTAAACATTCACATGGATATTCTACTAGTCGAATAATCACATGTAATATCAATAACTAATATCATAATGAGCTAATTCAATATGATGTACTTTTGAAACATACCATTGAGGCCACATCTATGACATCTAGAAATAAATGGTCAAGGACTTGATTAAATACATATCTAAAAATAAATGGGAAAGGCCTCAGCTAAGTCTATATCTAGTTAGTATCATGAGACCAATCAATGCATCGAGGGGCTATAGTAGGCTCCACTCATCACTTACTACGTCTAATGCATTATTCTTATGAAAAGGGTGAAACATAAGAAAATCATTCATATTAAAACTAGAATATGAAATGTTAATACATTAACCATAAAAAATGAATGGTATCAAAATATAAAATCCATAGGAAAATGTATAAAAAACCTTCAATACAATATAAAAGATTATATCATAATAAGTCAACCTCAATTAAGAATAAAATCCAACAAAGGATATTGATATAGATAAAAATAATCTAACAAAATCATTAATACTCCTTGAAAGAAATATCTCATTTTAATTTAAAACCACTTAAAAGAATTTTCAATTATAAATAAAAACATTTATTAAAAAATAACCCTTTAATATTTTAAGGAAATAATAAAAATATTAATTAATCATAATGGAGTAAAATTTCTGCTTACACTGAATATGTTAAAAAACAATCTTTCCACAAATTTTCCCAACATGTTAAAAGTAACTCATTTATAAAATGAGGGAAATATTCATTTCAAATTGTTTTTTAAAAATTTCAAAATGGTTAAAAAAATGAATTTAAACAACTTTTGATAATATTTTCAATTAAATTTTAAGAAACATGGAAATTTAGGATAAGGATTTCTTAGTATATAGTTACATGTAAGCAATCTTTGATAAAAAAGAAACTGTAAAAATAACCCTTACTTTGTCATTTGGTTAGTAAAATATGTGTTAAAATATTTTATAATGGGTAAAATATGTTATTTAATTATAGGAGAATAATTTAAATATTTATTATATCATGTATGATCCTATTATATCATTTGGTTTATAGTATTTCAATATTACCGTTATTTTGGGTGTTAACTACTTCATTTTCGCATTCATGTTTGGTTGGGTAAGTCATGTTTGTTAGGCATAAGATGTTTTTTATTCATTTATAGAATCAAATAAAGTTAATGATAATAATTATTACTCATCATATAAATTTTATAATAATTCATGAATTTTTAATGTGGATAATGGATCTCACCGTGTCGTGGAAATGATATGTCATACGTACGCACAAGCGACGATATCATTCCGTTGATGGTTAAATGGTATGAAATGGGATGGAATATTAGATAAACAACATAATTATCATGTTATATTAATTATTAATAACAATTATACTAATAATTATATCCATTCAATTAAAGTAGTGTCGAATAAAAAATTACACCATGTCAGGGGGATGGTAAGCCATACGTACGCATGCATGGTGATATTATTATTCATATGAAGGATAAAATAAGGAATATTGTTATCCCATAATTATAATTACATCACAGTATATGGATGATACTGGATTTAGTAATTTTATATGTAAAAAACATAGAAAGAGGAAGTAGAAAAAGAAAATAACATTGAAAGAGGTGGTAAAACAATTACCTCCTTTTTGATTATATCCATTTGGTTTGCAAAAAATGACTTCATAGGATGGATTTCTGCAGAATGTGTGACCTATTGGATAAATTAAAATATGTTGGGATAGTAAATGGGTAGGGTTTGGTTGATAAAATGTGTCTACATGTGTGATTTAAAGAGAAGGAGTGATTTCCTCTTATTAGAGAGGGGGGGGACATTTGAAAATACCAAAACAATTAAATTAATATAAATTAATTTTTAAATTAAAATAGATCCAAATTGAATTATTAATAAAGAAAATATGAGTTTGGGTTTATTTAATCTCATTTAATAATATTTTAACATGTTTTTATTTTAGTTTAAAACTTATTGTTTCGATTTATCGTTTTAAAATATATTTAATTTTATTTGTGGGAATACTATTCTAAATATTAAAGGGTTATAAATATTTACTTATGTTGTGTAAATTGTCCATAATTAGAAATGTTATGAAATTATAGAACTTATTATTTTTACATTTTAATTTTTAAATATTTTTGTGATTTGTAAATAATTTATTAAAATTTTATTTTCATAAAATATCATTAGATTTAATTTGGAAACTATTCATTTATTCGACATTAATAAAATACCACACAGAAGAATAAATCTAACTAAAACATTGAATATACTACTAACATGTCATAGTCACATATAAAATTCATGGATCGCCATAATTAATTCAAATTATATTTATTATAATATTTTTTAAACTATTTATTTGATATTTATATTAATAAAAAAATTTATGCATCACTATTGTTTCATCATTAAGAGTTATTATTTAATCTCTAAAAGTTGTAAATAAATTTCGATGATGTAGTTAATTATGATAGATTTTCTAGATACTACATATAGTTGAAGTTATATCCTACCTATCCTTATATAACTATTAATATACTTATACAAAATGAGAGTGTGACATTCTATCATATTCATTAATTTAAATAATATTAATTTCATATTCATGGGAAAGTGGAAATTAAGTAATTAAATTTAAAACCGAATATTATAAGGGTCTAATTTAGTCATACAATAGTATTTTTATAGGTATTAATGTAATTTATATTATTAATTTTACATTTAATTACCTGATTTTCCCTTACCTATGGAAATTAAAAATTACTAACGTTACAATTCATAATGCCCAAAAATAAAAGTAACATATTGAAATAATTTTTACCCATGGATTAAAAAAATTGTATCAATTTATGAAAATTTTAAACACATAAGTTTCAGTAATTAATTTAAAATTAATCACTTATGTCAAAAAAAAGAAAACTTGTTTATAAAAAGTAAAAACTATCAAAAGTTTGACATTTGTTTATATCTAATTTTAATGTGAAACTAATTCCAATGAACTAAATTATATTAAAATATAATTATATACTCTAATTATACTTTAAAACCATTAATATATATAGTTTAAAAATATAAATTATTTTGAATGAAAAATTTTCAACAAAATTTTTGTATTTTTCAACATTTATTAAAATATGAATGTTATAAAAAAACCACATTTTTTATCAAAATAAATTTTGATGTATTGATTTTAAATAAGAGGTTTATTTTTTAAAATTTAATATATTAAATTTTCAAATATAATATTTAAAATGATTGTTCCAACAAAATTGGAAAAACTGCATTTTTTTAGAAATACTAATTTTATCATAAAAATTGTATTTTTTCATATATTATGTCTAAGAAATAAATATAATGAATATTAAAATTATATGGAATATATAAAATTAAAAATATGTTTAATATTATTCATAAACTCAAATTTAAAATCTAGGTTATATATCATATTATAAAATATTATTTTATGAATATACTATTGTTTGGTAAAACTGGGCCTTACCTGTAAAGAAAGCCAAGTCGTTGTTGTATATAGTGTAAGCATAAAATAGTGTTGTGTAAAACTAAATAGTGAAAAAAATTATTTATATTTGAAAATTTTATATATTCTTGTGGTGTTACATTCTCCCCAGCTTCAATAAATTTCGTCCTTGCAATTTAAACTCGAGATTGAAAACTATGGGTTTGCCATTTGAAAATATCATTGTAGAAATCCCACCTCGGAAAATGGATTAATGAGACCTAAATTTTCAAATAATGAAAGTGTTGTATGAAGGACACCATATATAACTCATTATAGGGTTCCATATAGAAAAATATGGACATGAAATAAAATGTAATCATCAAGTTATTATGAAGAGTGATGTAGAAAATTATTCGTAAAATGCTTAAAACCACAGATATATGAATCAATGATGACCTAAGCGAAAATTTGATTCATAATAAAATAATGTACTTAGAAAACATTTTTAGTTCCATGATCCTTTAACAATATTTTAATAAATCATTTAATTTAAAGAGTTAGAATATAAGTAAACATACTTACTTGATAAGTAGTGTTCCATTCTTCAACTAATTTCTACCACAAACCCATATTTATCATCAAAAGATAATAATATTTCGAAATATTCTATTTATCATAATTTTATAAGGTTCCAAAAATTAACGTATACTTAGTCTATCATATGGTTTAAATAAAGAAAACTATTCTATACATTCGAGGACATCATGTAGGCCAATGGTAGGTGATTCACCCTTATCGCCGTTCAGTTGAAGGTTCGATTCATGTGGCCTTTTTGGAAGTGACAGGTTGTCTCCATACCTAAAGGTTGTCCTTTTTCTAAAAATGTATCATTATAACATTCCAAAATTAACCTTAACAAATGTTTCAACATTAAATAGTAATAACGAATGTAAAAATTAATTCTTTAAACATTAAAAATTTTACAAAATACTTCTGTCCAAATTAACAGTCTAACGCGATCTCTAAATTTCCTAAATAAATCATAAAATTTTATTCCACAAACAATTCAATGTATATATTATTGAATAATACCTTTATAACCTCAAAACCCTTAATGTAATAATTCATTCTTCAGAATCCTTAAATAAAATTTACTATAATACAATCCTTATATATCACATTATTATTGTAACCAAAATATAATAACATAATTCATGAATCCAAAAACATAAATACATGAATTTTTACACTTTGACTGTAGTAACAGTAGAAGCTTTACTTGATCCATTTTCTTCTTCTGATTTATATTTCCATGATTATCTAGACAATCATTTTCATAATGTCACATTTCTTTAAAATTATCGGATTGCACATTTAAAACTTCATTTATTCCCTTACAATCACGAGCATGATGGCCTTTCTCAACACACTTGAAGCACACTCCTTTTCCTTTTTAGTAGGAACCAGGTGGTTTCTTTCCTTAAATTTTACATGTTGGAAAATACATCTTTCCCTTTATTACATTATCTATATCTTGCTCCATAATTATCTTATTATCTTACTTTTCATTATAGTCATAAGATGTAGAAAATTATTTCTCTATCTTGATAGAAAATGTGACTATATCTTCGTATGATAAGAAAGTTTGGGAGACCAATTACTTTTGCAGAATTGGAATTAACACATCAAATAAACAATCAATATTTAATTCTTTTGTTACGTATGAAGTCGGAAACATTCCTTGATAATATTGGGAAGTTATCTCCATACTTTGCAACATTCTCATCATTTTTATGCCCCAAACATAGAAATTCTATCTCAACATCAACTCATTGTTCATGAAGAAAGTATTTTTATAAGAATAGTTCTTTAAATTTCCCCTATCACATGTTTGTTATTTCCACATCTTATTTCGTGTTTTTAATCAACGACCACCATTGATCCACGTATCTTGTGAGATGATAAACTTCCATGAAAATATTTTCTATTGCGTTACCCTTAAATGGAAGAAATATCTTCTCTAAAGAACTTATCCATTTCTCAGATACAATTGTATTTGTTTTCACATTGAATGTTGGTGTTTGATGCCTAATGAAGCATTCTAACATTCTTCTTGTTCGTTTTGGATCTGGGTTTTCTGTATGGGCAAGGTTATTGTTCTCAACCTGAGTCATATGTCCTAGTATACTTATTAGATGATCATTAATAATTTCTTTTCCTCCTCAAAAATCATTATCTTGGATAGGATGGAAATCCCAACATTGATTTTGTGTGTTCAAATGATTTCCATTTATTCCACTAGGTTTCATTTATTAAACATGTCATATACTAGATTAGGTTATAAATCCAAATGCATACTTTCAAATTAGAAAACCGCCAAATATAAATTGAAAATTTTATGGATGTATAATGTCATAGTCATATACATGGTTTATTTTTTATTATATAAAACATTAAATCCTTCATAATGGGTTGTAGATAAAATTCAAATTATCGAATGCATATCCCCTAGTAGGGTCAATCCAGATGCACAATAAGGCCCGCTATTGTGCCCCAGGTTACTCCAAATGAATCACGAAACACCTTTTCAGAGTTTTTACTCCCATGAACATTTTTTCCAGGACCACATCCCCTTATAGTATCCATATAGGGATGTATTTTCTAATAATACCCACAAAATATCTATATTACCAAAATTTTAGGATATTCCTCTATACTTATACTCAATGTCTGTCTTAGTGTTATTATATATAATCTATGTTTTTGAAATCTAATTTCCAAGGTTGTTGCTTAAATTCTTCTGATACCAACGTTAACGACCCGACCCCACAATCCCGAAGCTGGTATATTATTTTAATACATTGACATGATTACAAGGAATTAAGTCCTAAAGGACCGATCCGTTTAACAGTCTTGGAAAATATTTTTGATACATGAACCATTCATTACAATTAAAAACATAATATGACACATAGTACCTTCTTTGATAACACCATTATTATTCTATATTAACCTTAAAAATCAATCATAATACAATTCTTACCATCCAAGGAAAATGAAACATATGAAAGGGGTGATATCATATGATCCGTAAGGTTAAATAATAATAAAATTTATCGTAAATAGCCATGATCTTTGAGGAAGGTATAAAAATGAAACACAAGACTTATAAACCTAAACATGATTATAAGACGACATGAATAAATCAAATAATTCTTTTTCAACATTCATAGGGATATTATACTAGTCTAATAATCACATGTAGTATCAATAACTAATCTCATAATGAGGTAATTCTTAATTACGGACATCTGAAACATATCGTTGATGCCTCATCCAATATATCTAAAAATAAATAGTTATGGCCTCAACCAAAACCATATCTGAAAATAAATGGGTAAGGCCTTGACCATGTACATATCTAGTTTGTCTTATGAGACCTAGAAAATAATTGAAGGGCTATAGTAGGCCCCACATTTCACGTACTAAGTCTAATGCATTTCTCTTGTGAAAACGGTGAAACATAATATAAAAATTCGTATTAAAAATAGCATTAATTTTTTTTAATAAATTTACCATAAACCGTAAATTTTATCAAAATAACCCATCCACAATCAAACATGTCATAAAACCCTCTATATAATATGGATGATTTTATCATACTAAACCAACCTCAATTAAGAATAAAATCTAACAAATTTTGTTGATATAGAAGAAAATAATCTAACAAAATCATTAATACACCTTGAGAGAAATGTCTTATATTATTTTGAAACCATTTAGAAGCATGTGAAATTATAAAATAAAACATTCTTTTCTGAAATAACTTTGTAATATTGTTGGGAATTATTCACAATTTTAAGGTTTCATAATGGTTCAAAATATCTTATTGTGCTTTATAAGTTAAAAAACACTATATTCATAAAATTTTCAAAAATATTATAAAGTACCTCATTTGGAAAATGACAAAAATATTCCTTTCAGAACATTTTGTAAAAAGTAAAACATCATTAAAAAATTTCATTAATATTTTGAATTACATTTTATGAAACACAAGCATGGCTGATAAGGATGTCTCAATAGATACTTACGTGGAAGAAATATTGGATAATGAAGATATTGTGAAATTAAATCTCCCCTTATACTTTTCGTTCGTCTACAGTGGGTTCAAATTTTTTATAATGGTTAATGTATGTAATTAAATAATTAAAAAATTATATATATATATATATATATTTATGATATCATATATGCACCTATTATATAATATTGTTAATAGTGTTTCAATATTATCATTATTTCAGGTGTTTACTGATTCATTTTCCCATTTTTGTTTGGCCATGTAAGTCATGTTTGTAATACATAGGATGCATTTCATTCATGTAGAAAATTAAATTAAGTTTGTAATTATTATTTTTACTCATCTTATATATTTTATAATCATTCTTGAACTGTTAATGTCGAGAATGAATCTCACCGCATCATGGAGACGGTAGGTTGTAAGAATATAAGAGCGATGATATCATTCCCTTGATGGATAAATGATATATAATTGAATGTCATAGTAGTTATGAAAAATAATTATCATGTTATATTAATAATTTACATCCATTATACTAATAATTATTTATATCCAATTAAAGTAGTTTTGAATAAATAACTACACCACGATGTGGAGAAAGTAAGACATACGCACACATACATGGTGATATTATTTTTCATATGAAGAATAAAATGAGGAATACAATTGTCCAATAATTATAATAACATATATGTATATGTATTATAGTTGATTTATTACTTTTATATGGAAACAAATTAAAAGTGGATTATAATAAGAAAAAAACTTTGAAATATGGGATAAAACAATTACCTCTTTTTCGATTATCTGCATTTGGTTTACACAAAATGACTTCATTGGGTGAATTTCTACCCAATGTGTGACCTATAAGATTATGTAAAGGATTTTGGGAGAGTAAATGGGCAGGTTTTGGCTGATAAAAGGTCTCTAGATGTTTTATTAATAGAAAAAGAGATGTTCCTTTTATAAGAGAGGGGAGGGGAACCTTTGGAAAAACCAAAATTATTAAATTAATATAAATTAATTTTAAAATTAATATCTATCCAAAGTTCATTATTTATATGATAAGATGTGTTTGGGTTGATGTAATATCATCCAATAAAATTTAAACATGTTTTTAGTTTATTTGAATCCTTATCGTTCCAATTTATCCTTATTTAATCTATTTAATTTTAATTGTGGGAATAATATTCTAAATATTAAATGCTTACAAAAATTTACTTATATGGTGAAAATTGTCTATAATTGGACGATTTATAAAATTTTAGACCTTATAATTTTCACTTTATAAATTTTACTTGTTTTTGTGATTTTTAAATAATTTAATAGAATTTTATTTTTATAAAATAATGATACTGTCAATTTTGACACTATTCATGTATATTTCTTTAAATAAAAACCACACATAAGATAACAGGGAACAAAAACACTGAATATACTAAAAAAATGTCATAGTCACCTATAAAATTCATGGAGAACCATAATTAATTCAAATTATATTTCTTATAATATTTTTAAAACAATTTATTTTTTATTTCTATTAATAAAATAATTTTTATATCACTATTGTGTCATCATTACTGGTGATTATTTAATCACTATCAGTTATAAATAAATTTCTATGATGTAGGTAATTCTTTTATATTTCAGCAGACTACCTATAGTTGATGTTATCTTTTATTTATACTCATAATGAAATTAATATACTTATAGAAAATGAGATTTTGGTAATTGGTCACATTCATTGATATTAAATATTTTAAGGTCATATTCATGGGAAAGTGGCCATAATGTGATTCCATTTCAGACCACATATGATAAAGGTATAATGTAGTTATATAATAGTTTATTACACGTGCTAGGGTAATTTATAATTTAAATTTTACCTTTAATTGCTTGATTTACCTTTAACCGTGGTAATAAAAAAATTACTAAAGTTACTATTCATAATGCCCAAAAATAAAAGTAGAATATTAACATAATTTAGACTCTCTGATTCAAAATATACAATCCATTTTTCCAAATTTAAAACACAATAGTTTTACTTATTAATTTAAAATTAATTACCATTGTCAAAACAAGGAAACATTTTTTTTTCAAAAGTAAAAACCATCAAAAGGCTGACATGTTTTTATATCTAATTTTTTATGTAAAAGTAATTCCAATAAACAACATTATATTAAATGATAAAAATTTAATATAATAATATTCTAAAACAATTTATATGTATATTTTCAATATATATATTTTTTCTATTTAAAAATTTGATTTCAATTAAAATTTAGTATTTTATACAATTCATCAAAATATGATAGTTATTAGAAAAACATAAAAAGTTTGTCCACACTAAATTTTGATGTGTCAATTTCAATAAATAAGTTTATAGTGTCAAATTTAATATTAAAAAGTGTCAAATATATGATTAAAATGAATCCAACATCAAAAGGTGAAAAAACTACATTTAAAAAAATATTTATTTTATCCCAAAAAATTGAATTTGTTCATATATTATTTCTAAGAAATACATAAAGTGAATTTTGAAATTATATGGAATATATAAAATTAAAAATATGGTTAATAATATTCATAACCTCTACTTTAACGGCTATATTTTATATCATATTAAATAATTATATTTTGTTAATATTTTTATGTTTTGTAAAAGTGGTCCTTATGTTTAATGAAATCAAACTCATTATTGCGTGTTGAGTAAGATTAACATGGTGTAGCATAAAAATAAATAAATAAACAAAATTAAATTTATTTAGATATGAAAATATTATAAATTATCAGGGTGTTACATTACTTTATATAAAAGTTGTTTTTTGCATAAAAATTAAAACAATTGTAAATTTTTTTAAATATTGTAGGATAACAGTAGAATATTCATTGAAACATTTTTGAATACATGTTTTTAAAGGGACATTTATTTACAACCAAAGAGAGTGGTAATTTCAGGCTTTCTTAAAAAACCTTTTTTACCTATATTATGCACCAAATAATCTCAAATGTTACCAATACATGAATGTAATATGAATAACCATAAGAGAATAAACTTTATGATACTTCTTATGATATAGATCATAATATTTCATCAATGGATGAATAATCATAAATAATGTTATAAAGTGACTAGATTATTTCAAAAAAACTCTTACAATATGGTATCTTTAAATAATGCACTCTATGTAAAAGAAATTATATTAAATGAAGGTTAAAATATATTGAATAGAAGGATATTAATGATATAACATTTTAAAGGTAGTATGTACAACTCAATTAAAAATATAGTTGCATAACATGGCATGTGACTCAAATAATGAAAATTAAAATAAACTAATTTATTAATTTGGTATGTTTTGAAACTCAAACACCATAAAATAAAGATAATAAAATGGATATTTAAATAACAATAATATTAATTTTAGTAACAATAGAATACATCCTTGGGCAGTATAAACAACACATAAAATAATTTATTATGAATACAACATATATCACACGGAAATAAAAAGTGAATGAAATTCCCTTACCTCATGTCTTGACTCTCTTCGTACTGCTAAAAGTATCTTGTATAATAAATATATGTTTATTATAAATATTTTACAGAAGAATATTATTATATGAAATATCATATATGTTTTTATTATTACCTTATACTATCTTCTTATTAATAATTCTATGTTAAGGTTTCACTTCAGGTAATATTTGATTTGTTTTTCGCATGTGTCTTAATTTGTTATATTTATTGGTACTTATATTTATATCATGATTTCCATCATCTAAAAAAAGGTATATATATCATTTAAATTCATTTTATGTGTATTATTAGAATCTATAGGATGTAGGAGTATAAAATAGAATACATCGTTCATAGATATGGTTGGTCGTATGTACGCCTGAACGTTGTTCTTGTTTTATTGTAACATTGGAAGAAAGAGAGTAAATATCATATTAGTATATATATATATATCCGTATTACTATATCATATATAACATATAATTCTTCTAAACAAATACTTAATCTATTCTATATAGTGTGTGAAATAATCACGTCGCTTTGAGGGGGTGGTTGTCTATACTTCCTCAAACGAAATTATTGTATTTACCGAAAAATGGAGAGTATAAAAATATCTGTCAGAAAATAATTAAAACAAATTAAATAGAAAGAATATATAACATAAAACATATATAAATATAATGTCCATCATAATTTTCACAGAGAGATGTAATAATGTGACCATGTCAATCATTATTTCGTGAGGTTATAGTTCTCCATACACATAAAAAATATGTTTGTTACCCATTGGATGGAAGTGTGTGTAAAGTTTGGAAAAAAATATGATATAAAAACATCTGATTATATTTATCATAATGATGATGTTATATGAGAATTATATATTGAGATTTTATGGGGTGGAGAAATAAAATAAAAGAAATGAGCTTAAAGTCGGATGTTACCTCTTATTCGGGTAACTCTTGTCGGTTTTCACAATAGGGATTCCTTGGATGATTTTTTTATAAAATGAAGGATTTGAATAGGAATAGGGGGATTTTGAGGATATAATTTGGCATATCTATTCTGAACATAAATGGCTTGGTAAGTTTGTGGTAGTAGGAAGAGAGGAGGCCTTTTTATAGTGGAGGTGTAGTGACATTTTTATAAAATTTTGGGAAAAGGAAACCCCACGTACATTTTTATAGAAAGTGGATACAATAATAAATAAAATTTGATACAATGTAGTATTGGTTAGAAATATGGACATAAAATGGATTTTTTAAAAGTTTATAGGTTATTTTTGGCCTTAAGAGTTTGGTTTATCCCCTTATTAAGATTAATTTAACCTTAATCTTTCCGATTAATGTTATTTAATTACATTAATCTTTTTTTGGAACAAAAAAATGATGAACAAATTTCAAATTATGTTTTATTAATATTCCAAATATTGAATTTATTATTTCATATTCCAAACATAGAATCAATAAAAATTATTTTAAATATTACCCTGCTGACCGAACGACAAATCAATTTGTTTATTAAAAGCCATCAAAAAGTTTACAGGTTTTTATAACCATTTTCAATATAAAATTGATGAAAAAGATCTAAATTGGTTAAATAGATAAAAAATATATGTAATTAAACATAAAAATAAATTAAAAAAATAATTTAACATTATAGATAAAGTAGATGGAAATGTTGTGATGAGTTAAATTTTAGTATTTCTCTTTATTCAATAAAAATGAAACTGGACTGAAAAATTCCAAAAATTGAATCTAACATAATATTTATTTTTATCTTTAAAAAATTAAGTTTATTTGGAAATATAAAATTTAAAATATTTTGAAAATTTAGATTTAAAATAGGTTATCCTTCAAAAGTTGGTAAAAGTCCCTTAATAAAAATATAGGTTTTTAGGAGTCAAATTGGTTTTATTCTAATATTATGCCTTTATAATATATTGTGTCAATATAAATAATTATTTTATTGAATATATAATATATATTACATTAAAATAACTTTATAATGGTAATTAAATTAATTTTTAATGATAAAACCCCATTGTGAGCATAAAAGTACTTTTTATATAAAAGTATTCTCTATAATCAATTGGTTCTTATATTTATTGTAATTAATGAATTTATTTTATATTTTTTTAATCCATAGGTTATCATAATATAGTTAATACTATTCATAACCTATATCTTAATGGATTGGTAATGTATTTAATAATAATATTTTATTAATATATTGTTTTATGGTGAAACCCGGTCATGCATGTTACATAAGGCATCAATGAATAATAATCTTGTTTGTAACATAGTCTAACCTCAACATTCCATGTTAAGAAATTAACTTTTATGTTGGGTTAAGTGCATTATTAAGTATTAATTGCGTAAATGTTAATACAAACATGGTTCTTTAATATAAAATTAACTATTTTCAGTGTTGCATGAATAGAAAAATGTCAAAAAGATTAAATTATTTCAAAAATATATATTTCACCAAATATTGGAGTGTTAAATATATAAAAATAATATCTAATAAATATCTTCATAACATGGGGATGGAAATATTGAAGGTGGTGAGCTTAGATGCACTATATGGGTAAACATGTGAGACATGTAAGAAAAATCCTAAGCACATGCGTATGAGAACATGATCAAAACATTTGATGATTGTACCCTGAATATCAAAAGATCATAAAAATTAATCATAGAATATATATTGAATGTTTATAAGAAAAAAATAATAAGTAAATAAATACCATAACCCATGAATTCATAACATAGGAATAAGACATATAATTTTCGAAAACATATAAGTATATCATATGATTTCCATAGTAGCCACGACATCACTCCAAATACCATCTTTTTAGTATGGGTTCACTCCACAAACAATATTTATAGTCCTGGTTCACTCCCATGGTCATTATAATATCATGATTTTCCTCCTCATATCGTCTTGGTTGTCATGGTTCGCTCCCATGACCATCTTAGTAGTTAAGGTTCACTCTAAAGACTTTTTAGCACGCCTTATAAGATATAAAGCTTTACCCAATACATTAACTGTAGATAACGGTCCCAACCATATCAAAATGGAATATTAAATATTTATTCCACTAGATTATAAATAATAATATCATAACACATGAATTGAAATTGGTTTCATAAACAATAATCATACCTTAACATATGGTAAAGGGGATGGTTTTATAATAATTTCATTAAAGAAGAACCTATGAAAAGAAGCGATTTTCATAAACATTTAACCTATAAAAAGGATAAATATTATCATAAATATAATTCCATTTAAATATAAACCATAAAAATATATAATTGAACAAAACGTTGGATCGTATCCCCAATAAGGCATGAGTAACACCAATGGAAGACATGTTTGAAAAAAAATTAAAATATAACTAAAAAATCATGAAATAATTAACATTTATCCATTGAAAAATGATTCTTAAAATTGAAAATATTTTAACAAACATTTTAATTAATATAAAATTGAATAATTTTAATGTAATAATTTAAAACATATTGAAAACCTTTTCCCTGTGAAAACATGTAGAGGAACATAAAAACCTTTTAAAAACTGTTTTCATTAAAAATACATTAAAAATTGAAACCATTTTGAAAGAGATTAATTTGATAATATATTTTTATAAATATTCTAAAAAATTTATATTTGAAACATGAAAAAAAACTTCTATAAAATGACAGTGGGTAAATCCATATACGGAAAGCATTCCTTTTCCATGATAAAAAGTTTAGAAATGTTCCCTGACTAGAAAATGATATGAAGATTTATTTTTCAAAAACTATTTTTGTTTAAATGGTAAAAAAAGGTAAAAGTATATTTTATATCTCATTTGAGAATAGTATAATATTCTTGAGAACAATTTAAAAAAATTGTTTTGAAGGAACAAATATTTCTGACCGAAGAGAGAGTTAAGGTCGTCCTTTCATAAAAACACTTTCTTAAATATTTTATGTACCAAATTTGTGGAAAAATGGTTCCAATGCAAGAATATACCATTAATAAATAGATTATAATAAATTTTAGGAGATTTATTAAGTTATTTATCATAATATTTCACCAAATGAATAGTCATCGTAAATAATCTTGGAATGCGGTGTGATTGTTTCAACAAACCTTCTCCACTTTGTAACTTTGAACCATTCTCCTCATGTATGAAAACGAAAATAAATTAAGCATAAAATATCATAAAAATAATGATATTAATTATTTAATTGTTAAATGGAATTATATACACCTCATTTAAAAATATAGGTTCATAATATGGCTTGTGTCTGAAAGAAGGAATTTGAGACAAAGTAACTTTACTGATTTGAAAAATGTTCAAACATAAAACATATGAAATAAAGATCCTAAAATGGATGTTTAAATTCCCATAAAATTTGGTATAATAATAATATATTAAATACATGGGTAATATACACACCACACAAAAGTAAGGGGTGTATCATAAAGCATATATCTCATGGAAATTAAAAGTAAGATGAAATTCTCTTACTTTGTGTCTTGACTCTCTTCGTACACATAGAAGAATCATGTACAATAAATTTATTTTTATGTTTCATATATTAAGGAACCATATTTTTATATATAATACAATATATATTTTTTTACTATGATTTATATTACCCTCTTGTTAATAATTCTTTGTTATGATTTCACGTTGGGTAATATCTGCTTTTTTCTTCACTTGTGTCTTACTTTGTTATATTTTTGTCCATATACATATATAAAGCTTTTCATATTAAAACAATGTTATATATATCATGTATAATCTTTATATGTTTATTATAATAATATACTTTATATATAATTATGAAATGGAATACAGAGTTCATGGAGATGATATGTCGTATGTACGCATGAATGTTGTTTCTGTTTTATTATCTTATAAGAATAAAGAGATTAAATAACATATAAGTATATATATATGAATGTGTATAATTATTATAGTGTAATTATTATAAAATATATATCATATAAGTTCACTAAACACATCCATAATACATTCCACGTAGTGCGTGAACAAATCACATTGATTTGAGGGGTGTTATTACACACTTCCTCAAACACAATTATCATATTTAAAAAAAATGGTTACTATAAAGTTATGGGTTGTAAAAAAGAACAAATAATGTTAAAGACATAAAAAATATAAAATATACAATACATATATTTTTTCCACCAAGATATGATGTAACAAAAAATGAACGATCATTGTTTCATGAAGCGGTAATTTTTCGTACACCTAAACAATATGTTTGATAACCATTAGATGAAGGTGTGTGAAAGTTTATATCAAACCCCTAATATAAAAAATATCAATATACATAGGATACTGGTGTTTTTATATAATAATTAAATAAGAATATTTGAATGTGTGGATAAAGAACATAAAATAAAGGAGCTTCAAGAAGGATGTCACCTCTTATTAGGCTAAACTATTTTATTTTAGAAAAAGAGATTTCTTGGAAGGATTCGTTCCTAAAATGAGGATTGATGAAGTAAAGGTGTGTTTTTAGGAGAAATCATTTCATTTTTTCTGACTTATGTGGGTTGAGAGGTTTGTGGAAGTTGGAGGAGAGGATGCCTTTTTATAATGGAGGACGAGAGGTATTGTTGTAAAGTTTTTGAAAAGAGAATCCCTACCGATATTTTTTAGTGAATGGGGATACACTAATAGATAAAATTAAATAAAAGTAATTATAGGGTCTATATACAGACATAAAATTTCTTTTATACAATTTTATATGTTTTTTCCTTAAGTTTATGGGTTGGTTACTTATAAATATGAATTTCACATTATCATTTTATGATGATTTAATTACTTTTTCCAATATTTTTGGTCCAAATATAATAAAAAATTATTATAAATTATGAATTATTATAATAAAAAATATATAATTAATTTTTAAAAATTCCAAATTTAGAAATGGCACAAATTAATTTTAATATAATCTATGATATAGGATGACAAATCATGTTTTTAATGTATAAATGTTTAAAAGTATGCTTGGTTTCTATAATGAAATTCAATGTTAAATTGATTTAAATGACCTAAATTAGATATATTGATAAAAATATCAACTAATTAATCTTAAAAATAATTTAAAAATATAATTTTACCTTATAAAAAATTATATGAAAAAAATAGTTTTGACTTAAATTTCAGAATTTTTCACTATTCATTAAAAAGATAAAATTTCACTACCAAAAAAAAAATATACCTTAACATAATTTAAATTTTTGTTTTAAAAAATTAATTTTACATTTAAATATTTAATTTATAAATATTCCAAAATTTATGTCTAAAATAGGTTCTTCCTTAGAAGGTGTTTAAAGTAACTTAAAAACATATATCCTTTTATCTGTACAATTGGTTTTTTTCTTATCTTATGACTATATAATCAATTTTATGAATATATAAATATTTTATTTAATATAATATATATATATATATATATATTAATATCACTAAATGTTTTTAATTAATATAATTTATTATGTTAAAACAATGATGTGAGCTTAAAAATATTTTTCTATAAAAATATTCTCTTTATATTAAATTGGTTTTTATATTAATTTTAATTAATGAATAAATTTTATGTTTGTGTAAACCATAAGTTTTAATAATATATTTAATACTATTCCTAACTACAAATTTAAAAACCATGTAATATCATAAATTATAATATTTTTATAATATTTTATTGTTTGGTAAAACTCAGTCTTGAATTATTTTCTAGCCATAGAGGAAAGTCAACCATGCATGTATCATTATATAAACCTAGAGTTCCGTGTAGAGAAATATAATCATTTTTTGTGTACATCATGATTATCATGGAGTTATATATAATTTAAGACAAACATGAGGATTTAATATAAAATAAACTATTTTCATTATTATATAAAATGATAAATATCCAAAAAAAATTAATTAATTCAATTTTTTTTTGTAAAATCTTAGGTGTTATATTTTACCCCCCTCAAAATGAATTTTTCCATCAAATTTTATCCAAGATATAAAGGGTTTAATTCTTGAAATATTCATTATAGAAACCCACATTGTAATAATAAATACAAAATATTTTTTTATAAAATGAATGTTTGAAATATAATAGATACCTCATATTAAATATAACTTGTTTTCTACATGAGAGAAAATATGTGGAAATTTAAAACATGGACATGGAAGGGAAATGTAACAATTATTTTTTGATGTAGTGTGATATAGAAAAACATTAGGATAATGTTAATAATCACAAATCCAAAAATCTGCGACAAACTAGGGGACCATCTAATTTATTCGAAACAATGGAATTTGGATAATGTTATTGGTTTCTATGCCCTTATTATTAAAGTTAATTAATTTCCCTAAAAATAAACACCTGTATTATTTTAGGAAAAACCCACCATTGTTTTATTGATCAACTTCACCACTTTCTCCAAAATGGAATGTTAATTTTTCATTCCTAGTGCGATAACAGATCATGACTTCCATGATATTCCATCCCATCTTTCATTGTAAATCATCAAAACCACATATTTATAATAGGTTATCAAATATGAATAAATACTCATGTAGTGTGATAATAATATTTTCCCACAAACTTCATCCAAATATTAACATAATCATTCCATAAATTATTAACTCCTCCAGAATATAAAAATCCAAAACATTAGAAAGAATGTCACAAAATTATCATAACATTGATCAACTATAGATGAAAAAGTGTCCCTCGTTTTACAACTATTCAACACTTAAATATCCTTATGATATATTCACGTGAAATATGTTAAAAACATGAATTACCATAAACACTTATTAAAAACATGATTGTATTTTTATTTCAAAGTATATTTGATATATTCCTTAAATTCAAAAAACATGTTATAAATGTGATAAAATGAACCACTTGTTAACAGGTCCTTAATTGGTTCCAAATGTAATAATTACACTCCTATTTATTTATTACTATTCAAGATATATTTTTCCTAACAACATTATCTTAACATAAAGAACATATTAAGGGTTATCATACCTTGTTCAAAATATCATCTTTTCGATAAAACACATTTCCAGTCCATCGAAAACATTCAACATAATATTTTAATTCCTTGGAAAAAAATATAAATTGAAAAATCCTTTTATATTTCACCATTAATACTATATAATTTTTTATTATAAATACATAGAAACATTGATTATTCCACTGCATCCATAAATCAATAGAATCTTACCTGATGATATTACAACATACCTCTTGCCTTTTAAATTTCCTGTATAGTATCATCATAATCATCAATATAAACAATACTCATTCCACATTAGTGGTTCCACATAATGAACATTAATTACATATTTAAGGAATCTAACCTTTGATGATGAATTTTTTAAGACTGTATTCCCATCCATTTGGTTAGCCAGACCATTTATTTTATAAATAATAGTTACTTGCATTATGTCCATATTTTCTATAGTAAAAAAGTATTATTATTTATCTAAGACATTCAATTTGATTATTCATTACACATTCTTAAAAAAACACAACCAAATATTCTTTCCTCCATGTTCTCCATTACAATAACTCTCAACGCAAGCCTTCCTTATATTCTTTATTGAATCTGAGACTTGGTTAAGTTACATGTTGTTGATCATGTTTTTCAAAACCCAATTAGGCATGATAACAACATCCTTCACTCAAGGGGTCATCCCGTTTGAATTATTATTAGAAAAAATTCAATCAAATAATACGTTAACCATATGAATTTTGATACCATCCATTGGCTAAAACCATAAAACATTGAATAAGAAAAGATTATCTTAGATAAGAACCACATAATCATGAAAAGTACCTTATATGATGTCTATGTTAGGAAACCATCCTTAATATATTAATAATTATGTTAATAATATGTTATTCAAAGAAATGTTCTATTTGAATAATTCATGCTGGATCATAAAGATTTAGTGATTTCTTAAAAAATATCACATAGGAGTTTCAAACCAGGTGTGCAGTAATTTTTGTTTTCACGTACCACATTACCCCAATTATATCTCGGGATATATTTTCAGTGTTCTTACCATTTGGTAAATATATGATAGAGCCAGATCCACTTTTATTATCTATACAGATCTAAATTTTTTTGGAAACCACTCACTCTATCCATTACCAAAATTCCGTGACTTTTTCCTATACTATTCCTTTTCATTAGGCTTATCCTAAGCCCTAATAATTCTCACTATGGTTTTCTCATCGTTGATTCTAAAGTTTAACTAAACTATTAATATTATACTAACTATAAAAATTCAATCTTAATATATAGAGATAATACATCACTATTTAGGTATATATAAAACATTAAAAGAATAGATTCCCAAGGACCGTATTTGTTTAGTACCTTTGAAAACAAGGAAACATTAAAAGGTTTACAAAATTATGGTACATTTTCTACCAATTTGTTCTACTTAAATAGGTCCCCTATTAGACACATCATACATAATATGTTTCAGCAAACCCTAGGGAAGGAAACATAAAAATGGGTGAGATGAGACACTCATTAATGGAAAATAAGGGACACATGTAATAATAATCATGAGCATATGATTATGAGAATGAGATCAAAAAATTTAAATATCATACATTTTATATAAAAAATTGAAAACATCGATCATGGAATAACTATTTATAGTTTATAAGACCTGTATCATTTGTAAATAATGAACATAATCAATGAATTCATAACATATATATAAAACATGGAATTTTGGAAAACACATATGAATATAATATGATTTCCATAGTAGCCAAAAAATCACCTCGATGGTTATATTAGTAGTATGGGTTCACTCTCCATACTAACTTGGTTGTAAGGGTTCACTCCCATGGCCTTTTTGTAGCATGGGTTTACTCCTCATAGCATCTTGGTAGTCATGGTTAACTCCCACAACCATCTTATTTACCAAGGTGCACTCCCAATACCATATTAGTCTATCTCATGAGATATATATATTTGTTTAGTGAATTGGAGGGAGATATATGTCCCAACCATATCAAAAATAAATCATAAAACCATATTCCACATGATCATGATCAATCATACCATAACCCATGAAATGAAATGGGTGTCCCAAACATGTAACTGTATCTTAACATGTTGAAAATAGATAGGTTTCATAATCATTTCATAAAATCATAACATGTGAAAAGATATGGGGATGATAAGAATATAACACATAAAAATTTAAATATTTTTCATATAAATAATTCTACTAGAACATAAACCATAAAAATACATAATTGAATGAAAAATTGGATCATATTCCAAATAAGGCATGAGTGACCCTGACATATGTCATCATTTATAGGAAATAATTTTGAAATATCATTAAAAAAACACATCATGAAAAAATTATCCTTTATCCTTTAAAAAAATAATCTTTAAATTTAAAACCTTTTGAAAACCAATTTCAAGAAAATAAACATATAATTTTAATAAAGTATTAACTAAAAACAATTTGAAAGACAATTTCCTTTAAAAACATGTAGAGGAGCTTGAGAACCTTCTGGAATCCATATTTTATTGAAAACATATAAAACAATATTGATTTTTTTTTCAAACCAATTTATTTTAAAATCTATTTTTGAAAAAAAATCAAAAAATTTATCCCCTTAATCATGGAATTGAATCTAAAAAGAAATGATGGTGTCTAATTCTATACATGTCAAACTTTCCATTTGCACTGTAAAAAGATTAGAAAAGTTCCTCGACCAAAAAATGAAAAGAACATTGATTTTTTCAAAAACCATTTTAATTTAAATAATGGTTGAAAATGTATTTTAATTATCATAGTAAAATATTATAATAATATTTGAAACCATTAATAAAAAACTGTTTTTAAGGAAGACTTATTTCTGACCGAAGAGAGATGTAAAGTCGGGCTTTCTTAAAAACAATTTCTTAATTTTATTACATACCAAAAGAGTGGAAAATGGTACCAATAGAAGAATTTATAATGTATAACTAGTGTAAAATAAAATTATTGGGATTTATTAAGATATGGATCATAATATTTCATCAAAGTTAGCATAACCACAAACATTATTGGAACAAAATGAGATTCTTTCAACAAACTATTACCACTTGGCAGCTCTCAACCATACTCCCAATTTTAGATAATTAAATTAAATAAAGCCAAAAATATCATGAAAATAATTATATTCATTATATATCTTTTAAATGCATGTAAATACACATCATAGAAAAAATATAGGTTCTAAATATGGCTTGTGTCACAATGAAGGAAAATTTTGAAAAAAATTACTTTACTGATTTTGTAACATTGGAAACATAAAAACCCTGTAATAAAGATCATAAAAAATTTTATGAAAATAATAATATGTTTAATTATAATAATAATTTAACCAATATATATTCATTATAAACACCACAAAAAATAAATGGGTGGTGAATAATGCATATATCTCATAGAAATAAAAAGTGAGATGAATTTCCATTACCTTGTGACTTGGCACACTTCATACTTGTAAAAATATCAAATATTATAAATTTAAATTTTTTTTATGTATTTTAAATTAGAAAATTTTTATATATAATACATTTTATGGTTTTATTATGACCATATATTACTCAAATAATTACAATTCTATGTAATTTATTAACTTTGGGTAATATCTGCTTTGTTCTTCACATGTGTCTTAATTTCTTATATATTTTTGTCCTTGTAGTTATATCATTATTTAAATAACATTAAATATAATATATATATATATATATATATATATAATATTTTGTATATGTTTATTTTAATAATCAATAGGATATTTAATTATGGAATTGAATGCACCATTCATGGAGATAGTAGGTCGTACCTGTGCATGAACGTTGTTTCCATTTTATTGTTTTATTGTAAGAAAGAAAGCAAATGATATATATATATGTTATCTTACATTGCATGAGGTTTTTATGGAAGTTGTAGGAGAAGATTCTTTTTTACAGTGGAGGAGGAATGACATTCTTTTAAAATTTTAGAATAGGGAAATCCATCCCATGTTTTTTTTGTTATTTAGGGTATATAATAATTGATGAAATTCTTGAAAATGGATGATATTTATAAAATATGTCCACAATAGGGATTTTTTACAAGTTTATAGGTCATTTTGGGCCTTATGGTTATTTTTTAGTACTTTATTATGCTCAATTTAACCATAATCATTGTAAGTGTGTTTAACTACTTTTACAATTTTTTAGTGAAAAAATAAGATGAACATTTTATAAAATATAATTTATTTTGATTAAAAACATGGAATTATTTTTTGAAAATTCCAAAAAAATACATGTAATAAATGAATTTAAATATAATTTCGTAGATGACATGACAAATCGGGATTTAAAAGTTAAAACATTCATATGTTTGCTTGGTTTTTATAACGGATTTCAATGTGAAATGATTACAATGACCTAAAATTAAAAAATTGATAAAATATATATCTAATTAAACTTTAAAATAAGTGAAATCTATTATTTATCAATATAAATAAATAAGAAGAAAATCCATTTTGAGTTAAATTTCAGTATTTTACAGTATTCATTAAAAATTTAAACATCGCAGAAAAATAAAATAAATTAAACTTCACTTAATTTTTATTTTTATCATTCAAAAATGATGTTTATTTTTAAAGATAAAACTTATAAAAGTTCCAAAATTTATATTTCATATAATTTTTATCAAAAGACAGTAACAGTACCTTCATAAAAATATATAATTTAATGCGTAAAATTGGGGTTGTTCTTATCATAGGCCTATAGAATCTAATGGAATAATAATAATAAAATTTATTGAATAATATATATATATATATTACGTTAATATAGATCATTAATTTTAATTTGTTTAATTAATTAGTATAAAAACAACTTTGTGATCATTAAAATAGTTTTCTAAAAAAATATTCTCTTTATATTATGTAATTGAGGAATTAATTTTATATTTTTTAATTAAAGGTTTTAAATTGGTAGTTAATATTTTTCTGAACATCTATCTTAACCCCTAGGATAATTCTAAAATAATAATATTTTAATAATATAGTGTTGATTGCTAAAACATAGTCTTGCATGTTTTGCAAGCCATCGAGGAATGTTAGTATTGAATTCATGGATTCCTACAAAGAGATTTTTAAGATTTTCGGCTTGGGATAATCACTTGTGTACCTGCTTCATGATTGGTATACCCTCAAGTGTACCCTCTTGTTTCTGGACTGGGATTACCACCTATGTGAAATTTTCTTTTGGGCATGGGATTTCCTCAAGTGTATTATCTAGTGTCAAGATTGGTATGTCCTCCTATGTATAATTTGAAATAATAAAACATTTTACAATACCTAATAAATTGGAGAGAGATATAGGTCCCACCCATCTCAAAATGTAATCACATAAACATGTACCACACGATTATAAACACTATTATAATAACCCATGGAATGAAATTGGTGTCATAAATATGTAACTATATCTTAACTAGTGGAAAAGAGATAGGTTTTATAATTATTTTTTCAATGAATTAATTGTGATAATAAGCATGTTTCATAATCATATAACCCATGAAAGAGAAATAAATTTTTTAAACTTTGTGCCATAAAATATAAAATATTCAGAGAAAGTACAGTAATGTAATCGTTGTATCATTTCCCCAAAAGGCATCAGTAACACCAACAGATATAATCTTAGAGTGGAAATAATTTTCAAAAATCTCTTAAAAACTCATCATGTGGAAATTATCCTTTCTCTTATAATTTTTTTTCATAAAACTTAAAACATTATGAAAACCATTTTCCTTAAAATAAACATGAAAACATATAAATAATAATTGAAAACATATTGAAATACTTTTCATGTGACAATATTTAGTCGTTCTTGAAAACCATTTGAAAATTGTTTTCCCATGGAAAAAAATAAAATAATATTGAAAACATTTTTAAAAAATTTCATTGAATATATCTTTTAAAACAATTTTCATAAAAAATAACCTTTTAAATATGAAAATAATTCATCAATAATTATGTGGTGGGTAAATCCATACATGTCATAAGATGTAAAAAAGAAAATTATTTTTGCATGGTAAAAAGGTTTTAAAAATGGTTCATTCATAAAGAAACAAGAATATTCATTTTAAAACATTTTTAGAAGAAAATAAGGGAAAAATTTATTTTTAATGTATATAGGATATTAGTATAATATTCTAAGAATCCCTTTTTGGAAAGCCTAGTTTTTAAGGAAAGCATATAACTGACTCAAGAGAGACGTAAGGTTGTATTTTACTAAATTTTTTTTTAATAATATGAGGTACCAAAGATTGTATAAAATGGTAAAAATACATGAATACATCAATAATAACCATAAGAGAAGAAAATTCAGGAGTGTTCATTAAATATGGATCACAAGATTTCAATATTGAAAACATGATCATAAGAAATCTCGATAAATATAGATATTGGTTTAACAAAGTCTTCACCACATGGTAAAATTTAATAATAATATCCATGTATGAATATTATATTAAGTGGAACATAAAATATAATGACAATAAGTCTATTCAGGATATAACATTTCAATGTTAGTTTGTAAAACTCCAATAAAACATATGTGTATAACAAGTATTATTTGTCAAAGAAAGAAAATTGAGACAAAATTACATTACTGATTTGGTATCTTTTGAAACAAAACCCCAATGATAGAAAGAAGATGAAATAAAAATTTTAATTAAATTTTTTTAAGTATATGAGTCATATAATACCTTCATGGGCAGCATATACCCCACAAAAAAGACGTGAGTGGTTAATAAGTCATGTATCTCATAAAATAATGAGTGAGATGAAATACCCTTACCTTATATCCTGAATCTTATCATACTTGTACAAGATTATGGTATAATATATGTTTTTGTTATACATATTTGACAAAATAATATTCTTATATCTAGTAGCATATATTGTTTAATTATTTTTACATCTTGGATCTGGATTCCACTCAACTGGTGCCCCGTACCATATTGGCTACATGGCCTCAAGCACATTTCTCTAAATGCTAGAGGCTGCTGACTAGTAGCAAGGTCCAAGGGTTTGATAGTGGGGAAACTATTCCCTTTATTAGCACATTGTAACATAATATAATCAATAATAATATAATAGAAAAAATAGTAAACACAATACAACTGAAATAAATAGCAGAAGGATGATAAGATAAATAACCACGTATCATTTTGTACAAAAGACAAGGCAGGTTGTCACATATTATAGGAAATCATTCAAAATAGGGTACAATTCATTTAGATTTATGATATAATACCCATGAAAATAAATACAAAAGAAAACTTAGAACCATCCCAAGACCCATCTTGGTCTCATGCTCTCCTACACCTAAAAACAATCAAGTACCGATAGAAGGGAGCGTTCTATTATCCACAACTACAAAAATATAATATTTCTGGGCCCAAAAACATTACCCAAAGAGGGTGTGAAAAATATATCCCTGTAGAAAAACACCCATGATCTGTTCTAGTCTATCAGTGTGTATATGAAACAATAGTGTACAATAGTGAAAGAAATAACTTGAATGTACTCAAAAGTAAACAATTCAAAAAGAACATTAATTATTTAACATTAATCTCATGTTATTTAATTAATTCAATTACATTGAATAATATATTTTTTGGGATCCAAACTAATCTCTTCAATTCCCATTATAATATAAGAATAACAAATTCCTTAACAAGATATCTAAAAAGAGAGAAGTGAAGACCAAATCTAAGATTCTATTTTGGCTTGAAAGATGCATCATAAGTCATTCCAATTCAATATCTCACACAACCAAGCACAATGTATAATAATTTAAGCATATTTCAAATAAAGATTATCCTATTATATTAGTATTTTAACATGTTTTAGGGTAAAAACTGATATATAATCATTTCATCATCTTTTAATCGGGGAGGAGGCAAGTATATCATCATTTCGGCTTGTGTAAGGGTTAAATCCTAGTATATAAGAATTTTAGCATGATTCAATCAGGGAAAAGCCTAGTATATCTTCATTTTAGAAAAAAAAATCATGTAAATTGCACTATTAAATGGTTTACTAATTAACAACTTGTGTGGGAAACCATCATGTCACAATCCTATGTAGTAATCTTACCATTACTAGGCTTGATAATTATAATGTCACATTGAAAATCAATATCACAAGCCTAACATAAAATCTAAAAATTACAAGGTTCATAAAATTGTCATCTCATGAGGGAAACATTCAGATAATTAGTTTCATTTTAAACAACCCTAAAGGGGAAAAGAAGGAATTCTTATAGGGATCCAAGTTCAAACAGCTAAACAAATGACATCTGAGGGAAACACACCCATGGGGTTCCCCATAATCAAAAAAAACTATCTAAAACATACGTAAATTAATTTAACCAATTACCTAATCATCATTAAGAAACAAAAAGGGATAATTTACATTCAATTATACACCCTAAACTTGGGAGAATTACACTACATCACATAAAAACAACTCGACTTTGAGCGAAAGGCATAAGACCACCAACATTTTCCTTGTGTGACTCTCTTTGTCCAATGGAATATTTTAATTCAATATAGAATGACATAGATATACAGAAACAGGTAAAATTATCTAGGTCCTATAGCTTCTTTGAGAGAAAAGATCGCAAATAATTGCTCAAGATGAATCAAGATATTACTGATTGGGTTCCAATACATTCAACGTCGAAATAATCGATGTTCGGATAGATAAGCGGGTGCCAAATAGAATATTGGTACTGCAGTCACAAAAACCTACTGCATTCTCCTTATAGAATGATAGAATTTGAGGTTACCTCATATTTTAGAAAAAAAATAGAAAATACACAGTGTGTAAGAGGAGCTACAAGCTGTGTTGGTTCTTATACGGTTCATTTCACGACCAACATGCCTTATACGTCATGCACTTATTTTATTACTAGATTACATGGTTTGTACCTAATAATACAAGGCGTGTAACAACCATGTCGAGCTGTGTATAGTTTATATCTAGTATTTAACCACTTTTATTCACTTTCCTTAAGTACAAACCCAAAGGTAATGGTCCATACCTAAAAAAAGAAACTGGTTCCTACAAATATCCCTTCATAACTCAATATGTTCCCAAATTTACCTTCCAAGGGTGAGGAAGAAATATAAAAGAAAGTAATTTTCCACTGTTATTTTACATCGGTCTCCCTCTCCCAGGTCTCATCCTATACTTCTTCATTCTTCCATAGCACTAATACTAAAGGAACAGATCGTCCATGGGGAAAATTTGCGATATGATCCAAAATTATAATATGATTCTTCTCAAAGAATGAATTTACTTATAAATCAACCTCATCTAGTTGAAAAGAATGAGATGACTCCGAAAAGTAATTTCACAACTAAGAAATTTAGAAGACATTGTTCATATCTTGATACCTCTGAGGTTACTACAACTGATGGAAAATCGGCCCGACCCTTTCCAGAATCTCAAATAGCCCATAATATCTTGATGAAAGAGTACCCTATCTCATGATCCTCTTATGTACCAACCTTAGTGTAACACGTAAGAAATTAGATCTCAATGCTCGAACTTTATAGGTCATCTACGGTGACTGAAATAAAATTTATAATGAGACTGTGCAGTTTCCATGTACTTCTAAATCAACTGGACCTTCTCATAAGCCCCCTACATGAGATGTGGTCCCAGAAAAGATTCCTCACCCACCTCCATCCAACACAGGGGTGATCACCATGGCCTACTGTTCAAATCCTCAAAACGTTTCATTTATACAGTCACATTTTAACTGTTATTGAAGGAAAATTCAAACAGAGGGATATACATTTCCCAAGAGCCACCGGTGTCTAGGACACATGCTTGTTGCATTTTCTCTAGCACTAGTATCGTACACTCTGATTGGAAATCAGTCCAAAGGGGGTATAGTGTTCTCAGAAACACCTGTGTACCGAGCTCCCTTGAAAAACACTACCAGAAACAAGATATAAAGCATTTTTCCCTATATTAAATGATAGAACAAGGGACCCCATGAATTCGTACCGCCTCACAAATATACATCTTCCCATGCTAAATAACATGGAAGGTCTCCTTGATCCGAAAGATATGAGTGACATTCATAAGTATGTCGACCACAACCCACAAAACATCACCACATATGTTTGACCTTGGTAACCTAGTCATAAAATCCGTCATGACGTCATACCATTTTAACTCAAGAATACATAACTATTGTAAAATATTGAATAGTTGTTGATGTTCTACCTTCACCTGCTGATAGGTGAAAAACCTCGAAACAAAAGCGTCCACCTCTCACTAAATAACCAGCCCCCAGTAATGATAGTGCAATTCACAGTACATCTTGGTAACTCTGGGATGGACTCCCCAAGATGAAGTATGAAACTACCACATAAACTTCTCACGTATGTCCACTGGAACCTAGACACATCCACATATATGCAAGATCACATCATCACCTATCGTCTAATGAGGAGGTGGATCCTCACCTGCTACACTCTCTCGCATGACTTGGCCCTTTGAATCTGATAGTTTCCTCATCCCCACTATTTTCAATTGGGTAGATTCCATAGCTAAATTAGAAAGGAAGGTTTGTCATTGAATATCGCGCATCTCCAAATGGATCTCAGAGAACAAGGTCATAATCTACCACTCACCACTGGCCTCCTCCACCACCCGTATCTGAGTGCTACTACACAATGCATCATCCAATATATTTCATTTCATTGATGTGTAGGAAACCTCAAAATTGAAATACTGAAGGTATTACATGCACCTTCGGTGACTCAAATTCAGTTCATGCTGAGTACAAATGTATTTGAGGCTGTTGTGGTTTTTTTACCCCACAAAATGATCAAAAATTAAGAAAAGCCTCTAACAGTGCAACACATGTAAAGTAGAAGCTAAGTACAACTCATGCATAGGTTAATTACTCTCACGAGGCCTCAATAGCTGAGACCCGTATTCCATGACTCAATCTCCCTACATTATCACTTCCCCCATCCCAATACCTGAATCATCACAATAGACTGTATAACTCTTTCCCTTCTCTAGAAGTATCAAGACTAGTATTGATGTCAGTATCTCCTTCATCTCTAGAAATCCAATCTTTCAATCATCCAACCAGAAAACTTCACACCCTTCTTAGTCAAGATCATCAACGATGCTACTAAGAATAAGAAGCCCTATATAAAATGCCTTTAGTACCAAACTACCACAAGAATATATGAATGTCAAAAAAATTCTTGGGATGATCCTAGGAATGTAGTTACCTCACCTTCTTTGGGTCCACTGACAATCCTATCTCCATGATAATGTGACCCAGGAAGTGAATCTTGTCCATCCAAAAATAGAAGCTTGTGAGCTTAGTATATAACTGATGATCATTTTTTAAAAATAATTGATCATCTCTCAGTGTATTCAAAACGATCTCAAGATGGTTGGCATGGTCGTGTAGATTAGATGAATTGACCAAGATATCATCCATGAAAACCACCACAAAATAATCCATAAAAGGATGGAATAATCAATTCATCAGTTCCATGAAAATTAATGGTGAGTTCGTGGGACCGAATGACATAAAAAGATATTTATATAGACCATATATGATACGAATCATGGTATTAGGTATGTATGCAGGTAGAACACATACCTAGTGACATAACGACCTCATATTGTTTTTGAGAACACTCAGACTCCTCGAAGTTGATCAAACCTGTCATCTTTATGTGGCAAGAGATATCGGTTTTTTTAACCTTTAGTTGGTTCAGTTTCTGATAGTCCACACATAGCCTGAGGGTACTATATTAACTTTTCAAAAAAAGAACCCATGAACCGCACATATATGTAATATGTAAGATAAACCCCTTTTCCTCTAAATTCTATAGCTGCCTCTTGATCTCTAGTAGCTCTGTCATATCCATCTTGTAAGAAGTAATGGATACTGGTTCACCTCCTGGAATTATCACAATCGTGAAATCCAACTCTCTCACATGCGGTAACCCTAAAAACTTGTTCGAGAAGACATCCCTGAAATAAAGAACCATTGGAGGGAAATATGTCTGACATGTCCCCTGGCCATCCATATATAGACTCTCAATCTGGGCTCTCACCCCACCCAAACCACAATTATGGGGTCCATTTAGGCCCTCACGGTCATCTAATTATCCTTTTTCTAAAAACGATCCCCCTATGCTGATAGGAAATTCACCCTCTAAAAATAACAATCGAAAAAGGCTCAAAAAGTGACAAAACCAGTACATTATAAGAATGAAATCAAATAATGTCATATTTAATACACATAGATCCCATAAGAAGTGACACCCATCAACCTCAAGGGGGAAATCCTTACACTGATGTACACCTACCATTCTTATCCTTGATAGAGTGTCTAACATCATAAAATTGGTATAAGAGAAAACAAAAAGGCCAAGGATATCTACAACGGGAAAAAATATAAAACTAAGAGACCACCCTATATCAAAGAGTGCATAAGATAAAACAGAGGCAACAAGAATAGTACCTCTGATAGTAGATGGTCCAAGATCCTGCACATGTTGGTTCTATTTCACTATATAAGTCTAACATGTACCAATGCCTTGAGACACTTCCTACTTAAACTGAGCTAAACCTCCCTACTACTGCTAAGATCCTATGGTTTGACTAGCACTACCACGACCAGCACCTTAGCTTGAATGGCCTGAAATATTCCAATTCTCTTAGTGGTGAGAATCTACCGACCATACATCTAAATGTGGAGTTGGTGATAACCATATCTCACTAGATACTGGTGGAAAATTCATTTATAAATGCATTAAATGGAATATATTTCCCCAAGATCAGCACTCTACTAGGTCCATCAGGCACTCACATTTAGTATGTCCATCCTTTTCTCACTCATATCACCTCACCTGGCTACCAGAAGATACATTCTGACAGATAATGTCTCTATGATAAAATACTACATGACAATTTTTCTTGTCGATCGAAATAGTATTAGATCTTGGTGTCAAACCACCTTGTCTCTCACCTCCAGACTGCCATAGTTTGTTATTGATAATCAGTGCCTAATTCAAAATAGAAGTTACAAAAGGTAACCTGAATACATTCACCTATGAACGTATGTCGAACCTGATACCATCCTCGAATCATCTAGGTTTTGATACATCATTACACATCAGAATAGGTGTGAATCGCTGATGCTCATTAAACCAGACAGAATAGTCCATAACTGGCAGTGTTCCCCACTTCAAGTGCATGCACTACTAGGCTCGTTCGGTCCCCAAATTCTTTGGAAAATAATTACCATAGAAGACCTAGTAAAAGACATAAAATATCATATCCCATTAATGCCATATCTAGGTGATAACATCCCATAATATCTTAGTATAATCACATATAATATACATCAAATTCTTCAACCTCCTCTCGATAAGGGTATGTAGGTGCTTGAAGATCATAAGAATAGAATCCAGCCATGAATCTACAGCTTGTGGTATTCCATCCCCAAACAATGTGGGTGGATTCTACAAGTGGAAAACTCATACAAGTTTTTCCATAGATGCGGTAGGTTGTGATGCTCCCTGAATGGTTTTGATGATCCTCATAAACCCTTCACGGAACTATGAATCATTACATTCCTCCAGTATAAGTGTTTTTTTCACAACTGGCATGAATGGAGGATCCACTAGTATTCCATGGCCTACCACCTCTGGGGTATGATCATCACCACTATCTGAGTGTATAACTTGAGGTCTTCATGGAGGCAAGGATATACCAGGTCATGAAAATACCTCAGTACTATAGGGAAAGAACTAAATAGAAGTATAAAACCCATATATATTAACAAAAGATGAGTTCACTGTGTGTAGAGACCATACACGGTCTGTACACTTAAGATCTTACATTGTCATGTACATCCGTCAGCTCGGGGGTGTAAACAGCCTAGGTACACAGTGAGTTAGTAAGGTACACAACGTGTACACAACTCCCTCTCCTGTTCATTCACTTGTATATGGTTGGATTTACACAAGATCTATCTATGGAATGGTACATGGTGTGTACCAAAAGTACACAGTCATGTATTGAAAAAACCCACCACCCCATGTTCCTTCTCACAGGGCTAGACATACTATCACTTAGTACATGACATGTACTATGTGTACATGGTGTGCAACTATTGGGACCATGTTTTATAGAGAATGAAGTTTAAAAAGTTTTCTTTTGCGAAGTGTTGTCTTGTGTTTTCAATGAAGATAAATCAATTTACTTTGTAAATACTTCAAAAACAATGAAGATGATTTGGTTCATTGTATTTCACAAATATAATAAGTTTGTTGAACTTGTAATTCAATCCTTATGGATGATATGTGGAGTAATGCAGTGTTTTGGAAAAGGAAAGAAAGCAGCATGCAAGTTAAATATTGGCGCACAAGTGTGGCGTGCAAGTATATGTGGCACACATGTTTGGCACAAAGTATATGTGGTGTGAAAGTGTATCGTTCATTTAAGTAATATTTCAAGATCAAAACATCAACATATTACAAAATAAAGAATGTGGTGGGAAATTTAGAGATCGGTGCGCAAGTTTGAAGTGCATGTATAGGTGGCGCGGAAGTGTATGTGATGCGAAAGTCATATTTCAAAATCATCTTATTAAAATATGACAAAGGAACGAAAGTTTTGTGCTATTTATGGTGAGGTGTGAAAGTTATGGAGTGGTGCACAAGTGAAGGAGTGATGCGCAAGTAATGGATTAGTGTGAAAGTAAGAATGGTGTGCAAATGTATATGGCGTGGAAGTCACCAAATGGCCTATAAATAGACAACTAGCCTACTCATTTTTGGAATTATCAACACGTAATAGAAACATTGAGCTTTGAGAACTAATGTAGTAAAATGTGGTGCACATGATGAAGTGACGCGCATGTTGGGAGGAGCACAAATTGCATGGCACACAAGCACAGAGGTATGAAAGAAGATGTAATGTGAAAGTTCTAAGAGGCATGCAAGTGTGGAGTTGTGTTCAAGAAGTGTGTTATTTATAAGACAAAGGTAGTGTGCAATTTGTGGGCTTTAAAAAATAGTATCACAGAAGTAGTTAGTGGTGCGCATGTAGGTAGGCGTGCAAGCTGAGCGGTACACAAGCAGGTGGCGTACTAGAAGGCAGGCACGCAAGCCGGGTGTGTCACGCAAGTTGTTTTCAACTAAGTTGTTCTTACCAGCTTCTAGGTAGGAAAGTGAAGAATAGTTTTGAAATATTTTATTTGTGAAAATATATCAAGTAGCACAGAAACATTATTTTATCCTATTTGTGCTAAAATGGAGTACACACACTATTGGATTGTTTTCCAAGTTTGACACAAGTGTAAGGGGATATCACAATTGTTTTATTCCTAATAAAATTATTGTTTTTTAGTGGATTGTGTGGTAATAGATTGTTTATGTACCACCACAAGGGTGGGGCTACTCTTGTTGAGTATTGAATCTTGTAAATCTTGTGTTCATGTGGTTGTGTGTGTTCAGTAGGGAAGAATCTCTTTAACATGAGGTGAAGGTTGTTTCAAAAAGAAGGGAAAAAAATAGAAATAGATATCACTTATTCACTCCATCCCCCTCTCTATGATACAAGGATCATTACTAGGAACTTCAATTGGTACAAGAGGTAGGTTCATATTGTTTGTACTTTGCTGATATTTAGAAAAGAATTTTTGATTGAAAATATCGATTGTGTGAACAATAAAGGGATTCCCATACATGATGGAAAGAATTATCATATCTAAAAAGGTAAAATGATGACTTATCTTATGTCTCTTTGGTATGAAGTTATTGAAACTAAAACTTATGTATTTTCTCCTATTGATGACTTTGTTCCTCTTACAGAAGCCGATAAAAAGAATCTTGAGAATGATAAAAGCGCTAAAAATTCATTACTCTCATCTTTTTCTGAGAGTGATTTTGTAACAGTAAAAGGTGTTACTACTGCCCAATGTGTTTGGGATAAGATGAAGAAAATACAAAAGTGATGAAGGAAAAACTATATAGAAGCTTAAGTATGAAGACTTGAAAATGGGAGAATCTTAATCAGTTGGGGACTTATTTACAATTATAAATGAAATTTTCATTACAATTAGATGTGTTAGTGAAATGTTGGAGGATTCTGTAGTTGTTGAAAGGATCTCGAGAATTCTGCCCAACATGTTTCATACTAAAGTGTCTTCATTAGAAGATAGAGACCCTGAATAATTATCTCTATATGATTTACATAGAACTCTAATTACTTATGAAATGAGAAGGGATAAGACTAAGATGATAAAAACAAAAGATGATAGAGAATTTTCATTCATGGATGCAAAGGGAGAGAAGTCATAGAAGACTCTTATTGAAGATAATGATGGTGAATCCGATTCTGAAGACGAGGTATGTAAAAATTTTGAGGAAATTTTACCAATGTTTTCTTAGAATGTGAAAAGAGGTACATGAAAATAAAAAGGTAAAAATCCCTTGAAATGTTTTGAGTGTGGAGTTGTTGGTCACTTTATAGCTAAATGTACTCAAATGATTAAATATGAAGATAGTGATGATGATGACAGAAGGCTAGGAATGTCATGGAAGAAACAAGCTGATAAAGATAAATACTTTTAAAAGGGGAAGGACAAAAAATTCTTTTAATAAAAAAGAAGAATATTTTTATCTAAAGATTAAGATGAAGAAGATAGGGAATACGAATCCAAGAAATCATTTGGTGAACAAAAAAGAGAGAATACCATTATTTCTGTAGTGGATAATGACGATTACAAGAGCCAATGTTATGAAGAATAATAAACTCAACTTGAATATCATATAAATGAAGAGTTGAAAAAATTATTGCGAAATATTTGGAGGCTTAAGAAGGAAAACATGATGTTGATAAATGAAAATTACACATTAAAAAATCAATAAGGTTTTCTTGATGAGAAAATCAAGATGGAAAAGATGATTTATGATCTAAAGAAATATATTGAGAATGCAATGAATCATAATGATAATATTGAAGTAAATCTAAAGAAAAATGAAAAACTATTTGAATGTTTCCAATAGAAACTTTCTAATGCTAAAGAAATAAATATCAGTTTCAAACAATCTATCTTCGAAGTTGTTGAAAATTATAGTAAAAATGAACAAAATATTTATCCACATAAGTTACCATAAATTGTTAAGAGAAAATATAGAATTGGTTCTGATAAGAACAAATATGGAATGACTATGTATGTGGCCAAAGTCATAAATGCTAAAAAATTAGAAGTACATAACAGATTGATTTATAATACTTCTGGTACTGATAAGTCTGAATAGAATTCTTAGCCGAGGAAGAAAATTCAAATTGAAAATAAGAAGGTAGATGGTCAGAAAAGCTATATTAAGATGGTTGTTAAGAACTATGTTCACAGCATCGGTCCGTACTGAAGTTTCAGAGGGAAATATCCATCCATGGTTACTATTGGTATTGTGGTGGATTGAGACACACTGCAATCATGTGTGGGTTCAATCAACAATATTACTAATATTACACAATTTATGGAAGAAAAGATTTGAAAGGGATTTAATCCCCCCAAAAAGGGAAGTATGAGAAATAAGTTCGGAAAAAAAATATGAGAAGGCTGGGGTGAAAGGTTAAAATAATTTTGTACTATTTGAATATATTTGTGAAAGATGTGAAAATCCTATACATCTTACCAAGGGATGTCATTTTTATTTGCAAGAAAAACAAAAGGTTCTTATTAAATCTCTGAATCTGAAAGTGAAGAATGAAAATGAAGAATAAAAATCTCTTGTTATTGAAACCACCTAAAAAGATACAATAGGAGAACATCCATGGATTATTGATAGTGTGTGTTCTTCTCATATGGTAGGAGACTTAATGTTTCTGAAGAATGTGAATTACTTTAATAAAGGAATAGTTACATTTGGAAATGATGAATCTATGAAAATTAAAGGTGTTGGATCAACCATCATAGGGAAAGAAAAAAATGAATCCTACGAAAACGTTATATGTTGATGGGTTGAAACATAATCTTCTAGGAATTTGAAAACTCTGTGATGAGGACAAAAAAGTTATCTTTAGAAAATATGGGTTTGTTATGAAACATGAAAATGATGGAAGGGTAGTTACAAGAGGCCAACATAAAAAAGGGAACATGTTCCAAGTTGGTGAAGTACAGAACTATTATTTCATGTTCATGAGGGATGAAAATTAGTTATGGCATAGATTCCTAGGAAATATGTGTCAGAAAAACATGTGATAATTATTAATGTGAGATAGTGTTTGAGATATTATTGATTTATGAAGAAGAGGAGATTGATGACTTTTTTTATTAATGTGTTCCCCTTTTTTCATCAAACCCTTTTTTCTTCCATTCTCTATCTCATTCTTTCTCTTCCATCTTTCCATCATGATCTCTATGCAAATCATAATGGAAAGTTACTAACTCATTTCTTGGACCCGAGGATGGATTCATGGTGTTATTCTTTATGGTGCTTAAAATTTAATTTTTTTTAAATCTATTTGTGGTGGAGGTAGGAATATTGCATGGGTGTAGTGGTCATCCCTCATGACACTATTTCAAAATCCATTTCTTTTCTAGGATTATTTCATTTTCCCTTCATTATCATAGAAAAAATATTCATACAGTAGTTTTAGGGTTACTATAAGAGATGAAAAAAATATGGTGGAGCTATGCTTTATTGGGATTACATTCTCAGTTGAGGTGTTATCCTAGTTGACTATTAGAGGAGGTGTGGTTTGGTGTGCCAGAGGAATGCGAAAATCACACACTCTTTATGTAAATCTAATTTAATTCATTAATAAAGATTCATAAAATTAATTATCAAATTTAATTTAAATAAATAATAAATAATGAACAAATCCTTGTTATCCAACCCTTTAACCAAGTACCTTTTTCTTTATTTTTATTCTGTAATTATTTGCATCTACATTTTCATTTAAGGTTTTCATTTAATTATTTTAATTTCAATATTTTCCAAAATAGTTAAAAACATAATTTTTAATGAGAATTAAAACCCCAAAAAATAGAATAGTTGAATTGGAATTAGTGATTGAACCAACTGTGACATTCTTTGATTGAGATGACCCTAGTAAATTTATGATTTGTACTAAGAAAACATTGATATTTTATTTTTCCGTCCTTGTGATAGGGGTGCATCAAAACTAGTGTCATTGGTGGGAATTTAAACAGTTCTTCAATCACCTTTTTCTAAATTTATATTATTGTTAATATTTTTTCTTTGTTTTATTTATAGAAAAAATCAAAAACAAATTCCTCTTCCTTGATGTATTCAAATTATAACTTTTTTTCATGGGAAGATCACTCACAGGTACAATATCAAGAACCAAAAGTGGATTATAGATATCTAAACTGTTGGGTGGATAGGATGAGAAATACTCTGGATGAATTGGGGAAGAAAATGGAAGGAGCATTTAACTATGTTTGTGCATTGATGGAACAACCCGACCTTGAAATAGAAAAAGAACCCAAGGTTGTGGGGGAAGCAATTTTACCACTCATCATTAAGAAACAAATGGATGTAAATGTCGAGGTAACTGAACACACATTCATCCTCAATCAACCAATTATACCTGATATAAGGGAAAAGGATGATGAACTGCCTATTGAGCCACATGAGAGAGATCAATAGAAATTGGATAAATTCTGGAATTAATCTGACGAACTACATGATCTCCCCAATCCTTTTATAGAAGAAGATTCATCACCTTTGAAAGATGGCCCCACCCAAGTGGTGTAGTTTGAAGTCAATAGGGAAGATCCCAACTACATACCTCCATAAAGTGACAATCAAATCTAATATGTAATCTCCACCGAAGAAATTATTCAAGATGAACCACCTCAGGGAGATGATACATTCACAAAATCAAACTCTTTTAATTTTATTGAATCTGATTTTAGTATAACACCCAACCGTTTTGAATTTTATAATTGGATGAATTTTATTATTCCCTAGATGATGTTGATGAAAAATAATTTTCATCTGTTGAGGAACACATGGATCTCCACGAATACATTGAACATTTACTATAGGTAGTGAAGGAAGAGAAAGAGAACATTTCACAAGTAGAAATGATGGAGGAGGAGGCTCTATAATTCATCATACCCGCACCATGAAAGTTGTACAACATTTCAATGGTCATAGGCATGGTGTAATCTGTCCATGGAGTCCTCATCAACAAGAACGCGGATGTGGATACTAGGAAAATCCCCATGTGTTGGTTCATGTCAAAGACGCTCCAACCACCACCAGATTACATATAACAGTTGGTACTACCCACTAGAGGTAGTAAAACTTCAGGGACCACGTGAGGGGTTATACCAATATTTATCTTAATATTTTTTGAAGAATTTTAATTTTAATTTCTATTTTTAGATTAGTCTAGCATGCATCCAACTTCTCTTTATCCTTTGGACCCTTAATGATATGATCCATGTTCTTAAGCGAGTACCTAACATTTTTAGGTTCATAAATGGGAAAATTAATCCTCAAATAGATTAATATAACATAGGAGTTATTTAAAAATGGAGTTTACTTTTATGGTTTAAGCTTTTAAACTACTTAAATTTTTTGGTCTGAAACATGTTTTGAGCTTTAAAGATAAAATTGCATGCCCACACTTGAATTCTGCTCTACTTTACTTATCTACGAGACATGAGTTTCTTAAGAACATAATTATGCATTGTTTTATATTTCAATGATAATAATATTGAATGAGTGAAATGGAAAATTTAATGTTTAATGTGAAACATGGATATTGAAATGATGGCTCATGATTTGAGGGAATTGATTGAATCATGTTAATGAAATATCTCTAAATTTTTTTCTGCTTTGAATTTCTGAAATTCATGTGAATTGATTTGTTATTATTGATCATTCATTTATTGATTTTTCAAATATCATATGTCTCATTCCCAAGATGATATCTAGACCATTTACTTCCTATTTTATCTTGATCATATTTCTTGAGTGGTCTTAGGACATGTAACCTACTTGAACATGAATTGGAACTTGACAAAGCAATGACTATTCAAAAAAATATTTAAAATGATTGGATATTCTTTTGAAAATACCTTATCCATTAATACCACCATTAAATAAATTATTCTATTAGACCATAGAGACCATGAATAACCTATATAGGTATGAGCCTTTTTTCAATCCATTTTATCCATTCCTACCCTACTCTCAGAATCTTCATGATATTTTAAAAATGAAGTGTGGGGTGAAGGGAATCCTAGTGTAAGGGATGTTATATATGGTATGGAAAATGTGTGGGGGTGTTATTGTGGTATTGTAAAAGGATGTGGAATAATTCATTGTACTATATTGTTTTCTCTTCTTTAATCAGTAAAATGATAAAGTGAATGAAACAAAAAAAGTGAAGATAAAATGGGATTTGATTTAGGAGAACAAAAATTCACTATTTTTAAGACCGAAGATCTTCTAATCATATGTGGTTAGGTGTTGGATGTGTGGTTTTTTGTAATCATAACTTCGAAAAAAATTAAAAAAAATAAAAAATTAAAAAAATCAAGAATGTTCGTTAATCATTCATTAAACATTAATCTGATCATGAACATACATTGAGTTTTTGGGGAAGTTGGTGTTGCTACATTGAAGGGGATAATTTTATTACACTTTTTGATATAATCCATTGTACTTAAGAGATAAACCTCTTCCTTGAGACATAATTTTAAAAGCATAAAATCCAACCAACCTTAAGCATCACATTCACATGAACCTTTATTGATAATTCATCATGATTTTATGTTCCTTTTTTATTTATAATGTGGAGAAAGTAGTTAGTTTACAATATTATGGATAAGGATCATGTTATCATGAAATGAGAATAACTCTACTAGAATTATATCATTAGAGATGAAAGATAGATTCAAAAGTGACATAAATCATGACTTGGCATGTATAATAATAATGAATTGAGGAGCATTAATGAATTAAAGTATAGGTGTTATTATTCTTCAAAAAGGAACATAAAATGCATAATTTTATTATTTCATAGAAAAATGAGAATTTAAAATAATATTTTATTTTTATTTTTTAATGTTTGATTTGACATTGAAATTTATTAAATTTTATTACTTTGGAATTGGAATATATGTAACATTAGAGTCCTTAGAATTCCATGTTGAGATTTTATGCTTGAGGAAAAGAATGGTTTAATTGTGTGGGAATGGATAGAGATAATATTTTACACATTTTTTGTATGAATTTAGATTATTTTAACTATCCTAAATATCCGGTTGAGCTTATAAAGATCAATATTGGATTTATGACGAGTTTTAAGAAAAATGGTGAAATGTGATCAATTCTTGATTTTTGACAAATTTTTACCTCAAGGGTATTTTAGTCATTTAATGAAAAAATTTATTACAAATTGACTGATAGTTTTTTTTATACTCCTTATTTTATTATCATCAACTCTGTATTTTCGACCAAGGGTTGAATCGATCACCTATAGGCCTTAAAAATTATTGAATTTGAAATCTTTTTGGGGTGGAAACATGGACCCCACCACCATAACAGACTTATATATCATCTTAAACACATTCAATTTAGGTGATACACCTGTAATGGATCAACTATACATAGGAACATTTATCAATTAAATTACATGGAGTTTTGAATCAATTGACGTGTCTATTGAACAACATCTTTTTATTGAAAAATTCTTGATTTTTAATTGATTTTTAACTAAAGGGAATTGTAGCCATTTTAGGAAAAATATAACTAAAAATTGAGTGATTCCTTTTTATAATACTTATTGTATTTCCTTCAACATTGTATTCTGGATCAGGGGATGAATTGATTGTCTAGAGGCCTTAAAAATAAATTAAGAAGAAGTCTTTTTCGAGAAAAGGACGTGGACACAAGTAGCATAACAAACGTCCATATCGACCCACACACCTTAAATTGAGGTTATTCCACCTATAATGGAATAAAAATTGATAAGTGAATTTCTCCATTAAATGACATAGAGTTTTTTAATCAATTAAGGTGTCCATTGAATGACATATTTTTTAATGAATCTATTTGGATCCTTCATCCAAAAAAATAAATCGTTAATTTAAAAATGATAACTCATACATCCGGAGGAAATATTAGTGGAAACATTGAGGGTGAACATCCAATCCATTTACGAGCAACATTCATAAAGGGTTCGACATGAGAATTTTCCAATTACTGAGTCAACAATGTGACAACTTTTGGAGGATGAAAACTTCGTATAAAAGGAGAATAACTCCTATATCTCAAATGAATCCATTCATTCCCATCCCCATTCCATATAGGCAACAGGTATAGAACCCCAAGGGCCATTTATTATTTATATTTAATTTTTTTAGTTTTATTTTATCTTGTAATACATTAATAATTTTTTATTAAAGTGTTCCCCATTCTTCTTCAACCCATTTTTTCTTCCATTCTAAATCTAATTCTCTATCTTCATTCTTTAAATCATGATATATATAAATGTTGTAATGGAATGTTACTAACTCAGGGCATGGAATATGGGAGGTTTCATTGTTCTTTCATTATTGTTCTTCAAATTAAAAATATTTTAAATCTATTTTTGGTGGAGGGTGGAATATTGCATGGGTGTAGTGGTCATTCACCACCACACTATTTACAAATCAATTTCTTTTCCTTGATTAATTAATTTTCCATCCATTCTCTTAGGAAAAAACATCAATGGTAGAAATGGGGTTTCCATTATAAATTAAATGGAATTAGGTGGAGCTGGGTCATTTTGGACTAACATTATCGGTTGAGGTGTTATCTTAGTTGAATATTGGAGGAGTGTGGTTGGGTGTTCCAGAGGCATGCTAAAATCACACACGCTATGAATCAAAGGAGAGTAATTCATTAATGAGGTTTCATATAATGAATTACAAAATTGAATTTAAATTAACGAACCTATGTTATCAAAACCTAGGACCAAGTGCTTTCTTCCATAATTTCATTCTGTATGTATTTTTATATACATATAGATTTATAGTTTTAATTTATTTATTTTAATTTCACTATTTTCAAAAACTCATAAAACCGTCAGTTTTATTAAATATTGAAAAAAAATATTTAGAAAAGGTGAATTTTATTTAGCGATTGAACCAACTGTGACGCTCATAAAGTGAGATGACCCTAGTCAGCCTTTGTGCTAGACTAGAAAAACATAGAAATTTTATTTTTCCAAAACCCATAATAGGTGTGAATCAACCTCAAATGTCCTTATGTGTCTTGGTGATATCATTCCATGTCTCCCAATCCTCTTGTGTCCTAACCTTAGTGTCACACATAAGAGAAACATGATCTCCATCCTCACACTCCAGAGGTCGTCTCCGTCGATGAACATACAGTTTATGGAACGACTGTGAAATATCCATCCTCATCTGAATCAAATCCACCTACTGAGTGGTCTCCTAGACAAGATGAGGTCCCAACACAACTACTTATCATGCCTTCTGACAACATATGGGTGATCAGCATGTCCAATAAAAAAACGCCTCATAAAGTGCAATTTGAATCGTTTCCTGAAAACTATTATTATCGGAAAACTCTGCTAGGGGTATGTGTATCTCCAAAGAGCCTCTAGAATCATGGATTCATGATCAATTCATGTCCTCCAAATCCAAAATCCTACACTCGGATTGACTATCTATCTGAAAATGGTAAGTTGTACTCAGTAGTACCTCTAAACCCAAAGAACTCTCTAGTCCCTGCCAGACACAAGAAGTAAACTGGACATCCCTTTATAAAATGATATTGTGAAAAAACCCAATCAAAATGTACAATATACTGGATGTACAACCTTCCAAGCTCATCATCATTGAATTTTTCTTTAATTTTCTTGAAATGTGAAACTTTCATGAATCTGTCGAGGACAGCTGACTCGGTATTGTTACCATGATACCTCTATCATTTGAAAAACTCTACAAAGCATTCCCCTAAGAGCTCCAGCGATGTAACCAGTGCATTTTACTTTAATGAGGAGAACTCGAACAAAAAAAAAGTCATAACTACAACCTCACAACAAAGAAAGTCCAAACCAAAAATGACATTAGGAAAACTAGTCACACAACATTTCATCCAATGATATTGTGGATGTTCACATAAAACCTTCCCTTAACGAGAAGGGTATCCGAACTAGCTCAATCGAACCAAACTTATAGAACAAGAACAATGATGATTCAACCCATCATTGAATAACTTATATTAGAATCACCAGGCTAAGAATGTTGGATTATTGAAACAAAAATACAATGCCTTTTCCCAAGGCACGATGTTCTCAAAATGAACCAATTCACCAAAGCCTACATCTATCTCTGGATGGCTTTCTTATGTCACACCATCCCGTGATCACTAAAAGTGTCATTCCATAGCACGAACAAAAAAATTAATTCCAGATCCATCACACTACAATTATTTCCCCTTTATGCATTACATCTGAGACCAACTAAAAGTCATAGATAATCTTAGATTAATAATTGAAGTGGTAGGAATCAAGATTCTATCCAAGGTGTTCCTTCATGGGATCTCAAGTATGACTCAAGATTAGCCGAGCCTCTACTAAAATCATGTATCAAGCACACAACACAAATATAGATCATGAACTAGTCTAATGACTTCTAACTACAACACGAAGTATAAACAACGCTCCATTATTTCATTAAAAATGATATCAAGCTAAGGGAAAATTTTACCTCTTAAAATGAGAACAAAAATAGGGCTTCAATGTTTAACATAAAATGATATATGAACCACTAATAGTTGACCTTATAAAGGAATCTTAGTTTTACATGACAAAACATCATTATTTAACCGATAAAAACAATGTTGTGCGGTTTAGAAAGCACCAACATGAAACAAAACTCACAAGCCTCAAAAAAATTCAAGTAAAAAATACCATTTTTGAACAGTTCATCACTGTGACCCATTACCTGGAAAGAACATTTTTTAAATAGGACTGACATGATTCTCCCTACCTAAGAGTGTCTTATACATTGATAAGGACTATCTTCTCTCAAACGATCTAGTTCAGAGGCAACTTAAATGCACGTGTGTCGTTCCATGAACCAGGATCACCACATCACATCACTTGGAATGAATCTAAAATGATAAACTGACTGGATTATCAAAACACATGTGTCCCAGAATGTCCTTCCCCTAGAGTAGTGGGAAAAAAAGGTTATATAACACTTAGGTCACTCTATACCGGAGATAACACATGAACATGAACTACAACTCAAAGATCATTATTGTAACTAAACATAACAACTCATTTAAACATTTAACTCTTGACTAATATCTTGTATGTTGACATAAACTACCCTTTGTTTACAAGATCAACATAACATTCTGGGGTACTATGCATAGGTTTTCCACCCTATACATCCTAGTACCTATTGGATCACATAAGAACTAGCTCATAAGAACATCATTTACACACCCATTAAGTTGGGTGACGATGTACCAAGTCATTCATCATAAAAAGGGAAGATTACATGAACTCCAAATAGTCGACCATGCCCAGGGCATGTCTAACCCAGAGAACCATGTGATCCTCATGCTTGTTCCCACATCAAAATTCAAGGCACAATGACCGCCCCTCTGAACAAATATGTCATTTAAAAGAAGAAGTCCTAGAAGGGAAAACTTCACCTAGACAACACCAATGTCAAATTATCTTAGAAAAAAACAATAAAATCAGCTATAAGAATGCTACCTACCATGGAAATCTACATGGATCTTGTGAAACAGACCTAGGTTCTCAAAAAGGGAACCCAATAGTAGTTGTTTAACCACCAAATTAAGTTCATTATATTAAATCCCACTTCGAAAGAACGTAAGTAGACAAATATTACAAGAGATATTTGAATGATAAATATAAAGGGAATCCCACAAAAAGGATTCTCGAAATGGTACACAGATGAGGGATCTTACTAGAGAATCCCTATAAGAAATCGGTCTCACGGACTCAAAGGACAACCAGAACATATCACACAGGAAAAATCCTCAAAATCAAAAAAGCCATGAAAGATAGATCACAACTCATCTTAGATTAATGGTCTTAACTATGATGGTCTGAACACCCATACAATCATTTACGCATTGTTGTCACTCCCATGAGACAACTGAAAATGGAAACTCCAGGAAGAACCTCTCCATTTAAAAAACCCCCAAAACACCTATTAAGAGTCCTCATAACATTCCACATAATCCACCATTGCGATATAAGTGGAAAACTACTTAGAAAAGACTACTCATGGGTCAAAAACTGATAATATGGGATAAAACAAGAACAAACCCTCAAAGGATACAAAATACGACTACAAATCATGTAGCACTCATACACGAAATTAAAACTCACACTCTTACTAAGGTGTGTACCCCCACCTACCAAGGAGTGTAAACATTATAGGTTCTTGACAAGCCATCCCGGAACATGTCTTGCACACAAGTCTTCCATTTTTTCCACGTCCATCTACATGGCCAAACTCACACAGGTTTTGTCTACCAAAAACTACATGGGTGTATGTAATCTACACGATAAGGCCTTAACAACACTCGAAAACCTTGGTTTTTTCACCAACTGGCTAGAACCACACAGTTTCACCTAGTGTAACACTACATGGTGTGCACTCTCTAGACTCAGAATATACAACAAATGTTTCATCCACCTGTGTCATTAGTCTCACGGCTGGATACACGGTTGATTACCACATGGCATGTACAAGCTAGAAATGACATGTATAACCTACGTTTCATGAAATTGTGTAATTAGTCATACATCGAGATACATGGTCTCTTACAACACAGTGTGTAATCCCAGTACATAGTGTGTTATAATAGAGGTTCATCAACCATGTGTCTTTACTCACACAGTTAGTCACACAGTCAACTAGTACATGACGTGTACTTAAGAAAATTTGTTTCTTACAGAATATTAGAACTAATGGAATGTTTTCATAAAATCACATGCCAAGTTTTCTGGGGTTCTAGATAGCAGGCCTCTAAAACTTCTTCAGAACCACTAAAAACATAAAATTTTACCCATGCATGCCACATTCCGATCCATAAGAACCCATAATCCATGAGAATCACATATTTGGATCCTTATTCATGTCATATCATAACAAAATTCAATTAAATATCATAAATGATCAATCAAATTCTGAATCAAGAGGGCCCATAACACCTCATGGACCAAAGATCAACACACATCCAAATAAAACATTACATATATGAATACCCTATCAAAATAGCAGTAATTCTATCATGACATCTATCACAACATCATAAATATCTCGAACAATATCTATCACAACAACATAAAATCAGTAATGCATCCTAAATGGCATGATAAGAATGCATGACATGTGATCTCTAGAGAGTTGATATATATTGATTGAGATGGAATACCCTTATCTCATCTTGTTAAAACTGAATAGAACCTCAATAATATAAATCATAACAGCAAAAAACATGTTATTCACCCAACAGAGAAATAAAATCAACTGCAAGACTTGAAAAAACAGAAAAATTGAAATATTCGAGGTAAATTTGATTTTCCTTATATACAGGTCAGCTGCTCTCGAGCACAATATATTACCAACTACCTTTTCCTTCCTACCACAAACTATAGGCTAAAAATATTAAGGAAAAACAAAAAAAAACTCATCTGATGGCACTTTGTAATGTCCTAGTTCTAGGTGTCTCCCAATGGTGCCCCAATCCCAGTTTGTCACATGACCTGAAGCACATTTCCCCAAACACAAGATTCTGCACACTAGAAGGTAGGGGCATGGTGTGATAATGGGGAATGTATTCCCTCATTGGAAGAGTATACATATTAGAAAGAAAATTGTAAAAAATAGTGGAATCAGTAATACAAAACAACAACTGTAAACTACAGAAGACTGATTGTAATTTAATAACTGGAGAATATATAAACCATTCATGTCACATGTGTCTAAAAATGTAACCAAACAAGTCAAAATACTATAAATACATTTCAGAAACAAAAATACAAGTAATATAAAACTCCAACATCATCACAAGCCTCATCTTGGTCCCATGCTCTGTAGCTCCAACAACAATCAAGTACCTAATGATGAAGGGTTCTTACCCTTATAAATACGCATAACCATATAATTCAACTATGTCAAAAATCATGACCCAAATAGGGTTTGAGATTAATCCTAGTATGAAACAACCAAAAGATCTGTTCCTATCAGTCAGTGAATATATATAGCAGGTAATATGCAAAAATAAATAAATAAACTAAGAAGTTATAAAATTTAAACAATCCATCATTTTTCAATTACATTCATTTACATTTATCATTTATTCAATGAATCATTTAGACCTTGGGATCTAGCCTAAGATCCGTGTCATCTTTGTGATTATAACAATAGGTGTCTCAGAGGATCATCTATAAAATCAATCATAACTAGGTTTAAGCTTGTTCTTTGGCGTGGAAGGCTCTTCATAATCATTTCATCATTCATATAACAACTCTTTAGGGAAATTCCTCACAATCTAATCCTCGTAGAATAACATGACCATAATTAATTTAAAAACATCCCTCTAGGTAGCTCTCATGGTTAAACCACTATAGTGTAACACAACACTAATCATTTAGGAACGACCACCTGGGTAACTAAGATGGTGAATAACCCTTGGTCAACATCAAATCAATAAATTATAAACAACCACCTGGAAGATCTCATGGTCAATACCCATTGGTCAACATAATAATAATTTATTTAATAACTACACTTTAGGTAGCTCTCATGGTCTAAACCCTCTGGTCTGACATGAAAACAATTCATACATAAATGAACCTACATCATGAATCTATCATAGTCAAATTCCACTTGGTCAAACATTCGCAATGCATATTAATGTAGTATCAAAAAATCAGTAACTTCATCTTAAAAACATAGGGCACGGAAGAAAAGGTATGCCTAACGAGAAATATAGACCAAACTGCCATATTAAATAAAACAAGGGAAACGTGCACATGGCATACCCAATATCAAGTTACATAACTTCACACATAATAAACAACCCGTATTAATCAATCAAACCATAATAGGTAATAAAAATGGTTTAATTCCATAACACGCAATACCCCAAACATGAGTATGCATCACTTTAAGAATATATAATTCAATGACAATCAAAGAAAGGAACAAACCACATACAATGATGTCGTATTATCAATATTATTGAACATTGGCCTTTAAATCAGCCTGGAATGACATAGATATACCAAAAGGAGAAAGAAATTCATCATTGTATAAATCACGTGATAGGAGGAATCAACAATAATGGATCTTGATGAATTGAGAACTCACCGGTGGAACTCCAATACTCATGACGACATCTTAATCTGAGGTCGGATGAAGGATCAGGAGGAGTTCAGAGTTTTTTGACCCTTGTATCACTCTTCTTTACTAACCAATGGGGGAACAAATGTTTATAAGGATGAGATGGGACCCCGCTCCAATTTATCCAAGAAAAATAAAACTACATTGCATTTACATTAAAGGTGTACATCATGTAGTAGCCCTAACCATCCCCTTAAATAAGAGGTCATCCAGGTCACTACACAACCATGTACTCAGATATTATATGGCCAATACAATGCTTTATGTGGTATCGGGGTACATGGCTTGTAATCATAAGTTCACGAGGTGTACATAATTTTTTTTTCCCATTTCTTCATTTTTTCTAAAAAAACAACCCAAAATCAAGATCCAAACCTGAATTGATGATCCGGGTTCATACACATGACAATTTGAATCTCACATGGGCAATCCATATCACATGTCCTACCATGTAATCTAAAAATTACCAGGATTAAACAATTGTGATCTCATGTGGGCATCATTCAATTAACCAGTTTCATTTTAAACAAACCTAAAAGGGAATCATAGTCTTGCACATAGGCATCCAATGCCAAATGGGTAAAAAATGGTCATCCGAGTGAAATGCCTAAATGGGGTGGCCCTTAATCAAACAAAACAATCAAACATACTTTAAGTAGTTTAATCCATGACCTAACCATCATTAGGTGTAATGTATCGACCTAGATTACCATCAAAGCATAGTCAGACCAGCATCCACGTTACATCAAGAATGCCTCCATGTACACTAGATGTTGCTGACTAGTGGCAAGGGTGTAAGGATAATAAGTGGGGAGACTATACCCTCATATCAGAGCATTTATAGCAGTATAAAAGTATATAAATTGATGACAGGAACGAAATAAGTATAAATCAATAAATAATGTTGCATAAGTCAATTGAAATATCAACTCAATAAAGAAAATGGACAATGCCAATTTATAAAATGTATTCATGTCATGGTGGTACATATATGAAATCATTAAGCAAATTAGAATGCCTTAAATCTAATTATATAAAAAACACAAAATTTCCAAAGCATCAAGTGAGATATCCATGAGCATACTGAGCTCTCTCTCAATCTATCTCCCTTAAATACCAAGTACAGGAAATTAGCAACAAGCAATAACCAAGGTCGTTTAAACAGGTAGAGTCTACATGGTTACCCCAATGCAATGGCATCCCGAATATGGTTTAATATATATATCTTAGTATCCCTGGACCACCGGGGTCAAGATAAATCTACAAAATTCAATAAAATTTAACAATGTTCAAGTATATCGAAGTAATAACAGAATTTAATAAACTAGAAACAACCCATTCGGGTTCTAAAGCGACACCTGACAGTGATACATGCTACAGCCTATGGTCGGTATGTCTGATCATTTCAATTATGTATATATATAGTAAGAGTGTTTCTATGTGTGTATAAACCAATATATATTCTTAAAATCATTGTATATGAACCAATCATGTACCAACTCCAAAATTACATATAAACTGGATACTATTTTTGGCTGGACAAAGACAAAATGCATTAACATTCAATACTAGGGGAAGTCCTCATAGTCTTACTCCTTATCCATTGTCAAAGACCTCTCATGGTCTAATGGAAATCAACATGGATTCTCTCACGGTCCTTCAGAAAATGATATTGGATGGACCAAGACGTAACACACAGACATAAATCACCAAGAGTAGCGCACATGATATATCCCCTAGCATAACTCCATGTGCTCTCATAATCTTTGGAGGATGATTAAAAAACTAACATATTCTTTTTATCCATGGTATCTCAATGTCCCTTGGCTACCTTTCCTATACAAGGTGTATCCATTCACAAAATATAATGCATTAAGCATTTAACCTATCATGCATTTCATTATCCCATTTCAATTATATATAAACCAGAATATTCAAATTTATACTAAAGGAAAACCATCATAATTTTTTTAATTAAAACATTAACATGGGATTCACATTCACCTCGAAAACATGAGGTATGGGCCTCGCATTCATCTCATTGGTCATACTCAAATCCATCAGTTGACAAACCAGTTAACTAGGTATAGAAAACCCATTAATTAATTCATCAATTAATTAATCAACAACACAATTCATATCTAATAGTTAATTTTCTAAAATTAATTATTTCATTATAAATCTCAACTCCCCATATTAAATTACACAATTAAATATCTAGAAACTAATATTAACGACATATAATTATTTCACAATTAATTATCTCAACTTAGCTAAATTTTATATCTCATAATTAACCGTCCGATTAATTATCTGAATTAAATATCTCAAAGGAATATTTAATTCATAATTAATTATCTCAACTTCCCCAACTTAATACGTCATAATTAATTCACAAGATTAATTATCTCAATTTAAATTAACAAACAACATAATTAATTCCAAATTAATTATCTCAACTTACCCAATTTTATATCTACTAATTAATCCACTGATTAATTATATCAATTAAAAATATCAAAATACAAAATTAAGCTATGATTAATTCTCTTAACATAACCAATTAATATGTCAAAATTAATCCCCTTATTAATTATCTCAATTACAATACTCAAAGAAAATAATTAATTTACAATTGATTATCTCAACTTATCCCATCCAAAACACGTAATTACCACTTAACCCAGGTGTGTAATCATGTAAGGGAAGTAAAAGAAAAACACATATTAGTAAGCTAAACAAACATACCAGTATATTCATTATGTTTTCATCTTGAAGGTAGCACATATTTGTTGGATGGGATTTATTACAAAAACATGATTTATTAATATAATAAAATATTTTATACTAATGAAAAATTAATTCAGCATTTTCAGTCAAATTTCCCAACAATAGAATTAAACAACAACTGTGTTTTTTTTAATTATGAAAATTTGAGGACCCTACCTCACAGAATTGGCTGAGCCAATTTCTTTTCACTCAAAACTCTACCTTCTCACACATACGCACTACCACAATAAATTGTGTTCATACTTGGAATTGATTAGAACACCTAATAACAATAACCAACACCCCCAATTAGTTTTTTGTGGACCAAAACATACCAAAATAACAAACCACAACTCAAAAAAACTATAAGAACCTAATTCAAGGTTGTGAACTATTTATCGTGTATATAGACGTAACTGAATATGATGATGGTGAACAAAAAAAACCGATTTTATTCCACTTCACCAATGATAGTTGGAATACAAACCAATGTGTCTTGAGAAATCTTTTGCAACACCTAGGACCAAAAGAAACAGTAAATTTAGGTTATTCCCAAACTTAGGGTTTTGGCTCAACATAACCTTGGTGAAAGAGAGCCGAGACGACTAGTACGAAGAATGAATGATGTGGAAAAGGACTTACCTCGAAGAGATAGAAAAATTCTATGAAGGATCACCATGAAATGGTGTGTAGAGATGGATCCGAGAGAGGAGGGTGGTGTACATATGATAACCCACCTTTTATTACAAACTTAAATATGAATCATTACATAAACACTTCACTTGATACAACATGGGATATTGGGTGGTCTAGTGTAATTGATGAATAGGATCACTACATAACAACTTAAAACATGAAATATAACATATTTATTGAAAACTTATTTTACATGACCACTAAATTCCCTCATACTTAGCATTTCGTTGGATAACCTGAGGACATGCATAAGAAAATGGTGACCTACAAAGACTAGTAAGTGAATAAACATAGAACAACATGAGGAATACAATACATGATATATAATATGCATATCAATTGAGCACAAGATAAAAATGAACATAAAGGCATGATAATGTAAGATAATCATAACATGGAAATGTGGCAACAACACTTTACATAGAATTAGCATGAGCCAAGGCTCATTTCCTAAAGAGCATGAGTAAACCCTCATTGCACATGAAGCATGAGTAAAAACTCATTGCACATAAATTAGAATGAGTAAACACCCATTGCACATGACTTAGCATGATACTGTACTTTACCCAATGCATTTGAGCGCTATCAGGGTGCACCATTTTTAACCATTTCATTTCATGCATTAGTGTGTCACATGGATCAGATACATGGAATCAATAAACATAATAAGTTATTCCAAGATTAAGTAATTTGGAATCAATACATGAAATTACCATTCAAAATTTATATGTGCATAATGGTGAATACCCTTGATAGAGACTTGTGTATGGTATTCACGACACAATGATCTTGGCTTGGAAAAAATGCGGTGTAATTTTAGCAGCATAACGACGTGACATGAGGATCTATGAAAATGGTTGATGATATAGAATAGGGTTTATAATCAAATGTACATGAAGTGGACAGTAGGGAGGCCATATAAAACCATGTCCCAACAAATGTAATAGGCTATACATGCATAATAAAAAAGTATTACTTGGATGGAAAAGAAGAGAGAGAAATTCCTCATGGAATATCAATACGGTAACAGGTGTACATGGGAGAAATTAATGAGAGATAAAGGGGTATCCCATCATCCAAACATAAAGAGGGATGTATGGGTGAGGTTAAAAATCATACCCCAACATTTGTAATTGATAAAAGGGCATAAAAATATTATGAAACTTTTATAAAAAATGAATGTTTGGAATCCCTTGCTCAAAAGTGCGATACCAAAGTCTTGAGAGTGACTTGAGATATACATCTTGGGAGCTTTGGGCACATTGTGAGGATTCTAGAGGAAGGATTTCAGGGGTTGGTCGAACTCCGATGGATCTGACTAAAGAGGAAGTGTGATCTTGGGTGGGTTTATATAGTAAAGAGAGGGAATTCTTTATTATTTAGGTTTGGGACACCTCACCTTAAACTAATAAAAACCAAAAACCAGCCCATTGTGTTTTCAAAAATGGAGTGGACAAAATATTTTATAACTCCAATGGATGAACTTTTTAAAATAATAGGTTTTCTTATGTTGAGGTGAGTCACACTCTTAAGGAAAACAATTTAAAAAGGAAAAATGTTTTATAATCATTGAAGGGTCCACTAAAGCTTTGTAAAAAAAATCACCGAAAACCAAAATAAAATTATTTTAATGTGAAAGCATATATTTTCCAAATAGAATTTTTATATTATTTTATTACATCATTATTGGGTCATTATGATGTCTTAAAACACATTATATATTTAAACAGTATTTAAATTTACCCAAAAATTCGACTGTCTCAGAAAATTATGAAAAATTCACCATTGGATAATTTCAACATCCTAATCCCAAAAATAATATTAATTTTATTTAAATAATTTTATAAATATGTGAATTTTTACATTTCAAATAAAAACTGACATTTATCGAAAATTCATGGGGTTTGACAGAAACAGCATTCAAGAATTCATAAAAATTACAATTGCATTCATAAAATTATATGATCTTTTATATATAATAATTAGTAATTTAATAATAATAATATTTTATTAATGTATTATTTAATTAAAAAATCCATTAATTCATCAAAATAGATTTATTTGTTTAATATTAACTAAAAATACTATTTGTGCTTTAAAAACTATTTACAAAGTAACAATAATAAAATGAATTCACATTATTTATACAAAAGTAATTTCCATAGTCATATTGCTAGTGTCATGTTACATAACCCCTTATAACACCCGCATAAGACAAAATGGTAAGGTATGCGATTGTGAAAAACTCTTGGGGTGGATCAAATAACATCGATTGGGTAGTAATCTCTATTCACTTCCACTTCTCCCATAGTCGGTTCTACTGAAGCTTAACGTGTTCAAGATCAGCTGGGTCTTAGTCAAGAGAGAATCCCAATGACGCCACCTCCTTTCTGAGCTCTAAAAAATGGGCTTCATACGGGGCAACTCTACTGGATGAGGCCATCACTTCCTTTTACAGAGTAGTTTGGATTTGTTAAAGCCCAATATTTATACTAATAATGTGATCACTATTAAATGAATATATTAGAAATGGTCACTATTCATAATAGTATTTTAAAATCCAGAAACATAAAACCAATGAAGTTCAAATTTTATATAACTATAATAAGACATTTAATTAGATCAAGATGAATTTCCATTAATGAAAGCTTGGGTAATTACAATCACTGCCCTTAAAAAATATCCCCCATGAAATTTCCTTTTCCCACACTACAAAATATGTTGGTAACTCTGATTCATCATTTCCTCTGATTCCTACATCGCTTCTTCAAACTTTTTGTTTCTCCACAACACTATGAGGAGGGGCATTGTATTATTTCATAGATGTTTTTCTCTAGGATCAATGATCTTCACTGGTTTCTCCTCGTAAGATAGATCATCCTATAAATGTACTACCTATGAATTGAGTACATGTGAAGGGTCTGTTATATACTTATTTAAGAGGGTACATGAAAGACATCGTATACTTTTTCCATGGTATGTGTAAGTGGTAGTCAATAGGCTACAACCCCAACAAGATCTAGAATCATGATGGGGAAGATGTACCTAGTACATAACTTCCCTTTAATTCCAAACCTCATGACCTTCTTCCATGGTGATATGTGTAGAAATACCATGTCTCCAAATTTGAACTCAAGGTCTCCTCGAAAGTTATCTGTATAAATATTTTCTCGACTTTGGGAAGCTTTGATATGATGCTGAATTGTTTTCACCTTCTCCACCATTTCTTTGACTATTTATGGTCCTAACACCTTATGATCACTGACTTCATCCAAACATGATGGTGTTCTTCACCACTTTCAATAAATGGATTCATAAGGTTCCATTCAGATGCTTGAGTGGAAATTGTTATTATAAGAGAATTACACTAGAGGAATATTTTGATCCCAACCTCTTTTAAATTCTGTTGAACAAGATGTAAAAATATCCTCTAATTTTAGAATAGTTTTCTCATATTGTCCATTTGTTTGAGTATTATATGACATGATAAAGTTCAGTTCAGTATACAGAGCATGTTGAAGACTTTTTCAAAACATAGAGGTGAATCCAAGATCTCAATCGGATAGAATTGACAGTGGTACTCCACGAAGCCTTACCACTTCCCTGATATATATTCATTCACGTTGATCTAATGAGAAATCAAACCAAATTCTAATTAAGTGTGCAGACATTTTATGATGATCCACAAAAACCCAAATTACATTTTCGTTTTTGTATGTCTTTGGATGTCTGGTGATAAAGTCCATGGTGATGTTCTCACATTTCTGTGCTATTATGGGCAATGGTTTCATCATCCCCTTAGACTTCGGCCTCTCTGCCTTCCCCTGCTGACACACCAGGTACTTTGTTTTATACTCAACGATATACTTCATTACATTATCCCACTAATAATTCCCTCATAGATTTCTATACATCTGTTTGTTTCTTGGGTGAATAGAGAAATTTTAACTATGTGCATCACCCAAAAGTTCCTTCTTAGGCTCTGTACATGATGTAACAATTAGTGTTTTCCAAAATCTCACAATTGATTCTTATTCACATTGAAATATGAGGATTTACCTCTTTTGATAGCTTCCAGTTTCTTCTGAATTACCACATCATCCTTTTGAGCATCCATTAACCATTCCAAATGAGACGGTTGCGAAATCATTTGTGAAAGGATTGATGATAATCCATTATTTAGGATTCCCAGGTCCATATTCATCAAATATAAGAAGATTGGATCCTTGTAAATTCTCATCAATGATAGAATCGATGGGTCCTTTCTACTTGAGCATCTAACACCTTGTTCTCTTTCCCAGCGTAGTAATCGATTGACCAGTCATTTTCTTTGATCATCTCTAAGCATCATCATTGGCATATGTTCAACTATTTCTATGTCAATATATAGTTGTGGATTTTGTGGTTCGTATATATTTAACATTTCTCCCCAAAGAGATAATTCCGCATAACTTTTAAAACGATGATCACCACAACTAACTCTAGATTATGTGTTAGATAATTCTACTCATGAAATTTCAATTTCCTTGATGCATAGAAAATGAATATGTCATTTTTCATCAACACACAGCATAGGAACTTCATTTAAGCATCATTAAATACTACAAAGTGTTCTCCACGTGGGGTAAATTTGAGCACGAGTACAGTGGTAAGATTCCTTTTTATCTCCTTGATGATTTCTTTGCATTCATCACTCCAAGAAAACATTACTTTCTTCTAAGTTAGCTTGGTATGAGGGTTTCATAATGGTGAGAAATTTCTCCCAAAGCATTGATAATATCCATCTAAACTCAAGAATCTACGGATATCTTATACCGATGTTGGTCTTGTCCATCCCTCAATTGGATCTATTTTTGAGGGATCCACAGATATCCCATTTCTTGTGATGATATAGACCAAGAATGAGACCTCCTTCAACCAGAACTCACATATATTGTACTTTTCATAAAGATTCTCCTTCATCAAGGCTTCTAGTATAGTTCTTATATGATCTTCCTGATCCTACTTGGTTTTGGAGTATATTATAATATAATCTATAAATACTACCACAAATTTTTTGGGGTAATCCCTAAAGACTCCATTCATCAAGTCCATGATGATTGTTGGAGCATTAGTGGGTCCGAAAGTCATTATTATGAATTCATTATGCCCGTATCTTCTATGAAAAGCAGTCTTGGGGATATCTTCCTTCTTCACCCTTACGTGATAATATCCTCACCACAAATCCACCTTGGATAACTATTGTGATAAACATGGTTGATCAAACAAGTAATCGATTCATGGGAGAGGATACATGTTCTTTATTATGATTTTGTTAACATCATGATAGTCGATTCAAAGGTGCATTAACCCATATTTCTTCTTGACTAAGAGGACTAGTGCACCCCATGGTGAAGCACTTGGGCGTATAAACCCTTTACCCAGATTCTCCTATGGTTTCTTTCAGCATATAAATATCCACAACAACCATTATATACAAATTCTTGGATATTGGAAAAGTCATAGGTAAAAGATTAATTGAGAATTAAACATCTCTTCTATGAGGAAGACCTGATAATTTCTTAGGAAACACTTCAGTGAATTCTCTCACAATAGGAATGTCTTCAAGGATGGTTCCCTCCTTAGACACAATCATCCGAGCTAGATACACATACTCATAAGGCAGTAATATCCATGCTTAAGATGATGGATATATAGAAGATTCATCCTCCTCCTTGCACTTGTATAGAATCGAGGTTCGATTCTCCACATGGATAGTGATTTCCCTGTCATGGCAATTTATGTTGGCTCTATATATAGAAAGCCAATCCAGGACAATAATTGAATCGAATTACACCAGAGGTAGTATTATAAGTTTATCTAGGAAATTAAATCCACCAATTATGACAGTGGAGGAGAGATATTCATGGGATACAATGATTTTCCTATTTTTTTACTCACCAACATCTTTATTTCCATGATTTTTGGTAGTGATGGGATTGTTCAACTAAATATTTGGGATATAAAAGAATGCATAGAACCTGAATCAAAAAGTAAATTCACTATTATTGAATGAATAACTAGCTTACTTGTCACCACTTTGTTATTGCGGTTCACATTGGCAGTAGTAATGGAAAAAGCTCTCCCTTGCTGCCTTTGAGGTTGTTGGTTACCTCTAAAAACCATTGGTTTGGGGAACTGATTTGAATGATGCTCTGGTTTGTTGCAGTTCTAGAAATGAACAATGCAGTTAGGTTTTAATGGAGTGTTCCTCTCCTATATTTTAGTAACATTATTTTATTGTTAGTAGTTAATAGCTAGGTTCCCTTCTCTTCAACACCTAAAGCATTTCCTCATCCCCTTCAGTCAATTTCTAGGGTGCTACATTCCGCACCTTCATCAAGTGGGGTGCTGGATCTTTTTAGCACCGTTAGATTTATCCATCGGACCGCCAATATTGACGTCCACCTTATTCTTGTTATCCCCATGATACCCCTACGATTATTTGATCTCCATTTCAACCTTGAAAGAACATCAGAAAATTTCCTCATAGCTGTCGAAGATAGGGATCACCAACGCTTTTCGTAGGCCAGGTTTTATCCCACCAAAAAGTAGTCAACCATGAATTCGAGGGTAATGACAAAGATGGAGGTGTATCATGAAAGCCATGTGATGTTTTCCTCGTACACTCTGACAAAATCAACCTCATTTTTCTTGATGGAACGTAAGTCCCTTTCCATCATAATTCAGAGGGTGCAAGGAAAATATTTATTGAATTTTTTTTCCAGAAATCCTCCCATTCCAACACCTCGATATCTTCCTCAGGCTTCATATTTTTTATCAATGTCCTCCATTGATTGTCTTCAACCTCCATATTATAAAAATCCAGAAAAACCTTTACTTGTTTGAAGCATTGAATGATGGAGAAGATCTTTTCAATAAAGTTGATCTATTGTTTGATGATTACGGGATCAGATGATCCATTAAATGTAGGAGGCATTTGTCACATGAATCTCTCATATGAGACTTGTTCCTTCTTGGGGGGGGGGTTTAATTATCTTCTTGACCCATGTTTCTATTCAAATCTTGAGTAAACTGAGAGATAAGCATGAAAAATTTATTGATTCCCACTCCCATCGGATTGGGACTCTCATTAGAATAGTCATCACATTGATCTTCACATCAGTTATTAGCACGAGTCATCCCATTAACGGCCATTGTCTAGAATAAAATAAAATTTGGGTGGTACATATAAATGGTAATCCAAGGATGAAACTAATGACTTACAAATAAATTTTATTTCTATAACTTATGAATATATAGGTTTCAATCTATGATAATCATGTTCTACTTTCTAACATATATTCTTAGGGGCATTTTTTTTTAATTTTTTTAATAAGGTATCATACAAATATTGTGAATTTAGTAAAGCATATCGTCTATGAGTGTCGTAACCAAGATATCAGCAGGTCCCATTGTCTTTCACCAATTCTCATTTGATTCTAGCTCAAATCGGTGTTTTCAAGTGTTAACCCCAGGATACATCTATGCTAGATCCACCTATACCTACTCATATCCAGATATCGATGTATTTTTTTGAAAAACCACTTAATAATTACTCACCAATACATAGGGATATTTTTATTATAATTATTCTTTTCTCTAACTATTCAATAGGGTTTTCTAATCCTAATCGAAAAAATAGCTAAACCTATCCTCTGATAATAACTATAACAACCATGCTCTTTATTTGAAACTTAAACATGATTTATTACATAAACTATTCACTTGATACAACATGGAAGATCAAGAGTTATAATGTTTTTGGGGTTAGGATCATTGAATAAAAATAAAAAACATGAAATAAAACATTTTTATTGAAAAGTTTGTTGACAAAACCACTACATCTCCTCGTACATAGCATTACATTGGATAACCTGAGGACATGCATAAGAAAAGGGTGACCTATAAAGCCCAATAAGAGAATAAACATGGAATAACATGAGGAATTAAATAAATGTTATACAATATGAATATAAATGGATCACAAGAGAAACATGAACATAAATGCATGATAAATAATGATAATAATAACATGTAAATGTGGAAACAACACTTAACATGGAATTATCATGAGCAACGGATCATGGCACATTGAGCATGATTAAACCATCATTGCACAAGAATCATGAGAAAAATTTCATTGCATATAAGGTTTCATGAGCCAACACCCATTTCACATGGAGTATCATGATATTATACTTTACCCAATGCATTGGAGCACTATCAGGGGGCACCCATCGTAATCATTTCATTTCATGTATTAGTGTTCCACATGAATCCTATAAAATGATATAAATAAACATGATAAGTTATACCATGATTAAGTAATGTAAAATAAATACATAGAAGTACCATTAAATATTTATATGTGCATAAAGGTTAGTAACCTTGATATAGACATGGGTATGATATTTACTACATAATGATCTTGGCTTGGAAAAAATGTTGTGCAATTTTGAAAGTATAATGGCATGACATAGGGATTCATGAAAAGGATTAATGAGAGAGAAAATGGTGTCTCATCATATGTACATAAAATGGACAGTATGGGGGTTATATAGATACATTAACCGACAAATGTAATGGTATTTAGATGCATAATACAAAAAATTACTTGAATGTAAAAGAGGAGAGAGAAATAACTCACAGAATTTCAGTATGGTAACAGGTGTACAAGGGTGGAATTAATTAGAGAGAAATGGGTTTAACATCATCCAAACATAAATAGAGAAGTATGAGAGAGGTTAAAAATCATACACCATCATTTTTAACTGAAAATAAAAGGGCATAAAAATATTAAAAAACATAGATGAAAAGAGAAAGGTAGGAATCCCGTACTTGGAAGTGTGGTCCCAAACGCTTGGGAGAGGATTGAGAGAGGATTCTTGGGTGCTTGGGGAACCTTGGGAGGATTCAGGAGAGAGGAGGGAAGAGTTTTTACACCTCCAATGGCTTTGAGTGAAGTGAATTTGGGATATTGGGTGGGTTTATATTGTAAATGAGAAGGAATTATTTATTATTTAGCTTTGGGACACCGCACATTAAACTAATCAAAACCACAAACCAGCCCATGGTTTTTAACCATGGGTTTTTTCAAAGGGGAGTGGGAAACATTATTTTATATGGAAAATAGCCGAAATTATTATTAAAATAGGGTTTATTAGGAAGAGGTGAGTCACATTCTCGAGAAAAAGAATTTAAAAAGACAAAATGTTTTATAAACCTTGAAGGGTCCACTAAAGCTTGGTAAAATAATCCAAAAAAACCCAAATTCACATTATATTAACGGTAAAAAATATATTTTTCAAATATAATTTTTATATTATTTTATTACATCACTATTGGTTTATTATGATGACATAAAACACATTATATATTTAAATGGTATTGATTGTTTACCCAAAAATTCGACTGTCTCAGAAAATTATTAAAAAATTACATTTTCATAACTTCGACATCCGGATTCCATAAAAATATTCATTTTATCTAAATAATTCTATAAATATGTGTTTTTTTACTCTTAAAATAAAAACCAACATTTACTGAAAATTCATGTTTTTGGACAAAAAAACTTTCAAACCTTCATAAAAATTACAATTTCATTCATAAAATTATATGATCATTTATATTTAATAAAACATAATTTAAAAATAATAACATTTTCTTAAAATATTATTTATTTTAAAAATAAATTAATTCCTAAAAATAGATTTCTTAGTTTAATATTAACAAAAATAAGATTTGTGCTTTAAAAATTATTTGCCAAGTAACAATAATAAAATGAATGGACATTCTTTATACAAAAAAATGTACATAGTCATAGTTCTAGGGTCTTGTTAAAAAACCCCTTATAACACCAGCATAAGACCGAAGGGTAAGTTGTGTGATTGTGAAAAACTCTTGGGGTGGCTCGAATAACATCGCTCAGGTGGTAATCTCTATTCACTTCCACTTCTCTCATAGTTAGTTCCGCTCAAGATTAACATGTTCAATCTCAGATTAGGATTGGTTAAGATTGAATCCCAATGATTCAACATACTTTTTGGGATCTAACAAATGGGCTTCATATGGGGAAATTCTACTGGATGAGGCCATTGCTTACTTTGTCTGAGTAAATTGGATTTGTCAGATCCCTATATTAATACTAATTATGTGATCACTGTTCAACAACAATATTTGCAATTTTCACAATTCATAATGGTATTTTAAATTCCAGAATCATAAAACCAATGAAGTTCACATTTTATATAACCATAATAAGACATTTAATTGGATCAAGATAAATTTTCATTAATGAACGTTTAGGTCTTTACAGTGCGTCCCATGGATGTTGCACCATGGGTGCACCATGCCTCATGCATGAGGAGGGAGAGGTGAGCCTCCCACTTCTATACTCCCTCAAATAATAGACTAAAAACTCAAAAAATAATTATAATAAATAATATAATAGTAATAATAATAATAATAATAATCATATTATTATTAGTACCCATTAATATTACACATCTTAGATAAATCCAAACTCGGCAATTATATATAATTAAATAAAATTTTTCTCAAAAAAAATAAATTAAATAAATTCCCCAACTCATCATTATTTAAATATATTCTATCAACATAATTTAATTAAATAAATTCTCAAATTTTTATCAAATAATTAAATTAATCTTAACCTTGAATTTAAATAGATAAAACGCCAACTATACAATTAAGAAATCATTTAATTAAATACATTTCCTACATAATTTAATAAAAAAATATCCAACTCATTATTATTTAATTATATTCTCTCAACAAAATTTAATTAAAAAACCCGACACATCAATAATCACCATAAAATTAATTTTTTTCCAAAATAATTTAATTTAATTATTACTACAATTCATGTTATTTAATTAAATTATTTATACACAATTTAATTAAATTAAACCTATATTTTTCAGTAAATAATTAAATTTATCGTAACATTGAATTTAATTAGATAAATCCCCAAATCTTCATTTAACACATCATTTAAATAAATTTCATTCCAACTAAATTTAATTAAATTATTATTCTATATCATTATTATTTAATTAAATTATCTCAACATAAGTTAATTAAAAAACCCTGACACCTCATTAAAAATAATTTAATAAAATTATTTCCAACTAAATTTAATTAAATAATTTATTTAATTCATGTTATGTAATTAAATTCTCTTAACACAATTTGATTAAATTAAAAACTCTAACTCCTCATCATTATTTTATTAAATTCCCTCAACATCAGTTTAGTTAAATAATAACCCTCATTTTGCAATAACTAGTTAAATTATATTAACATTGAATTTAATTAAATAATATCTTCATTTTACATTAATTAATTATATTCTACTTTACCTTGATTTTAATTAAAGGAAAACCCAACTCATCATTTACACATTATTTATATTTTACAATTTAATTTTACCTTCTTTGATAACCCTCATATTTTCATTTACAATTCATTGAATTAAATTTATCTCATTTTAATTTAATAAAATAAAGACTCCAACTTGTCATTATTTTAAAAAATAAATTTAATTCCTTTAATCTCAATTTAAATAAATATTATCACCTTGAAAACTTCATTAATTTAAAACTCTCAACCTAATTTGATTAAATTAATTTCATCCATTCAATGCCACTTAATTAAATTCTCTCCAATACAAATTAATTAAATGAATTATCTATTATGCATCACACCCTCAATTAATTAAATTCTCCCATCATTAATTTAATTAATTAAACCCCATGTTTTACTTTATGAAAATAAATGTTTTTCAACTAAATATTAATTAAATAAAATCCCTAATTCATCGTCTTTTATTTAAAATTTCTCATCATCAATTTAATTTAATAAATACATCATTTTAAATCATTTAATTTAATTCCTATTAACCATGATTTTAATTAAAAACATTCCCCAAATTCCCATCATTTAGTTAAATTAATTTTAATAATGAATTTAATTAAATAAATTAACCAGAAACATAAAACAGGATAAGCTACATGGTTTGACTCACACTGTCTGATAAACCTTCTGCAAACTGTTCGTCTACTACGAGATACTCATTTTAACATGCATGACATACCCACTTGGTTTGACTAACCATGCACCGCCTCTGCGTGAAACTTTGTCGGACTTGGTGCCCCTAAAACCCATCCTACCATCTGGGAAACTCCCCAATCCTTTACACAATCCTAATAAAAACTTGTTTAAAATATACCAACTCGTGAAAATTCATCCCCAAGAATGGATTTAAAACCGAACCCTCATTACAATGAAAAATTCAAAAAACATTCATGTTTTATCCCGGTTTAAAAAATCACCGGATATTACATTAGGAAAAAACTAGGGTCAATTTTTATTCAAGGATACACCCTAAACCTGGGTGAACATAACTATGAAAGATAGAAATAAGTCAACATTGAGTGAAATGCATAACACCACCTACATTGTCCTTGTGGGACTCTACTCATCCAACATCAACTTCTAATTCAAGATAGAAATAAGTAGATCTAAAATATGTGGTAAGAAACTCAAGGTTCGATAAAAATTTTCAGAGAAAAAATCATGAATTACGGATCAAGAGGAATTGAGATCTTACCGATTGGGTTCCAACACATCCCACGGTGAATGAATCGGGGTTCAGATGGACAAATAGGAGCCAAATCATTTTTTAGTGACACTGTCTCCAAACTCGGTCCCTCTTATGTCTAGAATAAAATAAAAAGAGGCTACATCCAATTTTAGAAAAAATTATAAAATACACAGTGTATAATAGGGACTACATTTTTTGTAGGTTATTTTAATGTTCATTTCACGACCAACTTCCCTTACACGGCATGCACTATATTTCCGACAAGAATACATAATCTATCCCTAAGAATACATTGTGTGTAATCACTAAGTCCAGCCATGTAAGATGTAGATATAGTATTTAACATAATTTATTCCATTTTTTATGTATAAATCAAAAAGGAATGGTTCGTAACTTGAAATAAGAACATAGTTATTATAATTATGGCCTTATATAACCCTCTTGTTAACAATTCTATGATATGGTCTCACTTCAGCTATTATCACCTTTGTTCTTTGCTTGTGTCTTAATATTATATATATTTGGACCTTATATGATTTAAATAATGTAATAGATGATATAAATATCATTTATATTCATTTTTTTATAATAAAATATACAATATAGAAATATGAAATGGAATACAACATTCATGTATATGATATTCCATATGTACGTAAGAAATTTGTTTTCATTTTATTGTCATATTAGTAGAAAGAGAGTAAATTACATATAAGAATATATATGTATATATATAAAATAATTATAGTATAAATATTATATCATTATCATCATCATTTTATTTTTATTAATAGTGAGCAAAGAACAAAAGGAAACCAAAAAAAAGAATCAAGGAACCCCAACCCATTACCCCATTGGCTACCGACCCTGAATAAGGTGGCTTGAAATAATGCAGCTTGAGTGTTTTCACCTTGATATAGTCGATCCTCTCTGCCTTGGTTCTGCCTAGAGTGTGAAGAAACAACTCCACCATGCATGAAAATTCCACTAAATCTATTTAGTTTGCAACCTTGTTCCCCTCCCTCCAGGTATGGATCACTTGAGCATTGAAATTGAGGTACCTTATGCATTTTCTGATAACGTAATAGATCGACCAAGGTGAGTCTCTATACCCTTTCAAGGCATTGTGGACAATCACATAGTCTGTATCCACTTAAGAAATTTATAACCGTATTTAGATACATAACATAAGACCAGTGTGTGTTTCCATAACCTCCGCTTGTAGGGACTTCCCCAGACCAAATCTGGATGGTAACGCCAAGTAGACCAAGACACTACTATCTCTCACTACTCCACCTCCACATGCATTCTCTGACACACAAGAGGCATCTGTTATCAGTTTTAATCTCACAGCAGGTACCTTCTAGTATTCCCAGTCGCCCCTCCATCTACTAGACGTAGGACCTCACCGCCACTTTCCTTATATTTGTTCATAGAAGGAGAATTCATCTAGTCCATCACAACCTTATTCAAATAAATCAGTAAATTCTTAACCTAGATGATGATATCCTGGGATGTCACTGCCACTCCCTCGTGCCTTGACCTATTATTTACCTTCCACAACCACTAGTACCCCACATGAATCACCACCTAATGCATTGCATGTTCATGACCTCCTATCCATATGCCTTGAAACAATCTTTCAATGAAGGGAAGGCTATCCCTACCATGGAAATGAAATCCTTTAATTATTCAAGATCCTTCCACTCCTCATTGGCCCATTCACTACTGAAGAACAAATGTGCAATTGACTCCTCACTCTGGATCGTAAAACACACACACCTGGATGCCAACTGAATAACAAACCATTGAATATTATCATCTGTTGGGAGTGATCTGTTCCTCATCCTCCAGGAGAGAAAATTGAATTTGGTTGGAATATTTTTCACCCAAATGATCTCGTCCCACTCATCATTAAATACCTAGACATGGAAAATGCATTATATATATTTGGATATGAAGAGGCCTGATGGAGAAGCGGTGAAGACATATTTATCCTCCTCTACATTAACATCAATGATATAGAAACGATCATGTTACTTTTTATCCAACACTGGTTCAATGAAATAGGGGAAAACTATCTTCCCTGATGGTGATGTTGGGGACCGAACACCCAGGGAACCTGAGCACTGTTCTACACTATTCCTAGTGCCACATAGAAACAATGCCTTCCTCGACAATCCAGTGGGAAAATAGGAAAAGAACAGATATAATGGGTCCAATAATCAAACAAAGAGAATAATGATTCCCCTGCTCAGGATCACAGATGTAAGATGTGTACCTGTACATGGTAATCCCCAAAGAGTACGATGATCTAGCATGCTCCATGCATATAGTAGAGGGTATCTTTTAGGATTCTGACATTAATTACACCCTCTCTAACATGCTTCACCATATTTTCCCAAGCAACCCAATGCCTCATGGCCTCCGCACAAGGATCCCATATGATGTTTGGGAGTATCCTATCAATATATTTGATCACACCTTTAGGATAATTGATGAATGAAAGACAATGAATAGGATAGGGCTCCAGGACACTATTAAAGAGAGAAATTATTCTGCCAAATGACAGAAACATGTTCTTCCAGTTCTGCACTCTATCAATGATATTGGAGAGAAGGGAATCAAAGTCTTTGATCTAGAACCTCTTGAACGATATGTGGGCACCAATATAATACATAGGGAATTCACCCCTCTTAATGACCAAAATACCAGTAATAGTCTCCACCATCTCTGAGAAGAACCTATTAGAAATGAAGAATTCACTATTTCACTTGTCGATAATTTGGAAGCTATATCGAAAGTATTCAACCAATACTCTACTAAGGCTACAAATTGAATTGATTTTGGCGTTTCAGAACTTAATGGATTCATTGAAGAACATGAGTTGAGATATGGACTAATCCTTCATCCAATGATGATACTGAAGGATCCTCCCTTCATGATGCTCCTCTAAATGAGCCAAATAAAGACGTCCAAAATAATAATGAAAAGGGATGATGATATTGGGTCCTCTTGCCTGAGGAATTGGGTAGAAATGATGAATCTATAAGATCTTCCCACGAACATGACTGATTTCAATGGGGAGATAAAGCATAGAAATATTATATCAATGTTCAATGAAGATTACCCTATAATAGAAAAAACTCTGTTAATGAATCTCTATTAGACCCTATCATATGCTTTGTTCAGAACTATCTTAATGGAAAAATTATACCCAATTATTTTGATGCTAATATCACTGATTATCTATTTCTCCAGGGAAATTGCCTCCTGTATCGAACGTCCCTTAATAAACATGTGTTGCTCCAAAGATACCCACATGGGGATATTAACAATGGGCATAGAGTTAATGATACTATGAAAGACATTGTAAGGAACATTAAACATGCTCCCGCGGTGATAATTCAAGTTTTAAGATAGACTCTTGGACATTGGAAGAAGAATAATGGTGGTGGAAAAGGCAACCCAAGTTAAGATGTCTCCCCAAATGAAATCCAAGATGGCTGCAATCATGGATTCCTTCACTACATCCCAATAGTACCTGTAAAAGGAGTAAGATAACCCATTAGGCCCTACACTTCTATCTGGGATCAAATGCATGAGGTTATGCGTAATCTTAATCACTTTAGGCACTACTCTCAATCTATCTTTAATCTCTCCTATCACCAATATAAGAACATCCTCAAAGATGTCTAGGGATCTTGAATGATAAGCATTTGGAAAAATCTCTGAAGGATCAGCCAATAGATCCTTAAAGAATGAGTTGGCGAAGCCTCCAACAATATCCTTGTTGTCTAGAATCCATCCTCCAGCTGAATATTCAGCTTCACCGATCTAGTCATCAATTTTATTAAATCATTGTAGAAATATGAGTTTATGTCTCGCTATATGAGACATTTGATATGATCCCCCTCTCTGTCTATGGTCTCTTTCTTTAGGATTAAGTCTTCTATAATTCCTTTCTTCTCTAATAGCTCCTCATAAACCTAATCCACACATTCCTCTTCTAAGCTACTACCTAGGTGATCAAAATCCTTCTGGATTCCATTTAGCTCTGCATATGGAGGGACAACGCCCTTAGACCATGCAATAGTCTTGAGTTTTAGCCTCTAAAATTTGAAGTGCAAGATGATCCACTTGTTTACTAGAGCGGGGTCGGCCCATGCAGTGCTAAACAATTCATGGTAGCCTGAGATATCTACCCTATAGAAAATAGACTTGTACTACTCAGATAGAACTTTTGAATACTTAACAATGACAAAGAGGGGGAGTGGTTTGAAATTCCCCCAACTAGATGCTCTTCCTTAGTGTTTGAAAATGTATATATTCCATGCTTGTTAGCCATGCAATGATCCAACTGACCCCATGGCCGATAGAGGCCACGCTAATTATTACCCCATGTAAATTTATCACCAACAAAACAAAGATATAAGAGACACTTTGACACCATGAATTTAGAAATGGTAGGGCTAACCTTACTATGAAATTCCACCTAACCTTCCTTTCAACTAGTTCAACCACGACATTAAAATCCACTACAACAAGCCATGGGTTAGGGATGTGGTCGATGGAACTGAGATCCCTCCACAAGGTCTCACGAGTACAGAAATCACAGCTCCCATACACAAAAGATGCATATAAAGAAATGATCCCTTGGGTTATTTTGACAGTGATAAACTGATCCCCTTTTTAAATCAAATCTACTAAGCACTGCCCATTCCCAACAATCCAAATATATAGGTTAACCAAACCATCCTGCATGTAACCATGCTGTTTCAGCTTCTTGGAGAACTCCCTAATTCTAGAGGGTTGCAGTTTATTCTCAATAAAGGCCACCATATTAGCTTTGTGACCGGATATTTCTGAGGCCAAGAAGTTATACTTAACTAGCGATCCAATGCCCTGGGAATTCCAAATGATCAATGGAGTCATTTAAAACAAATCACCCTGGGGTTGGCTCCAAAGCTACAAGCCTTTCCAAAAATGAGAGGTTTTCCTCCCTTAATGCCTCCAGAATTTTGATCATGTATAGACCCCAAATCCTGATGCGACACCTAATAATGATAAGATGAGATACCCTTCGATCCCATGCTATGCTTCCTCCTGTAGCTAGGTGTGGAAGAGAATCCACCATCACTATTACCCACTACGCATGGGGATTATACGGTTGTAGGCGTTTGAAGACAAGCATAAAAAGGGGAAAGAGATCCACTAGAGACCACTCCTGGAGCCTGAGAAAACACCACCAGGTCCCATTCATTGTCCTCTAGTCTGATAGAGAATTCCTAAGTATGAGATAAATAAGCCAAAACATCCAGGGGCTGGGAAACTAGGACCTCCCCCTCGGTAGACTACCTAATTGAGGGAACTAAAATAAGATTCCAAGGAATAAGGTAGACGAAAATACCTACGAAATATGAGTAATTACCAGTATAAATGTAATAAGATCCATGTTTTCTTCTACTCTATCCATTACCTCAAAACCGAAACATCTATTAAGGAGGCCTCAGAGATAATAATATGACAGTCAATCGGGACCTCTAGAGCTACACTCAATACATCCTTATTTGGAGATGACGTATATGTTAGATCCCTACCACTGATGCTTGAAACTGCCCCTAACTCATTACTTTTACCCTTAAGGTGATGTTGATGAAACACTTGGAATGAGTGACCCTACAGGAGGAAATGTGAAAAAAAATCCTTGGAAAAAGAGGGTAGACTAGTTCTTGAGACCAAGTAAAGTCTCCCTCAACCTGAAGATCTACCTTATCTAGCAGAGGAAGGGTGATGTCAAGTTCCACAAAAATGTGATCCTACAAAGAAGATATGGCCATCCTCATGCTGTCATCTTATCACAAATAACCCCCAAGAGAATCCCTCATCAACTTGAGGAAGCCTTCATTCTAAAATGGAAATGGTTTCCCTTGGGTGAAGATCCAGACCACCGCCATTGAACTTTCCTCAACTCTGTGGGTATCCAAGGACCACCAAGATGGGAGGAACCTCAAAAGACCCCTGGACCATTAAATCGAGTAACAGGTTTGAAGGAAATCCACCTCTGAGACAAGGATGATACATATCGAACACCTGTGGAGAACTAAAACTTTCACATGATTCTTGAGACCCCAAAATAAAACCCTACGCTCAAAGACAGTGAGAGGCGGTTTGGTGGCCCCAAACCAAGCCACTAGGGTCCCCTTAGCCCAGATTCAGCCTTCTTAAAGGAACCTTCTGACAGTAAAAAACTAACCTGATTACCCTCGCGCGACCTCTATGACGACACCACAGTGATAGCTGTAAAGCTTGGAGAAATCCGATCAGCGTGCAAAGGGAAACTTGAAAAGATACCCCCCTCCCCCACCCCGACGGGATGGGAAGAACATAGAGGGGCTGAGGTCAAGGCATCGCTAGAACCCTGTGGCTATGGTAGGGAGCCACCGCTAGGAAATGAATAAGATCTTGGATTAAATACTACCGAAGGAAGTGGTGAGGGCCAAGCTGGGCGGGCCACAACAGCCAAAAAATTTGAAATAGTTAGAGGCATGTGGAGCACGTTCATAAAAATCTGAAACAAGGATGATTAATTCTACCACAATCCTCTATATCATATAATATGACCAACCAAATCCTCAATACATTCCATGTAGTGTATGAACCAATCACATCCCTTTTATGGGGTGATAGTCCATAGTTACTGAAAAGAGATTATCATATTTACACAAGAATGAAAGTATAAAGAAATGTTCTTTAAATTATTTAAATAAGATTAAATAAATTATTAATGTAATAAATAACATGTGAATTTTTTTTCATCATAATTTCCACAATGATATGTGGTAATGGAAGAATGAACAACCATCTTTTTTTGAGGCGGTAGTTCACCATACACATAAATAGTATATTTGTTACCCATTAGATGGAAGTGCATGTATGTGTAAGTCAAAATAATAGAAAACCAATCATAGTATATTTACTATATTGATGTTTTTTTATAATAATGGAATAATGAGAGTGTAGGGATCGATAATGAAATTAAATAAAAGATCTTGAGGGAGGATGTTGCCTCTTATTTGGGTAACCCTTTTTCTTATCACCAAAGTTCATTCTTGGATTTATTTCTTCTTAATGGGAGGATATAAGAATTAATAGAGGAATTTTTAGTAGCCATTTGGGCATAGTTTTCCCAAACATATGTGTCTTGAGATGTGTGTGTAATTGGGAGGGTAGGAGGAGTTTTATAGTGTTATAGGAGTGACACTATAGTAATATTTTGTATAAGGGAAAGACCAAAAAATGTATTTTTGAAATTGGATCAAATAATGGTCTAATGTAGCGGCAAGGTATTATAGGGTTGAAATTTGGACATCCATTCTTTTTTAAATGTTTCTGGGTTATAATAGGCTTCATGTTTAAGGTTTAGTCCCTTAATAAGGTTAATTTTATTCGAATCATTGTAATTAATTTTAATTACCTCCACTATTATTTTTGGTAAAATAACAAATTTGATCTTATTATAAATTAAATATTATTATTATTTTGAATATAGAATCCATTTTTCGAAATTTAACTCAAATAAATGGGGGAAATTAATTTAGATGTAAACCCATAAGTATGATGAAAAAGTGGATTTTTAAATTAATATTGTTCAAAAGTTTCTTATATTCTTATTACCAATTTAATTGTGAAAACTAATAAATTTACCTAAAATGTGAAAATTGATTAAAATTTTATCAAATTATATTTTAAAATCACTTAAAAATATAGTGTATTTTTATTAATAAATTAGATGAAAAAGTAGTTTTGATTTATATTTTAGTACTTTTACTATTCATAAAAAATGATTCTTCACAGGAAACTACGAAAAATTCATCCTAATTTTTTTTTAAGTTTCTATTTCATTTTATGAAGATCATTTTCACTTATAAAATTTAAAAAAATTCATAACTTTATACATGAAATTGATTCTCCAAAAAAAGGATTTATAACTTCCTTAATAATAATATGGATTTTTGTTGTAAATTTAGACTTTTTCTCATATTATACATTTCAAATCTATTGTATGAATATAATAAATAATTGATTGAATATATGATATAAATATATTACATAAATATGACTCATTAATTATAATTAATTTATTTATTCTTATAAAACATCCTTGGGATTCTAAAATAGTTTTTTTATAAAAATATTCCCTTTATATTCAATTGGTTCATTGAAAAAAAGGAATTCAATTTATTATTTTGTAATTTATATCCTATCATAAGATAGATAATAATATTCATAACAACAAAATTAATGACTAGATTATGTTTGAAGGTATTAGAAAATAATATTTTAATAATATATTTTTTTGGTAAAACTATGCATTGCATGTTATACAAGGCAAAGAAGAAATTCAATATTTCCAAATCTGACCAATATGTTTTCTGTAGAGAAAAATAACATTTATGTTACTTTTAGTTCATGATTAAAATTATATTGGGTATAATTAATTGAAATTAGTGATTCGATATATAAAAACTATCTTTAAAACAATACAATAACTGGTGCCCAAAGACCGTATTTGTGTAGTTCTTTTTTAAAACATGGAACAAAAATCGTCAAAATTAGTTACATATCTTCAATGTTCTATAAAAATATCTCCCCCTTTAAATTTAAACATAAAAAACTTTCTTCATATCTTGGGGAAGGTAAATGTAAGAAAATTGTGATATTAAATTCTTAGTATATGTAAATAAAGGAAATGGACAAGCATATCATGAATATAAGTATATGAGAATGTGATCCTGATCATTATAAGACCATACCCTATATATCAAAAATCATAAACATGAAACAATCCATAAATATTTTTATTTCAGAAGACATGAATTGTAAGGATTTAAATCACATGAGACATGAAAAAATAATATAACAATAAGAAATGGAATTTTGGCAGAGACATAAGCCTATAAAAACCCTATGTTAAGGCTACCCACCAAGACCACTGTAACATGTTAGGATTGGGAGAATAAACTGAATAACTTCTTCAGTCTTGCGATTACCTCCCATGCACCCTATTGTTTCAATATTAGGATTCCCTCAAGTGTACCCCTGTTTTTTTGGGCTTGGGAAATCCCCTTGTGTACCCTCTTGTTTCGCGATTGGGATATCCTCATGTGTATCGTTTGATCTCATAAAACATTTATCATTACCTAAAACATTGGAGGGAGATATAGGTCCCACCCATTTAAAAATTAAATTTAACTATGAAATGTAATCTTTAAGGAAATGATGATGGGTAAATTTGTATATGTTGTACGAGGTAAAAATAATTTTCCTTTTACATGATAAAAAGTATTGAAAAATGCCTCATTAGAAATGAAAAATGAAGATTTCTTTGAAACCAGGTAAAAGAAAAAAAGTCTAAAATATTATTTTAATGATCATAAGATATTAGTAGAATATTGTTGGAATACATTTTTTGAAACCATGGGTTTATTGGAACAAATATTTCTGACCGAAAGGAGAGTTAAGGTCTTATTTTCATAAAATAATTTCTATAATTATCATAAGTTATAAATAGATGAAAAAATTGTACTAATACATGAATACATCAAGACTAACCATAGGAGTAGAAAATTCATGAGTGTTATTAAATGACGGGTCAAAAGAGATCACTAATGAAAACATGATCATAAAAAACATCAATAAATGATGATATTATTTCAAATAACTCTTACCACATGGTAAAATTGGATCATAATCTCAATGTATGAAAATAATATTAAGTGGAGCTTTAAATATCACAAAAATAAGTAGATTCATTATATAACATTTCATTGGTATATTATATACCTCATATAAAAACATATGTATTCAAAAGGGATTTTGTTTACCCTCGTCTTTCAATAATTTTATTAAAGATATAGTTCAACAAAAAAAACTACAATTCAACAAAGAAACAAATCAATATGTACATTATAAATATTGGAAGTCTAAAATAGCTTAGCCCATGAGTTTCCCCTCGTGCTAGATTATCCTTCAAAATGGACAAGGAGTGCATACCAGAATAAATTATGATGCGTGAACCATTAGTCACCATGGAATTACGGTTATCAGTAGCTTTTTGGACCTCCCTATGGGTGTGAAAGACTTCTATTGTGAATAACCATAAATTACATTCTTGGTAATTATATTCACCATAAAAAATAATTTAGCGGTGAATATGGCATTTATGTCATGGAAATATAGTGTGAGATGAAATTCCCTTACCGTATGTTTTATCCTTCTAGGTACTTGTTCAAACCATATTTGTCATAAATGAATGTTTATTATAAATATTTTTCAGAACCATATTTTTATATCTAATATCATAAATGTTTTTATTATCACTTTATATTACCTGCTTTTCAGAAATTTCATGTTCAAATTACACTTAAAGTAATATTCTCTATGATTTTCATTTCTGTATTAATTTGTTATTTAATTTTTTTATATACATATATCATAGTATCTAGAATTTAAACCATAATAAAAATATCTTTTATACTCATTATATTTTGATTATAAAAATCTATTGAATTTGGAACTATAAAATGGAATACATAGTTCATGGAGACGGTGGGTCATACGTACGCATGGACATTGTTTCTATTTTATTGTTTTGGGGGAAGAAAGAAATAAAAAGAAATATATGCATATATGTATATAATATAGTTGTAGTATAATTATTATCTCATAAATAAAATATAATTTCACTAAACAAGTCGTTACTAAATTTCCCATATTATGTGAATGAATCATATCTCATTGAGGGGTGGTAGTCCACACTTCCTCAAACAAAAATATTGTATTTACACAAAATTGAAGGTATAAATATATGTGTTATAAAATGATTAAAAGAGCATAAATTCATTATAAATATAATATATAAAATATATAAATTGTTTTTTCAACATAATTTCTTCCATTATTTGAGGTAAAGGAAAAAATAAACAATCATCGCTCTGTGATGTGGTAGTTTGCTATACATGAAAACAATATATTCATCACCCATTAGAGGGAGGAATGTGTAAGAGTAGGTTTAAAACTTAAGATAAAAAAATATTCATATATTTAGGATAAATATTTTGTTATATAATCATTATATAAGGATATTTTGTTTCTGGAGAATATAAATAAAAGAATAGAGCATGATGAAGGATGCTACCTCTTATTGGGGTAACTCCTTTTTGTTTTCAAAAAAATTCTTCCTTTGATGAATTTATTCCAAAATGGATTATTCTAGGATGAAGGTAGGTATGTTGAGTACCAAATGTTTTATTTTTTTCCCATTATAAGTGGCATGAGAGGTGTTTGGATGTTGGAGGATAGATGGCCATTTTATAGTGGAGGAGGAGTGGTTTTCTTATAAAATTTTGTAAAAGGGAAACCCCACAATCGTTTTTTATTAAATGTGAATCCAATAATAGAACGGATTTTATAAAATGAAGTATAATGTCTTAATATGTCCATAGAATATCTTTTGGAAAGTTTTATAGGTTGTTTTGGGCCTTAAGGTTATAGTTATGTCCCTTATTAAGATTAATTTAACCTTTATCATTATAATCAATTTTAATTACATTCACTAATATTTTTGTAAAAACCTAAGTTGACCATATTAGAAATTATAAATTTTTCTGAATCAAAATTTGGAATTAATTTTTTTAAATTAAAAACACATATGTTGTAGGAGTTAATTTAAATATAATCTCACAGTTTGGATGACAATGTGGGGGTTTCAAAGTAAAAACTTTCAAAAGATAACTATGTTTTTATATTCATCTTCAAAGATAAATTGATTAAATTGACCAAATTTGGATTTATTGATAAATAATTTATCTATTTATAAATTAAAATTGACATAAAATATAATTTATCTATATAAAAAATTTACACAATAAATATGTTTCGAATTTAAATTTAGCATTTTAACTATTTGTTAAAAAATAAAACTCTACTGAAAAGTACAAAAAATTAACCCTAACCTAATTTTTATGATTCCATTTGAAACAAAATGTTTATTTTGACCTATATGATATATAATTTTACAAAATTTAGATTTAAAATTTGTTCCCCATCAAAAGGCAATAGAATTTTCGTAATAAAAATATCGTGTTTTAGGTGTTAAATTTGGGTTGTTCATAGCATTTTCCTATCGTATCTATTGGATTCATTTTTGAAATAAAACATGAATCATAATGAAATAAATAAAATTTTCCATGAAATCATAATATATGAATAGGTCACGGTGTTTTGTAAGAAACATAATCTTATAAACACCTTATGTCAAGGATGCCTACTAAGACCTTTGTAACATGTGAGGCTTGGGAAAATCACTTGTATACCTTATTCCACCTTGGGTTTCCCTACCATATAACCATTGTTTAAAGGTTGGGATTTCCTATAGTGTACCTTCTAGTTTCAGGATAGGGATGTCCTCTTGTTTACCCTCTTGTTTTAGTCGTGGGATGTCCTCCCATAAACCCTCTTGTTTCAGTCTTGGGATGTTATCCAGTATACCCTTTGAGAACTTAAAAAAGTTACCATTATCCAAATAATTTGAGGGATATATCTATATGAAATAATACATTCAATTTCCACAACATTATAAATAATCATATCATAACCCATGAAATGAAATTTTTGTCATAAATATTTAATCATCTCATAACCTGTTGAAAAAAGAAATGTTTCAAAATCATTTCATCAAAGCATTTCCCATGAAAAGAAGTGAGATTCACAAGCATATAATATATGAAATAGAAAAATATTTTGTAAACATACTAGAATAAAACATAAAAAATTATGAAAAATAATATTAATTAAATCATTGAATCATTTACCTAGAAAGGTATGAGGAACGCCAACAAATTTTATCTTATTTGAGAAATAATTTTGAAATATCTTTTAAAAACACATTGTAAAGAAATTACCCCTTATCCTTTGAATTTTTTTTCTTCAAATGAAAAACCTTTTGTAAACCATTTTCAGTAAAATAAACATGAAAACTTATAAGATAATCATTGAAAACATTTTGAATTCCTTTTATCATTTGAAGACTTGTAGAGTAGGTTGAAAACCTTTTTAAAAACATTTTTCCTTGACAATAAATTTTAAAAAATATTTTTCTAAAAATTTCCCTTTTTAACATGAAAATAATATTCAAATAAAAAAATGGTTAAATCCATACATTACCTATGAGGAAAAAGAATATTCCTTTTTCATGCTAAAATGTTTAGAAAAAATACTTGTTCAAAAACTTAATAGTAGATTCCATTGATAACTTTGGTAAAAGATAAAATCGATAAACATGTATTGTAATGATCATATGAGATATGTATAATATTATTGTAATACATTTGAAATTTTATAACATGAATATTCATATTTATATGACATTTTAAATATTCATGTGAAATGGGATGACCAATGGAGTAAAGGATGTTGTTGGTATCTCGCTTGTGTCTTGGTTCTCTTAATGTGTCAACTAGAAAGAGGAGATCACTTAGTACCTATTCTTTGAGAGATAATTGGAACAAATAGTATTTTCTTAATTTTTTGAGTTTAATGCCTTCTACTTCTAATCCTCGATTGATTACTCATTCCATTTCTGTTAGTTCCAGGGATCGGGTAACAAGGGTGTTGAGAAGTGGGCAATGGATACTATTCTAAACAATGGCTATTGGTGTCTTGGGAGTATAGAAATAGAGTTTATAGAAAGGGAATACATTCCTCAGTTAGGGCCATCATCACAAACACTTGATGTATTTTTATCGACTTGATGAGGTTTACATATAGATGGAGGGACAACCCATCTCTCAAAATTCATCAAATGACCCTTCATTTCACTTATCCGGGATACTCCTCATGGAGTCAATGGGTGTGTAGTAATCCTCCATCATCGGGATTGAAACATAATATTTATGGGTATTGAATTGAAGGTATAATTTCTAGAGTATGTTTTGTCCATGACCCAAAGGGGTCGTCATTATGGTGTTCAGTACTTACTTTGATAGAGGCTCATCCCATCCGGAGAAGGGACTTTCCCTACATTCGGGTCTCACCATCTTCCATCAAGGGGATATCACCATTACTGAAGTTGAAACTGATTCAATGGTCTTCCTTAATCCACTGAATGGTATTGGTTCTTCACTATGGTCCATTATTTAGACCACTAGCTAGTGTTGAGGCTTTCTTTCCTATGGCATTTTGTTGAACCAGATGTGGTAAGAGGGAAATAAGGTGGTTGATCATCTGTTGTCTCTTGCTACTAAAGCTACAATGTTTCTTGATTAAATAACTTGAATATCATGAAGATATAGGGGTTTAATCTTGTTAGTGGGGACACCCCCCTGATTTTCACTACTTCCATCCGAATAGGTCTCTTATAGTATTGTCAGTACTTTTTTGTTCCTTATTTCCTTCTTTCAATAAATAAAAAAAATGACGATGATGAGAATGGAGTAAAGGATATTGTAATCATACCTAATACACTTTCATGGAACATGATGAAAAACATGTACCTTTACCAACTACTAAACTCACCAAATAAGAAAAGGAAGGAGTTTTTGAGAGTTCACGCAATAGAGACCACAGAGGAAAGAATATGTGGTTTCATTATTTTCATGAAAATGAAAAAAATTACCCATGTTAATGTTTTATAGGAACAAGAAGGTGTGTTGACTCTTGAAATGAAGGGAAAAAAATCAGGCAACGACAATCATTTAACTATAATACAAAGATGAATAGTTTAGCTAAACAAATTGATGGTAATGTTGACCTCCCAATATCATAGAAAAGGATAAAATCATTAAGTGTGGAAAGAATGGTACTTATGAAAATTTATGTCTTCAGGAGAAATATACAAACAAAAATAATAAAGGTTGTACAAGTAATAGTCATATTTCTGGTGATGATTAAAAAAATGAAATATGAAAGGGAAAATGTATTAAGTAATAAGAGCATGTGACCTTATTATGACATATGAATGAAGTTGAATAATAAAAGTATATATGTATTTGGATTCACGGATAATGTAATTTGAATGCTCAATTTTGAAGGTATTGTTCAGTTCATGTTTTAACAAAGGATTTAAAAGATTATTTTGATTTTTATGATGGACTAGATAATTAATTTAATGACAGGGTGAAATTTTGACTAAGGGAAGATAACCCTTAATATGTTCGATATGTTAACATAATGTTATTTGGATAAGGATATTTTGGATAGTAATAAGTAAATTTTACTTTATTAATTACCTTGGAATTTTTTATGGACATGTTAGTAAGTGGTTTAGGCTATCAAGTCTACAATTGTTTATTTGAAATTATGTAATATATACAATATATATTAAAATAATGATCATTTGATTTTTATAATAAGTATTTATGGTAATTCAGGTTATTACTATGTTACATGAGAATATTGGATGAAGGTATTCACATGATTGAAATGTGTAATCAAAGGGGTACATTGGGATATATTGGGGATTAATGTTAAGATTATTTTGTGAAATTATTTCTAATATTTTGGATTTTCATAATTGAGAAGGGTAAAGCATTTATAAAAATATTATGTTAATATTTGGATGGATTGTTTTTTTAGAATAAATAATTATCTCACCACATGAGGATTTATTAATATTGGATAAAAAACTTCAAAAAATTGGATTTTATTATAATTGAAGGAATATGGGATGGAATATCATGGATCATATGATCTTTTAGTGCTTCAGAATTGAAAAAATAACCTTCCTTTTTTATAGAATGTGGTCATGTGGATCATGTAAAAACAATGGGTGAGGTTGTCCTCAAGTCATGAAAGTATATAATTTCATGAAAATTATTTTACCTCAGGAAAAAAGGATCTTACAACCAAAAAAATTATCCTTATACCTCAGTTTTCGATGAATTATATGGTCCCTTAGTTCATCACTGTTTTATAGCTTTGTGATTCTTAACTTTCTTCGGACCTTGTTTTCTATGACCCTCCTTCAGAACATTATGTTTATATTTCTCATCCAGGTCCCTATTTTCACTACCCAACTATGTTATCCTATATGGAAACTTAGTTATGTGTAATTTTGGGTAACCATTTTGTTTCCTTATTTCTTTTTTAAGGAATTTTTATCAAGTATTTTTATGATGTGGGTTTCATTGAAATGTACATTTAAGTATTAAAACAATGATAATGTAGATGAATTTGGAAGGTGAAATTTATTTTAAGAGAGGTATAATTTAACACCATGATATTTTTTAAAATAATTTTTTAAAATTAATTTAATAATTTTGATATTTTTCACTTCATGAAACATTGAAAATATTTTTGTTTAGATTAGTGCACCTTGTTTTTCTTACGTTACACATAAACCCAAGATAAACATTCACTAAAAAAATATAATATTTTTCTTTCTCTACATGGAAAACTGAGGTTATCCTTTGTTACACGGAAGTATGGCTTTCCTTGATGGCTAGTGTATCTTGAATGACCGATACTTAACAAAAACATATTATTAAAATATTATGATATAAGACATATCCTATAAATTATGTTAGTTGATATGAATAGTATTAACTAAAATATAAAAACATATGGTCTATAAAAATATAAAATGAATTCCTTAGTTAAGTGAATATAAGAACAAATTGAATATAAAGGGAATATTTTTATAGAAATGAATTTTTATACTCATAAAGATATTTGATCCTAATAAATTAAAGTAATAGAGATTTTTAATGGATATTTATTTAATATATATTCAATAAAATATTTGTGATAATCATAAAATAGATTCAATAGGCTTAAGATAAGAACAAACCCAATTTATGACATAAAAACCAATATTTTATTAAGGCAATATTTCTGCCATTTTATAGAAAACTAGTTTTAAATATAAATCATGGAACCTTTATAAGTCATATATTTCAGTGTAAAAATTATATTTGAAATATAATCTTAAAAATCATGTTAGGGTTAATTTTTAATATTTTTCAGCGATGGTTTATTAATGAATAGATAAAAGCACTGAATTTTAATTAAATAATGTTTTTTCATCTAATTTATCATTATAGTTAAATTATATTCTAATTTGATTTTAAAGTATAATTAGAATAAAATTTATCAATCAAAATAATATATTTCAATAAAATCAATTTCAATTTCAAATTGACTATAAAAACATACAATTTTTTTAATCTTTTTAACTTTAAAACCCTGCATTATCATTTCATCTTAATGATAATATTTAAATTAATTTACGAAAATTCCGTGTTTGGAATTTGGAAAAATGAATTATATATTTTTATTCTCAATAATTAATAAATTTTAATATGGGAAACTTACTTTTTTGACCAAAATGATTATTATATGTAATTAAAATTAATTACAACTAATAAGGTTAAATTAACCCAAATAAGGGACTAAACCACAACATGAACACTTAAAACAACCTATAAACTTATCCAAAATCCATTTTATGGTCATATTTGGACTCTTTAATTACATTGAAATTTTTTTATTTATTATGTTATCTGCATCAAATAAAAAAAGAGGGTCGTGTTGCCCTTTTTCCAAAATTTTACAAGAATGTCAATAATCCAATATAAAAGCCCTTATATCCCCCCACTTCCACACACCTCTCACAAAAATTATGTTCAACCAGGCTCAGAAAATTTAGATCGTAATGAACCATATATTCACCCTTGAAATCCTCAATTTTGGAAGAAATCAATCCAACGAATCCCATTGGTGAATTCCGAAGGGAGTTACCCTAATAAGAGGCAACACCCATCCTCAAGATCATTTCTAATATTTTCTTTCTCTAACCCCTAAATAATTTTTATTTCATGATTTTATAACAACAAAAATTACTCTATATACTATTAAATATTTATTATAATGGACTTACTTCAACTAACACACACTTTCATTTAACGGTTAATGAACTTACTGTTTACATATAAGGTAAACAACCACCTCACGAGGTGATGATTGTTAATTGTTTTCCTTTACCTCATATCATGATGGAAATTATGATGGAAAATATTTTTATGCTTGTTATATATTATAGTTATTATGTTTTTAATCTTCTTCAATCTTTTTAAAACACATATATTTATACTTTTCATATTGTGTAAATATGATATTTTCGTTTGAGGAAGTGTGGACTACCGCCCCCCTCAAAGAGATGTGATTCATTAACACACTAAATTAAATGTATTAAGGATGTTTTTAGTAAACTTATACAATATATATGATATATAACCTCTTTTTTAATAATGATATATTTATAGAATTATAGAATTATATATAATTTACTATTTTTTTCAATAGGAAAATAAAATAGAAACAATGTTCTTAGGTAAGTACGAACTACCATCTCCAAAAAATGGTGCATTATATTTCATATTTATCTATCATATAAATTATTATAATACACATATAATAAATATAAAATATATATATCATTGATTAAATAATGGAAATCGTGATGAAAGAATAAGGACCAAAAGATATACAGAATTAATACACATGCAAAGAACAGAGAGGACATTACCTGAACTGAAACCTTAACATATAATTTATAACAAGAGGGTAATGTAAGGTAATAATAAAAAAATATATGGTATTATATATTAAAATATATTTCTTTAAAATATGTATAGTAAAATTACATATATTATATAGTAATCTCGTTGGACTATGAAGAGTGTAAAAACACATGGTATGAGAATTTTATCTAACTTTTTATTTCTGTGAGATATAGACTTTATTCACCACCCATTCAATTATTGTTTCATGTATACTGAATATGGATGTATTATATTATTATTATAATTTAATTTAATTGTGTATAAATATCCATTTATGATATCTCGTACATGATGTTTATGTTTCAAAAGTTACCAAATCGGTAATGTAATTTTGTCTAAATTTTTTTCTATGATATCCATGCCCTGTTAGGTACCTATATATTTTTCAATGAGGTGTATATACTACCTTTTAAATGTTATATGAAGAATATAATTACTTTCATGATGTATTAATTTTCATGTAATTTCATTTTCTTAATGGGATGTATGTTGAATGTTACCATGGGGTAAGAGTATACTGAAATAATATTACCACATTCCGATATTGTTTATTAATAACCTTAAATTGATGAAATATTATGATCCATATCTTAATAAATCTCATTAATTTTTTTAAAATATGGTTATTCATGATAAATTCAGGTATTTGGTACTATTTTTACACTCATTGGTACATAATATAATTAATAATTTCTTTTTAAGGATGCTCGACTTTGCCTCTCAATTTGGTCAAAAATCTAGGATCATTCCAAAAAATGTTTCTTAAAGAGTATCCATGAATATTATAAAATTCTAAAAATATAATTAAATCAAAATTTGACACTTGTTTTACATTTTAAATAAAAATTATTTTTAAAAAAGGAATTATCATGTCATGTTTTGGTTGAGACACCTTTCTAAACTTTTTACCATGAAAACGAAATGTTCGGCATGTCAGGATTTACCCACCATAATTTCTTCGAATCATTAGTTTCATGTTTAAAAGATTAATTTTTAATTTTTTTAAATGAGGTTTTGAAATATATCATTTTGAAGATTATTTTATATGTTTTCAAGGAAAAAGGTTTTAAAATGATTTTCAAGATCAACTAAACCTTTTTAAAGGAAAAAGGATTTCAAAATTCTTTCAATTATTCCTTTATAAGAATTATAGTATATTTTCATGAAAACAATTATTAAAAGGTTTTTCAATAAAAAACTATTTTTCAATGGGTAAAGGATAATTTCATCCAAATATGTTTTTAAAAGATCAATCAAAATTATTTCCCCTCTAAGATTACATCCATTGGTGTTACTAATTCCTTTCAGGGAAATAATATAATGTTTCCATTAATATCATTTATATGAATGGTTTATTTATTAATGAAATCATGTTTACAAAACCTTATTTTGTTCAGGGGTTATATGTCTATGAATCCCACTTCTTTTGATGGGTTATGTTTTGATGAAATAATTTTGAAACCTATTTCTTTTTTCCATAGGTTAATATATGATTACATGTTTCAAGAACTATTTTAATTTCATGGGATATTATATGATTTCTTATGATCATGTGGAACATTTATGTATGATTATATTTGGATATGGTTGGGACTGATATCTCTGGACAATGCATTGGTTAAAGGCTTTCCTCGATGACTTTCGTAACATGCAAATATATGTTTCAAAAAAAAATATTTTTCAAATATTATTATTTAATACATTTAGACCTAAACTTGCCATTAAGTTAGCAGTAATGAATATTATTAACAAACCTATTAAAATATATGGTTTATAATAATATAAAACGAATTCATTAGTTATAAGGACCCAATTTAATATAAAAGAATTATTTTTATTGAACAAAATGTTTATGATCACAAAGCACTTTTATCCTAATAAATAAAATTAATTACCATTAGTAAGTTATATTAATTTAATATATATATTATATATTCAATCAAATAATTTTCACATTCTTCCAATAGATTTTATTGGCATAATATGAGAATAAACCCAATTGTACAAATACAAAACTATATCTTATTAATGTAATTTGACATGGTTTTGATGGAGATCTATTTTTAAATATATATTTTTGATGTTTTATAGATTTCATATGTCAAAATAAACTTCATATTTGAGATATAATCATAAAAATTTGGTTAGGTAAAATTTTTGGTATTTTTTTAGAACGTTTTTATTATTTAGTCTATAGTTAATAATAAATAATTTATTAAAAAAAATAATTTTGTCATATAATTTATTTATTAGATAAACTTTAATTAATTTTGGTTGTAAATTATAAATAGAAAAAAAAATTATCAATAAATAGAATTTATGTAATTGGAATAAATTTCAATTTTTAATTGACTATAAAAACCTAGAAAGCTTTTAAACGTTTTTACTTTAAAACCCCAAATTTCGTTTGGTCTGCGGGATTATAATTAAATTAATTTAAACCACTTCTATATTAAGAACTTTGAAACAATAATTCTATATTTGGAATTAGAATTTTTTTTAAAATTTAATAATTTCATATTCGTTTTTGACATAAAAATTATTGAAAATAATTAAAATTAATTACTATGATTGAAGATAAATTAATCATAAAATAGGACACAACCATAACCTTAATTCCTGAAATGACCTATACACTCATCCAAAATAATTTTCTTGGCATATTAAGACCATATCTCATATTATATTTAATTGGTTCTATTATTGAATAAATTTTAAATATATAACACAAGGGTAGTGTTCCTCTTTTCCAAAATATTACAAGAGTGCCACTCCTGATCCCCAATAAATGACCTCCTATCCTCCTGCTACCCCACCCCTATCAAGCCTCTTTGTAATTCCCGAACTCCACCAAAATAGCTCCAAAAAATAACCTCCCTTCTTCCAGGAATCTTAATTTTGAATTAAAATCAATCCATGGAATCCCATTGATTCAAACCCAAAAAAAAGTTACCTAATGAAGAGGTAACATCAATCCAGAAGCTCCTTTTATTTTCTTCATCCATATCCTCAAGTATCCTTATTATATGATTATATAAAAAACCAGTGTCATAAATTTACTTTATAGTTGTTATATTATGTTTTATATCTACACCTACACATAACACCATCTAATGGGTAATGAACATACCATTCGTGTACGGAAAACTACCACCTCACAAAACTACGATTGTTTGTTTTTTATTTCCCACCATTCATGGATGAGAATTTTTAGGGAAACTCTATTTATATTTGATATATATAATATATATAATTTCATTATTATTATTTCTTTCTTTTACAACACATCAATTTTTTCTTTCCATTTTGTGTAAATATCATAATTTCGTTTGAGAAATTATGAACTACAGCCCCCGCAAAGCGATGTGATTAATTCATGCACTCCCTGGAATGTATTAAATATGAATTTAGTGAACTTATATGAAATATATTATATAATAATTCTACTGGAACAATGATATATATATATATATACACACACACACACACACACACACTTATATTTCATTTATATACATTTTTCCAATACTATAACAAAATTGAAACAACATTCAGGTGTACGTATGACCTACCATATACATGAATGGTGTTTTCTATTTTGTACTCATATATGGTATAGATTATTATAATTCAAATATACTAAATACCCACGATCTATATATCATGGTATTTATAATGGCCAATACTTTTCAAAATAGATGTAACATAAATATTGTTGAATATTCATTAAAAATATAAAAAAATACGTTGGGAACATATAGGTTTCGTATATTTTGATATTGGAAAAAATAAAAAATGGGTTCATAAGTCATATAAATTTTCTCCCTTTCATTCAATCATTAGTAGACCCGTTGATTACATATCATACTAAATACTCTTCTTCCAACTTTGGGAAAAGAAACATAAGAAAGGGAAAGCTAAGATTATCAGTATAGGAAAAAAAAGGAGTTATCAATCATAACATAATCAGAAGACGAAATAACATAAAAAATGAAAATACAATCCACTATATAAAAGATCATGATATCATGTCATAAGATAAAACATAAAAGTTCATCAAAAATCAATGAACATATTAAAAAAAGTTTTAATATAAGAAATTGAATTTGTGGCATACACATAAGAATAGATACTAATATTATATTAGTAAATTATCATTTTAAAGACCATCAAAGTGGAAAAAATCCATTACTGAACTAAGATCACTTTTTATTCCATCCCTGTATTACTGAACTGATTTAACTTCCCGTTCCAACCCAATAATACTGAACCCAGATCATTTCTCATTCCCACCCTATCTATCTAATGAGATATAAATCATTACAAAATTCATTGGAGAGAGTTATAGGTTCCACCCATCTAATAAATAAATCATGATTTTGTGCGCCAAAATTACAAAAATCATTCATCATAGAACAACCCAAAAATAAAATGGGATTCTTAAACATCATTCCATCATAACATAATTAATGCTATGAAAATAGATTTACTAAATAAAATTATATCATAAACACAATAAAACCATAGTAATTATAGTAATATTATACATGAAACATAAAACTAGTAAATAATTCCATATTTTATGGAAAATAATATTAACAGAACACATGAAATTATTTCTTGAGGAAAATAGCCTTTATTAATTTTAAGAGTTATCGTTTTTCAAAATTCCACAAAATTTTAAAAGAAAAGTGTTTATTTGATGATTATCATGTAGATAAGGCCTTATGAAAACATAAAAATTAATTCATGAGGTATATGGTAAAAGAAAACATTCATCATGTACTTTTGTTGGATAAGTCAAAAAGTACCTAATATTGAAAATAACAAAAATATTCCTTTAATGCTTTTAAAAAAATCACTAATTGGTAAAATTAAATTTAAATTATTTTAGATTAATAGAAAATTTAATTTGGAATAAATATTTTAGAAACCAGGACATGGATGATGAATATACCACAATAAATACTTATATATAAACAATCGAGGACAATAATGGGATTGCAAAAATATCCCTTACCGTAGGTTAGATATTCTTTATATGCATCTAAATATATTGTATAATGATTTAAATTGTGTGAATGACTTATTCTAGAATCTATTTCATTTTTATGATATCATATATTCTCATATTGTCGTCAATTTGTTAATTACATTTCATTATTACTCATTATTCAAGTATTAACTATTTTAATTTCTTATTCATGTTTTGTCAAATACGTTATAGTTATCATTCTTATGTTATATTTAAATCATTTAAAAAATTTAGTTAACATATTGTATACCATATCTATTTGTTCTATACATTTATATAATTATTATTAAATGGATACCTATTGAGTCAATAAAGATTCCTTATGACTTTTCCATTCTTTCATGTTTGGGTAGATTATTGAGTCAATAAGTTTTCCGTATGACTTTACTATTTCTTCATGTTTTGAAAATCACAAGCACCTTATCAAAAGGGAAATTTCATTTTCCGTATGTTTTACTTTCATAAAGAAATTTTTCCTTCCACAAGGAAATTTATCCTTACCTTTTTTTCACTGTTCATTTTGTCTCTAAGTATAAAAATTGATTTCATATCTAAAAACCATGGAATCTTATAATACTTATATATATATCATCATGTTTTCTTGATCAAAATTCAGATTATGAACCTTTTGAGTTCTGAATCCGACTTCTCTAAATTCAGACTCTGAATTTTGTAAGTTCAGACATCGAACTCTTATGAATTTAGAATCCAAACATTGTATGTTCAGACTACGAACTCTTATGAATTCAGACTCCGAAGATTTGTATGACCAGAATCTGAACTCTTATAAGTTCAGACTCTGAACTTTTGTAATTTTAGACTCTGAACTCTTATGAATTCATACTCTGAATTCTATTGAATTGAAGACTCTGAATTTCCTTGAAATTCAGACTCCAGAAATTCTATAGAATTCAGGTTCTGAATTCTTCTGAAGATAAAATACGAATACCTATGTGATATAGACACCAAATGTGTTTTTCATTAGAATCCGACCTATATTTCCTTAAACTCCAAAAAATTATTTTGTATAAGTAATCATATCCTTTATTTGACTTGTTTTTGTTATAAAACAATGTCGTGTATTCAATTACTAATGAAACATTTTTTGATTGACACATATACAGGTCCCTCTGAAATTCAAGAAAAAATATGACTATTGGAGGAGGGAGCCGATCATTGAGAATGTGCCTATAAATAAGAGCTAATTTGAAAGAGATCACAACTTTTCTATGACTCTAGAGATTTCATGCTGCTGAAGTGATTTCTAGAGGGATACTTTTCATGGTTTGTGCGTACTAAACATCTTATTCAGATTTTCTTCGTGCGACTCTGAATGTTGTTGATTACATTCAAGGGCTTCCCCGGATAGGAAGACAGAGGTGCCGACTACCTTGAATTTGAGGGCTTGCGGGGATAGCAAGGCAAACTCTAATATTCGTATAGAGGGATTACCCTAGTGTGGGTAAGACATACTTTCATTAATTTATAAATCAAGGGACCGTTATCCAAGGTTGTTGGATACCCTTCTCTTTAGGTTAATATATTTACTACTTGTTATGTTATTGTTTCAATTTTTCCGCTGCATTTTGATTCTTGAGGAATGTATAGATATATTATACTTCCTTACACTTGTACTCTAATATAATGAGATTATATATGCTTCAAGGTAGAATCATTATCTTTGTAAACCATTGTTATGTTTCTTTTCCGGATTCACTTTTCTGGAATTAAATTATCAGAATCATATTTCTGAAACCAAGCAAGTTTGTAGAACTTAAAGGTTTTGTGAATTTACCTTTTTTAACCTTGTTAAACAATAGAAATGTTTTTAACCATCTTTAAAAGTTACCAATGAATTTTTAAAGTATAAAATTCACCCCCTCTTGTATATTTAGCATAATCAGATACTACAATCAGTATCACCATTCATTATTTCAATCCTACAATTGGTATCAGAGGAAGTTCCTAAAATACTTATATTCACATATATGTTTCCTCGCTCATTTTTTTAATTGTTCTATATTTTCCTTGTTTACATATTTTTATTTATAACATGTTTGTGTGAATATAAGATCTTTAAGATGGCATGAATTAATGTTGGTACCATAGGAATCCAAAATCCAACTAGACCACCTATTGTTTTATGGGTAGGTTTATGCATATTATAGAGATCTTATGAAGACATTAATTATCAATACTAGAGTAGACAATTTTTTCATGCTCACTGGAGGATATAAAATCCTTGATAAGGAAGTTAGTACATTCACCAATCAAGAAATGCATGAATATCAACTGAATTACAAGGTACTCAATACATTTCATTATTCCATGACTAGAAATATATATTTCCAAATTTAATCTTGTGAAGAAGCAAATTGTATTTAGAAGAATCTTGAAGTTACTCACATTGGAACTTCCAATGTTATTGAAATTAGAAGAGCCATGATCAGAGCTGAGTATTATGGTTTTTTCTTACCTTATGGAGAACCCATATGCAAGGTGAGACAAGGATTTATGACTATTGTTAATAGTTTACAATCTATGGGTGAGAAAGGATTAGATGATGAAGCTCTTGTGGAAAAGATCAAAGACATCATGCCCACTGAGTTGGAATACAAGGGAACAGCTAGAAATGAGAATAGAAAGGTGACTCAGGTTTCTATTGATGAACCTTTTGGAACTCTTCTTCAACATGAGACTAGAATTAAGAGAGATGCTTACAATATTAAGAAGATAAATGGAAATAGTAGTGTGGAATTTACTACAACTTCAAATAATATGAAATCCAAGACTCCTGAGAGTGTTACTATATCCAAATCGAAGAAAGTTGTTATTCAATTGGAATCTAGTGGAAGTGAATCTTTAGAAAATGATTTATCCAATATTTTAAGAAGGATGAACAATATTGTTGGACAGAAGAACATTCAATCTAGATACTAGAATAAAGAAAGGAAAGATAAGAAAGATTCAGAAGTCACTTGTTATGAATGAAAAATAGTTGTATATATAAGACCTGATTATCATATTCTTAAATGAAAGTAAATAATGGAAAATAATTCTGAGAGAAACATAAAGAAGTACTACAAAGCTAAAGCTTAGAATTTTCTGAAATCTAATGACACCTTGAGTGCCAGTGGTGGAGACTCATCAGATGAATCATCAGAGTACAAATCTTCTGGACAGAAGAATCTTGGTTTAATAGCCCGACTACCTATTGAAAATAATTGCTTAATGGAAAAGGTACACAATGTAGAATCCATGACTAATATATCATTAAATTATAATTGTAGTGATACTAAATACTATAACTCTTCTGATTAATATTCTTCTTCTAATGAAAAAAATACATTACCTACCTATAAAAAAGATTCTAGGTTTGTTATACTTTTTGAGAATGAGATTTCAAAACTCAAAAAAATCATGATAAATAAAATTCTAGAAATATTATTCTTACTAAGGAAATATCATATCTTTTTAAAGATCTTGATAAAAAAAATTCTTGATTTAAAAGTATTTAAAAAACCCTTGAGGAAGTAAATTCTGATAAGGATAAACTTTCTAAGGATCTAGAAATAGTAATTTTTATGAAAAATATTTTCAAGCCTAACTCTAGTTCAAAAACAAATGTTTTGGAAGATAATAACTTAGTTATCAAACTAAAATCTGAAATATTTTCCTTGAGGAAGTGTTTTTCAAAATTTACCTTACGGAAGGGAAATTTTTATAAGATGTATTCTCAAATCTGACCTCGAATAAATAATTCTTGATTTGGTTATACTGTTTCTAAACCGATTATTAGTAACAATTATTTTGTTCTTCAAAGTACTCCTTTCTGTACTAAGTGTCAGTGCAGTGGGAATTGGGAAAGAAACTGTTCCCTAATCGAAACACAATATTTAGGTTTTAATAAAGCCTATTTTTTTAAGAAAATGATGGTACCAAAGATTTCCATTCTTAAATTTCCAGATACAAGAATGTTTGGGTTCTGAAAGTCTAACATTCTTATTTTCATGAAAATAAAGAATGTACCAATAGCAATACTTGGTACATGTATAGTGGATGTTCCCCGCACATGACTGGTAACAAAAACTACTTTGAAAATATTCTCAAGATGAAAGGAGGAAAAGAAACATTCGGGGATAATGTGAAGGGCGAAATTATTGGTATAGGTAACATCATTCTTCTTAGAAAAACATTGATTTCAATTGTTTTATTTGTCAAGGGCCTTAAGCACAACCTCATTACCATAATTCAATTATGTGATGAAGTTTACCTTGTGAATTTTAGGAATGACAAATGCTTAACACACAATTCCAAGGAAGAGTTTATTCTTTCTTCCAATAGGCAAGATAATGTTTACACACTAAATATAAAAGAACTTAGGATCCAAGACCTACCTTTCCTTAGTGCAATAGAAGATCATTCTTGGTTGTGGCATAGAATGTTAGGACACTATAAGCTTAGGAACCTATGTAAACACTCTACGAAAAGACTAGTTAAGAATATACCAGATCTCAAGTTTGAATCTTCAAAATTTTGTGATCCATGTCAATTTGGTAAGAAACATAAATCAAGTATTAAATCAGTAAGTGAAGTCTCAACTACTTATGAATTATAGTTAGTGCATATGGATCATTTTGGACCAACATAAACTGGAATCATTGGAGGAAAATATTATTGTATTTGACTTATTTGATTATTACACTAGATTTACATGGGTCTATTTTATAGAAAAGAAGTCTGAAGCATTTTCTTATTTCACAAGATTTAGTGCCCAAGTTAAAAATGAGAAAAACCATACTTTGATAACTATTCATTTTGATCATGGAGAAGAATTTCCAAATTCTGATTTTGAAACTTTTTATAGTAGAAAAGGCATTACTCATATCTTTTTAGCACCAAGAACACCTCAATAAAATGGTGTTGTTGATAAAATAAATAGAATTTTTCAAGAGATAACATGAACCGTGTTGAGTGAATATTATATAGCCAAATATTTTTTGGCTGAAGCTGTAAGTACCACTTGTTATACCATAAATCATGTTATGATTTTACCTTTTCTTAATAAAACACTTTATGAGTTATTGAATGGTAGAAAACCTAGACTTTTATACTTCAAGGTTTTTAGTTACAAGGTATTCATTTTGAATACCAAAAGATAATTTAAACAAATTCACACCAAAATATAATGAACGAATTTTCTTAGGCTACTCCACAACTTCTAAGGTTTATAGAATTTTTAGTAAAATCAGTTGTACTGTTGATGAAACAATACATATCAAATTTGATGAAACAGATCTCATTGTTTTTAAACAACATCAATTTACATCTTTAGATGTGTTTTCAAAAATTGATAATCAACCTTTGTTATAAGATCATTATGATAAATAAAATGTCCAAGAAGATATTTTTGAAACATTTACCCTAGAAGACGTTCTACCCTATGTTGATGAACAAGTTTTACCAAACCCAAATCTGTTGCTTCTAAAGAATCATCCCAGTGATAGTGTCATTGGTGATGTAAACAACCTGAAAGGACAAGAAGATATTTAAGAAATAAAGTAGAACATCTAGAATTCCTTTCCCAATTAGATCCAAAAAGCACTGATGAAATATTATGTGATGATTATTGGATAATATCTATGCAATATGAGATAAATAAATTCGAAAGGAATAATGTCCGGACATTGGATAAAATACCTAAGGAAACTTCTGTTATTTGAGTAAAATGAGTCTTCAGAAATAAATGTGATGAAAATGGAATCATTGTAATAAATAATACTAGATTTGTTGGTAAAGGCTATAATAAACATGAAATAATGGAATATGAATAAACCTATGCACCAGTATCTAGACTTGAATCTATTCATATTCTACATGCTTTTGCAGCATTTTTCAATTTCAAACTTTTTCAATTGCATGTGAAATGTGCATTCCTTAATGGTTTTGTACAAGAGGAAGTTTTTGTTGAAAAACCTCCTTGTTTTGAAGATACAAAACATTCTGAACAAGTTTATAAACTTTCCAAATCTTTTTATGGACTTAAGAAGGCCCCTCTATCTTGGTATGATAGGATTACAATTTTTTTTCTTGAAAATAATTATTTTAAGGGAAATGTAGATCCAACCCTTTTTATAAATAAATATAAAAAATATTTTTATTGTTCAAATTTATTTTGATGACATTATATTTTGTTCAACTCAATAATATTAAACTGATTCTGTTGTAAATATAATGACATATGAGTTTGAAATGAGTATGATGGGTGAGTTAACATTTTTCCTTGGTTTTAAAATTTCTCAAAAAAAGAAGGAATCTATATATCCCAACATATGTATATTATAGATATTCTTAAAAATTATGGATATGACAACCATGAGAGTATTATTACTCCCATTGGTACCTCAAATACAATTGATCCTGATGAAGTTGGGAAACCAGTAGATCCAACATATTTTAGAGGTATGATTGGAAGTTTACTTTAATTGATATCTAGTCATCAATACATAATGTTTTTACTATACTTATGTGCAAGATTTTAATCCAATCCTAAGGAATCTCATTTAAAGCTACTGAAAATAATTTTTCACCTCTTAAAGGGTACCATTGATTTAGGACTCATTTATACTTCTAGAAATGATTTTTTTCTAAAATGTTTTTTAGATGCTAACTTTAGCGGATGTAGAATGGATAGAAAAAGTACATCCGGAACATGTCATTTCTTAAGAGATTCATTATTTTCTGGGTCATGCAAGAAGAAACAATAAGTATCAATTTCCACTACTCAATCTGAATATATAGTAGCTGGATGTTTCTGGGCTCAAGTGGTGTGAATGCAACACACACTCACAGACTATGGTATGAGTTTTACCAGGACACAAATTCTATGTGATATTACTAGTTCCATTGCCCTTAAGTAAAAAACCATTCACATCACTCATGTGATAAACACATAGATATTAACCATCACATTCTTAGAGATCACACTCAAAAAAAGGTATATGATTCTTCAATTTATCGGAATACAGGATAAACTTTCTTATATTTTCACAAAATCTTTACCCTCTAATAGATTTGAATACATTAAACTGAAGGTAGGAATGATATCCATAAGGTAATCTTCCATGTTAATTTTTTTTTGAAACCAATCTCCTTACAGTAATAATTTTTTTCCTACGAGGAGTAAATTTTATTGATAGATAGACCAAAATCTTTCGAAATGAATATTTTCATAGTCAGATTTTTCAAATCATTCGTAATGAAAATTTTCATTGTCATATTTTCAAATATTTCGTAATGAAAATTTTCGTAGTTCGATTTTTCCAATCTTTCGTAATGAAAATTTTTATAGTCATATTTTTCAAATATTTGGTAATGAATTTTTTTTCTGTAGTATGATTTTCTAAATTTTCAGTAATGATGTTCTTTTATATAGTCTAATTTTTTTCGTAGTAAGATTTTCTAAATTTTCCATAATAATGTTCTTTTATATAGTCTAATTTTTTTTTCATAGTAAGATTTTATAAATTTTTTGTAATGATGTTCTTTTATATAGTATATTTTTTTTCATTGTATGATTCTCAAAAAATTTGTAATAAAGATTTTTATACTTCAACTTGTCATAATGAATATTTTCTTACATAAAATTTTCAAAATAAAGATTATCATTTTTTTCCCGTATTCAAATGTTTTAGAATCTAATGATCTTCATGATATTTTTTTCCACACTACGAATAATGTTCCTAGAAATCCGAAAAGTATGTTTCCTTTCCAAAGTTTTCATAATCATCCATACTTTCTGGTAGTTTCTTTTGTTTTAAATTTTTTTGGATTCTAATTTCCCTAAATCCGAATGTTTTTATTAAAAAAACTCAAATGTTCGGATCCATGATTTCCTTACGGCTATCATATCAACCGTCAGATCTGATCAGAAGGATTTTCTACCATTGGATTGTGTTTGGAAGATGAACCATGGCATAAAACACTTATATAGAGGACCCCACGATGGTTGTTCCAAATCGAATCTCAAGCTCTCACGTGATGAAGATCTTCCCTTCTATATAAGCTCATTTTGGATTTTCAAGGATTTCTCAATTATGAATGTCTGTCAAAGATTTTTCTTAGAATGTCATGTCAACTATCAAGACAATCTCGGAGTGGCAGGTTTGTAGATAAAGTTCGATGCATCTGAACTTCTTTACCAAGTATGATTCTATAATCTCGAAAAACATCAAGATCAATGGATGGGAGGGCGTTTCCATATCGAAGCCAGGAGATCATGATTTGGTGTATCCGGATTTGATAGTTGATTTTTATGAAAAAGTATGTTTTTTAAGGAATAAGGCATAGATAAGTTCTATTTCAAGAGACATTGAATGACTTATGCTCTTTCATATACTATGAAAGGTAATTTGGTTGGTATTCCATATAAAGTGGATGTTGAGTTCTGTTCTCCTATGTGTCCAGATGTCAAAATAAGTTTTCTTAAGGAGAAGGCTATGGAATGTCTTGGAATATCTGATATAAAGACTTTAAAGATCTTCCACTTGTCTACAAATCACTAGATTATTTAATTATGGGTCCAAGATTTCATAATTCAGATAAAAGTGGACATGGACACTTTGAAGAAGAGTGAAATGTATATCTTGTATTTATTGATGAACCAAAGGAAGATCAAATTGGTTAAACATATTCTCATTATGATTGAGAATATTAAGAATTGAAACTTGAAGGATAAAAAAATAACGTATCTAGACATTCTCTCCATGTTAATTGTTCGGTGCTTAGAATCTTTTAAAACTCCATCCAGCTCGAAGCCAAGGAATCGTAAAGCCATGTTAGTCGGTGAAGATACCTTGAAGAGGATGAACATTGGTTTTTCTATAGACTCTATATAATTTTATGACTTAACAGAGGAAAATGATGAAGTTGTTCCTAAAACTCAAGAAGTGGATGAAATTTCCAAAAATGGAGGAAAGAAGAGGATGTTGAAGGAAGTAGTAGTGGAAAGAAAATCACCAGAGCCCAAGGAAATCCAATATGCACCTCTAAAACCTAATAAGCCAAAATCATATCCAGATGAGGTTGTTGCTAAGTGGGGAGAAGAAAAAGATAAAAGGAAAGAGGGGAGCCATGTTTTGGTTTGGATCTTGCTAAAGAAAAAAGCCTTAAAAGAGAAGATAATGGATGATCTTGAAAATAAATATAAAGAAAAGAATGAAACAAATAAATTGACTAATGTTTAGATAGTGCAACCTCATTTAAAGGATGCTGAGAAAACATTCGAGATCATTTCGGTACCAAAATCCTTCATGGTAGAACCCTTACTTGAAACCCTTGGAATGAATTTTGTGACTCCGGAAAAAGACAATGAAAAATAAGTCGAAAAATAATGGAAGAAGAAAAATAAGAAGAAGGTAGTGGAGATACCGAAGATTCAATTAAGCAAGTGGAAGACTTTCATGAGATGGAAATTCCATCCTAGAAGCTATCAATCGAAACCTCTCAAGACGAATATTCAATGATTTATACTACTGGGTTAGATGAAAAGATTGAAAAGGTTAATAAGAAGTTTGATGACGAAATTTCTAATCACGATTTCATACACCCAGAGGACGCTAAGGCAAGAGCCGAGAAAGAAGACATAGATGAAGATAAAATTGTTATGCTATCAAACAGTGAACATGAATCTCAGGATGAGGAATCTATTCCAAGAACTGATAAGGGTAAACAGGTGGTTCTTGATAAACCTCGTATTGTTGTTGTAAAGAAGAAGAAGGCTGGTGGATCTTCAAAGTGGAAACTTGTTGATCTAGATAATGAGCCCCCACCTAGAAAGGTTTTAGATTCGGAATCATCATCCCCTATACATGATTTCATTGTCCAGTCATTGAAAAAGACTATTGGGACTATTTCGATTTTTCAAAGCCTTGACTCGAGATTTAAGATGCTTCAACACACCTTGTACCAGAAACCAGATTCAGTATCCTTGGTGATAGATAACTGTGTCAACCTTGAAGCTGATTTCATGAATTTTTTATTAACTAAGATGCCCACAAAAGGTCTTGTAAGAAAATTGTAAGCTGGTCAAATAAAATAGTTGAAGATATAAGAGATCTTGAGGAGTTCCATGATAGTGTCAAGGATGCATTTGACATTGAAGATGGTAAGACCAAGGATCCCAGAAGAAATTTTTGATGAAAATATGACTATGGAATAGAATTATCGGGGTCAATAAGTGAAGTATTATAATGGGAAACTGTATTCAATGGCTCAAAACTGTAATAGATAAAGAGATCTTCAGATTGATATAAAATAAAATCATGTCAAGCAGGAAGAAGTCCAGAAGGTTCCGACAGAGGCTCTTAAGGATCAGGATGATATAATCAAACCTTTGGAGAAGAAAGGTGAAGATCAAGATCAGATTCTTGAGGGAGAAGAGGAAGACCACAAGGAGCATAAGAAGCTCAAAACAATAGTGATTATTCTGATGCCCAAGGAAAAGAAAGGATTACTTTCTTTAAATCTGATCTTTTGTTGAATTTTCCTTATAATAAAAATTTGTCCAATCCTAATGAAATGTTTGGTTACATGTCTTTTGTTTTTTTAGAACTTATATTTCAGGTACCATATTATTTTTTCCATTCTCGATATTTCTTTTTGAAAATCACAAATGGGGAGAAAGGAAAAAGATTTTTAAGAAAAGGAGAAATTTCCTTATGTTAGGGGGAGTGTTCATCTAAGGGGGAGTTCTTATACAAGAAGATTTTTGTATGCAATAAAATGATAAGTCTCATTAGAAAAATCTAGAATAAATTCCTTAGTGTTCCAAAGCCCAATGGGGAGTTAGTCATATCCATTTATTTAGTCAAATAGAGACATTAATTGGTCACCCAATTCATGCCCCAGAAAAATTTATTAAAACGAAAGTATTACAGTACATGCTAGAGGTGCAATGAGCTTACACCAACACTGACACCAACACCAACACAAGAAAGGAAAGAAATACATGATATTTAATCAAATAAGCTCAAACTGCAACTCGTTATAACTGCTTGAGATGTCATGTCTTCATGAAAGGAACCACGTCTAGCCAAAAAAGCAGTATCTCCAGTCATGATCCAATTCTTCAAAATCAAAATAGTTCTAACAAAGGTGAACAACAGGTCCCATAGTAGTGTAGATAAGAGCATAGTTGGTCCCTGCCAACATCCAAAGAAGAAGATCCAAAAATTGTATTTATAAGTTAGAAAATAAGAGCAGAGAAAGGTGTCTTTAGCCATCTCATAGGCTATGAGAGCTCGCAAAAAATAGACAAGAAAACCAGAAAGTGGCATGCATCCTTCAAGAAGCCAACACATATAGAATCCAGACGTTCATGGGAGAAGCAATGCATATCAGCCCAAATCTTCAAAGAGAGTCTGTGAAGTCCAGCCATCACCCCAATGGATTATCTTCAAGCTCATGTGATGAACTAGACCCCAAAGAGATAACACCAGATCATCCAGCGAAACCGAACACGATCTATGCAGCCATCATAAGACTTCCCAAAATAAGAACAGAAGCATCAAACATTCATGTTCATCTAGCCCAGAAAAAAGTATTCCTGTCCAAGACTGCATGCTGGGAACTATCACGAACAACAACCAAGCTCCAAAACCAACCATCAGAATTCTTAAAAACAGTCCTCAATGCTGTTGTGCAAACCATCCAAATCTATCCTCTCTTCACTCTATTCTGACTTGGCCTCTACCAAGAGGAAGGGCTGTTCCCCAGAAAAAATACAGCAGCATCAAGAAGTCAGACATCACAACATCAGCATCCAAAATGTGCCAAACTGCTCCACTGAAAACAGATCAGATCGGTTCTATACAGTTGAACCAGAACCATGCTTCAAAAAAATCAGAAGCAGCAGGATGGTTTTAACTTCCAAGAAGATGAGTATTCCATCATTTCCCATGTGTTAAGGGAGATAGGTTTTATCAATTCAGACTCTGATATTTTTTATGTTCAGACTCCAAACTCTTATGAATTCAGACACTGAACTTTTGTAAGTTCAGACTCTGAACTCTTTTAAATTCAGAATCTGAATTCTAAGGAATTCAATACTCAGAATTTCCTTGAAATTCAGACTCTAGAAATACTATAGAATTCTGGTTCTGAATTCTTCTGAAGATAGAATATGAATATCTATGTGTTATAGACACCGAATGTGTTTTTGGTTAGACTGTGAACTATTTTTCCTTACACTCTGAAAAATGATTTTGGTTATGTAATAATATTCGTCCTTTCACTTTTTTTGGTTATAAAATGATATTATGCATTCAGCTAAAAACTAACTGTTGTTTGAGTGATATATGTACCGGTCCCTCTAAAAATCCAGGAAAAATATGGCCTTTGGAGGAGGGAGCCAATCGTTGAGAATGTGCCTTTAAATAAGAGCTCATTTGAAAGAGCTCACAAATGTTCTATGACTCTAGAGATTACATGTTGCTGAAGTGATTTTTAGATAGATACTTTTCATGCTTTGTGTGTATTGAACATATTGTTCAAATTTTCTTCGTGTGACTCTGAATGTTGTTGAGTATATTAGAGGGCTTCCAGGGATAGGAAGACAGAGGTTCCAACTACCTTGAAGTTGAGGGCTTGAGGGTATAGTTAAACAAACTCTGATCTTCGTATCGAGGGCTTACCCTGTTGTGGGTAAGATAGAATTTCTTTAAAGTATAAATCAAGGGAAATTTAACCAAGGTTGTTGGATACCCTTCTCTTTGGGTTAAAAGATTTACTACTTGTTACATGATTGTTTCCTGTTTTCTGCTGTATTTTGATTGTTGAGGAATGTATAACTATCTTATACTTTCTTAAACTTGTACTCCTATATAGTGAGATTATATACGCTTTAAGGTAGAATCATTATCTTTTTATAATTTTGTTAAGTTTCTTTTCTAGATTTACTTTTCCAGAATTAAATTCTCAAAATCATATTTCAGGAATCAAACATGTTTTTAGAACTTATAGGTTTTGTGAATTTACCTTGTTTAACCTTCTCAAACAATAGAAAGGTTTTTATCCCACTTTAAATTTTAGCAAAGAATTTTTAAAGTATACAATTCACCCCTATTGTATATTGAGCATCATCAAATACTACAATCAGTCTCTTCATTCATTATTTTGTTCCTACAATATCATGTATAATGAATCACATCGCTTCGTGGAGACAGTTGGTCATCCATATGCACTAGTGACGATATCATTCCCATAATTTTCAAATGCTATGGAACTGGATGGTATATTTTAAAAGAGTACTTATATTTTTATAAAAATAATACATAGTCATTATTTCCATCATTATACCCATCCATGTATGGTTTTGGAGAAATCATATTATACCACGTCATCGAGACGGTATGCCACACCTATGAACACGTGGTGATTTTACGTTTCATATGATGGATAGAAGGTGTAATATTGTTTTTAAATAAACATAATAAAATCTCAATATATATGTGATATAGGATTTATTACTTTATAATGGGTACAAATCACGAAGAGGATGTATAATAAGAAATAAGTTTTTAAGAATCAGTAGAGTAGATTACATCTTTTTCAACGACCACCCTTCAGATCTCTTCTTAAAGAACTAGATTATGTCTTTGGAGAATACGATAACCTCTTGAATTTGAATATAAAAGTTGATAAGGGAAATGAGTAAGGTGTGGATAATCATGGAGATACATGATGATGTAAATAATTGAGGGAGGAGGTTACATTTTATAATTGAGGTGAGGGGAACCCATTGAATCTCAAAAAAATATTATTTTATTATAAAATCAAACCATTTAAAAAACATAAAAATGTATGGATTTAAAAGATGAGATTAGATAAGGTTGTAACAAAATCAACCCATAAATACAAGTTTTTATATAAATTTATACTTTATCATTTTAATTAACACATATTTATTCTATTTAATTTTTAACAAATGTAAAAAATATTTCAATATTAAAAGCATGAATTTTTTTACTTATATGATTACAATTAGACCACATAAAAAAATAGAACATTTTAGGCTATTTTATAATTATTATTTATTTTCAAAAATGTTCTATGATATTTAAATAATTTAATAATACATTATTTTGACAAACAATAAATAGTGTCAATTTTGACATTATTCAATTCATGGATTTCTAAAAATTATGAAGATATTAATATAAATTTGAACCAAATATTTTATTCCATTAATAAGATGTTAATGTTATTTATAATTTTTTTTTGGATTTATTAATTATCCCAAATTATATTTATTTTAATATTATAAACAACATTTATTTCTTTTTTCCATTGATTAAAAAATTACTACATCAGTTTTTTAAAATTATTTAATACAATTATTTTTTAATAAAAATAAAACATAATATACTATAAAGAATATAAATCCTTTATTTTTCATAAGAATATTTTTATTCAAGTAATTATGTTTTTAAATCCTACATAAAAAAGTTATATTTATTAAAATATGAATGTGAGAACTTTATAATTACTTTAAAATAATATTATAAGTGTCATAGTCATTCGTTTAAGGATTAAAATTTCCAATAATTAGACCCTTGAAAAATTATGGACTTGATATACACTACCAATAATTTTGTTTAAGTTTATTGGTCTTTTAGTGGTTATTATTTTTTTAATTAAAATTATTTTATCAATTTCTCCTAAATTAAATAATTTCTTCATCATCAACGTATAATCCTTTAATGTCATTATTTATTTTCTATGAATTACAAATAAATTACCTTGATAATGAAAAAAAATTTAGAATTAAAATGAGTATTCATATTAGAATTTATCTTCTAAATAACCTTATATTAAAAATGATATAGTTATTAAAATTTGAGTAAGGAAAATTTAACTTCTATTTAAATAAAATAAATTAGATGTACTAATCTCATCCATGTGGCTTTAAAAGGATACAATTTTCACCAACAATGAATTTGGTTGAAACAAAATCATTCAATGATACTATAAACAAATTTACGGTAATTTTATAATAATAAATTCATCCTCAATTACCCAATTTACCCTTTTACTATATAATTTGAAAATTATTGAAGCTACTATTAATAATTCCCAAAAAATAATAGAAATATATTTACATAATTTGTACATTTTAGTTCATAAAACATAATCCATTTTTCAAAATTAAAAATTCACAAGCTGGAGTAATTAATTTAAAATTATTGTCATTGTTTGAATGAGAAAATGGGGTTTAAAAGTTAAAACATTGGAAAACATTAATATAATTCTATATCAAAATTCAATGTAAAATTTTTGTCAATAATCTACATTATATTAAATGAGAAAAATATATTCTATTTATTCTTTAAAACAACTCAAAAATATGATTTGTCCACATAAATCATTTCTAAGAAAAAAATATTTTTTCAATTAAAATTAGGTATATTTTTATTATTCATGTAAACATGAATGTTATCATAAAATATCAAAATTTCATTAAAATTTAATATTTATATCTCTATTCTTAATAAAAAGCCTATGTTATTATATAAAAATTAGTAATTTGTCAGAATTTTAGTTTAAAATGGGTTCTCCAATAAAAGGCGGTAAAATTGCCTTTTTAAATATATGGTTTTTTATACATAAAATTGGCTTATTCATATAAAATGACTAAAATATCTATTGGATGAATTTAAAAATATTTTATTAAATATATAAAATATATATTCCATTAATTTCATTTACTAATTGTAATTCACCTAATTTATCAATACCAAAAGAAAAATATATACTTGACTTATATTTTTCATAAATAATTTGTAGCAAATAAAATCACCATATATTTTCATAATCTAGTTATAATTATTCCCGCTAACTAAACTTCTATGTTATAATGGTTATTTTGTACTAATGGTGTCTCACGATTCTTTTAAACTCACGAATTTATGCAATGAAAGCTATTGAATAATTAAAATTATTTGAAGAATATATTTCATAAAAACATCAAGGTGTTACAATATACCCACATTAAACTGAATTTATCCATCAAAATTTATCACTTGGATAAAAACCAATGAGGATACATCTGCCTCATCACATCCTCAAGTTACCACATAAATTCTCCAAATTGGTTGTTTCTCAAGAAAACATTAACCGAGTGACTGGTCTTGTTTTCTATAACTATTTCACTATGATCCAAATTCCCTAATAGTTGTCATTCATAAGATATATCGTTGTCCAATGATATGAATTATTAGTTTAGTACATGTTACGAGTTAGGTATGTACTTTCTAAGGATATATACATAGAACAGATCTTGAACTTGATAGATATTTGGTGGAAGGATCAATCTATAAGAAATCTTCCTAATATGATCATAAATTTTAAAAGGACTAATATATCTAGGGATTATATTTCCTTTCATTCGGAATCTCATTACTCTATTCAAAGTAGATATTCAAAGAAATAAATTTTCACCCACTTAAAACACTATGCCTTTTTCGGTAGTCAGCATAACATTATTATCAAATCTTGGCTGGTATTATGTGTTGTTGAATAGATCTGACATTTTCATCCATTTCATTAACAAGATAAAGACCTAATTTATTCTTTGCCCAATATCATGCAAGAATGTTTGTGTTTTCTAACTATTTCATAGAGGGATTTATAATGAGCCGTCGGGATACTACAGTGAAAGGTACTGTTGTATGAAAATTCTTCCAAAGGCTTTTTTTAAACCTAAACACTTTTGAAATCCATTGAGAAATCACTCAACATGTCTTCATGATTTTGAATTGTCCTCTGAGACTGAATATCAATCTGAGGATGATAAGTTTTTATAAAACATAACTATGTATCCAAAGCCTACAAAATACTTCGCAAGAACTTTTAGGTGAAAATATGATCTTGATCTGATATAATGTAATGTTGTACACCATGAAATATTACCACTTGTTTTACATATATACTGTAAAGACAACTAAAGGATAAATCCTCACTAATACCAATTAAGTGTTTGGAATTCATTTAAAGATCTTCTATAACCCTTGTAGAATTACGTCCTTAAGATGTTTTGGGATGTCTGATGAAAAATACCATAATGATGTTTTCCCATTTCCATTATGGCATGGGTATTAGATGTAACATCCCCTAAGACTTTTGTCTCTCAGCCTTACCTTTATAACAGACCAATCACCAAGAGTCATATTCAGTTACATCTCTTTTCATATCATCCCACATGAAATACTTTTTTAGTTCCATATACATCATGGTGCTTCTTGGATGAATATAGAATGAAGAACTATTATTGTTATCCAATAACTCCTTTAATTCTGGTATGGGATCAATAAAAACCTGGTTCCTTAACCTCATTATTACATCACAATAAAGGTTTAATAATGGAACATTCCACCTGTACTTTGGTATATCTATATCTTACTTATATGCCTAATTAATCTTTACTTCTATATAAGGGTGAAAATTCACTTGGGAAAGATAAAATCTCACACCTTCCTTTAAAATTTTATTATCCATCTTTCAAAAATCCATAAATATTGGATCTTTTGTGATCATAATCATAAATAGGCCAGCATGACCTTTTCTTCTCAAATCATTTGCCACCTTGATCACTTTTCAAGGTTTCTATTGTATCAAGAATTTTCTATCTTTAATCAACTCAAAACATCTTCTTTAGCTCAAATTTTTCCCATTTTATATAATAAATACTCTTTAAACATTTATAATCAGTACAAATATCACACCTTTCACCATAAAGTTAATACATCTATATCTTTAATTCCATGATTACCGCATCTCACTTAAAAACATGGGTTGCATAATTTTTCTCCTGGATTTTCATTTTTTGAATCAAATAATCTATCACAATATAATTTTTCAGGAGAACACATCCCAAAACCTTCTTTGTTGCATCAATGGAGATCACAATCCTCCCTGGACTACAAGTCAATGTGAGCACATGTGCACTGACTATCCCTATTTTTAAAACATTGAAATTTTCTTCACATTACTTTGTGCACGTCATCTTAATTCTATTACGAGTCAACTAGGATAGTGTATTAGATAATCATGAAAAATCATTCACAAAATGATGATAATATCCATCCAATCCAGGAAAATATGGATCTAAGTAACCATTGCTAGTCTAGTAAAATTAAAAATAACATCCCTTTTTCTAGGTCAATTGATATATAGATTCTTGAGATTATTTGACCCAAAAATGAAACATTCTAATTACAAAATTAAAACATGGTAAATTTTATATAATTATTCTCCTTTATTACAATTATTAAGTGATATTTATTTCATTCATTTACCTTTGAATATACAAGAATATAATCTACAAGGACGTCAAAAAACTGATTATGACAGTCTCTAAAGACATTATTTATTAGATCAATGAATATAAAAGGGTCATTAGTAAAACCAAAGGATATAATTATAAACTCGTAGTGTATATACATTGTACGGAATCCCATATTGGGTATATCATCCTTATTAACCCTTAACTGATGATGTCCTAAATGAAGATCAATCTTGGAAAAGTATTGATCACAGTGTAGTTGGTCGAATAAGTCATCAATGTAGGGAAGATTATATTTCTTCTTGTTAGTGATCTTGCTAATTTCTCTATAATGAATGAAGAGTCTCAATGCTCCATATTTCTTTATAATAAATTTAATAGATACTCCCCAAGGTGATTCACTAGGTCATATAAATCCTTTTTAAATAGTCTCTTTAAGTGTATTCTTTAATTCTTGTACCTCAATTAGAGCCATCTATAATTTTTCTTTGAAATTGGAATAACACCCAATATGACTTTTATTGAAAACTATACATCACGTTTCAATGGAAAACCTAGAATTTATTTTGAAATGACATCAACAATGTCCCGTAAAATAGGTGTATACATAATTTCTTGTTTCTCTAAAACTATTTTAGATAGATAATCTTCATTTTTAACAATCAAGACCCATATGATGGAAAAAAATCAACTGGAAGGTCATATTCATCCTTTAATCGATATGTTACAATAGATTGAACCAGAATATTAAATGTGACTTCCCTTCCGGGGAAATCTATATGGAATGAATATAAAGAAAGCTGATCTGTTCCATGTATCAGAACAAATTCCATTGAAGGAAGGATCACCCAATTTAAAGGATGAACATTCCAACAAACATCAACTGGAGAAGAATTATAAAGATTATATGTGACCATTATGCCATTAAGAGTTAACATAAAAAACTAAACATCTAATTATTGAGGTAATACAATGACATTCTTATAAAATTATTCAGAAATAAATGTTTGTGTGGATCGATAATCAAATAAAAAAATTTCTACATTAGATTGGATGGAGAGTATACCTTTTACCACTTTAGTATCGTACTCCACATTGCTGATAGTGACTATATGTTACTATCATTTTTCTTTGGCCGTAATAGTTTTATAATTTCAATCGTTAACGATAACCATTAGATTAGGGAATTTATTTGAATAATTCCCCATTTCCTTGCACAGGTATCATTGAAGTGTATGATGTGAATTCCATGTATCCTTTTCTCAATTCACATCATTTAACATATTTTTCTCCATCACCTCATCATTCAACTTCCCAATGACCTTATATCCAAAACATATAACATTATATAATTCCTTTAAGACAATTTACATCATATTTAATTCCACACATTGAGAATAATGGAAAAAACATCTTCTTTTAAGTGTGGTATTTATATTTTCAATTTATTTCCATATTTAACTTATTTTCTATCCCATAGGACTAATGGGTAACTCCAATATTCATCTCAACCTTGAGATCACATCGAACGATATCATCATAGATATTGGAGACCCTTATGGAAAAAGCTATTTAGAGGCTTGGTTTTAAGACACTAAAGAATCAACTAATTTTACTATAAGGATGGATAATAATACAAAAAGTGTACCTTGAATTTCATGTAAAAATTTCTTTATAGGTATCAACAGATTCAAATAATATGAGGAATGTACTTATTGAAAAATATTTTTATGAACTCATACCAATATATAATGTTACTTTCATCTATTTTCTTCAAATTCGGGATAATATACGAACATGGATCCTCGTCGACTTCAAATTGATAGGGTTTTAAGACGAATTTATCATACTTTGTAAAATTATAGGACTGAAAATATGTTTTTAGCGGTACTAATCCTTTGATTGGACATTCTTGGATCATATGGACCATTCAATGAAGGTGGATTCTACATCATGAAGGACTCATAATTTTTTTCCCTCCTCTTCTTATTTGGAAGTCCGGTAGGATTCATATCTTTGGAAGGTGTTGTGATCTTAGTGACAATATTTTTCTTTCAGTATCCCATAAAATTCGTTTTCATAGGAGTATAATCACTGCATTATCCGTCACATTCATCATTAACATGGTTACTTCAGGTTCTATCCATTGAATAAAACCATGATACATAGTGTGAGAAATTTTACTGATAATGGAAAAACGACATAATCAAGAACAGAATTTCAATCTAAGACACTTTAGGATTTATAAGAAGTTATTCATGATAATTTCTTAAAAATTAGGATTCTAACAAATACCTAGACATATCCTTAGTGTTCTTACTAATGTTTTATCATTTTAGTATCCAAATGAAAACTATACCTATTCTCTTATACCAACTATAACCTCCCATACTTTACATACATTGAAATTACATAATAATTTAAAAATATTCATTAAAAAAATTAACAAACCCATGATATAAAGAAATATGATTACTATATTTAGAAAATAAGAAACATAAAACACATGTCCATAAAAGAATTACACTGTCTCCAACTTATTCATTCATAACTAGACAACTTTTTTACATATCATTCTTAATAATCTTCTTCACAACCTAAGGAAAAGAATCATAAGAAAGGGTGATATCAGATGCTCAGTAAGGGTAAACATGGGAGATATAAAGTATAACACTATCATTAGATATAATAATACAACCTTTGAAAATCTTATCTTGTATATGAATGATCATGATATCATATAATGGGATAAAACATAAAAGTTAATAAATAATTAATGAACATATTTAAAAAATTCAAAACATTAGACATGAAATTTGTGGAAAACACATAACCAAATAAAATAATTTCACTTTATTTAGGGATAAATTTCAACGCCTTCATAGAAAATGAAATCTAGAATTCAACCAAGTTTACTCCTCATTCCAAACCCGTATTATTGAACTTGGATTACATCATCTTCTATCCTTATAATACTAAATAAAGATTATTTCCCATTCCATACAAATGTATATCATCAGATATAAACCTATACCTAATTAATAAGAGTGATATATATGTCCCAAACATCATATAATGAAATAATTATTTTGTAATCCACAAAAACATGACTCATTCATCCTAGCATTACTTTTGGAATAAAATGGGTTTCTTAAACATCATTCTATAATAACACAATCAATGTAAACATATTCAATTTAATAAATATCATTACATATTAAACACATTAAAACATATGAATAACAGGAATATTATACTTGAATCATAACCCTATAAAATAATTACATCGTTTATGGGAAATAATTTTATAGGACACTGGATATTAATTCTTGTAGAAAATATCCTTTATTCTTCAAAAAAATTAATCAAAATGATGTTCAATTTTAAAAGAAAATAAATTTATTTGAAAATAAACATTAAATATTATAAATAAATATCCATCGAAATAAGGTGTAATGAAAACAAAAGAAAATCATTCATTTTTTATATGTTAAAAGAAAAAATTCCTTTCATACTTTTTTTAGATAAGTCAAAACATACCTTGTATCAAAAATGAAAAAATATTACTTTCATAATTATTAATAAAAAATCATCGATGAGTAAAATGAACATTAAAAAATTGTAGAATAATATACAGAATATTTTGGAATACTTATTTAAGAAACTTTGACATGGATGATAAATATTCTCCCGTAAATATATTCATATAAAAAAGCATAAACAATAATGGAGATTGTGAAATTATCCCTTATAGGTCTGGTATCATTTATATATATCCAAAACATATGTATAATGATATAAATAATGTAATTTAATTATTCTAGAATCATATTCAATTTTCTGATATCATATATGGTCATATTATCATCTGTTTATTAATAATATTTCATTATTACTCGTTATTTGGACATAAAATGTGTCATTTTATTATGTATGTTTTGTCGAAAAAGTTCTGGTTCTAATTCATTGGTTATAGTTATATCCTTAAAAAAAATTTGAATGTAATCTATATGATATTTATTCATTCTATACATTTATATAATTATGATTTAGTGGAAATCATAAATAATGAATCGCAACACATCGTGGAGGTGGTAGACTGTACGTACACCTGAGAGATGATATAATTACCATAATTGTTAAGTGGTATTTAATTGGAAGGAATATTTTGTTTTTCATAATCCAGATAATGTTATAATAATCATATATAGTCTTTATTTGAATCATTTATTCTTCCATGTATAGTGGATGTAAAAAATATGTTACACCACGATGTGGAGACGGTAAGCCGTATGCACGAACATGTGATTATTTCATTTTTCATAGGATGGATAGAAAGATGAGTATTGTTGATCCATAATCATATTAAAATATCAATGTATAATTTTCACTAGAGTTGTTAATTTATAACTAAATTAACTCAAGAAGAGGATAAAGAAGAAGAAATAAGTTTGAAATAATCGATAGAAGAGATTACCACTTCCTCGACAAGCTCCCTCTAGATCTCTTCTTAAATCACTAGAGTTGATCCTTGGAGAAAAAAACCTCTATATTGTGACCAGTAAAGTATAAAAGAAAATTGGGATGGGTATGGTCGATCATGAATGTTCAAAATGAATTGAAGAAGCGAGGGAGGATGTTACATTTTTAATTGAGGGGAGGGGGACATATGGAATCTACAGAAATATTAATTTATAATAAAATCAAGACACGTCAAAAAAACATCCAATTCTTATTAATTTTGAAGATGAGATGATATGAGGTTGTAATATCATCAAGAAATACATTTTAGACATGTTTTTTATATCAGTTTAAACCATATCATTTTAATAAACACTTAGTTATTCTATTTAATTTTTATCTAAGGGATCAATTATTTCAATACAAAAAGGGTAAAATATTTAGATATTTGATGTGTATTAGAATATAAAAAAATAAATTTGAACATTTTCAACAATATAATAATAATTAAATATTTTAATTTTTTCGATTTTTAAATAATTTAATAATACATTATTTTTTTAAAAAGTCCACAGTGTCAATTTTGACGTAGTTCAATTCATTGATTTTTAAAAATCATGAAGATTTCTAGGTAACATCGAACCAAAAATTTTATTTTATACCTAACATGAATATTTCTTATATAAAATTCATTGGATATAATAATTATCCTAATTTATATTTACTTTTAATATTTTGAATAATATTTATTTTTCCCCATTTAATAAAATGATTAGTACATTAGTTTTTTGTAATTATTTAATAAAATTATTTATGGAATAAAAAAAATAAAAAAAATGAAGAATATAAATCTTATATATTCCAGTATAATAATTACAGCTTAATATATCTTTTAGAAAATCCAACCTAAAAAGTTATATTTATTGAAACATGATTGCGACAAACTTAACATCATTTTAAATAAATTATTATAAGTGTCATAATCCTTTCCACAAGGATCCAAATTTTTAATAACTCAACTATAGGATAATTATGGTCGATATATACTTGACCAATAATATTTTTTCAAATTTTTTAATGCTTATTATAATATTAAAAAAATTATTCTATTTATTTTTCATCAATTGAACAATTTATGCATCTCGAATGTATATGCCTTTAAAGTAAAAAATTATTTCATAAAAATTAAAATGAAATTCGCATGACAAATTATGAAGTTTAGAATTTGAATGATTATTTCTACTATAAATTATCTTATTTAGAACCTTATATTAAAATTAGATGTTTATTAATGTTTGAGTAAGGTATATTTAAATTTTCTTTAAATAAATAAATTAAATGTCCTAATCTCATTCATGTGGCTTCCAAAGAATACCAATTCAACACAACAATGATTTTGGAGAAAAATAACATCTAATGATATTATAAAAAGTTTTAGGGTAATTTTATAATATTATTTTTACCCTTAATTACCCAATTCACCGTTATATAGTATTAATAAAAAATTACTAAAGTTACTATTCATAATGCCAAAAAATAAAAGTAATCAATTTGAAAATTTTGGACCTACTCATGTTAAATATATAATCAATTTTTAAAAATTTAAAAAATTTAATTTCCAGTAATTAATTTAAATTTAACATCATTGTCAGAATGAGGAAACAAGGTTTAATTGTTAAAACATTGCGAAAAAATTGAAATGTTTTTAAATCTAAATTCAATGTAAAATTAATTCTAATGACTTAAATTATATTAACTAATAAAAATATAATATATTAATACTTTAAACCATTAAATTATATAATTTACCCATATAAATAATTTTGATCCAAAAATTTCATTTTAATTAAAATTTAGTATACTTTTTTTATAAAAGAAAACATGAAAAATATTTGAAAAATATAAATAATTCATTCAATGTAAATTTATATAACCCACCTACAAATAATTAGTTTTGGTTTTCATATAAAATTTTTTAATGTGTCAAAAGATTAATGTAAAATGGGTTCTACCATAAAATGCGGCAACATTACCCATTTGAAAAATATAGGTCTTTATACATAAAATTGGGATTTTTATATCCCATGACTAAAATATCTATTTGATGAGTATCAAAAATATTTTTTAAAATATATATCTTATATACATGGTTAATGAAATTTATTAATTATAATTCATTTTATTTATTAATTCAAAAATAATAATATATAAATGATTTGTATTTTTTATAAATAAATTTTAGCCAATGAATTCACTATAAATTTAAATAATTTAATTATATTGATACTAAATAACCTATAAATTTTTTCATAATAGTAATTTTATAATAATGATGTCTCATAGTGAGTTTAAACTCTCAATTTTGTGAAATGAAATCCATCAAAGTGATATTTTTTTTGAAAACATATTTCATAAAAACATTCAGATGTTACTGTTTACATTATAAAAATCATTGTATAAGTATAAGGACAAAATGATATTCCGAATTAAGATAGGTGTGTAGAAAAAACCATATTTTACAATAAGTGAAACCTTAACATTTAATTGTAAACAAGTAGGTAATATATGGTTATAATCAAAACAAATTCGTTATTAGCTATAATAATATTCAACTGGAAAATTTGTATAATAAACTAACATTAATAATAAAATAATATTGTATGAATATGAATAGATTTAAGAAATAAGGTATATGAATTTCATATCACTTTTTATTTCTATGAGATATATGATTTATTCACCACCCATTCCTTTTGTGTGGTGTGTATACTTCTTATGTTTGTATTATGTCATTATTATACTTAAATTAATTTTTATTTACTTATCCATTTGATGATGTTTATTTCATGGGGTTTATGCTTCAAAAGTTACTAAATTGATTGAGTAATTTTGTCTCAAATTTTCTTCTTTTAGACACCTGCCATGTTATACACTAATATTTATCCATGAGGTGTTTATAGTATCTTTTAAATATATTATCAAAACTCTCATTATTTTCATGATATTTTAAGCTTCATGTAAATTTATTTCCACATTTGGGGAGTAAGGTTCAAAGTGACCATGTTGTAAGAGTTTGTTTAACAAATTTCATTCCATTCTAAGATTATTTTTTATTACACTCTCTTTGATAAAATATTATGATGCATATCTTAATAACTCTAATGAATTGTATTCCCCTATGGTTATTCATGATATATTAATTTATTGTTACTATTTCCCACTCTTCAGTACATAAAATAGTTAATGTAGTTGTTTTTAAGAAAGCCCAACTTTACCTCTATCTTTAGTCGAAAATCTATGTTCCTTCAAAACCATTTCATCTAATATGTATCTAAAAATAGTGTACTATTCTTCTATGATATTTGAAATAAATTTTCACCATTTTTTACATTTTCTAAAAAATGATTTTAAAAATGTTGTCTTTTTATCATTTTCTGGTTGAGGGACTTTTCTAAAAAATTCATAGCAAAATATGAATGTTGCACATGTATAGATTTACACGCCATCATTTCTTTGATGCATCCATTGCGTGATTAAAAGGATAATTTTTTGGAATGTTTTTTAAAGTTATTTTCAATAAAATGGTTTTCAAAAAGGTTTTCGTGATTCATTGATATGTTTTCAAGGAAAAATGGTTTTCAAAAGTTTGTCAAGCTCGTCATAAAGTTTTCAAGGAAAAATTCTTTCAAAATGTTTCAATTTTTTCGTTATTAGTTTTCATGTTGATTTTCATGAGAAAAAAATTAAAATGATTTTATGTCTTTAGATTCAATTTCGAATGGGGAATGGTTAATTTCTTTATTAAGTTTTTTAAATATATTTCAAAATTATTTACCATTTAATATAAACTCTATTGGTTTTAATCATGCATTATTGAGAATATAATCCAAGTATCCATTCAATTCCTTATTTAGATGGTTTTTGTTTCAATGGAATGATATTTATTTAACCCATTACACTTTTCTTAGGTTATTTTATTATGATACCTGATTCATTTCCCGTGATAAGCTTTGATGAGATGATTATAAGCTGTGTCTTTTTTCCATAGATTATGACTTGATTACATGTTTTTTACACCGATTTCATTTTATTGGTTATAATATACCTATATATGATCTTATAGAACATGTATGTATGAATTAATTTTGATATATCCAAGACCTATATATTTATCTAATAGATTGGGTAAAGATTTATATGTCATGATATACACTAAGAAGACCTTGGGAGTGAACCTTAACTACTAGGATGACTATGTCATTGAACCATGACAACCAGGATGGTATGAGGAATGAAATCATTCTATCATGATGACCACGAGAGTGAACCCTGACTACCAAGATTGTATTGGGAGTGAACTCATACTCCTAAGATGGTATTGGAAGTGATTCCTTAGCTACTATGATAATTATATTTTTAAGATTATATGTTTTCCAAAATTCCATGTTTTATTCCTATGTTATGATTTCTTTGATTATGTTCTATATTTCTTTATGATTAATGTATTATGAAATTTCATACATTATATTATGAATCATGTTTATGATATTTTATATTCATGGTGTGACCCCCAAAAGATTTTATCATGTTGTCAAACTCTTATTCTCAATATTATGCATACATTTATCCCTTGTTTACCATTACTGAGAATCTGAGATCACATATTTTTATGTTTCATTCTTTAGGTTATGATGATATGTATTTATCATGAAATGTATAATAATGGGGATATTATAGAATAACCTTATGGGAGATAATGTATCTCACTTATATACAAGTGTTCATGTCTCCATTTTTACAAAGGCACTATACTAATACGGTCTATTTGTGTCTCTTTTATTAATTTTTTAATAATTCTATAAAAGTGATGAAATGTCTATATATATTAATAGTGGATCATTATAGTTGGTATTAGGGTTATGGTTTCATAAAATGTTTGAAAATTGGGTAAAAATACTTTAAGGAGGTCCTTAAAAATATTTCTAATAATATGTCTCGGGATTTCTCTAAGGATAAGTATAAGGATGAGTTAATTTATAGGAAAATATCCAACAATTATGGTAAAGGATACAATGAGGGGTTTCTTAAAAATATATCCCTGTCTAGATACAATAAGTGGAAGTAGTTCTGGCCTAGAAGTACCTATGAGTAAGAACTCTAATAATGTGTCCCGACCCTAACTCGAGCTAACTAGGTAAATGACAACGGTCCTTACTACGAGCATCGTTTGACGCTCCTGGGGGATATGCATTGGGAACTCACAAAATCATCAATAAAAATAATTAAAGATTTAAATATTAGTTTTATAAGAATAACCTATGATAGAACTATGTTTTCATAGAATAAAAAAGGTGTCATTACATAGATATCCTATATGTGACATTTCATTATTATGCGGATCCTCGCTATGATAATCATTTCTTAGTCAATGATTTACCATTTTATCTATTAGTTGGAATTAGAAGGAATGTGATTATAATAAAATTTTACGGAATATATAATATTGAGATGTCAAATGTATGACCACAAGAGTAAATGATGTTGTGATCATGCCTAATCAGTTTTCAAGGATCATGATCAAGAATGTGTACATTAACCAACTCTTAAACTCAAAAAAGAATAGATGGAAGGTGTTTTCTAAGAGTTCAGGCAATGCAGAGCATTGAGGAAATATGAATCAGTTTCTTTTGTGTTAATAATGTCGAAATAATCACCCATGTGACGGTCTTAGAGGTATTAGAAGATTATTTGGCTAGTGTAAAGAAAGACACACAGTAAGTAACTACAATGGAAAAATGAAGGGTTCGAGTAACCAAATGGATGTGAATATTGTTCTTCCTATTGCCTAATGAAATTGTAAATTCATTAAATTTTGAATTGATGGTCATTTTGAAAATTTATGCCCTATATAATCATATTTAAAAGGGAAACAACGAGGTGGTATGATTAATTATTATATTTCATATAATGATGAGACAATAGTGGTAATGTGGATGGAAAAAAATACTATGAAATAGGATTAGGTGACTATCTTGGAATTATAGATAAAGTGGAATAATAAATATTTTTGTACATATGGATTCATGAATTATGTATTATTAATGGGGAAGTATGCCGGGATAGATTAGTTTAGGATTTGTGCAAATGATTTAGATCATTATGTTGAATTTTTTTATGGACAGGAAATGTGATTTTATTGCATAGTGATATTTCTGGTAAATAATATATTACGGTAAGAATAACCCATCACATGTTTATAATGATAATAAAATAATTTTTGGATAAGAGATATGATGGATATAAATTAGTTTATTGGATGCTACGGATTTTCATGGAATTGAAAAAGTATTTTTCAAAAATTAAGTGTGTACTATCATGGATGGAGATTATAGAACTTTTAGAATTAAGGAATATATATATAGTAATATTTGGAATGAGGAAGAATGAATTTTTATAGTTTATTTGTGGAAATTCATGTTATTACTGCATTTTTGTAGAATATACGACGATGGTATTCATATATTTATAATGTGACCACCAAGAGATACATTGTGATATAAGAGGGATCGATGTTAATATAATTATGTGAAATTATTTCTAATTATTGGGATTTACAACATTAGGAATATTTATATGTTTAAAAAGTTATAGAAGGATTAAGTTAAAAATCAAATAATATAATTATGTATTGAGTTTGTATTTAAAACCATATTTAATAGGTAATATAGTGATTAATATTATTCCAAGGATGTATATAATAATTATTTTCAAAATTATATTAATGTATTTTTTGAAAAGGACCTAATATATGTCAGGAAACAATGCATCATGTTTGGAAAGGCCTTGAGTCTTGAACCCATTACCGAAGGTGGATAAGGGTTTCATGCCTACCAATGACATATGTGATATCCTGGTTAATGTGTAATTTTCTATATTTTAAAATTTTATAAATTATTTCCTTATTTGTGATTGATGAACTCAAGAAATACCTAATATTTAAATTTTTCATCAATGTCCATATTTAACTTCCCACCAATGATCGCCAATCTCGGAGCCTAGATATCTACTAATTTAGGTAACTCTTATGTTTCCAACATTCTTATTTTAGTATTTTTACGTATTAATGTTTATGTTGTTGGTTCATACGGAATAAAAATTTAAGTATTAAATCATTCAAAACCCAAAACAATTTATATGGTGAACATAATTTTTTAAGTAGGGTGGGGGGGAGAGAATTTAACACCCAATGATTTTGTGAAATATTTTTTTTAATTAGTTAATAATTTTATAAATTTTTCATTTCATGTAGCAATAAAAATATTTTTTATATATCAATGCACTAGGTTTGGATTTTATTATAAGAAATAACAGGTGTTTTGTGAAATATAAGAAATATAATGGTTTTCTTTTTCTACAGAGAAAATTGGGATTAGTTTTTTTATTTGCAAGATTAATATACCTTAATGACATTTGTAACACGCCAGACCGAGTTTTACCAAAAATATATATTATTAAAATATTATTATCTGATATATTATGACTAAATCATGATACTAAGTTAGAATTTATGAGTTTCATTAACTAACATATCAAATCTTATGGGTTACAACAATATAAAATGAATTAATTGGTTATAATGAACCAATTGAATATAAAGGAAATATTTTTATAAAAAACAATGTTTTATGCTCATAAAGCTGTTTCATAAGGAGAAATTAAATTAATTAAAATTATTATTTCATAATAATTTACTATATATATAAATATACTATATTAGATAAATTATATTTTATATGCATCCAATAGATTTGATGGGCATAAGATAAAACCATCCAAATTATACACATAAAAAACTATATTTTTATTCAAGAAATTTTATGCCTTTTGAGGGAGAAGCAATTTTAAATATAAAATTTGAAACTATTATAAATTATATATGTAAAAATAAACTTCATATTTGAAATATAGTCATAAATATTATATAAGGGACACTTTTTTTTGTATTTTTCTGTAAATTTTTATTTTTCAATGATTAGTTAAAAATACTAAATTTTAATTCAAAAACATTTTTTCATCTAATTTATTTAAATAATTATATTAAATTTAATGTTTTTTTAATTTTTAATTAGATTCAATTTTTATCAATCAATCTAATTAATTCATTCGAATCAATTTCACTTTTTAAACATTTTAACATTAAAACCCCCATTATCATCACATATGTGAGATTATATTTAAATTAATTTATACCACATAATTGTTTTGAATTTGGGAAAATCATATAAATATTTTTAATAATAACAATTTATGATTTATAATATGATCAACATAGTTTTGGACCAAAAATATTTGTGAAGGTAATTAAAATTAATTACAATAATTACGGTTAAGTTAAGCATAATATTGGACAAAACCATAACCTTAAGGCCCAAAATAAAATATAAACATGTAAAAATCCATTTCATTTCAATATTTTGGACTTATCCTCCTTGTATCAAATTCGTTCGAATATTGCATCTATTCTCTATAAACAAAACTTGGCTGGTGTTTCACTTTTCTAAAATATTACATGAGTTCAGCTACTCCTCCATAAGAAATGGCCTCCTCTCTTACCACATCATTTAACCAATCAAGCCACTATGGATCAAAAAAAATCTTCAAAAATAGATCCAAAAAATCCTACCTTCAAACTTAAATCCTAATAAAGTGTGTAAATCCATCCAAGGATTCCATTTTGTGCAAATAAAAAAAAGTTACATACAGAAGAGGTAACATCCTTCCTCTAGCTCCTTTATTTAATTTCCATACTCCACACACAAATATATCCTTATTTAATGATTATATAAGAAAAAATGTATAATAAATTTTATGATATGTTTTCATATTAATGTTTTTATCTCTTATTATACACAACTCCTTGTAATGGGCAACAGACATATTATTCATGTAAGACGAACTATCGCCTCAAAAAATGATGATTTTTTGTTTATTATTTCCCACCATTCATGGGTGGGAATTATGATGGAAAATATATTTATATATAATATATAAGATATATAATATTTATTTTTCTTCTATAATTATTTTATAACACATTCCTTATTTCTTTCTATTTCTTGTAAATGCGATAATTTTGTTTGAGGATGAGTAGACTGTCGCCCCCTCAAAGGGACGTGATTCATTCAAACAATACAAAGAATTTATTAAGGACATGTTTTATGAAATATATGATATAGTAATGATACTATAATTATGATATATATACATACTTATATACACACATATATGTCATTTACTCACTGTCTTTCAGTACAAGAATAAAATAGAAAAAAATTTCACACTTACTTACGACCTACCGTCTCCATGAACAATGTATTACATCTCATACTTACATATCCTATGTATTGTTATAATAGAATCATAATGAATACACATTTTATATATATATATATATTATAGTATATATTCTATAAATCATTATTTTTGTATAAGGACCAAAAGATATAACAAATTAATATACATGTGATGAACAATGATGTTATTACCTGAAGTGCAACCTTAACATATAATTGCAAAAAATTGGATAATATAAGGTCATAATATAAAAATAAATGGTATAATATACAATATTAGGCCAATATAAAATATTTATAAAAATTATACATTTATTATACAGGAATGTTATATGATTATGAAGGGAGTCAAGACCCTAGGTAAGTGAATTTCATCTCTATTTATATTTCCATGAAATAAATGGTTTATTCACCAACCATTAATTGTATGTGGTGTGTATACTAAACATTTATGTATTATATTATTATTATATAAAAATATTTATGAATTTACATATCAATTTTATGTTCTTTATTTCATTGAGTATATGTTTCAAAAGTAACCAAATTAGTAAAGTAATTTTGTTTCATTTTTGCTTCTTTGAGAGACATGCCATGTCACACACCAATGTTTTCTATGAGGTGTATATACTATATTATAAATGTTATATCATGAATCTAATTATTTTAATTACATTTAATTCATAATTTAATTAAATTTCATTACATATGGATTATAGTTCAAAGTTACCAAGTTGTAAGAGTTATCTCAAACAATCTCATCACTTTCCAAGATTGTTTATGATTATGCTTATTTTGATGAAATATTTTTATCCATATGTTAAGAGATACCATGAGTGTTTTACTCATTTTTTATGATATATTAATTAATTTTTAATATTTTTCTACGATATGAAACATTATATAGTTAATAAAATGTTTTTAAGAATATCTGACATTACCTCTCTCTTCATTAAAAAATCTATGTTACTTCAAAACCATGATTTTAAAAATGTTTCCAAGACTATTATAGCATTATAATTTAATCATTAAAATAATTTTTCCATTGTTTTACCTTCTATAAAAAAATGTTTCTTAATAAAGGGATCTTCTAGTTGTTTTCTAGTCAAGTCACTTTTCTAAACCTTCTATAGTGAAAAAATGAATGTTCAACTTATACCAATTTACGCACATTCATTTTCTTTAATTATTATTGTATTGTTTAAAAGATTAATTTTTAATAAAATGTTTTCTAAATAAATTTTCAATGAAATAGTGTTCAAATGTTTTACAAGCTTCTTTTATATGATTTCAAGGAAAGTCATTTTCAAAATGTATTCAATCACCTATACATGTTTTTAAAGGAAACATCAATTCAAAAAAAATCAATTATTATATTATATGTTTTCATGTTTATATTAATGAGAATGGTTTCAAAAATGATTGATATTTTAAGAATTGTTTTTCAAGGGATAAAGTATAATTTCCTCAGGAAGTGTTTTTAAATATATTTCAATATTATTTCCCATCTCAGATGACATCTGTTGGTGTTAATAATTACTATTTAAGTATATGGTCCAACATTATGTTAAATAATTTATTTGATTTTTTATGTTTTAATAAAATAATGTTTATAAAACCTATTTCCATTTTCTTGGGTTATATAATTATAAATCCTACTTCTTTTCACGAGTTATGATTTTATGAAATAATTATGATATGTATCTCTTTTCCAAATGTTGGGATATTGTTACCTTTTTATAACACCCACTTCATTTCATGGGTTATGAAATGATTGTTTATGATCTTGTGACACATGTATTTATGATTTAATTTTAAGATGGGTGGGACCAATATCTCCCTAAAATGAATTGGATAAATATTTATATCTAATGAGATAGACTTAAATGGTATTGGGAGTGAAAATTGACTTTTAATATGGCAATGGGAGTGAACCATGGATACCAAGATTGTATGAGGAGTGAAATCATGCTACTAAGATCCCCATGAGACCAAATGATGAATACTAATTAGGTATGGAGAGATACAAAAAGATTCCTTTGATAAAATTTATAATATTTAAATGGTTTAAAAATATTTAAATGATTATAGAATATTATTCTAATATTATTATAATCCAATTTTTGAGAACATGTTTTTTAAGGAACAAAACTTTCCCATTGAAGCTAATGGCAAGGCCATATTTTAAAAAAACATTTTCTTAATTATCTAAATTAATAAGAGTTGAAAAAATGGTAGTTTTAGATGATTTTATCATGACTAACTAGAGTACAATAAAATTCGATTTTTATTTTATGATGTATCATAATATTTTATTATTCATAAGAATATCATATACAATCTTGATAAATGGTGAGATTGTTTCAATAAACTCTTACAACGTGGTTACTTCGAATAATACTCCCCATAAATGAAAATGAAATTACATGGATTTTTAAAATATTGTTAAAATAATTATATTGATGTTATAACATGTCAATGGATTATTATACACCTAATATAAAAATATTAGTGTATAACATGGTACCTGTCTCAAAGAATGAAAATTAAGACTAAATTATTTTATCGATTTGATAAAATTTGAAATATAAACCCCATAATTGAAATATAATAAAATGGTTATGTTAATTCTCATAGATTTAAGTTTAATAGGACTATAATGAATTCAGTGTATGTTTATACACCACAAAAATGAACTAAGTGGTAAATAAGGAATTCATCTCACCGAAATAAAGAGTGGGATGAAATTCCCTAGCATTGAGTCTACATTTCCTCATGAATATTTATATTACTGAATAACAAATTTTTTATTAATTAAATTATAAAGAAAATTTTTAACATATATTATTAATTTTAATTCACTTATTATCATGTTGTATTCACATTATTTACAATTATGTTTAATTCAGTTGTTCTGACCGAATTCGGGCCATGGGTTAAAAACAACGTCGGGTTGGTCGACTATGGTCAAATGGGAAATTATATAAACCAATAAAGAATAATAATAATGACATAAATATAATTTTTATACATTTTGTATATATTTAAAACCTATCATTAAATATGGGTGTGAAAAATGAATCAATGATTCAATCATGGAGATAGTAGACCGTACATACACATATGTGATGCTCTCTTTTCCGAATAATCATTATGAAAGGTAGGTAAGTGACAAAAAGAAATCTAGAATGATCATTATATAAAAAATTCTATATTATTTAATAATATATAGTTATATATTCATATATATAATTCTTGGGAGGTAAAAATAATTACATCGTGTTGAGGTGGTGGTGGTTCACATGTCCACAAACAACGTTATCACTTTTTTAGTGCGTGAAAGGCTAATAAAGAAAATGGTATTTTATATTTACCAAAATATAATTACATCATGATTATAATATATATTTTTTTATTTCATATAGGTTTAATTAATACTATCCTTTATATATTCAAGTAATCGTTCGATCAAATCACATTGCTTTTAGAGGGTGGTTGTCCACATGTCCACAAACGATGTTATCTTGATTACAAATAATGAAAGGAATAATGGGATGTGTTATAAAATAATGAAATAATAGTAAATAAATAATATATATTTTCATATATATGAGATATAAATATATTTCCCATCATTATTCACAACCACAAATGGTGGGAAAGCAAAAATGAATAATCGTCGTTTCACAAGGCTGTAGTTTACTGTACATGAAGGGTATGTTCATTACCTGTTAGATGGAGGTGTGTGTAAGTGTCGTTATAACCCATAATATAAATAAATATAATTATATTTATAATTATTTTTTCCGTATAATAATGAAATAAGGATATTTTAGGGGGTGGTGAAATGAAATAAAAGTAAGGATCTTGATGAATGATGTTACCTCTTCTCTGGGAATCACTATTTGGTTTCCACAAAAGGGATTTCATGGATGGATTTCTACAAAAATCGATTATTTAATGTGGAATTTATGTATATTGGGGTTCTATTTTTTTATATTTTCTTTAATCCATATTGTTTTGAGAGGTGTGACGATGTGGGAAGAGGTGATGCCATTTATAGTGGAGGAGGAGTGACACTCTTGTAATATTTTAGAAAAAGATAAACCCCACCAATGTTTTTCTGAATGTGATTAAAATAATAGTAAATATATAGATAATGTAGGATAGGGTTGAAATATTCCTAGAAAAATTCTTATGGAAAAGTTTATAAGGCCTTTTGTGCCTTAAGGTTATGGTTTAGTCCATTATTAAGATTAATTTAACTTTAATCATTGTAATTAATTTTAATTACAATAAATGATATTTTTTATAAAAACTAAGTTACCTTATCAAAAATTATGATATTATGATTATTCCAAATATGGAAACAATTTTTCTAAATTCAAAAAAATAGTGGATTGAATTAATTTAAATTTATTCTTGCAGATGGGACAACAATATAAGGTTTTAAAAAAATGTTCTAAATTTTCACATGTTTTTATATCCAATTTCAATGTGAAATAGAATAAAATGACCGAAATTGGATAAATTGATAAAAATTGGATTTAATTAAACATTAAAATTGATCAAAAATACAATTAATAATTTTCAATAAATTATATATAAAAGATGTTTTGATTAAAATTTCAGTATTTTTTAAAATTCATTAAAAAATTAAACTTCATTGAAAAATTAATACAATTCACCCTAACATAATTTTTATGTTTATATGAAACAATTTATTAATATTTTTTGATATAAAATTTATTAATGATACAAAATTTATATTCAAAATAAATTCTCCATCAAAAGGCGGTAAAATTCCTTAATAAAAATATAGGTTTTGATGTGTAATATTGAGTTTGTTCTTATAATAGGCCAATAAAATAAATTAGATAAATATAAAAAATATTTTATTTCAAATACAATATTTATGTTATATAACTATTACTCAATAATTTTAATTAATTTAATTTTTTAGGATAGATTTTTTGTGAGTATAAATATAGTTTTTATTAAAATATTCCATTTATATTCAATTAGTTCATATATACATTATATAAAATGAATTAATTTTATATTTTTGTAAACCATAAGTTTTCCTAAGATACATAATAATATTAATATCCACCAATATAATGTATATATTATTTCTTAATATATTAAAAAATAATATTTTAATACTATATTGTTGTTCGAAAAAACTAGACGTAGCATGTTACAAAAGGCATCAAGGAATATCCATCTAGCATATAACAGAATATAATCTCAGTGTTCCATGTAGATTAATCTAACCTTTATTATTTTAGTTCATGATTTCTATGGTATTGCACGAGCCCATTTTTATGCTTTAATATATCAAATTATATATTCACTATTGTTTGAAATGAAAAAAAAATCAAAGATAATAAGTTAATTTGAATAAAATCACAAACTTTTAGGGTGTTACATTAAGCCCCTCCTCCCTTAAAATGAATTTAACCCTTCAAACTTATCTGGTTTGTAAAAGGTCTAATAGTTGATATTTTCATTCATAGAAACATACACCATATAAATGAATAATAAAACATCATTTTAAAAAGGAAATTTGAAATTATAGTGGTCCCCAAAAATAACTCATAACTAGGTTTAAACATGGGATAACATAAGTGGGATTTCAACATAAGGACTTGGACGAAATGAAAAAATATTTATTTTGTGTGATTGAGGTCATCAATCAGAAAATGGAAATTTATTTATCAAACATTTAAATAATTAAATATACATTTACCAAAAAAATATTAGTCTATCTCTAGTGATATATATCCTAACCCTACGCATTGGGGTTGATATATAGGTCCCACCCACATCATAATGAAACCATACATACATGTTCAATAAATTCATAAACAATAATATCAAAACACATGAAATGGAATGGGAATAAAAAATATGTATTCACATCATTACATATTGAAAATGTTACATGTTTCACAATCATTTCTACAAAAGTATTACCCATGAAAGAAAAAGATATTTCCTAAAAATATAACCTGTGAAAGGGAAATAAGTTCCAAAATACCATGAAATAAAGAGTAAACAATTAAAATAATGAATATTAATTGATCCTTTATAAAATTTCCATGAATGTAATGAGTAACATCAACCGATTTTGTCTGACATGGGAAATAATATTGAATGATCTTTTGAAATAATTCTTTTATGAATATAACATTATTCTCTGAAAAATGGTTTTTAAAAGCTAAAAACATTATAAAATTATTTTATTTGAATATAACATTAAACAATATAGTGTATTCTTGAAAATATTTGGAAAACCATCTTCCTAGAAACTTATAAAGACGATTAGAAATCATTTCAAACCCATTTTACATAAAAACATACAAAATTCTCTTAAAACCCGTTTGAATCATAAACCCCATTAAATAAATAACAAAAAATATATATGTAAATATCCATAAATTTAATAATAAACATAATTTAATACATTCATAAAAATAAAATACACAACAAAAAAAGGTGAGAGTAGTGAACATTTCATGTATATCACAGATATATAAAGTGAGAAGAAATTCCCACACCTTGTATCTTCAAACTTGTTAAAATAATTCAAGATTTGTGTAAACTAAATACCATTTTATTATAAATATTTTAAAAAAGAATATTTTTATATGTAATACCATATATTGTGTGATTTTGACCATATATTACCCACTTGATAATAATTCAATGGTAAGATTTCCCTTTCGGTAATATCTTCTTTGTACTTCGCATACATCTTAATTTATTATATATTTTTGTCATTATACAAATATCATGACATACAGAAAGAAAAAATTGATATATATATATATATATATATATTATAAAAATATAAATGATATATAATTTCAAAATAGAAGATACCATTCATAGAGACGGTAGGACACACATACGTATGAACCTTCCTTCTATTTTATTAATACAATATAAGAAAGAGATTAAATGAAAAGTGAGTACACACATACACACACACATATATATATATATATGTATATTTGTGCATGTTTATCATTTTTCAATTAGATTAATTAAATTACGTATATAATATAAGATCACTAAACCAATCCTTAATACATTCCATGTAGTGTGTGAAGGAATCACATCGCTTTGAGGGGGAGATAATCCTCACGTCCCCTAATGAAATTTTTTCATTTATATAAAATAGAAAGTATAATGATATATGTTTTAAAAGTAATAAATAATCATTAGTACATACTAAATATCATATATATCATATATAATTAGATATTTCATCATAATGTCTTTCATGAGAGGTGGTAAAGGAAAAAATTAATAATCATCATTTCGAGATGTGGTAGTTTCTCATGCAGATAAGAAATATTTTCATTACCCATTATATTTAGGTTTCTGTAAGTTTATTTCAAACCGATAATATAATAACATCTCATTATTTCTAGGATACTAGTTTTGTTACATGCATGTCTAACTTTCTTTAATGGCTTGCGTAACACGTAAGGCCTCGTTTTACCAAACATGAATATATTACTAAAATATTATTATTTAATTAATTAATACATAACCTTGGTGATAAGTTACCCATTATGAATATTATTAACTAAATTATGATAACATATATATTCTAAAATAATAAAATTAATTCATTAGTTACAACGAAACTATGAACCAATTGAATAGAAACAAATTATTTTTTATAGAAAACTTATTTTATTCTCACAAAGCTCCTTTATCCATATAAATTAAATTAATTATAATTAGTGAGTTATATTAATGTCATATATATATATATATATATTATTCAATAAAATATTTTTAATACAAATCCAATATATTTTATATGCCTAATAAATTATTAAATCTAATATTACACCTAATAAACTATATTTTAATGAAGGCACTTTTTCCACCTTTTAATAGAGAACCAATTTAAAATATAAAGTTTATCACTTGTAAAAAATTTATATGTTAAATTTTTTTAATTTTTTAAATAGAAATAGAATTTTTTTTTCTAGGGTGTATTTTTGGAATTCTTTTACTATATTTTATTCTGTAATTAATAGTGAAAAATTATATTATATAACTCAAACCTACTTCTCAACAATTTTTTTTGAAATAATAATATATTATTAATTTATTTTAATGTCTTATTATATCAATATTTTATGAATTTATCTAATTTACTTAAATAGAATCGATTTCATGTTGAAATTGGTAATAAAAACCTAAAAACCTTTGAACTCTTTTACTTTAGAAACCCGCTTTGTCATCCCATTTGTGAGATTAAATTTAAATTAATTTCTACCAATTATGTTATTGAAATGTTAAAAAATGTATTCCATATTTTAAATCATCATAATTTATAATTTCTGATAATATAAACTTATTTTTGGAAAAAAATATATTGATGAAGGTAATTAAAATTAATTACAACGATTAAGAATAAATTAAGCATAACAAGGTACTAAACCATAGTGTTAATGACGAATATGACCCATAAACTTGTCCAAAATCCATTTTATAGAAATAATTAGACCCCAAAATACCTTTTATATTATATTTAATATTATTCCATCCACATTCAGCAAAAAAATATGGACATGGTTTTCTTTTTCGAAAAATATTACAAGAGTTCTACTCCTCCTACACTATAAAAGGTCTCTATTCCACAGACATCAAAAACCTCCCATGCCACATTAGTTCATAAAATATCTGAACTAATAGCTCCCCAGATAACCTCCCTATATCTTTGAATCATCCCTTTGGTTAGAATGAAATTCAAGGAAGTTGTTTATTGAAACAGAGAAGAAGTTACCCAAAGATAAGGTAACATCCTCCCTCAAACACCTTTATCTTAATTTCGTTCTCCATCTGACCACTCTCATTATTCAATTGTTATTAAAAAACACCAGTATAATCAATAAACTCAAAATTTTTATTATAATAGTTATACATACACATACACACATATATATATAATGGTTAATGATCATTGTATTTTTATGGGGACAGAACTACCGCCCCACAAAATGATGATTGTTCATTATTCCATTACCATATCTCATGGTGGAATTCATAATATACATAATATTTTTATATAATATTTATAATATTTATAATTTAATTATTTTTATTTAAGTATTTTACAACAAATATATTTCTACTTTCTATCTTGTGTAAATACGATAATTTCATTTGAGGAAGTGTGGACTACCGCCCCTTAAAGCGATGTGATTCATTCACACACTAAATGGAATATATGAAGGTTGTTTTTAGTTAATTAATACTATATATAAGATATAATAATGATATTTTAATATTGATATATATATATATATATCATTTAATCTCTTTATTCCAATAAAATAATAAAACCAAAACCACATTCAGGCGTATGTATGGATACAGTATGCATTAATAATGTATTCAATTTTATGAATATATATCCTATAGATTATTATAATACACATATACTAAATATAAACGATTTTCATAACAATTTTAAAATTCTGTAAATCATGATATAAGTATAAGGACCAAAGATATAAAAAATTATGACACATCCACAGAACAAAGTGGATATTAAACAAATTGAAATCATAACATAGAATATTTAACATGTGGGTAATATAATTTAATAATAAAACCATATATATTATTATTATATATAATAATATTAATCCTTAAAATATGTATAATAATATTATAGTTATTATATACGAAGATTGTATGAGAACGAAGAGAGTTAAGAAAAAAGGTAAGGAAATATCATCTGACCCTATTTTTTGAGATACATCTCCATTATTCACCACTAAATTATTATTTGTGTTGTATATAATCCACATTAATCTATTCTATTAGAAATTTACTTAAATATATGGTTTTTTACATAACCATTTTATGATATTTAACTCATGTGGTTTATGTTTCAAAAGATGCCAAATTGGTAAAGTAATTTGGGTTCAGTTTACCTTTTTTGAGACACATGATATGTTATAAAACTATATTTGTATATTAGGTTTATAAAATAAATTTTACATGTTATAAAATGAACATAATTTCAGTTATTTTATTTTAATACTCCATTTAATTTCATATTCATAAATGGGAAGTATGATTCGATGTTACTAAGTGGTAGTATTATATTGAAACAATCATACCATTTATTGATATTGTTAATGATAATGTTTTAATTTATTAACTCTTATGATTAATACATCAAAAAAATGGAGAATATTATTATCATCAAGTTATTCTTTATGTATTTATGTATTAGTATAATTTTTTTACTATTTGGTTCTTAAGAAAATGGAGAAAATATTTTTAAGAAAATATATGCTTATCTATCTCTTTAGTGGGAAATACGTGTTCCATAGAAAACTTTTTTGAAAAAAGGGATTCAAAAGATATTATATTAATCTCGAATGATCTTTGAAATAATTTTTTATTATTTTTTTACTGATATCTTAAATGGAATCCACATTTCTCTTTTCAAACAAGTAATTTTTATAACCCTTTCTACCTTGAAAATGAATAATCTTTTTACCTCCAATGGAATGTACAGATATACCCTCCATTATTTCTTTGAATATTTATTTTCATGTTTCAAATTTATATTTTCAAGATTTTCTTAAAAATATTTCAAGGAAATGGTTTTAAAAAAGCTTTCGGGATCCTCTACATGTTTTCAAAAGAAAAAGCCTTTCAAAATGATTTTAATTCTTCCTTTATATGTTTTCAAGATTTTTTTCATGAAAATGGTATTAAAAAGAATTTACATTTTATGAATAATTTTTCAAAGGAGAAAGGACAATTTCCTAATGATGTTTTTTAAAGATCTTTTTATATTACTTCCCATCTAAGATAACATATGTTAAAATTACTAATTCATTTCATAGAAATTATCTAAAGTTTCCATTCATATTTTTTCTCTAAATGGGTTATGATTGATTTTATGTTCATTATGAAACCCTTTTTTCATTAAGGGTTTATTTGTTTAGAAATATGTTTTTCTTTCAAATGATATGATTTGATGAAATTATTATGCAACATCTAATTTTTTCTATAGGTAATGATATGATTAAAAGTTTTTGATACCCATTTAATTTCATGGGTTAAGATAAGAATGTTTATGATTTTTTATCACATATACTTATAATTTCATTATCATATTGGTGGTACCTATATCTACCTTCAATTAATTGGTTAAGATTTATATCTCATGAGATATACCAATATGGTCTTGGGAGTGAACCTTGACTACCATGATGTCTGTGGGAGTGAACTATGACAACCAAGATGGTATGTGGTGTGAAATGATGCTACTATTATTTACATGGGATTATACCATGACTAATAATGTGGAATTAGAATTTAATCAATAATACAAATATGTTATTGGAATAGATTGCTTGGTTATTATGGAATTCATATTATATGCCTATGTGTATTCCATTATTACATGATTTATTCCCTTATTATGATTTCATGGATTATGTTTTTATTTCTCTATGATACAATTCATATGATCTTTTAATGTTTATACAATGATTTTTGGATATGATATTAGATATGAAGGGTATGATATTAACATGTATTGATCATGTTATCATACTTATGTTCTCATGATTATGCTAACATGTCCCCCTTGTTTACCTTTACTCTGAATTTGAGCTCTCCCCTTTTTATTTTCTATTTCCCCCGTGTTATGAAAATTTATATTATGTATGATTTTTTGAAGAATGGTTGTAATTAAGAAGAACCTAGTTGTAGATAATTAATATCACGTATGTAATAGTTTTCATGTTTCCATTATTCCAAAGGTACTTGAATAATACAATATTTGAGTGTCATTTTTTGTACTATATTAAGAATTCCAAAAATGTGATGTAGTCTTTTTGTACGTTATGACTTATAAAATGGAGAAGCAAACATAAAAATGGGGGATCTTATATTCTTAGTAAGGGTAAACAAGGATACATGTAAGTTTAAACATGAGCATTAGAGTCTGAGAATGTGATCAAAACCATTAAAGGTCAAACCTTTCATATACAAGATCATAAATATAAATCATGGAATAAATATTGAAAATTCATAAGAAATTAATCATAGTGAAATGAAGAAAATATTCCATAAAATCATAACATATTAATAAAACATTGAATTGGGGAAAACACATAATCATATAACCTGATTTCCAAAGTAAACACGGTATTTTTACCATGACAATATTAGTAGTATGGGTTCACTTCCCATACCATCTTGGTAGTCATAGTTTACTACGATGACAATATTAGTAGCATGAGTTCACTCCTCAAACCTTCTTGTTAGTCATGGTTTACTTCTATGGAAATATTAATAGTAAAATTTCACAAGAAAGGCCATTGTAGTCTCTCTCATGAGATATAAATCTTTATAGAATGCATTGGAGAGAGATATTGGTCCCACACATCCCAAAATGTAAATCATACATACATGCGCCACAAGATAAAAAACAAATATAACATTACCCATGAAACAAAAGAGGTTTCATAGACATGTAATAAAATCATAACATATAGAAAAGAAGACAGATTCAAAATCATTTCATCAAAGAATAATCAATTAAAAGAATTAGGTTTCATAGTTATATAACTCGTGAAAAGAAAAATAAGTTCCATAAACATCGTGAAATTAAAACTTAAACCATCTAAAAAATAATTCAATGAAACAATGGATCATATCCTAAATAAAGCATGATTAACAACAACATATGTCATCATAGATGTGAAATAAACTTTAAATATCATAAAAAACACTTCATTAAGAAATTATACATTATCCTTTGAAAATAATGCTTAAAACATAAAACCTTTTGAAAACATTTTTATGAAAATAATATTTAAAACTTATAATGTAAGAATTGAAAATAAATTAATGCATTTTTTCTTTAAAAACATGCATAGGAGATTGAAAACCATATACAAACCATTTTTCTATGGAAACATATAAAATACCTTGAAAACATTTTGAAAAACATGAAGTAAATTTTAATTTTTTTTAAAATATATCTTTTAAAAAATATAAAAATGATTCAACAAAATGATGGGGGAAACTCTATACATTTTGAACATTGATTTTTCAATATAAAAAGTTTATAAAATTTCCTCAATCAAAAAACTACAAATAAAATTCCTTAAAACACATTTTTGTTTAAAAGATAAAACAAGGGTAAACTTGTCTTCTAAATATCATAGGATAATATTATAATATTATTGGAATCCTTTTATAAGACGTGGTTTTTAAATAAATATAGATTTATGATCGAAGAGATATATAGTGTCTTGATTTCATAAATACATTTTCTTAACTATCTCATGTACGAAATAGTGGGAAAATGGTAACAATACATGAATATATCATTAATAACCAGAGGATAATAAATTTCATGAGATTTTTCAGAGACGTATCATAATATTTAATCATAAGAAGCTTAATCACAAATAGTCTAATAAAGAAATGATATTGTTTGAAAAAACTCTTACCACATGGTAACATTTACCCATACTCCCCATGTATGGAAATTAAATTTAATTAATCATAAAATATCATGAAAATATGGTTAGTAATGAACTAAAATTTCAACAGTATTATATGCATCTCATGGAAAAATATAGGTGCATAACATGTCCTGTGTCTCAATGAAGGAAAATTGAGACTAAATTACAATACCAATTAGTTGGATTTTGAAACATAATCCTTAGGAAATCATTAAATGTATATGTAAATACCAATAAATTTATTTATAATAATAATATAATACATCCATGGTAATTATACCAAGAACACAAAATCAATGGGTTGTAAATGAAGCAAATATCTCACAGAAATAAATACTCAGATGAAATTCCCTTGCAATGTGTTTTGACTCTCTACGTACACATACAAGCTTAATAAATAATAAATGAATATTTATTATAAATATTTTACATTATCATATTCTTATATCTAATACCGTATATTGTTTGAAAATGACCTAATATTAGTTTCTTGTTAATAATTATATTTGAATGTTTCTTTTTGGGTATTAGCTCATTAGTTCATTATATGAGTCTTAATTTGTTATATCTTTTGGTCCTTTTACATGAATCATGATTTACATGATTGAAAACCTTATATAAATATATATATCATGTATATCCATTATATGTGTATTATTATAATTTAATGGATATAGATGTATGGAATGGAATACACCATTCATGGGGACAGTAGATAGTACGTATGCCTGAACATTGTTTCTATTTTTTTGTCTTATCATGAAAATATAAGATCATACCCTTGATATCAAAGATGAAACACATGAATCATTGAATTATGTTTGGAGGGGCCAAATACATGAATCATAAGGAAATAAATAACATGATCCATGAAATAAATATATTAGAATAAGACATAGAATTTTGGAAGAAAAATAAGCACATAAAATACCTATGTCAAGGTTTCCTACCAAGAAATTTGTAAAGTATTAGGCTTGGGATAATTTCCTATGTATCTACATCTATTTTAGGATTCCATCCCATGTACCCTCTTTTTTCAGGGTTGGTATTTCCTCTATTGTACGATATTGTTTTGGGCGTGGGATGTCTTCCTATGTGCCCTGTTGTTTTTGGAATGGGACATCATCTCATGTTCCCATTGTGTTTATAAAAAAATTCATCATTAACAAATTCATTGTATGTAGATATTGTTCCCACTAATATCAAAATGAAATCATACATACATATTCCAGAATAATGTAAACAATCATATCATAACCTATTAAACGAAATGGGTGTCATAAGAATGTATTCATATCTTAACCATTGGAAAAGATAGAGGTTTCAAGTTCACTTAATCAAATAATAACCGCTGGAAATATGTTTGGTTTATAAGTATATAAGCTATGAAAGAGAAATTGATTTCGCAAAAATCATTCCATAAATCAGTAACCCTTCCAAAAAATAATATGAATTGAATGATTGTATCATGTCCCTATAAAGAAATGAGTAACATCAACAGATTCTATCTTAAATGGAAAATAATTTTTAAATAATTTTTAAAAAAACTTCATTGGGAAATTATAATTTATCCTCTTAAAAACTATTCTTAAATCATAAAATAATTTTAAAAACACTATCCTAGAAAAATAATATCAAAGAATTTAAAAATACATGAAAGCGATTTGAAAATCATTTATTTGAAAATATCTACTGAACCAATTTTATTCAAAATTATCATTTTAAACATGCATATTAATCTTCAATGAATTGATGACGAGTAAATTTTATATGTATTCTGAGGTTAAAGGAACATTGTATTTTCAAGATTATATGGTTATAAAAAATTCTCATTCTAAAAGTGACAATGGGATTCCTTTGAAAAAATTAGTAAAAGACAAAAAGGATAAAAATTTATTTTAATGAACATTTTATATTATTATAATATTCTTTGAATCCTTTTTTTGGAAAGCATGGTTTTGAAAAGAACACATGTTTCTGACAGAAAAGAGAGGTCAGTTTATATTTTCTTAAAAATGTTTTATTAATTGTCTTATGTACCAATGATTTGAAAAAACTGTAATAACACATGAAGTCATCAAGATCAACCAAATGATAATAAAAGACATGGTTTTTCTTTAATTATGGATTATAATATTTCTTTAATGAAAATGTGATCTTAAACAATGTCGATAAACAGTGGGATTGTATCAATAATCTCTTACCAAATGGTAACTTTGAATCATACTCCCCAAATATGTAAATGAAATTATGTAGACCTTTAAAATATCATAAAACAAATTAGATTCATATTATAACTTGTTAAATGATGTTTATGCACCTCATATACTTATATAGGTGTATAACATGGCATGTGTCTCAAAGAAAGATGATTGGGAAAAAATTACTTTACCAATTTAGTATATTTTGAAACATAATCCCCATGACATAAAGTACATAAAATGGTTATGTAAATACACATATATTTAAGTATAAGATACATATAATCCATTCATGGTCAGTATATACACCACAAAAAATAATTTAGTGGTGAATAAGTCATGTATCTCTTAGAAATAAAGAGTTATATGAACATCTTGATTCTTCACTCGCTTAATACTCATAAAATAATCCAATATTATTAATGTAACTATATAATAACTATTTTATATAATTTTATTATTATATCTAATAACATATATGGTTTGATATTGTCTTTGTATTACTATATTTTTAACAATTCATTATTAAGGTTTCACTTTCGGAAATTTCTTATGTGTTCATCACAGGTTTTTTAATTTGTTATATCATTTTTCCATATACATATATAAATATTATTGAATGTAAAACATGATATAATTTTCATATATTTTCATTATATGGGTATTATAATAACCAATAAGATGTATATTTATGAAATGTAATACACTATCCATTGAGACAACATGTCGTACAATAGTAGGAATGTTGTTTCTGTTTTATTGTAGTGTTGGAAGAAAGAGAATAAATTACATATAAGTATATATGTAATTTTATATATAAATACAAATGAAGAATTATTATATCATATATATCATATAATTTCTCTAAATAAATCATTAATACATTCTATGTTATGTGTGAATTAATCACATCACTTTGAGGGGGATGTAGTCCACAATAACTCAAATAAAATTATCATATTTACACAAGATTGAAAGTATAAAAATATTTTAAATAAAATAATTACATAGTATTAAATAAATTATATATATACTAAATATAAAATAGAATTCCATCATAATTTTCACCATTATAAGTGATAAAATAAGAATTTGCAATCATCATTTTGTTAGGTGGTAGTTCACTGTATACATAAACATTATGTTTGTTACCCAGTAGATGGAAGATTGTTTATGTGTAGTTTAATATATTATTATAAAAATATATATTTTTTTATTATAATTTTATTTTTTATAATAATGGAAAAACTTGATTAGAGGGGATGGAGAAGAAAAATAAGATAATGGAACTTGAGGGCAGATGTTACCTCTTTTTCAGGAAATTCCTTTTAGTTTTTACCAAAGGGATTCATTGGATTGATTTATTACTAGAGGGTGGATTCAAAGAATATGGGAGGGATTTTAGATATCTAGTTGTTTATATATTATCTAGACATATGTGTACTACGTGGTGTGTGAAAGTGGGAGGAGAGGGGGATATTTATAATAGAGGAGTGGCGCTCTTGTAATATTTTTAAAAAGGAAACCCCACCCACATTGTTTTATTACAAGTGGATCCAATAATGGTCTAAATAAGGTAGGGTATGGTTGAAATATGGACAGAAATATATTTTATAAAATTTAATAGGTCATATTAGGCCTTATGTTTATGGTTTATTCCCTTATTAATCTTAATTTAATATCAATAAATGTAAATAATTTTAATTACAAATAATTTTAATTACATTCACTAATATTTTTAGTTAATAAAATGATTATCTTATTATAAATTTTAAATTATTCTGAATAATAATATAGAATACTATTTTCAAAATTCTAATCAGTGAATTGGTATAAATAAATTTAAATTTAAACAACTGGACAGGATGACCATGTGGGTTTTTAATGTAAAAACATTCAAAGGATTTCTTTTTATAACCAATTTCAATGTGAAAATGACTCCAATGACCAAAATTGGATAAATTAATAAAATTTTGATATAATTAATCTTTAAAATAAATAAATAAATTTTAATTTAACTTTACTAATAAATTTAAAGTAAAATTGGTGTTGTGTTAAATTTTAGTATTTTCCACTATGCATTAAAAAATTAAACATCACAGAAAATAACAATCAAAATCAACCATAACCAAATTTTTATGTTTATATTTAAAAAAGTATGTATATTTTGAGAGATAAAATTAATAAAACATGAAAAAATTACTTTGAAAATATTTTCTCCATAAAAAGTTTGTAACAATTCCTTTATAAAAATATAATATTTTATGTGTAAAATCTTCTTTGTTCATATCTATTTTCTATAGAATCTATTAGATGAATATAAAAACATCTGATTTAGTATTATATATATATATATAATTAATATCAATAAATTATTTTAATTAATTTAATTTTTTAGGATAAAATATCTTTGTGAGCCTCAAAATAATTTTCTGTAAAAATATTCCCTTCATTTTCAATTGGTTCTTTGTAACTATTGAATTCATTTAATATTTGTGAAAACTATTGGATTTCATAAGTTGGTTAATAATATTCATAACTAATATCTTTGATTACATGTAAATTATTAATAAATTGAATAAAAAATTATAATAATATACTATTGTTTGGTAAAACGTGGTCTTGTATGTTACGCAAGGCATCGAGGAAAGTCAGTCTTGTGTAGGCTAACCTTACTGTTGCATGTAATGAAATCTATCCTATGTGTTTTTAGGGCACAATTAACATGGTATTGGATATAATGAAAGGAAAACCTAGTTCTTTGATATATAACATAATGGTCCAAATAAATTACATAACTTTTTTTGAACACATAAAATATTAAAAAATAGTTCCCTAATGATCATTTTAGTTTAGTGACACTGGAAACATGGATACATAAACACTGGTATATAACTGAGTTAAATTATCTCACAGTAGGTTTTTGATGACACTAAACTTTCTTAGACACATCATACTTAAATAAAATATTCTTAAATAGGGAAATAAACATAAAAATGGGTGATCTCAGTGTCTATGTATGGGTTAAAAAAGGAGACATGTAAGAATGAACATTTCCATATGGGTATGGGAATGTGATAATACAATTAAAATATATCACCCTACACATCAAAGATCATATAGATGAAAAATAGAACAAATATTTTCCATGAATAAGACATCAATCACATTGAAATAAAGAACATAATCCGTGAAGGGAAAACATATGAATAAGACCAATAATTATGGAAATCAAATAATCATATAATATGATTTCTGTAGTAGCCATGTCATCTCTTCCAATACCATATTAGTAGTATTATTTCACTCTCCATACTATATTGGTTTTCATTGTTTACTCTCATTGCCATCCTATGAGTTTGTGTTCACTCATAATACCTTCTTGGTATTCTTAGTTTTTTTAAGGCCATCTTATTAATCAAGGTTCACTCTCAATACCATCGTAATTTATCTCAGGAGATAAATGTATTTTCCCAATGAATTTTAGGGGTATATAGGTCCCAAAACTAACATAACTAAATCATACATACATGTGCCCCAAATTCATAAACAATATTATCATAAACTAGAAAATTAAATGGGTACCATAAACATGTAATCATATCATAACATGTGGAAAAAGATACATGATTCATAATCATTAAATAAAAAGGATAACCCATGAATGAGAAAATAGTTTCATAAAAATCATTACATAAAAACATAAACCATTATGAGAAATAATATGAATGGAAACTTTGAATCATTTCTCCATAAATTCATTTGTGACACTAAATGATTTAATCTTATATTGGATATAATTTTGAATGATATTTTATAAACAGTTCATGATGAATTTATCCATTATCCTTTGAAAAATGATGCATAAAAAGTAAAATATTTTTAAATACATTTTCATTTAAAAAATTGAATCTTTATAAAGGAAGAGTTGAAAACATTTTGCAAACTTTATCCTTTAAAAACTTATATAGGATCTTGAAATCATTTTGAAATCTATTTTTTCTTGAAAAAATATAAAATAAGCATCAAAATATTTTGAAAACCATTTATTTGAAAGTAAATTTAATAAAATTCTAAAAAATTATAATTCTAAACATGAAATGGATTCTGTAAAGAAATGATGGTTGGTAAATCCATACATGTTATACAGGGTGAAAATAACATTCCTTTTAGATGGTAAAAATGTTAATAAAATGACTTGTTCAGAAAAAAACACGAATATTTCTTTGAAAACATTGATTGAAGAAAAAATGGTAACAATTACATTTTATTATTGTAGGATATTATTAGTATATTTTGGGAATCTCCTTTTTGGAATGCATAGTTTTGAAGGAACACTGATTTCTAACCGAAGAGAGTTGTAAGGTTATAATAAATTAAAAACATATTCTTAATTATATTATGTTCCAATGAGTGAAAAATGGTACTAATACATAAATAATTATGGAATAAACAGAGCATAATATTATTTTTGAGTATTGTTGAAAAATAGATTATATGACTTCATTAATGAAAATGTGATCATAAACAATCTTGATAAATGAATGTTTCAAAAAAACTCTTACAACATAGTAATACTGAATCATACTACCCATCTAAGAAAATGAAATTACATGCAGAATTAAAATATAATTAAATAAAACATACTCATCTTAAAAAATAAACATATTACTTTATACACATCATTTAAAAACCAAGGTTTATAAAATTACATGTGTCTCAAGGAAGGTAAATTGAGGCAAAATTAGATTACCAATTGGTTTACTTTGGAAACATAAAAAATATGATAGAATTTCCATAAAATGTTTATTTAAATAACTATATATTTAATAATAATATACATATAATAAATTTATGTGATGTATATACACCCCACAAACGATGTATTTGATGAATAAGTCATATACCTCATTAAAATAAAGAGGTATATGAAATTCACATACCTTGTGTCTTGACTCCCATAAGACTCATTAAAATATCTTTTATAATAAATATATGTTTACTATACATCTATCACAGAACCATATAATTATATATAAAAAAATATATGGTTTTATTATGACTTTATATTACCATCTTGTTGACATTTTCAAGTTATATTACACTAAAGGGATTATTCGCTTTGTTTTTATAATGTGTCTTAATTTGTTAAATATTTCTTCCTTATAAATATATCATTATTTATAGAATATAAAAAAGTGATTTATTTATCATTTATATTTCTTATATGTTTATTATAATAATATATATAATATATAATTATGAAATGGAAGACACCATTTTTGGATATAGTAGGCCGTATGTATGCATGAATGGTGTATTCATTTTATTGTCAAAATGAAAGATAGATAGAGAATCAAATGTATGTATATATGTATATAATAAAATTTTAGTAGCATTAATATTTCATATATATAATATAATTTCACTAAAAACATCTTTAATACATTCTATGTAGTTTGTGAACAAACCACATCACTTTGAGGGGGCGGTAATCCACACTCTCTCAAATGAAATTATCATATTTAAAATAAATTTAAATTATAAATATAATTAATGTAAAATAATTAAAAAAATTAAATAAATAATATGTATCATATATATCATATATATACATCGTTCCCATCATAATTTCCAACAATAAAAGGGGGTAAAGGAAAAATGAACATTCATTGTTTCGTGAGGCGGTAGTTCATCGTACACGTAAATAATATGTTCGCTACCCATTAGATGAATATTTGTGTATCTATATGAATAAATATTAATATAAATCATATTAGTATATTATTGATACAATATTTTTATATAATCTTGATATAAGAATATTTCAGAGGCTTTAGAATGATTGTAAAAGAAAGGAGCTTGATGGAGGATGTTACATCTTATTCGGTAAACTCCTGTTGGTTTTCACTAAATGAATTCTGTGGATTAATTTCACACCAATTAGATGCCTCAATGATTAAGTGAGGGATGTTAGGAAGTGAATTGGGTAGATATGGTACTAAAATAAATATCATGAGAGGTGTGTGGATGTGGGAGTAAATGAGGCCTTTATATAGTCGAGGACTGGTACTCTTGTAAAATTTTCAAAAAGGGAAACCCAACCAATGTTTTTGATAACACATAGATCTAATAATGGTCCCATGTCATGGAAATTGAGTATAGTGTCTAAATATTACCATAAAATGGATTTTTGACAAGTATATATGTCATATTAGGCCTTAAAATTATGGTTTAGACCCTAATTAACCATAATTTCACTATAATCATTATAATTTATTTTAATCACCGTCATGAATGTTTATGATAAAAAACTATGTTTTGTCAAAATAGAAATTATGAATTATTCCAATTATAAATATAGATTTAATTTCTCCATATTACAATCACATACGTCTCAGAAATTATAATAAATTTAATGTCATAGACGGGACGACAAAAGGGGATTTCAAAGTTAAAACTTTCAAAAGTTATCTAGGTTTTTATATCCAATTTAAATTGAAAATTGAATACAATGAAATAAATTTGTAAAATTGATGAAAATTTTAACTAATTATACATTAATATAAATTAAAAATATAATTTACCCTTATAATTAAATTTGATAAAAAATAATTTTTGAGTTAAATTTCAGTATTTTTCACTATTCAATATAAAATGAAACTTCATAGAAAAATCAAAAAAAAATCCTACACTAATGATTGTGTGTGTATTTAAAAATTGATGTATATTTTGAAATTTAAAATTTAATAAGGTTCGGAAATTTAATATTAAAATAGGTTAACGATCAAAAGTCGTGAAAAATACCTAAACAAAAATATAAGTTTTAATATATATAATTGGGTAATTTTTATCTTACTCCTATCTAATATATTAAATGGATATAATTTTTTTATTGAATATATAATACATATATTATGTTATTATCAATCACTGATTTTATTTATTTTATTTGTTAGGATAAAATAACTTTAGGAGAATAAACATAGTTTCCTTTGAAAATATTCCATTTATATTCATGTGGTTCTTATATTAATTGTAACTATCAAATTCATTTTATACTTGTGTAAACTATTGGTTTTATTAATTTAGTAAAAATTATACATAAACTCTATCTTAATGGATATATAATGACTTATTGTAATAAATAATATTATTTTAATAATATACTATTGTCAGGTAAAACTCAGTCTTTCTTATTACGTAGGCTGTCAGGGAATGTCTGTCATGTGTGTAATTTAGGCTACCCTTAGTGTTTTATATAGAGAAAAAAAGTCCATTATATTACATGTAGTGCATGATTAACATGGAATTGTGAAATACAAACATAGATATTTAATATATATATATATATATATAAATACACTATTTTTAGTGTTGTCTGAAATGAATATTATTAAAAAGAATATATTAATTTTAAAATCACAATTCACAAAATCTCAAGGGGTTACATTCTACCCCCTTAAAATGAAATTCTCGATAGAAATTCAGGTACGTAATCAAGTGTTTAATACTTAAAAGTTCCATTAATAGAGACCCACATAGTGAAAAAACATTCTAAAACTTTAAAAAGAAATCGTTGAAACATAACAGTTACCTAAAATAACACATAACTTGATTTCCAAACAATAAAACATAGGTGGGATTTGAAAACACAGACATGAAAGAAAAGTGTAAATATTCATAGGAAGTGATTGAGGTAATTAATGAAAAAAAGTGAATGATGATGTAAAATTTGAAGAACTGAAAGTCATAAATATATGATTATTTAAAAGGTCATCAGGTTATCAACACTAAGGGTATTAGGAAAACATTTTTTTGATAATTTTCTTAATATTTATTAACACATTTATTGAAAAATAATATAAGGAAATATACCTACGTGATGTATTTCTATAAAAAAATTTATTCTTTTTTTTGTGTCATAATAATTTTATAATCTATCCATTACGTCAAGAAATGGATGTCTAAGAATTAACATTGATTCCTAAAGAACTATAATACAGTTTTAGTGGATTTTAAGGCCTATAGAAATTTTAAAATCTTACTATTTGTCTTTAAATATTACTAAAAAATAATATAGTTAATACAATAATATATAAATATAAAATGTGAAAAAAATAGTTGATAATTAATATTTATCATTCATAAATAATAACACATTTACCAAGACATTGTGTATTCTAGTGGTAGGTGTGAAACCCTTATTGTCCTTCCGTCATGGGTCCCAAACACATGACTTTGCCAAACATGATTTGTTGCCACTCGACATAAAAGATTTACTATTCAAAAAAACATATAAATTTTTCCAAAAGTGCAAGAATGGATATATTATTATGCTATCCTCACTTTTCTCATATTGGATCCATTATTGTATCTCCTTACAAGAAAAATATGTTGGGTGGAGTTTCCCTTTTCCAAAATTTTACATGAATAATACAACTCCTCCACTATAAGAAGGCTTCCTATCCTGCCAACTCCACACACCTCTCAAGACACATATTTTTTAGCATGATATACCAAATTAGACTCTCAAAATCCTCACCTTCTACCTAGAATCATACCTTTGGGATTAAATCCATCCAAGGAATCCATTTTGTGAAAACTAAATGGAGTTACCCGAATAATAGGTAACATACATCTTCAATATTATTCATTTATTTTCATTCGTGACCCCCTAAAATATCCTCTTTTAATGCATATATAAAACCACCAGTATCCTTAATACATTGGGATGTTGTTATATTATTTTTTCAACATACACATACACTCACCTCCATCTAAGAGGTAACAAACATCCTGTATACAAGTACAATGAACTACCACCTCATGAAACGATGACTTTTATTTTCTCCATTACTTCCTATCCTGGTGGATATTATGATTAATAATCTATATATATATATGTGTGTTTTATATTATATTCATTAGGTCTTTAAACTTCATTAATATTTTTACAACACAAATCTTTATACTTCCCAGTTTTTGTAAATACGATAATTTCATTAGAGTAAGTGTGGACTTCTACTCCATCAAAGTGATGTGATTCATTTTCAAACAATAATGAATATATTAAGGATGTGTTTAGTGAAAATATATTATATATATGACATAATAATACTACTGTAATAATGATATAAATACATATATATATATATATATACATTTATACTCTTATATGTCATTTACTCTATTTCATTCTATATGACAATAAAATGTCAATAAAATTCATGGGTACGTACAATATTCCTTCTTCATGAAGGGTGTATTACATTTCATACATCTATGTACTATATATTATTATAATAAAAATATTCTTATCATTGATGATATATATTCAATGGTTTATATTCTATAAACATGATTTAAGAAGAAGGACCAGAATGTATAAAAAATTATGATACAAGGGAAGAATAAACAGATATTACCCAAAGTGATATTTGAAATGTTATACACCTCAATCTTTGCATGAGGTATATCTAATTAATTTGAAATATTATATCAGGAATAAAATTATTTTAATGATATTTTAAGATTCAAGTAATTTCATTTTTTTTAAGGGGATCATGTTTCAAAGTTACCAAGTGGTCAGAGTTTGTCGAAACAATCTTATCACTTTCTGATATGGTTTATAATTATGATTCATTTGAAGAAATTTTATGACCCATATTTTGAGAGATCATATGAATTTTATTATACTTTTTTTAATCAATATATCTATATATATATGTATTCTAACCATTATTATATTATTTGGTATAAAGGATAGTTGAGAAATTGTTTTTAAAAAAGCATAACTTCACCTCTCTCTTCGGTAAGAAAACCTTGTTCCTTCAAAAATATGTCTCCTAAAATGTTTCCAAGAATATTATAGTATTCTAATATGTTATTTAAATGAAAATTTTACCCCTTTTTACCTTTTAAATAATTATTTTTAAAAAAAATAATTCTTTCGTTCATTTTCTAGTTGAATAAAATTTCTAAACATTTTACGATGCAAAAGGAATGTTTAGAATGTAAGTATTTTCAAGCCACCATTTCATTAAATATTTCATTACATGTTTTAAAGGTTATTTTTAAGACATGTTTTGATATCTTTTTTCAAATAAATATTTTCCAAATGGTTTTAATTCATCTTTTATATGTTTACAAGGGAAAATGAGATTCAAATGTTTTTCAAGATCCTCTATAAGTTCTCAGAGTAAAAAGAATTTAAAAATATTTTCTATGATTAATTTATAAATTTTTAGATTTATTTTACTGAAAAATTTTTTAATAATTTTTTCCATTTTATGAAGTATTTTTCAATGAAAAAAGATAATTTCCTAATAAAGTATTTTTAAAGATATTTTCAAAATTATTTCCTATATAACATTACATATATTAGTGTTAATCATGCCTTATTGGGGATATGATCAAAAGTTCAATTAAAATATTTATTTTTATAGTTTATTTTTTAATGAAATGATTTTTATGAAACTCGTTTTCTTTTTTACATGTTCCATTCTTATAAAACCCACATATTTTCATGGGTTATGCTTTGATGAAATGACTATGAAACCTATATCTTATCCAATGGTGATGATATGATTACACATTTTTCATTTTATGTTTTTTATATAGATTAATTAAATTAAACTTTAATCAATAAATCTAATGTAGGTTATTAGAATCAATTTCACTATGAAACTGTCTATAAAATCATTTCAAACTTTTGATTATTTTTATATTAAAAAATTATATAGTCACCCCATATATGAGATTATATTTAAATTAATTTATTCCAATTGTGTTTTTTAAATTTGATAAAACGAATTCCATATTTGGAATCAGTGTAATTTATAATGTATGACAAGGTCAACAAAGTATTTACTAAAAATAATAGTGAAATTAATTAAAATTAATTACAATATTTAAGGTTAAACTAAGGTTAATAATGGACTAAACCATATCATTAAGGACCAAAACTTCCCAAAAGGTTTTTAAACATCCATGTCTAGCAATAATTCATCTCTATCCTCCCTTAGATCGAATTGGGTCTATTACTGGATTGACATGTAATAAAAAAACATGCGTGGGGTTTCCCTTTTCTAAAATTGTACAATAATTCCACTCCTCATCCACTAAAAAAAGATATTCCCTCTTCCCACTTCCATAAACCTCTCAATACAATTAATATCATCCAATATAATTCAAATAAGATCCTTAAAATCCCTCCATTCATCCTTGAATACTCTATTTTGGCATAAATTTATGAGCCCAAATTTCATGAAGGTGTGACATTATTTAGATTTTGGTTTCTATAACTTGTATTGGGATAATTAAATATTTACCAAGTGTATGAGGGGAATAATGGGTGTTAGGGGTATTGGGAAATGATTGGAATGAAAACAAGGCTAAAAGTTTCTAGGTTCGTGGTGGGAACACGATTGGGGAATGATTATGTAAACCATTTGAGGTGGGTGAAATTTTGGACAGTGGCATTTGGAATGGTTGTACCATGGTTTTTAAACTGTTTAGATCTTCCCAGGTAATAATGTGACCAAATATTCAATGGATAGTGGCTCTCTCACATTTTGTGCATGGTTTGGAAAACTGTGTGTGAAAACTGTGCAACCTAGTAATGTTTAAAAAAAACAAAATTACCACCTCAGGTTTTTATTATCTGACTCTATATTCTCCTATATTTCACCTCATATAACCCTAGAGATGGTCCCTAGAAAACTAAGCTTCCATGAGGTGACTATACTTCGATCCCGATATAGTTGGAGCAATTTTGGATTCAGATTGAAGATCTACGGATGACTAATACCTCTATTACTTATCATTTGGGTTTAGGGTTTTCACCATTCTCTTATCTCAATATGATCTTCAAAACCCACATTTTCTATTGATATCAATATTAAAGATTAAAAAGGTGTTTAAATAGGTATCTAAGGATACAATTATGACTAGAATCATCAAATGTTTTCAAGGTAAATGGTCTAAAAGTTATATCTCATAGTTTTGTTGTAGATTCGTGCATGTATGGTTTTGTTCTTTCACACTATTATTGTGATTTCGATTACTTTGGTAGTTTCTGAAAAAATGGGTGTCTGAATGATGAGTAAAACCCCTATTGGTTCCCATGGGATGCATCGGGGATTATTTTTCTGATTTAGGTACACCAATGGGGTGCACTGATATTCCTGGGCTTAGAAATTAGTTAAGTAAGTGAATGGATGTTGTGTGATAATATAGAGGCATTGTTGAGTATGTTCATATGTTTAATGGAAGTGAATATGGAAATTTTAGCGGAATGTATATATTTGGTAATGGATATAGTTATTGTTTTTAATAACATGAATCATATTAATTGGATTTATTGAGATTGTGACTTAGAGCTTGTGAATTATATTAGAAATTCCTATGAAATTTACCACATATGAAATAGTTAATATTTTAAACTGGTAATGATATATATAATGGGTTGATATATTGGAATTATTGAATATTCATAGTGATTAAGTAATGAGTATTAGAATTGGAATAAATGCTCTAGTAATGGAAATAGAAATAGTGTTAATGTGTTAGGGAATAATAGTAATTTAGATGTTGATTGTTAGGATGTATGATTGTTATATGAATCGGTTTTGTTTGGTTTTGATATGGAATAAATATGGTGATTGGATGAATAATCATGTTAGCATGGGTGTAGATGTGGGATAAAGGATGTAGGCACCTCCCATTTGTCGAATTGGAGTGACTCTCTGACACCACCCCCAATTCATGGGTTAGGGAAGCAGATATAGCTCTATTCCCTTAACAGTTACATTCCATCCAAACTGAGGACTTTGTGTAAAGAAATTGTGATCTTTTGTTGTATTATACCTAGTTAAATTTTGACTTAAATTATTCCTTTATACATAACGAGAAATTCTATGATCCTTTTTATAAATGATTTAATTACCTAACTCATGGATGACATGTTGATGGTGAACTAATTAAGGAAGACATTGCACATAATGAATTTGGAACAATGGTTAGTAATAACTACATAATAACTTTTTACAAGCCTAAACAAAAATTTATTAATTTTTCTATAAATTATCTGATATGTGAATTAACAATATATTTAGACTGGATATTTTTTAGACACTATTGGTGGTGGCCTAGTGAATTGTACACAAACACTTCTTGGGATTCTATTCTGTACTCGAGCATAATTCATGATAATAATTCCGGATAAGGGAAATGGGCATGATCTTAGGGGGTTTAGTCATTCTTGATAGGTACATAGATGGGCTTCCTATATTTGATTTCGGACTATTTGTGGATTCTTCTATTTGTCTTTGTTTTGGGTTTGTTCTCATTTTACTATAGCATGTCAGGGAATATTTAAAATTGGTTGTGGTTTGTTCCTTCTGTGGGAAAATGGTGATTTATTCATGTTCATTGGTTATTTTATGTTGTTTCTACTAATATATTTATTTTCTAATTTATATCACTATAGTAAATTGGTTAAATTCTACCCAAATGACTTTTATACCCTCTTTTCTTGTTGGAAACCTCTAGCATAAGGGGAGGAACACATGAGGTCATTTGGTGTCCACGTTCGGGGTACCCATTTAGTGAATCATAGGTCGGAGATTTTTTAATGTGGTTTTGGGGGAAATATATTCTATGACATACTATTTGGGGTGGTAGAAATAAGTTTATGAGGGTCTGAGGCCTTGGTAATGAGGTTGTTGATGGAAATAGCTAACCCACTTAAAGGGAAAACCCAAGTCACCTAGGGTGGGGATTTTTTTCTTGTTGTGTGTTATTAAATATTATGATCTTCCACTATTAGGTGATGAACTTATTGTGTGATGCGATAGTTTTATGATATATTTATCCTAACTAGAATGGAATGGGGGTTTTCATTCACGCATCATTCTATACACCAATGTATATAAGTGATACACATCATGGTAATAAAAAACAAAATGTATTGGTGTGTGATACATAAATGATGGGACACACTTGATTTATTGAATGTGAATAAAATGGTGTTTAAAGAAATTATGTGAATTTGTAAAAAGGGGAGTACAATGTCAAATAATTTCTTAATAATTATTCCTAATATATTTTGTTAGTGGGTTAATATGTTTTTTATGTATGTTTTGATATGGGAATAGTTTTCAATTGATTTAAAAGGTAATTCTTGTAACAGAGTGAGTTATTTAACCTATTTTAGACATAGACCTTGTTAGGGGTGGCTATGAGAAGTTTCTTATGTATGAAAAGGCTCATTTGGATAATCTTATGCAATAATTATTTTATGGATAGTGGTGGGACATCACTAATAATTTTTATGCTTTATGGTTTGTGTTACATTTCTTGTGATTGGAATTGTAGAGAAACCCCACCATGTAAAAGTGTATTGGTTGGATGAGAAGAATATGGTACAAATAATTCTCCCCTAGTAGTGGATAAGGAAGAAATAATGGTTCAGTAAAATTTGGAATAGAAATTCCAAAAAAAATTCACTTATTATAAAGATGGTGGAATTAGAACTATGGTGGGTTTCACCGAGTATGATTGAGATAACTAGGGAGTTTCAACTCAATAACCCTCCAACCATTACCATAAAAGGTGGTCCAAAGTAAGCCGAGTTGTAAGTAGTGTCCATCTATACAATTACTGATCATCTGGAGACTCCTTTCGATAAGAGATTCAATCTTGAGTCCTATTAGTTATGGGGCTAAGAAAAGAATTAGTGGGGAATTATTATTTAGATAGAGAAAGGTGGAGGAATTGAATAGAATGGTTTTTAGGAAATGCTTATGCCACACTAATACCTAGAGACCTTATAGAAGGATAAGGCTATAGAGTGTATGATTTTGACCTGGGGGTAGTGTTAGTGATGGAGTATTCAAGTCATTTTACTAACATGTGCAACTTTATTCCGACATTGTCAAGGGATGAGGTGACTATTGATAAATGTTTACAAGATGGTATTAGGCATGATATTAGGTATCATGTGAATATCTTATGTCTAAAGTGGTTTTCATAGGTAGTGGACTAGGACCTTATCTCATAAGGTAACCTAGAAGGAGATTCAATATATTGGATTACTGTGTCAAGTTGGTGGGAAGGTGGGAAAGGTTACAATGGTAGGAAGAGTCACATTGGAAATTTCCAAAAGGGTGAAAGTGTGTAGAGCATCTAGATTAAAAAAAAATTACCTAAGGGTAGTGATTTTGTATTCTATTACCAGTGTGGTTGGCCAAGGCACACACATGGTAAGTGACTTTGTCTACCAATTGAGCTTTGATCATATGGAAGGTTGGGACAAATACAGAGGTTCCATAAGAATCCTTGATAGCAGGGAACATAGAGAGGTCATAGGATGATTTTGAGTGTGTGTATGGTGTTGGTAAACATGTATCCGGGTGGAAGTTGGTGCTCCATGAGTCATATAGGTAGGTGTGGAGGATTTGGAACTCCATGGTGAGATTATCTATACCATTTGGGTAGTAATTTGTAAAGTACTTAGTCTAGAGCCAACGATAGTAGGGTTGGTTTTCTTCAAGTAGTTCAGTCTACACCCGGAGGTGGAGAGGTTGGATAGTCTACTATTTGAGGTATGATTCTGGTAGATTCCATTCACTCTAGTTCTTTATTTGATACAAGTGCTACACATTCTTTTGTTTCTATACAATTATATGTTTTCTTGTGAATAAATGAGGAATCTGAAAGTGGGGTTATTTAAATTGATACTCTATTGGGGATGTGATTTGAGAATATCAGACAATTTAAGGGGTGTGTTTTATAGGTATATGTATATCATTTACTATGGAACCCATACATCCTTGAGATTTTAGGTTTTGAAATAATATATGTAATGTACTAGATGGTGTTGTATCATGCCTATATCAATTAATACGAACATTGGTTAATGTTTACGTCTCTTGACAAAGACACTTATATCCTTCATGGTGAGTTGGATGTTTGAGAAGGTCATTTAACTACTATTTTCTAGAAATTGGGAGAGATTAAAGGCCATGTGGTTTTCCATGTGCTTTATGAAGGATGAATGGAGTAAACAGTCTTATCTACCATTGTGGTCAAATTTTAGGATTTGTTTCCAAAGGTATTCTCATGGCTACCAACAACGATTGTAATTGAGTTTAAAATTGAGCTGTTGTTAGGGGGAAATATATTTTCTATTCCTTCATATAAAATGGATTTGATATAACATCTAATACATAATATTAATCTTGAAGATTTAGGGAAAAATGCATTCATATGTACTAGTTCATCTCTTTGGGTTTATCCCATTCTATTTTACAGGAACACTGACATATCATTGAGGTTATCTGATGACTATAGAATGTTGAATCAGAGGATTGTTAATAATAGTTACTCACTTCCCAGAATAGATGACATGGTTGACCAGCTGAGGGATGGCTTAGTGTTATCCAAGATTGATTTGAGACTAGGATATCTTCAGTTGATGGTTAGACCATCAGGTATACTATATACAACTTTTTAGAGAAGGTGCGAGTTGTATGAGTCTGTGGTAATGTCGTTTGGGTTTACCAATTCACCAGCTATGTTCATGAATTTAATTTACTGAATATTTCACCCAAACCTAGATTAATTCATATCCGTCTTCATTGATGATCACTTGGTGCCCTCTATACCTCTTGAAGATCATTTCAAACTTCTTGAAATCATTCAGAGTACACTAAGAGAGAACATGCTTTAAGCTAAGATATAAAAATTTATCTTATGGATTTATAAAGTTTATTTTTTTGGACATATCACCCCTAAGTCAGTTTGTTGTCAGACGTAGGCAAAGTGAAAGTTTGGTGTCTTAGGAGCTTCCCAAGAATATTTTTATGTTCATTATTTTCTATGATTGGACTATTATTATCTAAGGTTCATTACTGATTTCATCCATTTGGAAATGAAAATATCAGGCATAACAAAAAAGGGGGGGTTAATTTTTAGTGGAAATATGTATGAGAGAATTATTTTCAAGTGTTGAATATATAGATGACTACCACACTGATTCTGATATTACCCAAACTAGGTAAAAGGTATAAATTTTTACTTCATGCATCTGATGTTGGAATTAGAGGATAAATGGTGAAATGTGAATAGGTTGTAGCATATGGGTCAAGACATTTGAGGCCTCCGGAATGAAATTACCTAACTCATAATGTTGAGCTTTCTGTTTTTGTTTATTTCTTAATGAATTTGGGGAATTTATTATTGGGAGAGCATTTCATGGTGATTTATGATATCAACGATTTAATTACACCTTCTCTCAGTAAGATTTGAATCTTCAGTGGTGTAGGTTGGTTGAGTATCTACAGTCCATTGAATTTAATTTGGTTTTCACACAAGGTCAATGGAATATAATTACAGATACTCTAAACCGAAATACTCAGAATTAGGTGGTCTGGGAATTCTACTCTTAGTGTTGAAGGATGTATTTGATTGATGAGATTCACATTGAGTTGATGGGCTTGAAAATATGACCCTAAAATATTTAGTAGTTTATTTCATACATTTGATTTTGTTAGGGATGTTTCATCTTGAGTATCGATAGTGTTTGGGCATGAAGGAAAGTTATAAATGTGGGGTGTCACGTTCTAGTTGGGTTATTGTTGATGGTAAGAATATCAGTGTTTGTGCCTGTGTTGTTTTTCAAGTTTGTATGTGGCAAGAGTTGATGTGTGAGTTTCACAAATCGAAGTGGGAAGTGTGTCCATGTGAGACTAAGATGTAACTTGATCTTCTTAGGTAGTTTTGGTGTATGGGAATGTAGAAAAAGGTTGCAGGTTTTGTGGCAAGATGCCTCACCGGTTAGCTATTGAAGGATGAGCACTATCACATAGGTGGTTTTTTACATCCTTTGACCATTTAATATTTTAAATGTGATTATGTGATGAATTATTTTTTCATTATTCCTCTGAGGAAACCTTGAAATAATGAAAAAAATTTGGTAGTTGTGGATCGATTGACTAACGTGGTCCATTTCTTGTCGATCATGTAGACGTACACAATTGTTTAGTTTGGAGAGTTATTTCTTCAAGAGATAGTACAGTTACATGGTGTGCTGATAACTATTATTTCAAATCAGGATCCATGATTCACATCATGCTTCTGGATGGTGCTGCAGAAGGATCTTGGTACCCATATATTTTTGAGTACAACATATCACCCACAGATGGATGGAAGTATGAACGTACAATTCCGGTATTAGAAGAAATGTTGTGATCTTGTATTGTATAATTTATTGGATCATGGGAAAATTACTTTTTTATATATTATTTTTTCTACAACAATAGTTCTTTAATACGATGTAGATGGAACCTACTGAGTTACACCATGTGAGACCATTTAGAACTTTTTCATGTTGGTTAGAAGCTATGGTGTCTGAGCTGTTAAGAACGAGTCACATATAAGAGACGTCAGGAATGCTTTTATTGATTCAGATGAATATAGAGTGGCTATGAGAAGGAAGAAGTTTTATTTAGATTGGAATCATATACCACTTGAGTTTATAGTGGTGCATAGTTTTTTTCTTCAAGTGTCTCAAAGTTTGGGTCATCATCAAATTAAAAAATAGGTCTTATTGAAACACAAGTATGTTGAACCATTTGAGATCATAGAGTGGAACAGACCTTTGGATTACTGATTATCTCTTCCACAATGGTATAGTAGAATGAATTTCTTTTTTTCATGTTTAACAACCCTGGAAGTATTTACCTGATCAACATCCTGTGATAAGAATTGAGTATTATGAGATTGATGTTGACATGTACTTTAAGGATAATCTAGTTTGTGTTGTAGACTGTAGTGAAAAAGTCATATGGGGAATGGTTTTTCCCCTGGTCACTGTACTCTAGGAGCATAGGAATGCTAATGAAGAATCATGAGACTGATAATTGGATATGCATATCCAATTTCTGAGTCTATTTTCAATATAATATAAACAATTTTTGAAAAGAGCAGCTTGGGGACAAGACATAATATATTGGGGAGGTTGTAACATCCCAAACTTCATGGAGGTATGTCTTTGATTAATCATTGTTTTCAATCTATTATTTAGGGTTAATGAAATGTTTCCCAACTGTATGAGGGGCCTTATGGGTGTTCTGGGAGTTTTTGACATTGAAGGAAGGAAACCCTGTCCAAATTATGTTAGGCGCATGGTTAGCGCATGGCTGGCACACGGTTAAGTAAAAATTGTGAATTAGGAGAAATTTTTTAAAGTGGAATATCACATAGTTGGTGTATAATTTGAAAACCATGGAGTTCATACCATGTTTTTAAGTGACCCAAATTATATTTTATAGTGGATCATTCATGGTTTGTGCATGATTTGGAAAACTCTGTGGGTAAACCATGAAACCTAGTAATGTTGGAAAAAATTTAAAAATTTCCAACTCCGGTTTTAGTTTTCTATCTCAGGATTATACACCATTTCAACTCATAAAATCCTAGTGGTGAAACCTAGTGACATAAGATCATAATTTGTGATTATACTTTGATCCTAATCCATTTTGTGAACCTTTGGTTGTATATCTAAGCTCAAGGAACATCTAATCCAACTCTTTCTTCACTTTTTTTCTTAGGGTGTTCATTTTCTCTTATCTCCAACTAAAGCTTGAAAACCCTATTTCTGGAGAGTTCATGGTTTATTCTTCAAAGTGTGGTTTAATCTGGACATAAGTCTATGATTAATAGTGATATCATCAATGGGTTCGAGGTATGTGGTCTAAATGTTATATCCCATAGTTTCATTGTAGATTTTTGCATGTTTGGTTTCTTTCTTGGTGACATCTTGTTTTTCCTTTCCTTTATTTGGAATGTTTCAGTAAAATGGGTGTATAAATGATGAATAGAATCTCTCTTGGTTCCCATGGGACACATCGAGGATGAATTGGATGATTTATGGCCACCCATGGGGTGCACCGACATTCCAAGGCTTATAAATTGGTTATATAAGTGCAAGGTCATTGTGTGTTAATGTGGAGACGTTGTTGAGTCTATTGATATGTTTAATTGAAAAGAAAATTTGAATATTAGTATAATGTAAATATTTGGTAATTAAATATGGGGTATTGGCATGGAAATAAAGTGGGTTAATTGAGTTAATTGGGGTTATGAAATTTGGATTAGGAACTATATTTTAAATTCTTAAGAGAGTTAGTGTATATGAAATGGTGAATATGTTATTTTTTTATGGTATGTAAAATGGGTTGATATAATGTAATTATTGAAAATTTTTATCAATATAGGAATTAATATGGGAATTTTACTAAATGGGATAGTAATTTTTAATGCAAAACTATGTGAATGTGTTTTGGAATAATATTAATTCCCATGTTTATTATTGTGTTGTATGATTGTTATATTTGTTGGTTGTGTTTGGTTTTTGACATCGTTAGTGTATGGTGAATGGATGCATAAGATTTTTCTTATGCCTTGAGGTATGGGATAAAAGATTGAGGGTACTCCCATGGGTTGAGTTGGACCGATGTTCCAACTCCACCTTCAATGCATGGGTTAGGGAAGGGGACATCACTATATTCCCATAAATGTTAAATTCCAACTAGTCTAATGTGTCAAGGTGAGGAAATTGTTATGTTTTGTATTATTATCCCACGTGAGATAGGGAATTAAATTATTACCATATTCATAATGATCTATCCCATGAACGTTTTTATGAATGATATAAATTCCAAACACATGGATGACATGTTGGTGATGAAATAATTAAGGAATAAGATGAATATAATGAGATTGTAACTACGGTTAATAGTATCTAAGTTTATATTTTGACATGGTGACCAAAATAAACTTTATTTATCTTTAAATTATTTAATTTTTTCATGAAATTTCTTTTTATAATGAATATTTTATTTGCACCGATGGTGGTGGCCTATAGAGTTGTACTCACACCCTACCTAGAATTACATTGGGTACTGGAGAAGATTCCATTCTTGATGGTAAGGAAAATGGAAAGGGACCAGTGATTGGGATTTGATTCATTATTGAGAGGTACATATATGGTTGCATACATGTAGTGAGGACCATTTTTGGATTATTTTTTTTGTTTGTTGATTGGGAAATCTAGCATGACATGGAATATTTAGTGTTGGTTTTGGTTTATTCCCAATTTGGGAAAATTTTTATTTATACTTTTTCATTGCTAATTTTATATTTTTTATTTTAATATATTCATTTTTTACTTTGTCTTACTTCGGTAAAGAGGGAATAGTCTCCCAGGTGTCTTTTAGATCCTCGCTACTAGTCAAAAACTTTTAGTGTATGGGGAGATGCACATGGGGTCATGTGGAGAAACATATCGGGGAACAATTTTATAGGATCTTGGATTTTTTACATTATAATAATGGAATCCAAGGATTCCATTTTCTGAAAACCGAAAAGAGTTTTCTCAATGAGAGGGAACATCCTTCCTCAAGCTTATTTTATTTAATTTCATTATAAACCCCCTAAAATATCCATATTTTATTCTTTTAAAAAAACATTATCCTTAATATACTATGATTTTTTTATTCTATGGTTTTGACTTAAACTTATAAACACATTCATCAAATGGGTAATGAATACACTATTTACGTGTATGTCTAACTACCACATCATGAAATGATGATTTTTTATTTTTTTCATTGACACCCATATTGTTAAAAATTATGATGGAAAATATATTTATATATTTTATATATTTTATTTATTATTTCCTTAATATTATTTATTACATTTACAACACATATCATTATTCATTCCAATTTATGTAAATATGATAATTTCGTTTGAGGATGTGTGGACTACCGCCCCTTAATGAGATGTGATTCATTCACACAGTACATGGAATGTATTAATGATGTGTTTAGTGACATTAAATGATATATATATCATATAATAATGTCAATATAATAATTTTATAGATAAATATATAAATACTTATATTTCATTTACTCTATTTCTTCTAATATGATAATATAACGAAAAAACGTTCATACATATGTACGACCTACTGTCTCCATGAATAGTGTATTTCATTTCAAACATATATATTCTATAAATTATTATAATACACATATGATGAATATAAATAATTTATATATCATTTTTTTAAAATATGGTAATCTTGACATACATATAAGTACAAAAAGATATAACAAATTAGACACAAGTGAAGAACAAAGCAGATATCATCCGAAGTAAAACCTTAACATAGAATTTTTAACAAGAAGATAATATAAGGTAATAATAAAACCATATATGGAATAAAATATAATAATATTATTCTATAAAATATTTATAATAATGCAACATTTATTATACATGAATCTAGTATGAGTAAGAAGACAGTCAAGACACAAGGTTAGGGAATTTCATCTAACTATTTGTTCTCATGGGATATATGCTTCATTCACCACCAAATACTTTTGTTTGGTGTGTATAATAACAATGGATATATTATATTAAAATTGATCTTATATTTTGGCTTATTTCATTATCCATTTTATTATATTTATTTTACAGGTTTTATCTTTTAAACGATACCAAATTGGTAATGTAATTTTTCTCAATTTTTTTTCTTTAAGACACAAACTATGTTATTAAACAATATATTTTTAAATCAGATGTATATACTATATTTGAAATGTAATAAAATTAATATTGTTATTTTAATGATATTTTGAGATTCAATTAATGTAAATTTCATACATGGGGATTATGGTTCAGGGGTACCTTGTTTTAAGAGACTGTTAAAAAAATTTCATCACATTCTGAGATTATTTATGATTATGATTAATTTCACAACATGTAAACATCCACATCTTATAAACCCTCATTATTTATTATCATATGGTTATTAATGATATATTCATGTATTGTTACCATTTTTACATTCATTGGTACCTAATATAGTTAATAAATCCAAACATTACCTCTCTCTTCAGTCGAAAATATGTGTTTTTTCAAAAAAAATGTAATCTAAAATGTCTCTAGGAATATGATACTAATATACAAATATATTTTAAATAAATTTTTACATTTTTTACCTTTTCAAAAAATGTGTTCTTAAAAAATTAATATTATTATTATTTTCTGATCGAGTCACTTTTTAAACATTTTAACATCCAAAAGGAATGTTTAGAAGTTGCGGATTTAAACAGCATCATTTATTTAAAGCATCCATTTCATTTTTATAACGATATTTTATAAGAATTGTTTTTAATATATTTTAAAATAAATGGTCGTCGATATATTTTCTAGTTTGTTTTAAATGTTTTCATAGAAAAACAGTTTTCAAAAGGTTTTGTAGCACCTCAACAAGTTATCAAAGGAGTAGATGATTTCAAAATGTATTCAATGCTTCCATTATACTTTTCTATATTTATTTTCAGGAAAATGGGTTTAAAATGGCTTTAACGTGGAAGAATAATTTTTTTTAATTGGAACGGATAATTTACTAAAGATGTGTTCTCAAATTACATTTCATCGTTATTTTCCATCTATGATGACATCCACTGGTTTTACTCTTGTATTTTTGGGAATTTATATGAAGGATCCATTCATATTATTTATCTAAATTTTTTTTCATTGATGAAATGATTTTTTTGAAACCATATTTTTTCATGGGTTATATTTCTAAAAAAAATCATATTCTTTTCGTAGTTTATTCATTGATTAAATGATTATGAAACCAGTTTTTTCTATATGTTAGGATATGATTTTGTGTTTGTGACGCGCATATCAATTCATGGGTTATGAAATTATTTTTTATAATCATTTGGAACATTTATTTATGATTTAATTTTGTGATTTTTGGGACCTATATGTCCCTCCAATTCATTGGATAAATATATATATCTCATCAGATAGACAAAGACGGTCTTGAGAGTGAATCTTGACTACTATAATGACCATGTGAGTGAACCATGACTACCAAGATGGTACAAGGAGTGAAAAAATGCTATAAATATGCCCATGATAGTGAATCATTAATACCAATATTGTATGAGGAGTGAACCCGTACTACTACAATGGTATGGGTAGTGATGCCTCGGATACTATGGAAATCATATTATATGCTTATATGTTTATCGCAATTGCATGTTTTGATTCAAATGTTGTGTTTTAATGGATTATGTTATTTATTTACTTATGATTTATATCTTATAAACCACAAATATTTATTCCTTGATTCATTTTTATGATCCTTGATATACATTTTATGATCATCAAATGTTGTGATCATGTTTTAAGAATACTATTCACATACGCGTGCCACAAAATCAAAAAAATAGTATAAAACAAACGAAATAATTTTTTTATAAACATGAAATGATAAATTAATCATTAATAAAGAGAAACATGTTTCTTAATCATTTCATCAATGCACACCCCATGAAAAGAAGCAGGTTTCATATACAAATTACTCGTGAAGGTGGATTTTGTAACCACATTCCATAAAACATAAACCATTTTGAGAAACAATATGAACAGAAACTTTGAATAATTTACCCATAATGGCATGAGTAACACCAATGGATGTTATCCCAGATAAGAAATAATTTGGAAATTTCTCTTAAAAACACATCATTAGATAATTATCCTTTCTCCTTTAAAAAATGCTTCATAAAACATACAAATTTAAAAAACCATTTTCATGAAATTAATAATGAAAACTTATAATAAAATCTTGAAAAATATTTGAAACCCATTTCATTTAAAATATATTTTTAAAATAGTTTCAATAAATTAATATTTTAATCATGAAAATGAAGCTTTAATGAAATGATGATGGGTAAAACCGTACATGCCGAACATTTCATTTGTACTGTAAGAAGTTTAGAAAAGTTCCTCAACCAAAAAATAACATGAATATTCCTTTGAAATTTTTTTTAAATGTGGAAAAGGGTAAACACGTCTTTAAATGATAAATGAGATGAGAATAATATTCATAGTATCCCTTTTATGAAATATCCATTATTAGAAAATAGAGATTTCTGACTAAAGAGATAGGTAATGTCATATTTTCTATAAAAAATCATAAGTATATTTAGTACAAAAGAATGGAATAATTTTTTTTGTGATTTATGAACTCAATAATTCCATAATATTTTATCTTTTCCTCAGAGTCCATATTTTCACATCCCACCTATGTTTTTCTATATGGAATCCTTGTTATGTTTTACTTTAAGTAACTATTTTGTTTAATTTGTTTTGGAAGTTTAAGTATTAAATTTTAAAATGTGGTGTTATATTAATGTAACATTAAATTATTAAACATTTGATACCCTAGATAAATTTTGAAAGAGAAATTAAATTTAATGGTGGTAAAATATAACACCCAGATATTTTTTGAAATATTCTTTCATATTAATTAAATGTTTTTAATATTTATAATTTCACGTAACATTGGTAATAGTTTGTATATATAAAAGCACAGAGTTTGGATTTAATTTTATGAAATACCATGTTAATTATGTACTACAAACAATATAATGGTTAGCATTCTCTTCATGTAACACTGAGGTTATCATAAGTTATATGCAAGGATCGAATTCCTTGATGACTTCAATAGGATGCAAGATCCTGTTTTACCAAAAAAACAATATATTATTAAAAAAATACTATTTAATACATCAAGACATAACCTAGATGGTTAGTTAGTAATTATGAAATTATGAACTATCTTTTGAAAATACATGGTTTTCTCAAATATTCAATGAAGTCATTATTCATAATGAACTAATTGAATATAAAGGGAATATTTTTATAGAAATCTAGTTTTAAGATCACAAATTTGTGTTACCCTATATATTAAATTAATAAAAATTATTTATTGGTGTTAATTTAATAATGATAATACGTTTTTAAAAAAAATATTTGATATTAATCTAATATATTTGATTGGAATAAGATAATAACAAACCCAATTGTTCACATAAATCCATATATTTTTATTAATTTACTTTTTTTCCTTTTGATGGAGAAATAATTTTCAATATAATTTTAGAACTATTATAAATTATTTATGTCCATATAAAAAATATTTTTTAAAATTCAATATATAAAAATTTGGTTAGGAATATTTTTTTATATTTTTTGGTAAAGACGCGTTTATTTTAATAATGAATAATACTAAAATGTAAACCAAAATTGAATTTTAATATAATTTATACATAACGATAAATTATATTTTTAATCTATTGTAAAGTATAATTAGACTTAATTTAAATTAATTTATCCAATTGTTTTAATTGTAATCAATTTCACACTGAAATTGTTTATAAAAACCTATGAATCTTTTTAACATTATTATTTAAAAAGCTACATTTACATCTCCTTTGTGGAATTAAATTTTACATTATTTTTGGACAAAAATGTTATTGAAATATGAAAAAATACATCCCATTTTCTAATTATAATAATATATAATTTCCTACAAAATCAACTTAGTTTTTTTTCAAAATGATTAGTAAAGCTAATTAAAATTAATTTCAACGATTAAGCTTAAATTAAGCATAAAAGGGGACTAAACCCTAATCATATATCATCATATGAACTAAAAACGTTTAAAAAATCCATTTTATGGACATATTTCCATATAATAATAACTATCATATAAATTGGAACATTACGGTATCCACATGCAATAAAAATAATGTTGGTCGGGTTTCCCTTTTCCCAAATATTACTAGAGTGTCACTCCTCCTCCACTATAAAAGGAATCTTATACTCCCACTTTATCACACAACTCAAGACTCATTTTATAAACATAAAAATTAAAAAAATATATTCTCAAACTTGTGCCATTCCTTCTTGAATCCTCCCACTGGGTTAAAATACATCTAAGGAATCTCTTTGGTGCAAACAAAAAAGAGTTACCCAAAGAAGAGGTAACATACTTCCTCAAGATCCTTTCATTTAATTTCATTATAAACAAACTAAAATATACTTATTTAATTATTATATTACAATAGAAATATCCTAAATATTCTGTTATGTTGTCATATTATGGTTTTTATCCCACATAGACACACCACTATCTAATGGGTAATGAACATACAGTTCGTATATGGAAATCTACCTCCCCATAAAACGAAGTTTGTTTTTTCCATTATAAACTTTAAAATGGGTAATTATGGTGAATATATATATATATATATATTATAATTTATTTATAATTTATTTATGCTTCTTTAATTATTTTATTACATATTCCACTATTCATTAAATTATGGGTAAACACGATAACATCATTTGGGGAAATGTGGACAACCTAATTCTAAAAGTTTTGTGATTCAACCTCAGGAAAAATAGAATGTATGAAAGATTGTTTTAATTAAACATATGTGACATAAAAAACATATATATGATATTTCTGAAATAACTAAATTTATGTAAATATAATATATACCATTTGTTTTATTTCCCTTTTACACACATATAAAGTGATAACGTCATTCTTGGATGTGTAGACTACAAACTCCTCAAAATGATGTGATTACATTTACATCACATTAATTCCATATAAAAGAATATATGATTAAATAATATGGTTCTTATGATATAATGATACTTATAGAAGGATTCACACTACTTACCTTTTTTCCAAAACATTAATTGAGAAATGGAAATGTTACTCAGGTGTACATATGACCTACCATCACCATGATTGTAACCGTGATTCGTTTTTTAAAAAATTATTTAATGGTTGGTTTTTTAGTATAAATAATCTATAGATATTATAATTATTTCGTCATTATTATTCCTTATATGTTTATATAATGACCCGTTTGACAGTAGTTGACCAACCAAAGTCGTTTTTAACACATAAACCAAATTTTTTCAAAATACCCAAATTAAAAATAATTGTTTAAGTTGTTTTATACAACTTGGGGGAAAGTGAATTAAAATTAATAAAAAAATAGAAAAATTTTATTAAGAAATTATTCAATTAACAATATTTTATTATTCATCAATATAGTTACACACGAAACAAGCCAAACTCAATGAAAGAGAATTTCAACTAACATTTTGTTTTCATGAGATATATTCTTTATTCACCACCCATTTTTTTTTGTGGAATGTATAAAGAATATGAATGCATTCGATTATTATTATTAAAAATTTATGTGTATTTTTAATATCCATTTTATGATCTTTCTTTCATGGGGTTTATGTTTCAAAAGCTACCAAATTGGTAAAGTAATTTTTCCTCACCTTTACTTCTCTCACACACATGCCAGGCTATGCAGCTATATTTTATAATAAGGTGAACATACCGTCATTGAAATTTTATATAATGAATATCATTATTTTATTGATATTTTAAGAATCATGTAATTTTATTTTCTTACATGAGGAGTATGGTTAAATGTTACCATGTGGTAATTCTTTGTTAGAACAATCTCATCGCTTCCCGTGATGGTTTATGATTATTCTTCCTTTGAAGATATCATATGATATATATTTTAGAAATATATATATAATTTTCTTATCATACAATCATTAATTATATATACATGTATTGGTACCATTTTTTCAATCATTGGTATATAAGATAGTTAATAATGTGTTTTTAAGAAATCATGACATTAGCTCTCTCTTTGGTTGAAAATAAATGTTCCTTCAAAACCATGTTTTGTAATAGGCTTCCAAGAATATTTTAATATTCACCAATTATTTTTAAAAGTAAATTTTACACTTTTTACCTTTTAAATAAAATGTGTATTTAAAAAAGAAATATTACTTTTTTTGGATGATGTACTTTTCTAGTCATTTTAAGGTGTAAAAGTAATGTAAATCACGTACGGATTACCACCATTATTTCATTGAGTAATCATTTTCATGTTTAAACTATTAAATATTAATAAAAACAATTTAAGAAAAATTTTCCATGCAATTTTTATCGAAAGTATTTCAAATGTTTTTTATATTCTTTTACGAATAAATAAGTTTAAAATGGTTTTAAATATCCATTACAAGTATTTAAAGGGAAAAGGATTTCAAAAAAAAATCAATAATTAATTTATAAGTGTTAAAGTTTATTTTCATGAAAATGGTTCTCAAAAGGTTTTATGTTTTATGAATAAGTTTCCAAATTAGATAAGATATTTATCACGTTAATTTTTTTTAAATGATATTTCAAATTTAATTTTCTTCTATGGTGGAATCCTTTAGTTTTACTTGTACCTTTATGGGGATATTTTCTGAATATTCCATTAATATTGTTTAAATGAATGTTTTTTGTACTGACATAATTATTTTTATTAAACATGTTTCTCATTCCTAGGTTATATGTTTATGAAACATCTTTCCATTTCATGGTTTATATACTTATGAAACCTAATTTATGTCATGGGTTATTCTTTGATGAAACGGTTACGAAACATGTCTTATTATTTTCCACCGGAAATGACATGATTAGATATTTTTTATTCCCATTTAATTTAATTTTTTATGATGTGGTTTTTTATTATCATATAGAACATGCATGTATGATTTAATTATGAGTTTTGTGGGACATATATCTCCCCCAATTAATTTTGTAAAGATTTATATCTCATGAGATATACTAAGAAGGTCATGGGAGTGAAATTTCGCTACTTTGATCGACATGGGAGTGAATGATAACTACCAAGATGGTATAAGGACTGAACTCATGCTATTAAGATGATCATGAAAGTGAACCCTGACATCCAAGATGGTATGATGAGATAATATAGATCACTTATGTATCATTATTTTTATTTACATTTTTCCAATGGAACTAATCTAATATAGTATTTAAGAATATATTTCTATTAATTTTTTATGTATTTTGAAAATGTTTTGTAATGTCTACGTACCATAATATTGCGTTATTATTTCATTACATCACCAATGTGAAATACTTAAAACATTACAAAAACATATTCCTAACAACCGTATTAGTCTAATGACTATATAAACGTGGAAATATAAATGTGGGTACATAAGTGAGATAATTATCTCCCATAAGATTCTTCTTGATTGGAACCCTTATTATACACATCATATTTAATAAATATCTTCACATCATGGGGAAAGAAACAAAAAAAGGGGTGAGCATAGATTCTCAATAAGGGTAATCAATGGATACATGTTAGCATAAAAATGAGAAATAGAGTATGATAACATATTAAAAAATGGAGGTCATACCATTAATATCTAATATAAAACACATGAGTCATGGAATAAAACTTGAAAGGTCATAATATATTAATAATAATAAAATAAATAACATAAGACATGGAATAATAACAAAGAAATAAAACATTGAATTGTCGAAAACACATAAGTATATAATATTATTCCCTTTTAATTTATGGAATCACTCATGTGACCATATTATTATTATGGGTTCACTTCCCATACCATCTTGGTAGTTACAGTTCACTCCCATAGCCATCTTTGTAGCATGAGTTCACTCCTCATTCCATCATGGTAGTCATCTTTCACTAAAATTTCCATATTAGTAGTGAAGGTTCACTCCCAAGACTATATTAGTCTATCTAATTAGATATAAATGTTTGACTACTTAATTATAGTTAGATATAGATCCCACTACTCTTATAATGAAATAATAAGTACATGTTCCAAAAAATCATTAATAATTATACAATAACCCAGAAAATGAAGTGGGTATAATAAATATTTAATCATATACTAACTTATGAAAAATGATTTAGGATTTATAATAATTTCCTCAAACAAATACACCTTCTAAAAAAATGTCTTAAAAAGCATACAACCATTGAAATAGAAACATGTTTCATAAATACCATTCAATAAAAACATTAACTGTAACATCCCAGGTAAAAAAATAATATTACATTCTAATGTTTATCAATATTTGTGAATAAAATCTTAATACTACTTTAAAGGGAATGCTATGCTCGAGGGCGTACCCAATACGCCACAACGAGTTTCTTTGAAATCATACGTTGCACACTAATAATATAATAATATTATAATAGTTAACGCCTATCCGTTGTAATGGAGGGAATGAACAGAAATAACTAAAAAATGGTTACATATGTTTGTTAAATATTTTTACATTTATCCAATAAATGTTAGAGGCTTAAAATCCAAATGAATCCAATTTTATGAATAAATACTCTAATATTTTTAAAAGATTGTTTAACCGCCTTTTGATGGAGAACCATTTTTTAATCTATATTTTGGCAATTTTATTAGAAATATTTTTCAAAATAAACTTATTCTTTATGATTGGGACATTGAAATTTACTTTGGATAAATTTTCGGTATTTTTCTGATAATGTTCATTTTTTTAATGAATAGTGAAAAGTGTTGTATTTTAATTCAAAGCCTCTTTTTAATCTAATTTATTTATATACATAGACTATCTTTTTAATTGGTTTTAAAGTGAAATTAGAATATATTTTTACCATTTAATCCAATGGTGGTCAGTGTAATTAATATCACATTGAGATTGGAAATAAAAGAGTGTCAATCTTTTGATAGATATTGTTTCTTAAAAACACGCTATTTGTTCTGACAATGGGAATTAATTATTAAATTAATTATTGTAACTTAAATGTTTTGAATTTTGTAAAATATACATCATTTTTGAATTCAGAATATCAAAACTAGATTAGGGTGAGGTTTTGGTATTTTTCTGAAAAACATCAATTTTTTATGAATAGTGACACCACTAAGTGGTACTTAAAAAACTAATTTTTCGTTTAAATGAAATTTTACCACCTTTGTATTTTGAATTTCAAAAATCCGACATACATGGTTGTCATTAGGAAGTAAAATGTGGTTTAATGAGATTAAAATAATTTTTTGGTGAATAGTAACTTTTTAGTTTTTAATCGCGATTAGAGGTAATTAGTGTAGTTAAAGGTAAAAATAATGTTTTAATAATATGAAATGACCTTTACACATGTCCTACCATTATTGGATGTGTCATGTATGACCAAGAAAACCCATGGGTCTATTTTTGGGACACCATGGAGCAACTTGGGAAAGATAATGATATTAATGCCTTTTATTTAAAGGAAAAGTAAAAATGACACAAACATGTATTATTTTACTAAAACAATTTTAACATGGGGTTATACAAGTCATATTTTTGTTTATAAATAGTCATTGGAAAGATAAAAATATTTCCTACATCATAGTATTTTTTTTTAATTTTTTGACATTAAATAAATTAAATTATTTATGAAATCATGATGATGCAGTGATTACCTCATTATTTAACGGTTTAAATAAAATGAAAATAAAATGTAAAATCTAAGACCTAAACTTTTCAAAAACCTATTGATGTGTGGATTTACAAACTATTATTAACTTATCCTCGAAATATATAATTTTGGGACCTTTAAAATCTGAAAAACATTTTATAATAATGTTACTTTTCAAGACTTTCCAGGAGTACCCCTCCTCTCCTCTTATAAAAGCCCCCACCTCTACCACCTTACCCACAATTCTCAAGCCTATTTCTTAGCAAACCCTTGCACTTTTTGTCTCTCCACATCCCTCTCGTACTCCTAGAGGCCTCACTTTGGGAATAAGTCTTTCCAAGGAAGCCATTGAGCTCAAATCGAAAAGAGTTACCCGATTTAAAGGTAGTGTCTTCTCTTGTGTTCTTTTGTTTATTTTTCTTCTCCTACCCCCTAAAATATTTTTATTCCTTTAATTTGTAACAACACCAGTATCTTCAATATACTAGGATGTCGTTATAAAAGGATTCGAGCTACACTTACACAGACATTCGTCTAATGGTTAAAGAACATACTGTTTCTGTGGATGGTGAATTACTGCCTCACGAAATGATGATTGTTCAATATTCTTTTAACACCTTTAAAGGTGGCTATTATGATGTCACTATATTTTATATATGATATATATGGTATTTATGTGTTATATATTCTTCTATATTTTATATATAAGACATACCTTTATGCTTTGCATGTTGTGCAAATGTGATAATTTCATACGAGGATGTGTGGACTACCGCCCCTCAAGTGATGTGACTCATTCTTGCAATACATGGAATGTATAAAGAATAAAATTAATGAAAATATGTGAACTATATAAAATATATATTATACTGGAATTATAATATATATATATATATCTCAATTATTTTTATTTTCATTAATGTGTCAAAGAAATGAAAGCAGTGTTCTTGCGTACGTACGACCTACTGTCTCCATGAACGGTGCATTTCATTTATTTTTATCTCAAAATGTTATCGAATAGTATAAAATGAATATTTACTGGATAAATAAGATATTTAAATCATTAATACTATTCTGGAGATGATTTAATTGTAACTACATGGACAATCATTTTCAAACAAGTTCATTTTTGACTCATGTACCAAACATCGACAAAAGTGTCTGATATGAACTCGCATTATTAACCAATTATTATAACATTATAATATGTGATATGAATAGAATAATTGTCACAACCCATCCTCGGGGCCCGTGCCGTGACTACCCCAAGCCCGCCTTCCATAGGCCAGGGGCTAGCAACTAGCACCAAGGCGTAAATCCCGGTAAAAAGGGAAGGCATTGCCTTTGTAAAGTAAACAAGCACCACAGAGTAAGAAAGCGGAAGAAGTAAACACTAAGTAAAAGCTGGTACAACAGTAAGTACGGGAAAGTAAAGGGGGCCGGAAATACAAGCCCAACTGTAAATTAAAGTACAACTCGAAAGGGAAAACAAAAACTGAAAAGTAAAGCCGCAACGTCGAGCCGTCCACTGGCAGTCCCACCTGAAGGGTGGGTACAGATAGCCTCCACTGCTCCTCGGGTCCAGCTGACCACTCCGAGTACGTCCCACCCAGTGGTCCACCTCCAGGTACTATCCTGCTCCACAAGCCTCCACCACGATCAGCGTTGTCCGTCGTCTGCAACCAACACAACGCAGTGCGGGCATTGCCCGTGCAGGGGTGAGTATAAGCTACTCAGTAGGGACCCTGAGTCCCCTGAAGGTCTCCTAGAATCCACAAAGTATAAACCAAAAAGGAAAGAAACAATCACGAAGTAACATCCGACATTGCTTAGGTATATGCCCATACATATACCTAAGTCATCAAATCCCGTTCGGCTCCAACATCCGAGCCCAAGTACAACCCAGTCCACACAGGAAAGCAAAACGTACTTCCACACAGGATAGCACAACACAATCCACAAAGGAAAGCAAAACATCAATCCACACAGGATAGCTCAACACAATCCACAAAGCAAATAAAAACAGGATTTCAGCTCACACAGGTATTCATCTTCGAATGATGATAGAGACGATCACGGATCCATCTAAGTCGTCGGACCCACAAAGGATCGATAGGTACTAACCCCCGCAAGGACCCACAAAGGATCTGACCCACAAAGGATCGATAGGTAACTAACCCCCGCAAAGACCCACACAGGATCGGACCCACAAAGGATCTATAGGCGCTGGGCCACACAGGACCACTGAGCGCTGACCCACACAGGATCGGACCCACATAGGATCTATAGCACATACCCACAAAGGATCACTGAGTGATGTAGTCATCGTCGAATCCACTGAGGATCTATGCACAGTCATCGCCGTCACATTAGCAGTAGCAGGCAGCTCTAGGGTTCCCGCACACAGCAAGCTCGTTCGGGAGGGTCCGCTCCACGATCCAAGAGGCAGATACATCAACTGACACATTGTCCTGAGTTGATGTATCCAAAAGTTCTGTATCGCCAACAGGAACTCAACGTCGCAGACGGCGCGTCAATCGGACGCCCGGTCTGAGAGTTATTAGCTTTTTCGTCCCAGGGGCCCGGTTGGTTTTTAAGGCAAAACCAATCCAACCATACTCCACCTGCATCCAAACCTCGGGCGGAGTATTCCAAAAGATCCTTCTCACTAAGAGGAATTCAACAAAGTCGACGACACGTCAATCAGACGTCCGTAGCTCAAGATATGAGCGTTTCCACTCCGAGGGCCCGGTTGGTTTTGTGTACGAACCAACCCAGCCGAACCCAATGTATTCCAAAACCTTGGGTGTGATATACCAAAACGACCGACTCTATCCAAGGATCGCATTGCCATAGACGGCGCGTCGTTCGGGGGTCCGTAGCCCAAGATATGGGAAAAAGAATGAAAACGGTCCGAAAACGGGGTGTCTGGGCCCGGATCGACCCGGCCCAACACCCCCTGGGTCGGCCCGAACCAGGTCGACCCGACCCGAGTCCGAGTCAGACCCAGTTAGGTGTGACCCGGCCCGGCCTGGGCATAACCCGGCCGGCGGGTTGGCTCGGCTTGGCTCGGCTCTGCCGAGCGGCCGAGCAAAGGGAGCCGCGGGGCATGCTGTCCCCACGGGAAGAGGAGCCACGACCTCGCGTGGGGCCGTGCATGGTCAGCAGACACGGCAAAGCCGCATCCCGTGTCTCGCCGGACCCGCGCGGTCACGGGTCTGGTCGGCCACCGCCTCCGGCTGCCGGCGCCGCCGCACCGGCGACCCGCGCCGTCGGCGGAGTTCGCGGGCCACCAGAGTTACTCCGGTGGTCCGATTCCATTTCCTTCTGCGCCGTAGCTCCTCTCAGGTCCCGTTCTTCACTGCAGAATTAACAAATCGTCTATGCGGCCCATTTTGTCGTTGTCCACCATTCCGCCCACCGAGAACAAATGGCGGTGGGTTCGGACTTGTTCGCTGGTCCACACCCACTGCGTTAGCTGTTTGAAACAACACCATAAAAATCCCAGCAATTGATAAACCACGTCCCGCAATAATAATCTTGCCTTGGAGGAAACAAGCATAGGTAAAAGAAATCATTTTCAAAATGACCCCTACCTCGTCATAGTCTTCAGACGAGTTCTTCGCGGAATTTACCGTCGCGGTAGAAGTTGATCGCCGCGTCGCGGAAGGGCGTCGCATCGACTATCTTCGAGGGTTAAAGAAACACACAGATTTAATTATAAAAATTAAATCCATGTTGAGGATAAAAAACAAAAAGGAATTAAAAGGACCGCAATCCCCCACCTCAATATTCCATTCAAAGATTGTCGCGGGGATGGATCGTCGTGGAAGAAGCGTCGCAGAGGGAGAATCGTCGGCGTCGCAGAACACGGCGTCGTGCTGTCGATCTCCGAAGGTGACAGCGTTCTTCGCATTCTTCGCATTCTTCGCGTTCTTCGTGTTCTTCACGAAGGAGGATGAAGATCTCAAGCCTTGGAGTCTTCTCCAAATCCTCTCAACTAGTAATCCTCAAAAAAGACAAGCGTTGGTCTTATTTTATTAACATGCCAACAAATTGTAAAAAAAACTAAGTAACAACCCATTAATTCACAGAATTTATTTCAACGAATAAACCGCCCAATTAATAAGAGCATTTTAGAGTTTAAGGAAACACCCCAGTAGACTATCATTTAAGAGGGGGGTTTCGGGTGCGTTACTTAGGGGAAAAGAAACGGTGGGTCTCGTGTGGGCCCCACCTCACAAATATCCTACCAAGAGGGTAGAATATTTTGAATTGCACCTTATCTGCTTTAACTCAGCTTAAGAAACATTAAGTGGCTTTAAGCGGATTTAAGTGAAATAAAATAAAGTTTGTCGAACCACATTATTTTATTTCTTAACTTAAAGCCCAAAAATTAAAAACCACACCCGAGAAAATGCAACTCTGGAAGAGGAGTTTCTAAGAAAATATCGGCGCTGTGATTCCATCGGTTCCCTCGGAATTTGATTCCGAGCACCGATTCAAAAGTTATAAAAACCCGCTCGTTCGTTTCACTGAACGTACCCGAGCCAAAATTCGGAACATGATTCCAGGAACACCGGACCTCAGAATCAGGTACCGTCAGAAACTACGTTCTTGTAAAATTCCAATTAAATTAAGAAAACAAATTTCCATGAAATTTATGGGTATTTACATTACTCCCACCTCAGGGATTTATGTCCCCGTAAATATACATCATAAACAAGGGATACAAATGTGGGTACTGAGCACACATCTGAGCCTCCCGCTCCCAAGTGCTCTCCTGGAGGTTCTCGTGCTGCCATCTGATGCGCACTAGAGGAATCGACCGTCCACATAGGACCTGATCCTGTCGATCCTCGATCTCCACCGGGACCTCCGCAAAAGTCTCCCCATCGTCAACGTCTAGCTCCCCATGGTCAATGATGTGTGTCGGGTCATGCACTTATCTCCTCGGCTGGGATACGTGGAAGTCGTCGTGCACCCGGTGCAACTGAGGTGGTAGAGCCAGGCGATAATCCACCTCTCCGATCCTTCTGAGGACCTGTAATGGTCCGATGAAGCATGGAGAAAACTTGTCTCCTCGGCCAAATCTCCGTAATCCACATCGAGGTGAGACACACAAGAAGACGTGGTCGCCATCCTCGAACTCTAGTGGCCTCCGCCTCCTATCAGCATAAGACTTCTGCTGGCTTTGAGCTGTCCTCATCTTCTCCTGGATGACCTGGACCTTCGCTGGCGTGGCCCGGACCATCTCTGGTCCCACATGTGCTGAATCCCTAGGGTCTGTCTAGCACAAAGGAGATCTGCAAGGTCTGTCGTACAATGCCTCGTATGGTGCTATCCCGATGGTGGAGTGGTAACTGTTGTTGTACGCAAACTCCACCAAGGGTAGGTGGTCCTCCCAGCTGCGACCAAAGTCGAGGACACATGCGTAGAGCATATACTCGAGAGTCTGAATGGTCCTCTTCGTCAGACCATCCGTCTGAGGGTGAAAGGCAGTGCTCAGATGTAGCTGCGTCCCGAGTGCCTCCTGTAATCCCTTCCAAAGCCGGGAAGTAAAGCGAGCATCTCGATCAGAGACGATAGATGATGGAACACCGTGAAGTCGTACAATCTCCTGGACGTAGAGACGCCCCAATCTCTCCACTAAGCCCTGCTCACTGATGGGTAAGAAGTGTGCCGACTTGGTGAGTCGGTCGGTAATCACCCAAATGGAGTCGTGACCTCTAGAAGTGTGTGGAAGTCCAGTCACGAAGTCCATAGATATGTCGTCCCACTTCCACTCTGGGACCTCCAAGGGTTATACCAAGCCTGCTGGTACCTGATGCTCTGCCTTCACCTGCTGGCAGGTGAGGCATCGAGAAACGAACTCTGCCACAGCCTTCTTTATGCCAGGCCACCAGTGCTGTCGTCTGAGATCCTAGTACATCTTCGCCACTATAGTATTTACCGCCATAGGTGAAGTGTTAAACTCCCTCAACACCTTTTCTCGTAAAGCAACTGGTACCAAGGTACGTCCTCTGAAAAGAACGTCGTGCTCTGCTCCAAAGGAGAATCCATCAGGTGCATGTCCTGAGGATATCTGTGCATGCCACGTCTCACAGTCAGCGTCCCCATGCTGTGCCTCTCTGACCTGTTGTAGTAGTGGAGGAGAGACTATGAGAGACTAAAGGAAGGTTGCTCCATCCCTATCTACGAAGGATATCTTCAAAGCAGCTAGCTGCTCCGTCACCTCATCAAGCAGCTGAACGCCCGTCCTCCTGCTGAGAGCATCGGCTACCACGTTCCCCTTCCGAGGAGTATAGACTATCTGAAAGTCATAGTCCTGGAGGAACTTGAGACATCGCCACTGTCTCAGGATTATATCCTTCTGAGAGAAGATGTACCTGATACTCTGATGGTCAGAAAAGACTGTAAAGCGCTCGCCCATCAGGTAGTGTCTCCATGTCTTTAGAGCGAATACCACTGCTACTAACTCCAGGTCATGGGTAGTGTAGTTTTGCTAATGCGGCCTCAACTAACGTGATCCATAGGCGATCAACGCTCGCTACTACATCAGGACACATCCGAGTCCGGTCCTTGATGCATCGCAGTAGACTACGTACCCAACTCCCTCCTCGGGAAACCTCAGGATAGGTGCGCTGGTCAATCTCTGTCTTAGCTCCTGGAAGCTCTGCCGACATCTGTCTAACCACATAAAGGGTTTCCCCTTCTTTTTCAAAGCTAAGAGTGGTGTCGCAACTCTGAAGATGTCAGGCACAAATCTCTGATAGTATCCAGCTAGTCCCAAGAAACTCTGCACCTCTGTCACACTCTTGGGTGGCTCCCAAGCAAGTTCTACATCGATCTTCGCAAGATCCACTACAACTCCAACCTTAGAGATGACATGTCCCAAGAAGTGGACCTCACGTATCCAGAACTGACACTTTGAGAGATTTCCATAAAGCTGGTGCTCTCGGAGTTTGTCTAGTACAACACGCAAGTGGTAGGCGTGCTCCTCCTCAGTCGTCGAGTATATCAAAATGTCATCGATGAAGACCACGACAAATCGATCGAGGTATGGCTGAAAGATCCTTTTCATGAGTCCCATGAACACTACCAGAGAGTTGGTCATGCGAAAGGCATATCCAAGAACTCATAGTGTCTATACGGACATCTGAAGGCCATCTTCTACACGTACTCATCCCGAACTCTGAGCTGATGATAGCATGACCTGAGTTCTATCTTCGAGAACCACCGTGCTCCCTTGAGCTGATCGAAGAGGTCATAAATCCTCGGTAGCGGATACTTGTTCCTCACTGTCACCTAGTTCAGGGGACGATAGTCGACACACAGTCGCAAGCTCCCGTCCGCCTTCTTGGTGAACAATATCAGGGAAGCCCAGGGTGAAACACTGGGTCGGATGAATCCCTTACCCTGCAAGTCCTCCAACTATACTCGGAGATCTCGAAGCACCCCAGGGGCCATCCGATATGCTGGAGTCGATATCGGGGCTGTCCCGGGGTATAGGTCAATATAAAATTCTACCTCTCTGTGGGGAGGTATCCCTGGAACGTCATCGGGAAAGACGTCCGCATACTGATCCACCACTGCAGGAAAACTAGGACTCTGCATGTCAACAGCTCCTAGGATGAGGCTAGCCAACTGATGAGTGATGTGCTGCGAATGCTCCATTCTCACCGGTGAAGGTGAAACTTCTCCCGTCGGTGCGTACACATCCCACCTTGCGCCTAATATAATCAATCTGTGCATGGACTTTAGATAAACAATCCATGCCCAAGATGACGTCGTAAGGCCTCGACGCCGCTACAAGAAGATCCCAGCCGAAGCTTTCGCCTCCTAGAGTAATCTTACATTGTCGGAACCAGTGTGTAATCGTCGAGTCTACTCCCGTAGGAGTCTCTATAAGTAAAGATCGATCCAACGGCACTGTCGGAATCTCCGACCTCCGAACAAGGGCATCGGCTATGAAAGAGTGACTCGCTCCTGTGTCTATAAGAACTTCCGCAAGGGTGGAATAGACATAGATCATACCTCGAATCATCTTGGGCGTTCCGTGGTTATAGGACTCCACTGCCTAGAGCTGTGCCTGTCTCTGCCCGCCAGCTCCCTGTGGCCGGGGTGGACCTCCTGGTGGTGGTGGTGGAGGAGCCTCTAAGCATCGCCCACCACCTGCTGCTCGGCCAGCTCCTCTGCCTCATCTGCCTCCTCCTTGCGGACCGCCACGTTCGACCCTCTGCCTCTGCCTGGGTGGCCCCTCAACTGTCTACTTCTCCTCGGCACGGTGGGTCGGGCAGTCAAGAGCCATGTGACCCTGTCCGCCGCATGTGTAGCACTGCTTGCCTCTTGAAAGACTGGCTCCGCGCTGTGTGGCCCGCACTGCTGAGCTAGTGTCCTGAGGTTTTCTGCGTGACGGTATGGTCTTCCTGGACCCCTGAGTCATCCGTCGGCTGCCTGCCACAGAAGACTCTGCTACGTGCCATCCCGTGGTAGGTCTCGCTGCTGATGAAGGCTCAGCAAGGAAGCTCTCAATCAAAAGGGCTCGCTCCAGAACTCCTGCTTGGGTCGGAATGCTGAGGGAGACCAGCGATGCCCTGATCTCGTGTCTCAATCCCTGGTCAAATGTCCGGGCCCGGAAGAATGGGTCCCATACCATGTTGGTCGAGTAACACGAGAGATCGGTAAATCTCGTCGAGTACTGGGCGACCGTCAAGCTTCCCTGCCGCAGCTGAAGAAGCTCCTGGATGGGCACCGCATGGAGGGTGGCTGGGACGAACTCCGAGCGGAAGAGGCTCTCAAAGTCCGTCCATAGAAGAGATGCCTCATCGTGCACCTAGAGCATCAAGCTCCACCATCGGCCCACTGCTGCGTGTAGTAGACTCACTGCGAGGATCACCATGAGGTCTGCTGGTGTCCTCACTAACTGGAAAACTCGTACAACTGCCTCCAGCCTGTCCTCGGCTGCCTGGGGGTCGGTCTCCCCATAGAACCTGGGTGGTCGCTGGTGCTGGAACTCATGCAGTGCACTGAGGCGACGTGCATCATCAGTGACTAGTGCTGGAAGCATCGGTGGCTCGATAGGTAAAGGTACCGCCGGTGCCTCAGCTGTCAAAGGGCCCTGTACCGAGGCCTCGTCGCTCGGCGGGCTGTCGTCACGCTCAACTCTCGGAACCCTAGCTGGCTGCCGACGTGGGCCCATCCTAAAAAGAAATAGGTGCACCACGGTCAGAACAGTATACCTGGTGAGTTGACATAACGTAATCGCAAAGAAAACTTGTAACACACATGCAATCAATGTTTCCGTACATTAAGTCGGAAATCATAAGTCAAGGTCCTGGTGTACGGATACGTCGGCCGCCACACCAAAACTGGGCTCCCTAGGCTGATAACTAGACATAATACGCTTAACACTATTGCTTCACATAGAATAAAGATCAGATTCTATGGTAGAACCGAACTCCTCTGATACCAATTTGTCATGACCCATCCTCGGGGCCCGTGCCGTGACTACCCCAAGCCCGCCTTCCATAGGCCAGGGGCTGGAGACTAGCACCAAGGCGTAAATCCCAGTAAAAAGGGAAGGCATTGCCTTTGTAAAGTAAACAAGCACCATAGGGTAAGCAAGCAGAAGAAGTAAACACTAAGTAAAAGTTGGTACAACAGTAAGTGCGGGAAAGTAAAGGGGGGCGGAAATACAAGCCCAACTGTAAAGTAAAGTACAACTCGAAAGGGAAAACAACAACTGAAAAGTAAAGCCGCAACGTCGAGCCGTCCACTGGGAGTCCCACATGAAGGGTGGGTACAGATAGTCTCCACTGCTCCTCAGGTCCGGCCGACCGCTCTGAGTACGTCCCACCCAGTGGTCCACCTCCAGGTACGGTCCTGCTTCGCAAGCCTCCACCACGATCAGCGTTGTCCGTCGTCTGCAACCAACACAATGTAGTGTGGGAATAGCCCGTGAAGGGGTGAGTATACGCTACTCAGCAGGGACCCCGAGACCCCCGAAGGTCACCCAGAATCCACAAAGGATAAACCACAAAAGAATGATACAATCACGAAGTAACATCCGACACTACTTAGGTATATGCCCATACATATACCTAAGTCATCAATTCCCGTTCGGCTCCATCATCCGAGCCCAAGTACAACCCAGTCCACACAGGAAAGAAAAACGTAAATCCACACAGGATAGCACAACACAATCCAGAAAGGAATGAAAAACGTCAATCTACATAGGATAGCTCAACACAATCCACAAAGGAAAGAAAAACATGATTTTATCTCACACAGGTATACATCTTCGAATGACGATAGAGATGATCACTGATCCATCTAAGTCGTCGGACCCACAAAGGATCGATAGTTACTATCCCCCGCAATGTCCCACAAAAGATCTGACCCACAAAGGACCGATAGGTAACTAACCCCCGCAAAGAACCACACAGGATCAGACCCACAGAGGATCTGTAGGCGCTGGCCCACACTGGACCGTTGAGCGCTGACCCACATAGGATCGGACCCACACAGGATCTGTAGCACTGACCCACAAAGGATCGCTGAATGCTATAGTCGTCGTCGAATCCCCTGAGGATCTCTGCACAGTCGTCGCCGTCATAGTAGTAGTCACAGCTAGCTCTAGGGTTCCCGCACACAACAAGCTCGTTCGTGAGGGTCCACTCCACGAGCCGAGAGGCTGATACATCAACTGAAACATAATCCAGAGTTGATGTATCCAGAAGTTCCGTATCGCCAACAGGAACTCAACGTCGCAGACGACGCGTCAATCGGACGCCCGGTCTGAGAGTTATTGGCTTTTTCGTCCCAGGGGCCCGGTTGGTTTTTAAGGCAAAACCAATCCGACCGTACTCCACCTGATTCCAATCCTCGGGCGGAGTATTCCAAAAGATCCATCTCACTATGAGGAATTCAACAAAGTCGATGGCACGTTAATCATACGTCTGTAGCTCAAGATATGAGTGTTTCTGCTCCGAGGTCCCGGTTGGTTTCGTGTACGAACCAACCCGGCCGAACCCAATGTATTACGAAACCTTGAGTGTGATATACCGAAACGACCGTATCGATCCAAGGATTGCATCTCCACTAACGGCGCGTCGTTCGGAGGTCTGTAGCCCATGATATGGTCAAAAGACCGAAAGCGGTCTGAAAACGGGGGGTCTGGGCCCGGACCGACCCGGCCCAACCCCCCTGGGTCGGCCCGAACCGGGTCGACCCGACCCGGGTCCAGGTCGGAACCGGTTGGGCGTGACCCGGCCTGGCCAGGGCGGCCCGGCCCGGCCTGGGCCCGACCCGGCCGGCAGGTCGGCTCGGCTTGGCTCGGCTCGGCCGAGCGGCCGAGCAAAGGGAGCCGCGGGCCGTGCTGTCCCGATGGGAAGAGGAGCCGCGGCCCCGCGTGGGTCCGCGCTTGGTCAGCGGACGCGGCAATGCCGCGTCCTGTGTCTCTCCGGACCCGCGTGGTCGAGGATCTGGTCGGCTACCACTGCCGCCGCTTCAGCCGCGGCGGCGCGCCGGGGCGCCGCTGGCAGAGTCCGCGGGCCACCGGTGTTGCTCCGGTGGTCCGATTCCATTTCTGTATGCGTCATAGCACATCCAGAGTCCCATTCGTCACTGTAGAATTAAAAAATTGTCTCTGCGACCCGTTTTGTCGTCGTCTGCCGTTCCTCACACCAAGAATAAAGGGCGGTGGGTTCGGACTTGTTCGTTGGTCCGCACCCACCGCGTTAGCGGTTTGAAACAACACCATAAAAATCCCAGCAATTGATAAACCATGTCCCGCAATAATAATCTTGCCTTGGAGGAAACAAGAATAGGTAAAAGAAATCATTTTCAAACCAACCCCTACCTCGTCGTAGTCGTCGGACGAGTTCTTCACGGAATTTACCGTCGCGGTAGAAGATGATCGCCACGTCACGGAAGGGCATCACGTCGTCGCGGAAGGGCATCGTGTCGACGATCTTCGAGGGTTAAAGAAACACACGGATTTAATTATAACAATTAAATCCATCTTGAGGATAAAAATCACAAAGGAATTAAAAGGACCGTAATCCCCCACCTCAAGATGCCGATCGAAGATCGTCGCGGGGATGGATCGTCGTGGAAGAAGCATCGCGGAGGGAGAATTGTCGGCGTCGTGGAACACGGCGTCGCGTCGTCGATCTCCGAGGGTGATGGAATTCTTCGCGTTCTTCTCGTTCTTCGCATTCTTCGCGTTCTTCGCGAAGGAGGATGAAGATCTAAAGCCTTGGAGTCTTCTCCAAATCCTCTCAACGAGTAATCCTCAAAAAAGAAAAGCGTTGGTCTTATTTTAATAACATGCCAACAAATTGTAAAACAAACTAAGTAAAGACCCATTAATTCATAGAATTTATTTCAAAGAATAAACCGCCCAATTAATAGGAGCGTTTTGGAGTTTAAGGAAATGCCCCAGTTGAATTTCATTTAAGAGGGGGGTTGCGGGTGCGTTACTTAGGGGAAAAGAAACTGTGGGGCTCGTGCGGTCCCCACCTCACAAATATCCTACCAAGAGGGTAGGATATTTTGAATTGCACCTTATCCGTTTTAACTCAGCTTAAGAAGCTTTAAGTGGCTTTAAGCAGCTTTAAGTGAAATAAAATAAAGTCTGTCGTACCACATTATTTTATTTTTTTAACTTAAAGCCCAAAAATTAAAAACCACACCTGAGCAAACGCAACTCCGGAAGAGGTGTTTTTAAGAAAATACAGGTGTTGTGATTCCATCAGTGCCCTCAGAATTTGATTCTGAGCACCTGTTCAAAAGTTAGAAAAACCCGCTCGTTCGTTCACTGAACGTACTCGAGCCAAACTTCGGAACATGATTCCGGGCACACCGGGCCTCGGAATCAGGTGCCGTCAGAAACTGCGTTCTTGTAAAATTCAAAAGAAAATTAAGAAAAAAATATTCCTTGTAATTTACGGGTCTTTACAATCATAATCATTAAAGTAAGAGAATATGAAATTATAAATTGACCAAAGTTTATTATTTACGAATATAATGAAAGGAACAAGACAAGTCGGACTTGAGGTAAGGGATCCGACCTCTCGCTTTCTTTTCAAGTAACCTCTTTTAAGTCATTTCATTTATGATCCATGTTCTTATGTTGGAGGACGTTATTTTATATTAACCATACTATAATTTTTATTTTTATATGATGATATACCCCCTCTTACTCTCATCAATTCTTTTTTTTAGAATTTTTAAGTGGCGACGTTAGGCTGCCGAATTTTCGTAAGGGAACCTACCCCTCTCTTTCTTTTTAAGTACAATATTTTATGTCATTACTTTTAAGCTCATATTTCTTATTATTGGGATGTTCTTTTATATTACACTTCCTTTAATTTTTATGTTCATATGAATAGAGACCCTATTTTCTCTCATCAATCCATTTTGGAAGTTCTGATTGGTGCCATTAGGCTGCCGAATTTTTGTAAGACATCCAACCTCTCCCTTTATTTTTATGTACTATAAGGCCCCGACCTTAAACCTTACTAAATATTGAATTAAATGAATAATTCACATTGTGGATCTTTTCAGTTTTAGAGTTTTAGAGAATTAGGACATAACTGTTACATCTCAAAAGATTACAAAGTAGACTAAGTTTCCATAAAATAAAAACTCTCTTAAAAAGAAACATGTCAAGTTCCATGTTTTATATAGCATGACTTTCCCTTGATTACATCCTTGGCCCTATTCCACATTATGTCCTGTGAAAAACTTTTCAAAAAAACGTGGGGTGAGCATAAAAAGCTCAGTAAGGGATACACAAAGAATAAAAACTGTTAGTTTATCAAAACAAAATGTAAACCATGTATACTTTATCAATGTAATACTTTTCACCTTTATGAAGTAGTAAAAAGTCTTCACTGAATAAAAGATCATTAAATAACCTTTTGTAACCAAAATATTACCATAAAACCCATAAAAAGATCACATAACATATATAGGTAACTTGGGACATAAACACACTTATGTGGAATAACCATACGGTCGACTTCCACACATATCACTTAATAGAATAGCCATTCGTCCAACTTCCATACATACTTAATGGAATAGCCATACGACCGACTTCTATACCCAATGCATTGGAGGTTATAACGTAACCACCCGTCCTGGTATTCACGGCACCCCCCGTCATATGGTTTATCACGTAACCACCTGTAAAATGTCCAAGTACCAATAAAAAATCATAAAACATAAAACCAATATAAAGGAATGATAACATTTCCACATTTCAATCACAATATATCATTTAAATATATTGACATAATATAATCCTTTATCAAAACCATTTTCAATACCAAAATACATAAAAGAGTATATTGTATTTATTTTATTTTAAAAACATTACGGCTTGTTGAGGAAGCCAAAAACCAAATAATACTCGCAGCGGCGGAAAAGGTCGTTGTCACCGCGTATGTTAAAAGAAACATTCCTTTCTGTCGTTTTGTAAAACGCTCCATATAAAAAGATTTCTTTTGTATAAAAGTAAATGTCAAAGGGTTTTATACACCGTATAAAAGAAAGTTGTGTATAAAACGAAATATGCCTCAATGAAAGGAGATTGAGACGAAGTCCCTTACCTCGGGTCCGACTTGACTCGATCGTTCTTTAACGTCCTGAATAATAAACTTGAGTTAATTTATATTTTCTTAAGAAAATTTTTCGAGTTCATTATTCCTTTTATATCACTTATTCCCATGTTATAAACATTATATAATCATTTACGTTAATAATGTTTGTTTTGTCGATATTTGGTCCTTAAGTCGAAAGTGGACTTCCTACGATTACATGTTGTTCGTGTGGTCAAAGGTTATTTATATCCAGAATGAAATTCCATATTTGGATATAATATATATCATATATATCCATCATATACATGTATTTATAATATTACATAATCATTTAGAGGTACGAAATGAAATGCACCGTTCATGGAGACGGTAAGCCGTACGTACGCATGAACGCTACTTTCATTTCTTTGTCATATTAATGGAATTAAAACTAAATGAGAAGTATGTATATTTTAATTCCAGAATTATATTCATCATTTAGATGTATCATTAATCATATATATCGATTATATACATGTACTTATAATAGTACATTACATTTGGGGATAAGAAATGAAATGCACCGTTCATGGAGACGGTAAGCCGTACGTACGCATTAACGCTACTTTCATTTCTATCTCATAATTTAATGGAAAGAAATAATAATGATATAGAGGTATATTATAATTCCAGTATAACATCATATATAATATCTTTAAATCCATCCTTTATATATCCCACTTATGGAATTAACGAATCAAATCACTTTGAGGGGGCGGTAGTCCGCACTTCCTTAAATGAAGATATCGCATTTACCCATAATGGAAACCATAAATGTATGACCAAAATGAAAATACAGAAGCTTAAGGAAAACATAAACATATTATATATCATATATAAATATAGTGACATCTTAATGGCCACCTTTGAAGGTGTTATAAGAATATCGAACAATCATCATTTCGTGAGGCATAAATTCGCCATCCACGGAAACAGTATGTTCTTTAACCATTAGACGTAGGTGTGTGTATGTGTAGCTCTAATAAATATTATAAAAACATCCTAGTATATGGAAGATACTGGATTTGTTACAAAAGAAATGAATAAAAATATTTTAGGGGGTTGGAGAAGAAAAATAAAACAAAAGGACTCAAGTGAAGACATTACCATATAATCGGGTAACTCCCTTTGGTTTGAGCTCAAAGGCTTCCTTGGGAAGACTTCTGCCCAAAGTGAGGCTTAAAGTAGTAATAGAGGGATGTGGAGAGATAAAATGAGTAGGGTTTGGTCGAGCCAAAGGCTTTGGATGTGTGGGTAATTAGGTAGAGGTGGGGGCCTTTTATAAGAGGAGAGGAGGGGCACTCTTGGAAAGTAAGGAAGTGTTATTTTATTTTAGAATGATTTTCGGTTATTAATGGTCCCACATTGATGTGTTTCAAGGATAAGGTGATAAGGGTTCTAAATCTACCCATCCAATAGGTTTCGGACATGTGTAGGTCTTAGATTTTACATTATCTTTCCATTTTATATAAATCGTTAAATAATGAGGTAATTGTTGCATCATCATGGTGTCATAAATAATTTAATTTATTTAATGTCTAAAAATTATAAAAAAAATATCATGATGTAGAAAATAGTTTTAGCTTTCTAATGAATATTTCTAGTAAGAAATACGACTTCTATAAACCAATATAAAAATTGGTTTAGTAAAACATCTCATGTTTGTGTCATTTTAACTTTAACTTTAAATAAAAGGCATAAATGTCATTATCATACCCAAGTGGCTCTATGGGGTACCAAAAATCGTCCCATGGGTTTTCTTGGTCGGCCATAACTCATCCAATAGGGTTAGGACAAGTGTCAAGATATTTTCATTTTATTATAATATCATTTTTACCTTAAATTACACTAATTACCTTTAATCGTGATAAATAAAACATAAAAGTTACTATTCACCAAAATTTATTTTAATCCCATTGAACCACATTTTAATTAATAATGAAAATAATTAAAATTGGATTTTTGAGATTCAAAACAAAAAAGTGGTAAATTCCCATTTAAACGAAAAATCAAATTTTGTAACCACCACTTTGCGGTTTCACTATTCATCAAAAATTGATGTTTTTCAGAAAAAACCAAAACATCACCCTAAGCTATATTTGATATTCCGAATTCAAAAACGAAGTCCATTTTACAAAATTCAAAAAATATTAGTTGCATTGATTAATTTAATAATTAATTCCCGCTGTCAAAACAAATAGCGTGTTTTTATGAAACAATAAGTATCAAAAGATTGACACCAGTTTAAGTCCAATTTCAAAGTGAAATTGATTATAATGACCACCATTGGATTAAATGGTAAAAGTATATTCTAATTTCAATTTAAAACCAATTCAAAAGATAATCTAATCAACTTAATTAATTAGATTAAAAAGAGGCTTTGAATTAAAATACTACATTTTACACTATTCATTAAAAAATGATCTTTATCGGAAAAATACCAAAAAATTACACAAAGTAATATTTGATGTCCTGATTCTAAAGAAGAGTTTTATTTGGTCCAATAGAATGTATAAAAGTGACCAAAACTATATTTAATGACGGTTCGCCATCAAATGTTGATAAGTGGACCTTTCGTGAAAATTAGAGTATATAAGCCTAAAATTGAATTCTTTTCGTATTTTAAGCCTTTATCCTTTATTAGATAAATGTAAAAAAAATTAACAGACATATATAATCATATTTTATTTATTTCTATCCATTCCCGCCAGTACAATGGCTACGTGATAACTAACATTTAAAATAATATTATTTTATTACTAGTGTGCAACATACGATTTCAAAGAAACTCTTTGTTGCCTATCGGGTACGCTATCAGAAATAGCAACCCCTTTAAAGTAAAATTAATTTTTAATTCACAAATATTAATAAATATGAAAATGTATTATTCTTATTTTACCAGGGATGTTACATCCTTCTCCCCTTTTGGGAATTACATCCTCACAATTTTATTCACTTATCCAAATAAGTGGGGGTATTTATCCCTCATAGCATTTTCATATTACCATGTTGCCTCTTCAATCATATGGTTTTTCCACAAAACCTTTACCTGATGAATCGCCTTATTCCGTAACACCTGCTCCCTGTGGTCAACAATCTGGACCGGTTGTTCCTCATAAGAGAGATTCTCTTCCAACTGAACTACCTCTAGGCTCAAAACATGAGATGGATCTGGCATATACTTCCTCAACATCGAAACATGAAAAACATTGTGTACCTGAGATAAACTCGAAGGTAATGCCACTCTGTATGCAACTGATCCAACTCTCTCCAGAATTTCATATGGTCCAATGAACCTTGTACTCAGCTTTCCTTTCTTACCAAACTGCATCACACTTTTCCGTGTTGAGACTTTGAGAAAAACATGATCACCTACCTCGAAAGATAGATCCTTCCTCTGGTTATCCACATAACTCTTCTGTCTGCTCTGAGCTGTTTTAATGTGTTTTTGAATCAACTGAACTTTTTCTTCCATCTCTTCTACCAATTCTGGTCCCATCAGCTTCCTTTCACCCACTTCATCCCAAAATGCTAGAGTTTGACACTGCTTCCCATATAATGCCTCAAATGGTGACATCTGTACCCTGGAATGAAAACTGTTACTATATGAAAATTCAACCAAAGAAAGATGGTGGTCCCAACTTCCCTGATAATCCATCGAACAAGCTCATAACATATCCTCCAAGGTCTGAATTGTTCGTTCTGACTGCCCATCTGATTGAGGAGGAAAAGCTGTACTAAAATTTAATTCAGTACCCAATGACTTCTAAAGGCCTTTCCAAAAGTTAGAAGTAAACCTGAGATCACAGTCAGATACAATGGAGAGAGGAACTCCATGTAACCTGACTATCTCTTTAAGATACAAACGGGAAAGTTGATCTAGGGAAAAATTATCTCGTATGGCAAGGAAATGAGTAGATTTAGTCAAGCGATCAACCATAACCCAGATTGTATTATTACCTCGAGATGTCTTCGGTAATCCCACAACAATGTCCATGGATATATTCTCCCATTTCCACTCTGGAACTGGTAAAGGCTAAAGCATCCCTTTTGGTAACTTCCGCTCTGCTTTAACCTGCTGACAAGTCAAACACTTCACAGTAAAATCATCGATATCTCTTTTCATTCCATCCCACCAGTATTACTCCCGCAGATCTCTGTACATCTTAGTACTTCCAGGATGAACTGAAAACGGAGAACTATGAGCTTCACATAACAACTCTCTCTTCAACTGTGAATCACAAGGCACACATAATCTCTTCCCAAATATCAAAACACAATAATTATCAATGTTGAATTCATGAAACTTACCTTTCTGAACCAGCTCTACCTTTTTCTGCAACTCACTATCTTGCTTCTGTGCTTGCTTGATTCTGTCTGATATAGAAGATCTCACTGATACCTGAAACAAAACAAAAGGACATCCTGCACCAACAACTTCTATGCCAAAGTTCATCAAATCCTTAACCAAAGGATCAAGTTCCAAATACAAAATCGTTAATGAAACATTACTTTTTCAACTCAAATCATCATCAACTTTATTGGATTTTCCCGGATAGTAATGAATTGTAAAATCATAATCCTTGATTAATTCCAGCCATCTCCTCTGTCTCATGTTCAATTCTTTCTAAGTGATTATATACTTTAAACTTTTGTGATCAGTATATATTTCAAACTTTACTCCATACAAATGATGTCTCCATATTTTTAAAGCAAAAACAACAGCAGCTAATTCCAAATCATGTGTAGGGTAATTTACCTCATGAGTTTTCAACTGACGTGAAGCATAAGCAATTACCTGATCATTATACATAAGGACACAACCAAGTCCCTTCAACGAATCATCACTGTATATAAAAAACTCACCATTCCTGGAAGGAAGTTCCAAAACTGGAGCATTCACCAATATTCTTTTCAACTCCTAAAAACAATCATCATATTCTTTTGTCCAGATGAACTTTACACCCTTACGAGTTAGCTTAGTCATTAGACTAGATAACCGTGAAAAAATTTCAACAAACCTTCGGTAGTAACCTTCCAAACCAAGAAAACTACGGATCTCAGTTACATTTGTGGGTCTTTTCCATTCTTCAACAACTTTTGTTTTAGCAGGATCAACAGTTATGCCATCTTTTGAAACAATGTGACCCAGGAAATAAATTTTTTGTAACCAAAACTCACACTTGCTAAATTTTCCATATAGTTTCTTTTCATTTAATGATTGCAAGATAACCCTTAAATGAATTTCATGCTCCTCTTTACTTTTAGAAAACACCAAAATATCATCAATGAAAACATCCAAAAACTTATCAAAGAACTCATGGAAAATTCTATTCATAAGGTCTATGAATATAGTAGGTGCATTGTTTATCCCAAAAGGAATAACTACAAATTAAAAATGGCCATATCTAGTATGGAACGCAGTCTTCGGAACGTCTGCTTCTTTTAGTTTCAACTGATGGTACCCCAACCTCAAGTCAATATTCGAAAAATACTGAGCTCCCTAGAGTTGATCAAATAAATTATCAATATGAGGCAAAGGATACTTGTTCTTAACAGTAATATTATTCAAGGATCTATAATCAATGCAAAGTCTCATTGAGCCATCTTTCTTTTTAGCAAAAAAGACAGGAGCACCCCATGGTGATGTTATAGGTCGAATGAAACCTTTATCTAATAACTCCTGCAATTGATTCTTTAACTCTAAAAGTTCAACTTGAGCCATTATATAAGGGGGTTTTGAAATTGGATTAGAATCAGGAACTAAGTCAACAGTAAATTCGACTTCCCGATCATGAATAATACCAGGTAACTCATCAGGAAAACATCAAGATACACATTTACCACTAACATATCATTAATCCGAACAGTTTCTTTATTTTCAACAATATTTGCATGGTAACATTCATTTCCATCTTTTACTAGTTTCTCAACTTCCTGATATGTTATCAAAATCAAGGGTTCATTCTTGTACACAAACTGAAAATATTTCTGAAAAGAAACCATTTTAGCTCTGCAGTCAATCTTAGCATGATAAACAGAAAGCCAATCCATGCCCAAAATAACATCAAACTCTACTAGAGGCAAAACAATAAGGTTTGCTGGTAGATTCTTTCGACACACAAGGATAGGAAGGTTCTTATAATTCCTTTTTGTCTCAACGTTCCCTCCGGGTGTTATTACCATAAGTTCAGGTTTCATATCTTGAGATGGAATTTCCAATTTCCTATACAAATTCTCAGAAATGAAAGAATGTGTAGACCCTGAATAAAACAACACATTGGCATAATCTGAACAAACAAACAGTGTACCTGATACCACTTCATTCGATGGACCAACATATGCTGAAGTTGTTGAAAAGGATTTCACCACCCCTTTCTGCTTGTAGTCTGGCTGCTTTCCCCCATTTGAGTTCTTCGTTAGACACTCATTTGCATAATGACCCATTTCATTACACATAAAACATCTTACCGCTGGCTTTTCATTACCTGCTTGATCATCTTCCTTACAGTTATGAGCAATATGACCAGACTTTCCACACCGAAAGCACTTACCAGACATGGATAAACATTCTCCAGGATGCATTTTACCACACTTCTCACAGGATGGATATTTGGTTTTCTTAGCTCCTTGCTTCTTTGATGAATTCTTCCCCTTTTCCTGCCAACAAGACCTCTTATTCCGCTGTATGTCATAGAACACCTGATCATCAGCAAACTCCATTTCCACCTTCTTCGCACATCGAACAAGTTTTTCATAACTTTTGAACTCACGAGAAGCTAAAGCCCATCGATATTTTGGCTTTAACCCTCATTAAAAATGGTTTATTTTACTATCAATATCTCGTATGAAGTTTGGAGCATACCTTTCCAATCGAGTGAACTTTGCTTCATAGGCAGCCACTGAGTCCTCCCCTTGCCTCAATTCCAAGAATTGCTTTTCCATCCTATGTCGAACAGCCTTAGGAAAATACTTCTCAAGAAACATACCTTTGAATTCATCCTAGTGAAGATCCTCAATCTCATCACTATCCCTGATATTTTTTACCATTGACCACCACTGATCAGCTTCCCCTTCAAAACTGTAAACAACAAGACTAACCTTTTGATGTTTTGAACACCCTATGACATCAAAAATATTCTCCAGTGCTTTAATCCACCCTTCAGCTTTTACGGGGTCAGATGATCCTCTGAATGATGGGGGATGTTGCCTCATGAAATGTTCCACCACTGACATGTTCCTCTACGGTTGATCTGGCTGATCTCGTGCATGGATACCACCACCATTTATAGCCTGAGTCAACTATGCCATCACTGGAACAAACTGTTCAGTTCCAATTCCAACCATCTCAGGTTGCTGATTTGGAAGGTTGTCTTCCTCCTGATGTCGTCCCAACATAGCTGCTTTGTTTCCTCTACGGAAAACCATTCTGAACACAAAAATATCTTAGTCGAATCAACATGGTAATCTTTAAATTCTATATCATTTCAGTCATACCATAAATTAACTAATAATTAACAATTTTCTAACTCCTAAAGTTGTCTAAACTGACCTTTGATACCAACTATAAGGCCCCGGCCTTAAACGTTACTTAATATTGAATTAAATGAATAATTCACATTGAGGATATTTTCAGGTTAAGAGTTTTAGAGAATTAGTACATAACTGGTACATCTCAAAAGATTACAAAGTAGACTATGTTTCCATAAAAAACTCTCTTAAAAAGAATCATGTCTAGTTCCATGTTTTATATAGAATGACTTTCCCTTGATTCCATCCTTGACCCTATTCCACATTAATTCCTGTGAAAAACATTTCAAAAAAACATAGGGTGAGCATAAAAATAACAGTAAGGGATACATAATGAATAAAAACTGTTAGTTTATCAAAACAAAAAGTAAACCATGTATACTTTATCAAAGTAATACTTTTCACCTTTCTAAAGTAGTAAAAACTCTTCACTGAATAAAATATCATTACATACCCTTTTGTAACAAAAATATTACCATAAAACCCATAAAAAGATCACATAACATATATAGGTAACTTGGGACATAAACATACTTATGTGGAATAACCATACGGCCGACTTCCACACATATTACTTAATGGAATCTCCATTCGGCCAACTTCCATACATACTTAATGGAATAGCCATACGGCTGACTTCTATACCCAATGCATTGGAGGTTATAATGTAACCACCCATCCTGGTATTCACGGCACCACCCGTCATATGGTTTATCACGTAACCACCCGTAAAATGTCTAAGTACCAATATAAAATCATAAAACATAAAACCAATATAAAGGAATGATAATATTTCCACCTTTCAATCACAATATATCATTTAAATATATTGACATAATATAATCCTTTATCAAAACCATTTTCAATACCAAAATACATAAAAGAGTATATGGTATTTATTTTATTTTAAAAATATTATGGCTTGTTGAGGAAGCCAAAGACCAAATAATACCCGCGGCGGCGGAAAAGGTCGTTGTCCCCTCATAAATTAAAAGAAACATTAATTTCTGTCATTTTGTAAAACGCTTCATATAAAAAGATTACTTTTGTATAAAAGTAAATTTCATATGGTTTTATACACCGTATAAATGAAAGTTGTGTATAAAACGAAATATTCCTCAATGAAAGGAGACTGAGACGAAGTCCCTTACCTCGGGTCCGACTTGACTCGATCGTTCTTTAACGTCCTGAATAATAAACTTGAGTTAATTTCTATTTTCTTAAGAACCTTTTTTGAGTTCATTATTACTTTTATATCACTTATTTCCATGTTATAATCATTATGTAATCATTTAAGTTAATAATGTTTGTTTTCTTGATATTTGGTCCTTAAGTCGAAAGTGGACTTCTTACGATTACATGTTGTTCGTGTGGTCAAAGGTTCTTTATATCCAGAATAAAATTCCTGATTTGGATATCATATATATCATATATATCCAGCATATACATGTATTTATAATATTACATAATCATTTAGAGGTAATAAATGAAATGCACTGTTCATGGAGACGGTAAGCCGTACGTACGCATGAACGCTACTTTCATTTCATTGTCATATTAATGGAATTTAAACTAAATGAGAGGTATGTATATTTTAATTCCAGAATTATATTCATCATTTAGATGTATCATTCATCATATATATCTATTATATACAAGTACTTATAATAGTACATTACATTTGGGGATAAGAAATGAATGCACCGTTCATGGAGACGGTAAGCCGTACGTACGCATGAACGCTACTTTCATTTATATCTCATAATTTAATAGAAAGAAATAATAATTATATAGAGGTATATTATAATTCTAGTATAAAGTCATATACAATAACATTAAATCCATCCTTTATACATCCGACATATGGCATTAACAAATCAAATCACTTTGAGGGGGTGGTAGTCCGCACTTCCTTAAATGAAGATATCACATTTACCCATAATGGAAACCATAAAGGTATGCCCAAAATAAAAAATACAGATTCTTAAGGAAAACATAAACATATTATATATCATATATAAATATAGTGACATCTTAATGGCCACCTTTGAAGGTGTTAGAAGAATATCGAACAATCATCGTTTCGTGAGGCAGAAATTCTCCATCCACGAAAACAGTATGTTCTTTGACCATTAGATGTAGGTGTGTGTATGTGCAGCTCGAATCCTTTTTATAAAAACATCCTAGTATATGGAATATACTGGAGTTGTTACAAAATAAATGAATAAAAAGATTTTAGGGGGTTGTAGAAGCAAAATAATACAAAAGGACTCAAGTGAAGACATTACCTTATAATTAGGTAACTCCCATTGGTTTGAGCTCAAAGGCTTCCTTGAAAAGAATTCTGCCCAAATTGAGGCTTCAAGGAGTAAGAGAGGGATGTGGAGAGACAAAATGATCAGGGTTTGGTCGATCCAAAGGCTTTGGAAGTGTGGCTAATGAGTTAGAGGTGGGGGCCTTTTATAAGAGGAGAGGAGGGGCACTCTTGGAAAGTAAGGAAATGTTATTTTATTTTAGAATGAGCTTCGGTTATTAATGGTCCCACATTGATTTATTTCTAGGATAAGGTGATAAGGGTTCGAAATCTAGCCCTACAATAGGTTTTGGACATGTGTAGGTCTTATATTTTACATTATCATTCCATTTTATTTAAATCGTTAAATAATGAGGTAATCGTTGCATCATCATGGTGTCATAAATAATTTAATTTATTTAATGTCTAAAAATTATAAAACAAATATAATGATGTAGGAAATCGTTTTATCTTTCTAATGAATATTTATAGTAAGAAATATAAATTGTATAACCCCATGTAAAAATTGGTTTAGTAAAACATCTCATGTTTGTGTCATTTTTACTTTAACTTTAAATAAAAGGCATAAATTTCATTATCATACCCAAGTGGCCCTATGGGGTTACCAAAATCGACCCATGAGTTGTCTTGGTCGGCCATAACTCATCCAATAGTGTTAGGACATGTGTCAAGATATTTTCATTTTATTATAATATCATTTTTACAATAAATTACACTAATTACCTTTAATCGTGATTAATAAAACATAAAAGTTACTATTCACCAAAATTTATTTTAATCCCATTGAACCACATTTTACGTAATAATGAAAATCAGTTAAATTGGATTTTTTAGATTCAAAACACCGAAGTGGTAAAGTCCCATTTAAACAAAAAATCAAATTTTGTAACCACCACTTTGCGGTTTCACTATTCATCAAAAATTGATGTTTTTCAGAAAAAAACCAAAACATCACCCTAAGCTATATTTGATATTCCGAATTCAAAAATGAAGTCCATTTTACAAAATTCAAAACAAATAAGTTGCATTAATTAATTTAATAATTAATTCACGTTGTCAAAACAAATAGCGTGTTTTTATTAAACAATAAGTATCAAAAGATTGACACCTGTTTAAGTCCAATTTCAAAGTGAAATTGATTCCAATGACCAACATTGGATTAAATGGTAAAAATATATTCTAATTTCACTTTAAAACCAATTCAAAAGATAATATAATCATCTTAATAAATTATATTAAAAAGTAGTTTTGAATTAAAATACAACATTTTACAGTATTAATTAAAAAATGAACTTTATCGGAAAAATACCAAAAAATTACACAAAGTAATATTTGATGTTCAGATTCTAAAGAAGAGTTTTATTTGGTCCAATATAATGTATAAGAGTGACCAAAACTATATTTAATGATGGATCTCCATCAAATGTTGATAAGTGGACCTTTCGCGAAATTAGAGTATATAAGGATAAAATTGAATTCTTTTCGTATTTTAAGCCTTTATCCTTTATTAGATAAATGTAAAAACATTTAACAAACATATATAATCATATTTTAGTTATTTCTATCCATTCCCGCCAGTACAATGGCTACGTGTTAACTAACATTTAAAATAATATTATTTTATTACTAGTGTGCAACGTACGATTTCAAAGAAACTCTTTGTTGCGTATCAGGTACGCTATCGAACATAGCAACCCCAATAAAGTAAAATTAATATTCAATTCGAAAATATTAATAAATATGAAAATGTATTATTCTGTATTTACCTAGGATGTTACATGTACTCTCCTTTATGTCACATCTTTTAAGCTCCTCTTTGTTATGTTTGGGGATTTTCTTTTATATTCCTCTTTCTGTACATTTTATTTTAATATTATGAGAGACCCTATTTGACCTCATCAATCTATTTTTGGAAGTTTTAAGTGGCGCCATTAGGCTGCCGAGTTTTTGTAAGGGATTTTTCATCTCACTTTTAATCCCGTGATATTTATGCTACATTTACCACCATTTACTTTGAGTGGTATATGTACTGCCCATTATTCTACTCTTTGTGTAATATAATTTGGTTTATGAGTATTTACATCAATGGTGTATTGTCTTTCTTTCATGGGGTGTATGTTTCGAAAGATACCCAAGTCGGTAAGGGTACTTTTCACCCTCCTCTTTTTAAAAGACTTATTTTGTTGGGTCTTTTAATTATCATATTTTAATGTTGGGATATGTTCTTATATATCCTTATTGATATACATTTTATGTCCAAGTTCTGAGATACCCTTTTTATCTATCATCAACTGATTTTCTGAATGTTAAGGTGACGCCGTTAGGCTGTCGAATTTTACCAAGGGAACTTCTTAAACCAATTTCGATTTCTTTGGGTTCAACATGTAGAAATTGAATATGTCATCCTTTGAATATGTGTGAATGAACATTGATTGTTTTACACTTAATATCCACTTATATTGTGTGTATTTATATTTGTTACACATATTATGAGATTGATTTATCCTTAATTGAAGGATACCTTCTCTACAGGGGATTTCATCTCATTTTACATTTCTATTGAGACTTCATTGTTGTTATGCACCAATTCACTCTTATATGGTGTATATACTGTCCTTTTGAATATTATATCATGAATGCCTTTATTCTCATGATATTATAAAGTTCTGATTAAATGTTATTCCTCAATTATTGTATTCAAGTGTCTCTAATTTTGTTAAAACCCCTTTAACTAAAATATCGTTATAAATGTTTTAATGATTTATTCTTATAAATATTTCTCATTAATATCCATGTTTTAAAAATGGTTTTAATAATTTATTTATATGGATATTAATGGTTTAAAATGTTAAAATCTTCAAAGTGGTATGGGAAACTTTGATTCAAATATCTCTTTATTAAATGTTTTAAATGGTTTTGAAAATGGTTTTTAGAATGGATTCATTATTTCAATATCTTAAAATGTTATATTGTTATTGTAATGTGGGAATGTTATATTTACTTTATGCTTAAGTTATGTTCTATGATTATGGTATGGTTCTTGGGCATTGTTTATGAAGACGGGTGGTTCCGTGATAAACTAAGGGTGGGTGAGCCCGATATAGCTCTCCAATGCATTGGGTAACGTGAAGGAGTTAAACATTAAGGTTTCTCCGAAGAGATTTAGGGAATATACATTGATGGGTATTCCAAATGTAACCATGAGGGTTACTCCCTACATAAGAATGTTATGAATGCCTCATGTTACCTTTATGAATTATGATTTCTATTGAGTTATGGATAAATATTATGATTTCATGAGGTATGTTAAATTTATTATTTTTTATGAGTAAAGTATGATATCATTGATTCTTATTTATACATGGACCGAGGTTTTCTATCCATACTGTTATAACCCTTACTGAGCTTTTTATGCTCATCCCATGTTTTTGAAATGTTTTCACAGGACATAAAGTTGAATAGGGTCAAGGATGCGATCAAGGAAATGTCAGGCTGACTAAAACAAGGAACTAGACATGAATCTTTTGTTCAAGAGTTTTTATTTAGTGAAAAAGATGGAATCTTTGTAGATGTGTCTACTTTGTAATCTTTGAGATGTAATAGTTATGTCCTAATTCTCTAAAACTAGAAACCTGAAAAGATCCTCAATGTGAATTATTCAATGTAATTCAATATTATGTAATATTATAAGGTTGGGTCCTTATAGTTGGTATCAGAGGTCGGTTTAGATAACTTTAGAGGTTAGAGTATTCTTTAAGCATAAGTGACAAGTTGTGTATAACCACAATGGTTTTTATATAAGATAGATTCATTGTTATTTTTGATTGATGGAATGAGTTTGAGATAACTTGGATAAGTATATCTTAGTGTTTATATTCCTCTTTATCACATGATGATTTTGTTATACTCACATAGACCTTTTTTGTTTTAGTAAATGGATGGATCTAGCAGTCACCAAAGTGATAATGGGTTTGAAGGAAACTGTGGTGGTTCTCTGATTAAGAGACTGGATGAAATGGGTGATTCAATGAGAAATCTCGTTGTTATTCTAAACCAACTATCAAGAGTCATGATCAACCACTTTAACCTTGGTGAGTTCTCTAATTAATCTTGTATGAGAGAACCAACTCGATGTGGATGTTCAGGTGATAATTATAAAGGTAACCATTAGGGTTTATATGATCCTTACTTTTGTGGTAATTAAGGGTTACTATATGTTATGATGGAAAATGAAAGGCATGAGATAAACATGAGGTTAAAATATGTTATGGTTATTTTTGATGAATTTATCTCTTTTTGAGGTATGTTATAAAATTATATAGTTTTAGAAAAAGGACAACACGCAGACAATGTGACAACCCGTCGCGTCGGACAATGCTGTGGGAATCGAACCCACAACTAAAGTGCAACTTTTATTTCTCGCCTACCACTGGACTATGTGAAGTCCTTGGTTAGTTTGAATAATTCAATATAGTTATATGATTCTATGAATCAATAATAAGTTTATTTTGGGTTATCTATGGAAATGATTATCTTATCATGGAGAATATGTGATTAGGCTAATTACTTTTCAATGTGAGACTTTAAGAGTAACTGGTGTTATTTGGAGATAAATGTTAAGATTTACTTTGGAAGACAATGTGATTAAATCCTTCAGAGATTTGTGTTTCAATATTAGTTTGGAGTACTTTGAAGAATTTTATGGATAGCTATTTATTGAATGGTCTTTGTTGAACTTTGGGTATTGTTGGACAAATTTTAGAGACTAGGAGTAGTTTTTCTTTTTGTAAAAAAATAACCTTTTTTGGTATTATCTGATCTCGTACTAAACTTTTTGTTTTGGTTTTGGTCGATATCTAAATACATGGGAGATATATAGTTCTCTTTTGTGGATTAGGTGATTCTCAAGAAGTTGATTATAGTACTCTTAATGCGAACAAGTCTTCCTAAATACTCGTCTTTTAGAGAAAATATGAGTTTGATTAAGGAATCTAGTAAAAGTTGAAAGTCTACATGACCAGTAATTATGTTTCATTATGATTTAGTTAAGCTCAAAAATAAATTCCTCAATTAAGAGTAACTTAAAACAAAAATGTTTTCTGTTATCTTTTCTTACTGGGGAATCGAATACCGTTTAACCCATCACAAGCTTGTGATTTTCTCGTGTTTAGCATTATCCTAGACATGTTTACCATCAATCTCCATCAGAAAATGACCCTTTGTTTTTTACTCCATATACATATTTTCATACTTGGAATCCTAATATGGGTTAACTCGGGTGACCTTTGTACTTCTCTCTCATTCTTTTTAAGTGGTAGTTTTACTGACTCTTATTCCGATGTGGGACTTTCAATGGAGTTTCCAAGCCAAATTGGTAAATTGCGAGGACGCAATTCCCAAAAGGGGGGATGGATGTAACATCCCAGGTAAATAAATAATATTACATTCTAATGTTTATCAATATTTGTGAATAAAATGTTAATACTATTTTAAAGGGAATGCTATGCTCGATGGTGTACCCAATACGCAACAACGAGTTTCTTTGAAATCTTACGTTGCACACTAATAATATAATAATATTACAATAGTTAATGCCTTGCTGTTGTAAGGGAGGGAATGAACATAAATAACTAAAAAATGATTACATATTTTTGTTAAATATTTTTACATTTATCCAATAAATGTTAGAGGCTTAAAATCCAAATGAATCCAACTTTAAGAATTAATACTCTAATATTTTTAAAATATTGTTTTACCGCCTTTTGATGGCGAACCATTTTTTTAAATCTATATTTTGAAACTTTTATAAGCTATATCTGTAAAATAAACCTATTATTTATTATTGGGACATTACAATTTACTTTGGATAAATTTCTGGTGTTTTTCTGAAAATGTGCATTTTTTTAATGAATAATGAAAAGTGTTGTATTTTAATTCAATACCTCTTTTTAATCTAATTAATTTATATAGATATATTATCTTCTTAATTGGTTTTAAAGTGAAATTAGAATATATTTTTACCATTTAATCCAATGGTGGTCATTGGAATTAATTTCACTTTGAGATTGGACATAAACGAGTGTCAATCTTTTGACAGATATTGTTTCTTAAAAACACGCTATTTGTTCTGACCACAGGAATAAATTGTTAAATTAATTATTGTAAATTACATGTTTTGAATTTTTTAAAATAGACATAAATTTTGAATTCTGAATATCAAATATAGCTTAGGGTGATGTTTTGGTATTTTTCTGAAAAACATCAATTTTTGATGAATAGTGAAACCACTAAGTGGTACTTAAAAAACTGATTTTTCGATTAAATGAAATTTTACCACCTATGTGTTTTGAATTTCAAAAATCCAACATACATGGTTGTCATTAGGAAGTAAAATTTTGTTCAATGGGATTAAAATAATTTTTTTCTGAATAGTAACTTTTAAGTTTTTAATCGTGATTAGAGGTAATTAGTGTAGTTTAAGGTAAAAATAACATTTTAATATTATGAAATGACCATGAAAAATGTCCTACCCTTATTGGATGTGTCATGGCCGAACAAGACAACCCATGGGTCTATTTGTTGGACCACATGGATCCACTTGGGTAAGATAATGACATTAATGCCTTTTATTTAAAGTAAAAGTTAAAATAACACAAACATGTATTGTTTTACTAAAACAATTTTTACATTGGGTTATATAATTAAGATTTTTTTACTATAAATAGTAATTATAAAGCTAAAAAGAATAAATAAATAATAATATTTTTTTAATTTTTAGACATTAATTAAATTAAATCAGTTTTGACATCATGATGATGTAGTTATTACCTCGTTATTTAACGATTTAAATAAAATGAAAATATAATGTAAAATATAGGCCCTAAACTTGTCAAAAACCTATTGGATGTGTGGATTTAGAACTATTATCATCTTATCCTCGAAATATATAATTGTGGAACCTTTAAAATCCGAAAAACATTTTATAATAATGTTACTTTTCAAGACTTTCCAAGAGTGCCCCTCCTCTCCTCTTATAAAAGGCCCCCACCTTTACCACCTTAACCACACCTCTCAAGCCTTTCGCTCAGCCAAGCCTTGCCCATTTTGTCTCTCTACATCCCTATCTTACTCTTAGAAGCCTCAATTTTGGCAGAAGTCTTACCATGGAAGCCTTTGAGCTGAAATCAAAACGAGTTACCCGATTTAAAGGTCGTGTCTTCTCTTGTGTTCTTATGTTTTATTTTGCTTCTCCAACACCCAAAACTCGTTTTTATCCTTTATTTTGTAACAAAATAAGTATCTTCAATATACTAGGATTTTTTTATAATAAGTATTCTAGCTACAATTACACACACATCCGTCTAATGGTTAAATAACATACTGTTTCTGTGGATGGCGAATTACTGCCTCACGAAATGATGATTGTTCAATATTATTTTAACACCTTTAAAGGTGGCCATTATGATGTCACTATATTTTATATATGATATATATGGTATTTATATTTTTCATATGCTTCTGTATTTTATATTTAAAACATACCTTTATGCTTTGAATGTTGTGCAAATGCGTTAATTTCATACGAGGAAGTGTGGACTACCGCCCCCTCAAGTGATGTGACTCGTTCATGCAATACATGGAATGTATAAATCATGAAATTAATAAACTTACGTGACCTATATAACATATATATTATAATGGAATTAATATATATATATATATATATCTCTAAATTATTTTTAATTCCATTAATATGTCAAAGAAATGAAAGTAGTGTTCAAGCGTACGTACGGCCTATCGTCTCCATGAACGGTGCATTTCATTTCTTTTTATCTCCAAATGTTATAGAATAGTATAAAATGAATATTTACTGGATATATAAGATATTTAAATCATTAATAATATTCTGAAGATGATAAACTTATAACTACATGGACAATCTTTTTCAAACAAGTTCATTTTTGACTCATGTACCAAACATCGACAAAAACATCTAATATGAACTCACATTATTAGCCAATTATTATAACATTATAATATGTGATATAAACTGAGTAATAATCTTTAAAGGAGGACCTTAAGAAATTATAAATTGACCAATGTTTATTATTCAGGAATATAAAGAAACGAACAAGACATGTCGTACTTGAGGTAAGGGATCCGACCTCTCGCTTTCTTTTCAAGTACCCTCTTTTATGTCATTTAATTTATGATCCATGCTCTTATGTTGGAGGATGTTATTCTATATTAACCATACTGTAATTTTTATTTTTATATGATGAGATACCCCCTCTTAATCTCATCAATTATTTTTTTAGAATGTTTAAGCGGCGCCGTTAGGCTGCCGAATTTTGGTAAGGGAACCTACCCCTCTATTTCTTTTTAAGTACACTATTTTATGTCATTACTTTTAAGCTCATATCTCTTATGATTGGGATGATAATTCATATTAAACTTACATTAATTTTTATGTTCATATGATTAGAGACCCTATTTTTTCTCATCAATCCATTTTGGAAGTTCTAATTGGCGCCGTTAGGCTGCTGAATTTTCGTAAGAGATCCAACCTCTCCCTTTCTTTTTAAGTACTCTCCTTTATGTCACTTCTTTTAAGCTCCTATTTGTTATGTTTGGGGATTTTATTTTATATTTTTCTTTCTGTAAATTTTATGTTAATATTATGAGAGACCCTATTTGATCTCATCCATCCATTTTTGGATGTTTTAAGTGGCGTCGTTAGGCTGCTGAGTTTTCGTAAGGGATTTTTCATCTCACTTTTATTCCCATGAGATTTATTCTACATTTTCCACCATTTACTTTTAGTGGTATATTTACTTCCCATTATTATACTCTTTGTGTAATATACTTTCTTTTATGAGTATTTACATCAATTTTGTATTGTCTTTCTTTCATGGGGTGTATGTTTCAAAAGATACCCAAGTCGGTAAGGGAAATTTTCACCCTAATCTTTTTAAAAGACTTATTTTGTTGGGTCTTTTAATTTACATATTTCAATGTTGGGATATGTTATTCTATATCCTTATTGATGTAAATTTTATTTCCAAGTGATGAGATACCCTTTTTATCTCTCATAAACTCATTTTCTGAATTTTAATGTGACGTCATTAGGCTGTCGAATTTTACCAAGGGAAATTCTTAACCCAATTTCGATTTCTTTGGGTTCAGCATGTAGTTATTGAATATGTCATCCTTTGAATATGTTTTATTGACCTTTGATTGTTTTACAGTTAATATCCACTTATATTGGGTGTATTTATATTTGTCACACATAATTATGAGCTTGATTTATCCTTAATTTAAGGATACCTTCTTTACAGGGGATTTCATATCATTTTACATTTCTATTGAGACTTCATTGTTGTTAGGAACCAATTCACTCTTATATGGTGTATATAATGTCCTTTGGAATATTATATCATGGATTACTTTATTCTCATGATATTATAAAGTTCTGATTAAATGTTATTCCTCAATTATTGTATTCAAGTGTCTCTCATTTGGTTAAAAACCCTTTAACTAAAATACCGTTTTAAATGTTTTAATGATTTATTCTTATAAATATTTCTCATTAATATCCATGTTTTTAAAATGGTTTTAAGGATTAATTTATATGGATATTAATGGTTTAAAATGTTAAAAGCTTCAAAGTGGTATGGGGCACTTTGATACAAAGATCTCTTTATTAAATTTTTTTAATGGTTTTGAAAATAGTTATTAGAATGGATTCATTATTTCTATATCATAAAATGTTATATTTTTATTGCAATGTGGGAATGCTATATTTTCTTTATGCTTAAGTTATGTGCTATGATTATGTTAGGGTTCTTGGGCATTGTTTATGATGACGGGTGGTTCCCTGATAAACTAAGGGTGCGTGAGCCCGATATAGCTCTCTAATTCATTGGGTAATGCGAAGGAGTTAAACGGTAAGGTTTCTTTGAAGAGATTTAGGGAATATATTGTGGTGGGTATTCCAAATGTAACCATGAGGGTTACTCCCTATGTAATAATGTTATGAATGCCTCAGGTTACCTTTATGTATTATGATTTCTATTGAGTTATGCATAAATCTTATGATTTCACGAGGCATGTTAAATTGCTTATGTTTTATGAGTAAAGTATGATTTCATTGACTCTTATGTATACATGTATTGATGTTTTCTATGCATACTGTTATAACCCTTAGTGAGATTTTTATGCTCATCCCAAGTTTTTGAAACGATTTCACAGGACATAATGTTGAATAGGGTCAAGGATGGGATCAAGGAAATGTCAGGCTATCTAAAACAAGGAATAGACATGACTCTTATGTTCAAGAGTTTTTATTTTGTGAAAAAGATAGAAGCTGTTTAGATGTGTCTACTTTGTAATATTTGAGATGTAATATTTATGTCCTAATTCTCTAAAACTATAAACCTAAAAAAATCCTCAGTGTGAATTATTCAATGTAATTCAATATTAAGTAATGTTATATGGTCAGGTCCTTATATTAACTATTTAGAGAATGAATATAAATGGATGCATGAACAGTTTCCCCCAGAAGGAATGCGTAACACCCATAGATGTTATATTATATGGGAAACAATTTTGAATGATATTATATAAATATTTCATGAGTAAAATATCCATTTTATTTGAAAAATTATTTTTAAAACATAAAACCTTTTGAAAACTCTACTTTTTAAAATAACTTGAAAACTAATAAATAGTTAAATCATTTTGAAATTTTTTTCCATTTTAATTTTTTTTGTAAACTAGTTAATTATGATTTGAAAACCATAAACCATTTATAAAATCTTTTTTACATGAAAATCACCTTCAATTCACATATGATATCATATTTTAAAACATGGTTTTTTGAAATCAAATAGATTTCTAACAGAAGAGTGAAATACATATAGCGTTTTTTCAAATACATTTTTCATAATCATATTAATTAAAAAATATTCAAAAACAATTGTACTAATAAATATAGATATCATGAATAAATATATAAGAATAAAATTCATGATATTTATAATGATATGGATTATAATATTTAATCAAACCAAGCATTAATGTAAACAATATCGAAAATCAGTGACATTGTTTCAATAAACAATCATCACTTGGTAACTTGGAATCATAATATCCATGGAATAAAAGAAAGTTACATGATGATTTTAATTTCATTAAAATAATTATATTCATGATATAACATGTCAAATTTAAGCATATTCACGTTGAAAAATAATGTTGGTTCATAAAAAAACAGGTGTCTCAAATAAGGAATGTTAAGACAAAACTGTCTTACCAACTTGGTAGCTTCTAAAACATTATCCACAATAAATAAAGCTCAAATAATGAATATTTATTTTCCCATAAATTTATTTATAATAATAATAGAATTCAACCATGGGTATTATACACACCAAAAAAGGAAATGGTTGTTAATAAATCATTTATCTCACAAAAAATAAAAAGTGAGATGAAATTATCTTGCCTTGAGTTCAACATGTCTCATGTTTATTTATATTCCTAAATAATACAATTAAGAAAATTGATTACATTTTTAGGAAACATTTTCATGATTATTACTAACTTTTTTTCACTTATTATAAATTGGAAAACAACTACATAAACAATTATATTTAAGTTGTGTGTTTTCACCAAATTTGGTTCATGTGTTAAAAATGGATTTGGTGGGTCGTCTATGGTCAAATGGGTAATTATATAAACATATAAAATAATAATCATGACATAATTATCATTTTTATACAATAATTATACATTTAAAACAAATTATTTTTTATGTTTGTGAAAAAATGAATCAATATTGTAATTATATATACAGTAGACTATATATACACATGAGTAATGATACCATTTATCAATGATCATTATGGAAAGAAGTTAAGTAAAATTATTCTTTCATGAATGAAAATTAAATCATAAATAACATATAATATATAATTTTATATATAATTCTTATGATGTAAAAATAATCAGAATGTGTCAAGGAGGAAGTAGTCCACACATCCACCAAACCCCATTTTAGCATATGAAGTGTGTGAAACGATAACAATGAAAATTTTATATATTAAATTTCTAGAAAGGTAATTATTTCATAAATATAATATTTTTTTATATAACATATATTTATGTAAAAACATATTTTATGCATTCCATGTATTGTGTGAATGAATCATATCACTTTGAGGGGGCGGTAGTTCACACTTCCACAAAAGAAATTATTTTAATTAAACCAATAGAATGTATATAGATATGTGATAAAAAATATTAATATAAACATAAAGATATTATAAATATAATAATTATTATATAAAAATATATCATACCTTCATAACTTCCTCCATGTGAGGTGGTAATGGAAGAATGAGTATTCACCATTTTCTAAGGTGCTTGATCGTCGTACATATATAGAGTATGTTCGTTACCCATTCGATAGAAGTGAAGGTATGCAAAGGATAAAATATTATAATTACATAATATTTTAATATTTATGATACTAGTGTTTTTTTATATTAATGGAATAATGAGTATGGAGGGGATGGAGAATGAAACATAGATAAAAGAGTTTTAGGGAGGATGTTACGTCTTCATTGGGTAACTCCTTTTTGTTTTCACCAAAGGAATTCCTTTGAGTAAATATTTCCCAAAGGGTGGATTAAATGAAGAATTGAGGTATTTGAGGATTCTATTCGGGTAGATATTTTCAAAATATTAGTGTCTTGAGAGGTGTTTGGAAGTGGTAGGAAGGGATGACTTTTATAGGGGAGGAGGAGGGGCACTCTTATAATATTTTGGAAAAGGGAAACCACATCATATTTTTTATATTGAAAGATGATCCAATAATGACCTAAATTCGAGAAAAATTATGATAGGTTATAAATAGTTCTTCAAAATATTATTTTGGGTATGTTTATAGTTCATATTATGCCTTATTGTTTGGGTTTAGTCTCTTATTATGCTCAGTTCGATTTTAATACTTTTATTTATTTTTAATCACCGACACTAATAATTTTGGCCAAAAAAATATGTTGATATTATTATACATTATAAATTTTTTTGACTCCAAATATTAAATCATCATTCAAAGAAATTTAACCACCTTATATTGTTTGAATTTTTTTAGATTTAATTTATTCTCTTGGATATTTTGTTTTTGAATATCAACACAAAAAATAATTATATCATTTATTATATTAAAGCACTATGTTTGGATTTCACAATACCAAGTTAATATTTAACTACACACAATATTATTTTTATCTTTATCTATATAGGACACTAATGTTTGTTTACGTAGCACACAAGGCTAGATTTTCCTGATGGCTTTCATAACACCCAAAATTGGGTTTTACCAAACAATAATATATTATCAAAATATTATTATTTAGAACATTAATACATCACCTTCAAGTTTTGTTAGTGATTTTTAATATTATAAACTATCTTATGAAAACCAATGGTTTACAAAAATATAAAATTAATTCAGTAGTTACAATGAAAAAATTGAATATAAAGGGAATCTGTTTATTAAAAACTAATTTTATTCTCATAAAGCTGTTTAATTATAATAATTAAAATTATTTTCAATTATTTTGTTATATTAATGTAATATATATTACGTAAGTAATGAAATATTTTTTATATCAATCCAAAATATTTAATAGGAATAAGATAAGACCAAACCCACTTCAACACATAAAACCTAATATTTTTATTCAGGAAAAATTACCGTATTTTAATAAAAAAACTACATTAAATATAAATTTTAGATAAGTTACAAATAAAATATGTGAAAATAAACTTCATATTTTAAATTGAATCATAAAAATTATGTGAGGTATATGGTTTTGTACTTTTTTTGATGTTTTATTTTATAAGGAGTTGTAAAAAATACTAAATTTCAATTAAAAACATCTTTTTCATTTAATTTATTTATAAAGTTAAATTATATTTTACATTGCTTTAGAAATTAAATTAGAATACATATTGGTTAATAAATAAAATTTATATCATTGGAATCAATTTCCCATTGAAATTATCTATAAAAACACATCAATCTTTTGAAATATTATACTTTAGAACTCCACATTATAGTCTCATCTACGGAATTAAATTGAAATTAACAGTTTCCACAAATGTAATTGGAATTTGGAAAAATATATTCCTTATTTTTATTTATAATAATTTATAAATTCTAAAAAAATAATCATAGTTTTTTTACCAAAACAATTATTGAAATTAATTAAAAATAATTACAATGATTAAGATTAAATTAAGCTTAACAAGGGACTAAAACCTATTCAAAAAGGCTAAAATTTCCTATAATATTTTAAAAAATAAATTGGATTGAAATATTTTGACTATATCCTCCCATGGATATAATTTTTTGCATTATTGTATCTACTTGCTGAAAAAAATGTGGGTGGGGTTTCCCTTTTACAAAAGTTTAAATAGGGCCACTTATCCTATACTATAAAAAGGCATCCTCTACTCCCACTTACCAAAACCACTAAAAACAATTATGTTTAGACATTTTATACAACATTAGATCTTAAAAATACATAAATTTATCTTTTATTCTTCCCTCTGAGAATAAATCCTTCCATGTAATCACTTTGATGCTAACCAAAAGGTGTTACCCAAATAAGAGGTAACATCCTACACCAATATCATTTATTTTATTTCCTTTATCCCCCCCTAAAATCACCCCATTACATGATTATATAACATAAAATTTGTCCTAAATATGTTGATATGTTTTTATATTATGGGTTTGACCTACACATACACATTGTAACATCTAATGGGGAATGAACAAATTGTTTACATATACAACAAACTACCGCCTAATGAAATAATAAATGGTCATTTCTTTTACCTACTATCATGGTAGAAATTATAGTGGTATATCTATTTATATATGTTATATTTTATTTTTTTATTTTTTAATACTATTTAATCATTTTAAAAAATTATCTTTATAACATACATTTTGTGTAAATATGATAATTATGTTTTAGGAAATGTGGACTACCACCCCCTCAAAGTGATGAGATTAATTGAAATAGTACATGGAATGTATTAAATATATGTTTAGTGAACTAATATGATATATATATAAAATATATCCCACCATAAGATTATTATATACATATATTTAAATTTTTTTCATTATTTGAATAAGATAATAAAACGGAAACAACGTCCATAGAGACCTAAAACCTATCATCTACATGAAAGGTGTATTCCATTTCATAATTGTATATTTTTGAGTTTATTATAATAAAAATATACTGAGTAAACATAATGTTTTTATCATTGTTTAAATTATGTAAGTCATGTTACAAGTATAGGGTCTAAAGATGTAACAATTAAGACACAAGTAAAAAACAAAGAAAATTTTACCCGAAGCATAACCTTAACATGAAATTGACAAAAATTGTGTAATATGTAGTCATAATCAAACCATATATGGTATTAGATATACAAAATTGGTTTTGAAAATATTTATAATAGGCATACATTTATTATATAGGATGGTTGAACAAGTACAATGTGATTCAAGATACAAGGTAAGGGAATTTCATGTCACTCTTTATTTCAGTGAGATACATGCCTTATTCAACACTCACTAATTTTGTGCAGAGTTTATAATTCCCAAGAATTTATTATATTATACTAATAAATCAATATATTGGTATTCAAATAATCAGTTTATGAAAATTCTATCGTGGGGTGTTGGTTTCAAAAGTTACCTAATCGGTAATGTAATTGTGTCTCAATTTTCCTTTTTTGAGACACAAGCAATGTTATTCACCTATATTTTTTATTATGTGTATAAAATGAATTCTAAATATTATAACATTAATATATTTCTTTTCATGATATTTTAATTTATTTGGTAATTTCATTTTCAAACAAGGGTATTATGAATTAATGTTACCATGTGGTAAGAGTTTATTGAAACAATCTCACAATTTATTAAGAATTTATCTGATTATGATTTCATTACTTAAATTATATGATCAAAACGTGAAGAACACTCATGTATCTTCTTCTCTTCTAGTTTTTCTTGATTTATTTATGTATTAGTAATATTTTTTTCATTCATTGTTACCTAAAATAAATAAGAATTTGTTTTTAAATTGATTGTCTTTACCTCTATCTTTGGTATGAAATCTTCGTTCCTTCAATACTATGACATCCACAAAATAATTCTTAGAATATTATATTAATATCTATTTAAATGAAATAAAATTTTATCCTTTTTGTCTTTTAATAAAGTTATCAAAGAAATATTATATTCTATTTCTAAAAAATTATTAATTTTTCATCTTTTCAAAAATGGAAAAGGAAATACCTTTTTTACTCTGTACAACATGTACAAATATATCAGCCGTCATTTCTTTGAAGCTTAATTTTCATGTTTAAATGGTTAATTTATAAGAAAACGTTTTTAAAAGATATTTTTAGTGAAATTTGTTTCAAATGTTTTTCAAGATCCTCTATATGTTATCCATGGAATAAGCTTTCCAAAATGGTTTCAATTATTACTTTATAAATTTTCTAGTTAATTTTGATGAAAATGGTTTTCAAAAGGTTTTATGTTTCAAGAATAATTTTTAAAAGGAGAAAAGTAAAATTATAGATAATTTTTTTAAAATATATTTCTAAATTTTTTCCAATCTATGTTAACATTCATTGTTATTACTAATTCCATTATTGGGAAATGATTCAAAATTTCCATTCATATTATGTCTTTAAATGGTTTAATTTTTATGGAATGATGTTTACAAAATCAGTTTCTCTCTCATGGGTTAAATTTCTATGAAACCCGATTCTTTTCTTGGGTCATTCTATGATAAAATTAATTTGAAACATATATTTTTTTATGGTATGTTATGATTTCATGTTTAGGAATCCCATTTCATATCATGGTTGATGTTATGAATGTTTATAATTTTTCGAAATATGTATGTAAGATTTCATTATGATATGGGTGGGACTGTTATCTACCACCAATGAATTGGGTAGTGGTAAAGGTTTTATGAGCACAAAGGGTATACATAGCATATCCCAATCTCAAAAAAATTGGGTACATGGAAGGACACTAGTGTAAATAGTGGTTTTAACGTCGAATAAATTACATTGGATTTTTTTGATCTGATGAAAAAATTATGTGTGGGAGATTTTTGGAATTGATTTTAATAAATACAAACATGATAACAATTTATACATGGTTTTTTTCATTGTTTTCATGTCAAACTAATGCCAAAAACCACTGAAGACTTCAGTTTTGACATCATTTTTGTAAAAAAAATGCGAAAAATAATAAATGTTTATTTCAGGTTAATTTTTTATAAAATATGATACAAAATATTTTGATCTTAGACGCTTTGGTGTCATCTTTTTTAATAAATGATGCGGTAAATCATTTAAAAATATTATATATTGAGAAAACCTCATTTTTTTGATATATGAATCCCTCATACTCATGAGGAATCCCTCCCAAATCATGATGACTATAAAGGTGACCCTATGATCTGTAACACCATTATTATTTATTTTATTCGATTTTTTGGATCTGTGGACTCCATTATACATCCTCTTATATTACTTCTTTATATCCACATTATTTACTCCTTAAAAACCTATTTTTGGACTAAACCATCAATTGATTTTAGTTTGTTTATCATATTTAATGTTCTTTTTTACAGTCAATTTCATATAGATCATTTGAGATATGTTTTGTAATTAAACACATTCAAGGGAGCATGTTCAGATTAAGGATTTAGGAAAATTTTTACTCTGAATTTATTAAGTTAATTTTTTAATTTGGAAGATAAATTATATAAAATTTTATTTTATTTTGGAGTTGTTCCAATTATTAGTTTGTATCAAGATTACCAAAATTTTATAGGGGTGTAATTCTATATAACCATTTAATGTATTTTTATAATAAAAAATCATCGTTGGAAATTTTTTATATATTTGATTATATATCTGAGAGGGAGTGGGTATTATTGGAAAGAGATACAACCCAAGATTATGTGAGACCAAAATTATTATAGGGTGATTGTTTATAATAGTGACATGATAAATAATTTTTAAAATATACTATGTGGTATATTTACATTGTATGTTTGTGTGATTTATATATATACATTTTTATTGTAATATAATTCTACTACAATAACCACTAGTTGAACACCCAAATGGTAATAATGAGTATGTAACATCATATGTTGAGATAGATATTTCTGTTATAGTATTAAATGATCATGATCAGTAGCCATGTGAGTGTATTAAGGATATTTTTCAATCTATTGGAGGTGTAGTTCTGAGATGTGAGAATAATATATCATGACCAATGAGTATCAGTGGTAACATACCCTAATATTGAGTAACAACATTGTAATATGAACTAATAAATTAATGCAATATTCAATATGTTTGAAACACACAATACCGAACTAATGTAACAACAGTGTAAAAAGAACTAAAAAATGTTATATGATTGAAAATAATAAAATTTTCATATAAATAAAACACATGTATATAATATGAAAATAAAATGTTTTGTATGTGTAATTTTGTTTCATATTTTATGTTTTCAATCTAATTATCAATAGTTTTTCTTAAATGTTTTTATTTTTATATTTTATCATTATATATATGTTTATATATATTTAAATTTTTATATGTTTTAAAATATTCACAAACTATATTTCAATATCAACTATTTATTGGATTTTAATTAGAAAAAGTTACTAAGAACCACTGGTGAATATAAAAAGTAGTTGATGAATTCATGGAATTTTCTGAACGAAATAATCAATACATTGATTTTAATTTTCTTCCAATGTGTGATGTGTTAAAATATGAGAGAGTTATACTCCATAGAAATCAAGGATCATCTAATTATTAATTGTTTTAGACATAGTTAAACATATTAGATCTGGCATGGTGAAAATAACGACAAATTCAACAGATAATGTTGATGACAATATTCACAATATGACAAAGGATCTTATTGAATATTTAATTCGTTATTTAGGTGTTGAAACAATTGAAAGAATAGAATGTGGTTAACAATTTTATAGAGTCTCTAAAAAATCATTATTCAAAGGTTATAGTAAATATAATCTATTATCAGCTGTTTTGAGATTCATTAATTTGAAAATATGTAATTTTTAGAGTTATAAAAGTTTCTCTAACATACATGCACTTTTAAAAGAGATACATCCAGAAGTGAATGGGCTTCTAGATTCCAATTATAATGTGAATAAAATATTATTTCCAATGATATTAGGGTATAAAAAGACACGATTTCCCTAATAATTGTGTGATGTATAGGAAAGAATACGAATATTTGTCAAACTATTCTACATGAAAAAAATCACGCTATAAGATGAATGATAAAGTCAATTAAAATAAATTATCAGGTGCTGAAATCTAACCACATACTAAAACAAATAATTTATTCCCAAAAAATATTCATATAGTTCCAATAAATGAACTATGATTCATTCTAAGGCACCAAAATCAATGATCCTGCTAATGCAATTTGTTACCTTCCTACAATTCATCATTTAAAGCACCAATTTTCAAATTCAATTGATGCAAAATGGTTAAGATGTCATTCATATGAACTCAACCCTAATAGTAAATTATGTCACCCAATTAAATCATAAAAATTGATTATATTTGATAAAAAAATTATTGATGAAGGAAGTGATGTTAGAAATCTGACAATGGGAGTGTGTATCGATGGAATAAATCCATATCAAAGCCTAAGTGGCCAACACAATTCGTAGCCTATTTTTTGATAGTTTAGAAGTTATACACAAATATATGTATGAAGATAAAATATGTTATGATTATATTGATTATTTCTGGACCAAAACAACTAGGAATCAATATTGACTACTATATTTCACCATTTATTGAATATTTGAATCTTTTATGGGAGGCATGTGTTAATTTTTTTGATGCATATAAAAAAAAGTGTTTTATTTTTAGTGTTATGATATTGTTCAATATAAATGAAATTAATTCATATAGAAACACATCTGGATATATATTTATGGGAAATAAATCATGTCTAATTTTTGGGGAAGAGACTTCATATTATAAATTATATAATGGAAGAAAGATAGTGTGTATGGGACATCAATGATTTTTGAAAATTGATCATACTTATTATAGATTGAAAAAGAATTTAATGGTTTTCCAGAATACAATATTTCCCCAAAATAATTTTTAGTTGAATAATATTGTAACAAGGTAAAAAAAATTTATATGACATTTAGAATGAAAAGTAGTTATATTCTTCAAAAAATAACTAGAATAATAGTCTATTTTTTAACTATCTTGTTAGTGTTTTTTACAGATAAAACATAACGTTGATGTTATATATGTTGACAAAAATATATATTACTATTTGATTAGAAAATTTGTAGACATAAAAGGAAACAAAAAATATGGGTTGAATTCTAGATTGGACTTGATATTAATGGGAATTCATCTAGTGTTAGCTGCCACTATTAAAGAAAATAGAACTTATTTTCCTTCGGCTGGTCACACATTGAGAAGGAGTGAGAAGTTGAATTTTTTTCAGTGTCTGTATAGTATAAAATTACCCATTTTATATTTTTCAAATGTTAAGAATTTCATGTTATTGAAGGATTGCAAATTAATAGATATGTAATCTCAGGACTGTCATGTATTCATGTAACAACTGCTACATGTCACACTGTGTGGTATATTGTCTTCAACTATAAGATAGACGATCATCAGGTTTTGTAATTTTTTCAAATCCATTTGTATAAATGTTATTTATCCAAATTTGTTAGATGAGTTAGATAATGAAGATTGTCTTATAATTTTTCAACTAGAAGTGTATTTTCCCCATAAGTGTTTTGATAGAGTGCTTCATTTAGGGATTAATCTGGTGCATGAGATAAGAATATGGGGGCATGTTTATTTACGTTAAATTTATTCTTTTGAAAGGTATATGAATATTTTAAATGGATATGTTAAAATTGCTTATTTAATAGAGGCCTATATTGTACAAAAATATGTATCGGATGAAGTGATTGAGTTCTGTAATGATTATTTGTATGAAGTGAACCATATTGGTCTCCCTATATATTGACATTTGATAGTTGACAGTGAAGGTATTGGATTCAAGGATTAAAGGTAACATGCATCCCATGTCATGAAGTGATGCAACACTACTGGAATTCTTGTTTTTACCAACAGGTGTTTACCAATGGTTTTCTTAAACCGTTGGTGTTGAAGGATTAGGGACGCCTTTCCCAACAGTTCACTAAAACCGTTGGGAAAAGTCACCCTTTGCCAACGGTTTCTTCAAACCGTTGGCAAAGGGGTGTTTTAGGTTCCCTTTTTCCAACGGTTCAACAGAACCGTTGGGAAAGGGTACCCCTCTTTCCCAAAAGTTTTTAAAAACTGTTGGGAAAGATTTCCCCCAAATACAGCCGCAGTGCTGCTCTCCCCTATTTGCGACAGAACCCTAAATTCATCCTACCCCAGCGCTCTCCCCCTCTCGCGAACTCCCCCATCCAAAGAGGTGAAAACCCATCTGGAATCAGGTATTTTTCCCTTTATACACATATACTACCTTATTTTTATTGTTATTGATATAATATTTTAGTTTTAAGTTATCAATCCAGCTCCAACTCTCTGCTACTCTCGAACTCCCCCATCCGAATAGGTGAAAACCCATCTGAATCATCACAAATCAGGTATTTTATTCTTTATACACACATGGTACCTTGTTTTTATTGTTATTGATCTAATATTTTCGTTTTAAGTTTGGATTTTGATGTTATTTCACTGTGAAAATTAGGGAAATGAATGACTATTTTGTTAATTAATTAGTTTCCCCTGGAATATCAGTTGTGTTATAATGTTCGTGCTAAATAATGGGGTAATGTAATAAAAGACCTTGAATAAATAATTTGTGTAATTTGGGGTATGTTGCCTCTATGAGAGGTTTTTTTTTGTGTTTTATTGTATGTTTTAGGGTGTTTTATGTGGATTGAGGTGACCAGTTGGGATTTGTGATATGTGGGGTTGTAATGTGATGGTTAATGGGAATGGATGTGACGTGTGAAGTTGTATGATAGTGATGATGTGTGGTGGTGTTGTGTCGTTTGGAGGTGTTGTGTGATGAAGTTGTGGTGTATGATGTGGTGAGGTGGTTTTGGTTGTGCGGTGGTTTGTGATGTGCAATATTTTTTTTGTGATATGTGGTTGTTTTGGTGAGATGGTTGGTTGATGTAACACGACGTCGATGGTTATTTTGAGATGGTGAGTTATTGTGTGGTGGTTTTATTAGTTTCCTGGTTATCTATGGAGTAAATTATGTTGTTAAAAAAAACAAGATATTAAATAAATGAGATGGAATAGAAATGGATGTGTGGTAAATGGATTTAATTAATTTAACATTAAATGAATGGACAATGTAAGTGTGAATGAAGTGTCTTATAAATATAAGTGAGAAATTCTATGCGTCTTGTGTGGTGGAGGTGTGGTTTATGTGTTTTATGGTAGTAGTGAAGTGTGTGATTATGTAGTTAATGTGAACCCATAGGTTGAGTATTTGGTTCTATCTATATATCCTGTATTTTAATGTTATTTCTACACATTCCGAACCAGAGTTGGATAAACATTCCAATGATCAGAGGTTTTGAGTTATGGGTATTTTTTCTAATATCTAGGATGGTGGTTATATGGTTGGATAGCTACCATGCCTTCCCTACTCTTCCTTCAAAAGTGATTGACCATGGGTTTTTAGGCAACATGCGATGTGATGGTCCATGTGTCTTCAGGTGAGATGTACTATGATTTCCCTAGTGTTTTTCGGTGAGGTGTGATGTGATAAGGCTATAATAAGATGCGGAATGTGGTTGGGGTCATGTAGGGTAGGAGGATGGCACAAGGTTGATGTTATTCTTGTTCATGATACCCTGCTAATATAGTTATGGGATGAGGCATGCTGGGATTTGATATAACACATTATGTTCTTGTTGGATTTACATTTTTTCAATAACACATTTGTATGTTTTTTTAACATGTGTAGTTGATACATTGATTATTTTCTTCCTTTATCGTTTACTTAAATTTATTTTCTATTAAAGTTCAATCCTATTGAATTGTTTATGACAAAATGACTTATATAAATTCTTTTTACATAATGGACAGAATTTGGATGTATGAAACCGATCGGATTTCAAGTGATTTTTAAATCAATTTGGAGAGCTTTATAGATTTTTCATTTCACAATGCTTCAGATAGTGGTCGCATACACTATCCATGTTCCAATTGTGTTGGTAGACCTTGGTTGAGCCGTGAAAAAGTCAGGTACCACATAACCAAAAAAAAATTTCAAGAAAACTACTTTGTGTGGTATCACAATGGGGAGAAAATGAAATCTCAAATTGGTGATGATCAAAATGAAAGGACTGGAATGGAGAATTTGTTAGATGACCGATTTCCATTTATTCTTCATCATGAAAAAGAAATTATTTCGAATCAAGAAGACTTCGATATGAGGAAAGATGATGCATCTAGTGAAAATGATGATATTGATAGGGTGAAAAAATTGAATGATGTTGCCACGACTCCAGTATATTGACAATGCGATAAAATGAAAATGCTGGAATTTTTAATCCTATTATTTCATGTGATAACTATGTATGGAATTTCTAATACAGCAATCGATTACAATCTTACCCTCTTGAATTATTTACTTCCAGATGATGCAGATATTCCCTAAAACCACTATATGGCATGGAAGTTAGTTGAGGAACTTGGATTTTCAAGAAAAAATATTCATGATTGCCCGAAAGATTGCAGTTTATTCTGGGAGGAAACCGCTGAACGAAATGATTATATAAAATGTGGCACATCCCGCTGGAAGTCAAAATATGATTGAACACCATCCCGCATTCCACAAAAAGTAATTTGGAACTTTCCATTGATCCCCAGACTTCAGAATCTTTTTATGTCTGATGATATATCAATAAAAATGAGATGGCATGGTACTGAGAGAATGCAGACTAATGATGAGTTGGTTCATCCTACTGATGGATTTGCATGGCAGAGATGATTATGCAGCTGACGTGCGTAATGTGAGTTTGGGTCATTCATGCGACGATTTTAATCCGTTTGGGCAGATGCTTACTTCGCACAACACATGGCCAATTTTTATACACATTTATAATATTCCCCCATGGTTGTGCATGAAAAAACCTTTCCCTTTCATGAGTATACTCATATCTGGTCCTTCTGATCCCGACATTGATATTGATGTATACATGCAACCTTTAATAAAAGAGTTGAAACTTCTTTGGGATGTGGGTGTACACACATACGATGCATGTTAGAAATACATATTTCAGATGTGTGTTGTGCTTATGTAGAAGATCAATGATTTTCCGGCTTATGAAGTGATGTCTGGATGGAGCACGAAGGGAAAAATGTCATGTCCAGTTTGTATAAAGAATAAACAATCCAGAAGACTGAAACATCGTTGTAGTTTCAGTTTTATGGGACATCAACGATTCTTGCCGAAGGATCATCCATATAGAATGAATCATCTAAGATTTGATAATACCATAGAGACCGATGATCCACCTCAGCGTATGTCTGGAACTGATGTTCTTAATGAATTGAATGATTTCAGTTTCTCATTCGGGAAGGGTCAAATGAAATCCGGAAAGAGAAAGAATGTTTCCACTGAAATCTTTAACAATTGGAGGAAGAAGAGTATCTTTTTTGATTTTTCGTATTGGTCAACCAATTTGTTACGTCATTTCTTAGACGTAATGAATATTGAAAAGAATATATTCAAAATTATGCTTTCGGTTCTTCTAAATGTCAAGGGGAAGACAAAATATGATTTACGATCTCGACGTGACTTGGAGGATAGGGGCATCAGACCAGAATTGCATCATGTGCGTATCAGTGAAAATAAAATGCAACTTCCATGTGCTTCTTATGTGATGTCACCTGCGAAAAAAAACAATTTATGGAAGTATTAGAGACTATTGGAGTTCCAGATGTCTATTCAAGCAACATATCTAAATGGGTCAACAGAAGATAGTTGAAGCTAAAATATTTGAAGACTCATGATTATCACGTTCTACTGTAAGAGTTGCTTCCAATAGCAATCCGTCAACTTTTTTTGCAATAATGTAAGGGTGGTTGTTATTCAGTTGTTCCATTTTTTAGAGATCTTTGTGCTAAGAAGCTGTCCAAGTATTTCTTTTAATAAATATTGACAGATGCCCCATTAATTTTGTGTGAGTTAGATAAAAATATTTCCTACATCATTTTTCACATGAATGCTGCATCTGACTGTCCATATTCCTACTAAAATACATCTCGGAGGACCTGTTTCTTTTCGTTGGATGTCTCCAACTGAAAGAAATATGTTCACATTAAAGTATTATGTCCGAAACAGAATTCATCCCGAAGGTTCTATCGTGAACGGTTACTTGGCTCAATAATGTATGGATTTCTGCTTGATGTATTTTTCTGATCTTACTACAAGATTGAACAGACCAATGAGAAATGAAGAAGAACAGTATGAGAAAATTGAACCCAGTTTTCCATCACTTCCTCAAACAAGAGGAATTCTTGGATCATATACATTGAATACATTAAGCCATGAAGAGCGGGAGATGGCACATCGCATAGTTTTGTTCAACTGTTATTTGTTCGATGACTATATTAGGTAACTAAATTGATTATGTATATCTTACATATATATATGTTAAACTATTAATATTTTTTATCTATAGGGAACATAAAACAATGATAAATAGGAAGCATCATTCTTTATCTTTGAGAAGGAGAGAGACTTTTCATAGCAAAGAGTTTTCTTCTTGGTTAAAATTGAAGGTATAAAAAATTAATGTTTAAAATAATTATATCAACATTTAATTAACTTTAATAGTGATTTATATTGTAGGTATTGAGTTTGTCTGCTGACTCTGTCTCTGAAGAAATAAGATCTTTGGCTGTTGGTCCTAATACCGTGGTTCGTGACTGTAAATCAATTGTTATCAATGGGTACAAATTTATTGTCACTGAACGAGAAAAGAACATGAGAACACAACATGATGGTGTTATGGTTACTACCACAAAAGATTGTTATGCCAGGGCATCAGATAGTAGACCACGATATGAAAATGTGGGTTATTATGGAGTTGTTGAGAAAATAATAACATTGGATTATTACTCTCATGGACAAGTAACAATGATGAAATGAAATTGGTTTGATTCGATGACGAGACATGGCACATTTATTGATGATTGTGGATTTCGAGTAATTAATATGACTCGCACTCTTGCTACCGAAGAACCATATGTGTTGGCATTTATGGCTAAACAAGTTTTTTATGTCAAAGACCAACTTCGACCTGAATTTGGTGTCATAGTTGAAGCAATTCAAAGACATATTTTTGATGATGGTGATGATGGAATTGACACTGTCCCAAGTGCCATTGGAACCAATCCATTTATTTCTTTTGATGACTCAAATAGCTCAATTGTCCAAGTTGATTGTGAACCTGAAGTTGTGGTTGAAAATATATAGAATCATTCATCCATGTTCTCAATTCTTTTGGTTTACCTCGAGTTGGGTTGTTAAGGTTGGTAATATTCCAATTTATTTAGTATTGATCGAAAATATGTTTTAGCTGACTTGACCGTTATGTGAATTTTCAATGTTTATTGGTTGCAGTTTTATTTGAATTTCATTTTCTAATTTGGAATTGAACTGTATTCAAACAAAGTCAAACAATATTTCTAACTTGGTGAAAATTACAACTTGTATGATTTATTAAATCCATTCAAGCTCTTCTAAAAGAATTTATTGCTGAAATGACCATTATGTGAATTTTCAATGTTTATTGGTTGTAGTTTTATTTGAATTGCATTTTCTAATTTGGAATTGAATTGTATTCAAACATAGTCAAACAATATTTCTAACATGGTGAAAATTACAGCTTGTATGATTTATTAAATCCATTCAAGCTCTTCTAAAACAATTGATAGCTTAATTGACCATTATATGAATTCTTAATGTTTATTGGTTGCAGTTCTATGTGAATTGTATTTTCTAATTTGGAATTGAACTGTATTCAAACATAGTCAAAAAATATTTCTAACTTGGTGAACATTACAACTTGTATGATTTATTAAATCCATTGAAGCTCTTCTATAACAATTGATAGATAAATTACCTATGAATCCCCTATTCCCTCATATATTTAGTTTTTTGGGTTACACATTAGTTTTCATATTCAAATTAATTACATATTTGTTTTCAAATGCAGGAAATGAAGCCAATTGAAGAGAGATGAATGAAAAAAATGATGGACAACAATCGTCGAATAACGGAGATGGGAATTCCACCATTAGTGCCTACAGTGAGTACTTTATTTCAAATTGATATATTTAAAGAATATATAATGTCATGTGATTAATTTTTTTGTAAACATTTTTGTAGGATCCACCTATACGTTGACAGTTATTCGACGAGGAGCCTAGTACTGGTCCTAGTACTCAGGCCGGTGGTATGAGGAGTGTTCGTTCCAGAGGTGGACGAGTAGCTGCGCATACCCGACTAGACCCAGCCCCTCCCACTGACATGTCATCCTTCCCACATTCTGATCCTGGTGTGTCGTTAGAGACTCACAGGATATTTAGGCCTCCCATGTTTTTGCTACCTTCTGCATCTTCTGGCCCATCATTTTCACATCCCATAATGATTCCCACTCCTCAGTCAGCATCCGGTCAGACAGTTGTCCCATCTTCTTTTCCTTCTACTTCTGTCTCTCTGAGCTTCTATATTCCATATTCTTCGACTCTTGTTCCACCATAGGGTGTTCCATCAGTTTCTGTGGATCCTGCGGCACTCAGCGATCAGACCGGCACAAGTATATTTATAGAACCATGACAAATTTTTATAGAAATATTTATTTTCATTATAACATGTTTTGATAAAATATCTGTTTTTCTTTCATCACAGATACATCTACTGACAGGTGGTGTGGGCTGGGGAGTACACGCATGCGTTCAGTGTGGAACCGCCGCACACAGGTTATGGTGGATTATAATGAAGACAACCAAATGGTTGAGAAAATAGGGCAGCAATGTTGGAGTTTTTTGGCGACGCTTTCCAAATACTCCAACATCATTATCGTCTGCCCGCTATCATGGAGACATTTGCCACATGAGGTCAAGGATAGAGCTTGGTCAGAGATATGGGTAGAAAAATCTGTTCTATTTGATTCCATGAATTATTTTTGTATTTATATTAATTAATATTTTGATTTCAGCATCGATTTAATTTTTCCAATGGTGAGGGTGCACGATCGGAACGTCTAAAGGATTTAGGCGAGCATTGGAGAGCCTACAAGCATGAGTTGTATATTGGCTGGGTTTCTAGAGTTGGCACTGAGTTAGAGGCAGTACCAGTGGTGGATGATTGTCCTATAGAGCAGTATCGTCAGATGATTACTCATTAGACGAGTACCCAGTTTAAGGTATTAATAACATTTGAGGTATTTAAATAATAACATTCATGTTTTTCATTAATACTATCTGTTCAATTTTTGAATTTTATTTAGGAATCATCTGGAAAAAATAAAAAGAACATTGATGCAAAAAAATATATCCACACACTGGGACGCACTAAGATGCCTGATCATGAGAAGAAGCAGGTATAACAATTGTTTATAAGTTTTCTTTACGACTTACACTTTCTTTTGTTTCTTTAATTATTTAATAGTTTTATAATTTTTTCATATAACTTTAGTTTTCAATGTCATTGTAGAGGCAAATACAAAATATTGAAGGACACGTGCCTCGATCAAAAATGTTTTGCTTGAGTAGACGGAAAAAGGATTGAAGTTCCGTCAACGAAGTGACTCAGCAGCAGATTGTAAGTTTTAATATGTTGAATTTATTTTTTAATATATATTTTGTAACTTAATGATATATTTATATTCGTAACAGGCTACTTTAGAGGCCCTCGATGCCCAAGAACCAGACAATTTTGGGCCAACAGATCACTTACATCAGGTGTTGGGAGAGGAGCATTCTGGCAGAGTACGCTGCCGACCTAGGATAGCCCCGATGAGGTATTGGCCCTCCTCAGGTACGAGATGTAGTGCCACCGAGCTGCAGCAAGTTAGGGCACAGGAAGAACAGGCTGAGAAAAGGGCCACAGAGATGGGAGAACAGTCTGCTAGGGAAAACAATGCGTTTATGAAATTTATTGAAGTTATACGTCCTACACTTCCATCAGAGGCCAGCCCAGCTTTTGATGAGTATATGTCATCGATACGTTCTATATATGGTGCACCAGGTGGTAGTTCTAGTGGTGGTCAGAATGATGTACATCTTGACGATGATGATGGCGAGGAGTCTGATGCGGAAGAGGAGGGAGAGGAGGAGGGCGAGGCGGGTGGCGAGGGCGAGGAGGAGGGTGAGGATGAAGAGGAGGGAGAGTGCGAGGACGATGATGGGGATGAGGAGGAGGGTGATGATGATGATGGTGATGATGGTGATGGTGATGTGGGACGAGTTTATCCATTACATTTTTGACTGATATTACTGAGATTTGATATTTAATCTATTCTAGTTGTTGGTTTTATCTAGACTTGTAGTATAGTATTGGAGTTGAGTTATTTTTATATATTATATATTTTTATGGATGTTTTTGTCTTTTAGTGATTGTGTGTTTGGGAACCCCCCTCCTTCCTGGACCCTGGACAACCCCCCACCCTCCTCCCTGGACCCCGGACAGCCCCGCCGGACAGCCCCCCAGACAGCCCCCCGGACAGCCCCACAGACAACCCCCCCCCCCCCCCCCGGACAGCCCCCCACCCTCTTCCTTGGACCCCAGACAACCCCCCGAATATCCCCGGACAGTCCCCCCACCCTCCTCCCTGTACCCCAGATAGACCCCCGAACAGCCCCCGGACAGCCCCCAGACAGCCCCCTAGACAGCCCCCACCCTCTTCCTTGGACCCCGGACAACCCCCCAAACACCCCCCAGACAGCCCCCCCGCATAGCCCCCCCACCCTCTTCCCTAGACCCCAGATAGCCCTTGGACAGCCCCCTAGACAGCCCCCCAGACAGCCCCCCGGACAGCCCCCACCCTCTTCCTTGGACCCCGAACAACCCCCCGCACAGAGGATTCTCATTAAATGGACACCATTTTAAGTACATACGGAAAACTGACCAAACACATTCGGATTGTGTCGATACATTAGAAAAACGATCCATGTGTCATATTTGACGTGTACGAGTCAACCCCGCCTCAATCCGAGGTGCGGTGTAGTCGCCACCACTCAAAGTGTCTGTCTTTTACTTAAAATGGAAAACAGCTTAAGTACATACGGAAAACCGACCAAACGCATTCGGTTTCCATTTCAACTTTAGGAGAACGATCCATGGGTCATATGTGACGTGTATGAGTCAACGCCGCCACAATCAAAGGCACAGTGTGGCTGGCACCAGTCAAAGTGTCTGCCTTTTGTTTCAGAAGTACGTCATTTTAATTGGAAAACATCAACTGGCATACGGAAAACTGACCAAATGGATTCGGATTGCGTCGATACATTAGAAAAACGATCCATGGGTCATATGTGACGTGTACGAGTCAACCCCACCTCAATCCGAGGCGCAGTGTGGCCTCCACCACTCAAAGTATCTGTCTTCTGTTTCAAAAGGACATAATTTAAAGTTAAATACATAAACTGGCATACGGAAAACCGACCAAACACATTATGATTGTGTCGATACTTTCGCACAACGATCCATGGTCCATATGTAATGTGTACGAGTCAACCCCGCCTCAATCCGAGGCACGGTGTGGCTGCCACCACTCAAAGTGTCTGTCTTTTTCTTAAAATGGACAACAATTTAAGTACATACGGAAAACCGACCAAACGCATTCGGTTTTCATTGAAACTTTAGTAGAATGATCCATGGGTCATATGTGACATGTACAAGTCAACGACGCCTCAATATGAGGTGCGGTGTGGCCGACACCACTCAAAGTGTCTGCCTTTTGTTTCAAAAGTACGTCATTTTAATTGAAAAACATCAACTGGCATACGGAAATCTGACCAAACGCATTCAGATTGTGTCGATACATTAGCACAACACTCCATGGGTCATTTGTGACATATACGGGTAACCCCACCTCAATCTGAGGCATGGTGTGGCCGCCACCACTCAATGTGTCTGTCTTCTGTTTCAAAAGGACATAATTTGAAGTGAAATACATCAACTGGCATATGGAAAACTAACCAAACACATTTGGATTGTGTAGATACTTTATCACAATGATCCATGGGTAATATGTGTCGTGTAAGAGTCAACCCCTCCTCAATTTGAGGCGCGGTGTGGCCGCCACCACTCAAAGTGTCTATCTTTTGCTTAAAATGGACAACAATTTAAGTACATACGGAAAACCGACCAAACGCATTCGGTTTCCATTGAAACATTAGGATAACGATCCATGGGTCATATGTGACATGTATGAGTTAGTGCTGCCTCAATCCGAGGTGCGGTGTGGCCGACACCACTCAAAGTGTCTGCCTTTTGTTTCAAAAGTACGTCATTTTAATTGAAAAACATCAACCTGCATACGGAAAACCGACCAAACGAATTCGGATTGAGTCGATACATTAGCACCAGGATCCATGGGTCATATGTGACGTGTACGAGTCAACCTCATCACAATCTGAGGAACGGTGTGGCCACCACCACTCAAAGTGTCTGTCTTCTGTTTCAAAAGGACATAATTTGAAGTGAAATACATCAAATGGCATACGGAAAACTGACCAAATACATTCGTATTGTGTCGATACTTTAGAACAACGATCCATGGGTCATATGTGACGTGTACGAGTCAACCCCGCCTCAATCCGAGGCACGGTGTGGCCGCCACCACTCAAAGTGTCTACCATTTGTTTCAAAAGTACGTTATTTTAATTGAAAAAAATCAACTAGCATATGGAAAACCGACAAAACACATTCGGATTGTGTCGATACATTTGAACAACGATCCATGGGTCATATGTGATGTGTACGAGTCAACCCCACCTCAATCCGAGGTGCGGTGTGGCCACCACCACTCAAATGTCGGTCTTCTGTTTCAAAAGGACATAATTTGAAGTGAAATACATCAACTGGCATACGGAAAACTGAACAAACGCATTCATATTGTGTCGATACATTATAAAAACGATCCATGGGTTATATGTGACGTGTACAAGTCAACCCATCCTATATCGGAGGTGCAGTGTGGCCGCCACCACTCAAAGTGTCTATATTTTTCTTAAAATGGACAACAATTGAAGTACATACAGAAAACCGACCAAACGCATTCAGTTTCCATTGAAACTTTAGGAGAACGATCCATGGGTCATATTTGACGTGTACGAGTCAACGCCGCCTCAATCCGAGGCGCGGTGTGGCCGACAACACTCAAAGTGTCTTCCTTTTGTTTCAAAAGTACGTCATTTTAATTGAAAAACATCAACTGGTATACGGAAAACCGACCAAACTTATTCGGATTGTGTTGAAACATTAGCACAACGATCCATTGGTCATATGTGACGTGTACAAGTCAACCCCCCCCCCCACCTCAATCTGAGGCACGGTGTGGCCGGTAGCTCTCCAGGTGTATGTATTATGTTTAAAATGGACATTATTTCAATTAAAAATATATGGTATACAAAAAACTGAAAAAAATTATGAATTGACTTCCGGATTCCTTATATAATTGTCATCTAAATTTTAAATTTAATTCTAAATAAATTATGTATGTTTATAATTACGTTATGAATTCTTATTTAATTATGGATGTGTATAGTTCCACCAATATATGTTAAATGTGTATGAATTTGTTCTCTATAGGTAAGTGTTAGTTGGTTATTACAGGTACAATAATTGGACTAAAAATTAGAGGGAACCCACAAAATCAGACCTGGTGGGAAAATTGGAGAGCAGGTGGTCAAATTGGAGAGCTGGTGGGTAAATTGCAGAGCTGCTGTGCAATTTGCCCAGCAGAGGCTATGCCAATGGTTCAAAACTGTTGGCATAGAATGTGTAGGTCTTGTTTTACCAACAGTTCATAAAACCGTTCATAAAACAGTTTTCCCAATAGTTCTAAACCATTGGTAAGGAGGATATGTTGGGTTTTTTCCAATAGTTTTCCAAACCGTTGGAAAAAACATGATAATTTTTTTCCTGTATACCAACGGTTGTAAACCGTTGGGAAAAAGATTTCCCAACGGTTTTCCAGAACCGCTAGGATAGGGTAATTTTCCAGCACCCTATCCCAACGGTTCACTGTAAACTGTTGGGAAAAACTTTTCCCAACGGCTTACTTCCCTACGGTTTGCAGAACCGTTGGTATAACATATACCAATGGTTCTGCAGCCTTTCCCAATGGTTTAGAACCGTTGGAAAATCCTCTGTTTCTAGTAGTGCAAGAACATTTATATATTTTGAACAACACAGATGATGTTCAATCATATATCTAATCACATATATCTGAATCAAAGAGAATATATCCAAAAAGAAACGAAAGTGGTAAATGAATGAGCATAAAAAGACATTGGTTTCATGGTTTAATGAGAAAGTAAGTACATATATATCTACATCAGAAATGCATAAATGGTTGGCAGGGGGACTATCTCTGAATGTGACAACATGCTCAGGTTTGGATATTAATTGGTACAAATTTTACACAAAAAAGAAGGAAGAAAATAGTACTGTTCAGAATAGTGGTGTTATGGTTATCACTAATGTAGTTCATTTTTCAAGTGAAAAAGATAAAAACCCAATTCTTGATTCGTTGGAATATTTTTGAGTTTTTAAGGATATATAATAAATTGATTATATAAAATTTTGAGTCAATGTGTTTATGTGTAATTGGGTTGATAGAAATATTTGTGTGAAACATGACGATTTTTTATTTACACTGGTTGATTTGAAAAGATTTATTTACAATAAGTATTCATTTACCATAGTGACACATGAAAAGCATATATTTTATGTCATTTATCTATATAATGATCAGTGTTCCATCATTTTTCTTGGAAAAAGATACCATTTGGGTGATGAGAATGATGATGATGATGTTATTGATTTACATGAGTCTTATTTATCTATCTCGATTTCTAGAGAATTACAATGACTACAAGGAAGATATAGTGAATCAAATATGTATTGATCATGATGAAGGCATATAAGAAAAATACTAAATTAGCCTCCTAATTTTTTGGCAATTATTTATATTTAGTATTTTTTTGAACTAACAAATTCATGAATGATTTTTTACTTATTTTTTTCATATTTTTTTTTCTAAATATTCAGTTTTTTAATGATATGACGGTACACAAAATTTCATTACATTTTCTTGTGTCAATGTCGAATATAGAGAGATAGGAGAAGTTATCGAGGTAAAAATATTTTTTCATATTGTTAAATATTTAGTAATATACAAATTTAATGAATGAAAATTTATAATTTAAATTTTTTTTTCATGACTACTGATGCATCCTTAGTGGAGGAGACTTCTCGTGTTACTATAGATATATCAAGTTCTCATGTTGGTAAACATGGTGTTTCACATTTACCAAAACGATCACTTTCTCATTGAGATGAGAGATTACATATTCATTTTGATGATAATGATAATTCAACTAGACCAAATGCAGTTCATATTATCAATTATATATCAATGAAGTGTTGTTGTAGGATTAATATTTTATATCCCGATTGGAAGTTTGTGGACAAGATGGAGAAACATTGTCTTGGAGAGGTTTTGATGATAAAATATCTTAAATGATTTATTTTAACATAATTTTTTGAATATTAAATATTTTAAATGACATTTTTTATTGTTTATTTAATTATAGATGACATTCAATTTTGAGGAAAAAATGTAATTAATAAAAGATATCTCTTATTAGGAGTGGTTCGAGGGAAATATTTAATAATGGAACTATCAAAAAATTAATTTAAATGAAGGAAAATGTTTTAAAACTCATGAATTAAGTATCCATATATAGATTAAGATACATGGAAATAATTTTTTAACAACCTTCATAACGAAAAATTTTAAATGTGAAATTTTTTTATATAGTAAATGTTATTAAATATTTGTTTATTTTTATATTAGTTTATTTTTATATAACATGCCTCTAGAAGATATCATCAAGAGATCCAGTTGAAAAATGTATACCCTTATACTTTTTCACATAGGGGTATCCGTTATTAGTGCAAAAAATGATTGAATAATATTTTGAAGAAATAAGATGTCAATGTAGTAGCGATTCAGAAGAGGGCAGGTTTCATCCTCTATCTATTCTAATAGGCCATGAAAATTAGAAATGAGCAATAAGAAAGAAAAATGAAAAGTATTTACAGAGGAATATTAACCTATATCTAATAAAATTTTATATAAATTTTATATATTTATTAATAATTTTTTTATTTTATCAATTATAAACACTAATATAACTTTTTCATTTTTCATTTCTGGATGAACATCAGGACCAAGACACACAAAGCTCTTTTATCACTGAGGGTATTATGGATATCCTAGCCACTTCATTAGGAAAGGTAGAACACCCCGACCATGTTAGAAGATATTAGGAGGGTGTCAGTATTTGGACGGTTTTTGGTCAGAGTAAGAAATCAAAAGGCCTAGAAATAGAATCCTTAAAAGGTGTGATGAATGAGATGAAACAGTCTATGCGAGATCAAATTCAAGAAGTTGTGTAGTAGGCTTTTATAGAACACTTGAAAAGATAGTCACAATATATATAGACTTCCCATTGTTCCCATCCTTCCCAGCCAGCATAAAGTGATCCTCCACCTCTATCCGAGCTGGACTACCCTTCCCAACATGCCTACATTGATCCTCCACGTCCTCACTCATACCAAATAATATATTGTGAGTTGTTTAATGAAGATCCTTTTATACATATTATTTCATTAGGACTCATAAATTTTTTGTGGGATTTAATAAATCACTAGAATATAAAAATGGGGTTGGTTAGAGTATTAATACTTGATATTATTTATCATAATTCTCTACTACCACTTCCTACTGAGGATATTATCAGAGTTACAGATCGTCTATGACATTTTTTGTTTTGGACAACTGGTCTTATTTGATATATTTCATATGAGGTATCAATTTTCATAAATATTAATTACGGAATATTGGAATTTACTTATAATTTGTTTTTACATTTAACTTATATAGGATTATCTAGAATTAAAATAAATTTAACAATTGAAACAACATGCTCATGAACAATTGAATGTCGATACATCTAAAATTTCTTATGAGATACAATGATTATCTCAGTCTTATTATTCCTTCAATAATAAATATGAGTTTTGAATGATGTCTGATATATTTATAAGATATTATATATTAATATCACTCAAAAAAGATATCATGCATCTAGTTTATTTTTAAGAACATGGCCTGAATGCGTTGCAGTTGTTTTCCATGTATGTAAATTGATGTCTGATTTTATATTTTTGTAATAAAAATATGTTTTAAATTGAATAACAATATTTTCTTTTTAATTAGGTATCTAAACACCCTTCTTATAAAAAATGAAAGAATATCTATTCATGGGTTTATATATCAAGAATTCATTTCCATGGAAGTGTTGGATATGAATAATACTAGTATAATTTCATATATATGTGAGATATTATCATATACGGAGATTCGATGTTGGTTTTTTCAATATTAAGATAATTAATGAAATAAACATAATTATGAACTAATGACTAATATAATTTTATTAATTATGAAATATTTAGTAATTTTGGGGGAATTGGCTGTTTGGAATATTTTTTCTAAGTGAATGCACATTATATTTGGTTTTCTCATTATGAGGGTTTCTTCATAAAAGTTTTCCTACATTATTAGACATGTAAGTTTTTTGGTTTTTTATTAGATCATTATGTTTAATTCTTATTTTTTACACATTTTTTTTGTATATATGAAAATTCATATCATGTAATAAATATAACAAATAACACATGTAGATAACGAAATGAAATGATATCAATTATTTTAATATAAAGGTAATTATTTTTTATGTCAGACATTGTTCTGATTTATATGTATATATATATAAATATATTGGTTTTAATTATCTAATTAAGGTTTTATAACCACAGTGTCATTTAAAATAAAGACATGTGGAATATGGTTATTTTGTTTTGCGATTCATGTATGAGATATTCACAACTATGGTAACAATTGAATTTATTAATGTTAGTTACATTATTTTTTTTATTTTTTTTAATAGAATTATATATTTTATCTCATATCATTCAATATTATTTTATACATTCAATGATAACTAGTCTTATACACCAACTGAACTTATCCATCTTCAATATTTGTTTATAAACTATTTGATAAGTCTCATTATGATTTATGGTATGTATATTCCATTGTTTTCTAATAAAATTAATTTTTTAATACCATCTATTAAAAAACTAAATTTTGAGTTATAATTGGTGTTTGAAGAGAATGATATCAAATAAATTATTCAATAATAACCAAAAATCATCGTGTCGTCAATTTCAAGTACGTGTATTTTAATTCTACTTTATAAAACAAATACATAGATTGTTATTTGATTAACTAGATAAAAGCATGTATGTTTTTATAGATTTTTAGATAATGATAAATAATGTTTGATTACTGTATATAGTGTATTATTACATGGAATTTGATAATTTTGGTAATGTAATATTCTTTATTTTCTAATTAAAATACATCTGGTGTCGGTTATCGTAAAAATTGATGCTAGTGTTATTTAAAAACAACATGAATTTCTACATCGATTAATCTAATAAACCAACACCAAAACTATTTTTTCACATCAATTTATAGGAAACCGATCCTAAAAATAGGGTTGCGATTGATTTATGGTGTCGATTCATAAAATAATAGACCTAAAAAAATCTGTTTTTAAGTCAGTTAATTTGTAAAACCGACACAGAAAACTAAGCATGGCATCATTTTCAGTGTTCTCTTTTGAAAAATTCCACTGAAAATATTATATTTTACGTCTCATTTATAGATGTTGGTCAAAAACTAATGTTAAATCTAGCTATTTCACTAGTGAAATCATGAAAGCATGAAAAACAGGGGTACAAAGGAGGAGATACCAACATCAAAACAAGAGGGTACATGAGAGGGAATCTAAAGCCAGAAGAAGGTACACAGGTGATTATCCTATTCCTAACATGTTACAAAGGTCTTGGTTGATATAATTGACATATGGTTTATATATGAATATATGACTTCATTAATTCCATGTCTTCTTCTTATATTTTGCTTTCATAGCTCATGTTATTTATTTCCTTATGATTCATGTCTTATGAACAGTAAATATTTATTCCATTATTTATGTTTATTATTTTTTATATTACTTTTATGATCTAATGATAATTATCATGATCGCATGCACTTATGTTTATGATTTTATTATGCATTACCTTTAATTATCCATTTTTAGCAATTGAGATCTCCCTATTCATATGTTTCCAGTACCCTGGTTATGAATAAATTTTATCAATTATAAATATGAAGGTATAAGATATTTTTGATAAACCATAAAGATATTTCATTGATTTACAGGTTTTTTGTTCCATGTTTCCAAAGGACCAAAACTAATAAGGTATTTGGGTGTCTATTTTTGTAATGTTTTACGTATTTAAAAATGTTATGTAATTTCTATGTATATAAAAACTAGTTAGTTATTATTGTTAATAGAGAAAAGGATTTGTTAATATTTGGAAACTGTGATGAGAAAACCTTTTTGAGAACTATAAGGACACATCTATGTATTAGGACAAGTATAGGGAAATGCCTTGGAATTTCGGTAAAGGATATAGTGAAGGCTTTTATAGAAATACATAACTTTCTAGATACTAAAAGTGAATTTGGCTCTAGAATAGATATACCATATGATGAAAACTATGAAAATATGTCTTGGGAATGGCTCTGGATAATCTGGTACAATATAACGGGCCTTGCTGCACTCCTAGTTTTGACAATCTCGGGGGATACGCTATTGAAATTCACAAACACATCACAAATAATTATAAATGATTTGAATATAAGATGACTATGAGTAACCTATAATAAATATAATATGTCATTAATTATATGTTTGGTATCATTATTTATACATCTTATGTATAAATTTTAATGATTATGTGGTTTTATTATATGATATATGTTTCTAAACACAATCTTTCTACTTTTATTTAATGGTGAGAGATGGAAGGAACTTGGTTAACATTGAATTTTCCAGATGTGTAATGTATGAGTAATATGAAAATTTATATCCCATTATGAAATCTCATAAAAACAATCAGGAATTTATTATGAGTACTGTTTATCCTTCTGAAGATAAAGAGACCACAAACAATATATGAATGGTATGTGAAATCATCCATCATTGATTACATTAATCATAAGAAGCATGATTAGATCAAGGTTGAGGAAACATAAGACATGGTTCATATTTCATATAATAGAAATAAGTATTAAATAATATATTGACAAAGCCTGAGTAGTGGTTTGAGAATAATTTTGGATGAATAAAGTACTTATGTTTTGGAATTCAATGATTTTGTTATATGAGTCATGAAATATATATTTATTTTTCGTATAAGTTTTCATTAAGGATAAAAAATGTTATGTATAATTTTGATTAATACACAAAAAGTTACATTTTAATTAATGGAAGGTAACCGTTAATGTGATCAAGATGGTTAGAAAAGTATTTTCACCTTAGATAACAATATGTTATATTTGGATAATGTAAAATAAATAGCACTAATTACAAAAAATATAATTATTTATTTGTTCAAAAAGTTATCTATATCATCATGGATGAAGATTTAAACATCATTGATTTAATGAATATGTATACTAACCTATGGAATAGGGAAGCATTCATGTTTTCCACAAGTATTCATGGTAATTCTGGTAATTACCGTGTTTCAAACGATTATTTCATCAGGGTATTCACATTATTTGAATGTGGTGACAAAGAGATACATTGTGATATTTAAAGGATCAATGTTAAGATTTTTTTTCAAATTTCTTTCGAAATTTTTTTATTTTCATCTTTTGGAAGGGTTATAAGGTCAACCAATCAGGTAAAGATTAAGTTATATATCATATGATGTATTTCTACAATGATTTTTTATTAAAAACCTTAGCTGAAATTATATTTAATGATTAAACTTATTTCATTATTGTCAATCATATTTATTTCAGAAATTATATTAGTGTGGTTTTATAAAATAAAATTCTACAGTTGGGTGACAAATAATAAATTCCAGCAAGGCAGGTGGTCTTGAACCTTGGATCCACGTAAAATAAGGGTTTAATGCATACGATTGTCCAAGGAAATTTCTACGTTAATGTGTAATTTTATTTTTAGTTAATCATTTTATGAATAAATATCATTTTTTGAATGATTACCGCATTCAATCCAAAATTATTATTGTTTTTCTTCAATGCCTATATTTTCACTTCCCACCTTTGTTTTCTTATCTAGAAACCTTGTTTTACATTACTTTTGGTAACCATCATGATTCCAGCATTTATTTCATAAGGATGTTTAAATATTATTGGTCGGAGTGGACACTCAATAGGGGGTGAATTGAGTTCCAATTAAAATTTCTGTTAAAACATTGTCTAGTTAAAATCCCCTGATTTATAAAATAAGTTAAACTGTAGTGAATTTATACAGATTGTAAATGTTCACTTAGCTTCTCAAAGATTGATTAGGTATCAGTTAGTTTAACCACAAGATCAAACTAACTTTTGAAACTAATCTACTGATTTACAATAAATGTAAACACTTGCTAATTTAACAATCAAAGTAGCTTCAAAATAACTTTTTATTTTAATGTAATAGCAGCATAATAAATATAATATATATCGTATACATTAAACTTAAATAAAATATGCACAACAGATATAACAAGAGGATTAGTCTCAAGTTGAGACTTAGTCCTCTCAAATTTATATAAATTTGATCCACACCCTGGATCGGGGTTAACCACAGTTTAGAAAACTATCCAGGTCCAAGACCTCTACCACTATTATTAGTGGGAAACAAAACAACAAGAAACCATCTGTTCAGGTCACACGCGACCTCTACCACTATCCCAATGGGAAATAAAATATGTAAGAATTTGAGTGAGGATTTACAGATCCTCCAGTTAAAGTTCAGGAGACAGTGTGTGTGTAAAAATACAGCAGATGACACACACTGCTCGAAAAGTAAATAATAAATCACAGAGCAAAGATGTAGAGTTTAGAAATGGCTCTAGTGATTGTCAATGTAGCTCTGGACACGTTGGATTCAGCAGAAATGCTTCGTAGTCCTTCTCTGGTTTTTCTGTTGAAAAACAGAGTGTCGTAGTTCAGCTTGTGTTCTACAGTCTCTTGATTCGTCGTGTGTTCTTCAGAAATGTAGGATTGCATGTATGGAAGTTCTTTGAGGATCGTAAAATGTGTTCTTCACAGTTGTGCTCCAGATTGTTCTTCGGTTCAGTACAGAGCTCGCATGTCTTTTATTATATGTGTCGAGACGTGTCAAGCACACGTGTGTCCTCCTTGTTCTCTAATGTAGCTCAATCTTCTTTATATTCCACGATTTCTGGCAGTAGGAATGATTCCCTTTTCATAGGTACGAGATACAGTTTCCTGTTAAGCCAACAACTAACATTAAATAACATTAATTGCATTAAAGACAAAAAATATGGCTGTTAGCATTATTTAAAATAATATTGACAAAAGCATAAGAAACGGTTTCACAGTGATCATGGAAACGGTGTCTTCTTCACGGTGTCTGATCACGGTGTCTGGTCACGGTGTCGGGTCACGGTGTTTCCTTCACGGTGTCTGGGTCATGATGTCTGGTCACGGTGAGTCCTTCAAAGTGTCTGGGTTACGGTGAGTGGTCACGGTGTCTGGTTCATGGTGAGTGTTTCACGGTGTCTAGGAAGTAATTCTATACTAATCCTCAAAGTCTATCCTAGGTATATGTTCTCTAATTAGATTTTATCTAAATATAGTTTACAAGGTTATTGTTAAACTTCCTCTAATACCAACTGTAACGCCATGACACAATTTACCCAGAGTTGGTTCATTATTACAATACATTGGAAAGATTACAAGGAATCAAGTCTCGAAAGACCGACCGGTTTAGCAGTCTTGGAAGATAGATTACAAGCATGAACGTTACATTACACTTTCTAACATACAACAGAAAAAAATCCTTTGAGAATACCATTTTTCCCATAGCATAAACCTGTATATCAAAAATAAAACACTTCTTGGGATCCTGGGAAAAATAAAACATAGAAAGGGGTGGGCTCAGATACCTTGTAAAAAACAATATACCAGAAACATTCACAAATAAGCATAAATATTTAATGTAATGTATAAAACTAAAACAAAAGACTTTTCAATATAAACAACTTCATAATATGGAAAATATAAATCAAAATAATTCCATTTACTTACTCACATAGATATTCTACTAGTCTAATAATCACATGAAATATCAATAGCCACTTTCTTAAGATGGAATGTATAATGAAAGGCTTTCAAAACCACATAGTAAAGGCATTGTGCCAAGACTACAAATAATATTTTTTCAAGCCCGTGTGCCAAGACACTAGTTTGTTTCATGAGATCTACTGATGCATCGAGGAGCTATAGAGGGCTCCACCCGTCACTTACTAATTCCAATGCATTCATCATATGAAAATGTTTAAACATAACATAAATATTTGTAATAAAACTAGCATACGAAATGTCAATACTTTATCAATAAACCATGAATGGTATAAAAATAACACATCCACAGTCAAACATATCACAAAACCTTCAATACAATATAGAAGATTTGTATAACAATAAATCAACTTTAAACATGTTTAAAATACATCAAAGGATGTTGACATAGATGAAAATGATTTGTAAAACTGTTAGAGAGAAATGTCCCTTTTTCATGAAAACATTTAAAAGTCACACAATTTTGAAAGGAAGATAATAAAAGATACTTTTGAATGAAATTTTCCAATACCACTATGAATCTTTTGAATGGAATTAACATTTAAAAACATTCATGTCTATATAGATAAATCCTTAAAACCATTTTGAAAACATGGACATTAATGAAAATGATTTAGAGGAATAAATATTTAAAACATTTAAAATGATGTTTTAGTAAAAATTACGTTAAAATAATTCCCTTGAAAACTGATTCATGAAACATGGACATGGATAATAAATATGTCCCAGTAGATACTTAGGTAAAAACAACATCGGATAATATAGAGATTGTGAAATTAACCCTTAACTTGCACATTCCTTTAGTCGAGGGTACATTTAACTTCTTGTATGAAGAATGTAGTATGTTATTAAATTATAAAATAATCACATTAATATTTATTATATCATAAATTATTCCTTTATGACATTATACTACCCATTTAATAATAATTTCCATGTTAAATTAACATTTCGGGTAATAATCACATTCTTTATCGTACGTGTTTTAACTTGTTACTCTTAATATTATCACTTAGATAAAAATTTAAATACTTATAGAATATAAGACGTGATTTATATATCATATATATTTAGAATATAAATATGTATAAAAGACATATATATGAAATGGAAAATATGATTTTTGGAGACAATAGTCCATACGTACGCATAAACGTTGTTTTCGTTTTCATATCGTATTGAACAGAACTAAGTGAATAAGATATATGTAAGTACATATATATATAGTAGAATTATTATTTCATATATTGAATACTTATTAACGATATATATTTTATAATCATCATTGAATGGTGAACATGGAAATGAATCTGATCACGTCATGGAGATGGTAATCCGTACGTATGCACGAGCGACAATATCACAATATTGATAGAGAAATCATATGTAATTGGATGTTATATCATATATAAAAATTAATAAACATGTTATATTTATTATTTAAATCAATTTTACTCATTTTTATATCCATACAAATAATAATGTGTTTGAATAACAAACTACACCATGACGTAGAGATGGTAATCTGTATGTATGCACATAATGTGACTTTTTCATTTATAGGATGTATAGAATAATGAATATGGTTATAAAATTTATATAATAACATCGCAGTATATAGAATATAATGGATTTATTATTTTATAATATAACTAATGAAGAAATAGGAAGTGGAAGAAGAAATTAACTTAAAAGTTGTGATGAAATATTTACCTCTTTTTTGAGTTCTTTTTTTGATTTGATCAAAAGGGCTCCATAGGTGGGCTTTATGGGCAAAGGAATACCTCTAAAAGGAAGGGAGGAATGTTGGGAGGATATTTGGGTAGGGGTTGGCCGTGCCAAATGGCTTTGGAGGTGTGAAATTAAGGGAATGGTAGGTGCCCTTTTATATGAGAGGTGAGGGTCACTTTAGGAAATGTTTGAAATGTTATTTTATAATAAAATAATTGTCAGGTTATAATGTCTAAAAATGAATTATTTAAAATATAAGGTGGGGATGGGTCGAAAAACTCTCAACTAGTATGTTTTAGATAGGTTTAGGTCACCATATTAACCTTAATATTTAGATTTAACTCCTAGTTAAATAGTTTTACATTTACCATGTCTCTTCGTATTTTTATATTATATGGTTAATAAACATACTATAAAATTCAAATAGAAAACAAATTGGTTCATTAATGTCATATATTTTATTATATAAGCCTTTTGGTCGAGCCTTATATTTTTATGACTATTATATCAATTAATTATATAATATTTGTTTGGAAAACTATTTTATGTCAATTTTGACACTATTTGGTAGTTTTTTTGATAAAATCATAAAAGCCTAATTAATTAGAAAAAAATTTATTGAATTAGCTCTAACATGTCATATTAACCTATAAAATTAGTTTAATACATCAGAACTCTCAAATTACATTTATCTTGGTATTTATAATATAAATTATTTTAGTCTTTTATTAATAAAGTAATTACTACATCATCATTGTGTCATAAAGAAATTTAAATTTTTAATGTCTAAAAATTATAAATAAAATACCATTATCTAGGAAATTTATTTATCTTTCTAATGAATAATTATAGTCTAGTTTATCTTATTTTTAACCCTATATTAAATAATGTTCAGTTATTAAACATTGAATTTAATACTTTTAACTCTTCTTTGAATTAAATAATGATAAATGTCCCAATATAATCCAAGTGGACCTAAAGGATCATATTTTATTCATAAGGTTGTTTTAAGTGGAATTAAACGTTTCCAATAGAATTAGGACATGTTCTAGGGTAATAATAATATTACTTACACCCTTAATTACCCTATTTACTTTTAATCGTGGTATATAAAATTAAAATGTTACTATTCCCAAAAAATTATTTTCATCTTATTGAATCAAATTTTACTTACTGATATCAATTGTGTCTCTCATATTTTTAAAATTAAACTTATATAAGCAGTAAAATTAATATTTATGTAAATTTGGAAATTCTCATAGGAGGTGGGTAAAAGACGGTAAAACGTTCGATAAAATTTTATACATCTAATTTTATTTTAAAATTACTCCAAATGAATTAAATTGAACATATATAGGTATTATATATATTTTTGACTTAAAATAAATTTAAATAAAATATATAATTATTTAAATAATTTTTTTTTAAATAATAACATAATGTTTTCATTATTCATCAAAAATTGAAATTTTTCAGAAAAATACCAAAATTTTACCCTAAGATAATATTGATATTATGAATTCAAAAATGAAGTCCATTTTTAATAATGAAAAACATAGAAGCTTCATTTATTATTTTAAAATTAACTCCCATTGTCAAGACAAAAAAGCGTATTTTTAAGAAATAATAATTATCAAAAGGGTGATACTTTTTTATGTCCAATTTCAAAGTGAAATTACATAAAAGTACTGTCATTGGATTAAATGTTAAAAATATAATCTAATTATACTTTCAAACCATTAAAATGTATAATTCAACACTATAAATTTTTTTGATTAAAAAATCATTTTTCAGTTAAAATATAGTATTTTTCACTATTCACACAATTAGGAAATTTATCAGAAAAACGCCAAATATTTATTGAAACTAAATTATTATGTCCCTATTTAAACAAAGAAGTTTATTTTTTCAAATATAAATTATAAAAGTTTTAAATATTTGATTTAAAAAGGGTTCGCCATTAAAAGGCGGTAAAATTGATTTTTTAAAAAAATACTTATTTTATCTGAAAAAAATGAATTTGTTCTAACATTATGAATAAGAAACTCATAATATGGATTCTAAAATTATAAGGATTTTATAATGTTCAAAATTCAGTTAATTCTATTCATAACCGCTTTTGAACGGCTAGTTTGGTAAGTCGTGGTGCGCTTGAACTCAATGTTGAATCTAGTGCATGTTATTGAATTACTTTGAAAAAAATAACGTACTATAAAATCATTGGATTTTAAAAGAATAAATATAGGAGAATAAAATTTATGTTTTTTCATTTATTATGTATCATAATCTTTAATTAATGAATATTTGATAATAAATAATCTTGATAAATGGTGGGATTTTTAAATAATCTATTTCCACTTGGAAACATTGTATCAGAATTACAATATATGAAAATAAAATATAATTTATATTTTTAATATAATGAAAATAATAATATTCATGTTATAACATGACAAATTTGTTGATACACCACAAAAAAATATAGGTGTATAACATGAGATGTGTCTCAAAGAAGGAAAATTGAGAGAAAATTAATTAACTGATCTAGTAACATTTGAAACATAAAACTGATGATAGAATGATAATAAAATGGTTATTTAGATACTCATTTATTTAAATATATAAAAAATATAATACATTTTTTGGAAGTATATATACCAAAAAAATATGTTAGTGAGAAATAAGGCATGTATCTTAGGGAAATAAAGTGTCAGATGAAATTCTATTACCTTATATCTTGACTGCTGTTGCACTCCTTTGAACCTCATTTATAATAATTTAAGTTTATTATAATTCATATAAATTACCAAAATCTTATATTTAATAATATATATGATTTTATTAAGACATCATATTAATTGTTATTTAGTAATTCCATGTTAAGGTTACGCTTCGGGTAATATCTTCTTTGTTTTTCACATGTGGCTTAATTTGTTATATATTTGGCCTTTATATTTATATCATGTTTTAAATATTGTAAAATTGATATAAATATAATTTATATCCACTATATTTGTATTATAATAATCTATATGATATATAATAATGAAATATAATACATCATCCGTAAAAACGGTAGGCCATATGTACGCATGAACATTATTTCTGTTTTATTGTTGTTTTAGAAGGAAGAGAGTAAATGACATATAATTTTATTTAAGTATATATATAATTATTAGTAAAAAATTATTAAATAATATAAATCATATAATTTCACTAATAAAATCATTAATACATTCTATTTAGTGTTAGAATTAATCATATCGCTTTGACGGGGCGGTAGTCCACACATCCTAAAATGAAATTATATTATTTAAAAATGATGTAATGTATAATGATATATATTGTAAAATAATTAAAGAATATCTAAAACATTATTCTTATCATAAATATTATATAAAAACATAGTTTCCATTATAATCCCCACCATGATAGACAGTAAAGGAAGAATGAAAAATCATTATTTTGTGAGGTGATAGTTTATTGTACACATAAATAGTATAATCATTACCCATTAGATTAAAACGGGTGTATTTTTATGTCTAAATATTATCATAAAATCATATCATTATATTTATTATAATGTTTTTTTGTATAATAATAGAATAATTAGGGTTTATGGGATAGAGAATTAATATAAAAATAAGGATCTTGAGGGAGGATATTACCTCTTCTTTGGGTAACAAATTTTGATTTCGAGCAAAGGGCTTCCTTGGATGGATTTCATCCAATATGAAGGATTGAAGGAAGAAGTGTGGGATGTTGGGGATATTGTTTTTGGTGATTTTTCAAAAATAAGTGGATTGATAGTTGTGTGTAAGTGGTAGGATAAGAGTCCTTTTATAGTGGAGGAAAAGTTTCAGTGTTGTAAAAGATTGGAAATGGGAAACTACACCCACATTTTATTATTTAATGCAGATCGAATAATGGTAAAAATTTTATAAAAAATGATGATATGGTATAAATATGACCATACAATGGATTTTAGAAATGTTTATAGGAAATATTAGACCTTATGTTAGGGTTCAGTCAATTGTTAATCTTAAATGATTCTTAATTGTTGTAATTAATTTTAATCACTTTCACTAGTTTTTTTATCAAAAAAAAAGATGATCTAATTATTCATTATAAATTATTGTGATTCAAAATATGAAATCAATTTTTTATAATTCCAATCATAGAAGTGGAATAAATTAATTTAATTTAATTTAGTAAATGGGACGATAATGTAAGTTTCTAATGTAAAAACATTCAAAAGTTTTTTAGAATTTTAAAAAAAATTTAAATATAAAATGGATTAAAATGATATCATTTTAGTGAAATGGTAAAAAAATGAACTAATTAATAATTAAACTAAATTATAAATATACTCTAACAATATAGATAAATTATATGAAAAACAAGTTTTGGAGTGAAATTTCAATATTTTCACCATTCATTAAGAAAATTAAATATTACCGAAAAATAAAAAATATCATCCTGACTTATATTTAATGTTTCTGTTTCCAAAATAATGTTTATTTTTACATATTAAATTTATTTAATTTTAAATATTTAGATATAAATTAGTTTCACAATCAAAAATTGTAAAAGATCCTTAATTAAAATATAGGGGTTTTGGGTAAAAGTTTGTTTGTTCTTATCTTATTCCTATTGAATATATTAGATGAAAAGAGAAAATATTTTATTTCATAATATATATATATATATATTACATTAATATAAGTCACTAATTTTAATGATTTTAATTACTTAGGATAAATCAAATTTGTGAGCATAAAAATAGATTTCTGTAAAAATATTTAACTTATACTCAATTGGTTCAGTGTAATTAATGAATTAATTTTATATTTGTGTAAACCGTATGTTTTAATAAGTATGTTAATATTATTCATAAATGGTAAATTTATTTCTAGTTTATGTCTTAGTATATTAAATAAAAATATTTTTATAATATATTATTATTTGGTAAAACTCGGTCTTATATATTGCACAGGACATTGAAGAATTTTAGTCTTGCATGTAATGTAATTTAACCCCAGGGTTCTTTATAGATAAATATAATCTTAATATAGCATACGAAGAATGATTAAAAAATTGAAATGTGTATAACTCAATAAAATATTAGAGTTTAATATATATAAAAATAATATTTTCAGTGTTTCGTGAAATAGAAAATATTAAATGGAATAAATTATTTCGAATAAAATAATTCCCAAAATGCCTACCATTTGAATACACAATGTCATGGTTAATGTGGAATTTTCTTAGTTAAAAATTTTATTAATAAATATATTGTTTGTGTTTTATTACCTAAACAGCAACCTAATATTTACGCTTTTTTTAAACATGCTCATATTTTCACTTTCAACATATATTATCCTATGTGGGATAATAGTTATATGTTATATTGGGTAATTTTAATGATTCCAACCTAGTTTTTTCTAAAGGAAGTTTGTGTATTCATTTTTACATTGTGGGTTTCTTTGAAAGGAACATTCAAGTATTGAACCTTTGATAACCCAATTGAATTTCAAGGTTGAAATAAATTTTATGGGGGGTAGAATGTAACACCATGATATATTGTGAATTTTCTTTGAATAAATTTATTTATTTTTTGATATTTTTTATTTCACAAAACACTAAATATTGTTATTAGATATATATATATATGTAATCACTATTTGTTTGTGCAGTTTTTTATTCCATGTTAATCATGCACAACATAAACTATAATGGTTATGTTTCTCTATATGGAACACTGAGTCTAGCTTATGTTACATGCAAGATTGGCTTTCCTCAATTGAGTGCATAACATGAATGACCGATTTTTTTCCAAAAATAACATTTCATTAAAATATTTTATTTATTATATTTAGACATGAACTAATAGTTTTTATATAGTTTATGAATAGTATTTACTAACATATGAAAACCTATGGTTTACAAAAATATAAAATTAATTTATTAGTAACAATGATACAAATTAATATAAAAGGAATACTTTTATAGAAAAATATTTTTATGCTCACTATGTTATTTTATTAAAATAAATTAAATTAATTACAATTAGTGAGTGATATGAATTTAGTATATATTTTATATATTCGATAAAATATTATGAAATTCATTTAAATGATATTATAGGAATATGATATGACCAAACCAAATTTTATATATATAAAACCTATATTTCTATTAATGAACATTTACCACCATTTGATGGAAAAACAATATTAAATCTATATTTTGGTACTTTAATAAAATTTCTATATCATAATAATAATAATTTTATAAATATAATCATAAAAATTAAATTTGTGTGAATTTTTTTTGGGATGTATTATTTTTTAATAAATTGGGAAAAATAATGAAATTTAAATCAAAACTATTTTTCTCATATAATTTATTTTTACTGTTAAATTGGATTTTTAAATGATTTTAATTTTTCATAATGTCTAATTTTTATCAATTTATCTAATTTTAGTCATTTTAATCAATTTCATATTGAAATTTTTTACAAATACCTATACAAATTTTGAATGTTTTTACATTAAAAACACTCTTTATCATCATGTATGTTTGATTATATTTTAATTAATTTCTGTCACTAATGTGATTGGAATTTTTAAAAATTAATTACATATATGAAATAAAAATAAATTATAATTTGTAATAATATCAAAATTGTTTTTGACCATAAATATTAGTGAAGGTAATTAAAATTAACTACAACAATTAATGTGATATTTATCTTAATAAGGGACAAAAACATAAACTTATGGCCTAATTTAACATCAAAACATGTAAAAAATCCTTTAATTGACCATATTTCGTACCTATCATTACATTAATATACCTTGGACCATTATTTGATCTTATTTCAAAAAAAAATTTATGGGGTTTCCATTTTTACAAAATTATACAAGAATTCCACAGCTCCTCCACTATAAAAGGCCTTCTATTCTCCCACATCCACACACATTTGAATCCACTTAAGATAAGACAATACCTACCAAATTTACTTCCCAAAATATCTTCATTCCTCCTTGAATCGTCCCATTTTTTATAAATCCATCCATGGAAGCCCTTTGGTGTAAACCTATCGGAGTTACCTGGATAAGAGGAAACATCCTTCCTCAAGCTCATTTATTTTATATTATTTCTCCACCCCATAAAATATCATTATTTAATTCTTGTATAAAAACCACATAATCTAAAATATAATTTTATATTGGTATGATAATGTTTAATCCTAAACATACACACACTTCCATCTAAAGGGAAACTAACATACTATTTATGTGTTAGGTGAACTACCACCTCATGAAATAATGATTGTTCATTTTTTATTTAAAACCCCACATGCTAGAAATTATGATGAAAATAATATTTATATATGAAATATATGATATTTATAATGTTTCTATGCTTCATTAATATTTATTTAGAAAATAAACATTTTTTCCATATTGTATAAATGTTATAATTTCGTTTGAGGAATCGTGGACTACCGACCAGTCAAAGAGATGTGATTCCTTCAAACACTGTATGGATTTTATTAAAGGGATTTTTAGTGATCCAATATGATATATATTACATAATAATTATACTTTAATGATATTATATACATATACACACATATTAAATTTACAGTCTTTCATTCATCTCAATATTAAAATAGAAACAACGTTAATGTGTACGTACGACCTACTGTCTCCATGAACGGTGTATTCCATTTCATACCTTTATAATATATAGATTATTATAATACAAATATAACTAATATGGATGAAATTAATATCATGTTTTACATTCTATAAATCAGGATATAAGTATAAGGGCCACAAATATAATAAATTATGACACAAGATAAAAACAAAGTGAATATTACATGAAGCATAACCATAAGAAGAAATTTTTAAAAATATGGTAACATAATATCTTAATAAAAATATATATGCTATTAAATATCAAAAAATGGGTTTTTAAAAAAATTAATAATAAAATTTCATTTATTATACATGAGTTTTGAATAATTGCGATGGGTGTTAAGACACTAGGTAAGGGAATTTCATCTCACTCTATATTTCCATTAAATACATGATTTATTAACCAATCAATTCTTTTTTATGTAGCATATAATACCCAGTAATATATTATATTACTCTCATACATTAGTCTATGGGTATTTAAAAAACCATTTTGTAATATTTATTTCATTATGTTCTTATTTTCAAAAGTAACTAAATGGGTATTGTAATTTTTTTTCTGAACTTTCATACATTGAGACACAAGCCATGTTATACTCTCTCTTTTTATATGAGGTGTATAAAATACCATTGAAATTTTATATCATAAAAATACTGATTTTCCTGAAATTTTAATCCCTATTTAATAACATTTTCGATCCTCAAAGGTATCATTCAATGTTATTATTTGGAAAGTGTTTATTGAAACAATATATATTTATGAAGATTATTTATCATCTTGTTTTCATTACTGAAATATTATAATCCATATTTAAATAACACCCATGAATTTCACTCTCCTCTAGTACATATTTTTTCATGTATTAGTACCATTTTTCCACTCTTTAGTACATAAGATAATTATGAAACATTTTCTTAATAAAATATGGCCTCCCCAATCTCTTGGGTAGAAAATCTATGATACTTCAAATCCGTGAATTAAAAAAAAATTAATTCCAATAATATTATACTCATATCCAATTATCATTAAAAGTCAATATTAAACTTGTTTTTTTACCATTGTTTTCAAAGAAATAATCTTGTCACTTTTTGAATGGAATTTTTGTAATATTTAAACTTTTAAACAGAATTTTTTTTACCCTGTATGACATATAAGTATTTACCTACTGTCAATTATTTGAAGCCTTCTTTTCACATTAAAAATGTTAAATTTTTAGATTTTTTTTAAAAGTTGTTTTCAATGAAATTTTTTTCAATTTTTTTTCAATATTATTTTATTAGTTTTTAAGGAAAAATGGTTTTTAAATGGGTTTCAAGCTCCTCAAAATATTTCATAGGAAAAAGCAATTAAATTTTCCTTTAATTTTTCCTTTATTAGTTCTCAATTTTTTTCATGAAAATAGTTTCCAAAATTTTTTACATTTTTAGAAACATTTTTCAAAGGAGAAACGATAATTTACTCATGAATTATTTTTACAATATCATTCAAAATTATTACCCTTATAAGAGAAATTTTTTCAGTGTTAGTAAATCCATTCTTGGTAAATGATAAAATGATTACATTCATATTATTTATTTAAATGGTTAATGTTTTATTCAATGATGTTTACAAATTATATTTCCCTTTCACGAGTTATATTCTTTTGATGTACCTTTTATTTAATGGGTAATTTGTTGATGAAATGTTAATAAAACGTGTTTCCTTTACAAATGTTACAATATGATAATATTTTTACGACGCCCATTTCATTTCATTTTTTATGATATGATTTTTTATAATCTTGTGGAACATGTATTTATGATTTCCTTTCGAGATGGGTGGGACCTATATATACCTTAAATTCATTGGGTAATGATAAATATTATATGAACTCAAATGGTTAGTGAGAGGTTATTCCATTCTTGAAACAAGAGAGTAAATCAGGGGACATCCCAAGCATTAAATAAGTGGGTTCACGGTGGGTCTTCATAAGAACAAAGTAGGTTGACAAGTTATTATCAAAAACCTAAAAACATACAATGGTATTTTTAAAAAGACTTCACCAAGGGTTTTTATATTCTTATGTGTATTCCAAAATTAGATGTATTATTATTATATTAATCATTAACAGATATTTTATTTATGTTCTTATTATTCGTGTCTTATGAACTACAAATATTTATTCCATGTTCCGTGTTTATGGTTTTTGATATGCACTGTATGATATTCTAATGATGATGTCCATGTTATGAAACCCTTATGTCCATTATATGATTTATGAATTTCATTTACGTACCCTTATTCAACATTTTATATCACCACTTTCATAGATTTTCATTTCACAAGTTATAATGAGAGGTTTTTAAGTAGAAAAACTAAGGGGGAAGATCTTTGTGGGTGGAAACACTGAAGATATTTCACTATATTAGAATATGTTTCCCCATGTTTCCAATGGAACTAATACCAAATATAACAACCCATATTATTGTACATTAATATTACATCACTTTTTTTGTGAAATACATAATCCATTACAAAAACTTACTTCAAAATAATGTATTAGTTTGGATCCTTTGGAATCAAGGAAATCTGAACAGTAGTACATAAGTGAGATACATTATCTACCACTAGGTTATTATTTACTAGTAACCATCATAGACACATCATAATTAATAAAAATCATCATTTCCTGGGGAATGGAACATTAAAATATATGATCTCAGATTTGTAGTAAGGGTAAACATGGGAAACATGTAAGATTATCATGAGAACATGAGTAAGAGAAGGTGATAAAAATAATTGAAGACCATACCATGAATATCAAATATCATAAACCTGGATCATGTGATAAATCATTATTTTTTATAAGACATGATTCATAATGATATAAATAAAATAATCCATGAAAGAATAACATAGGAATAAACATGTAATTCTAGAAAACACATAGGAATATAATATGACTTTTATAATATCTAAGGCATCACTACCAATACCATATTAGTAGTGTGGGTTTACTACCCATACAATATTCATAGTCATGGTTTACTCCCATGGAAATATTAGTAATATAATTTCACTTCACATTCCATCTTTTTATTCATGGTTCACTCATGTGGCCATCATTGTAGTCAAGGATCAATCCCATGTCCATATTCATCTATCTTATGAGATATTAATATTTACCCAATGCATTGAAGGGAGATATATGTCGCACACATGTCATAATGAAATCATACATATATGTTCTAAAAAATCATAATTTTTTTATCATAAGTCATGAAATTAAATGTTTATTGTAAACATGTAATCATATCTTACCTAACAAAAAAATATGTGCTTCAAAATCTTTTCATCAAAGAATTACCCATGAAAGCAAACATGTTTCTAAGAATATAATGTGAAATAGAAAAGAGTTACATAGAAACATAATCCTTGATAGAGAAACAGGGTTTATAAAAATTATTCCATCAATAAATAAACCATTTAGTAAAATAATATGAATTGAATATTTGGAAAATATTCTAATAATGACATGAGTAACACCAAGAGATTCCATCTTGGATGGAATATAATTTTGTAATATTAGTTAAAAATAATTCCTTTAAGAAAATATACTTTCTTATTTGGAATATTATTTTAACAAAATTAAACCTTTTGTGAACCATTTTCTTGAAAATAAAATTGAGAACATGTAAATAAATCATGAAAACGTTTTTGAAAATCATTTTCCTTGAAAAAAAATTAAATAATCATTGATTTTTTTTTGGAAAACAACGATCATTTAAGAACTTATAAAGAATCATGAAAATGTTTTGAAAACCATTTCATCAAAAATAATTTTTTAAAAAAACTTCTCAAACATTATCCATTTAAACACAAAAATGAAGATTTAATGAAATGGAGGTGGGTAAATTAGTACATTTCGTACATAATAAAAAGAGCATTCTTTTTAAATAGTAAAAAGGCTATAAAATGCCTTATTTATAAATAGAAAATCAAATCCATTTTAAAAAATTGGAAAAACAAAAATGAAGGAAAATGTCTTCTAAATATAATAAGATAATTGTATAATATTCTTGGAAACATTTCTATAAAACATTATTTTGATGGTACACAAATTTTTGACCGTGAAGAGAAGTATGGTAAAATGTTATTATAAACATTTTATTAATTATATTAAGTAAGAAATAGTGGAACAAGGAACTAATACATACCGAAATCACGACTAAATATAATATAATAAAATTCATGATTTTTCCTGAAAGGTGGATCATAATATTTCATTAATGAAAACATGATCATAATGAGACTTGATAAATGGTGATATTATTTAAATAAATACTTACAACACGGTAACTGTGAATTATACTCCCAATATAGTAAAATGAAATTAAAAGGATATTAAAATATCATAAAATTAATGATATTATGTTTATAAAATTTAAATGGTTATTGATACACCACATATAATAATATAGGTGAATAACATGGCTTGTGACTCAAATAAAGAAAAATCGAGTCAAAATAACTTTACTGATTTCATATCTTTTGAAACCTAAAAACCCTTATAGAATGATCATAAAAGGTTTATTTAAATACCCATATATTTATGTATACGAATCAAATAATATATTAATGTGTATTATATACAACACCTAAATAAGTGAATAGTGAATAAGGCTTCTATCTCTTCAAAATAATGTGTGAGATGAAATTTCTATACCTTGTGTCGGACTTGTCTCATGTGTCTTTATATTTATGAAAATTAAACTTATAAAAATTAATTAAATTATTATGAAATTTTATAATGTTTATTAAAAATTTTACATCACTTAATACCATGTTGAATACAACTACTTGAAGAATTATGAATAAGTCGGGGTTTTTTGACAATATTCGTTTTTTGTGTTCGAAACAACATTGGTTTTTCAACTATCGTCAAATAGTTCATTATTTAAAAAAATAAATAATTATAATAATGAAATAATTATAAAATTTATAGATTAATTATAATTTAATAATTAATCATTAAATATTTATTTGAGAAATGAATCAGCATTAAATTTATGGAGACGACAGGTCGTATCTACGCATGATTAATGATCTAAGTTCTAAATGATCATTATAGAAAAAAGGTAAGTAAAATTAATCATTATAAGATGATAATTATTAAATCAATACCATATTATTTAATCTTATATAGATATATATATATATATAAAATTCATGTGATTTAAAAAGAATCACATCGTGTTGAGGAGCTGGTAGTCCATACATCCATGAATGACGTTACCAAAAGAAGAGGTGGAATCCTCCCTCAAAATCCTTTACCTTATTTTCATTCAACATGAAATCCACTATTTTTATTCCATTATTATAAAACAACACAAGTATAATTAATATATTTATTTTTTTATGACAACATTTCTACCAATAGATACACACACTTCAATCAAATGGGCAACTAACATACTGTTTATGTGTACGCTGAACTACCACCCCACAAAACAACTATTGTTCATTATTCATTTACCAAATCATATGGGGGAATTAATGAAGAAAAATATGTTATCATATAATATTTATAATGTCTTTAATTTTATTTAATTATTTTATAACACATATCTCTATGAACTCTATTTTGTTGGAAAATGATAACATCGGTTGTGGAATTGTGGACTACCGTCTCCTAAAAGGGATGTGATTTGATCACAAGATACATGGAATGTATAATGAATGGATTTAATTAAAAATATTATAAATATATATATATATATATATTATATTAATTACACAATTATATTTGTGTAAATATAACATATATCATTTTTCATTACCCTTTCACGCACTTATGTAATTTGTGGACATGTGGACTACCACCTCCTCGACAAGATGTGATTCATTTCACATTACCTAAATTATATATATAATTATATATGATTAAATAAAATTTTATTTATATTATAATTATATTTCAGAAATTATTTAATTCTACTTAACCTCTTTCCATAATGATCATTGAAAAATGAGAACCTTACCCATGTGTATTTACAGCCTTTCATCTCCTTGATTGTAAAAAGGATTTATTTCTCATAAGCATATTTTATTATTATTTTTAAATGTATAATATATGTATAAATTTGAAAATTATTTCATGATTATTATTTTTGATATGTTATATAATTACCACATTGATAATAGATGACCTAGAAAAGTTGTTTTTGACACAAAAATCAAATTTGATCAAAACAACTGACCTTTACATAATTTTTTATGTAGTTGTATAAAAAATATTAATAAGTGAAATAAAATTAAGGATAAAAATGAATAAGGATATGATATAACTAAATAAGAGTCATTAGTTTATTATTTATGAATATAAAGACCCATGATACAAGTTGGACGCCCGGTAAAGGGAATTTCATATCACTCTTTATTTTCAAGAGATATATACCATATTCAAGGATAAATTCTCTTATGTAGTGTATATACTATACATTAATATATTCTTTTCATATTATACTTACTTATATGTGTATTTAAATAACCATTGTATAATCTTTCTCACAAGGTTTTTTTTTAAAAAGTTATCAAATCGGTAAAGTTATTTTGCCTCAATTTTCCTTCTTTGAGGAACATTCTATGTTTTAAAAATATTTTTTATATGAAGTGTATAAAATGCATTTAATATGTTATAAAAAGAACTATGGGTTCATTCCCCGTAACATATTGGAAATCATATTTCACTCCGATGGCTATCTTAATAAAATAAGTTAACTCCTGATACCATCATGGTAGTCAGGATTCACTTCCATGGACATCTTAGTAGTCAAGGTTCACTCCCAATCCCATATTAGTAAAACTCATGAGATATTAATATTAACCAATCCATTGAAAGGATATATTGGTCCCAAATATCTTAATATGAAAGAATAGATACATGTTCTACCAGACAAAAAAAGTTCATATCATAACCCATGAAATGATATGGATTTCATAAATATGTTGTCATATGTTAAATTTTGGAAAAGAGAGACATTTTATAATCATTTCATCAATGAATAACCTATAAAAAGAATCTAGTTTTATAAGCATATAACCTGTAAATTGGGGAAAAATTTTCATAAACATAATTCTATAAAAACATAAACAATCCAAATATTGAATTGAATGGAATAATGGATCATATCCAAAATAAGTTATGAGTAACACCAATAGATTCTTTATTATTTAAAAAATAATTTGGAAATATCTTTAAGAAAACACTTCATGAAGAAATTATAAATTACCTTTTAAAAATTTATTCTTAAAAAATAGAACCTATTAAAACCCAATTTCATGAAAATAAACATGAAAAATAATTAAGTATGAATTGAAGACATTTTGAAATATTTTTTATTTGGATAACTTATAGAGAAGCATGAAAATATTTTGAATATCATTTTTCCTTGAAAAAATATAACAAAGATTGATAACCTTTAAAAAGCATTACATTGAGAATATCATTTAAAAATAAATTCTTAAAAAATATCCTTTATAACATTCAAATGAATATTAAAATATATGATGGAGTGTAAATCCGTACATGTCAAAATTGGGTAACAAACTTATCACGCTTGTATAGTGAACTTTCACATTGTGAAATGATAATTCATGTTTTTAAAGTAAAAATCAACAGGAAAAAATACAATTATTTTTTGACATCCTGACCTAGGTTCCACTAAACGGTCCCCCGAGCCAGTTGGACACATGCCCTTAAGCATGCCTCCCCATATTCCGGAGTGTGCTAACTAGCAGCAAGGGTCTTGTATGTCAGTCTTGGGGATACTATACACTATTTTATCAAAATAATACACCAATAGAAGAAAATAACAATAATTAGGTGTGGAATCATATAAATAACTAGAACAATACCATGTCATATGATAGTCAAAATAAGAAAACTAAATACTCAACTAGAAGATATAACATGATTTGACTATGAAAGTGTCAATTGTCTACAATACAACTAATAAGTAAAGTCACAATAACTCAACAGTGGGTCATGAACCATATCTGGTTCCCTCTTCCATGCTCCAATACCAACAACAACCTATCTCATGATATTCCCTTATCTTGTACCACAATAACGAATTCTACTTTGGTGCTGATCAAGAAGCCCAAATAATATGTGAGTACAAATTAGTAGGCCACCACCAATGTTGTCTAAAAGGAGTCTAGTCAAAATATAGTGCCTAAGGTTTTATGATACAATAAAAAAATGAATAATTAAACAGTTTTCAAATTATCATTTAATATTTATTCATCACATTAGGCCTTGTTTCAATTCCTGTTTCATATTTGAATCATCATACATTATTATCATTCATTTTTTTGAACAACATGTCAATAACCCCAAATCTCATTGAGTATAGGTCACCATTAATAACACTTCATGTCTCATTCGAAGTAGGTTGTCAGTTCTAACACCCCATAATATCAATCATGGATAATTATTGGGGAGGAATTCCATGTCCAAGTCCCAAAATCTAGTCAGTCTAGAACGCCATGTCTAACACCTCAAAAATATCATAAATTTAGTTATTCTTTAATTCAAAATAATTACACACATCATTCCACTACTAATCCAATGATTTGTTAAACATTTCAAATTTCATTAGTTTACTCAACAATTAACTAAGCAAATAACCCATTAATTAATCATCAATTAATAAAACATTTGGCACAATTCCCATTCTATAACTAATTCTTTACAATTAATGATCCATATCAATTCTAAAAATTTGATAATTAATTCTCACAATTAATTATCTTTAATTGACATCATGTAATATAATTAATTTTCATTATTAATTATCTTGGAGAGCCAAAAATTATTTCATAAAAAATTTCCACCAATTAATTATCTTCACAAAATAAATTCAATATCTCAATTACAATATCTCTTCCCATAGTAAATATCTAAACCAAATATCTAAATGGGAATCCCCATTCATTTATTCCATGATCCAATTTTCAATTAATCAACAAGGAAATTATAGGTTAATTCCACATTCCTAATTATTATAATTTAGGAAATCAATTACCAAGTGAAGCTAGAAAATACCTAAACTCACATTCACATATCAAATCCATGACTATGGGAGTTCAATTTATGCCACCATAGTGAGTTTATTAATCATGTTTTCCCAATGGAAAACCCCAAAATACGAGCGGTAAAACTTTGTTGATCAAGATATGTATTTAAATACCTAAGCCAAAATAAAGAACAATGGAAACAAGATTTTTGAAAATATAGATATAGATCCAAAATTCTTGACCTTGATCTCAATTCATAGGTTTAAATAAATTGAAATTATTTAGATCTTACATGAAAAGATCAAGGAATGATATAGGAAAGAATTGGAGAAGGAACATGATGAAATATAATTACCTGGAAGAGGTAAAATCATTAATCAGGGATTTCAATCTAAATGAAAGATGTTTGAGTCACTTTGGAATCCCTCTGATATGATCTTGTATCACTTTTAATTTTCCAAGTGCAAGAGAAATTATAAATATGGAAGTCTTGGGTGTCGGGTGTTTGTAATAATGATTTTTAGATTTTAAATTCCATGTGCACAGTTTCTTAGGAGGAGGCATATGGTTATAGAAAACTGTGCACTAACTATGTAGAAATAACTGTTTAGTTTTTTTTGTTTGGAATAGTTTAGTCCATAGTTTTTCAAATAGTGTGCAAATTGTGTAGCCCCATCCATCTAATTTCAGATATTTGGTATAGTGTAGTCACACGGTTTGTTAAACTGTGCAAAAACATTGCACATCCCCCTTTACATTAGTTTTAATTTAAAATATTCCCAAATTTCCAAAAGGAAAAATTTAAAATTGGGATATAAAAACATAAAAAGTAACTATAAACGCTCCTAGGATGACTCTAGAAAATTTCATGATCCTACAATCTCTCCACCTTATAACAGCTCGTATTCGATCTTTACTCCCGAACATATCTAATATTCTGAGCCAGAAATATTTGGCGATTGGGCCCTCAGGTCTTCTTCATGTTCCCATGTTTCCTATTTAAAACATCCATGTTTCCATAACACATGAACTTATGGTACTATCATTCTCTGTAACACATTATCAGAGTGACCCAACACCTATATCAGATTGTCCTCAAAGGACACATCTAACTTGTGGTCAACCACATCCACATCATTCACATGAGTAGATTTGGGATGATATCACTTATTTCGTAGTTCCATGAAACATGTACTCTAATTCTAATAATAAATTCTTCTAAGCGGTATCAAATAGATTTATTTATGGAACCATAAACATCTAATAGTTTATTATCTAAATGGTACCTTCTTTCCAATGGTAGGCATTCATTATGTTTTAACTTCATGATACATAGAAACGTGCATTAGTTGAGAGGATGGGAGGTAAGACTCATCACCCATTTTTGGGGGGAATTATTGTCTATCCTGGAATCTATTTATAATTAAAGATATTTTATATAATAATTATCCCTTAGAATTTTCAATCACTTATTTAGCATGTGAAAAGTTTAAAATCATCCATATGTATTTTATGTTCTCCATCAATGGTATCCTATCATATACTAATTAGAGATTATTTTAATCATCGTTATGATGATACTACTTTTTAATCCACTCAGTGGGGAACTCTGGAATTTATTGTAATCCAAGGAGATGAAGGTTTGGTTTGATATTGGGATTATTCCCAAGAAAGGGAGGCCTACATATCTATGTAAAGGGAATCAGAACCCTCATAGTTCGGGGACACTGAATGGGAAAAATCTTAACTTTTACGGTCATGTGATAAAGACCTAGTCGTACAATTTAATGTCATGTGGTATGAACATTTAAGAGGAAGGTTCATAGTCAAAACATAGTCTGAGACTTTTGCTGAAGTAGAACAATGAACATGGAAAGGATTTGTGTTTCCAAGTAGGATAAGACCATGTTGGTAATATGGCCCTAGGAGAACAGGGTTGATTTAATGTATTGATTTTTAAACTCAAATAGGATTCCAATATATCTCATATAAATGGGAATGAAATCCCACATAGTTCAAAAGGTCTAATGCGAGAGTATACACCTTTGATATAAATGAATTTGGGATTTCTTCTTGAAAAGGATTCCATGGGGATTTTAGGATTTAATTTGGGTATTATTCCTAAGAAGGATGTCCAAATTTGGGAAATTAGGGTTGCATTCCAAAAGAGGACATCCAGTGATCTCGCTCCCTAAGAATGCTTCCTAAGTATCCCGATTATAGTGGGAATTAGAGTTCTCTTAGTTCACTAAATTTTGAAAATGTTGTGTCCATTACAAATCTCTAAGCCCCCATGAGTCATTCATGGTGTTAAAAACAAGATAATGTCAAATATTCAACAAAATAATCCACACTTTTCCTCTCCTACTGATATATGGGGGTGCACCTATTGTAGTGAGAGTTGATGAGGGAAAGGTTACAAGCCTTCCCCTTATTCTATTTACACTTGACGAGGGTCTATTGTAAGGAGTATGGGATGATGTTTAGGGGCTTACACCAGGTGGGATACCCTAAAATAAATCCTCATAGGGGAGGGAGACATATCTTATGCATTCCTGGAAAAGAAAATGTGATCCGTACCTTCCCTACTAGAGACCTAAGGTTTTGGGTTTTCTCTTTGAGAAGATAGAGGTTAAGACTGAAACCCTCCTCAAAACCTAAAACCTCCCAACACTATTATTGAGAGAATGGTCCATGTGACTATAGATATACAAACCCAAAAAAATTAAATGTATCCTAACTCCCTTATAAAACAAAATTGGGAAACCTCTGACTGTTGAAATAAAAACCCAAAAAGAGACACGCCGATGTGAATTTCCCAAAGGCTTGATAAATCAAGAATTTCTGGTGGAGGTCTCAATAGAATCAATGTCAAACAAGGGATCCAAGGAAGAATAAGCCTTTCCATTAATGGATTTGATTATTGATTGATGGATTGTAAACTGAATAATGTAAGTATATCAGAAAGGGGATCTCAAGTAGATAAGGGCACGCAAGTATGGGCTCGCAAGTAGAATAAAGAGACTTGATATTCACGTAAGTGACAAAAAAACCTATATGGTAATACTTGGGAGAGACTTAGATCATTCCATCATGAGTATTCATAGGTAATCCTAGAAGAGGTGCACTCATGTTCCAATTAATTGTATAGGTTGTGTGAAAGTGTTTCTGATTTATGTAAGTTGGGAGATTTAGGCGCACAAGTGTTGTGGTTTTCAAACACTAAAAGGACATAGGTCCAATGATCCTCATTTAAATCCTCTACTCAAGGTGCTGAAGAAGTACCTCTAAAGTTCAAGAATACTTGGATGAAGCACTAGTGTGATGAGATCACCAATTGAACATCATGGAAAATCGCCCGTGAAAAAAGGCCCAAAGGGTCTATTTATAGGAAAATATGGGACCTCTGGTGAAAGGAATTTGGGCATGCAAGTCGGTTGCACAACATTTTGGGGCACACAAGTAGGCTATGGTCCATCATAATTTTGGTTTGACTAAGGTGACCCAAAACTCATGCCTTTTAAAATCTTGGTTTTATTCATGTATTATCCCCTCTTTTTTATAAGGTGATTCCTTTTTTCATTTTTTAGACTATTTGATGGAATAGAGTGTCAACAAAAGCACCCCCCCCCCCTCAGAATTAGATTAGAAATGAAAATAGGATCCTATACTAAGGTAAAGTAATGAAGGAGAAGGAAAAGAGTACCGGGGTGCACAAGTGTTCTGTGCATTGAGAAACTGGTCACTCAAGTTTGCATCGCATAGGAATCTGGTGCGCAGGGTGACATGCATTGAAAATATATAACAACTTCACTTCCATATAAATCCTTGAGACTTCCAAAATTTCATCTCTCAATGCGCAAGTCCTCTTTGACTTAGACGCTTCCATTTCACTGCACTTCTTTTGAATGTTTTTTAGTTGCATGCTATAAGTGGTGCTCCATACTTGCACGCCGACTTATAATTGGGTGTACAGTTTATACTCTCATTCCATAATTTGTTTTTCCAATTTTTTTTGTAAAACACCAAAAATGATCATACATTAAAATATGATTTTTATCTTTTTATATGTTATATGGCTCCCAAAATAATTGGATATGTGGATGAGCTTTCTAGAGAGGGGATTGGGGACATGATAAATTTTGTTGGTCATGATTACTTTGATGGTTTTTGTACAAACTCGGATGTTTGTTTAAGGTATGGTTTTCCTTTTCTGGAGTTTTTAAGAAAAATGAACCTTCTGGAAATTTTCAAAGTACACGCCGTGTACTTTGTGAGTACACGCCGTGTACTCTTCTCCAGCTCGAAGCTATGTGCTGGGCATGCCTGGTCCACACACACGGTGTGTAGGGGTGATGTGGAGGCTTATTTTGGCGGAGTACGGAAAGGAACTAGTACATTCCGAGTACTTTATTTTTTTTTACTAAACGGACTGGGGTCGCGCCTAACCCCTGATTTCATCTTCTTCTCTAGATTTCGTCCACCCGAGAGTGACCGTACGACCGAATCTTCGATGGGATTCCGCCTCTTCGTCCGTTCTCCTATTCGAGTGCGGTCTATTGCGTTGGAATCGCAGCAGTAAGGTCTCCCTTCTGCTTGAGTCTTGTTTCGTGATTCCTCCAGGTTTCCATGTTATCCTAGGATGAGAGTTTTGTCCATTTTCTCAGATCTACGTCATTCCAAGGGGAATCTATCATCATGGTTAACATATATCGATCTTCTAGGATCGAGGTATGTGGTTTGTGCCTTTCTGTAGAAAGTTGGTTGATATGTTTGTGTAAATTCCACCAATTCCTTTGAATGGGGAATTGGGGGTTTCCTGTTTTTTCCCTTCTTTTTTCCTTCTTTACTTGATTGCATTAGTAGAGGTTGATGCTTATGAGTAGAGTAATTTATTTTGTGCTCTGGTTTCTTTGCCATGCTTGTTTTTCTTATTAGGTGTTTCTCCAGTTTCCATGCCTAGATGTAGGACTATGGACAGTTTCCTTGTTTTGCTGCTGAGCCTTAGTTGATAGCCATGTAGTTCTTAAGGTTTACTTGGACGATTCATGCGCGCTGAGAATGTTTAGTTTCACTCAGGATTGTGAGAACCTAGAGTAGTAGACCAAAGGAAGAATTGATGGAAGGGCTTCTCCAGAGTGTCTTTTAATTACGATGTGAGACAAGAGGGGGAATTGACGTTGAGTGCTTACTCTGAGAATCTGTAGTTCCTCGATGTGGGCCACAGGGGGAATTGACGTTGAGTGCTTCCCCAAAGAGACTTTATCATGATACGAGACTATAGGGGGAATTGAGGGTGAGTGCTTCCCTAGACAGTCTATTAATTTTATAGCTGAACCAGAGGGGTGAGACTGTGTGTGCTTCCTAGAGGGTTACTAGAACTTTTGGGTTGAACCATAGGGGTTAGGCTATGAGAGCTACCCAGAGGGTTACCTGTTTTCTTCTAGTTTCTGACTATTTACTTGTGTACTTTTTTTAGAACCATGGATTGTAACTGCTTGTGATTTCTTGGTTACTACTTCTTGTTTTATTACTTACCTTGTATTCATTGACTATTAGGAACAAATCCTTGGGTGATTTCCTTCTGGGATTTTATCTCACACCATGTTTCAGACATTGCTTTTGGCCCCAAGTAGACTATTTTGTTGCATGTATAGATAAGGGAAAGTGCCCTTCTACTTCCGGATCCTGATTGCTCTAGAGCTAGAGAGCATGGGACCGAGCTGGGGCTCGTGATGCTGAGGAGTTTATTTTGTTTTTCCTTTTCACTTGTTTTCAGCTGTATTCCATCATGTTGTTCTATTTGCTACTTTCAAAAGATACTTGTACCTACTGCATCATTGTCATCATTGATATATATATTTATTTCTTCCACTTTTTGGATTATTCTGTTATGCATGTTGTTACTGCTTCCGCTGCTGACTGTTGTTTTGCCACTGTATACCTTACCAAATGAGGACATAGTTTCCCCACCGAATCACCAAGGACCTCGCTGCTAGTCAGCAGCCTCTGGCGTTTGGGGAAACGTTCTTGAGGTCATGTGGCGAACCGGGTACGGGGCACTAGTGGAGGGGCTCTGGATTCGGGTCGTTACAAAGTGGTATCAGAGGAGTTCATTTATTTTTCTTGCTATTTGGAGACTTTAGCCAAGGATAGGATGGATTCGATACTTGGAATTAAGCTGTGCTCGGGAGTAGCTAACCCGTGTATAGGGAAAATCCATACTACCTCGTTAATTGCAGTTTTTTTGGTTTTGAGATTTTATGGTTGATATGTTTTCACCTAGAGTGATTTGCATGACTTGTGCAGTTATTGTTTTGATATATCAGTTCTATTTCTGTCGCAACCTAATGATATGAGGGTATTCCATCTCATGCATCATATAGGCACTTGTATAAATCACATGTCATGCATTCTTGCCATGCCATCTAGGGTGAATTAGCAATTGCATGTTGTTGTGATAGGCTTTGTGTAGATTATGTATGCTGTTGTGATAGGTTCTTGATAGAATCTCTGCTGTTATGTTAGAGAGTTTTTTTCCCTTGTATGTGATTGTAGGAGATGCCAATCTTTGATTCTTGGGGAGTATGGGCCCTCATGGATCGGAATTTGTCACCTCTTTGCATTGTTTTTAGTCTTTCTGTAATTCTGCGTAGTTTCTAAGCTACTTCCCAAAAAACCCAAAATACATGGTGTGTACGTTTTGGATACACGCCGTGTAGTTTTCAGGCTGTGTCACTGACCGTGTCAGAAGAACACGGTGTTGTGACAATAACTTTATGAACACGCCATGTATGGTAGGTACACGTCGTGTTGTAATGAGCCGTGTACCCGGCCGTGTCACTGAAAACACGGGTCGGGGAATCTTGGGAAGAATAGATCGTGTCTAGAGGGAACATGTTGTGTAGTTTTGTCTAAGTACCCGTCCGTGTCAAAAATAACACGGGCCGGTGTTACCTTCTTTTCCACACGCTGTGTTTGTTCGGAACATATCGTGTAGTCTTTTCCAGGTACCCGACCGTGTCACGGACAACACGGGACGTGGTCACCTTACCTATACACGCCGTGTTTGTTCGGAGCACGCCGTGTATGTTTCATCTGTGTAGATGGCTGTGTGCTTAAAAAAATGGGTCGTCGAAGCCTTGTCTAGTACATGCCGTGTTTGATTCGAACACACCGTGTAGTCTCGGGTTAAGTCGGACTGTGTGGGTAAGCCGTGTAAGGGACTCGGGTAGGGGAATAGTTCTAAGTAGATGTCGTGTGTTGGGGTCAACATGCCATGTAGTTTTATGTTTACATGACTTAATGGGCAGGAGTACACACCCATGTCATTGGCTTAAGAAGACACGCTGTGTAGTTTATATACACACCGTGTAGTCGTGTTTTGCAAACTTGTGTGTTTTTCTTTCCCTGTTTCCATTTTGTAACCTTGTGTTATCCATCCTTGTTTTCCTGATCTAAGGTGTGCTTTTGATCTTTCAGAGCTATGCCTCTGAGATGTCCTCTAGTCATACGTTTCTCATCAGGCAGTGATCAGACACCTAATATGGCTGATTAGAGACTTCCTGCCGATCCCCCAGTCGAGCCAGGCTTGGCACCGGCTGTCGTACCAGTTGCGGGCGTTGATGTGCAATTCAAGGAAGGTTTCATGAGGACGATGTATGTAACAAGCCAAAATTTCATTAATGGAAAATCCCTCTTGATCCAGTTAAATGTTTCTTTATGTTTTTATAAGATGTCAACTTTTTTAGTTTTACGTTAAGATTTGTTACCGTTACTTTTATAGTCGTTGAACAGTGATCATCTGGGTAGTTTAAATATAAGGCTTTAACGAACCAATTTTCTACTCAGACAAAGGAAGCGATGGCCTCATCCAGTAGAATTTCCCCTTACGAAGCCCATTTGTCGGAGCTCGGAAAGGAGGTGGCGTCTTTGGGCTTTGCCCTTGACCAATCCCAAGCTGAGCTTCATCAAGTCAAGCTCGAATGTGATCGTCTACGGGAAAAATGGAAGTTGATAGAGATCACCACTCGAGCGATGTTATCCGAGAAACCCCAAGAGTCTGTCACCATCGCACACCTTACCCTTAGGTCTTATGCGGCTATTTTAAGGGGTTATGTAACAAATAAGTAGCACCATGTTCATGTACATTATTTTTGTATATAATAATGAATATAATTTCTAGTCATTTATGATGCATTGTAATTAGTTTTTAAAGTACAAATGATGTTTTTAGTTATTATTTAATTAAGAATTATATTTTATTAAATTAAAGGATTTTTGAATTAAATAATATTTTAATAAAATATTATTATTAATATTAAATTAATTTTTATTAAATATAAATGATCTTATAATTTTATGAATGCAATTAAAATTTTTATTAAGGTTTGAAAGCCATTTCTCTCAAAACCCGTGAATTTTTTATAAATGTCGTTTTTATTTTAAAAGTGAAAATTCACATATTTAGAAAATTATTTAGATAAAATAAATATTATTTTTGGAATCAGGACGTCGAAATTATCCAACGGTGAAATTTTCATAATTTTCTGAGACAGTCAAATTTTTGGGTAAAAATTAAATACCATTTAAATATATAATGTGTTTTATGACATCATAATGACCCAATGGTGATGTAATAAAATACCATAATACTTATGTTCGGCCAATATGTGTTTTATCATTAAAATAATTAGGTTTTGGGTTTGTTTGACTCACTTTTCAAAGCATTAATGGAGCCCTCAAGACTTATTCAACACTTTGCCTTTTTAAATTAATTTCCATGGGAGTGTGACTCACCTCCACATAAGCAACCCTAATTTTTTAATAAGTTCGGACCTTGGCCTTGTAAAATATTGTATTCCTCTTTCCTTTTCCAGAAACCATGGGCAAATACCATGGGATAGTTTGTGGTTTGGATTATTTTAATATAAGGGGTCCCAACCCTAAATAATAAAGAATTCTCTCACCTTTCCTATATAAACCCACCCAAGCTCCCACTTCCTCCTCACTAAAATCCCTTGAAGTTCGTCCAACCTCTGCCCTACTCTCTCTAGAATCCTCCCAAGGTGCCCCAAGCTCCCAAGAAGCCTCTCACAAGCCTCTCTCTAGGTTTTGGAAGCACACTTCCAAGTAAGGGTTTTTCTTCCTTTCTCATTTTTTTGTCAATTTTCTTTAAGTTGTATTGCCCTTTTAATTTCATTTATGAATGTTGGGGTATGGTTTCACACTTCTCTCATACTGCCCTCTTATTGTTTGAATGATGGGATACCCCTTTCTCTCTCATTAAATTCCTCCCAAGTACACCCGTTACTATGCCGAAATTCCGAAAGGAACCTTTTTCTCCTCTTTTATATTCAAGCAATAATTTTGTATCATGAATCTAAATTCCTTTTAAATTGTTGGGACATGTATCTATATGAACTCCTTACTGTCCATTACATGTAAATATGATGAGGAACCCCTTTCTCTCTCATCAACCTTTTTTTATGAATTCTTATGTCACGCCGTTACGCTGCCGAAATAGCACCGATTTTCTAAGCCAATGTCTTTGTGTAGTGAATACCATGCCCATTTCTCCATCAAGGGTATTCACCTTTATGCACATTTACATATTGATTATAAAGTTTCATGTATTAATTCCACATTCCTTTATCGTGGAAGAAATTATTATGTTTTATGAATCCATGTTTTATGATCCATGTGGCACACTTATGCATGAAATGAAATGTTTAAGAAGGGTGCGCCCTGATAGCGCTCCAATGCATTGGGTAAAGTATAGTATCATGATAAGTCATGTGCAATGAGTGTTGACTCATGCTAATTCAAGTTCAACGAGGGTTTACTCGTGCTTCAAGTGCAATGAGGGTTTACTCATGCTCCATGTGCAATGAGCCTTGGATCATGCTAATTCAATGTTAAGTGTTGTTGCCACATTTCCATGTTATGATTATCATGCTTTATCATGCCTTTATGTTCATGTTTCTATTATGCTCTATTGATATTCCTATTTCCTAACATGTATTTCACTCCTCATGTTATTCATTGTTTACTCCCTTACTGGGCTTTATAGCTCACCCTTTTCTTATGCATGTCCTCAGGTTATCCCATGCAATGCTAAGTACGAAAGAATGTAGTGGTCATGTAAAGGAAGTTTTCAATAAGGATGTTGTATTTCAAGTTTAAAGTTTTTATGTAATGATCCTAAGCCCCAAAGACACTAAACCTCTCGATCTTCTTTGTTGTATCAAGTGAAGTTTTATGTAATAAACCATGTTTAAGTTGTAATAAAAAGCAGGGTTGTCATAGTTGGTATCAGAGGATAGGTTTAGTTATTTTTGGGATTAGTAAACCCTAGTAAAGCCTTAGATACAAGACTAAGAATAATAAAAACATCCCTAAGTTTTGGAAAATACTAAGTAAGTGTTTTATCAAACAAATACATCCCTGTCTGGATACGAGCAGGTAGAGGCGGCTCTGGCACAGATGTATCCTAGGGGTAAAACCCGAAAACACTGCTTTGAGCTAGACTCGAACGGGAACTGGTGCACGACAACGGGCCTTGCTGCACTCTTGGTTACGACACTCCCGGGGGATATGTTTTTATAAATTCACAATCTTAGTATGAACCCTTATTAAGGGAAAAATGCCCCAAAGAATATATGTTAGAAGGAAGATCATGAAAAGCCTGGATTGAATCCTATAGACTCTTGAGTTAAAGAGATTAAAGTTTATTTATAAGTCATCAACTTTTGTCTTTGGATTACCCTTTATGTGTTACCCCTAACTTTCCTTTTATTCCAGCCAATGGCCGGTAATAAGAGAACTCGGGCTAACAACCGTTGTGAAGATCAGTGCGATGATTGTACTTATGAGATGCCCAATCCAATGGGAGCGGGAATCGCGAACTTTGTCACGCTTATCTCTCAGCTAACTCAAGTTTTGAATAGAAACACTGGTCAAGAGGAACATTCAACCCCCCCTAAGAAAGAACAAGTCGCTATTGAAAGATTCATGAGACAAAGGCCTCCTACTTTTAGTGGATCATCCAATCCCATGATTGCTGAACAATGGATCAACTCCATTGAAAAGATATTCTCCATCCTCCAATGCTCTGAAAAAGAGAAGGTTCTCCTGGCGGCTTATCGTATGGAGGGTGAAGCTGATCAATGGTGGACGTTGATCAAAAATACAAAGCCTGAGGAGGAGATCGAGGCTTTGGAATGGAAGGTATTCTGGAAGATGTTTTTCGATAAATATTTTCCACGCACCCTCCGTCTTAAGATGGAAAGGGACTTCCTTTCCCTCAAGCAGAAAGATGAGGAATCTGTGGGAGCGTACGAGGAAAACTTCACAAGGCTTGCACGATACGCTTCCGGATTTGTCGTTACCCCCGAATGCAAGGTTGACCTCTTCTTTGGTGGGCTGAAGCCTAGCTTGCGGAAAGCATTAGCGATCCGTGACTTCGACAGCTATGAGGAAATTGTCCGATGTGCCCTCAAGGTTGAAATGGAGATCGGAGAATCACAGGGGTATCATGGGGACAAGAAGCGGAAGGTGGACTTCAATGCTGGTGGTCCGATGGATAAATCCAACGGCGCTAAGAAATTCCAGCACCCCACTTGCCAAAAGTGTGGAAAAAAGCACCCTGGAAATTGCCTTAGGGGGACAAGAAAATGCTTCAAGTGTGGAAGAGAAGGGCACCTAGCTGTTAACTGTCAGCAAGAAGGACCCACGGCTGCGAAGGAGGGGAGGAACGCTCCGTTTGAACCTCAACGCGTTGTTCAATGCTTCAAATGCAAAGAACCGAGTCATTTTGTGAATCAGTGCCCTAATCCAAGGGTTATCGGAGGCAATCAACAACCTCCAAGACAGCAAGGAAGAGCTTTTGCCACCACTTCTGCCGAAGTGAACCCCGACAACGAAGTGGTGACAGGTACGCTAGTTATTCATTCAAGAATAGAGAACATACTTTTTGATTCAGGTTCTACGCATTCTTTTATATCTCAAATGTTTAGTAGAACAATCCCTGCACCGCCACAAATCATGGAAGTAAAGATGTCAGTGAGTACGGCAAATGGGGCAATCATTGCATCCCATGAGTATAAGTCCTCCCATGTTATAATATGTGGATTGAATTTCCCGGCGAACCTCATCATACTTACTTTGGTGTAATTTGATGCAATTCTTGGCATGGATTGGATTTCCTTATATAGAGCCAACATAAATTGTCGGGAGAGGGAAATCACACTCCATATGGAGAATCGACCCCCGATTCTTTACAAGTGTCAGGAGGAAGATGAATCTCCTTTAGCTCCATCATCTCAAGCATGGATATTACTGCCTTATGAGCACGCATATCTGCCTCAGATGATTGATTCCAAGGAAGAAACCACCCTTGAAGAAATGCCTATTGTGAGGGAATTCGCTGAAGTATTTCCCGAGGAACTTCCTGGTCTTCCTCCAAGAAGAGATGTTGAGTTCTCAATTGAACTTATACCTGGGGCGCTACCAATATCCAAGACTCCATATAGAATGGATGTGGTTGAGCTTGAAGAACTGATGAAACAACAACAGGAGAATCTGGATAAAGGGTTTATACGCCCAAGTGCATCACCATGGGGTGCACCAGTCCTCTTCGTCAAGAAGAAGGATGGGTCGATGCGGCTTTGCATCGATTATCGTGAACTTAACAAAATCATGATAAAGAACAAGTATCCTCTCCCAAGAATCGATGACTTGTTTGATCAGCTGCGTGGAGCACAATACTTCTCTAAGGTCGACTTGCAGTCGGGATATTATCAAGTAAGGGTGAAGAAGGAAGATATCCCCAAGACTGCTTTTCGTACAAGGTACGGGCACTATGAATTCATAGTAATGCCTTTTGGACTCACCAATGCTCCAGCAATCTTCATGGACTTGATGAATAGAGTCTTTAGAGATTACCTAGATAAATTTGTGGTAGTCTTTATAGATGATATTCTAATATACTCCAAAACCAAGGAGGACCATGAGGAGCATTTAAGAACTGTACTGGAGACATTGTGGAAGGAGAAGCTCTATGCCAAGTACAGCGAGTGTGAGTTCTGGTTGAAAGAGGTCTCATTCTTGGGCCATATCATCACAAGCAATGGGATATCTGTGGACCCCTCCAAAACAGATGCAATTGAGGGATGGCCGAGGCCAACATCGGTAACTGATATCCGTAGCTTCTTGGGGTTAGCTGGATATTATCGACGATTTGTGAGAAACTTCTCACGATTGTCCAACCCTCTTACCAAGATAACTCGAAAGGGAGTAAAGTTTTCTTGGAGTGATGAATGCGAAGAAAGCTTCAAGGAGTTGAAAAGGAGGCTTATCACTGCACCCGTTCTCACTTTACCCACAAGTGGGGAGCTTTTTGTGGTATTCAGTGATGCTTCGAAGAAGGGCTTAGGATGTGTGCTGATGCAGAATGATAAAGTGATATCCTATGCCTCAAGGCAGTTGAAAATCCATGAGCAAAACTATCCAACGCATGATCTGGAGTTGGCGGCGGTGATCTTTGCCTTGAAAATCTGGCGGCAATATCTCTATGGAGAGAAATGTGAGATATATACTGACCACAAAAGTCTTAAATATATATTCACACAGAAAGAGCTTAATATTCTCCAGAGAAGATGGATAGAGCTCATCAAGGATTATGACTGTTCAATACATTACCACCCTGGGAAGGCGAACAAGGTGGCGGATGCCCTAAGTAGAAAGGATCCAGCAATTCTATCAATGATGAGAATTGAGAAGGATCTAATCTTCTTAGACTTGATGAAGATGGACGTGGGAATCATAAAGAAGGGAACATCATCAATCCTTTCACAAATTATTTCTCAACCATCTCTTTTGGAAAGGTTAAAGGATGCTCAAAAGGATGATGCGAGAATCCAAGAAAAAGTGGAAGCTATCAAAAAGGGAAAATCCTCAGAGTTTAATGTTAATGAAGAAGGAATTGTGCAGTTTGGGAAAAGACTATGTGTCCCATCAAGTTCGGAGCTGAAGAAGGAACTTTTGGATGATGCACATAGTTCAAATTTCTCTATTCACCCAGGGAGCACAAAGATGTATCGAGATCTCCGAGAAAACTTTTGGTGGGATAATATGAAGAAGGAGATCGCCGAATATACATCAAAGTGCCTTGTGTGTCAGCAAGTGAAGGCAGAGAGGCAGAAGTCTAAGGGGATGATGCAACCATTGCCCATACCAGAATGGAAATGGGAGAACATCACCATGGACTTCGTCACTGGACTTCCAAGGACATCCAAAAGCAACAATGCAATCTGGGTTATTGTGGATCGTCTTACAAAGACTGCACACTTAATTGCTATTCGAGAGGATTTCTCTTTGGATCAACTGGCACAGATATATATCAGGGAAGTGGTACGGTTGCATGGAGTACCACTATCTATTGTGTCTGACCTAGATCCACGATTTACCTCTAAGTTTTGGAAGAGTCTTCAACATGCTCTGAATACTGAACTGAACTTCAGTACGGCCTATTATCCTCAAACTGATGGCCAATCCGAGCGGACTATCCAAACACTTGAGGATATGTTGAGAGCGTGCTCAATGGACTTTAAAGGAGGATGGGATCAACATCTTCCTCTAGTTGAGTTCTCTTATAATAATAGTTTCCACTCGAGCATCCAAATGGCACCATATGAAGCCCTGTATGGGAAAAGGTGTAGAACACCGGCATGTTGGGATGAGGTCGGTGAACGTAAGCTGCTTGGACCAGAAATGGTCGAAGAAATGGTGGAGAAGGTGAAAACCATTCAGCAGCATATCAAGGCAGCCCAAAGTCGACAGAAGAGTTATGCAGATAATCGTCGACGAGACCTTGAGTTTAAAGTCGGAGACATGGTGTTTTTACGCATATCTCCGTGGAAGAAGGTCATGAGGTTTGGAAAGAAAGGGAAGTTAAGTCCAAGGCACATCGGCCCATTCGAGATTCTTGATCGTGTTGGGGATGTGGCCTATCTACTAGCACTTCCACCTACTATGGCCAAGGTGCATGATGTCTTCCATGTATCCCTCTTAATTAAGTACATACCAGACCCTTCACATGTACTCTCTTCCGAGGTGGTACAATTAGAAGACGATCATTCTTATGAGGAGCAACCAGTGAAGATCTTAGATCGTAGAGAAAAAGTTCTACAAAATAAGACAATGCCCCTCATCAAGGTGTTGTGGAGAAACCACAAGTTTGAAGAAGCAACTTGGGAGTCGGAGGATATGATGAAGCTAAGTTACCCACATTTGTTTTAGTGTGGGGAAAAGAAAATTTCGAGGGCGAAATTTCTTAAGGGGGGAATGTTGTAACGACCCAAAATTTCATTAATGGAAAATCCCTCTTGATCCAGTTAAATGTTTCTTTATGTTTTTATAAGATGTCAACTTTTTTAGTTTTACGTTAAGATTTGTGACCGTTACTTTTATAGCCGTTGAACAGTGATCATCTGGGTAGTTTAAATATAAGGCTTTAACGAACCAATTTTCTACTCAGACAAAGGAAGCGATGGCCTCATCCAGTAGAATTGCCCGTTACGAAGCCCATTTGTCGGAGCTCGGAAAGGAGGTGGCATCTTTGGGCTTTGCCCTTGACCAAGACCAAGCTGAGCTTCATCAAGTCAAGCTCGAACGTGATCGTCTACGGGAAAAATGGAAGTTGATAGAGATCACCACTCGAGCGATGTTATCCGAGCAACCCCAAGAGTCTGTCACCATCGCACACCTTACCCTTAGGTCTTATGCGGCTATTTTAAGGGGTTATGTAAAAAATAAGTAGCACCATGTTCATGTACATTATTTTTGTATATAATAATGAATATAATTTCTAGTCATTTTTGATGCATTGTAATTAGTTTTTAAAGTACAAATGATGTTTTTAGTTATTATTTAATTAAGAATTATATTTTATTAAATTAAAGGATTTTTGAATTAAATAATATTTTAATAAAATATTATTATTAATATTAAATTAATTTTTATTAAATATAAATGATCTTATAATTTTATGAATGCAATTAAAATTTTTATTAAGGTTTGAAAGCCATTTCTGTCAAAACCCGTGAATTTTTTATAAATGTCGTTTTTATTTTAAAAGTGAAAATTCAAATATTTAGAAAATTATTTAGATAAAATAAATATTATTTTTGGAATCAGGGCGTCGAAATTATCCAACGGTGAATTTTTCATAATTTTCTGAGACAGTCAAATTTTTGGGTAAAAATTAAATACCATTTAAATATATAATGTGTTTTATGACATCATAATGACCCAATGGTGATGTAATAAAATACCATAATCCTTATGTTCGGCCAATATGTGTTTTATCATTAAAATAATGAGGTTTTGGGTTTGTTTGACTCACTTTTCAAAGCATTAATGGAGCCCTCAAGACTTATTCAACACTTTGCCTTTTTAAATTAATTTTCATGGGAGTGTGACTCACCTCCACATAAGCAACCCTAATTTTTTAATAAGTTCGGACCTTGGCCTTGTAAAATATTTTTTTCCTCTTTCCTTTTCCAGAAACCATGGGCAAATACCATGGGATGGTTTGTGGTTTGGATTATTTTAATATAAGGGGTCCCAAACCTAAATATTAAAGAATTCTCTCACCTTTCCTATATAAACCCACCCAAGCTCCCACTTCCTCCTCACTCAAAGCCCTTGAAGTTCGTCCAACCTCTACCCTACTCTCTCTAGAATCCTGCCAAGGTGCCCCAAGCTCCCAAGAAGCCTCTCACAAGCCTCTCTCTAGGCATTGGAAGCACACTTCCAAGTAAGGGTTTTTCTTCCTTTCTCATTTTTTTGTCAATTTTCTTTAAGTTGTATTGCCCTTTTAATTTCATTTATGAATGTTGGGGTATGGTTTCTCACCTCTCCCATACTGCCCTCTTATTGTTTGAATGACGGGAGACCCCTTTCTCTCTCATTAAATTCCTCCCATGTACACCCGTTACTATGCCGAAATTCCGAAAGGAACCTTTTTCTCCTCTTTTATATTCAAGCAATAATTTTGTATCATGAATCTCAATTCCTTTTCAATTGTTGGGACATGTATCTATATGAACTCCTTACTGTCCATTACATGTAAATATGATGAGGAACCCCTTTCTCTCTCATCAACCTTTTTTTTATGAATTCTTATGTCACGCCGTTACGCTGCCGAAATAGCACCGATTTTCTAAGCCAATGTCTTTGTGTAGTGAATACCATGCCCATTTCTCCATCAAGGGTATTCACCTTTATGAACATTTACATATTGATTATAAAGTTTCATGTATGAATTCCACATTCCTTTATCGTGGAAGAAATTATTATGTTTTATGAATCCATGTTTTATGATCCATGTGGCACACTTATGCATGAAATGAAATGTTTAAGAATGGTGCGCCCTGATAGTGCTCCAATGCATTGGGTAAAGTATAGTATCATGATACGTCATGTGCAATGAGTGTTGACTCATGCTAATTCATGTGCAACGAGGTTTTACTCGTGCTTCAAGTGCAATGAGGGTTTACTCATGCTCCATGTGCAATGAGCCTTGGCTCATGCTAATTCAATGTTAAGTGTTGTTGCCACATTTCCATGTTATGATTATCATGCTTTATCATGCCTTTATGTTCATGTTTCTATTATGCTCTATTGATATGCCTATTGCCTAACATGAATTTCACTCCTCTTGTTATTCATTGTTTACTCCCTTACTGGGCTTTATAGCTCACCCTTTTCTTATGCATGTCCTCAGGTTATCCCATGCAATGCTAAGTACGAAAGAATGTAGTGGTCATATAAAGGAAGTTTTCAATAAGGATGTTGTATTTCAAGTTTAAAGTTTTTATGTAATGATCCTAAGCCCCAAAGACACTAAACCTCTCGATCTTCTTTGTTGTATCAAGTGAAGTTTTATGTAATAAAGCATGTTTAAGTTGTAATAAAAAGCAGGGTTGTCATAATGTAGGCCTTCCAGGGAGAACCACCTCCTTCCATGTCTATGGAAAACTTAATGCGGGGTTTTCAGCAGCAGCATCCTTCCACGTTCTCGGGGGAAGGAGGACCTCAGGCTGCAAAGTCATGGCTGGAATCCATGCTGACTATCTTCGAGTATCTGGAGATGCCTCCAGAGATGCGGGTTAATCTCACCACCTATATGCTCTGAGAATCCGCCAAGAGGTGGTGGGACGTGATCTCATAGGCGGGTCAGTAGCAGGCTGTGGCTTGGGAGGAGTTCCAGCATGTGTTCTATGACTACTTCTACCCAGAGACCCTAAAGGCCAATCGAGCCCAGGAGTTCATGAGATTGGATCAGGGTACTCTCTCTATCATGGAGTATTCCGCTCGTTTCACCAAGCTGCAGCGCTTCACGCCCCTCCAGGATGGGAGTGGGGTGTTCTTAGGAAGGAAGATTTATGATGGTCTTAGGCGGGAGATCCGCTCACAGGTGAACATCTTCCAGGTGAATTCCATTACTTCCATCGTCAACCAGGAACTGATTGCAGAGCGCAATCTGAGAGACTCTGAAGCTGCGAGGAAGGGCGGTTCTGCTTCAAGAGCTAGTTTTCTTCCATATGACAGCAAAAAGTGACGTAAAGAGCCTACACGTGGTGATCCAAGGAAGCTATACGCATTTTCGGGCAGCCATGTGATATGCTACCAGTGTGGACAGTCAGGGCACACGAGGCCGCAGTGCCAGAGGGCCCCCGTGGAGTGCTGATCTTATGGAAAGATGGGTCACCTTAAGCATTTCTTCTAGGTTTTCTCACCATCATCTGGTGACCAGGTTTCTTCCATGACTCCTCGTTCAGGAAAATCACCACTAGTTTCTCACCAGTCGGGGAACTGGAGTTCTTCCGGCCGTTCGGGCTGAGGTGGAGGTAGAGGCCATGGAGGTTAGCCACCAGTCCCTCAGCATCAGCAAGGTGGATTATCTCAGAGTGGTCAGCTAGGGGTGCTGGGCTGCGGTGTAGGCTAGTCATTCGCCATGGAGCAGACATATCAGGAGCAGCATCCCAACCTTTCTATTGTTCGAGGTACAATTTTAGTATCCTCAGTTTTATCTTCAAACCTTTTCGATACTGGTGCTATGCATAGCTTTGTCTCTGTTGCGGTTGTGGAGAGCCTTGGACAATGCATCTTTTATTCTCCTGACTCGTTGACACTGGACACACCTTTGGGGACAAGGACATCTAGTGTACGCCAGTGTAGAGAGTGACCTCCCGAGGTTTCAGGGTATCGTTTCATATGAGATCTCTATTTCCTAGATATGATAGGCTATGATGTCATCCATGGCATGGACTGGTTGATTCCCTTCCAGGCATTCGTCGACTGCTATCACCGTAGAGTGAGTTTCGTCTCACTAGAGGGTGAATATTTTCTACATAGAGGCGAATGGGACGTTCGTGCGAATCGGGTGGGACTCGAGCATCTTGGGCTAGGAGGGGTGACGACCCAGATTTCTAGTCTTTATTTGGATGATCAGGGGACTCCACAGTTGTACTTTCCTCCAGTGGTGTATCGCTTCAGGGACGTCTTTCCAGAAGACTTTTCAGGTTTTATTCTAGAGCTTGAGGTAGACTTCTCTATTGAGCTCGTGCCAGGAGTAGCACCAGTGTCCATTCCTCCCTATAGGATGGCTACACCTGAGTATCAGGTGATCAAGAAGCAGTTGGAGGAGCTACAAGATAAGGGTTTCATCAGACCCAGTACATCCCCCTGGGGTTCTCCTGTCCTCTTAGCGAAGAAGGCAGATGGTACCCTTCACCTTTCTGTGTATTATCGGAATAAGAACCAGTTGACGGTCAAGAAATGATATCCCTTGCCAAGGATATAAGACCTCTTTGATCATCTTCGAGGATCCCGAGTGTTCTCGAAGATCAATTTGAGGTCCGGTTATCATCAGTTGCGCGTTAGACCATCAGATAAACCTATGAAAACCTTCAAGAGTAGGTATGGTCTATACGAGTATACAGTCATGCCGTTTGATCTCACGAACGCATCTGCGGTTTTCATGGCACTAATGAACCGAGTGTTCCATTCTTATTTGTACTCCTTCGTTTTGGTCTTCGTGGAAGATATCTTGGTGTACTCTCACACTCGACATGTCCATGCCACACATCTTGAGATCATTCTGAGTACACTAAGAGAGCATCGACTTTATGCTAAACTCTTGAAGTTACACTTCTGGATGGATCAGATTCACTTCTTGGGTTACGTCATCTTAGAGGCAGGAGTATCTGTGGACCCAGAGAAAGTGAGAGCTGTAGTTTCCTAGGAGCAGCCGAAGAACATCTTTGAGGTAAAAAACTTCCTAGGGCTGGCTTGATACTACAGAGGCTTCATTTAAGACTTTTTTCGTCTAGAAGCACCCTTGACAGGTCTGACCAAGAAGGGGGCGAAGTTCTTGTGATCAGATTCTTGTAAGTCAGCCTTTTAGGAGCTGAAAGGGAGGTTGACGTTAACACCGATACTAGTCTTTCCAGAGCCAGGTAAGAACTACACTGTTTACTATGATGCTTCAGGTATCGGGATGGGATCTGTACTTATGCAGGGGGATGGAGTCTTTGCATACGGGTCTTGGCAGTTGAGACCACATGAGAGGAACTACCCAACGCACGATCTGGAGTTGGCAGGTGTTGTTCATGCCTTACGTTGTTGGAGACACTATCTACTGGGGGAGCACTTTGTGGTCTTCACTGACCACAAGAGTCTGAAATATATCTTCACTTAGCATGATCTGAATCTGAGGCAGCACATGTGGGTTGAGTATCTATAGTCTTTTTACTTTGTGATTGCCTATATGCCAGGTAAGGGAAACGCTCTGGTAGATGCGTTGCGAAGGAGAACTCAGATTCAACCAGTTCAGGAGGCCAATAGTGAGTGGAAGCTAATGGCTTTGTTCTCTGAGATGCATCTAGAGGTTCATGACAGACTGGGAAAACATTCCTATCTTCTGTAGCTGTTACCTCAACACTTTTTGATCAGGTACGGATGAGGCACCTATCAGACTCTGAAGGATTAGTCCTGTAGGAGAGTGTGTTGGAAGAGGACCCTCTTCCCAGATGGGTTGTGAGCGGGGATGAGATATTGTGTTTCCAGGGACACGTGTGGGTGCCAGCAGACATATGTGAGGAGTTGATGTGGGATTGTCATTCCTCTATTTGGGCAGTTTACCCTTGGGTTGCCAAGATGTATTGGGATCTTCTTCGCCAGTACTAGTGGCCAGGTATAAATAAGGATGTCGCTGGTTTGGTCATGAGATGTTAAACTTGTCAGCAGGTGAAGGCAGAGAACCAACGACCAGAAGCCTTTTACAGTAGTTACCCATTCCAGAGTGGAAATTGAATGGCGTCGTGATGGACTTCGTGACTGGATTTCCAAGGTCTCCTCAAGGGAACGATGCTGTTTGGGTTGTCATCGACTGACTCATGAAGGTAGCTCACTTCTTACTGATCAAGGAGAGGTTCAGTGTCGATGATCTGGGACGACATTACATCTGATAGATCTTTCTTCCGCATGGAGTTCCACACACCATTGATTCAGATAGGGATGTGCATTTTACCTTTCGGTTCTGGTAGGGACTTCAGAAGGCCTTGTGTACATAGGTACTTTTAGGTATAGCATACCATCCCTAGACTGATGCCCAGTCCGAGAGCATGATCCATGTGCTTGAGGATATGCTTTGATCTTGCATTCTAGACTTTGTAGGTTCTTGGGAGAAGCATATCCCTCTGCTGGAGTTCACCTACAACAACAGTTTCTAGGCGACCATTCAGATGGCACCAGACGAGGCCTTGTACGGTAGGCCATGCCAATCACCCTTATGCTGGCTGGAGGCAGGAGATGCAGCTTTGCTGGGACCTCATCTCGTTCAGGAGACCTTAGAGAAGATAGAGCTGATTCGGAAAAGGATGGCTATGGACCAGTCTCGACAGAAGTCTTATGCTGATCAGCGGAGACGACCTCTGGAGTTCGAGGTCGGGGATTAGGTTTTCTTGCATGTCGCACCGAGGATGGGACACAAGAGGATTCAGAGACAGGGTAAGCATTCACCGCGGTACTTCGGGCCATTTGAGGTCTTGGAGAGAGTTGGTCCAGTTACCTATCAGTTGTAGCTACCTCAGAGGTATCGGGCCATGCACGACATCTTCCACATCTCTCAACTCCAACGTTACATTTCAGACATGTATCACGTCTTTCAGCCCAAGGAAGTCGAGCTTGAAGTGGATGCATCGCTCGAGGAGAATCCTTTACGGATTGTCGATCGTAGTATGAAGGTTCTCCACGGGTAGTCTCTCCCTTTGGTACGAGTTCTATGGCAGCACAAGCAAGTACAGGACGAGACCTGGGAGAGTGAGTCCGATGTATGATCGCAATGGTCGAAGCGGTTCGGGGTTTCTTCTTCTCCGCTTCGTTAGGGAAATTCGGGGACAAATTTCCTTAAGGGGGAATTTTGTAAGAACCCGGATCTTTGTTTCAAGTATGGATTTCCTTTTCTGGAGTTTTTAAGAAAAATGAACTTTCTGGAAATTTTCTAAGTACACGCCGTGTACTTTTTGAGTACACGTCGTGTACTCTTCTCCGGCTCAAAGTCGTGTGCTGGTCGTGCCCAGGCCACACACACGGTCTGTAGGGTTGACGTGGAGGCTGATTTTGGCAGAGTATCGAAAGGACCCAATACACACTGTGTACTCTAAAAGTACACGCTGTGTACATTCTTTTTTTTCACTAATTAGACCGGGGTCATGCCTAACCACTGATTTCATCTTCTTCTCCCGATTTCGTCTGCCCGAGAGTGACCGTACGACCGGATCTTCGATGGGCTTCCGCCTCTTCATCCGTTCTCCGATTCGAGCACGGTCGATTGCATTGGAATCACAGCTGTGAGATCTCTCTTATGATTATGTCTTGTTTCTTGATTCCTCTTGGTTTCCATGCCATCGTAGGATGATTATTTTGTGCATTTTCTCAGATCTACATCATTCCAAGGGGAATCTGTCATCGTGGTTCACTTATATCGATCTCTTACGATCGAGGTAGGTGGTTTGTGCCTTTCGGTAGAATATTGATGGATATTTCTGTGTAAATTCCACCAATTCCTTTGAATGGTGAATTGGGGGTTTCCTATTTTTGCCCTTCTTTTTCCATGGTTTTCTTGATTTCTTTAGTAGAGGTTGATGATTGTGAGTAGAGTAATTTATTTTGTGCTCAAGTTGCTTTTCCAGGTTTTTTTTCTTATTAGGCGTTCCGCCAGTTTCCATGCCTATTTGTAGGATTTGTGGACGGTTGCCTTGTTTTTCTGCTGAGACTTAGTTGATAGCCATGTTGTTCTTGAGGTTTACTTGGACGATGAACGTGCACTGAGCATGTTTAGATTCACTCAGGACTATGAGAACCTAGAGTAGTAGAACAAAGGTAGAATTGACGGAAGGGCTTCTCCAGAGTGTCTTTTAATTACGATGAGAGACCACAGGGGGAATTGACATTGAGTGCTTCCTCAGAGAGTCTGTAGTTCCTCGACGCAGGCCACAGGGGGAATTGACGTTGGGTGATTCTCCATAGAGCCTTTAGAATGATACGAGACTCTATGGGGAATTGAGGGTGAGTGCTTCCCTAGAAAGTAAATTAATTTTATAGTTGAACCAGAGGGGTGAGACTGTGTGTGACTCTTAGAGGGTTTCTAGTACTTTTATTTTGAACCATACTGGTTAGGCTGTGAGAGCTACCCAGAGGGTTACTTATTTTCTTCTAGTTGCTGACTGTTTACTTGTGTACTTTTTTTATAACTGTGGATTGTAGCTGCTTTTGCTTTCATGTTTACTACTTCTTGTTTTATTACTTGCCTTGTATTAATTGACTGTTAGGCACAAATCATTGGGTGATTGCCTACTGGGATTGTATCTCACACACTGTTTGGTTCATTACTTTTGGGCCCAAGAAGACTATGTTGTTGCATGTATAGATAAGGGAAAGAACCCTTCTACTTAAGGATCTTGATTGCGCTGGAGCTGGAGAGCATGGGACCGAGCCAGGGATCGTGATGGTGAGGCGTTTATTTTGTTTTCCCTTTTCACTTTTTTGAGTTTTATTCCAGCACGTTGTTGTGTTTTCCTCTTTCTATAGATACTTGTACCTACTACATCATTGTCATCATTGCTATATATATTCATTGCTTCCACTTTTTGGTTTTGGCTGTTATGCATGTTGTTTCTACTTCCGCTGTTGACTGTTGTTTTGTTGCTGTATACCTTACCAAATGAGGGCATATTTTCCCCACCGATTCACCAAGACCCTCGCTGCTAGTCGTCAGCCACTGGCATTTTGGGAAACGCGCTTGAGTTCATGTGGAGAACCGGGTATGGGGCACCAGTGGAGGGGCTCCGGATTCAGGTCATTACATTTGTGATCCATCCCTTCCAAACATAGAAAAATATTTGAAGAAGTATCATTTCAAATTTACCCAAAGCACCTATCTACCATTGTGTATCTATGTCCATTTGCAGGATTCAAATATTCCAGACACAAGGAACTATATCCCACATTCTTGGTATCAAGATTATATCAACATTACGTCAGCCTACATTTCTGTTGGGGGGTCATTTCCTAATTCTCGGATAGTATAGAAAGCTCATAATATGCCTCATATCCCATGGGATCTAGATTTGAAGGCACACACACCTGAGTTGTAGCCACAACCTTATTCATCCATCTTTCTAGAGTCTTAGACAGATTAGTCCATGGGTTGGAAGAAATGTTGAGATTTCCATTTAGAAGGAGGTGTAAAACCCGTGTGGATGTGTGCATACTAGGTTTGTAAGACCTATACAGAATTTATAGACGACTTGAAGGGTGTTTGGATTTATGAGGCAGTCTTGGTTGGACAAACATATGTGTACATAAATGATGATTTCATGGCCGAATTATTAAGCCGATGGAACCCAAATACTAATTCCATCAATTTGACTCATGGAGTGGTAGGCATCATCTTGTGGGACGTTTACATGATTTCTGGATCTCCAATCCTTAGAGACATGTATAATGATTTTATTCCTCCCATGATGACAATGAATGACTTAGAGAAGACGCAATATTTGGTATGTGAGTTAATTAAAATATTTTCTAAACTCATGAACAAAACCACCATGAAATCTCACACCAAGAGGGATATTCATCTGGGGGAATTGATGAAAAAAAAATTTAACAAAGAAGATGGAAAAGGGTCCCTCTTAAACCCGTCTGACTAGATGTCCAAGGGAAGATAAGTGTTCTACCCCTGATACATTTTGGCCAACATTTGAGAAAGGGGAATTTGATAAATGGGAATATTAAGTAAATGAAAAAAAATCCTTCAGGGACATGTCTGGCATGTTTCTTGGCCATGTGGCTCACCGTGTATTAATATAACAACCCTGCTCTTTATTACACACATAAACATTATTGTTTACATAAAATTTACTTTATTAAACATATAATATTGATACATAAAATGTCTGTGGGTCTTAGGTTCATTATATAAAAACATAGAACATAAAACACAAAATATATTTATTGAATGCATCCTTCACATGACAACTACATTCCCTCATATGTAGCATTGCATAGGATAGCCTGAGGACATGCATAAAAAAGGGTGATCTATAAAGCACAGTTAGGGAATAAACACGGAATAACATGAGGAATAAAATAAATGTTATACAATAGGCATATCAATGGATAGAAAGAGAAACATTAACCTAAAGGCTTGATAAAGCATGATAATCGTAACATGGAAGTGTGTAAACAACACATATCATGGATGTAGCATGAGCCAAAGCTCATTGTATATGGAGCATGAGTAAACCATCATTGCACATGAAGCACGAGTAAACCCTCATTGCACTTGAGTTAGCATGAGTCAACACTCATTAAAAAATATGTAACATGATACTATACTTCACCCAATGCATTGGAGTGCTATTAGGGCACACCCTTCTTAAACATTTCTTTTTATGCATAAGTGGGACACATGGATCATATAACATGGAATAAATCAACATCATTAGTTATGAAATGAATAATTAATGTGAAATAAATACATGAAATTACCATTAAATATTTAAATGTGAATAAAGGTGAATAACCTTGATAGATACATGGGTATGGTATTCACTACACAATGATCTTGGCTTAGAAAAACGGAGTGCAATTTTGGCAGCATAACGGCGTGACACATAGATTCATGAAAATGGATGATGAGAGAGAAAATGGTGTCTCATCATATGTACATGAAATTAAATGTAATGGTTTCAAATATATACATGTCCCAACAAATGTAATGGAATTTAGATGCATAATACACATGAATTACTTTGACGTAAAAGAGGGAGGTAAATTCCTAACAGAATTATAGCATGGTAATATGTGTACATGAGAGGCATCAATTTGAGAGAAAGGGGTCTCCCATCATCCAAATATAAAGTGGAAAGTATGGGGGTGGTGTGAAATCAAACCCCAGTATTTTTAATTGAAAACAAAAGGGAATAAAAACTTAAATATAATTAGAGAAAAATGGGAAAGTAATAAATCCTTTCCATGAAAGTGTGATTAAAAAGGCATGGGAGAGGATTGATAGAGGCTTCTTGAGAGCTTGGGTCTCCATGGGAGGATTCTACAGAGAGAAGGGAATATTTTGGATGAACTCCAAAGGATTTGAGTTAATGTGAAGTGGGATCATGGGTGGGTTTATATAGTAATGGAGATGAAATTCTTTATTATTTATGTTTGGGACACATCATATTAGACTAATCAAAACCACAAACAAGACCATGGTTTTTGCCCATTTTATTTCCACATCGGAGTGGAAAAAAATATTTTATAAGGCCAATGGCCTATCTTTTTTAAATAATAGGTTTTCTAATGTGGAGGTGAGTCACACTCTCAAGGGAAAAATTGAAAAAGACAAAATGTTTTATATGACTTCAAGGGTCCACTAAAGCTTTGTAAAATAAATCAAAAAAACCCAAAATCACATTATATTAATGGTAAAACATATATTGGCCGAAAATATAATTTATAGTATTATATTACATCACTATTGGGTCATTATGATGTGATAAACCACATTATATATTAAAACAGTATTTAATTTTTACCCAAAAATTCGACTACCCCAAAAAATTATGAAAAATTCACCATTGGATAATTTCGAATTCCTGATTCCAAAAATAATATTTATTTTATCTAATTTTTTTTCTAAATATGTGAATTTTATATTTTAAAATAAAAAATGACATTTATTGAAAATTCTTAGATTTTAACAAAAAACTTCTTTCAAACATTAATAAAAATTATCGTTGCATTTATAAAATTATACGATAATTATCATTACTAAAAAGTAATTTATTAATAATTATAATATTTTATTAAAATATTATTTAATTTAAAAATACATTATTTCATCAAAATATATTTTTGGTCGAATATTAAATAAAAATACTATTTGTGCTTTAAAAAAATTTACAAAGTATCAAAAATAAAATGAATGCACATTCTTTATACAAAAATAATTTACATAGTCAATGTGATGGGTTCTCGTTACATAAACCCCTATAAAACCCTTATATGACCGAAGGTTAAGGTGTGCAATGGTGATAGACTCTTGGGGTGGCTAGGATAACATCCCTCGGGGGGTTATCTCTATTAACATACACTTCATTCGTAGTCGGTTCCGCTCAAGCTTAATGTGTTAAACCTTAGCTTGGGCTTAGTTAAGAGCAAAGCCCAATTATGCCACCACCTTTTTGAGCTCTAACAAATGGGCTTCGTATGGGGAATGTCTATTGGATGATTTCATCACTTCCTTTGTCTGATTAAATTGGATTTGTTAAAGCCCTATATTTATATTAATCATGTTATCACTATTAAATGAATATATTAGAAAATGTCAAAAATATTTATAGTGTTTTAAAATCCTAAAAAATAAGTTCATAACCTTAAGAATACAAAGAAATATACCAAGATAAATTATCATTAATGTTTTTTGGGTCATTACAATATTCTCCCCTTAAAAAATTTCACCCTTGAATTTTTATTTTCCCGCACTCGGCCAAATAAAAGTAACTCTGCTTCATCACTTCCTACAATTCCCTTGTTGCTTCTTCAAACTTGTGGTTTTTTCACAACACCTTGATGAGGGGAATTATTTTATTTTGGAGAACTATTTCTCTATGATCTATGATCTTTAATGGTTTCTCCTTGTAAGAATGATCACCCTCTAGTTGTACTACCTCTGAAAAGAGTACATTTGAAGGGTATGGTATGTACTTCCTTAATAAGAATACATGAAGTAAATCATATACGTTGGCCATGGTATGTGGAAATTATAGTCGATAGGCCACATCCCCAAAATGATCAATAATCTCGAAGGGACTGATGCAGCGAAGACTTAACTTCCATTTTTCCAAACCTCATGACCTTATTCTATGGAGATATGGATTGAAATACCATGTTTCCAACTTTAAACTCAATTCCCCATTGGCGGTTATCTGCATTACTCTTTTTTCAACTCTGGGATGGATTGATATGATGCTAAAGGGTTTTCACCTTCTCCAACATTTCATTGAAAATTTCTGGTCCTAGCAGCTTACACTTGCCGACTTCATCCCAACATGTCGGTGTTCTGCATGTATTCCCATATAGGGCTTCATAAGGTGTCATTTGAAATCTTGAGTGGAAACTGTTATTGTAGGATAATACAACCAGTGGAAGATGTTGATCCCAACCTCCTTTGAAGTCCATAGAACATGATCATAGCATATCCTCCAGTTTTTGAATAGTACGCTCGGATTGGCCATCCTTTTGAGGATGATAGGCCATACTGTAGTTCAGCTAAATATACAGAGCAAGTTGAAGACTCTTCCAAAAGTTAGAGGTGAATCATAGATATCGATCGAATATAATAGATAGTTTTACTCCATGCAGCCTTGCCACATCCTTGATATATATCTGTGCCAGTAGATCCAATGATAAGTCCTCCTGGATTTCAATGAAGTGTGTAAACTTTTTAAGATGATCCACAACAACCCAGATTTCATTATTGAATTTGGAGGTCTTCGAAAGTCTAGTGACAAAGTCCAATGTTATGTTCTTCTATTTCCATGCTGGTATGGGTAATGGTTGCATCATCGCTGTATATTTTTGTCTCTTAGCCTTCACTTGCGGACACAACATGCACAATGATGTAAATTCAGTGATCTCCTTCTTCATATTATCCCACGAGTAATGCTCTAAGAGCTATAGATATATCTTTGTGTTTCCTAGGTGAATAGTGAAATTTGAACTATTGGTATCATCCAAAAGATCCTTCTTTATCTCTGAACATGATGGAAGACATAGTCTTCTCGCAAATCTCACAATTCCTTCTCCATTAACATTGAACTCTGATGATTTCCCATTTCTAATATCTTCCGCATTATTATGAATTTCCACACCATCCCTTTGATAATCCTTTAAGTTTTCCAAAAGAGACAGTTGATCAATCATTTGTGAAAAGATTTATTATGTTCCCTTTTTAATGATTCCCATGTCCATCTTTTTCAAATCTAAAAATATAGGATCTTTTTCAATTATCATCAATGATAAAATCATTGGGTTATTTCTACTTAGAGCATCTACAACCTTGTTCTGTTTCCTAGGGTGGAAATGTATTGATTAGTCATAGTCATTGATCAGATTTAACCATCTTTGTTGGTGCATGATCAACTCTTTCTATGTGAATATATACATGGGGCTTTTGTGGTCCATAGATTTTTCAAAATTCTCCACAATGAGATAATTCCACCAAATTTTTAAAGCGAAGATCACCGAAATCAACTCCAAATATTGTGTTGGATAATATAGCTCATGAACTTTCAATTTCCTTGAAGTATAGGAAATGAATTTATCATTTTTCATCAACACACAACCCTGACCCTTCTTCGAAGCATCACTGAATATCACAAAAAGTTCTCTACTTGTGAGTAATGTGAGCACGGGCGTAGTGATAAGCCTCATTTTCAAATTCTGGATGATTTCTTCATATTCACTACTCCATGAAAACTCTACTCCCTTCCGAGATATCTTCGTAAGAGGGTTGGAAAATCATGATAAATTTCTCACAAATCGTCGATAATATCCTGCTAACCCCAAGAAGCTACGGATATGAATTACCGATGCTATCCTTAGCCGTCCCTCTATTTCATTTTTCTTAGAGTAATCCACAGATATACCATTTCATGTGATGATAAGGGCCAATAATGAAACCTACTTCAACCAAAACTCTCAGTTGTTGTACTTTTCACAGAGCTTCTCCTTTGGCAAGGTCTCCAGTACAATTCATAGATTTTCTTCATGATCCTCCTTGGTTTTGGAGTATATTAGAATATCAAATATAAAGACTTCCAACAACATGCTGAGTTAATCTCTAAAGACTCTATTCATCAAGTCCATGAATAATTTTATATCTTTAGTGAGTCTGAAAGACAATTCAATGAATTTATAGTTCCAGTATCATGTACGAAAAGCAGTCTTGAGGATATATTCCTTCTTCACCATTACATGATAATATCCTGGCCGCAAATCTACCTTGGAGTAGTATTGTGCTCCACGTAGCTGAACGAACAGGGCATAAATTCATGTGATAGGTTAATTTTTCTTTATCGTGATTTTGTTAAGCTCACGATAATCAATGAAAAGGCACATTGACCCATCATTCATCTTGATGAAAAGGACTGGTGCACCCCATAGTGAAGCACTTTGGCGTATAAACCCTTTATCCAAATTCTCCTGTAGTTATTTCTTTAGCCCCTCAAACTACACAACATCCATTCTATATGGAGTCTTGGATATTGGAAATTCCCCAGGTATAAGATCAATTGAGAATTCAACAACTCTTCTAGGAGGAAGACTAGGAAACTACTCGGGAAACACTACATCGAATTCCCTCACAATAATCATGTCATCAAGGATAATTGCCTCCTTAGAATCAATAATCTGAGAAAGATACGTGTTCTCATAGGGTAGTAATATCCACTATTGAGATGATGGAGCTAAAGAAGATTCATCTTCCTCCATGAACTTGTACAAAATCAGGGGTCGATTCTCCATATATGGGTGATTTCCCTCTCATGGTAATTTATGCTGGATCTATATAAGGAAAGCCAATCCATGAAAATAATTGCCCCATATTCTACCATAGGGATTATGATGAGGTTCCTTGGGAAGATCAATCCACTGATTAAGATAAGGGAGGAGTTATATTCATGGAATACAATGATTTCCCATGTTGTTGTACTGACCAACATCTTTACTTCAACGATTTGTGGTTGTGTTGGGATTGTTCTTAAAAAATTTTGGGATATAAAATAATGCATAGAACCTGAATAAAAAGTAAATTCCCTATTTTGGAATGAATAACAAGCATACCAATCACCACTTTGTTTCCGAGGTTCAATTTTGTAGTAGTGGTGGAAAAAGATCACCCTTTCTACCTTGGAGGTTGTTGACTGACTCCAAAAACCCTTGCCTTAGAGCACTGATTTGCATGATGCCTTGGTTCTTGGTAGTTGAAGCAATGAATAATGCATTGAGAGTCGAACATAGTGTTCCACTCCCCTATCATAGCTATGGGTTTTTCTTGTCAGTAGTTAACCACTAGGTTTCCTTCCCTTCCACACCAAAAGAATTTCCTCATCCCCTTCAGGAAATTTCTAGGGTACTTATTTCCACACCTTTGGAATGTGGGGTACTTTATTTTCTTATCATCGTTGGATTTATCAATAAAACTGCCAGAATTAAATTCCACCTAATGCATCTTATCCCCATGATACTCTTGAGGTTCACCGATCTCTATTTCAAACATGGGGGAACATTGGAAAATTTCCTCACAGTTGTCGTAGTCACATATTGCTAGGGCTTTCCACATTCGAGGTGTCATCCCACCAAAGAAGCGATAAACCTTGCATTCAGGGGTAATGACAAAGCTGGAAGTATATCATGCAAGCCTTGTGACATTTTCCTTGTACACACTGATATATTATTTGTCTTTTCTCTTGACGGAAAGAAAGTCCCCTTCCATCATACACTAAAGGTTGCGCAGAAATTATTTATGAAAAATAATCTTTTGGAAATATTTCCATTACAACGCCTCGATCTCATCTTCAGGATTTGTATTTTTTTATCAATTTTCACCATTGATCAGCTTCACCCTCCATACAATATGCATTCAGAAGAACCTACTCTTGTTTGGAACATTGAAGGATGAAGAACATCTTTTCAAGGGAGTTTTTTCATTGTTTGATGATTGAGGGATCCGAAGATCCATTAAAAGTGGCAGAAAATTGTCTCATGAATCTCTCGAGAGTGAATTGTTCTTTATTGGGGGGGGGGTGGTTGAACGTTCTTCTTGACCCATGTTTATATTGATTTACTGAGTTAACTAAGAGATTATCGTGAAAAATTTTGTGATTCCTTCTCCCATCGGATTGGGAATCTCATTATAATAGTCATTACATTGGTATTGACATCAGTTGCTAGACCGAGTCCTCATATTATCGGTCATTGGAAGGAATTAAAGGAAAGTTAGGGTTAATACTTAAAGTGTAGCAGAAGGACAAAACAAATGACTTATAAATAGATTTTATTTCTTTTACTCATGAATCTATTGGCTTCAATATATGTTATCATTGATCTAATTTCTGACATATATTCTTAAGGAATTTTTTTTATTCACTTAATAATGGTTTATAATACACTTGTGAATTTACCAATCCATATCCCAGAAGAGTGTTGTAACCAAGAGTGAAACAAGTACCATTATCATGTACCAGGATACCCCAGGTCATGATCGAAACTCCTTGTCCGGGTTTTCACCCCTAGGTACATCTGTGCAAGAGCTGCCTCTACCTACTTGTATCTAGACATGGATGTATTGGCTTGATAACCCACTTACTCAATATTCACCAAAATATAGGTATGTTTTTATTACCCTTACTATTATCCCTCAGGTTTTCAATATGGTTTTCAATTCCTGATCCCCAAAAATAACTAAACCTTTGTCTGATACCAACTACAACAACCTTAGACTTTATTACACACTTAAACATGATTTATTACATAAAATTCACTTGATACAACATAGAAGATATAGTGGTATAGTGTCTTTGGGGCTTATGATCATTACATAACAACACTGAACATGAAACACCCAACATCGTTATTGAAAACTTCTTTTACATTACCACTACATTCCCTCTTACTTATCATTTCATAGGATAACCTGAGGACATGCATAATAAAAGGGTGACCTAAAAATTCCAGTAATGGAATAAACATGGAATAACATGAGTAATGCAATAAATTTTAGAAAATAGGAATGTCAATAGAGAACAATAGAAACATGGACATAAAGGCACGATAAAGCATGATAATCAATACATGGAAATGTGGCAACAACCCTTAACATGGAATTAGCTTCATCCAAGGGTCATTGCACATGGAGCATGAGTAAACCCTCATTGCACATAAAAAATGAGTAAAACATTGTTGAAATTGAATTATCACAAGTCAACACTCATTGTAATTGATGTATCAGGATACTATAGTTCACCCAAGGCATTGTAGTGCTATTAGGGAACACCCATCTTAAATATTTTATTTCATGCCTAAGTGTGCCACACAGATCATATAACATGGAATCAATCAACATCATAAGTTATTCCAAGAATAAGTAATGTAGAATAAATACATGAAATTACCATTAAATATTTATATGTCCATAAATGTGAATACCCTTGACAGAGACATTGGTATGGTATTCACTACACAATGATCGTGGATTGGAAAAACGCGGTGCAATTTCGGCAGCATAACGGTGTGACATAAAGATTCCTAAAAATGGTTGATGAGAGGGAAAATGGAGTCTCATCATATTTACATGAAATAGAATGTAAGAGGGTCATATAAATACATATCCCAACAAATTTAATGGAATTTATATCCATAATACAAAACAATTTCTTGGATGTAAAAGAGGAGAGAGAAATTCCTCACAGAATTTCCGCATGGTAAAAGGTTTATATAAGAGGCATTAATGATATAGAAAGGGGTCTCCCATCATCAAAACATAAATGGGGCAGTATGTGGGAGGTGAAAAATATGATCCAAACATTTGTAATTGAAAACAAAACGGCATAAAAACTTAATGAAAATTGGAAAAAAATTGAAAGGAATAAATCAGTTAGTTGGAAGTGTGCTTCCAACGGCTTGGGAGAGGCTTGGGAGAGGCTTTTTGGGATCTTGGGACACGTTGTGAAGACTCTAGAGAGAGTTGGGTAGATTTTGGACGAACTAAAATGTCTTTGAGTGAGGAGGAAGTGGGAGCTTGGGTGGGATTATATAGGAATGGAGAGAGAATTCTTTATTATTTAGGTTTGGGACCCCTCACATTAAACTAATCAAAACCAAAAACCGGACCATGGTTTTTGCCCATGGTTTTTTTCCAAATGGGAAAGGAAAACAATATTTTATATGTCCAATTCTGAAAATCTTAAAATAATAGGTTTTTTTATGTGGAGTAGAGTCACACTCTCAAGGGAAACAATTTCAAAAGACAAAAAGTTTTACAAGGCTTGAAGGGTCCACTAAAGCTTTGTAGAATAAATCAAACAAACCCAAAATTAAATTATTTTAATGGTAAAAAATATAATTTCCAAAACATTCATTTATATTATTTTATAACATCCCTATTGGGTCATTATGATGTCATAAAACACATTATATATTTAAACAATATTAAATTTTAACCGAAAATTTTGATGTCTCATAAAATTATGAAAAACACACCACTGTATAAATTTGATGTCATGCATCCCAAAATATTATTCATTTTATCTAAATAATTTTTTAATTATGTTAATTTTCTATTTTAAAAATAAAATTGAAATTTATTGAAAATTCATTGGTTTTGACAAAAACACCTTTTAAACCATAATAAAAATTACAATTGCATTCAAAAATTTTACAATAATTTATATTTAATAAAAATTAATGTAAATAATAATATTAATACATTATTAAAATATTATTTAATTAAAAAATCCATTAATTCATCAAAATTGATTTCTTTGTCGAATATTAACTAAATATATTATTTGTGCTTTAAAAACTATTTACAACGTATAAATAATAAAATGAATGCATATTATTTATAAAAATATAATGTCCATTTTCATAGTGCTTCGGTCTAGTTACATAACCCCTTATAACACCCGCATAAGATCGATGAGTAAGGTGTGTGATGGTGAAATACACTTTGGGTGGCTCGGATTACATCTCTCGGGTGGTAATCTCTATTAACTTCCACTTCTCCCGTAGTCAGTTCCGCTCAAGATTAACGTGTTCAAGCTCGGCTTGGGCATGGTCATGAGCAAAGTCCAATGATACCACCTCCTTTACAAGATCTGAAAAATGGACTTTGTACGAGTAAACTCTACAGGATGAGTACATCGCTTCCTTTTTCGGAGTAAATTGGATTTGTTAAAGCCCTATATTTATACTGATCATGTGATCACTATTCAACGACTATATTAGCAATGGTCAAAATTCGTAATAGTATTTTAAAATCCAAACCAAATATGTTCATAACCATAATATGACATTTAAATAGACCAAGATATTTTTTTATTTATGAATTTTTGGGTCATTACAATTTATTACTAGTCTGAGACTCCAAAGGAGGCTTGTGGCCAGGAACCATTATTATTGAAGCTAAGCTGGAAGAGAAAAGGATGGTAGGGTTGGACACTCCTTTTTTCCATGATTAATAGGAGTTTTCTCCACATTTACAATGGGAATTATCTCTTTATAATATTAGGACCATTCCAATTGTTGTGGGGATGGATCACTACTCTCTTCAGAACTTATGATGTACATAGTGCAGAATATGTTTTTGGATGATTTTTGTGACCACATGTTCATTATTTTTATGTTGTTTCACCCTTGTCATTTAATGCTTATGTAATAAAGGATATATTGAGAAAGAATAAGGAGTTTTATTTCATTTCTTTTGGGAATCCGCCTACAGGGAGATTTATTCATGATGGGATGGCCAGTTTGGAATTGAGGTAATATATGCTCGCTTACAGAGATGGCGCGTTGGTCACCAGAATCGATAGAGAAATCATGTGTGAGGTCTATGATCATTATAGATTTTCACATCAATTTAAATTTCTACTATAGAATATTGTATCCCCTCCTGTGCAAGTCATATTAGAGAATCACCCAATGTTTTTCTAACAACTATGGTTGTTGACATCTATAGAGAAGACTGGGGCAATATTTAATTTAACCATCGTTGAAGAAGTATGCATATTGAATATCTGGTATGATGAAAACTAGGTTTCATCTTACCCTAAAGGGGTATTAAATCAGGTCTTCCCTTGAGTCGGGGTGAATAGAAGTAGTAGGAGGGACCCCCTTCATTTGGAAGATAATTTTTCATCATCAGGGGACTACTCCCAAGAATCAAAGGGTGGAGGTGGTGATGCTCCAAATTCACCGAAGAGACTCATGACAGATATAAACCTCCTTCCAGAATTAAGAGTGTCACTCCATATATCCCTACCGAAGTCATAACGAGGTAATATAGTCACCATAATTCTAAAGAAAAGAGAGTTCCATTTTCTAATCCCTCTTTCATGTCTATGGGTGTTGAAAAGAAAATAAAATCCAAGGTTACAGGATCCTCTTAATAACCCTCTTATATTCATTCTGAATATATATGACCAGAGGTTATTCAAACATGGAAGAGTTTTTACAGTGATGCTGAAACCATGTGGATGGATATATGTGTAGGAATTCATATTCCAAGAGGGAAGTATTTTCAAGATTATTCTGAAATTCTTATTAAGGATAATCCCAGTGAGGTGATGAACTACATTTGAGAGCAAGAAATTCTTATATATTCCACTGATGAATCAATTTATACCACAAAGTGGGTGAAGGAAATGATAGATCATGATACCATATAAGGGATTAATCCTTTATTAGATGAAGAGTGGTGTGACTTTATAGATCTTGAGGATCTAAGTTTCCTTTCTCTCACATTCTCTACCATTTTTGCAACATTAAATTTAGTCAAAACATTATTAAATAGGATTAATATCATCTTATCATACAGTTGGGAAAAGTAAAGACAATTAATGTTCCTTCACCATAGTATAGCCTTGGAGGAACTGCTCTTCGAGCTACAAGACCACCCAGTGAATCAGGAGAAGTATCTCCGGGCCAACATGCCATGGAGAAGCAAATAGAGAGGGTATTGGAATATCTAATACCTGTCTTTGGAGATGATGATGAAATACCTCCATGAAGGTGAAGAAGAATAAGTACCATAGAAAGAGACCCATGGTTAGTTGTTCTCTTAGCTGTGGTAAGTCTCCCTGATAATCATGAATTTAGGTCCTTCTTTATAAAAAAGTGTTTATTCATCTTAAGATTATAAGGGCTTATTTTGTTTCTTCATTTAAAGAAACTACTTATAAGGATAAAGGAACCATTGAGGGTGATGTTGAAAAGAAAAAATTCCTACAAATCAAGAAGTTTCTAAAGAGGCATTAAAGCCAAAACATCCAACATATGTTCCCAACAATTCTCATGTTCCTGATATCAGGGGGAGGAGGTTTCTAGTAAATCAACAATACTTCATAAGGAATAAAATTTAACAACAAATAACTTCAATTATGTCATACTTCAAGATTAATCACATATACTAGAAAATATGGAAACAACTGATGTTGAACCCACAACTATTGTTGAGGAAGCTATTCAGGGTCAGAGGTTTACGGAGGAATGTTGGGAAGAAAACACACAAAGTGCTCACATAGGTGAGACTAACCAGGAATCTGATATATCAATGATGAAATGATGAACCTTATAATGTATTTTGAAGAAATATTATAACATGTTAATATTTCAAATGCTTTAGAAGATTTTGGATTTCCTTGTTTATAATTAACTAGACGTGTGTTCTCATTATTCGTTGAGTTAATGTTTTTATGCTTAACCTTCTAACCATGGGTGGTTGAAATATGTAGATCCATCTACTGAAACTACTACCAAAATGATACCTAAAGGTTGATTTTATATTAATGTCAACCCCACCACTGTAGAGAAATTGGATCGGGTGGATCTTGAGTTATCATATCATGATGAGATTCACTCTGAATATCCTGAGAATATTAAAGATAACACTCCTCATCCAAAGACATCAAACAAAATTTATGAAACTAAGAATATTAGGGAAGATTCTTCTCAAGATTCTGACCTGTTGTTAGGTAAGGATGTTGATATTGATATTTCTTACACATTTTTTATCTCTTGATTCCAACCATAAGAAAACTTACTGATTTACTATATAGGGAAATAAACTTCAATGGCTTGATCTGGAGTTGAAGCCTCTGCATCAGCCCAAACAAAACTAGAAGGTAGAGAAACCATTGTTCAAGAAGGAATAGAATAGGGCACTTATGTACATGCATTAGCCCCAGAATACATCCCTTCTTATGACAGTGATTTTTAATTAGACCCAGAACAACAGAAGGCTCTTCATATTGCATGCCGCAAGGCATAGAAAAATATCTGGAACATAATATCTATAATTCCCCTTGAGGAACTTCCTTCAAGAATTCAACAACTATCACGTCTGTTTATCCTACTTGGATTTGGTGGTTTCAAATACTGTGACATTTATACTATGGAGAAAGAGATTATTCAGGGGAGGGAGTAAGAGAAATATCTTTGACCTAACATGATAAAATCCAAATGGTCATTCAATATTGAAGAGTTACAAAAAGCAGTGTCCCAAGCTGAGGCTAATCATACTGTAAATATGAAGGGACTGAGACAGACAATTAAGGAAAATACATTTTAGCCGCTGCACCTTCAGTAGGAGTAAGATATCAATAGAGGGTAACTTTACCAGCTTCGAAGTTAATTAGAATAAGTCTTAAATGATGGTGAAAAAATCCATTGCAGATTCTAAAGAATAACTTCATCTTCCTGAAGGGAGCGAGGCTGGTCAAATAAATGAGCTTCAACAGGTAACTAACAGGGCTCAAGAGGTTATCAAATAAATGTGGAATTACTTAGAAATCATTTTATAATTTTTAATTTTTTACAACAGAGACTATAGTTTGTGGATGCTCCTCTATGAAAAATTTTCATAAATGAAAATTATTTTTCCTTTAATCATTTCTATCTTCACTTTTCCTAACTTTTGTTTTGTTTTACATAAGCCATTGGTCCTTGTAAGTATAGTTTTATTTCTCATGGGTTATATGAAAAACCCCACAAACATTATATATGTTGACTTTTTATTTCTCTATATTACATAAATCATACAAAAATGTATGTTTAGTGAGTTGGGACTCGACTTTTATTTAGATTTCCCTTTATGGGTTCTCAATATAGTGAGTACCATGTCTATTTTTTCTGGCTGTTTAGTGTCATGCATGTTGGACTATAAAGGGCTAGTATTTATGGTCGAATATCATTAACCATAAAATTTGAAATTTGATCCCAAAAAAGACTTTGTGGCTAATAATTTCTTTAATAATCATTAAATATTACCAATGGGAATCTTGAGTCATAATTTTTATAGTCACCAAATCTAAAACATGTATCAGCATAAAGGGAGTCCCATCCATGAACAAAGTTAACATTATTTTGACAAACACATTATTGGGGTTGTATTATGCATGGCTAGGTAGGTCATATGCAACATAGCCAAATAGTGACATTTTTTGGCTGAAAGTCCCTATTATGTAGGAAAATTATGCAAGGACACCTAAGGGAATGTACTTCATAGTCAAGCAAAAGAGGTCTTTAAGAATTTTACATTTATCTACTGATAGATAGGGGAAAATAAGATTTTGGTGATTGAAGACCATGGTGGAAGGTCTTTCAATGGAAATTAATTTAAAGAATAAAAGGCCTATTTTATACCGATATATGTCCTGAATAGGAAAACTGTTTCTATAAAAAATTGGTGTGTGAGGAATGGTTAAAATTTATCAGAAAGGGGAATTTCAGATATCATATTGTGCAGATTTAATTCATGAAATGATGACATTGGTACTGTTTAGTTTTATATCATGTTGTGAGGACATTGGTACTATGTAGTTTTAATTCATGTAGTGAGGACATTGGTACTATGCAGTTTTAAGTCATGTAGTGAGGACATTGTGTGGATTTAATTTAAGGTATTTAGCTTTGACCAAAGATATGAGACACTCCCAATTTCTGGATAATTTTTTAGAAATATACTATCATATCTCGGTTTGGAATGGAAAATCATAAAGTATGATATAAGAATTTATGAATCCAAAGGATGATATGGGAAAATGGCTAAAAGCATTAGAGCAAGTCTTTTTTTCAATAATGTGGTTACCATTATTTGAAAAGACAATTATTGGGGTTGTATTATCTAGGGACAACTGGGGAATATCTTGCATAGCCAAATAGTGGCAACTTATTACTCACACACCTATATTGTTGGTATCTTAGGAAACATCACATACAGGCACTTGCTGCATAGTCAGGAAAAAGATATCTCAAAAATATGACATTCTACTACTAAAAGCTGAAAAAATGTTTTTGGAGATTCTAATTCTCCAAATCACAGAGTTTGGTGTGTAGAGAAAGGTACATAAAAATGGAAAGTGAATTTCTAACCATGATTTTCAAAGAATCAGAGGAATAATACTTCTATGAAAGTATGACCCAATTGTAGGAGGTGTGGTGTCTGTAGTTTTAGGTCATAAAACAGAGACCAGAAATATAAACAATATGTGATATGTGGCCAAGTGGTTCCAAGGTTATTTCATATTGCATTGAACACATGGAGAAAAAAATGTGTAAACCATAGTCTTGAAGACTTTCATATCAAGAAAAATATATTCGGAAAAATATACATGAATGGATATTTTATAACTTAGTCTTGTATATTTCCCTCAAAGATTGAATGTGAAAAGGATACTATAACCAAGAATAAAATTACAATTATTTGGAAAAAAAATTGGGGGCAGTATTATGCAGGGCCAACTAGGGAATATGCTATATAGCCAAATAGAGGCATCTTCTAACTGACAGGCCCATTATTTAGGCAACTTATGATAGGCCACCAAAGGGCATGTACTGCATAGTCAGGAAAAAGAGTTCTTAAATATTAGAAACTGCTTCACCAAAAACCAAAATAAAGATTATAAAGATCTAGAAATATTTAGGATTAAGAGTGTGAAATATGGAAGACGGTTTTGCTCATTCCATATGAGAAATATTTGAATCAATATTTTCCATGAGTTTTCCTTCCTTTACATAGATCTTCCTCATATGTAAATTGGATACTTTCATTTTTTATTTTGAATTAGTATTATGATGTTTAGTTTTAACTCATACACTGAGGAAGTTTTCATCCCCATAAGAAATTGAAACACATCATTTATATAAAGAAGCCTTTTACCCAATTCCTAATCCCACTTGACCTATGCTGGTTGTGAGAAAAAATTAGTAGTAAGGGTTTATTCTATAATAAAAAGGTGAAATAGGTGAAGAATGGGGGTGTTAAATTTTCATGATTTTTTAATGTCATGCGGTAAGGAAGAAGATGAACCGATGTAAAATAGAAATACATATTGTAACTAGACTTGGGATAAGATCCAAGTGTCACTATGTGTCTTATTGAAGGCAACAATCTTGTCATACATAGTTCTTACAACATTAACTATGTAGGTTTGATTCTTATATAAGGAATAAAGGGGGTTTTATCATGTTCTGGTGCAATATTGGTGATCTAGGTGTCTCTATGTATCTCAAATAGATGATAATCAAGTCGTACATAGTTATTTGAACAATCATTCCTTATGCCAATCATGTTTGACATGAAGATTGGGGTATTTTGACACGTTATGAGAGAACAATAAATCTTAAGACATAAAATGGTCTAAGGAAAAAATAATATATCTTAAGGAAACACTATGTATAGATTTGAGTCATATACAGTAGGAGAAAATAAAATAAGAATATTTTCGGATTGCAGTTGGGCCCAAATTTGGAGATTTAGGTGTATCTACGTATCTCATTGAAAATGAGAATCAATCCATAATTCATTCATAAAATAAGGTCTCTATGTATATCAGACTCATACTTAAGAAAGAATGGGACTCATGTACTACTAAGGTGTAGCGATGATTCCAATGATGTTTGCTTATGGACTCTTCTAACATCAAATTGAGAAAACGTTATCGTACAATTTAATGTCAAGCAATGAGGAAAAATGATGTCATGTTGTTCAATTCCATGTGATAGTGAGGAATATACTATGCATTTTAACGTCATGTATCATGGACACATATGGTTGCAATGCATTTTAATGTCTTGAAACTAGGACATTGTATTGGGAAGATTTCAGTCTTGCTGTGGGGACATGAGGGTTGTGCAATTTTTAGTCTTGTAGCAAGGAAATGGTGGTTGTGCAGTTTTTTAGTCTTGTAGGAAGGACATGAGAACTGTGTAGTTTTTAGTCCTGCAGTGAGTACATTGTACAATGCAATTTTAAGTATTTTAGTGAGGTCGATATGTAAAACTACACAAAGTATTTATTTATGAATCTTGCATTGGTTGGAGTTGTAATAATCTCTCCATCCATTGAGATTAAGGCATAAGATCCAGTTTAATAGAAATTATGTATGGAATAATGTCATTCACACTTTGGATTAAGATTTGAAGGTTTATTGCCATATACTATTGAAGTCATAAAGACCAATACCAATTCTCCTTGATGATATTAATGGAGGTGAACGTTTTTGTTAAAAGCACATGCGATTCTGTTCTGAGAGACTTCTAAATGATGCAAATTATGCAATCTTTTCTCATTTAATCATTCTAGATCATTAAACTATTTCATAGACCTCTCATCTATAGAAAACTGATCACATATTTCAACTTTGATTGAAGGAAATTTCATTTCAATTGGAAAAAATGCTTCTATTCCATATACCAATGAATAAGGAGTTGTTTGGGTGGCAATACAAGTAGTTTTCTGATAATTCCATAAAGCCTTCAAATGTTTAACAGTCCATGATTTCATATCTTTATCCACCATCTTCTAGAGTGTATTTGATAGGGTCTTGTTGAAGGCTTCTATCAATTCATTGGCAACCACATGATTGCGAGATGAACAGTTGGATTTGATTTTATGCTCTTGATCTAACTTCACTACCTCAATTGAAAAAATGGTGTCATTGTCCATCAATATAGTACGTGGGAAACCAAATCTAGTGATTATGTCTGTTTATACAAAACTAACATTGCTTTTGGATCTGACTTATTTGTGAGTTATTTCCTTGGCACATAAAGAAAAGAATTCAGTAGCAGTATTGATATACCTGAACTTCTTAGTTGTAGCTTGAGGTTAAGGTCCTACTACATACATTCCTCACGTGGAAAATTTCCAAGTGTATTTAGATATATGTAGAAAATTTGGGGGTTGATTAATGAAGTTTGCATGCACATGGCAGGGATGACATTGCATAGTGAAATATGTGCAATCATGCATCATTAAAGTCTAAAAGTATCCAAGCCTTTGGATCTGATCAGAGAGTATGTTCCCATACTGGTGGACACCACAAGCCTGTTGATTATACTTATTTCATGATAGCTGCGGTCTCTTCTCCATAAATACATCTGAAGAGGATTCCATCAAAGCCTCACTTGTAAATGATCTTTTGGTGGTATAGACAATCATAAAGAGTAAAATTGGTTTATCAATGCTAGATCTATTCTTTTTCATCCCTATTTGGTGGAAGTACTCCATTTTGAAGATATTCCCTGATGTATGTTCTCCATCATAAGGTATGACCATATGGCATAGAAGTAGGGCTCATTTCATTAGTTTCCTCCATTCTGGTTTGAAAAAAAGGTGATAGCACATGATGATGGGCTATTCTAATGACTGTCTCATTTAGAATCTGATCTTCCAAGGCTATAGCTGCATTGGAAACTGCATCTTCTTGAGCATTTTGTGATCTTGGGACATAAGAAAATGTCAAATATGAGGTAAATTCAGAAATTAACCTTATGATGTAATCACACTAAGGAAATAACTCTTATTTTCTAATATAATATTCTCTATTTATTTTCTTTATTACCAATTCTGAATCACCATTTACCTTCAAGTGATTCGTTTTCACCAAAAGATCCAATTCCAAACCTGTAATGAGAGTTTCATACTCCACCTCATTGTTGGTTCTTCCTTCTGATAATAAGAAGGAATTAGGTAATAATTTCTTTTTCTGGGGAGATACGAACAATTCCTAACCCAAATTTGTTGAGTTTAGGGATCTCCATTCTCTTATTTATTGGACTTCTAGAATCATCATCAATGTACATTTCCCATGTTTGGGAATTATCTTGAATAGAGAAGACCTATTCATTAGGAAGTTCGGTATTTAATGACGAATCTTCTTCATATGGATGCTCATAAAAGAATTCATCAAGATATAGGCCTTTTATTTTTTTAGGCACAAACATCCTATGAAACTGTTGGAAAATAACTTTCTACCATGTTAGATGCCTTGTAAACATAGGATGATTGTGGATAAATTTGAGTGGGTTATTGTGACATACCAATTTGACCTCATGATGTTACAGGTAGTGCCTCAATTTTTAAACCGCAATGATTAATTTTAGGAATCACTTTTCAATACACGAATATCGAATATCTCCTCTTTTTCATTTTCAACAACATTCTTTTGAGCAATGAAGGCACCCAGTGATCGCGCTAAATTTGTCACATAATAAATAATAGGACTTTCTTAAATAGGTGGCATTAATAGTGGTGGAATCAAGAGATATTGCTTGAGGGTATCAAATGATTCTTGACAGTCTTCAGTCCATTGGTAGGTGACTCTTTTCTTCATTAATCTGGTGAAGGGTAAACACCTGTTGGCCAAATTGGTGAAAAAGCACCAAATAAAGGACAAGTGTCCTTGGAGTCCTCTTAATTCATTCAAATTTCGAGGAGGTGACATACCAAGGGTTGATTTTTTTATCTGGATCAACTTTGATACCACTATGGTGTACAACAATGCCACAAAACTTTCCTAAGGTTACCACGAAAGCAAATTTCAAGGGGTTCATTTTTAAACTGTGTTGCCTATGTTTATGGATTATGGTTTACAAATCATCCAAGTGATAGGAATTTTGTCTAGATTTGACCACCAAATCATCCAAATAACATTCAAAAAAATTCCCTAAGAATGGTTTGACGATATGGTGCATGGCACATTGGTATGTTGCACCTGCATTCATTAAGACAAAGGGTATTACATGATACAGAAACACAACATAATGGGATATGCAGTCTATAGATGATTCATCCTCTGGGTATAAATGGATTTGATTATACACAAAGTATCCATCCATGAATTGGAGAGATTCATATCCAACAGGTGGATCAATTTAAAGCTCTCTTATCGGAACTGAAAAATAAACTTTAGGAAAATTCCAGTTATGATCTCTAAATTCAATGAAAACTCTAATTTTCCCAATATTCTTTTTCACTGGGACAATTTTGGCCAGCAATTTTGGATATTGAACTTCCCTAAAAATGTTAGCCTTTATATGCTTATCAACTTTAACTTCAATTCTAAAGGCTTGAGTTGGGTGTGTTCTTATTGCTACTTGTTGGAATCCATGATGTTCTTATAGGAAACCCAAATGATGGGTGGATACATCAGGATTATGTCCATTAATTTCTGTATAATTCCAAGAATATGTGTCTCGATGTTTCTTTAGTAATTAATTATACACCTATTTCTCTTTAGAGTTCATGGAAACACTAATTAGAGTGTTTCATAGATCTTATTATGTACTCAGATTTATTTCTCTGGGCTCATCCATTGTGGTAGAGTAACCTTCCTCGAATGCTAGAAGGGCATCCCCACGATCATCGTGTTATTATTTATTATGTTTTACCTCTTCTGTTGCAACTTTCATAGTATATAATGAAGAAAACCCCTAGAGATAGAGGGGGAGTTAGTATTTGAACATCTTGAAGAAGAGGCCACCAAATCCGACCCTACTGATGATGAAGAGTCTTCCTATGTTATTAAAGAAGAGATAATGGATTGATAATCAACATCTTTGTCGTCGTCAAGCATTGAAAAAATATTATACTCTGATTGATGAAGTAGAGGCCTGTTTTAGTTCATCATATGAAATGAAAACATCTCCATTTTGTCTTCCATCACTACTTGGTGAATCACTAATATCTCCCATGCTATCAAGATCAGTTGCAACAATTGACATTTTGGAAGTCATTGGACGAGTGCTTCGATTTGGTTTTAGAAATTCAATTTGATTGACAGGGAGCACATTATCTATACTCAAATGTATTATTGGATTTTCTGGGATCTTTTCCAGTCCATTCCGAGCATTATCTCTGTTTTTTTCTTTTTTCATAGACTTCATTCCATTTGTGTGATAAGACTCGGCCATAATGTATTGATATTTACATTTTTTTAATGGAGCCTTGTCACCATAAAATTTCCTGATTTGACCATTGAAAAATAACATAACAAATTTGTGGTATGCTGATGAATTGTCTACAAGTTGATGAAACCAATGCCTTCCGAGAGGAATATTGAAGGATGTGTCATGTCAAAAAAATGTGAAATCTAAATTAGACACAAGATATCCGAACTGAGTTTTGAGTGTAATCTCACCCAAAGGTTCTTGTTCATTTTTTTTCATATCCTCGAATCATTAATGTCAAAGGTGATAAGTCAAATTTAGTTATGCCCAATTGACGAAGTGTACGAACATGAATGAGGTTGACTCTAGAGCCATTATCAATGAAGTCTTGTCTGATGTCTACACCATTGACTTTTCCAGAAAAATACAAGGTTCTAATATGTCAATGTACAACAGAATATTTATCTTCATCTATAAAATATACAACTGCATAACATTCTGCAGGATCATTCTCTATATGGTAAACCTTAAAAGCAACAAATTCAGTTTCAAACACTTGAGTACATGAAAAAGACTCAATGCGTGCTTCTCAAAGACCTTTTTACAGATTCAAATCATCCATAATTGATGACTTTGCCGGTACTTATGCCAATTATTTCAAAACATCAATATTTTTGTCCAAAGTTCTACGTTTTCCCGCATAAAGTTTTGGTTTTGCAGGTGTTTTGGATATTTATGCTTTAGATGTAGACATACCCTATGTTGGAGTAGAATCATGAAATACTCATGGATTTGGAATATTATACTGACTTGGTCTATTTACTTGCTGAGAGGAAGATGGTGTGGCTTATAATAAGTCATCCAAAATAATCGTGTCATAACTGAACTTGTCTCGCATGGAAGAAACTCCTGGTTTATGTTGAGCCAGTAGAAGGGCTCTTCCACGAGTTTCTACAGCATATATGCTTCAAGAAGAGGAAGAGTTAAAATGGTGGGTTCTAGAATTCCCACGAGTTCCCCTATATCCTCGACCGTATCCTCTTCCTCTGGTTCCCCAATTAGGTATAAAGAATTTTAGATCATTATAATCAGAATCAGCATTGGCATAAGGATCTATTAAATGGGTAAAATTGATAGAACCCAAAATCAATTCCTCATCTAATAGATATTCTTCCTGACAAGTTAATTCTTATTGTGTCGTTTGGTGAGGCAGTGCCCATTCTTTTGAAACAGATGGCATGAAATTTTTCAGGGTCAATGAAAACTTTTTCCTTAATGTGGCTCATCTTCTACTAAATGATCTTTTTCCATATGATAACTTCCATTCTTTGAGGAACGACCGTTTGATGAAGGTGGTTTTGATGTGGTAGCAATGGCAGATGAAACAATCAGTTTTTTCAACTATGTTTGTAAAATGGAATGAGTCTGATTGATCGTTTTCTTGATCATTCAATAATCACATTTATAAAAAAAATTACTTTTCACTTCACGTCACTCACCTTCTTGCTCTGGATCAGTAGCAGTAATACATGAAACTTTATTTTATGATCTTTTCGGTGTCATTTAACCATAATTGACCATATTATTCAAGAGGTTATTGAAAAAATATTCATGGATGGGATTCCCTAACATCTGGTGAAAGGGACAATAATTTATATTTTCTTCATATACTTCTTAATTTGGTTTCGTCGACCTTAGAAACTAAACCAAATTGTTTTCTACAGCTGAGATGAAGTATCGAGGAAATTTTTCATTCTGGAAATAATAAACATTATACATTAATTCCTCAAACTATTTCTTCATTAGTTCTCTTTCGCCATCTTGACGAGGCGGTCGTTGCTACTGATGCTCTGGAGGTGGAGCCCTTCATTGTGACAATGGTCTTGAAGTAGAAGAAGGTATATGCGCCTTCTTGAGTGTAGCTATAGCAGCTTCTACCTTTCATATCCTCCTCCTTGGGGCTGATGGAAGTACATGAGTTTTAGCCTTAGTTTATATAATAGAGTCTTCTATCTATATAGAGATTGATGTAAGGTCTCGAAACCCACCTGTGTCTTTCACAGAGATCAATGGTTGGTATAACTCATCACGTAGATTTTCCACACAAATTGGTAGCAATTATTCTCAAGGGAGTTCTAGACTTAAAGAATATGTTAATCCTTTCCATCGTGAAATGAAATATTAAACTCTTTAATTCTCCCTTTTTTAAAAAATGTAAGATAAAAACTGTTGTCTTTGTCAGTGTTGAGATAAATTGAAGAAGTAATTTCTGACAAATATCTTCCCATCCAATAATTGATCGAGATTGTAAACTTGTATACCAGACAAAAGATACTCCCTATAATGACTACACAAAACACCTATGTCTTACTACTTCTTGTTTTTTAGGAGTTACATAATGGGATCACAATGAGAAAAAAATGGGTTAAGTGTTTTTATGGATCTCCTGAACCATTAATTATTGGGAATTTGGTATTCACAAAATTTGGTGGGGGATAATGTGCATCCACCCATTCATGGAAAACTATCTTCTCTGGGTGAACGGGTGCACATCATTCCTCCATAGCTTCCAATCGACTCATTAATTCCACAATTGGGTTCATAATCATTTTGGTATTATCTGAATGAGTTGGAAACAGTGTATTTATAGAAACTGGAGCTTGATCTGGTGAGATGATAGGAAAAACTACCGATTTTAGTGCTAATATTTTCCTTGGAAAACCTACAAGAATAGTCCTTTCAAGATACGTCTGATCCTACCTTGATTGTGTACCTAGTATAGGTAATTCATTATCCGCATATGTAGTTACTAAAAATTCTCTTTTTGGAGGATCTCCGACATGAGTTTCAAGTTGAGGACCTTCCCGGGGAGTACATATTGTATAAATGTTACCTTGAAGTAACTCTGTATTATGTTTATTCAACTCCTTTATTTCCTCTTCTATCCATAAAAATATTTTTTCAAGTGTAAATGATTTACCACCTCCAGTGGAAATGTGCGATGAAATATAACTTTCTCTTTTCCCCTTGTTATATTCCTTTCAGAGGGGTGGGAGTTGGTTATTTGAAGGCATACCTATATTATGGGTTAGCCTATGATTTCGGGTACATACACATTCTTCATTTTCCTCAGTGTGTACCGTATTATAGAAAAGAACACCATCTTCAGATTCCCCTGAACTGGAATAATTTTCTAGAGGATCTTCTGCAGTGGTGTTAATGACATTCACTGATGCATAAAGCATCGATGGAATTGTGTCATAATTTTAGTAAGCTCATCTCCCTATGTATGTTCCATGGGACTTTTTACTCTTATATGATGAATTCCCAAAAACTTTTTGGTGGATAGTAACTAAAAAAGAATACATGCATTGTTTAGTTGTATGCACTCCTTGTGGATTCATTCCTAATCGAGAGAAAACTGACTTCCGTGGAGGAGGGGATTGCAGATGTGAGAAATCCCACATCCCTACAGGTTAGGGTTGTTCTAGTTATTCTTCTTCAAATCATTGAACTTTGTTTAATGAATTATAAGGTTGAATTTAATTACCCCCTAGTCTTGCAATATGAGGAAATTCTTGAACTGCTATGGATGAAATTTGAGAAAATTCCCTTTTGATTTTGAATATTTTGCATCATACATTAGCTGGGTGCATTATCTGACAACCACTCAAATCACCTATTTTGGAAGATTTATTTTCTATATCCTACTTTTCATTCTCTGACGGCTGACATTCTCTAATATGGTTTCATTCTCAAGATTCTCAAATACTTGATGTAAAAGTAACTCAGCAACTTATATTCATTGGGCCTGACTCCGATGAGAGATAGTTGAGACTATTTTTGAGTGTACATTAGATTACATACAAAATCTAGTGATTGTGGTCGACTATGGGAAATAACATTTCATAAGAACACTTTTGGCAGACTTTTCTTATTTTGGAGTGTAGTGAAATTCCATGCTCCTTGTGTAACGCTTCCTTTGATATGAAAACTCGATGGGGAATCAGAAATTTACTAGCGTAGCCTATTTAGAAAATTTAAGCATGCACAATAAAGGATTTTCTTTTGGTTTTCAACCATTGGATGTTGGGAAACTTAGAGAGATGCCATGTCAATTTGGATTTTCAAACTTTCTATTATCTTTAGATGATTTTGATATTCATCATATGGTAATACTTTGGTTTTCAAATGACAAAGAGTATTTCATAGGATGAGGAAAATATAATGAATGTAATCTTCTATAATCAATTCTGGAATATTATACTGAATATTTTATAAAGGCCAGAACATGACTAGTACTTCTCCTTTATCTAATTGTTTCCTCATGTTTAACACATCTACATCATATTACACTATATTCTCCTCTACTTGTTCTGAACAATGTGGATGCTCTGTATTAGATGAAAAATGACCCAAGGGAGGTTCAGAGAATGATCGTTCCCTTAAGATGTTTTCTGGTTGAGAAATTGTTGCACCTGTTAATGACAAGGCATCATACATGACTGAACATGTGTTTGAAAGTGCCTTGAAATACGAAGGCTTTCTCATTTCTACATTGTCAATTATAAAATTTTCTTGAAAATGTTAAATACTACTACAGAGAATACTTTCACTACAAATACCATCATGTGGAGGATCACCATGGTGGATTACAACAAGGGATAAATCTTTTTGATCCTTGGTCATCGGGCCACATAGAGTGTTGTCATGGCCCTTATCCATAGATAGGCACTTTGGATTGACCTAATTTTCATGACGTAGACATTCATGATGAAGTGCCCAATGAGGAACTTAAGAATTACTACTACCACCCCCATAATTTAGTAATGTGAGGATACTATCTTGTGCTAGAATAGATAAATGTCTTAGGGATTCATGAACACCAGCATTAAGAGTAGCCAAATCGCATCTTCACTCTTTATTTTCCAATAGTTCATGGAGAGACATATTCTTGGATGTTCTCTTATACTTATTTGGGGCCACATGTTGGTAATAGTGGTTATCATGGGTAGGTTCATGTGCATGCCTTTGATTGGTTACCAGAACATACTGATTACCTTTACATGGAAAGGGTGTATCTTCCCAGTCTTGTTGTCCATATGATATGGGGGAGTATGAACTATTACCCTCCTTGACTGGAACATAGGTGTGTATCTATTCTAGGATGGCATGACAATGTGTCATCCCATGTGTGGGGATAAATTTATGTGTATGTTTCCCCAGTACTACTGAAGTGGTTATTATAATATCATGGCATGCCTCCAGAATATGGGTAAGGATTTTTGTTTTCCCTTTCACAATTGATATGATTTTTTTGGTGACTTCATCAGCTGGAATGGGAATATAATCCTATTCCATATCTGAATTATGTTTACGTGCATGCTCCTGTACTTATTTTCCTATCAGTGAGTATTGAATGTACTCATGTATGGGGGCAGAGAGTTGGGTCTTCCCCAAATATATTGTTGGAGCTTTCCGACTGACTTATCTGGGTGCTACCAAATGATTATTTTAGAAGACGTGATGAACATTGGCATGTTTATGTGTCTACTTGTTGTTTCCAATAAATTGTTGTTTACAAACATCCTTCAATACAGGAAGATGAGAATTCAAGTAGAATTGGTGATTATAAATAGGTGCATGTTCCTTTTTACTAGTTTCCACCACATTAGATCAGTGGGATTATTTCAATGCAGCCAGACAATTCTGCTGACTTGCTGGTAACTTTTAAGTATAAGTATGTTCATGTTAACGTTACTCCATCAGATTTATCTGGTGGGATTGGTGGGTTGCTGCAAGATGAGTCTGCTGGACTGCAAAATTTGGAGTTATGGCTGTATATTCTCATTCATTGTATGACACCATGATAGGTTGATGGGATTCCTTGGAATTGGTAGAGGTAATAAACTACTCCTTATTGATCAGATGTTGTCCCTGTCAGTTCGTCTTGCATTCCCAGGTCTAAGAGACCAATTCCAAACATCCAAGGGCATCACCCACATCATGTTGGGGGATCACTGACATGTAATTATTATTGTAGAGATTGCTGGTGGGTGTCCTCATGAAGGACACCTGTATTCTTGAATTGATTCCTTGAGTAGTTTCTTTATCCACCTCCATGTAGTACGGGATGGATAGATATTTTTGTTCTATGGATAAAGACCTGAAACAGTTAAAGATGATCATTGGCATTATATTCTTCATGATCATTGGTCGTCGTTTGACAAATGATTGAGGATTGTTATTGACCTAGAGGACCTTCCTAGTAGCCTGCAAAGTCTGGATGGCACTGTGCCGACGATATTACATCACAAGCACATTAGAGACCCAGCGATGAAGACATTGGGTTGGTGATGATGTCCTTCTCATGGATGGGGATCCTACTGTAGCAGAGTTCTGGATGTTCATAGTTGTTGTGTTGAAGAAATCCATTTTGGGGTGAAGGGAATTTTGAAAAAAATACATAAAAAACATTAAAATCCATTTAAGAAATATTTTTTTAGATGGATACTTGTGTGATTTATTCATTTTTCTAGCCTTCCAATATCAATTTATAGGGGCTAACATGTGGGTAACATTATTTAATTGGTTAAGCATTTACATCAGGTTCACCATTTTTGTTTTGTAGTTCCTAGAATTGTGTACTCTAGTTTTAAAAATCACTACTTCCAAGCGGTTTCAATTGGATTTATATATGGAACCAAAAACGTCCAAGAGTTCTTTATCCAAAGGGGACCTGCTTTCCAAAGGTAGGCATTCAATATGTTTTAACTTCATGATACATAAGAACGTGCATTGTTCGAGAGGATGGGAGGTCGGACTCATCACAACATTTTGGGGGGAATTATTGTCTACTCCAGGACTATCTTTATAATTTAATATATTTTCGTGAATCCTTATTAATCCTCCAAGTATATCATATTTATCCATTGGAATTTTCAATCAATTATTTATCATGTAAAATTTTAAAATCATATGTACGTATTCGAGGTTTTCCATTAATGGTATCCTCTAATATAATACTTAGAGATTCTTTTAAACATCATTATGATGACACTGGTTTTTAAGCCACTTAGTGGGGCACTCTAGAATTTATTGTCATCTTGGGAGATGAAGGATTGGTTTGATCTTGGGATCATGCCCATAAAATAGGCTACCTATATATCCTTGTAAAAGGAATCATAACACTCATAGTTCGGTTCCACTGAATGGGACACATCATACCTTTTAAGGTCATGTGATAATGATCTAACTATATATTTTAATGTCACTAGGTAAGGAAATCTAAGCAGAACCTACTTAGTCGAAACACAGTGCAGGTCTTATGCTGAAGAAACCCAAGAAACATGGAAATGATATGGTTTTCTTTCATGACCCGTCCCCTGGGACCCATGTCGTGACTACCCCAACCCCACCTTCAATAGGCCAGGGGATGGCGACTAGAACTGGAATGGTGTATCCCTTAACAGAAAGGAATTTCATTTAAACCTGTAAAAACACAGAAATACAAGAGCACTACCAGATTCAACCACGTAGTAAACTACTATAGTAAAAATTGTTCTGAAAGTAATGGGCTGGAATACAAGCCCCACTAGAAAGTACAAGTACAACAGAAAAGAGAAAAACATCTCTTTGATCATCCATCGAGGATCCTACCTGAAGGTTTGGTACAACTCACGATCAGTAGTACTACGTCATGCTGCATCAAATGGTCCAAATCTAAGAACCGTCTAGTCCTGGATCCCTTATCCTCGATCAACGTTGTCTATAATTTTCACAATATAAAAAAAGATGTGGGCGAAGCTCATGCCGGGGTGAGTATAAAAATACTCATTAAGGACCCCGAGACCCCTGAAGGTCTTCCATAGTTCCTTAAATGAAAACACACAAAGAAAGACCTCAATAACAAAGAAATAATCAGTCATCAAATCTACTTAGATATATTCCCATACATATACGTAAATTATCAGGATATACTCATCTCATACATGAGGATTGAATATCACAAAGGCAACACCATGAAGGTTAACATACTACACATGTAACACCATGAATATAACACCACAAAGGTAAAAGTACCACATAGGTAACACCATGAAGATATCACCACAAAGGTAAAAGAACCACACATGTATCACCACAAATATTTCACCACGAAGGTATGATTACCACATAGGTATCACCATGATGGTAAAAGAATCATCTCACATCATGTATATAAGTAAGGTGCAAAGGGAAAGATTATTAGATGAGAAGCTAAATCATCTTCTTCTATCGAGAGGCACTATACTTACCATACAGAGTCTGACCCACACATGATCGATAGGTACTAACACCCACTGGCCGACATAGGATCTGACCCACAGATGATTGATATGCACCGACCCACACTGGATCATAGAGCACCGACCCACATAGGATCTGAACAACACAGTATCAATATGAACTCACCCACACTAGTTCTCTAAGCGCTGACACACAAAAAATCTAACCCACAAAGGATCGTTATGTTCTGACCCACACCGGATCTCTTGGTACTAACCTCCATATGATCTGTCTCCAATCATCTCCTCACTACAAGCCACTGGATTCCCACTCATAGGACGCATGATTCTAGGATAACCACTCCAAAAGCCATAGTTCTTAACTCAACCAACACGAACCTCCATGAAGAAGTATCCCAAAGGTCCACCATGTCATAAGGGTTCCAAAACGATAAATGGCACATCAATCAGACATCTGGTATGTGACTTACAAATGTTTTTGTTCCGATGGCCTAGTTGGATATGGGTTCGATTCAAAATGTTTTCACTCCAACATTATTCAAAACTCAAGTGGAGTATACCAAAATTACCTTCTTTTCCAAAGGGTTATTGTAACACATATGGTTTGTCAAACGGATGCCTGGTCTGTCAGTTACACCCCTTTCTGAGAAACGGGGGTGATTACCCCTTGGTCCAGCCCGGCTCGATCTGGCCCCCTAGAATACTTCAAAAGGAAAAATTATTTGAAGAGTTACCAACACAACCGACGGTGTGTCAAAAATACACATAGATTTTCAATTACGGGTGTTTCTTTATCTGGGGACCGGTTCGGTTTATGCCCGGTCTGACATGGTTAGACCTGACCAATGCAATGGGTCCTAGGGTCCACCTGACCCCGCTCTGGTCTGGCCATCTATGGGTCGGCCCTGTTCGGTTTTTGGGCCTGAGCCACATTTGTCCCTGCCCGTTGGGTGGGGCTGGGCCCACTCGTGTTGTCCCACCAGGTTGTGGGTTTAGCCCGACCTACTGGGCCGCATGCCGGGTTCACAGGGCCGCGGTTCTGGTCCGCTGGGCAGGTTCAGCCCGCTCACCCAGCCCCTGAATGGTCAGGTTTGCCATAAGGCAGATCGGTCTTCCCAGCTAGCCTAGTGGGTGAGGGGCTATTTCAGCAACCCAGTGGGGCGCTGCCCCAACGTGTAACATTCAACATCTTTGGCCGACCTGGGGGTCCGCCGACCCGGCGCGACACGGGGTCTGTACCGCTCTCCACCTGTCACACCTCTAATATGAAGCCTCCTCCTGTGGCATGCAATGAAATACATCTCCACCTCCTCCTTCTAAGGCTAGCTCGAGCCAGCTGCCTTTTTCACCGATTCATGCTTCAGCCATGACCTTTTCCCACCAGCAACGCATGATTGTGCACCGAACCACCTCCACGGGCAATCGGTTCTAGCCTCTCTACTAACTGCCACAACATAGTGTCACGGCCTCCTCCTTCAATGCGTGATGGCGTGCCGCCTCCATCGTGGTCGGTAAGTGCCGCCATGCAGGCGGTCTTCCATAAAGACTGAAAGGGTAATCAAGATAGTAGAGGGTCTGAGCCTTGTTCCTATGGCCCATGCCCTCCGCATTAGCGTGACTCATGAAGGAGGGATATGATTCAACAATCACTTGAAAATATAACAAAATAAATTCCTATGTCAAGATCGTGGGATAATGCCCGCGATTGAGGAAGTGTCTGCATTCATTGTCCCTTCATCTAGCCGCCATAATATTTTCTCAAACATCGTCCTTCGATTCATGATTCAGTGTTTCTCGTCACCACCCACTGGAACTGGCTTCATCCTCCAAGTGCTGGTCATCGCGGCACTTTACCGGAGCATCGTCCCTTGGTGAAGTTGTTCCAATACTTCCCAACAAGCTCCATATAAATAAGAGGTGGGATGAGTAACGATTGTAGAATTAATAGGGGTTCATTTAATAGGAACCTTCTTAGTTCTTATGGTTTTGTTACAAATGTTTTTAGGAGTCAATCCTTTTAATGGATTGACACATCATCGGACCCACCATTATTGCTTGTCCGTTGGTGGAAAAGAAAAGAAACGAATAAAAAAAGTTATTTTTTTATTTTTTTAAAAGGTCCAAAATATAAAATTATCTTCAAAATTAATGGGGTTGAAGTGATGTCTCTATTAAGAGAACCCTAGTACATCAGATTCAACGGTGCCCATAAATTTTTCATTCGAGCACCAGTTAAAAAGATAGGAAATAGTAGCTCTCGCGTTTACTAAACGTATCTAAAAAATGTTTATAAATTCATTTCGAGCACACCGGGATTCAAAATCGTGTGCCATCAATTTTTTCAGACTCTTAATAATTTCATATAATTAAAAAAATTCATTTAATGTGGGTCTTTACAATCACTCCACATTAGGTCTTTTTCATCATCGAAAGCCAAAACATAGACTAAGAAACCAAATGTGGGTACTAAGAACGAATTTGATCCTCCCACTCCCAGGATCTCTCCTAGTGGTATCCGTGCTTCCAGTGAATATGCACCAGAGGTACTGATCGCTCACGAAGGATCTTCTCCTATCGATCCAGAATCACCACTGAGACCTCCATAAACATCACCCCATCATCAAAGTCCAGCTCGCCATTGTCTATGATGTGAGATGGTTTATGCACGTATCTCCACAGCTGGGATATGTGGAGGATGTCTTCCACCATATTTAACTACGGTGGTAGTTCCAAGTAGTATGCCACCTCTACAATAATCTTATTTATCAAAAATAGTTTGATAAACCTCAGTATTTGCTTGTCTCCTCGGACAAATCTCCTTAAACCTTGTCAAGGTGAGACCCGTAGGAATAAAAGGTCTCTTTCCTTGAAATCCAAATGTATCTATCGCTTATCAGCATAAAACATTTTTCTACTCTATGCAGTCTTCATCTGCTCCTAGATGATCTGCACCTTCTTTGAAATAGTTCGTACTGACTCTGGACCCATAAGTGCTAACTTCCCTAGGTCTATCCAGCATAGAGGTGATCTGCATGGTCGATCGTATATGGTCACGAATGGTACCATACTGATGGTGGAGTGATAGCTGTTATTGTATGTGAACTCCACCAAGGGGAAGTGTCTACCCAACTATGGCCAAAATCTAAGACGGACATATGTAGCGTGTCCTCCAGCATCAGTATGGTCCACTCTGTATGACCATACGTATGAGGATGAAATGTGACTCTCAAATGTTGCTGAGTCCTGAATTCCTTCTGTAATCCATTCCACAACCTGGATGTAAAACGTGCATCATGGTCAGATACGATCATCGATGGAACCCCATGAAGTCATAAAATCTCCTGTACATAGAGGTGTCCCAAGCCCTCTACTAATCCCTACTATTCGATAGGTAGGAAGTGGGACGACTTGGTGAGTCGGTCAATGATTTCTTAGATGGAATCATGTCCCGTGGATGTACGTGGAGGCCCTTTCACAATGTCCATATAGATGCCATCCCACTTATACTCTGACACCACTAGTGGCTACGCTAAGCCTGCTGGAACCTGATGCTCGGTATTCACTTGCTAGAAAGTGAGGCATTGTGAAACAAACTATGTCCCCTCCTTCTGCATCCCTGACCACTAGTGCTGACACCGGTGGTCCTGTTACAGCTTCACCACACAAATATGTACTGCCAGAGGGGATGTATGGAACTCCCTCAACACCTCCTCCCGTAGCGCCACTGGTACCATGGTGTATCCTCTATTGAGGATGAGGTGATCCCCTCTATACAATCTATCAGGTGCATGTCCTATGGATCTCTGAGCACATAGTGCCTCACAATCATTATCCCCATGTTGTGCCTCCCACAATCGCGAAAGAAGTGGGGGAGTGGCAGTCATAGACTTTATGTAAGAAACTCTATCTCTATCCACATAGGATATCAGTAACATGGATAACTTCTATGCTGCCTCATTCAGAAGCTGTAATCCAGACCTCTTACTATGTGGGTCTTTTAATACGTTCTCCTTCCCATGAATGTAGACTATCTTGAAGTCATATTCATGGAGGAACTCTAGCCAACACTGCAATCTTAGGTTCAAGTCCTTCTTTGAGACGATATACCTAAGACTCTTGTGATCAGAGCAAACTATAAAACGTTCACCCATCATGTAGTGTCGCCACATCTTCAAGGAGAAGACCACTGCAACTAACCCTAGGTCATGGGTGGCATAGTTCTTATCCGACCTATGATTTTGTGAACCATAAGTGATCATTGATCTCTACTTCATCAGGACACATCCATGTGTGTCCCATATGTGTCATGGTATACTACATACACAACACCTTCTTTTGGTGGCATTAATATGGGGGCACTTGTCAGTCTCTACCTCAACTCAAAAATACTCTGTTGGCATCTTTTCTTCCCCACAAAAGGCTGTCCATTCTTTTTCATCACTTAAAAGGGTTCCACAACTTTGGAAAGGTCTGGTACGAATCTCTGGTAGTACCCAGCCAACCTCGGAAAACTCTACACCTCGGTCACAGTCCTGGGTGGATCCTGCGCTAGAATAACCTCTATATTTTCCGGATCCACTGAAATATTGCCTTAGTGATAACGTGTCTCAGAATGTGAAATTCTCATATCAATAAATATCCCTTTTAATGATTACCAAAATGTTGGTTCTCTCAGAGTGTATCCAGAACTATCTGTATATGATAGGTATGTTCCTCCTCTATCGCTGAGAACACCAAGATGTCATCGATAAAGACCACAATGAATCAATCAAGTTATAGCTGTAAGATACTGTTAACGAGTATAATGAACACTTCACGGGAATTGGTTATGACAAAGGGAATAAACAAGAACTCATAGTGTCCATACCGACATCTGGAGGCCATCTTCTGTAGATCCTCATCTCGTACCCAGAGCTGATGATAACCTAATAAAAAGTCCAACTTGGAAAACTATCGTATTCCAATAAGCTAATCAAAAAGATCATCAATCCTCAAATTTGCATAATTTTTTATTCACAATTACCATGTTCAGGTGTTGATAGTCCACAAAAAGTCTCAAACTCCCATCTTCCTTCTTGGTGAAGAAAATCAGTGCTACCCATGATGAAATACTGGACCATATGAACCCCATTCTCTATATGTCCTGCAATAGTACCCATAACTCATGAATCTCCATAGGATCCATTCAATATGCTTGTGTAGATATCAGTGTCTTACAGTGGTACTGGTCAATGTAAATGTATACCTCTCTGTGTGGATGTAGTCCCAAAACATTATCAGGAAAGACATCGACATACTGGTCCACCACTACATGATAGCTTAGACTCCCAACATCAACTACTCTGAGGTTAAGGATATCAAAAGAATATGTGATTTGCCACACACACATATGGATAATACCATCCTATGGTACAAATGTTCCCTTCCCTCCAATGAAGGAAATCCTGGTCCCATCCTCAGAGACACACCACATTATGCACCTAATACAACCAATATGAGCATGGACTGTGGATAACCAGTCCATACCCAAAATGATGTCTTAAGGCCTTGATGCCGATACTAGAATATCTCAGTCAAAGCACTATCCTCCTATAGTAATCTCACAATGTCGAAACCCATGTGTAATCATCTAATCTTCTTCTGTAGGAGTCTCTAATAGTAAGGACTGAGCCAACAACTCTATCAGAATATCTGAATTCCAAATGAGGGCTGTGGAAATAAAAGAGTGAATGGGACCTCTGTCTATACATACTACAAATAGGGTGAAATAGGCACAAATCATAATTATAATCATCTCTGGAGTGCTATGGTCATATGCCTCAGGTGCCTAGATCTGAGTTCATCCCTATCCTCTATCTCACCTTGGTAGTGGTAGACCACCTGGAGGTGGTGGTGGAAAAACCTCAAATCGTCATCCACCACCTGCTGAACTGCTAGATCCCTTTTGACTTCTAATACCCGGTGGACCTCCTCACTAAATCCTATACCACTTCATCGGCGGTCCGTCGACCGTCTTCTGATCGTCAATACGATGGGTCGGGCTATATTGATCCATGTGATCATGCCCGCCGCATGAGTGGCACTACCTAATCCTCAACTATCCTCCTCATCTTGTGAGCCGCTCACCACCGACCCTGTATCTTATGGTCACCTACCAGAAGGTTTGGCCCACTTGGGCCCCCTTTTCATCCATCTACCGCCTACTGCAGATGACTCCGCTACCTATCATTCATTGGTGGAACTCGCTGTCGGTGCCTATTCAGCTAGGAATCTTTCCACCAAAAGCGCTCACTCTAGCAGCCCATACAATGTTGAAATGATGAGAGATACCATAGATGCTTTGATATACCATCCAAGACCATTATAAATGGTCTAGGCCTTGAAGAAATGGTCTCCTACCTTGTTGGTGGAGTATATGGGGAGATCAGTGAACCTTACTGAGTACTGGGCCATAGTCATGCTTCCCTTCTCTAAGTGCAGTAGCACTTTTATACGCATTGAGCGTAAAGTTGCTGGGATGGACTCTGTCCTAAAAAAGGACCTTTAAATCTTCCCAAGTGAGGGCCACCTAATCATGTAACTAGAGTGTTAGACTCCACCATATCCCCACTTATCCTTGGAAGAGACTGGAGTCTTGGATCACCATCAGATCAGCTCGTGTCCCAACTTTGCGAAAAACTCTGGCCACAGCCTCCAGCCAGTACTCAGCTTCTTGTATGACCGACTCACCTCAGAACCTCAGAGATATTTGTTTCTAAAACTCATGAATCATTCTCAGTTGGCATGCACCCAATACGTGTGGGGCTAGTGGAATCTACTTCCCAACAAGTGGTGGTGCTACTGGTGCACCACCTGATGGTACTATCGCCGTAAGAGGACACCGTACCTAAGCCTCGCCGCTCAGTGGGCCATCATCGTGTACTCTCTTGGGAATTTTTTATATCTGTCTACGTGGCGCCACCATGAGAGAAAATAGGTGTGCAATGGTTAATAAGTTATACATGGTAAGCTGACTGAATGAAATCATAAGAAAAACAATTCAAAACACACGCAATCAGTGTTTTCGTGCACTAAACCCGAAATTAGAATTCAGTGTCCTGGTGTATGTATTAATCGGCAGGCACACCAACACTGGATTCCCCCAACTGAAAATAATACTCATAACACTTAACACTATTGACACATTAAGACGATCAGAGTCTTAGTTCTTCATTAGAACTGACTCCTCTGATGCCACTTTTTCACAACCCATCCACCGGGGTCCATTCCATGACTACCCCAAGACAACCTTCCACAAGCCTAGGGATGGAGACTGTCATTGTAAATGTGTATCACTAATGGGAATTCAATTACTCTAAACCTGTACAAACACACAAATACAATAGCACAACAAGAGGCAACCACGAAGTAAACCGCAGTAGTAAAAACTATTCCAAAAGTAAAGGGGCTGGAATATAATCCCAACTAGAGAGTACTATTACAGCTGACATGTTAAAAATAGCTCTTGGATCATCCATCTAGGATCCTACCTGAAGGCTAGGTACAACTCATGATTATTAGTCCTGCATCACCCCACGTCAAATGGTCAACCACTGAGTATCGTCCAGTCTTAGCCACCTCATCCTCGATCAGTGCTATTGGTCGTCTACACAAGACACATTAAGGTGCGGGTGAAGCCCGTGTCGAGGTGAGTATAACAATATTCAGTAGGGAACCTGAGACACCAAAAGGACTCCCAATGTTCATGAAAGGAAAACCCACAAAGTAAGACCTCAATCACAATACACCATGTAGTCATCAACTTTACATTGGTATATGCGCATAAATATACCAAAGTTATCAAGATACACTCTTCTCATACATGAGGGAATAATATCAAAAAGGTAACACCACGATGGGAACACCACAAAAGAAAAATTGAAACACAGTTAGTACCACGAAGATAACACCATGAATGTAAAAGTACCAAACAGGTAACACCACAAAGATATCACCACGAAGATCCAAAGACAACACATGTATCACTACAAAGATATCACCACGAAGGTAAGATTACCACATAAGAATAACCATGAAGGTAAAAGACTAATATCTCCCCAGGGATATATGTAACACACATAATTCTAGATGATTAGTCGAGAAGCTAGATCCTCTTATTCAATCGAGAGGCACTGCTGGTGACCGTATAGAGTTTGACCCACACAAGATCGATAGGTACTAAACTCCACTGACCCACATAGGATCAGACCCAAATAGGATCGGTATGTGCTGACCCACAATAGATCACTGAGCATGGACCAGCACAAGATCTTACCCACATAAGAATGGTAAGTGTTGACCCACACCTGATTTCTCGGTACTAACCTCCTTATGATCTGTCTCTAACCACCGCCTCACTACCAGACACATGATTCCCACTCAAGGAATGCTTTTTTTAGGGAGAACCGTTCATCAAGCCTTCAGTTGTACCTCAACTGCCACAAAGCTCCACGAAGAAGTATCCTAAAGTACCACCATGTCGTCAGGGTTCTAACGCCACAGACGACACATCAATTAGACGACTGGTCTGTGACTTATAAGCATTTTTGTACCGAGGCCCGGTTGAATTCGGGTTCGATCCACCTCAGCCGAACTCAAAATTTCTCCAAATATCATGTGGAGTATACCAAAAGGACAACCTCATTCGAAGGGTACCGGCGCCGCTGGATGTTTGTCAAATGGATTCCTGGTCTGTTAGTTACACCCCTTTCTAAGAAACAGGGGAGATTGCACCTTGGACCAAACCGGCTCATTCTGGACTGTCGGAAGACATAAAATGTACCACTTCCAAAAAGGTATCCCAAAGCGACTAGAATCGTGTCAAACAAACACCCATTTTGTCAGTTACAAGCTTTTCTTTATCCGGAGACTGGTTGGGTCTAGGCCTGGTTTGACTTGGTCAGACCAGCCCGACGCAAGGGGTCTCGGGGTCCACCTGACCCCGCTGGGGTTCAGCCCACTATGGTTTGGTTCGGTTTGGTTCGTGGGCCCAGGCTGCGATTGGACCGGCCCTTCGGTTGGGGCTTGGACCACCCGTGTTGGCCCACCGGGCCGCAGGTTCGGCCCAACCCTCTTGGCTGCGTGTCTCACATGGAACACTTGGTGGGTGCGATCATCTGGTTGGGTCCAACAAACTCATCCATCCCGTATCTGACCTGGTCCACTAGAAGGCGGACATGTCTTCCATGCTAGCCAGGTAGATTCAGGGCCATTTCAGACAGCTAGTGGGGCGCTGCCCCACTGCGTAACAGTTGGCCATTTTGGCCGACCTTGGGGGGGGGGGGGGTTAGCCAACATGGAGTGGAGCGGGGGTCATGATGCTCTCCACAAGACATGGATTCAAGCTGATGCCTTCTCCAATGGTGCGTGATGGTGCACTGCTCCATCTCCGCCTTCTACTGCTTGCTCGAGCTGGCCACCTTCTTCACCTGACGTAGCTTTGGCTACGGCCCTTGCCCACCGGCAGCACACAACGACACACTGCACCACCTTAGTGGCTGACCAGTGCCAGCTGCCCTACTAACCACCATGGCATAGTACCACAACCTCTTCCTAGGGCACGCAACGGTGCGCTGCCTCTATCGTGGTCGGCCGATGCCACCGCTTCGGTGGTATTCCACGGAGAACTCAAGGGTAAACTAGATAGTGGAGTGTCCATGCTTTGACTATATGTCCCAACCCCTCCGTGTTAGCTTGAATCATGAGTGAGGAATAGGATTAAACAATCACTTGAATATATATCAAAATAAATCCATACATCATGATCGTTGGATAATGCCCGTGATTGTGGAAGAGTTGGCGTTCGTCATTATCATAAAAAGTCACCAACGTTGTCGTTTAAATATGGTCCTTTGGTTTGTGATTTTATGTTGCTTGTCACCTTCTATTTGAATCTACTCCATCCTCCAAGTGTTGGGCATCGCGACACATTACCAGAGATTCTTCTCTTAGTGAATCCATGCCAATAACTTCTCCAAGCAATATATAAATAAAAGAGGGGTAGAATGGGTAATGCATATGGAATTAATGAGGTTTCATTTAATAAGAACCATCATAATTCTAATGGTTTTGTTTCAAAGGTTTTGATGAGTCATTCCATTTAATTGCTTGACACGTCATTGGACCTGCTACTACTGCTTTTCCGTTGGAGGAATAGAGAAGAAACAAATAAAATAACAAAGTTATCTTATTATTCATTTAAAAAAATCCAAAAACAATCTTTTTCTCACACTTACTACGGTCGAAGTGAAGTCCCTATTAAGTGAATCCTGGTGCTACAGATACAACAGTTCCCCCATATTTTTAATCCGAGTTCTGATTCAAAAGATAAAAAATGCCGCTCGTGCGTTTAATAAATGTATCTAAAAAATGATCAAAAATTAATTCTGGGAACACTGGGCCTCAGAATCATGCACCATCAATTTTCATAGACTCATAATAATTCCATATAAATAAAAAATTACATGGAAATCTAGGTCTTTATATTTTCCATGTAGGATCATACCCTGTTGGGAATAAGGCATGAGGAGAATATTGTTGATTTAAGTTATGGTGTTTTATCCTCAATAAGGATTGCTATGTATCCAATATTTATGGGAATCAAGGATCATGTAGCTCGATATGTCCCATAAGAGAGTATAGTCTTTTGAGAGAAATGATTTTTGGATTAATTTTTAAAAAGGATGCCTTGGTGATTTGAGGATTTAATATGGGGATTATTCCTAAAAAGGATGCCCAAATTAAGGGAATTAGGGTTGGATTCTTGAAGAGGACATCCATTGAGCTCATGCCCTAAGAAGGCTTCTTACGTATCCTAATTATGGTGGGAATCAGAGTTCCCATAGTTTATTCAATTGTAAAAATGTTGTGACAATGACAAATCTATAATCCCACGTGAGTCAATCTCAGTGTGAGAAACAAGAAAATGTCAATTCTTCAACAAAATCAAACACACATTTCCTCTTCCGATGACGGAAGTGGCGTACCTATGGTAGCGAGAGTGGACGAGGGAAAATAATGAGCCTTCCCTCTGTTCTATTTACATTGTAAAAGGGTACAATATAAGGAGTAAGGGATGAAGGTTAGGGTCTTATACTAGGAGGGCTTCCCTAAAATTGATCCTTGTAGGGGAGGTAGACTTCTCTTATGCTTGTGTGGAAAAGAAAAGGTGAACCGTACCATCCCTACCAAAGACATGAGGTTCTGTGTCGTCTCTTTGAGAAGGGAGAGGTTAGGACCCAAACCCTCCTCTAATATGGGAACTTCCCAACACTGTTCCTGGGAGAAACATCCATGTGACTATGGATATACAAAACCCCATCCATTCCATGTTTCCTAACTCCCTTATAAAGAAAATATTGGAAACCTCTAACTACATAAATTTAAACCCAAATAATAGAGACACTGATGTGCCTTTCCAAAAGGTTTGATAAGTCAAGAGGTTTTGGTGAAGGTTTAAACAGAATCCCTTTCAGATAAGGGATCCAAGGAAAAAGAAGACTTACCATGAATGGATTTGATGAAGGCTTAATGGCTTGTAAACTGAAGAGAGTATGTGAATCAAAAAGTGGTGATCAAGAGGATAAGGGTTCGTAAGTACGGGAGCACAAGTAGACTTGAGTGACTTGATATTCACTTAAGTGACGAACAGCCTATATGGAAATATTTGGGAGTGACTTGGCTCAAGCCTTCCAAAGTATTCAGAAATAATCCCAAAAGTGGGGCTCTCATGTTCCTATGAAATGAATCGGTGGCGAACAAGTGTTTCTAATTTATGTAGGTTGGGTGCTTTAGGTGCTCAAGTGTTATGATTTTAAAACACTAAAAGGACTTAGGTCCTACAATCCTAATTTAAATCCCCCAATCAAGGTGTTGAAGAACTACCATGAAACGTTAGGAGGACATGGGCGATGAAATACGGTGACCGAAGTAGCAACATGGCTTCAAGGAAATTCGTCCATGAAAAAGAGGCCCCAATGGTCTATTTATAAGAAAATACAAGACCATTGGAGAAATAAATTTGGGGGATCAGGTAGGTTGCATGACATTTTTGGGCGAGCAAGTAGGTTGTGCACCGATGCATTTTTTGTTTGACTAAGGCGACCCAAAACTCATGCCTTTTCAAATATTGATTATCTTCATGTATTTTTCCATATTATTTATATGTGGATTCCTTTTGTCAATTTTTAGACTCTTTTATGGAATGGAGTGTTAACACCAATATAGTTGTAGCACTTGGAAAAAATAATGCATAATGCGGTATTTTTTTAGAATGGCTAATCAGTACACCACTTGCCTGATTCTCTCCAACACCTCAAATGATACTACAATGCAAGGTGCCAACTTTTCCTTCCCCTATATCCATTGGTGATCCAGTATTGGTGACACCATAAAAAAACCCTATCACACTATGTAAAATCTAGGGTTCATCACCATCTGTCAGTATACACCATCTTCCAACTCTCAGCCATAGCAATATGTTTCTGAATCAACTACACTAGCTCTAATGTCTCAGGAACGATACTCTGTCCCAATAGCTCTGACTCAACTGCCTCTATCCTTCATAGTAGTGATCTGCAAGGTCTACCATAAAGTGCCTCATATTGTTCTATTTTTTGTAGTTTCATGATAACTATTGTTATTAGTGAATTTCACTAAAGAAAAGTGTTTCTAATAAGAACCTCCAATGTCAATAAAAAATGCTCACAACATATCCTCTAACACCTGTATGGTACAATCTAACTACCCATCTGTATGTGGGTGGATGGTCTTACATAACAAAACTAGTGTACCTAGCACCTTCTATAAGCCCTTCTAAAAGCATGAAGTAATGCGTGAACCGCGATATAAATATATTTTCTATGGAACCCCATGAAGCAGAACAATACCTCATATATAGATTTATCCCAACTATTATAATGTAATTATTTCCATGATTGGAATGAAATGTTCTACCTTCATTAGTCGATCCACAACGACCCAGATAGAATCATTCTTCATAATCCTCTTTGGAAGTCCTTCCATGAAATCCATAGTCTCATCATGCCACTTTCATTATGGAATAGGAAATGGCTACAACAGGACTCTTGATCATTGATGCTTTGTCTTCACCTACTGACAAGTGAAATATCTTGTTACAAACCCAACTATATCCTTTTTGATGTCTGGACACAAAAACTATTGTCATAGTTCATGGTACATTTTTTTACCCTAGGATGTACCGACCACATTAAGTCATTAAATTCTTGCGTGAATTCCTCTCACAAACTCATAGGAAAAACAACCCAATTTTTCACATAGATGATCTCATCCTCAACAATTATCCTGTCAAATGTTGTCTCCAACACTTCTAGACTTTCTCATAAGGATAAAAAATCTAGATTCTTATATTACATGTACTTGATTCATCTCAATATTATATACTCCATTGCTACCAAAACAAGAGTCATCCTCTAATGACTCTCTTGAAATAACACATGTGTTTCTTCCATAAAAATCATCGTATTCCACTCTAAACTCAACTCTTGTACCCATTGAGTCTGATTTTTCTTACTAAATGCATTATCCACACTATTCCCCAATCTAGGTTTATTTTCTACTTTGAAATCAATGGACTGCATATAATCTACCCATCTTTTCTACCAAAGATTCATGTCATGCTGTGAAAAGATATACTTCAAGATGTTGTGGTCCATAAAAACTGTAAAATTCTCACTCAAATGATAGTGTCTCCAACAATTAAAATAAAAAACCATTTCTTCCAATTCATGTTCATACTTAGGGTAATTCAGTGTATGTGGCCTCTACTTCCGAGACCCATAAACAAAAACTTGATCGCCATGCTTCAAAATATATCCGAGTCTGACCCCAAAAGCGTCCAAATACACCATGTACTCCCCCACCCAACTCATGTAAGATTCAAATTGTTGTTGATGCCATGCACTTCTTCAACTCTAGGGTATCATTCTCACATTCTTTTTTCCTATCAAACTTTAACCCTTTCTTTGTCAAACCTGAAAGCAGTGCTACCAAATGGGAAAAATTATGGATCAAAATCTTATAATTTATATCTAATCCCAACAATTAGCATATATCAAAATCATTCTTGGGATTCTCCTGAGAAACGACTACCTATAAATTTTTTGGGTCCACTACAACACCATCATCTTATATTATGTTCCCCAAAAAGTATACATTTTCAATCAAAAACTAACATTTTGATTGCTCAGAGTATAGAAGATTCTCCCTCAATGTACCCAAAACAATGTCAAGATGTTAAGAAGGATGATCATGAGTTATAGATTAAACCATGATGTTGTACACAAACACCACCACAAACTGATATAGATACATATAAAAGATCATGTTCATCAAGGCCATAAATACTGCATGAGCATTTGTTAAAACAATCCGCATTTCAACAAACTCATAATGGCCATGCCTACTTCTAAAAGTAGTTCTTGGTATATTAGAGATTTGAACTCTAACCTGATGATAACCTGATATCATATCGATATTTGAGAACACACAATCCCCCATCAGCTGGTCAAATAGATCATTGATACATGTAAGAGGATATCATTTCTTCACAATCATTTTATTTAACTTTCAGTAATCAAAACAAAAACGTAAACTACCATCAGACATATTTGCAAAAAAGATAGGTGATCCCAAAGGTGACGTACTTGGATGGATAATACCTTAATCCTTTGACTCCTCCAAATGAATTTAGAGCTCTTGAAGCTCCATCAATGCCATTAAATAGTTAATTCCACGTCTCTATGAGGTGGAAACCCTGAAATGTTTTCATTAATTAAATCCTAAAATATTTGTAATACCAGTGGAAGGACGTATTTCCAACCACTCCCATCATCCAGCAAAAGATTATCAACATGGGATGTGATCTCTCTAAGTTGTTGAGTAATTGTCCCAACTTGAATTTCAAGGATATCCCATTTTCCATGTTGAATAATATGGTCACCTTCAGGAGAAGAAAATGTCACTCTCCTACGGTGACAATATATATGGGATAGGTGTGCGACTAGATATTCCACACCCACAATCAAGTCGACATCCAAAATATCAGGGACATAGATATCCCAATTAAAAATATACTCTCTAATCTATAGAAAACATTACTTGAATAAATTGATATAGCTATACCATGTTCCAAAATGTGTATCGATATTAATCACCCAGATTATGGACTCCACCTCCAAGATCAAACCATTAACACGATTTGCAGATATAATGGAATGAGAGGCACCAGTATCAAACAAGGTATGAGCTAAAGTAGATGATAATTGAATATACTTATCATTATCAAGGACAAACCTCTCTCCCCAAAAGTGTAGGATTTACTTCAGGTTAATGCCTTCCCCTCTTCTCTGTGGAATCGTCTAACTTCATTGAGTATCATAACTCTGTTGATATAGGATCACATACCTTGAAGTACCACATCTACTACCTCTACCACATCTTCCAGTAGAACTAAAGCTTCCACACCTATATTGTGTTGAAGAACCCCCTCCCATAGTCTAACTCTGAGAAACTACTCTCCTAGTACCAGCTTGTTGCTTCTTCCTATGGAACTTTTGTTGGTGCCCCATCATGCCACAAAACGGGAACTCCATTGGTGGTAGAATAAAATGTGTACGATAGTGTCCCTTCCTACCGTATTGGTATAAAAACACGTGAGTAAGATCTGGTGAAAATGTTATTTCTAAATATACACCTTGATTTACACTATCTGGGAAATGTTTCTCATAATGTCACTTCCTACTCTCAAAAGGCACACTCCCTGACTGTCCAGTGAGAGCCACATATTTTGTACTAGAATCCTCTTTTAAGTTCCCCTATGAAATTAGAGCCTGATTAACTACTTCTGTGGATATCTTAAGCCTAATGTTATTCAAATGGGACATAAAAACACCGCTATGTTTAAATTGAAATAGTTTTGCTGAAGAAGCTTCATCTGGCACCAATGCTATAGTGAACTGTTGTAAATATATGAATCGTTTAGGGTAATCCATTATGGACATGCCTCCTTAAGTCAGATACAAAAACACTAAATCCTTCTTTTGTATCACGTCTTTATATAGAAGTTCTCCAAGAACATCCCCATAAATTCCTTCTATAACATTTCACCAGTCTATCCAGATCATACTAGAATGCCTCACCTTGCTTCACTGACCCCCACAATAATTAAGCAGCCAAATTGACCCACCTATCAGTTAGAGCCTCCAAATTGTCAAGTATCATCTATATGTATTCAATTCCAAATTCATATCCCTCATGTCAACCCTCTCTAGTAAAACTAGGAGGGTCCTCTAGCTAAATCTCCATTTTCAAATCGGACATGCTTTTCAGAACCTACCCTAAGTCTCTATCGAAGAATTTCATAAAACAAGAAAAGTTCATTAGGAATGGTTCCCCTTCCTCCGCAGCTTGCTCCATTGGGGCCTCATGTTCCCTGTCCGGAAGTCTATTCCAGAAAAAACCCCTCGGTACCACCCTCAATAAGAATCTTAGTGGAATTACTCTAAAAATACAAACACACTTCTTAGGCTGCATAACTCAACCTTATAAAATTTACGTTAGGGAGGAAACTAACACAACAAGTTACAACATATCCTTTCTCACTGTTTCCCGTCACATGGTCAACACTGAGTTCTTATCACTACCGTTAACCATCCAACTTCATGGTCTCAGTTAACTATGGTATATTAATTCTCATTAATTAATTCTACTCTTAATAAATTACATTATCTCAAATTAATTAATTCAGCAATAAATTAATTAATCATGCTTATTTTATCAATAAAGGTTCTCATTAGAAACCCATTTGTTATCATTTTTCATGTTTATTTCAATCTCACAAGAAGGAAGAAACGTTCATTCTCATGAACTCTCACATTACACGTATTCCCATTACTTCCTAGAATGATGCATCTCACAAGAACCCTGAGTGACTAGAATGATGCTTGAAGACTCAAGTATCATACATCTTTAGGCCACAGATCAAAATTCAACAACTTTTAAAACAAATATCAAATCACACCATAAGTGAAACAACCAAGGTGAAATAATGTTAAAATGTAATAACAAACAATAATCAGAACAATCCCACCCAAAATACTATTATTTCCTATATTTCATGGGTTTTAAAATTCTATTGTTGATCTCATTACCATGTATCGATTCTTCCTAGTCTCATATCTACCTTTCCCAACATAGTTTGACAAAAGAAGAATAAAAAACAAAAACTCATTTGATACAACATCGTGAAATTCCAACCAGGGTGACACTAAATGGTGGCCCGAGCCAGTTAGTGAAATTCGTTCAAGCATGCCTCCTCATACTCTAGAGGGTGCCAACTAGAAGTGAGGGTCTAGTAAGTGAGTTTTGGGAGACTATACCCTCTGTTATCAGAGTAAGACCAAAAATAAAGAAAACATCAATAACATTGTGTGTAATCGTATAAATAACCAGAACCATACCATGTCATATAATAATCAAAAAAAAGAAAACAAAATACCCATCTAGAAAGTTAAACATACTATGAAAATGAATGTGTCATATGTCTACAATGCAACTAAAATGTAAAGTCACAAAAACTATAAATCGGGCCACGAAACACGTCTGGTTCCCTCTCCCATGATTTAATCACAATAGCAACTTATACCAGGTCCTTAACCATATCTTTTCCTACAACAAAAAATTATAATCGAGTGCACATATGGTGACCTGAATAAGGTGTGAGTACAACACAGTTGGCCACCACCAACGGTGTCAAAAATGAGTCCAGTTAAAATATAATGCATGCGGTTTTGTGAAGCAATAAATAAAATGCATAATTAAACATTTATCACATCTTCATTTAATCTATAATCATCACATTAGGATCAATTTTAATTTATGTTTCCCATTTGAATATTCATTCATTATTAATATTCATTTGGTGTTGAAATACATCTCAATCACCCCAAATATCATTGAGTGTAGGTCTCTATTCCTAACACTTCTTGTCGCATTCAGTGTAGGTCATCATGACTAGCACCCCATAATCTCAGTCTTGTATAATTATTTGGGAGGAACTCTATGTCCGCATCCCAGCAACTAATTAATCTAGAACACCATTTATAGCACTAAAAAATATCATCTATTTAATCATTCTTTAATTCCCAAGAATTAGCCACATCATTCCGTTACTAATAAAATTATTAGTTAAACATTTTAATGGTCATTAGTTAACTCCGCAATTAACTAAGAACATAACCTTTTAATTAATAATCAATTAATAAGTCAATTATAACAATTATCATTCCATATTTAATTATTCACAATTAATAATCATATAAAATATCAACATTTAGAAATTAATTATCACAATTAATTATCTTTAATCAACATCATGGAATATAATTAATTCTCACGATTAATTATCTTACATAGAAAAACATCATTTCATAATTTATTTACCCAAATTAATTATCTTTATAAAATCAATTCATTATCTCAATTAAAATATCAAAACCCATTACCAATCTCCAAAAAATATCTATTTGGGAAACACCCTTCACTTATTCCGTGATTAAATTATCAATTAATAAGCAAGGCAATCACAAATCAATTCCACATTCCTAATTACCCTAATGTAGGAAATCAATTATCAAGGGAAGCTAAAAAAATCCATAAACTCACATTCACATATCAAATCCATTAATATTGGAGTTTTATATAGACCACCTAACTTGGTTGATTGATTAATGTTAGCCCATCAAAAAACCCCAAAATCCATGCGGTATAATGTTGTCGATCATGCTCCAGATCTAAATCCCCAAACCAAAATTAAGATCAAAGGCCTCAAGATATTGTAAAATATAGATCTAGATCCAAATCCTAGATCTATATCTCAACTTATAGGCTTAGTTCCATGGAAATAGTAGAGATCTTCAATTAAAATATCTCAGAAAGATGGAGGAATGAACTGGAGAAGAAACAGGATAAAATCCACTTACTGGGAAGAGAGGAGGTATTCTATCTGGGCTTTCAATCACGTAAAATGTTATTCCAATCACATTGGAAAACATCTGAAAATTTCTTGAATGACCTAAAATATTTCAAGTCTGTTCTGAGGTCGGAACATGGGAGTCTCAGGGGTTTGGGTGGTTTCAAACTAGATTTTGGATTTTTAATTACGCACGCATGATTTCTTGGGTAGAGGAACATGGTTAGGGAAAACTATTTGCCAACCTTGTGAATCTCTCTATGAAGGTTTGAATAGTTGGAACATTTTAGTCACATAGTTTTTCAAACAATGTACAAACCATGCAGACCTCTCTTTCATGTTTTTTACAGTACGCACGGTTTTGTCGCATGGTTTGTCAAACCGAGCCCAAACCATATCCAACCCCATGTCGGTTAGTTTTTCTTTAACATTAACCCAAACACACCCCATGGAATTATTCCAAAACAAAGGTACTTAAAAACCAAACAATTACCTATACGCGGCCGAGATGACTACAGAAAAGGTCAGGATCGTACATTTTATAGCCAATTTCAAAGTGAAATTGATTCCAATGACCAAAATTGGACTTATTTATAAAACATTAACCTAATTAAACATAAAAAAGGAAAAAATTTATAATTTATCTATGTAAAAATTTTTTATGAAAAATATGTTTTGAATTAAAATTAAAAGTGTTTAACTATTCATTAAATAATAAAACATCACAGAAACATATAAAAAATTTCCCAAAAATAATTTATATTATTATATTTTAAATATGATGTTTATTTTTACATTTAAAATTTATAAAATTAATATTTAAATTTTTTTCTCCATTAGATGGTGATAAAAATTCATTAATAAAAATATAGGTTTTTATGTGTGATATTTGGTATGTTATTATCTTATGCAAATCTAATCTACTAGATGAATGTCAAAAAATTTATTTAATATAATATAATTTATAATAACTTTATAACACTTATAAATTTTAATTAATTTAATTTATTAGGATAAAATAGTTTTTTTAACTAAAATTAATTTGATATAAAAATATTTCATTTATATTTAATTGGTTTGCAAAGAAAAAAGATTGTCTCCCCAAATACTCAGTTAATTTTGGACTAAACACAATATAACATTTATCATTCTCTATGCACAACAATGATGTTATCTTCTGTTACACACATTACTAACATTCCCCAATGGCTTGCATAACACACAATATCAAGTTTTACTAAACATCAATATATTATTAAAATATTATTATTTTATATGTAATGATTTATCCAAGACGTTAAATTAGCGATTATGAATAGTATTAAATATGTAATGTCTTGGTAATAGGAGCCACCCAAAGGTGCCTCGAACCTGGTTGGTCACATGACCTCATGCCCGTTACCCCAAAGGACAGAGGCTACCTACTAGCCGTGAGGGACAAGGTATGATATTGGGGAAACTATTCCCTCATTGGAAGAGTATACACATCATAAAATAATAGTAAACAATATGTGAAGAAATAATACCAAACATAAATAAATAGCAGAAAACAGATAGTAATAAAACAAATAAAGCATATATATATATATATAAATGATAAATGTCACATGCATCTAGGTAAGTAGCAAAAACATGTCACATGATATATATATAATAAAAACAAATAAGAAAGAAAAACATGTAAATTCTAACATCATCACAAGCCCCAACTTGGTCCCATGGTATCCAGTTCCAATAGTAATCTAGTACCTAATGAAGAAGGACACTTTTCCTTATCTATAATTGAAATCACATAATTTTTTTGGGTCCAAAAGCATGGCCCAAATTGGGTGTGACAGTAATCCCAGTAGGAATCCACTGAAATATCTTTGCCTAACTATCAGTGAGTATATATATTTGGTAATATGATACAATGATGTAATAAACTAGGAAGTAATCAACTGTAAACCATCATACCATTTCCAAATATCTATATCCCACATGTAATGTAACAAAATAGATGTCTCAGAAGACTATATAAACAATCAAGTGAGACTAAATCAAAACTCATTCTTTCTCTTGGAAGACATGTCACAATCATTCAACTATTCAAAAACAACCCTCTGGGAAAGATCTCACAGTCTAAACCCTTTGGTAAATGTTATACACCATGGATATGAGGGAGAATCAATTCATTAAATAACGACCTTCTAGTAAATGCCTCTTTGTCTAACCCATTTGGTTAATGGTCTACAACAAGCCTCTAGAAAAGAATCAATTCAATAAATAATGACTCTATGGGAATACTCTAATGGTCTAAGACCTCTGTTCAAAGTTCTAAAACAATTCCCTCGCGGTCCCAAGTAAAAAATATGGAGGCCCCCTCAGTATTCCCAATCCAAGGCTGTCACAGTCCATTGGTGAAACAAATAGATCACATATCATAACAATGCAATTAATCAGGAAGTCCCGTCTATCTTCCTCGTCCAAGGATCTCACGGTCCATTAGAAAAAAACAATGTGGATATCATATCAAGAAGCTCATGTAATATAAAACTATTACATGGCTGAACATTCACAATGAATATCATAAGAATTTCATATAATCAAACAAACTCTATCCTAATCAAAAAAGGCATAGAAAAAAAGTTTTTCCTAATAGGAAACCTAGTCCAAATGTCCATTAATAATCAACAAGGGAAATTCTCCCCTAAGGTGTCCCATAAGCAAGGATCTTAACATATGCATAGTATAAACCCCTTTATCAATCACAAAAACCATAGTAGTTAATAAACATGCTTTAATTCCAAAATCATGCAATAACCCAAATGTGGGTATGTGGACCTTTTAGCATTTATGATCCATTAAAACAAATTAAAATAAAAAATCCACCTACCTCAATGTTGTACGACAGATATACATGAACATCAACCCATGAATTGGTCTGGATCGGTGTAGATCTACAAAAGTGTTAAAAAATCTCCACTTTGAATAACTCAATAAAGAGGATGAATCATGAAAAGGAGGATCTAGGGGTTTAGAGAACTCACTAGTGGGATTCTAATGCACTCAACTGTTCCTCAATCGGAGTTCATATAGAGAATCAGGGGCTTAGATTTTGTCTATCGCTTTATCATGCTCAACCATGAACCATGGCCAAAAGAAGGTATTTCTATATATGAGATGCGATCCCCCTCCAATTTATAAAGTACAAAGAAAACTACATGGCATGTTCCTTAACACTACACAATATGTAGAAGACTCAACCAGCCCCCGACATATGCAGGTCTTCCAGGTCACCACACGACCATGTACTCAACCATTACATGGTCAATACACGACCATATGTCGAACTCTTGGTACACAAAATGTACACAAAAGTACATAGTGTGTACCTAGAAAATCATATTTTCTTCTATTATCCTATAAAAACACTAATACAAGATCCATAACTGAAAAAAGATCCGGGTTCTTACAAACATCCCCCATTAAGCAATTCAACCCCCAATTTCCCTTCCCGGGGTGGGTAAGAGGCATCTGCAAACAACACTATCCACTATTATCACAAATCGACCTCCATCTCCCAAGTCTCATCCTGCACCCTCCCATGCATCTATAGCACCCATACCAAAGGAATAGGCTATCCAAGGAAAACCATTGTGCTATTATCCATAATCTGAATAGGGTGTTCCTTAATGGATTCATCCACCTCCAATTCAACCTCCTAAGGTTAAAAACATGATACTTGTCTAAAAAATAACATTTTAGCAGAGAAACATGAAAGAAGTCATGAAAATCATGGTACCTCTAAGGTAATAACAACCGATAGGCATCCGACCCGACTCTCTCCAAAACCTCAAACAACCTGACATATCTCAGTGAATGATTCCTCTATCTCCGAATCCTATCATGTCATAACCTCTATGTGACATGTAGAAAAAACTGATCTCTGACCTCAAACTCTATAGGGCATCTCCATCAACTAGCATAATATTTCTAAGAAGATTGTTTAGTATCCATCAACATATAAATCAACTACACTTTCTCAGTAGTCTAATAGACTAGACGCGTTCCAACTATAGTTTTCTCTCCTTCCTCCAGTCTACATAGTGGAGATCGACATGTCCTACTGTATAAATCAACAGAAGGTAAAATTTAAATTGTTTCCAAAAAACTAATATTATAGGAAAACTCTTCTATGGTATGTGTCTCTCCCATGAACCCTCGAAATTTAGGATGCATGATCAAAGAATGTCCTCTAAAACCTGAATCATGTGCTTAAATTATCCATCTGTCTGGGGATGGAAAGTAGTAGTTAGAAGTATCTGTGTACCCAAATCCCCCTTTACACCATTCAATACACGAGAAGTAAACCGAGCATCCCTATCTAAAATTATAGAGTGTAGAACCCCATGTAAACATACAATTTCTTAGATGTAGAACCTTACAGGCTCGTTAAAAAAGAATATTTAATTGATCAGAATGAAATGTTCAACCTTCGTAAGATTTTTGATAATAAACCAAACCTCTTCATTCCTTTTATTCAACCTTGGTAAACCTACCACAAAATCCATCATGAAAATATTCCACTTCCACTCAAGAATGGGGAATAATTGTAAAATCCATAACTATAACTGATGCTTCACCTTCACCCGCTAAAAGGCAGAACATCGCATAAAACAACAAGCTACATCCTTTTATATACCTTGACACCGATAATGAAGATGAAAATATTGATACATCATGGTTACAACAAGATGAACTGCCCATATTGAGGCCTGAAAAGCTCACAAAATCTCCTCGCGTATGTCTGCTGACTCCTATACACACCCATGAAAATGCAACACCTCGTCCTCACCTACGATCTACCCATGGTTTGCTCACTTCTTAAAAAACTCTCCCATAAGACTAGGACATCCGAATCTAATAGCTGACTGATTCACATATAATCTATTAGTGTATAGGTAACAACTATAGAAGAAAGAAACATCATTCCAGGTTTTTCATGAACCACCAAATGCATCTCAAAGATCATCGCCATAAACTACCACTCACTACTAGCCTCTCTTACTTCTTATATGTATGTCCTACAACACAAAACATTATTCTTTTGTGTTTCCCTTCCCAGGTGTTTAGGAAAGATAAATGTCAAAAGACTGAAGGTACTCATCCCATCTTCACTATCTCCAATTCAGATCTCACTGAGTAAAGATATACTTGATCATTTTTTGGATAGTGAACACCACAAAATGATTTCCAAAAAGATAATGTCTCCAATAATGAATTTTTTAACAACTATGTCTAACTCGTTATCATGTATAGGGTAGTTCATCTCATGTGGCCTCATCTACTGAGACTCATATGCAATGACTCCTCCCCCTCCATAAGCACTACTCACAGCCCGATACCTACTATGATGTAGTAAACTATGTAACCCTTTCACAGTTCTAGAAAAATAATTATCAGTGTTGAAGACAACCTCCATTTTGTCTCCTAAAAGGATTAATCGCAGGAATCTTTCCACAAGTACTTTTCACCCCTTTTAGTCAGGCCCATAGGTGGCATTGCTATGTATGAGAATTCTTGAATAATGCATATGTAGTAACCATACAGCCTCATAAAACTCCACAAATCAAAGCATTTCATTGGATACACCAAGGAAACTATTTCTCTAACCTTCTCTGTGTCTACTGATACTCTTGTCTCAGAGATGACATTACCCAAGTAGTGAATACAGTTCTTAAAAAGTGTCACTTTGAGAGTTTAGCGTATAAATTATGCACTCTCAATGTACTAAATATGATCTCATGATGGATGACATGGTTGTGTCCATTGTGAGAGTACACAAAGATATCATCCATGATGACTACCACAAAAGAATTAATGTATGTATAGAGAACTCAATTTATTAGTTCCATGAAATCATACAGTTATTTTATGAGATCGAATGGCATAACCAAATACTGTATAGACCAAAAATTCTACAAAAGGATTCAAAAGGTATATCAGAAGGTCTACCACGAAAATGATGATAACTAGATCTCATGTCAATCTTTGAGAACACCGAAGCTACTTGATGTTGATCAAAGAGATAATTACTCCACAATAAGGGATATCAGTTCTTGACTGTCAATTGGTTCATCATAAAATAATCCACTTAGAGTATAAGGGTACCATCCGTCTTCTTTTCCAAAGGCTAGGAAAACTATAGCAGAAGAACCGGGTCAGATGAAACCATTTTCCTAAAATACATCCAACTGCTTCTTTAGCTTCTTTTATTCTAGTAATCCATACAATATCAAGGAATGGACACCAGTTCCACTCATAGCACAAGATGTATAGGTAAATTTTTCTCTCTCTCCTTAGAGGTAAAAATGAAATGCAGACTGGAAGGACATCCCTAAAATGATCCACCACTAGTGGAATGTCCATCTATGAAGTACTATAGTCATCGAGATATAAACTAAAAATATGGGATGTAATCACTCCCAAACCATGATGCTCGGGTCTATATATGCATGCGTGGACCTCCCATTTTTCCTAATATAGAAACGATCTTCCCTCTTAGGATTTGAAACTCACCCTACAACTATAGTAGTCAACATAGGCCAAAAAGGATACCAACATGTCTATTATGAGAATCACATCTAATCATATCATCTCTATGACATTGAGTTCTCACAAGAAGTGACACCCACCAACCCAAATAGAGAACTCCATTCACAGACGTACACTAGCTATCCAAATTTTCAATGCAGTTTCTAGCATTACCACATCATTAGAAGTAAGGATATAGAGCCTAAGTCTCTCCACAGCTAAAACTGATATAAAACTATTGGAATCCCCTATATAAAAAATTTTATACGAAAAAAATATGACAACTAGAATCATAATTCTAACTGTAGAGGTTATAAAATCTTTCTCCTTCTAAGTATATTCCATCGCATAAGTCGGACCTATACCGCATCCCTTCGACCCTTACAAGAAACCAAAAGCTGATCCACACTACTGTCCCTAAAAACATGTCGTCTAGATACCACGACCATGACCACCTCCTTATCCTAAATGGCCTGAAAAACTCCAGTTCCCTATCTGATGAGGAACTTGTGGCCTTGTTCATGTACGTAGAGTCATAAAAGATACCCTCTAATTATCTTATAGTGAGAACATCCTACAAAAACCCTAAGGATGACCCATCTTTCCACAAGATCAACACTCAACTGGGTCTCTTAAGAACTACAGTATCATGTGCCCAATCATCCTGAACTGGTATCACTAAACATAGATACCTGAAGATACATCCCTGCTAGTAGAATTATCATGAATGGTCTCCCTACGACCCTTCCTAACCTCAGTTGTAGGAGTACCCACCCCAGATACTGAACTACCATAGCCCGAAGCTCCAAACACTCTCAAATTGTGCTCAGTAATTAGCGTCTAGTTTACTATATCTATCTCCAATGTCAACCCAAAAACATTCACCTACAATTAGATGTCTTACCTGAGACCATCCTTAAATTTTATATCCACTGAAAACTTGTCACCCTAGAACATGTGTGAATCACTGAAACTCTGTAAAGTGAGAAGATTAAACCATCATTGAAAGAGTGCCCAGCTCTAAATGAATGAACTCATGGGCTCGGTCATCCCTCAACATCTCAGGGTAGAAATAATCATAGAAGTTTCTCTAAATATCTTCCCAATCTATATCCCAATGTTGTCCCGCCTGTGAGATAACATCCCACCATCTCTCGATGGAATCACGTAGCATTTAGGTTGTGAGATTTACCCTCCCCTCAGGAGGCATCTCCAGATGTCCGAAGATTGAAATCATGGCCTCCAACAATGAATTTGAATCCTATGGTCCCCCATCCAATAAAAATGCGGGAGAATGCAGCTTCTGGAACACCCAAATCATCTCTTCCATTATCAGGGTAGGATGTGGTTCTCTTTGAAAACACTAAATCATCCTCATAAAGATTTCATGGAACTTTTCATTAGCACCTATATCTATTATAATAGTTATTGTCGTGATAGGAATGACATTATGATCTACTGGAAGTCCTTGATCTTCCATTTACAGTGTCTGATCAATTCCATGTACCTGGCGTACAACCAGAGGATGGATCGATAGCAAGACTCTGCAAGGTCAAGCACATACCTTAGTATGCGAATAATGAAAACATAAACTCAGAAGTACAAGAATGGAACAAGTGAGGGAAACCATTCATTTTTTTAATAAGACTAGTTACACAACGTGTAAAACCACTACATGTCATCTTCCCTTAAGCCTTATCGTGGGCGTGTACTGTTGAAACTTGGTCGTGTAACACCCCATACACATGGCACTTTCCTCATGAGACTAGACATGTAATTTAATATTTACTCATGCCTATGTACTTATACACAACTAGAACTACACATGTTCTACTGGTGTAACACTACACGACATGTAAAATCGAGACATGACATGTATAAAAAAGTTGCACCCACCTGTGTTGTTAGTCACACGGTCGGATACACAGCCAATTAAAGCAGGATGTGTACTCCCAGTACACGACATGTTCTTCCAAAAAGCTTACCAACCCTGTGTATATTCTCCCACAGTCAGTCACATGGTCAAAAACTAAATGGCATGTATTTACAATACACGGGTTGTACAAAAGAAACATCATTTCTTCCATAACATAAGAACACATAGCATGTGTTCATAACATGACAGGCCATGTTTTCTAGGTTTTATTGATAGTAATCCTCTTAAAGTTCTCTAGAACCCCCAAAAATATTAATATATTTCCATGGAATTCCATGTTCCAGTCCATGAGAGCCCATACTCCCCACGAATGAAAGTTTGACATCCTTATTCATATCATATCTTAACATAATTCAATTTAATTTTAAACATGATCCACCAAATTCTGATATAAGAGGTCCCATAACACCATAGGGACCAAAGAATGGCGTCCATAAAATAAATCATTACATATTCCAATACCCTATCAAAAAAGTTGGTATTCTATCATGACATCTATCACCATATCATGCATATATAGGACAACATTTATCCTAACAACATGAAATTATAAAATCACCCTATATGGAATGATTAGAATGCAATACTTGTGATAATTAACATGTTAATATATGATGAATGAGATGGAATAACCTTATCTCATTGATATGAAATATAATAAAACCTAAAATAAAAAAATAAAAAACAAGTTTTTCACCCAACCATGATATCGAATCAACTGTATTAGTTCAAAATCAAAAAATTTCTATTCAATTCGAGGTAATATACCTTTTCCCTATACACAGGGTAGCTATTCCCAAGAAAAAAATAATTACCAAACTCCATTTCGATCATATACCTTCTACTATTTCAAAACATTATGCCAAAATTGAAAAGAATACACCTCTAATATATATTTCTAACATATCGGATCCAGGTGCCTCCCAAAGGTGCCTCAAATCCGGTTGGTCACTTGACCTGAAGCACATTTCCCATGGCGCCACAGGTTTCCCACTAGTAGATAGGTCTATGGAATTATATTAGGGAAACTATTTTGTAATTAGCATTGTATACACTATGGAAAACAATAGTAAATCATAACAGGAGTAATAATACCAAATAGATATAAACAACAGAATACTGATAGTAATAAAAAAACTGGAGCAGATATATATATATATATATATGATGCATGTCACATCTGTATCCCCTTTGTAAAGTAACAAAATGGATGTACTTGAATACCATATAAACAATCATGTGAGACTAAATCCATGCTTGTGCTTTGGTAGGTGCAAATTTGTCATAATCATTCAACTATTCACAAAAGACCCTCAATGAAAGATCTCACGGTCTAACCCCTTTGGTCAATGTTCTGCACCCCAATGCTCACATATCTTCAATTCCAAAAATTACGACCCTTTGGGAAATCTCTCACAATTTAACCCCTTTGGTCAATGTTTCACACCAAGGATCTAACTTAACATCAATTCAATAAATAACAACCCTTTGGGAAAGCTCTCATAGTCTAACCCCTTTGATCAATGTTCTACACCAAGGTTCTCACAGTTATAGGTAAATAAAATGAAAGTCCCCTTAGTCTTCTTTGTCCGAGACTCTCATGTTCCCTTGGAAAAATAAAAAGTGCACATATGATAACAATGAAATTGATCTACAAATCCCCTCATTCTTCTTAGGATAAGGCTCTCATTGTCGATTGGAAAAAATAACATGCATATCATATCAAGAAGAACATTTAATCTATAAATATTACTTGGATAAAAATTAGTAATTCAAATCATATGCATTTCATATAATCAAACAAACCCCCTATCATGAACCAACCCGGGTCGACCCTAAAATGGTCACCCAAGCCGCTCCGCGATGTGGCTCAAAGGGCATTCCCGATCCCCACGGGCTGGCTGCTAGTGACGGGCATCAGAGATAAATCGTTGGGAATGATTTGGACCATTAACAAAACCAAGTAAACAAGAAAATAGATATACACAAACAACTGATAAACATAACAGTAGAAGTGGAAAGAAAAAAACTAAATATACCTCCGCGTGACCTTTCAGGTCACCTTCCGACCAAAGGCCGACTCTACTCCAACAACAAGAAACTCATCCAAGAAAAACCTGAGCAAGGGAAACCTACAACTAAAATGATAAAATAGGCGTGAGAATTAAAAATTCTCAGTAGGGATGCCAAAATAAACCACAGAACCCAACGTCTCCCTTCCTGAAGCAATCAATTAAAGCATGTTTGAAATACAATTATAAAAGTTCGTTTTTTTGCATTTGAAAATAAGAAACATGTTTTCCCATTTAAAAACCCAACGCACTCAAAATACCATTTTTCCAAAATAATTTGTTATTTTATAAATAAAATCCAAAACAGAGTATACCATGGCCGTGCTAGAGTAAAACAAGTAAAAGTGAAAGATAACAATAGATTAGCGCACGGAAAGTAAACAAGAAATGAAAATGATCCAGTAACCATGGGTGATCCTAAACCTCCCTAGAAGACCCCTAGACGTACTCGGTTTCGGAACCACCTGCCGGCGTATGGTGATGCTCCTAAGTCTATAACCAACTGGCCGCCCTAACTGACCAATCCAGTGGAAAAGCCTGCCTGGGCTAACAGAAAATCCAGGGGGTACCAACTCATCTAATCAGGGTTAGGCAGCAACCATAACTCAATATCTAAAAGTCATCCAGGAACCCATGGTGGTTACAATCATTATGTGTAAGTAGGAGCCCCTCACACGCATGACTCATCTCACCGCACTTGCCTACCCAAAACACATATGCTTTCTATGCGTTCACCCATAAATGATTACCCTAGATATTAGCGCCCCCAAATACACATTTAACATTTCACATTAACAAAGTATTAACCAGGCCATCATGCCATGAAATCATTAAAACCATTTGATACCTTTTTCAAAATACTAAGGTTGTTAAATTGGCATACAGTGATCAAAACGTCTTCATTTCAAAGAATCAACACCAATATTACACTAAAGCTGAAAGTGACAAATGGGCCGTTACATTCCAACACACACCCAAAACACACCTCATTTACCAAACAGGTCATTAACCTTTCCAAAACATACTTTTATTTCAAAACAGGATGAAATGTACACAACACACATATAGATGTCAAAAGGGATTCTTTACTATAAAAATAAAAATAATAATATTAATTGTTCTTTATGTGACACAAAAACCATTTAGATACATGATTCAAAATCACTTACACATTTTAGTAAATTGTTTGAAAAATTTATAAAACACTTCTAAGTAGTACAACATGGACTCCCACCACATACACATCCAAAATACTCTTTTAAAATCAGACGCACGCCAAAGCCCTTCCAAAATAAGTTTCGCATCTCGCACAATTTATGAAATGCCATCAAATGACTCAACCAGGGTTCACAAAAAAATGACACCCAATAAATCATTAACAAAAATCATCATAAAACCAAATACATAATAATTATTTCATGAAAAAAACTTTTCCTAGTACACACGTAACCCATAAATCATGTGACAATGCACACAAGAAAAAACATAATGTTTTTTTAACAATACTTAAATAGGAGGTCATTTCAATATATACTCTTAACAAATTATATCAGTTTGAAAACACCATATCATACTAACATCATACATCAAGGAGGTACGAATCATATTTAAAAAAACCATCCAAGTAAAATTTGACGCCTAATCAAACATGTCATCGCAGATACATGCAAATATAAACCAGGAACTTACTCAAAGAATACTTTGAACAAATTCTAAAACTTTTAGAGAACTATAGCAGTTAAATTAAAGGCATAATGAAACTGAGAATCAATTTTCAAAACCAAATGAAAGATAGAAAGTGTTAATGGAGTGCTCCGGAAATGAAATACGTGAATTCACCTACCTTAACCAAAGGGCGGATACAGTGGAAATTCAAAGAAAGGTGGAACAACGCCTTGAGAACAAAATGAACAACCTAAACCACTAGAAAAATGTGTGACCACGACCCCAACGAGTTAGGGGTTTCCAAAAAGGATAAAAACACCAAAGAAGAATGAAAAAAATAGCCCGGGTGTGATTGGAGTGGGCTGGTTAGACCGTGGGAGTTGCTGGTGAGGCAGGGAACAGAGAGGGGAGGCGGAGGATCTTAGGGGGGTGCGGGGTCTACTAGAACTGGCGAGGAGGTGATGGCGCGAGGAGTGGGGCAGTTGCCGGGATGGTGTGGTCGGCAGGGCTGGGGGCTACGCCGAATCGGGGGAAGAAGGGGGGTGTGCTCGCACAGCGGCGAAGGGAAAGGGGGGGGGGGGTTCCAGGGGCGTGATGCATGGATAAGGAAGGGGCAGAGCACGGAGGGGCTTCGGGTGTGGGGGAAAGAAGGCGCCGCGGGGTGAGGCGGGGAGGCGGGAGAAGGGGCGCGACCGGGTTAGAGGGGGCTGGGCGCGGTATGGCGAGGCGGGGAGGCGGCAGCTGGGGCGTGGCCCGGGTAGAGGGGGCTGGGCACGGCGGGACGAGGCAGGGAGGCAGAGGAAGGGGGTGCTGCAGGTTGCGACGCGGGGAGGGGGAGGAAAGGAGCGCCGCGGAAAGGAAAAGGGAACATGGGGGGGGGGGTACCGGGTAGAATTAAGGTTAGAGTAGTTTTGTTTCATTATAATAATAATAATAATATTAATAACAAAAAATAAAATTAATAAAAATAACCATGATAAAGATAGTAACAATAAAAATTGACAACAATAAAAAATAATAATTATTTCAATAATAATAAAAATAACAATGACGATAAAAAGAATAATTGTAATAACATTAATACAATAATAAAAATTTTAATTAAAATTTTAATCATTTCTCAAAAAAACTTTAACAATAATAATAACAAAATAATAAGAAATTTCACCACACCTGGGCGAGTTGCGTGGCTACTGCCAACTGTGTGGTAGCCGTGTCCGGGTCCGAAACCAACTATAAACATTAAATGTCAACAATATTTGACATGTACTCAATTATCACCACAATGAGGTTAATCAAAGCCCTAAAATAACAAAATATAAAATTAAATAAATTAAAATGTTGGGTTGTGACAATTTTCCCCACCACAGGCAGTTTCTGCCCCTAGAAAGTCACCCAACTGAATAATAGATAGAACAAGAGTCCATGTCCAACTAAAACTAAAAGGAACCACACCACAAAAGAATGGGAGAACACGAGGGGGTTCTCCCCATCATAAGATTTCAACTAATATGGAAATTTAACACTCAAACCTACCACCCCGAGAAGCGGGGGGGGGGGGGGGGCGAGACGGGAACTCCCAACCAAACCGAACAATCTTCTTTTGCACGAATGAGCACTCAAACTGAACCTTGGAACTCTCAACCTGGACCAGAACTGTGAATACTAGAGAAAAACCCCTAAACAGAAATCAACTCAGACAGTAAACCCAAGTATAACTACAAGTTTTAATTCCTTCGCAGGATCTTACATCTCCAAACGAATGCCCCCAAACCAAAAACAACCTATATAAGGGTCAAACACACTTCTAAGAAAACACACAATTCAAAAACAAACATAATCCGACAAAAAAACTATTGGAATATAACATAGCATGCATATTATAATTCCACGATGAAGCAATGAACTTACAATGATGTCAAAACTTTAACAACAGAAAAAGAAAGTACGAAAAGACATTAAATGTTCCACTACTAACACAGAACACAATACCCGGACCAAGGCATCACACCCATCACAACTCCTGACTGCGCGCGAGCTTCACCCCAAGGCCTGTGGCTGGGGCTCTGATGGCTGAAGCATCTCTTACCTCATAGTCAGGCACTGAAATTCCTCTGGTCACATCTTCTTCTTTAGATGAAACTTCCGGAAAAACTTCTCGAGATGACATAGACATCCTCAACGATGGAACGTCTTCGAAGGGGTGTGACATGACGGCTTCACGTGCCCAAACCGGCCACACTTGTGGCACAACATGGAACGGTCTCACGAACTAGAAGCCAAAGTCACTGCAGTGGACTCTATTGGAAAATGTTCCTTTGGATCATCCTTCTCGCCAGATGGGGAACCTTCATGAGTAACTCGATACGTTGTATTGCCAAGCACCAACGCTCTGGAGATCAGTTGCACTAAGAACGCCTCATCCACCAACTTCTTGAAACGATGTTCTTTAGAAATGAGGACTCACTCCATGATATCTGGGCGAAGAACCCCAACGAATAGAGATGTTATCATCAAATCTTGTGATGTTTCCTCGGGAGAAAATGACACAAGCTCCTTGAAATGGTAAACATATGCCTTCACCGTTCGTTGGCCTTATTGAATACGCATGAGCTCTTCCTCTTCATTATCTTTACCTCTTCAGGTATAAACCATCGGTTGAAGACGGATTTAAAGACATCCCATGTCATCCCAACTCACACTGACAGTGGGGCAACCAAATCCCATTCGTCCAGAGCTAGACCTTCAAACAGACCCAAACAACATGCACTCTGACAGCTTCGCGAGTTCCCAAAACCCTGAAGACACGCTTGATCCCTTCAAGCCATTCTGCTGCTTCTAATGGACCCCAATCACTGTGAAGGACATGTAATGTTCGAGAAGGACCAAAATATGGGAATGATGTATCAGAACTCTTGGGGACCTTCTTGGGAGGCATTCTTTGATCAACATATAAGACAAAGAACCAAAACCAATATTAAGCCGAAGCAACATCAAAGAAAGCACCTTCATCCAAAACAACCAGCTCCAAATACAAAACCAAAATCCACCTTTTTATTTTAGTTTTCAAAACCTCTTTATTCAAAGCCACTTTCCAAACCAAATTCAATTTTCAAAAAATCATTTTCCTTTTTTTTCTTTAGAAAAACAAGGTCAAACCATTTATTCTAAGTGCACACCAAACTAATACCATGAACCATTGCAAAAGTATTCTTCCGATTTAATCCAGACGCACTAACACATGCTTCTCATGTATTCACACACATGTGCAAACGTTCATAAAGAGTTCCTGATGTTGCACTCAAACCATATCTCTACCGGTTCCAAACAAACACCTGATCTTTAGACCTAGAGATTTCAGTTTTAAAACAAATTCTTTTCACAAATTTAATTTCATTTAATAGAAATCAGTCCCATTTTCAAAAACCCTTTTTCATTTCCAAAACCACACTTACACAAAAAAAATGAAAATGAGACTCAACTCGCATCAAACCACCGGAGTGAGGGACTAGCAGTCACACTTAACCTGGTGACATGGTAGTGGGTCATTCCCAAAGTAAGCATAAACAACTATGAGGAATTCAAACTGTGTACCCGGACTCCACACGGGTCACTACTCCATGTCAGATCATGATGTGACATCGGTTTACCTCTGTTGTTATCCCTCAATCCAAAACCAACCAGAACAAAACAAAGACTAAATTCTCGAACTATCCCTGGCGACTCGAGGTGCGGAACATGCGAGGTTTCATGAAGTCCTTCCTGTACCCACCGCTCAAGTCCCAACATTCCTAATCTCCGTCTACCAAACACCCCAAATAAAAAGAACCTCATATGATACCATTTTGTCACGAACCAACCTGGGTCGACCCTGAAACGGTCACCCGAGCAGGTCCACGACGTGGCCCGAAGGGCATTCCCGATCCCCACGGGCTGGCAGCCAGTGCCGCGCATCAAATATTAATTGTTGGGAACGACTTGGCCCATTAAAAAACCAAATAAACAAGTAAACAAATATACACATACAACTGAAAAACATAACACTAGCAGCGGAAAGAAAAAAACTAAATATACCACCACGTGACCTTTCGGGTCACCTTCTGACCAAAGGCCATCTCTACTCCAACAATAAGCAACTGAGCCAAGAAAAAACAGAGAAAGGGAAACCTGCAACTGAAATGATAAAATAGGTGTGAGCATTAAAAATGCTCAGTAGGGATGCCAAAATAAACCACAGAACCCAACGTATCCTTTCCCGAAGAAATCCATTAACGTATGGTTGAAATACAATTATAAAAGTAGGTCTTTCGCATTTGAAAATAAGCAACATGTTCTTCCCATTTAAAAACCCAACACACACCAAATACCATTTTTCCAAAATAATTTGTCATTTTGTAAATAAAATCCAAAACAGAGTATACCATGGTTTTGCGAGAGTAAAAAAACTAAATGTACAAGATGAAAATAGACTAGTGCATGAAAAGTAAACAAGCAATAAAAATGATCCAGCAACCATGGGTGATCCTAAACCTCCCTAGAAGACCCCTGAACGTACTCAGTTTTGGAACAACCTACCGACGTATGGTAAAGCTCCTAACAATATTACCAACTGGCCGCCCTAACTGACCAATCTAGTGGCAAAGCCCACCTGGCCTAACAAAAAATCCAGGGGGTTCCAACCCGTCTAATCGGGGTTGGTTAGCAACCATCACTCGATCTCTAAAAGACGTCCAGGAACCCATGGTGGTTACAATAATTTTGTGTAAGTAGGAGTCCCTCGCATGCGTGAGTCATCTCACTACACTTTCCTACCCCAAAAACGGACGCTTCCTATGCGTTCACCCATAAAGGATTACCCTAGAAAAGATCTCCCCCCAAATACACATTCAACATTTCACATTAATAAAGTGTCAACTGGGCTGTCATGCCATGAAATCATTAAAACCATTTGATACCTTTTTCAAAATACTAAAGTTGTTAAATGGGAATACAGTGATCAAAATGTCCTCATTTCAAAGAATCAACACAATCATTACAATAAAGGTGAAAGTGCCAAAAGGGCTGTTACATTCCAACACACAACCAAAACACACCTAATTTACCAAACGGGTCTTTACCCTTTCCAAAACTGACTTTTATTTCAAAATAGGATGAAAAGCACACAACACACATAAATATGTCAAAAGGGCTTCCTTACCATAAAAAATAATAATAATAATTGTTCTTTATACGACACCAAAACCATTTAGATACATGATTCACAATCACATACACATTTTAGTAAATCGGTTGAACAATTTATAAAACACTTCTAAGTAGTACAAAATGGACTCCCACCACATACACATCCTAAATACTCTTTTCAAATCAGACGCATGCCAAAGCCCTTCCCATATAAGTTTTGCATCTCGCACAATTTATCAAATGCCATAAAATGACTCAACCTGGGTTCGCACATAAATGACACCCAATATATCATTAAAAAAAATCATCCTAAAACAAAATACATAACAAGTCTTTCATGAAAAACACTTTTCATAGTACACACGTAACCCATAAAACATGTCAAAATGCACAGAAAAACATAATGTTTTTTTTAAACAATACTTAAATAGGAGCTCATTTCAAAATATACTCTTAACAAATTATATCAGTTTGAAAACACCTTATCAGACTAACATCATACATCAAGGAGGTACAAATGATATTAAATAAAACCATCCAAGTATAATTTGACGACTAATAAAACATATCATCGCATATACATGCAGATATAAACGAGGAACTGACTCAAAGCGTACTTTTAACAAATTATGAAAATTTAAGAACAATATAACAGTTAAATTAAAGGCATAACGAAACTGCGAATCATGTTTCAAAACCAAATGAAAGAGAAAATGTGTTAATGGAGTGCTACGGAAATGAAATACGTGAATTCACCTACCTCATCCTAAGGGCAAACATGACGGAACATCAACGGATGGTGGAATAAAACCCTGCAAACCAAAGGATCTACCTAAACCATGAGAAAAATGTGCGACCATGACCCCAATGAGTTAGGGTTTTCCAAAAAGGATAAAAACACCAAATATGAATGAAAAAAATTCCCAGGGTGTGATCAGAGTGGGATGGTCGGACCGGGGGAGTTTACAGCGAAGTAGGGAACAGAGAGGGGAGGCGGCAGATCTCAGGGGGGTGCAGGGTCTGCTAGAACCGGTGAGGAGGTTCTGGCACGGGGTGCGGGCCGACTTTCATGAAGGTGCAGTCGACAGGGCTGTGGGCTGCGCCAAATCGGGGGAAGAAGGGGGAAGTGCTCACGCAGTGGTGAAGGAAAAAGGGGGTGCCAGGGGCGTTATGCGGGGATAAGGTAGGGGCGGAGCATAGTGATGCTTCAGGTGTGGGGGAAAGGAGGCGCTGCAGGGCGAGGTGGGTAGGCGGAAGCCGGGGCGTGGCCAGGGTAGAGGGGGATGGGCTCGGCAGGGTGAGGCGGGGAGGCGGAAGCCGGGGCATGGCCGGGGTAGAGGGGGCTGGGCGCGGTGGGGCGAGGCAGAAAGGTGGAGGAAGGGAGTGCTGTAGGGTGCGACGCGGGGACGGGGAGGCAAGGAGCACCACGGAAAGGGAAAGGGAAATTGGGGGGGGGGGGCGCCGGGTAGAATTAGGGTTAGAGTAATTTTTTTCATTATAAAAATAATAATAATAATATTATAAATAATAATAATAATAATAAACCAATATAAAATTAATAAAAATAACAATGATAAAGATAGTAATAATAAAAATTGACAACAAAAAATAATAATTATTATTTCAACAATAATAAAAATAACAATGACGATAAAAAGTATAATTGTAATACCTTTAATACAATAATAATAATTTTATTAATAATTTTAATCATTGCTCTAAAAAATCTATGAAAATAATAGTAATAAAATAATAAGCAATTGCACGACAACAGGCCGAGTTGCGTGGCTACCCCCAACTATGCAGTGGCCGCGTCTGGGTCCGAAACCAACTAAAAACATTAAATGTCAACAATCTTGGACATGTACTCAATTCGCACCACAACGAGGTTAACCAAAGCCCTAAAATAACAAAATGAAAATAAATAAATAAATTAAAACATCGGGGTGTGACACCCCCTCATAATAAAACATTGAAATGAAAACAAGGTATGCCTCATAGGAAACCTAGAAAAAACAACCAAAACAATCAGAATGGGAAACAAACCCCTCGGGTGTACCATAAACAATGTATCTAATCTTATGTATATGTAACAACCCTTTATCAATCAAACAAACCATAACAGGTAATAAAAAAATTTAATTACAAATCAAGAAATACCCTAAATGTAGGTATGTGGATCTTATAGAATATATGATTCAAGAAAAACAATGAAAGTCACAAAACCAAATACCTCGTTGTCGTACGATCGAAATACTTGAATGTAGGCCCTTGAATCCAACTAGATAAGATTATATTTAAAGAATGTTTAAAAACATCCAACCTTGAATAACTCAAAAGAGAGGATAAATCAGGAAAAGAGGCTCTAGGGGTTTTCAGATCTCACTAGTGGGATTGCAATGCTCCCAACCGTGTCTCAATCGTAGTTCAGATGGAGAATCGGGGGGCTTGAAGTTTATTAGTTTCCCCCCCACAATCCGGTATAAACCATAACTAGAAGATGGTATTTCTAGATTTGAGACATGACCCCCTCCAATATATCAAATAAAAAGAAAACCGCATAGAGTGTTCATTATCACTAAACACCATGTAGTAGCCTCAATCATCCCCAAACTTAAGCGGGTCTACCAGGACACCACATGACCATGATCTTGTCCATTACAATGTTAGCACACGGATGCATGTGACACTCAATGTACACGATGTGGGCACATAAGTACATGGGGTGTACATAGAAAATCCCTCTTTATTCTATTTTCCCCAAAATAACCCAAAACATGAACCATACCTGAAAAAAAGATCCGGGTTCTTAAAAAATAATTTATTAAAACATATAGTTTATATAAATATAAAATTAATTCATTAATTACAATAAATATATGAACCAATTGAATATATTGGTAATTTATTTATCAACAACTACATTTATGCTAATAAACTATTTTATCATAATAAATTAAAATAATTAAAATTAGTAAGTAATATTAATGTTATAAATATATATATGTTATTGAAAAAAATATTTTCTCTATTTATCAGATTAATTTGTTAGACATAATATAAGAATAATCCCAAAAATACACATATGATTTTTTTTCTATTGTTTTTTTTTCCGTATTTTGATGGAAAACATATTTTTAAAATAAAATTTGGAACATAAATAAAATATATATATACAAATCTTTTTTTGTTAAATAGAAACATTGAAATTAGTTTAGGTTTTATTTTTTATATTTTTATGGGATGTTTCATTTTTCAATGAGTAGTGAAAAGTATAAAAAATTAACTCAAAACTATTTTTTACTCTAATTTATTTATAAGTATAAATTATTATTTTTTAATATTAAATTATAATAATATTTATTTTATCTATTTATCCAAAATATATGATTTGAATAAATTTAACATTGAATGTGTTTATAAAAACTTAGCTATCTTTTGACTATTTTTACATTAAAAACACGCTTTGTCGTCCTATCTAGAGGATAAATATTAAATTAATATTTTCTATCATTGTGATTGGAATTAAATAAATGGATTAAATATTTGGAATAAAAATAATTTATAATATCTAATAAGATAAATATTGTTTTTTACAAAAAATATAATTGATGTTAATTAAAAATAATTACACCAATTAAGATTAAATTATGCTTATCAAAAGATTAAAACATAACCATAAATCCAAATATGACCTATAGAATTTTACAAAAGATGAAATATATAAATATTTAGACCCTATAATCCATTTTATCAACATCAGACCATTACTGGATCTACTTGAAATAGTCAAACGTGGGAGGGGTTTCACATTTCCAAAATATTACACGAGTGCCACACCACATTCGCTATAAAAGTGCTATTTTATTCTCAATTACAAACACCTATTTATCCACCTATGTTTAGCCATGCTCAGAATTATTATTTCCTAAACAGGCCTCTATTTCTAATTTAATCCTCCCTTTTGGTAGAAGGCCATCTATGAAATCCTTTTGGTGAAAAACAAAAGGAGTTAACTACATAATAGGTAACATCATCCCTCAATCTCATTTATTTTGTTTCCATTATTTACCCCATAAAAATCCTTATTTTATAACAAAAATTTATCATAAATATTTTATGATGATGTTATTCTATGGTTGTAACCTATAATTACACAGACATTCATCTAATGGGTAATAGACATACTACTTACATGTACGGTGAACTACCACCTCATTAAATGATGATTGTTCATTATTACATTATCACCGACATTGGTAGAAATTATGCTTGAAAATGTATTTATATATTATGTATATGTTTTCTACTATGTCTTTATGATTATTTAACTTTTATTTAGAACACACCCTTAATCTACCCATCTTGTGTAAATATGAAAATTTTGTTTGAGGATGTGTGGACTACTTCCCACTCAAAGTGATGTGATTCGTTCACAAACTACATGGAATGTATTAAAAATATGTTTCATGAAAATATATGATATATATTTAAATTAATATATCTACTATAATGATATTATATAAATATATATATGTGTGTCGTTTACACTTTTTCTTTCAATATGACAATAAAACGGAAACAACATTCATGTATACTTAAAGCATGTCATCACCATGAATATTGTATCGATTTCGTACTTCTATATCTAAGAAATTATTATAATACACATATAATGAATAAAAATGTCACAAATATATATATATATATATATATCAGGGTTTATATACTATAAGTCATGATATAATTATATGGACCAAAAGATATAACAAATTAAGACACAAGTGAAAAATAAAGTGGATATTACCCAAAGTTCAACCTTAACATAGAATTGTTATCAAGTGGGTAATATAAGGTCATATTTAAAACATAAATGGAACTAGATAAAAATTTATTCTTTTCAAAAACATGTATAATAAACTTACAATTGTTATACATGAATCGTGAATGAGTACAAAGAGAGTCAAGACACAACGTAAGGGAATTTCATATCAGTTTTTATTTCTATGAAATACATGACTTATTCTCCACTAAATTATGTTGTGCTATGTATATAATTACCATGAATGTATTTTACGACTCTTATAATTAAATATATGGCTATTTACATAACCATTTTATGAACTTTATATCTTGGGGTTTATGTTTCATAAATAACTAATAGGTAAATTAATTTTGTCTAAATTTTCTGTCTCTTATACCTATGCCATGTTATACACCTATATCATTATGTGAGGTTTATAAAATGAATTTGAAATGTTATAACATGAATATCCTTATTATCTTAATATTTTATAGATAAACACAATTTCATTTTTCTACATGGAGATTATGATTCAATGTCACCATGTGGTAAGAGTTTATTGAAATAATCTCACTATTTATCGAGATTGTTATGATCATGTTTTTATTGATGAAATTTTGTTATCCATCTTTCATAAACTCCCATGAATGATATTATCCTATATTTACTATTTATTTCTCCATTTATTTGTACAATGTTTCCACTATTTAGTACTTAATACAGTTAAGAAAATATTTTTCAGAAAATATGGCATTACCTCTATCATCGGTCGTATGTCATGGTTCCGTAAAAACCATTATTTCCCAAAAAAGATTACAATAATATGATAATAATATCATACAATAATTAAATGAAATTTTTACAATTTTTTTCCTTTACCAAATATTTCAAGGTAATATTCTTTTTTTCTTTAGGAACAATCCTTTTTTGAAAATGTTCTCCATTCAAAATGAATCTTTTTTTACATTCTAAGACTTGTATGGATTTACCCACCATACTATATTTTATGTTTAAATTGCTTGTTTTAAAATTTATTTATTTAAATCTTTTTAAAATTAATTTTAAAAGAAATTTTTTTCAAATGTTTTTGAATATCTTCTATATGGTTTCCATGGAAAAAGGCTTTAAAAATGTTTTCAATGCCTCATTTATAAGTTTTCAAATTTATTTTTATTATAATGTTTTTCAAAGGATTTATGTTTTTAGAAGAGTTTACTAAATGGAGAATGAATAATTTCATCATATATTATTTTTAGAATATATTTCAAAATTATTTATCTTCTAAGATAACATCCGTTGGTTTTACTCATACCTTTCTCTGAAAATAATTCAATGTTTGAATTCATATTATTTTTATGAATGGTTTTCATTTTATGGAATGTTGTTTAAAATGTATGATTTTCTTTCACATGTTATATTTATATGAAATGATCTTCTTTCCATGGGTTATTCATTGATTAAATGATTATTAAACCAGTTTGTTTTTTGATAGGTTACGGTATGATTTCATGTTTATGACAACCCATTATATTTTAGGGGTTACAATGTGATTGTTTAAGAATTTATGGAACATTTATTTATGTTTTAACTATGATATGGGTGCAACCTGTATCTTCCTCCAATTCATTGGGTAATGATAACTATGTTTTGAGATGAAAGGGTACATTGGTGGGAATCCCATGCCCAAAACAAGGGGGTACACAGGAGAACATATCAATCCCAAAACAATAGGGTAAATGATAGTGCATTCCAAGACCAAAGGTGGTAAAAGGGTGATTAGACCATGACTAACATGTTACAATATTCATGGTAGTCAGCCTTAACATAGTGATTTTATATGATTCGGTGTATTCTAACTGTCCATGACATATTCATACAGTATGCATTTTTGGACCATGTTATTTATTTTGTTATGATTAATGTCTTATGATATGAAAATATGTATTCCATGATTCAGGTTTATGAATTCTGAAATGAATGGTATGATATTATAATGATTATGATTGCTTTCACGTACCCTTATGTTCCTGATATGGTTAGACATTTCCTTTATTTTTCCTCAATGAGACTTTAAATTGTTCTGTTTCTTATGATTCCTTTACCTATGTTATGAAGAATGTTTTTATGTAGAAATAATAAGGTGGAGGATTTTTTAGGGAAACATTGATGTTATTTCATCGAGATAGAATATTATTCATCAAATTTTCCAAAGGCACTAAGTTAAAATATTCATTGGGAAACTTTTTTTGTAATATTTTTAGTAGTCAAAAAATTTGATATAATGTCTATGAATATTTATACTAGTTCATTATAATTGGTATCAGTGAAATGGTTTAGTTAACCTTTGAAAACATGGATAAGAAATCCTTTTTGAGAACTCTACGAACATGTCTAAGAATAAGTAAAAGTTTTGCAAGATATACATGAATTTTGTTAAATGGTAATGTGAGTGGTTTCATATAAATAAATAACAATCAGGATACAACATGTGAGTGTGGATCTATCACATATTTACATAAGGGTAAAAACTTCAACATGATGTCTCGAGACAGACTTGGGATAATCTGGTACATGACAATGGGCCTTGATGCACACTTCATTTGACAATCCCAAGGGATGTGCATTTAAAATTCCGAAACTCACCCTGAATAGTTATGAATGATTTTAATAGAATATAACTATTAATTACTTATGATAAACCTAATATATCATCAATTAAAAATAATGTTTCTTGATTTAGAAACCCTATAAGAAATTTTTCAAGATAATGTGGTTTTCTTTCATGATATATTTTTCTCACCTCATTCTTTTTGGTTTTACTCAATGAAGGAAACGAGAACGAACTGGGTTAACATTGAGTTATATGGGAAATCTGGGGATTATGGTCAATGAAATTAGATAATTACTAGAGAGAAACATATTGTAATTAGGTCAAATCATCTATCACAATATGTTATTAATAATGTGAACATTCGTGATATCCCTAACAAATAAAATAATTGGAACATTGACATTTCTAAATGCTAAAATTATAAGGACAAAAGGCGAATAAAGATTAAACATCATACACATCAAGAACAAGGGAATAAAAACTATGAGGAATGTCTATAATGATGGGGAAGATGTTATCTCAGTGGGAAATGTGTCATAGAGTGATCAATTTTCATAGAGTTCAATGTATTGTCCATGGAGAACATATGAATTACCCATCTCAATTACCATTCATAATAATTCACTTATTAACCAAGGAAGCAATACTCTATGTCAACGATTAATGAAGAAGGATTTGAGTATTTGGAATGAATAATTAGGAATGGTGAATGAAATACGGATTATTTAGTTTAAGTTTTTCTCTAATGATTTTCATGAATATGTTTAACTATTATGATGGATATGAAAAGTTATTTAATGATAAGGTTATATTTATTGGAAATATAGTAATATGTAAAATAAAACCCTTAATCTATTCTAAATGTTATGATAAAGATTTTTTTGATTAAAGACACATTAGATATAAATAGGGAATTATATAGTATTGATTAACCTAGAACAAATTATTGATTGGTTAACAAAGTGGTACATGTAATCATAGATTTAGTTTAAACATTCTTGTATTTAAGGAATATTTCTAGAGATGATTGGAATATAGAACCATGCATGTTTTTGAACTATATTTATAGTAATATAGGTTATTACCATGTTTTAAGAGAATACATGATAAGAATATTCATATGTTTAGAATATGAAAACTAGGATCTACATTTTTATTTACAGTGGATCCATGCAAAGATGATTTCATGAGTTTCTCTCTATTTTTTTCATTTTTTCTTGATGATTTATAAGGTTAATCATTTATGAAAATTTTAAGTTATGATTCAGATGAAGTATTTATGTATTGATGTTGTATTGACAACCCCAGTTAAAAATCAATTTTTTGATTAACCTTATTTCATGGAATTACATTTTATGTATTTTTGAAATGATATTAGTGTAGTTTTAGAATAAGAAAAAATCTATGTTGGGTGAAAAATAATAAATTATACCAAGACTATGGGTCTTCAACAGATGACCGAAGGATGATGAATGATTCACGCCTGCCACTGTGCTATACGATGTCATAGTCAATGTGTAATTATTTATAATGAATATTTATTTTGAACTAGTAGTGTTAATTATTATGTTTAGATATTAATTTATTAACCATGGTGATTTTAATGATTATTTAGAGATAAATAGTTGAACATTTATATTTTTAAAGGACATAAGACTTGCTAAAAGTGTATTTTATTTCTTCAAGAATCAAATATAATTTCGGGACATTCATTTCCTGAAGTAATGGATGAATTATATATTGATAACAACACAAATAAACAAATATTTTTTTTGGAGAAATAGTTCATGTAAGTATATTTACCTGTATTCATGGTCAACAAAATAGTTACTCAACATTATGAAAATGATCAATTTTTTCCCTAATACACTATTTTTGATTAAATTGATGGCATTTTAAATCATAATAGATTTATGAAATTTAGGCCTCTAAATTTTAATTGATCATTCACTTTATTATGACCTCCATCACTCCCAATTTATAATTACTCTTTTACTTCTAGACCATGTTTTCACTTACCGTTTAAGATATCCTATATTGAATCCTAGTTATGTGTTATTTTGGGTAACAGTTATGTTTTAAAATTTATTCTTTTAAAGAAGGTTTTAGTATGTATTTTTATGATATGGGTTTCTATGAACATAACCTTTAGGTATTAAACCCTTTATAAACAATACAAATTTCAGGTATAAATTCTTTTTCATGGGGGGGGGGTTGAATATAACACCCCAGGATTTTGTGATTCTTTTTCAAATTAATTTAATCTTTTTGATATATTTTTTAATTTCACACGAAAAAGAATAAGTTTTTTGGTTTATTAAATATATAATTTGGGATTTTAGAATGCCATGTAAACCATGTACTACTTGAAATATAAAGGATATATTTCACTATATAGAACACTGATGTTAGAATATGTTACATACAATACTGACTTTCATTGATGGCATGTGTAACACAGAATACCGTGTAAAAAGAAAAAATCTTTAGAATATTATTATTTAATATATAAAAAATTATCCTAACCATTATGTTAGTGGTATTTTAATAGTGCTAACTATATTGTGAAGGCCTATTTTTTAAACAAATTTAAAATGAATCTATTAGTTACAATGAATATATGATCTTATTTAATATAAAGGGAATATTATTTTAGAAAACAATTTTTATGCTCACAATGTTGTTTTATCCTAGTAAGTTAAATTTATTGAAATTAGTAATTTATAATTATTTAATATAAATATTTTATATTCAATGAAATATTTTTTATATTCCTCCAATATATTTTATAGACATAATATAAGAACAAACCCAACATAAAACATAAAAACTGATATTTTTATTAAGACACTTTTACCACCTTTTGATGGTGAACCAATTTTAAATATAAATTAAAGAATTTTGTAAATTTTATATTTCAAAATTATATTTCATTTTTTAAATAGAATAATAAAAATTCGGTTAGGTTAAATTTTTTATATTTTTCTATGATGTTTCATTTTTCAATGATTAGTCAAAATTTCTAGAATTTAACTGAAAATTGATTTTTTATATAATTTATTTATAAACATAAATTATGTATTTATTTTATTTTAAAGTATAATTAGATCACATTTTTATCAAATTATCCAATTTAGATCATTAAAATCCATTTCACATTGAAATTGGATACAAAAACCTAGAAGACTATTAAAAAACCCGCATTATCATCCTGCCTATAAGATTAAATTGAAAATAATTTCTACCACATAGATGATTGGAATTTATAAAAATAGATATCATATTAGTAATAATAAGAAATTATATTTTATAATAAGATAAAAAAAATAAAAAAATAATTAGTGAAGGTAATTAAAATTAATTACAGGGACTATGATTAAATTATGCATTACAAGGAACGAAACCTAAATCTTCAGGCCAAATATGACCTAGAAACTTGTCCAAAATCCATTGGCTAGACCTATTTTTACCCTATCCTTAATTTTTTCTACAATTGTTCAATTATTTTATCCCCTTTCAATTGAAATGTGTATGAGTTTTACTTTTCCAAAATATTTTTAAAAGGGTCACTCCTCCACTGTAAAACCCATCATTTCCTCTGAATTGCACAAAAATCTCAAGAAAAATAAGTTAGTCCAAGATCATAACAATTATCTAATAAAAATACTTCCCTTCATCCTTGAAACATCTGTATGTGAATATATACATCTATAGAAGACCTTTGGTGCAAACCAAAAAGAGTTACCCAAAAAACAGGCTATATCCTTCTTCAAGCTCTTTTCTTATATCGTCATTCTCAACCCCATAAATTTTTTTATGTCATAATTAAATTACAAAAAACCAGTATCATAAAAATACTGTGATTCAGTTATGAAACGTTTTTGAACTACAATTTCCCAAACATCCATCTAATGGGTAAAAACATACTGTTTATGTGTACTATGAACTACCGCCTCATGAAACGATGATTGTTCGTTTTTTATTTAATGCCTCTCATGGTGGAAATTATGATAGAAATTACATTTAAATAATATATACATGATATTTATAATTTCATTATTTTTGTTTAATTTTTATTTATAATATAACCTTATTCTTTCCATTTTGTGTAAATACAATAATTTCGTTTTGAGGAAGTGTGGACTACCGCCACCTCAAAGTGCTGTGATTCGTTCACACACTACATGGAATGTGATAAGGTTATATTTTGTGAACCTATATGATATATATGAAATAATAATTCTAATTTAATTTATATATATATATCTATCTATATATATATCATTTACTCGATTTAATTCAATAAGATAATAAATTGGAAACAACGTTCATGGGTACGTACGACCGACCGTCTATATAGATGGTGTATTCCATTGCATACGTCTTTAATTTTTATATTATTATAATAAAAATATTCTGAATAAATAGGATATTTTTTCATGGTTTACATTCCATAAATCCTGATATTAGTATAAATATAAAATATATAATAAATTAAGACAAAAGCAAAAAACAGAGGGAATATTACCTGAAGTGTAGCCTAAACATGAAATTATTAACAAGAGGTTAATAAAAAGTCATAATAAAACCATATATTGTATTTGAGATAATAAAATATTTCTTTAAAAGATTTATAATAAACATATTTTTATTATAATTTAGGATTAATGTTTATAATGAGAGTCAAGACACAAGGTAAGGGAATTTCATCTCACTCTTTATATCCGTGAGATACATGGCTTATTCACCATTATCTTATTTTGTGTGGTATATATACATCACATGAATTTATTATATGTATATTATATTATAATATATATCTATTTACATTACCATTTTATGATCTTTCAATTAGGGGGTTTATGTTTCAAAATTTACCAATCGTGTAAATTAATTTTGTCTCAATATGACTTTTTTGAGACCCATATTATGTTATACAACAACATTTTTTATGAGGTGTATAAAATTAATTTTGAATGTTATAAAGTTAATCTCATTAATTTAATGATATTTTAAAAATACATTTAATTTAATTTTCTTATATGGGTAGTATGATTCAATGTTACAATGTGGTAAGATTTTATTTAAATAGTGTCACTGATAATGAAGATTGTTTAGGATCACATTTTCATTAGTGTACTCATATCTTCCATATTTCAAGAAAAATCATGATTTTTCTTATCCTCAGTTTTGTCATAATTTATTCATGTATTATTAATATTTTTCCACTCTTTGGTACCTAATATAAATAAGAATATGTTTTTAAGATAATACGACCATACCTCTCTATTCGGTCATAAATCTGTGTTCCTTCCAAATCATGTTTTCCAAAATGTTTTACAATGACATTTTACTATAAAATAATGATATTTAAATGTTTTTTACACCTTTTAAAAATATTAAATGTTTTCAAAGGAATATTCATATGAATTTTTGAACAATGAATTTTTCTAACCTTTTATCTGTATAAAATGAATGATGTTTTTAACTCTAACGACATGTATTGATTTACCCTACTTCATTCTATGAATCTTCTTTTTTTATGACGTAAATATTTAATAAATTATTTCCAAAATTGATTTTCAATCAAATTTTTTTGAAAATGTATTCAATATTATTTTATAAGTTTCCAAGGAAAATGGATTTCCCAATGTTGTCATGTTTTATTTATATATTTTCATGTTTATTTTTCAAAAATGTTCTTCTCAATAGGTTTTTGGTTTTTAAAATAATCTTCCAATCAAGAAAGCATATTTTCCACAAGAAAATATTTTAAACGGTCTTTGAAAATTATTTTCCATTGAAGATGATATCCTTCGGTGTTACTATTTCCTTTATGGAGAAATTATCTAAAGAATCTATTCTTATATTAATCTAAATAGTTTATGTATTGATGGAATGCTGTTTATGAATCCAATTTATATTATTGTATCACACTGATATTTTGTGAAATATTTTTTTCAAATTAATTTATGATTTTTTATAATTTCAGTTCAGGAAGAAATAAAAATAGTTTTCATATATCAATGTACTATGTTTTTATGTAATTATAAATAATACAATGTTAATCAAGCACTAAATGAAACATAAAAGTTATATTTACCTACACGGAATACTGAGGATAGATTATTCATGTCGGACATTCCCTGATGCCTTTTGTAACACTCAAGACTATGTTTTACCAAACAATAATATATAATAAAAATATTGTTATTAAAAAAATTAAGACTTAACATATATTTTATTTTAGTATTTATGAATATTATTACCTAATATATTAATTCTTATGTTTTACAAAATTATAAAACCAAATCATTAGTTACAATGAACCAATCTAATATAACAGGAATACTTTTATTGAAAACTATTTTTATGCTTACAAAGATATTTTTACCTAATAAAAAATAAATTAAAATTAGTGAGTGATATTAATAATATATATATATATTAAATTAAATGAAATATTTTTTATATAAGTCCAATTAATTCGATGAGGAAAAGATAATAAAAACCTATTTTTACACATAAAAACCTATATTTTTTAAGGCACTTTTACATCCTTTTTTCTAAAGAACCCATTTTAAATATATATTTTGAAATTTTTATAAATATTACATGTAATAATAAACATAATTTTTAAAAAAAAAACATAAAACAAGGTTTAGGGGGATATTTGGTTTTTTTTGTGATGTTTACATTTTAAATGAAAAGTGTAAAGTACTAAATTTTAACTCAAGAATGAATTTTCATCTAATTTAATATAATGATAAATTATATTTTTTAATTATTTTACTGATTATGTAGATCAAATTTTTATCAATCTATCCAATTGAAGTCACTATTATCAATTTCAAATTGAAATTGTTTATAAAATCCTAGTAATATATTGAATTTGAGTACATTAAAAACATACTTTGGAATCCTGTCTATAAGATTAAATTTAAATTAATTTCTGCCACTTATACAATGTTAATTTGGAAAAATTGATTTCATATTTGGAATCATAGAAATTTATAATTTCAAATAATATCAACATTGTTTTTTTCCCAAAAATATTAGGGATGGTATTTTAAATTAGTTACAATGATTAAGATTATATTAAGCATAACAAGTTACTAAACCCAAAACATAAGACATAATATAACCTATAAAATTTTCCAAAATCCATTTAATTTCCATATTTAGACTCTATCCACCCATGGATTGATTTTTTTTCTATTATCGTATCCAATTTCAATAAAAAATTTGGGTTGGGTTTTCATTTTCAAAAATATTACAGGAGTGTCAGTCCTTCTCCACTATAAAGGAACCCTCTCTTCCCACTTCCAGACACCTCTCAAGACAATTAAGTTCAGAAAAGATCTTCCCAAATAGACCCTAATATATTCTCCCTTAATACTTGAATCTGGCCTTTTAGAGGAATGAAACCAGTAGAAGTCCTTTGGTGAAAACCAGAAAGAGTTACCCAAATAACAACTGACATCTTCCCTAGAGATCATTAATCTTATTTTCATAATCCATCTCCTGTTCTCTCCTTATTACATTATTTTACAACAAAACATGAATAATAAATATGCTAAGTTATTTTTATGAAAATATTTATACCTAAAAATAAACTCACTTTTATCTAATGGTTAATGAACATATTGTTTATGTGTATGAGGAACTACCACCTCACAAAACAATGATTTCTCATTCAACCTTTTCTATCTCTCATGGAGGAAATTTGGATGAAATATATATTTTATATAATATTTATTCTCTTTAATCTTCCTTTATTAATTTTTAAATACTTATTAATTCATATCACTATACTATCCATCATATGTAAATACAATAATTTTTTTTTCTGGAAGTGTGGTCTCCCTCCCCCTCAAAGCGATATGATTTGTTAACACACAACATTGAATATATTAAGGATGTTTTTTTGTTAAATAAAATTATATATGTTATATAGTCATGATAATTGAATAATGATATATATATATAAATATATACTTATATGTAATTTTGTCACTTTCTTCTAAAACGACCATAAAACGGAAGCAATGTTTATGTGTATATATGACCTACCATCTCTAGGAATGATATATTCTATTTCATACTATTACATTATATAGACTATTATAACTCACATATAATAAACATAAATGATATTTATATCACGTTTTAAATTCTAGAAATCATTATATTTGAATAAGGACAAAATATATATGAAATTAAGACACATGCGAAGATCAAAATAGATACAAAACGATGTAAACCATAACATAAAATTGTTAACACGGGTGTAATATAAGGTCATAACAAAATAATATATGGTATTAGATATAATATTATGATTCTATAAAACATTTATAATTTAAGTAAATTTATTATATAGTACGATTGTATGAGTACGAAGAGAGTCAACCCACAAGGTAAGTGATTTTCTTCTTACTCATTATTCCATTGAGATACATTAATTATTCACCAATCACTTCATTTGTGTGGGGTATACACTTCCCATGAATTTATTTTATAAAAAATATAATTTAATGCATGGGTATTTACATAACCCTTTTATGTTATTTATTTCTTGTGATTTATGTTTCAAGAGTTACCTAATCAGGAAAGTAAATTTATCTCGATTTTCTTTACTTGAGACACAAGCAATGTTATACACATATGATTCTAAATGATGTGTATAAACATCCTTTGAAACTTTATATATTTAATTAAATTCATTTAAAGATATTTTAAGCTCCTGGAAATCTTATTTTTTTACAATGATATTATGATCCAAAGACACCAGGTGGTAAGAGTTTGTTGGAACAATATCACAATTTATTGATATTGTTTATAATCATGTTTTAATTAAATAAAAATAATAATCTATATTTAAATAAAACTCGTAAATTTTATTATACTATGGTTAGTCATGATGTCATAATGTATTAGAATAATTTTTTCCAATATTTCTTACTTAAGATAATTAAAAAATATTTATCACAAAATTTTACCTTGCCTATCTCTTCGGTCAAAAATATATGTTCCTTCAAAGACATACATTCCAAAAATAGATTCCATGAATATTATTATAATCATCTATGATCATTAAAATATTTTTTTTACCATTTTTGAATTTTACCAATATTTTCAAAGGAATATTCCTGAAACTTTCCAAATTAGGCATTTTTATAACCCAAATGTTCTTTTTTCTACACATGACATGTACAGATTTACCCACCATGAATTCCTAGAATCAATCCTATAATATTTAAAGGAGAATTTTTAAGAATTTTTTTTCAAAATCGATATTCAATGAAATGGTTTTGAAGTGGTTTTCAAGATTGCATTAATAAATTTCAAGGAAAAAGGTTTTCAAATAGTTTTTAAGATAATTTAATTGTTTTAATAGAAAAGGGATTTCAATATGATTCCAATGGTTCATTTATAAATTTTCATGTTTATTTTAATGAAAATGGTTTTCAAAGTGTTTTCATTTTATGGAGAAATTTTCAAAGGAGAAAAGGTAATTTTCTAATGATGTATTTTAAAAATATCATTCAAAATTATTTATGATAAAAGATAAAAAAATTGTGTTATTATTACCTCTCTAGGGAAATTATAAAATTTTCCTATTAAATAAATCCCTTTGATGAAACAGAAAAAGAGTTACAAGAATAAGAGGTAACATCCTTCCTCAAGCTCTTTTTTTTTTCTACACCCCATAAAAGATCTTTCTTTAATAGTGAAATTAAAATACCAATATATGAATTATACCAAGTTGTTGTTATATTATGTGTTTGACCAACAATTACACACACCTCCATATAATGGGTAATGAACAAAATGTTTACGTGTACGACAAACTATCGCCTCATGACAGGATGATTGTTCATTTTTTATTTACAACCTATCATTGTGGAAATTATGAAGGAAAATATGTTTATTTATATTATATATTATATATTATATTTATTATGACTTTAAGAATATGTAATTATTTAAAACACATATATTATTACTCTCTATTTTATGTAAATACAATAATATCTTTTGTGGAAGTTTGGGCTACCGCCCCTTCAAAGTGATGCGATTCATTCACACACTACATGGAATATATTTGAGACGTATTTAGTGAAAATATATGATAAAGATGATATTATAATTCTCTTTTAATAATGATATATATATGCATACATATATTTTATTCAATTTCTTTCTTCTTACACGACAATAAAATAGAATCAACTCTAATGCATACATACAACCTATTGTCTCCATGAACGATGTATTATTTATTTGTACCTATATAACATATAAATTATAATAATACCAATATAATAAATATAAATGATTTATATATAATGTTTTAAATTTTAGAAATCATTATATAAGTATTCAGACCAAAATATGTAACACATTAAGACACAAGTGAAGAAAAAAGAGTGTATTACCCGAAGTGAAAGCATAACATAGAATTATTTACAAGTGGGTAATATAAGGACATTATAAATAAATATATGGTAATAGGTATAAAAATATTAATCTATAAAATATTTATAATGAAATTTTATTTATTATAAATAAATCTTGTATGATTATGAATAGGGTCAAGACACGAGGTTAGAGAATTTCATCTCACTTTTTATTTCTCTGAGATATATGCTTTATTCACCACGCATTAACTTTGTGTGGAGTGTATACTTACCATAGATGTACCATATGATTATTGTATTTATATTTATGAAAATTGACTTATACATTCTATGGAATTTATTTCAAGGTGTCTAGTTTTCATAAGATACAAAATCCCAAATGTAATTTTGTTTTAATTTTACTTCTTCGAGACACATGCCATTTAATTCACCTGTATTTTAGCATAAGATATATATACATCCTTTTAAATGTTATATAATGGATATACTTATTTTCAAGATATTATATGCTTCATTTTATTTCATTTTATTTCATGGGTTGTATGGTTCAATGTTATTAAGTGGTAATAGTCTGTTGAAACAATCTTTGAGCTTTCTGAGATTGTTTATGATTATGATTCCATTGATGAAATATTAAGATAAAACTCTTAATAAATATAATAAATTATATTATCCTCTAGATAATTATTAAATATTAATTTATTGTTAAAATATTTTTACACTTTGGAACATAATATTGTTAACAATTGATTTTTAAGAAATCCCGACTTTACCTCTCTCTTCACTTGGAAATATATGTTCCTTCAAAACAAAGTTTTCTAAAAGGTTTCCAAAAATATTATACTATTATCTTATTATAATTAAAATAAATTTTTACCATTGTTTTAACATTATATAAAAAAATGGTTAAAAAATGAATTTTCATATCATTTTTTTGGCTGAGGCAATTTGTTAAACGTTTTTATGGTGAAAAAGGAATGTACTTTATTTACATATTTACCTACCGTCATTTAATTGATTATTTATTTTCATGTTTAAAACCATAATTTTAAATAATTTTTTTAAAAGTTATTTTCATTGAAATTTTTATCTAAATGCTTTCAATATTCTTTTATATGTTTTCAATTTAAACTAAAATTCAAAAGATTTGCAGTCTCTTCTATAAGTTTCCAAAGGAAAAATGAATTCAAAATATTTTCAATGATTACTTTATAATTTTTCAGGTTTATGTTCATGAAAGTGGTTTTTAAAAAGTTTTAGATATAAATAATAAATTTTCAATGGATAAAGGACATTTTCATTTCGAAGTGTCTTTTTGATATATTTCAATATTATTTACCATCCAATATGACATATATTGTAGTTACTTAATCATTATTGAGGATATGATCTATATTTAAATTCAATTATTTATTTGGATGGTTTATGTTTTAATGGAATAAAGTTTATGAAGCCCTATACCCTTTTTATTTGTTGTATTCTTATGATTCTGTATTTTTTACTAGGTATGCTTTGATGAAATGATTATGATACATGTATCTTTGACAAAGTTTAAGATACGATTACGTGGTTTTGAAACCCAGTTCATTTAATGGCTTATGATATGATTATTTATGACACGTGGAACAAGTTTGAATGATTTCATCTTTAGATATATGGGAGCTATATCACCCTCTAATGTGTTGGGTGAAGATTTATATCTCACGAGATAAACGAAGATGGTTTGGGAGTGAACCATGACTATTAAGATGAAAATTAGAGCAAACCTTGACTACCAAGATGTTATAAAGAGTGGACTCTTGCAACTAATAGGTATAGGGAATGAATTATGAATATCAAGATGAAATGGGGATTAAAACTATACTAATAAGATAGTATTCCCAGTGATGAAATGGATTCTATGGAAATCATTTTATATTCTTTTGGTTTTTACACAATCCATGATTTATTACAATGTTATGCTTTTATGGATTTTGTTCGTTGTTTCCTTTTTTTCATGTTTTATGAACTACCATGATTTATTCCAAGACTCGTGTTTATGACTTTTCATATCTAAGGTATGATATTCAAATATTTTCATCACATTCTCATAATCCGACTCTAATGAATCTACTTCTTTTCATGATATTTTAAGATCCATGTAATCTCATTTTCCTACATGGAGAGTATGACTCAAAGAATCTAAGTGGTATGAGTTTATTAATACAATATCACTCTTTATCAAGATTGATTATGATCATGTTTTAATTAATTAAATATTATGATCTATCTTTAAAGAACACTCAGTACTTTTTTCTCCTCTAGTTAATGTTGATGTCATCAGGTATTATTTACATTTTCAATCCTTTGGTACTTAAGATAATTAAGAAAATGTTTTTTCATAAAATATGACATTATGTATCTCTTCAGTTGAAAATTTGTGTTTCTTAATAATGATGCTTTTCATTAAGGGATTTCACGATAAGTATACTAATCTCTTATGATAATTAAAATTCATTTTTACCATTTTTATCTTTCCCCAATTTTTTGAACGAATATTTTGGTCACATTATGAATAATGTATTTTTATAACCTTTTTTTACATGAAAATGAATTTATTTATTTTTACCTCATATTACATGTAAAAATTTACCCACCATAAATTTTTAAATAATTGTTTTAATGTATAAAATGTTAATGTGTAAGATTTGTTTAAAAGAAATTTTCAATGAAATGGGTTTCGAAACGTTTTCAATAATCTTTTATTTGTTTTGAAGGAAAAATGTTTTTCAAAAGGTTTTCAGGATCCTCTGAATGTTTTCAACGGAAAAGGATTTCAATTTTTATCAATGCTTACTTTATATGTTTTAAGATAATGTTCATAAAAATGGTTTTCAAAAGGATTTATGTTTTAAGAATCATTTTTCAAAGGAGAAAGTATAACTAGTGGGTAGTCATGGTTCACTCCCATATCCATATTATAAGCATGATTTACCTTATCATACCATCTTGGAATATATAGTTCACTCCCATGACCATCTTAGTAGTCCAAATTCACTCCAAAGACCATATTAGTCGATCGTATATGATATTAATCATTACCCAATTCATTGGAGGGAGATATATGTCATACCAATATCATAAATAAATCATACTTATAAGTGAAAAAAATCATGAACAGTCATATCCTAACACATGAAATTAAATGGGTTTCATAAACATTAAATCACACCTTAACCTATGAAAAAATAGGTTTCATAATCTTTTCATAAAAAAATAACACGTGAAAAGAAGCATGTTTCATAAACATTATACCCTTGGAAAGATGTGGGTTTTATAAGCATCATGCCATCAATACAGAATCCATTCAGAGAATGAATATGAATATAATGAGTAAAACCAATGGATTCCATATTATATGTGAAATAATTTAGAAAGATATTTTATAAAAACTATATTAGATAATTACCCTAAACTATTAAAAAACACTTTTTAAGACATAAAAACTTTTGAAACCCATTTTCATGAATATAGAAATGAATACTTATAAAGAATCCTTGAAAATAATTTCTAGGAAATTTTCTTTGGAAAAACTATAGAGGAGCATGAAATCCTTTTGAAAACCATACAATTGAGAATAATTTTTATAAATAATTTCTTAAAAATTAAACTTCAAAACATTCAATGGTAGATTTAAATAAATAATTGTGTGTTAATTTTACATGTTGTACAAGGTATAAAAACATTACTTTTTCACAGTAAAAAGGTTGAAAATAATTATTTAGAAAATAAAAAAAAAGGTTTACAAGAAAACATTGGTAAAAGAAAAAATTATTTAAGATACATTTTAGTGGAAATATTATATTTTTAGAATATTCTTGGAATAAATTTTTAGAAATCATGGTTTTGATGCCATACATATTTCCAACTGAAGAGAGACATCAGGTCATATTTTTGTAAAAAAAATTCTGAATTTTCATTACTACTAAAGAAACTAAAAATGGTATTAATGAATTTAAAACCTAGAATAACCAGAGGAAAAAAATCATGACTTTTCCTAAACTATGTATCATAAGATTTCATCATGAAAAATGTTATCATAACCAAACTTGATAAAATGTGAGATTGTTTTAATAAACTCTTACAAAATTCTAACATTGAATCATAATAACCCTATAGAAAAATGATATTACATGGTTCATCAAAGTATCAAGAATATAATTAAATTTATTTTAAATATTTCAAAATGAATTTTATACACCTCATATAAAAATAATGGTGTTTAACATGGATTGTGTCTCAAAGACAGAAAATTGAAAAAATTTACTTTATTGATTTGGTAACTTTTTAAACATAATCCCCATGATAGAAATACAACAAAATGGTTTTATAAATATAAATATATTTAAGTATAAGAGGTCTAGAATATATTCATGGTCATTATATACAAACCACACAAAAATTGAGCATTTAATAATGTATTTATCTCACAGAAATACAGTGTGAGATGAAATTCCTTTACCTATTGTCTTGACTCTCTTCATACTCGTTCAAGATTCGTATTTAATAAGTGTAAGTATATTATAAATAGTTAAAAATAATAATAATATTATATATAATACCAAATTATTTTTGATTATAATATTATATTACATGTTTGTTAATAATTCTATGTTAAGGATTCATTTTGGGAAATATCTACTTTATTCTTCGTAGGTGTTTTAATTTGCTATATATTTGGTCCCTATACATATATAATGATTTCCTAAATTTATAACATGATATAAATATCAATTATATTCATTATATGTTTATTATAATAATATATAGAATTAATAAGTATGAAAAAATACATCATTCATGGAGACGATAGGTTGTACATATGCATGAATGTTGTTTCTGTTTTATTGTCGTATTGGAAGACAATGTGTAAATTCTATATATATATATATCATTTTCTCATACCATTATTATATCATATATACCTTATATATCTTATATATATATATATTATCATATATTATAACTAGAACATTTTTAATATATTCAATGTAGTGCATGAACGAATCACATCACTCTCAGGGGGTAGTAGTCCACAATTCCTCAAATGAAATTATCATATTTAAAAAAGATGGATTATATAAAGATATTTTTTCAAATATTTATAGAATATTAAATATTTTATAAATATCATAAATATTATATCAAAATATATTTTCCATCATAATTTCCACCATGAGAAGCGGTAAAGGAAAAATGAACAATAATAATTTTGTGAGTCGATAGTTCGTCGTACACATAAAAAATATGTTAGTATCACATTAGATGAAAGTGTGTGTATGTTAAGTATGACGATGACAATAAAAAAAGCTTAGTATATTGAGTATTCTGGTGTTTTTGAATAATAATTTAATAAAGAGAGTGGAGGGGTTTGAGAAGTAAAATAAGATAAAGGAGCATAAGGGTGGATGTAACCACATCTTTAGGTAACTAATTTTTGTTTTCACCAATGGACTTCCTTTGACATATTTATTCCCAAAGGGAGGTTAAATCGGTGAAAGGAGATAATTTTATGATATAATAAGGTAGAGCTTAGATAATCTTAATTCTCTTGATATGTGTGTCGAAGTGTGAGGAGATGAGGCCTTTTATAGTAGAGGAGGTGGGGCACTCTATTAATATTTCAGAAAAAGAAAACCCTGCCCATATGTTTCTATCAATAAGTGGATCCAATAATGGTACAAAGATGGTCCATGAGAATATAGGGTAAAAATATGTCTAGCTAATAGATTTTGGAATAGTTTGTAGGCCATATTCAGACTTAAGTTTGGGGTTTAGTCCCCGATTAATATTAATTTAATCTTAATCATTATCATTTAATATAATTAACATTATTTATATTTTTGGTGAAAATGTAATTTGATATTATTCGACATTATATATTGTTCTGATTCCAAATATGGAATCCATTTTTTGAAATTCCAATCACAAAATTGGAAGAAAATAAAATAAATTTTATCCCCCAGAAAGGATAAAAAAGATGGATTTTAAAGTTTAAAAATATATTTTAATGATCATAAGATGTTTAATGAATATTCTTGGAATTTATATTTTGGATATAATGGGTTTGAGGGAACACATATTTTTGAACTAAGAGAGAGGCATGGTCAAATTATCATAAAAGAATTTTCATATTTATATTAAGTAACAATGAGTAGAAAAATTGATACTAATACATGAAGAGATCAAGACTAACAGGAGGAGAATGAAATTTATGAGTTTTATTGAAATATGGATAATATTATTTCATTAATGAAAACATGATTGTATATTTTCTCAATAGAGAAAGATATTATTTCAACAAACACTTACCCCATGGTAATATTGAATCATACTTTTCGTGTAAGAAATGAGATTACATAGAGATTAAAATATCATGAAAATAATTAGATTCTTGATATAAAATTACAAATTCAGTTTATATACCACATATAAAAACATAGGTTTATAACATGGGTTGTGTCTCAAAGAAGGAAAATTGATACAAAATATCTTTATTGATTTTGTAACTTTTAAAAATTAATACCCTTGAAAGAATGATTGTAAAAAATTAATGTATGTAACAATATATTTATGTATAAGAGGTATATAATAAATTCATGGGATGTATATACACCATAAAAAATATGTGAGTGCTAAATAAGGCTTGTATCACACATAAATACATAGTGAGAATAAATTCATGTACCCTATGTTTTGATTAACTTCATAATCATTCAATTATCCTATAAAATAAATGTAAGATTATTTTAATACTTTTATATAATAATATTCTTCAATATAATAACATATATGGTTTGATGTAGATCATATATTACCTTAATGTTAACAATTCTATGTTGTGGTTTCACTTTGTTTGATATATTCTTTCTTCTTCACATGTGTCTTAATTTGTTATATCTTCGGTCCCTATAATTATATCAAGATTTAAATAAATTAAACCATGATATAAAAATCATTTATATTTAGTATACATGTGGATTATAATAATATATAGTATTTAGGCGTATGAAATGGAATACACCATTCATGGAGATGGTAGACCATACATACACAAGAATGTTGTTTCCGATTTATTTTAGTGTCATAGTAAAGAGAGTAAATTACATAAAATTACATATATATTTATATATATCATTATTTATTTATAATTATTATATCATATATATCATATATGTTCACTAATAATAACTTTAATACATTCCATGTAGTGTCTAGACGAATCACATTTCCTTGAGGGGGCAGTAGTCTTGTAAAGCCTTAAACCCCCACTTCCAGATTCAGTACTAAAACATGATATGTATTATTTCATATAAAGGATAATATAATAATACACAGTACATTATATAGTTGAGGACCTTTTTCGATCAAAGTTCTGGAGGATTAGACAAAACATTCATAAACATTTACAACACAAAACATTTATATTTATTTAATTGCTTCTTCTCTAGCTTCTTATTGTCCCTTGAAAACACATTTGTACACATACTTGACTGAGGATATACATCAAAAATGGGTGAGCTAAAATACCTGTATGAGGATAGATAATAAATATATAACAATGGGTGATTGTAATCATGACATTGGGAAAGGATCATGAATATGAGAGTAAGAATTAATAAAAGTCTTGAAATATAGCAATGCATAAAAATGAAATATCTTTTCTTAGTTGTAAAATAACACAAATAGTTGTGAAAAATAGTAGCATAATGTTCACACATCCTTTCACTTTTACTTATGAGATTTATCACTTTTACCCAATGAATTGGAGCACTGAATAATTCCGTGTGAACCCGCCACATCATAACATTATCATTTTCATACCTGACACATAAAACAGATATAAAAAATGAACACAAATAACCCATGGAAAGGATTGGTTTTAATTTCAAATGATGAAATTCATAAACATATAGTTCCTAAATGAAAGTGGGAATAACATACTTGATACAATAGCCATCAACCTTAAGTGAGAAATAAAAGGTGTGTTTTTGAAAGAAGAGTTCTTTAGGAAAACATTGTGTTTGACAGAAAATCAAGTAAAGAACATGTATATCCCAAAATGTGTAATATAATGATGAAAAAATTATTTTTAAGGAGTAACCATAAAAAAATGGAGTGAATGAGGGAAAACATGAAGAAAGAATGTTGGGTTCGAGATTTCCCCCTTTCCTTGTATCTGAATTCTTTATTCTTGTTAATGTCATATATAACCACATTATATTAATTAATTAAAAATTAAAGAACCTTTTGTACATGAATATGGTTTTTATGGTTTTATTACGTTATTTTATGGGCCTTTGGTTGAGTTATAGAGTTTAAAAATGTTGTTCGGGAATGTTTATTTTTTTGGCTTTCTTGAGTGGTTCACTTGTATTCATAAATGAATGTTCATGTTGAACATGCATAAAAATAGAGAAATGATATTTAATGTTATTAATGAGAATCCAGAAGTTTAAATGATATTATAATGAATTATATTATATACCATGTGGATGAATCATTAGATAATAATTGAATGATGATTGTTTGGGATAATTTGGATGACAACGAACTTGTTTTGTTTAATAATATAGTAATATATAAAAAATTTAGTCCCAAAACGTTAAATAGGTAATAATACATATAACATATTCTGGTTCAACCATTAAATTTTTTTCATGACCAGATATGAAGGTTGAAATGGAAAAAGAAAACATTTCATTCTTGAAGGTGAAAGATTGACACCTCAAGAACAACATTTTCTTTTATAAAATAAAAGGAAGAGGAGAAGGGGTTTGGTTGGTATAATATCCAATTAGTGTCATAAAATTACAGCATATGAATTATAATATAATTAACATACCTTGTGGATGAATATTGGTGGGGAGAGATTAATAAAAAACATGAAATTGAATGGAAACTAAACGAATGGAAAGAAAGAGAGATAAAGAGAGAGGAATTGCCTCTTGAATCCTCCTCTTGAGATCCTCCTTAAAAGGCCCAGGCTTGGTCTTTTGATGAGACCAGAAGTGCTTGGATGCGGGGGTGGGGCTAGGGAAGATATTTGGGTAGATTTTAGGCAAGTCTTAATGCTTTAGAGGTGTGAGGATATGAGGGTGTGAAGGGTGGTATTTACAATGGAGGGGAGAGGGGATTTCTCAAAAGAATAATCTTTAATTTATTATTTCTCTACCAGAAATGAAATTGAGAGTCTTGTACTAACAAGAATGTTAATATTAGCATATTAATCTAAACTAATTTAGAAGTAAATCATCAGAACATCATTAATGACCCTATAATTAGCTTATTTAGCTTATTTTTTAAATTAGGGTATTTCAATGTTCATAGAAAAGTCAAGTATTTTCAAAAAATCGCAAAAATTCACCCCATCCATTTTTAGACATATATAATGAAAAAATTAATTTCATTTTTTAAAAATAATTTTCTAAATATGATTAAAATAATATTTAATTAAAATCACAATTTACTTGAAAAATACAGTTTTTAAAATTAAAAGGGATTTAATAATGCTTTAAAAAATTACCTAAGGTCTAATAAAATTATCATAACACTATAAGACATAAATTTTTTAATTTATGAACTCATTTTATTTCAAATTTAATAATTAATTATAACTAATTATTTATGACTGACAAAAATTAAAATAATTTCACTATGGTCAAATTGAAACTTATAAGATACATAAGGTTTATTAAATATTTCATGGTTAAGGTTACTATTAATTTTAATGATTTAGTATTAATAAGGGTATGTTTATATTTATAAGGGTTTGTTGCTATTCATAAAAAATTGGGTTTTTCTTATCGGAATCCAAAAAATTTACTGATCACAACCCTGTATGTCAGTTTTTTAATATTCAAAACACCGATGTGAAAAACATAACATTAATAGCATGGTTATAAATTTCACATAGTACTCAGTATTTCATTGAAAAATATATTGTTTCATATTAAAATCTTTGGATGTTACATTATTCGTCCCTTAAATGAATTTCACCCTCTCAAATTGTTCACTGTAAATAGAATTTTGAATTTATATATTGAAAATTAAGAAAAATAAATTATTTTTACCTAATTATCCATAAGTTTCAAATTTAATTTTAAAGTTAAAACATCTAATCTCCAATTTTTTAAAGAAAGTTCCTCTGATAACAATTGTAAAGCACCGAACCCTCACATTTGTATTCAGTACTAAAACGTTATATACAATTTTTTATAAAGGATAATAGAAAATTCACAGTGCATAATAATGTTGAGGACCTTTTCCTATCTAGGTTCTCGTGGATTATAAAAACCATACATAATCATTTACAACACAGAACACTTACATTTATTTAATTCCTTCTTCTATAACTTATTATTTGTCCCTTGAAAACACATTTGTACACAAAATCACCTGAGGATATACATAAAAAAGGTGAGATAAAATCATAGTAAGATGATAGATAAGAACAAAATTAAAATTGGTGATCACAATTAAAACATAGGTAAAGGATCATGAACATGAGAGGAAGCATTAAAAAAAGACATGAAATGTGGCAATGCATAAAAATGAAACATCATGTCTTAGTGGTCAACAACCACACAAAGTTATGAACAACACTAGAATCATGTTCATGAATCATTTCAATTTTACTTAGTAGATTACTCACATTACCCCATGAGTTATAGAACTATATAATTCCAGGCACACCCATCATATTCAAACATTCATATTGTGCTTTTTAATTACAGGCGCATCCGTCATATCATAATATTATCATTATCTTGCATGCCAAATAACAAATATATCAAAATTGAAAATAACTAATCAATGGAATGGAATGGTTTTCATCTCATAATAACACATTCATAAACATTGAGTTCCCAAAATAATGTGTGAATAACATACTTGATACAATAACTATCTACCTTGAGTGAGAAATGAAAGGTGTGCTTTTGAAATAAGAGTTCTTTAGAAAAACATTATGTTTGATAGAAAATTAAGTAGATAAAATGTATATCCAAGAATGGTTAACTTAATGATTAAATTGTTTTTATGGAGTAACCATACCAAAAATGGATTGAAAGAGGGAGAACCTGAAGAAAGAATGTTGTGTTTGAGATTTTCCCATTACCCTGTATCTGAACCCTTTCTTCATTTGAATGTCATGTATAACCATATTAGACACATTAATTAACATTTATAGAAACTTATTTACATTAATATGGCTTATTATGGGTTATTTAGTTTTTTATGGGCCTTTGTATGAGTTATAGTGTTTAAAAAATATTGTTCAGGAATGATTGTTTTTATGTTTTTCTTGAGCGATTCACTTGTATTCATTAATTAATATTCACGTAGAACATGGATAAACATACAGAACTAACCATTCATGTTATTAATGATATTTCAAAATTCTAAATGAAATTATAATGAATTTTATTATATAACATTTGGATAAATCATTAGATAAGAATAAAATAATAATTCTCTAGCTAAATTTGGGCGGTTTTTCGACCACAATGAACTTGTTTTGTTTAATCATTTAGTACTATGTAAAAAATTTAGTTTCATAACATTAAATAGAACATAATACATATAAAATATTCTATTGAAACCCTAAAAAGAGTTTTAGTGACCAGATATGAAGGTAGAAAAGGAAAAAAGAAAACATTTCATTCTTGAACGTGATGGATTAACACCTCGCAAACAATATTTTCCTCTATAAAAAAAGGAAGAGGAAAAGGGGATTGGATGGTATAATATACCATTAGTATCATAAAATTATAGTATATTTATGTTACTGGAGTTACCATACCATTTTTATGAAGATAGGTGGGGAGAGAATAAGAAAATAACATGAAATTAAAAGGAAACTAAAGGAAAGGAGAGAGAGAGATAATGAAATTACCTCTTGAATCCTCCTATTGAGATCCTTCTTAAGGGAGCTTGGTATAGTCTAATGATGAGACCAGAAGAACTTGGACTTGGGAGAGGGGTCTAGGGAAGGTTTTTGGAAGAGTTTATACATGGATTGAAACTTGAGAGGTCTGAGTAAATGAGGGTGTGAAAGGTGGTATTTATAGTGGAGGGGAGAGAGGATTTCTCAATATAATATTCAGTGATTTATTATATCTCTACAAGACAAGGAATAGTGAGTCTTCCCTGACCCATAATAGAACGATTATCATGTTAATCCTAACCAATTGTGATTACATTAGTAGAACATCATCCATGACTCTATAATTAGCTTATTTAAATTATTTTGTAAATTATGGTATTTCAATATTCATAAAAAATTCTAGTATTTCATTGAAATCCGAAAAATTCAACCCATACATTTATAGACACCTAGAATGAAAAAAAGTCCATATTTAAAAAATAATTTTATAAATATTAATAATTTAATATTTAATTAAAATCATAATTTACTTTTAAAATATGTTTTTTAAAATTAAAATTAATTTTATAATGATTTATAAAATTATGTATGGTCTTATAAAATTATGATAACACTAGAAGAAATATAGTTGTTAATTTATAAATAGAATTTAAGAAAATAAATTTTTATTTTAATTCATTTATTAATTAGAAATATTTATTTATAACTTAAAAAATACAAATACTTTTACTATGGTCAAATTTTTACTTATAATATTCCTAATGTTTGTTTAATATTTAAAGGTTAATTTTACTATTATTTTTAATGATTTAAAATTCATAAGGGTAGGTTAATATTCATTAGGGTTGGTTACTATTCACCAAAAATTATGTTTTTCTAATCGGACTCCATAAAATGTACTAATCACAACCTTATATATTAGATTTTTTCAATTCAAAATAGATAAGTAAAGAACATAAGATTAAATTCTTGATTATAAATTTCACATAGTACTCAGTAGTTCATTTAATTACATAGTGTTTCCTATTAAAATATTGTATTTTAGAAGTCTACACTTCCTCAAATGGATTTATCGTATTTACACAAGATATATGTTATAAATATATTTCTTTTAAAATATTAAATGAATATTAAAAAAATTATAAATATTCAAATTATTATATAAAATATGTTATTAATCATAATTTCCACCATGAAAGGTGGTAATGGAATAATCAACAATTACCATTTTGTGAGGCAGAAGTTCACCGTTCACCTAAAAAGTATGTTCATTACCCATTTGATGGAATTTTATATATGCGTTGGTAAAAATATTTTGATAATAAATCTATATATATTGATTATACTAGTGGTTTTTTATAATAATGTAATAAGGAGGGTGTATGGTATAGAGACTGAAAATAGGACAAAAGATTTTGAAGGAAGATGTTCCCTCTTCCCCGGGTGACGCCATTTCATTTTCCCCAATGGACTTCATTTCATTACTATCTAGATAAATAATGACTTAATGGAGGAAGTGTACTTTGTTGGGGATATATTTGTTCATATAATTTCTGATCATTAGTGTCTTCAGAGGATTGAGAAATTCGGAGGATAAGACACTTTTTATTGTTGAGGAACAGTAGAACTCTTGTAATATTTTTGAAAATGGAAACACCATCAATGTTTTCTTATTGAAAGTGGGTAAAGTATTTTTACAAATTCTATAAAAGGGATGATATTGTAGAAATATTCCCATGAAAGGGATTTTTAAGAAGTTCATAGGTGATATTAATCATTATTTATAGGGTTTAGTATCTTGTTAAGCAAACTTTAATCGTCATTATTGTCATTAATATTAATTACCTTCACGACTATTTTTGGTCAAATACTTTGTTGATATTATAATTTTTTTTAATTATTATGATTAAAAATTTGGAATCCATTTTTTAAAATTAAAATCACCGAAGCTGAAAAAATAATATAAATTTAATCTCGTAGAAGGGATGAAAAAACAGGTTTTTAATGTGATAATTTTTAAAAGTTTACTATGTTTTTTAATCCAATTTCAATTTGAAATAGACATAAACGACCAAATTTTGATATATTGTTAAAAATATATCTATCTAAAAATTAAAATCAAAATAAATATATAATTTATCCTTTTAAATAAATTAGATAAAAACTAAGTTTTGAGTGAAATTTTAGTATTTTTAACTATTCATTAAAAATGAAACATCAAAGAAAAATACAAAAAATTCACCCAAACCTAATTGTTTATTTTTTAAAAAAATAATAAATTTTTATTTAACAATATAAATGTTATAAAAGTTCTTAATTATATTTTTAAAATGTCTCCATCATCCCTATGTGGGAAAAGTGCCTTAATAAAAATATTGTGTATTCATTGTAATTTGGTAATTTTTTATTATTTTATGTCTATTGAATCTATTAGTTGAATATGAAATTAATTCATTGAATTTATATATATATATTATTAATATAAATCCCTAATTTTAATTAACATTATTTATTATGATTAAACACCTTTGTGAGCATAAAAATAGTGTTCTATTAAAAAAATCTCTTTACAATCAGTTGGTTTATTGGAAAAAATGAATTCATTTTATAAATTTGTAAACCATATGTTTTAATAACTTAGTTAATAGTATTAATATACACTTACCAAATATCTAGGAAATGTATTAATATATTAAATAACAAATTTTTAATAATATATTGTTGTTTGGTAAAACTCGGTCTAGCGTATTAAGTTAGGAATCATGGAAAGATAGTCTTGTGTAAGCTGACCTTAGTGTTCCATGAAGAGAATGATAAAATTTAATTTATATATAGGGAACTATTAACCAGTATTTTAATATAATGAAATAAAAACTTTGTGCTTTGATATATAAAAACTACATTCATTATTTCATGAAAAGAAAAAAAAACATAAATTAATTTGAAAAAAATATTTTAAAAAATCCCAAGGTGTTGCATTATATAATCCTAAAAATGATATTTTTTCATTAAATTTATTTGTATTATCAAAGTACTAATAATTTAATGTTCCTTCAATAGAAACCCATGTAAAAAAATCAACACTAAAACTTCCTTTAAAAATATTTGGAACTATAACGGTTACCTAGAGAAACACACAGTTGGCTTTCCATGTAAAAGAACATATCTGTCATCTGAAAACCTAGAAATGGATGTGGAATATAACTATAAATTTTTGGATGATAATGATATATTAATTGGTGAAGGGAAAGTTTTAAATAAAAAAGCCATAAATCTATGATAACCTAATGGACCATTTGATTCATCAGAAAAGATTGTACTAAGATGATCTTTTTTGGATTCAAGATCCTTTCCAGAGGGTTCAAGAATTTTCATGAGAATATATAATTACATTCATTAATAAAATATCATAGTTTTTTTTCATGATCAAATTCATCGTCATCTATTATTATAGAAAGTGAAGGTGGATTTTTCTTTCCTAAATGAATAACATATAACGAGAACCATAAATAGAATGAAAAGTCCTTCCATCGTTAATTTTCCCGAAAAAGATTTATCACGTGTTATAAAATATTTCTAAATAGACATATGTTGATATTATACATTAATTCTAAGATACATCATTTCATGAATAATCTAAACATTTAGTAAATGGATAACCTTGTAACACTTCCAAAATATAATTCACCCATTATTCCTTATATAATATATTATCATAAAACAAAAAAAACCATTAGAAACATGGTTCCATACTTGTACTTATAAAATATAAAATGTTATTTTATTATTCCATAACCCATGTTGGTAAATATAATCACCTGAAATATCAACAAAGGATCAAGAATTAGACTTTCATAGGGATTATTTATAAAAAATCTGGAATAAAATTCAAAACTATGGAGGAGAGGATAAGCATGTCACAATTATCTTGGTTCACTTCATGCATTGTGATAGAATAATGTTTCCCCCTCTATGACTCCCTTTTATAATAACTCTATCCAATGATGTCCTTCAGTGAAAACAAAAAATTAGTTACCCATAGAAGAGGTAACATCCTTCCTCAAGGTCTTTTCTTTTATTTTCTTTCCCACCCATAAGATCTCCTGATTTCATTATTAAATAAAAAATACAGTATCATCAATATACTAATATTTTGTAATATTAATGGTTATATATATCTTACATATACCTCTATCTAATGGGTAACAAATATATTGTTTATGTGTACGACAAACTACCACCTCACAAAATGATGATTGTTCATTTTTTACTTACCACCTCTCATAGTGTAAATTATAATGGAAAATATATTTATATATATTATATATTATATTTATTATGTTTTTATTATTATTTAAAAATGTTACCACACATATATTTACCCTTTCCTTTTAAATAAGATAATTGTGTTTGAGGATGTGTGGACTACCACCCCTTAATGCGATGTGATTCATTCAATCACTAAATGGAATGTATTATAGTTTTTATTAGTGATCTTATATGATATATATGACAATAAAATTATACTTTAATTATATTATATACATATATATATATATATCATTTTCATTCTTTCATTCAATACAACAATAAAATTGGAACAGTGTACATACCTACGTATGACATATTGTCTCCAAGAACAGTGTATTCGATTTCATAATTATATAATATATATATTATTTTAAAACACATATAATGATTAAAAATTGAATGTTTAATATGTTTTGCATTCTATAAATCATAATATAAATATAAGGACAAAATATATAACAAATTATGATATAAGGGGAAAACAAAAGTGGATATTACCCAAAGTGTATCCTTAACATGAAATCGTTACAATATGGTAATTTAAAGTCATAATAAAACCATATATGGTATTATAAATAATAATCTAGTTTTATAAAATATCTATATTAAACATACAATTTTTATAAATCAGTTTTGAATGGGTATGATGACAGTCAAGCCACATGGTATGGGAATTTCCTGTCACCTTTTATTTCCATTACGAAATTCATTATTCGACGCACTCTTATTTTATGTGAAGTATATATTGCACACGAATGAATTATATTCCTCTTATTCATAAATCTATGGGTATTTATACAATAATTTTATTATATTTTTTTCATGGGGTTTATGCTTGAAATGTTACAGAATCATTAAAGTAATTTTGTCTCAATTTTCCTTATTTGAGACACATGTCATGTTACAGACCTATATCATTATATGATGTGTATAAAATACCTATGACATGTTATAACATGTATCTACTTATTTTAAATATATTTTAAATCCCGATGTAATTTCATTTCCCTTTATGGGTAATATGTTTCAAAATTACCATGTGGTACCAATTTATTGAAACAATCTCACAATTTATCTTGATGGGTTTTGATCCCATTTTCACTAGTAATATATTTTGTTCCTCCATTCAATAAAACACATTAATTTATATCTAATATGGTAATTTATGATGTATTCATGTATTTGAATATTTTATTTCACTCTTTGATACATTAGATTATGAAAAAAAATTTGTTTAGAAAATATGACCTTACATACCTCTTCAGTCATAAATTTCTGTTCCTTCAAAACCATGCTTTCAAAAAAGTGATTCCAATTTTATTCTAATAAAATATTAATATCATAAAAATAAAATTTTCATTTTTTTATTTTTCTAATGTTTTCTTGGGAATCCTATTTTCTCATTCCAAACAAAGATTTTTTTCAAACTTTTTATCATAAAAAAGGAATGTCCTTTAACCTCATATATCATGTATAGATTAACCCCTGATCCATTCATTGAAAATTCGTTTTCATGTTTAAAATTTTAGTTTTGATTAATTTTATAAAAATTTATTTTCAATGAAAGCGATTTCAAAAGTTCATCAAGATCCTCCAAATTTTTTCCAAGGAAAAATACTTTCAAAACATTTTCAATGATTCATTTATACGTTTTCATTTAAATTTCATGAATTCTTTTTTCAAAAGGGATAATTTATTATGAATGAATTTTTTAAAGGATGTAGTCTAATTTCATCATGAATAATTTTTAAATGATCTTTTAAAAATTATTTCCCATCTATGAAAACATTCAATGATGTAACTCATGCATTTATGAGGAAAGTATTACATGATTGCATTCATATTATATCTCTGAATGGTATATATTTATAGAATGATGGTTATGAAATATTTTTCTCTTTCAAAAGTTATTTGTCTGTGAAATCCACTTATTTTCACAAGTTATTCTTGGATGAAATGATTATAAAACCAATTTATTTTTCAACAAGTTAAGGTATGATTTCATTTTTATTAAACACATTTCATTTCATGGGTTATGATATGATTGTATATGATTTTTTGTAAAAAAAGCATTCATATAATATGATTTCCATAGTATCCAATGCATCACTACCATGACCTTCTTAGTAGTAGGTTCACTCCCCATTACATCTTGGTAGTCATGGTTCAATCTCGTGGCCATATTAGTAGCATGAATTCACTCCTCATTCAATATTTATATTCCCGATTTATTCTCATAGCCATATTAGTAGTAAAGGTTCACTCTAATGAATATCATAGTCTATCTAGCGACATTTAAATCTTTTCCCAATACATTAGAGGGATATAAAAGTCATACCCATATCAAAATGAAATCATGATTACATGTGACACAATATCATAATCATTAATATCATAACCCATTTAATGAAATTTGAAATATACACATGTAATCATTGTTGGTATTGGGAAACACATCCATGTAATACACTGAATGCTTCCTTGCATGATCCTGGAGCGTATCACATTCCACGAGCTTTGATTTTACTGGACATAGATCCCAAATAGAGTTATGAATCAATAGTTATGTCCATTCGAATTCAGGCTGCTGGAAATGGCCATCCGAGACAATTTTGGGGAAATGTACGGTTTTGCGCACACGAGGTGAAATATTTCAGGCAATAATGAATTTTTTGCATGAAAGAAGTGAAATCTTGCGCGTAAGAATGGTTTTTTGTATGATAGAATGGAATATGGTGTGTAACAGTAAAATATTGTGCGCAAAATGTCATGCAAACCTTTTATGCGGCCTATGAGATGTCATCTTCTACCCAGGCTACCCAAAAATGTCTAAGGATGGTAAACACATGTTTTGAGAGGTGAAAACAAGATTAGCATCCGCGCACAATAATCTTACATGCCCAATGCAACGTCAAATGACCCTTTGCATGCACAGTCCCTATATGGTGTGCATAAGATCATGTCTGCACACCAAATCTTATGTGCAATTGCTCTCGGGTTCACTGATAAATACATGTGCACCCCCACACCTATGGGGAGATCTCTAGAGGTTGGATGCCGCTCTGATATGCATAAGACCACCTCTTCCTCACCAGCGTAGATGAATGGAATCCTCCATGTGAGATCTTGTGTGATAGGTCCCATATCGGTCTTCTTTCGCGCGATCCCATAATGGTTTTATCCTCACCAGGCATGTTTTATGTCTAAGTCAGGTGTGTTCAATATTCCATGCTTGCGTGCAAAACTTTCAATCTTTTGCGCATAACTAATAACCTTTTATGAAAAACATCAATCTTGTGCTCAAGACTTTAATCTTGCGTGAAACAGTACCAAGGTGTTGAATCTTTCCCGCACCTATGCCACCCAGTCCCATCATGCACACAACCCATCCTATGCATATCACATCTTACGTGCAACAGTGCCCAGACCTGTTCCCACCAGTCCCTTCACTAGATTCATTGTCCCACATGAAAAATGGAGGGTTGCACCGAGATGTTTTTAGGCCGGGACGTCAACAATTTCCACTGCTTCATTAAGCAAAGCTGCCTTCCACCTATGAGATACTATGATGTGAGGTTCTCCTCCACACACCATAAAACAACTTGAGTCAGCATATTCCTCTTAGTAAGTTTTCAATGTCGTGAGTTGAGATTCTCATCATCAATCCCCCCCAAGTTCTTTGAGTTGAACAATTCTTCAAGCAACTCATCATAACCCCATCACCTGACTCTTATGCTAGGTTGAACCAGAAAGGGCCACCCTTGTGTAAGTCCCAACACCAACCATTTCTAGGCGCCTTATCCCTAACAGTCATATCTACATGACTATAAACTATAGTGTACCCTATGTTCCAAACATAGGATACCTCTTGCTCTAAATGAGAGATGAATTATGATCCCAGCATAATATACCAATAGTCCAATCTATATAACTGTAAACTATAGAATTCCCTATAATTAAATAATACAATTCCTCTGGCTTCAAACAAGAGATGCCTTATGAACCAAGAAAAAGATTCTAATAGTCCTCTCTACAAGACTATAAACTATAGTACTCTCTATGTGAAAAATATAGGATGCCTCTTGATCTAAACGAGATATGCCTTATGCTCCAAGCACAAGATGCCAACAATCCTCTCTACCTAACAATAAACTCTAGTATGACCTATCATTCAATAATTGGATGCATCTTGTTTCTAATAGGATTTGCCTATTGTGACAAGCATAAGATGGCCCATTCCATGATTAAAGTGGCATAATTTTAAGAGCGTTGGAATCCAATCAAACATTCCATCACTCCACATCATGCCTTGAGTGTCCTTTCGGATCTTCATCATCTTCCATGTATGTAGGAAACCCCTAATGGCTTGGTCCCATGCTGTATTGACTCACCTACCATCCTGGGCCAATGACTCGAAAGACTTGGACAACACTTTGAGTCGGGTCCTCTATTCCAAACACAGTCAACCATCGACCCTCATTTGTTTTTCCCCATTTCAAGATAACATGATATAGATGTTCTATTTTGAACCTAATCTATAGTTATCCTTCATCGTCACGCCACCCTCACCATGTTCCAAATGTTGGGCATGTGACTCACACTTTTCATTCCCCTTTGTTTGGACTGATTCAAATGCCCTTGGTGTTATACTTCTTGTGCACTAGCGCATAGGTGTAGGCCACAATCAAATTCCTTAACTCACCAGTGAGTTGGGATTCCCTCATGTCCATGCATTAGGAAGACATTACAGTAACCTTCCTTACGTAAACCCCATTCACTATTTCCACTCCATAGCGGCACCTAGGAAGCCCTTGCGTATAACCCATTCACCATTACCGCTCCACAAAGGCACCTAGGAAACTTCCTTCAGTATGCCGCATTCACCATTTCCCCTCCATAGCCACACCCGAGTAGCTTCCTTGCATAAGCCCCATTCACCATTGCTGCTCCATAGAGGCACCCGAGAAGCTTCTTTTTGTAAGCCCCATTCACCATTGTTTCTCCATAGCGGCACCTAAACAGCTTCCGTGAGTAATCCCCATTCAAAATTACTACTCCATTGCGGCACCTAGCCATCTTCCTTGCGTAAGCCCCATCCATCTATTTCCAGTCCATAGAGGCACATGGGAAGCTTCCTTTAATAATCCCCATTCACCATTTTCATCCTATAGCGGCACATGGGAAACTTCCTTGCGTAAGCCCCATCCATTCATTGCCACTCCATAGTGGAACCTATTCAGCTTCCTTGCTTAAGCCCCATTCACCTTTATCGCTCCATAGTGGCACCTGGGCGGCTTCCTTGCATAATCCCAATTATCTATTTCCGCTCCATTGAGGCACCCAAGTAGCTCCCTTACATAATTACCTTTCGCCATTTCCACTCCATATCAGCACCATGGCAGATTCTTTGTGTAATCCCCATCCATCCACCATAAAGGTACCCAGGTATTATCCTTGCGTAATCGCCATTCACCATTGTTGCTCCATAGCAACACCGGGGCGACTTCCTTGCCAAATCCCTATTCACCTTTGTCGCTCCATAGTGGCACCGAGACATCTTCCTTGCATTAACCCGTTTGACCATTTACACTCCATAGTGACACCAGGACAACAACCTTACGTAAACCCCATTCACTATTGTCGCTTCATAGCGGCACTCGAGAAGCTTCCTTGCGTAAGCCCCATTCACCAATGCTGCTCTGTATAATCACCAGGTATATTCTTTGTGTAACCCCCATTCTCCATTGCCACTCTATAGCGGCACCCTGGTAGATTACTTACCTAAACCACATCAACCTTTGCCACTTCTTAGCGGCATCCAACAACTTCCTTGCATAATCCCCATTAACCAACCTTCATGGATGCACCTTGTGACCCTGATCGTTGAGTATTTTCTGCCTCTTGTTTCTCACACCGACCATGACTCACGTGGGATTATAGTAAGCATCAAGAATGACATCCTCTCTAGTAAACCTAGAGTGTAAGCCCCAAACTCTCCCTAACTATGTGTTATTTGATCATTGCCAAGGAAAGGTATGTGGAAAGCCTCCTATAGGTTCAAGCCAAACACCCATTGGGTCCAACCACCATTCATGTCAGTTCTCACTCCTTCTGATGTACATGGACTTTAATAATTTCCAAGGAAAGGTACGTAGTATGCCTCCCTAAGATTCATGCCCAAAAACCATTGGTCACGACCATCTTCACATTGGCTCCCCAAAATCCCTCCTTAACTACATGGACTTTGATCCTTGCCAAGGCAAGGTACGTATGAATCATCCCTATGGTTCAAAGCCACCACCCAATGGTCCCGAAAATCTTCACGTCGGTTCCCACTCCTCCTAAAATATGTGGTCTCTGATCTTGGTAATGGCAAGGTATGTATGAAGCATCCCTGAGGATCATGCCCACCATACACTTAGTCCTGAACTCTCCACGTTGGTCCACCCTCATCCTACACGATGTTAAACTATACGCCCCATTTTCGTTCTGAAAGAAATTAAAATATACCCATTCGAACTACATGGGATTTGATCCGTGTCTCATAGACAATGTACATAGGAAGCCTCCCTGAGTTTCAACCCCATCCAACAGTAAGCGGTTGGGACCTTCATCTAGCGGTAAGCCATTGTGACCCCCATTCAGCGGTAAGTCATTGAAGTCCCCAATAGATGGTAAACCATCTTCAGATAAACTACATAGACTTTTATTCCCTACCACAGGGATACACAGAAAGCCTACTCATGGTTCAAGCCCTTAAATTATATATCATCCGGATCTCTCCCTCGAGCCTATGTGTTTTTTGAAGGTCATGACCCAACCTGGAGGTTCTATTTCTTCGAGATCCCATCCATGAATCCATTCTCATGGGTCCCCTCTTTAGATGTCACATCATCCCACTGAACTACGCGGACTTCGATTCCCTACCATGGAGATATATAGGAAGTCTTTTCAAGGATGAAGCCAAACATCACCATTTTCCTCACATTGGTTCCATATCATTCCCCCTACACCTCATTCAACACTCCATCATCTATCCTGATTCTTACCCAGGCCACCACATCTCGGTGGGATCATGTCATCCACCTCCTCACTACTTATAAAAGTAACAGGGCCGCTTCCTATGCTTAATCCACAGCATGTATCCAAGTTGTTGTTCTTTCTATACACCCTGACTCATCAGCCCTTCGAACTACGTGGTCTTAGATCCCTCTCATATACACATGGTACGTATAAAAACTCCAAGAGGTTCAACCCCATCCAATGGTAAACCTTGGTGTTCCCCCATTCTGGGGTTCCCACTCCATGATCTTCCCTCAATGGTGTCCAGATCATCCTTCACGGTGCAACATATTCCCTTTAGGGGGCACACTATCCTAGGACTGCATCGATCCACCAAATAATCTTTGTAGTTGTTCCCTCTTAGGGATTTACAAATCTGATCAGTCTCAATGGGACATTTTGATCACCCTCATTCCATCTCTGAACGATGTTAAAATCTTGGCCTAACTTGTGTTAAACACGATATGCCTATGGAAGACATCGGAAGACATGCCTTTGGTGTAACTATCTCCACTAGATGTTAAACTCACGACATACCACGTGTGAAACAGGGGAAGCTGAGGAAAACCTTAGAGACTTGACTCCAGCATAAGATACCACATGAACAATGTTTGATGCCTCATGTTCTGTACCCTGGAGATTCCCTCTTATGAGGAAGAATACAGGTTCCCCAATGTCCATGCATCCAGAGATGCCCTAACATGCTGGATGTTGTCATTTATTCAGACCAAAGGTTTCTACCATGTCAAGACCCCATATAATGTCTTTATGGAATATGTGTAATTAACAGGCGTCTACTACAATATGGAACCAGGAACGAGATTCAAGAACCATGACTTAGTCTATAAGGGAAACCCGAACAAGTTGAAGAGCTTCGAGGAGGAATCCATGGATGGAAAAACTGACATCCTATCATCCTGTTTCGTTCAAGGATAAAAAGTCCATGAATAAGCAATGAATGTCACCCACCTTTGGAAAGGGAGAATGCCGAGCAATAGCTTTGCACCCTCCATGAACAGATGCACGTGCCCCAGAAAAAGCATCAGAAACAATCATATCATAACATGTGGAATAATATATAGGTTTCATAATCATTTCATCAAAATAATAACCTATAGAATGATGTGGGCTCCCAAAGCATATATAATGTGAATTCAAATTTTGTTTCATAAACATCATATCATTAAAAAATAAAATATATAATTAATGAATTGAATATAACCTTAGATATTATTCAAAATAAGGTATGTGTAAAACCAACATATTTCATTTTAGGTGGGAAATAATTTTGAAAAATATTTAAAAACAAATAATTAGGAAATTATCATTTCTCCTTCAAAAAATAATTTTTAAAACGTAAAACCTTTTGAAAACATTTTTCAAAAAAAAAATAAACGCATAAAAATATAATGTAAGCATTGAAAACATTTAAAAATCCATTTTTCCTTTGAAACCATTTGAAGGGTATTGAAAACCTTTTTAAAACAGATTTTCTTCGAAATCTTATTAAAAGAGCTTGAAAAACTTTTTAAGACCACATTCACTGAAACATACTTTCAAAAATTATAATGAAATTCGGAAATGATTTTAAAACAATTTCATTGAAAATGAATTAAAAAAAATCATCAAATTTAATCTATTAAACATACAATGGAGGCATCAATGAAGTGAAAATAGGTAAATTTGTACAAGCCATACATGGTCAAAAGTACATTTCTTAACCATGATTAGTAGGTAAGAAAAATAACTCAACCGAAAATCACCTAGAACATTTCTTTGAAAACATTTGTAAAATAAAAAAATGATAAATTTTCTTTAATTATAATATGAGAACAGTAGAATAATCTTGTAATCACTTTATGGAAGTCATTGATTTGAAAGAATAAGAATTTCCAATATAATGAGTGTGAAACTCATATTTTTGTAAAAACATTTTCGTAATTATCATAAGTAAAAAATTCTTAAAAATGCTAATAATACATAAATTCATAAATAATATACCGAGAAAATGAAATTCATGAGTTTTCATGAAATATGGATGGTAATATTGCATAAAAAAATAGGATAAAAATTCTTTATAAATGGGGTGATTGTTTGAATAAATTCTTACCACATGGTATTTTTGAATCAAACACCCCATATATGAAAATGAAATTAAATGAAGCATAAGATTTCATGTAAATAAGAAGATTAATTATATAACATTTTTGAGGCAATTTATAAACATCATAATAAAATATATTTGTATAAAATGACATTGTATCAAAGAAGTAAAATTAAGAGAAAATTATGTTACTCATCTGGTAAATTTTGAAACTAAAACCCCATGATATATATATCAAAAAATATTTATGAAAATACCCAAATATTAGAGTATAAGTGGCATAGAATACATTTATGGGTAGTATATACAACACAAACATAAGTAACTGGTAAATATGGGATGTATCTCCTATAAAAAAAGTCTGAGATGGAATTCCCTTACCCTATGTCTTTACACTCTTCATACAAATACACTATTATTGTATAATAAATTAATATATATTATATATATTTTGAATAAGAATATTATTATTTCTAATACTAGATATGGTTTTATTATGACCATTTATTACTTTTTGTTAACAATTCGTTGTTATAGTTTTACATTGGGTAATATCTTATTTATTATTTTCATGTGTTTTAGTTTTTTATATTTTTTCCTTATACTTATATCACGATTTCCATAATGTAAACACTAATATAAATATTATTTATATTTAATATATGGGTATTATAATAATCGACAAGATATAAAAATAAAAAATAGAATACCTTGTTCCTAGAGATGGTGGGTTTTTTGTATGCATGAACTTCATTTTCATTTTTTATTTTTATTAAAATAAATAGAATAAACGACATATAATTATATATACATAACAAATTATTTAACATGTGGAGAATAAAGATTATATTACTCGAAGTGAAACCTTAACATATAATTACTAATAAGCACGTAATATAGTGTGCTAATGAAACAATATATGGTGTTAAATATAAGAATATTATTCTATAGAAGATGTTTAATGAACATAATTATATTATAATGTAATATTGTATGAGTATAAATAAAAAAACACAAAAGTTAATTGAATTTTATCTCACCCTTTATTTCTGTGAGATACATGCCTTATTCCCCATTCATTTGTTTTGTGTGGAGATTATACTAATGATGAAGATCAGATTTTAATATATTTTATAATATAAATCAATGTTTATAATCCCACCATAGTGTTATTGGATGGTTAATTGTCGCGTTTTTAGGTTTTAGTGTTATTTTTAACATAAATGTGAAAATTGCATAATTCTAGTTTTTAGAGAGATTTTTACGTCAAGGGTATTTTAGTCATTTAAAGGAATATATATGTCCAAATATTGTGATTAAAAATTTTATAGAATTCCGATTTTATTTCCTTCAACATTGTATTATGTACCAAGATCTTCTTCAACCATCTAAAGGGTCTAAAAATTCATTGAAGTTGGATAGTTTTCTGGGCAGACAGCGTGGACCCCACCACTATAACGAAACCTGAACACGACCTACAAATATTAAAATGAGATGGTTACACCTGGGATAGAAATATGACAGATATGGTCGGCTATACAATAAATATGGGGTAGTTTTGAAGTCATTAAGGTAGCCATTGAATGACATACTTTTGGAAGAACGTTCCTGAAAACTTCGTCTAGAAACAGAAACTGCTAATGAAAAATTCATAACGCCTACATACTAACACCAAAAGCAATGAAATTTGGATGATGAACAGACAATAGATTTATGAAGAACATTGAAGAATGAGTCAAGCATGAAACAACCCATTAATGGGTCAAAAACATGACCACATTTGGAGGACAGAAATTTGTCAATAAAAAGAGAGGTGCTCCCTACGTCTCAAATCATGCCAATCCTTCCTAACATCATCCGGGGGATCCAAGGAGAGGAGGTCAAGGGAAACTAATATTTTTATTCATTATTTATTTTATTTTAATTTTATTTTTCTTTTCTCAGATAATGAATTAATATATTTTTTATTAAAGTGTTTTTTCTTCGTTCACCCCATTTCTCTTCTAATATCAATCTCAGTCTCTCTCATCCATCTTTCCATTGTGATCTCTATGCATTTCACCATGTAAAGTGACTAACTCGAGGCATGGGCCCATGGGAGGTTTCACTATGTTTTTTATTATTGCACACCAATTTTAAATTATTTAAATTTATTTGTGGTGGAGACGGAAATATTGCACGGGTACGCCGGTCGTCCACCACGACACTATTTCTAAATCCATTTATTTTCATTGATTAATCATTTTACATTTCTTCTCTTAGGAAAAACCTTCATACCGTGGAGTTGGGGTTGTTATAAGGGATAAAAAGGCATACGGTAGATCCGGGTCTTGTAGGGATAACATTGTCGGTTGAGGTGTTACCCTACATGATTACTGGCAGAGGTGTGGTTTGGTGTGCGAGACACATCCTAATATCACACACTTAATAAATCAAAGGAATGTAATTCATTAATGATGTTTCATAAAATTAATTATCAAATTGAATTTAAATAATAAATAAATGATGAATGAACTTGTGTTATCCAACCCTAGGACCAATACCATTCATCCCTAATTTAATTCTTTCTGCATCTGCATCATCATTTATATTTAAAGTTTTCATTTCATTATTTTAATTTCAATATTTTTAAAAACCCATAATACTATCATTTATAGTAAATTATAAAAACAAACAAAAATAATTAGAATAGGTTAAATAGAATCAGTGATTGAACTGACTACAAACAATCCTCAAGTGAGATGACCCTGATCAGCCATTGTACTGTATTTGGAAAATAAATTTGCTATTGCCATGCCCTGCGACAGGCTTGCGTGAAAACTAGCACCGTTTCTAGGGATCTAAGAAGTTATTTTGATAATTTTTTTAAAATTCACATTTTTTAAATAAATTTTTTTCATTATAATAAACTTTTTAAAAAATATGTTTTCCATAATTTATTCAAATTAAATTTTTTATGCATTGGAATATTACTCACAGGTATAATATCAAGAACCATAAATTGATTATTGTGATCTAAATGACCGGGTTGAGAGGGTTAGTAATAATATGGATGATTTGGGAAGGAAAATGAATGGGCATTTGACTATGTTCGTGCAAGGATGGATCAACCCGACCCTGAGCCAGAGCAAGAACCTAAGATAGTGGTGGAATATATTTCACCACACATCATTGAAGAACGAGAGGAGGTAAATTTTTGGGTACCTAAGGACTCATTCATCCTCACTCAACCAATTCTTCCTGAGATAGATGAAAAGTAGGATGACTTTCCTACTGAGCCAAATGTGGGAGATCAACAATAATTGGATAAATTATGGAATGAATGTGCATATCTTCATGATCTCCCAAAGCCTTGAAAAGAAGAAGAGCCAGGACAACTGAAAGGAGACCCCACCTAATTGGTGGAATTTGATGTCAAGATGCCGGAGACCGACTACCTACCTCCATCCTGTGATAATTAACTCCAAGTGGAACTTTAAATTAAAAAAGTGATTGAACCAGAACCAAATCAGGGAGATGATCCTTCCATGAAATCTACCTTTCCTTATTTCATTCAATCCAATTTGAGAATCACTCCTTATAATTTTAAATTTTCAGATTTTGTCAATACTTACATTTCCCTAATAAAAGATGAAAAGGAATATGAACCTGTTGAGGAACACCTGATTCTACTTAAAGAAATTAAAGATTCATTAGAGGTAGTACAAGAAGTGAAGAATAAGGTTGAACAAGTAGCAACTAATGAAGAGGATGCTCCATACATCATCCTACCCCCTTCCATGAAAATTGTAACAAATTGTGAAGGGGCAGATCTGGTATACACTATCCAAGGTGTTATCCTCAATAAGGACAAGGAACTACAAGATGGGGAGATGCACATGTTTTGGTTTAAATCAAAGAAGCCTTATCCACCAACAGATCATGGATAAAAGCTGTCACTGCCCTCTAGAGGTAGTAAAATATGTGAGGGCCCACTTGGGGGATAATACCATGATTTTTCCTTTACATTCTTTATAGTAATTTAATTTAATTTTAAATATTCGGAATTTAGATTTCAAATTCAATATTAGGAACTAGTCTAGAATGTGGCCCCCTCCCTTTTTTCATTTTGAGCTTAAATTAATTTATCCTTGTGATTAATTGAGTAATTTTGCTTTTGTAGGATCATGAAGGCAGAAGGAAGCCCAGAGAATTAAAGGAAGAGGACCAAATCTTCATTTTAAATGGGAGTGAAATTTTTATGATTATCATTTAAACTCCATTAATTTTTTGGTCCAAAACACATTTTGAGCTTTAATGAATAATCTTATAACTTTTCACACATCAATTTATTTTTAAAGAGTTGACATGATTTTTGAAATAATGGATTTTAAATGATTGTTGATATGAATTCTTTTTCCATGAACTTGATTTTCAAGAATTTTTATGAGTTTGACTAATTTTTTAAATCCAAACCTATGAAACACTGACAGAAAATATTTTCCAATCCTTTGAGGTATTCTAAGCCAGTTTTACATATTTTTCCTAATACCCACACTTTCATGATGGAAACATGAATTTTGTGTGAGAACAAGAATTTGTGAATAATTCTCTTCCGAAGATTTGTATTTCATGGAATGTATTTGAAGTGGTTTAGGCATCTATTTAGATAGCCACATTTTATTTTCAGAATCACCTTTTCATTTATCCTTCGTAATCCCTTATATTCCATACATTTCCTTACCGGATTAAGCCACATTACAAGCCAGGTTTTCCTTACCTACCCTCACTTTTAGTATTTTTTCATGGTTATTTCAAATTTGAGTGCAGGGGAAGGGCCTTTCATGTGCGTTTAATGGGATTTGTATCATTTCTATGTGGTTCTAGGTTTGTGTAAAAAATTTGGGTAGTGGAAAATAGGATAATTGGGTATGTGTCGTCATTTCATTGTGGTTTATTTGTTTCATCCATTTCTCCTTAAAAAAGAAAAAAATATATATGGGCTTGAATTAATCATTTTAATTCTTTTTATGGCTCATATCCCTGTCAAAATTCAAGTGAATTAATTTTCATTCATCCATTATATTCAATTTCCAGCTCATCCTCCATGAAAAAAAAAGAAAAAAATGAAAATAAAGTCGTGCCTTTCAGGAGATTTGAAAAAAGGGAGAAATTAGATGATATCATTCATTATAATCATGTCTTAGATCATGTACCATGTAATGGGAGGGGTTGTGTTGTTTTTTAGATTTTCAAGTGGTATTGAGAGAGTAATTTCCTGTGTTTTACCTTGATTTAATCATGCATTATACTTAAAAAAGACTAACCTCCACTTTCTAGCCTGTAACTTTTTTCAATAATTTTCCCACCAACCTTAAGCTAGAGAATAATTTTAACCATTAATTAAATACCTCATGATTGAATTCATTTTATTTTTTCACATTGTGGAGAAATGATAATTTTCATAATCCTATGGTGATACATGCGATTTCCAAGTATGAGCATAAATCTAGAATCAATTTCTCTTGAGTGAAGATTGACATAAAATTCAATGTGAGGTAGGTTTTGATTGGGTCATGGATTGATTTATGAGGTTGAATAAATTTGAATGATTTAAATTAAAATGGGAGAGAACTTTTTTTATATATGAACATGATGGACTTCTATTTTGGATAATATCGTTGATATTTTTGCATTTTTGATTGTTATGTGGAATTTAATTTGGATATAAGATAATTGCCCAGGAGTGCAATGTTAAAGTGTGGAGGAGTGATGAAGCTCAAATTTTAATATATTTTATACTAAAAATAATTTTTTATAATCCCAATATAGTGTTATTGGATGGGTAATTGTCAGTTTTTTAGGTTCTAGTGTTATTTTGAGCCAAAATGTGGAAATCGCCAAATTCTGGATTTTAGTCACATTTTTGCATCAAGGATATATTAGAAATTTCATGGAAAATATATATCCAAATATTTAGATTAAAATTTTTCTATATTTCCGATTTTATTTCATTCAACTTTGTCTTCTGGACCATGAGCATATTCAGCCATCTAAAAGGCCTAAAAATTCATTAAAGTTGGACATTTTTTCGGGCGGATAGTGTGGACCACACCACTGTAACGGAACCTAAACATGGAATAAACATATTCAAATGAGGTTTTTTTACCGAGTATAGCCTGAGGACAGATATTTCCGGCTCTAAAATAAAGTTGGGGGAGTTTTGAAGTCAATAAGGAGGCCATTGAATGATATACTTTTGGAGGAACCTTCTTGGATGCTTTCTCCAAAAACAGAAACCGCCAATGAAAAATTCATAATTCCATCATCATGTGTCCAAAGGGGCTGAAATTGAAGGATGAATGGAAAAAAGATTTATTAAAAACGTTGAATAAATGGTCCACATGTGAAGAGTCCCATTAATGGGTCACAAATGTAAAAAAATTCGGAGGACAGAAATCTGACTATAAAAAGAGAGGAGCTCCCTACCTTTCAAATCATTCCAATCCTTCCCAACATCATCCGGGGGAACCGAGGAGATAAAGACAAGGGCCATTTAGATTTTTATTCTTTCTTTATTTTATTTTTATTTTATTTTTCTGTTCTCATGTAATGAATTCATATATTTTATATTAAAGTGTTTCCTTTTCTTCGTTCACACATTTTCTCTTCTAATCTCAATCTCAGTCTCTCTCTTCCATATTTCCATTGTGATATCTATGCAATTCTCTATGGAAAGTGACTAACTCATGGCTTCGGATAGGGTAGGTTTCCCAATATTCTTTATTATTTCACTTCAATTAATTTTATTTAAAATTTTTTGTGGTGGAGACGGGAATATTGCATGGGTACGGCGATTGTCCACCACGACACTATTTCCAAATCAATTTATTTTCATTGATTAATCATTTTCCCTCACTTCTCTTGGGAAAAACCATCATATAGTGGAGTTGATGTTGATATAAGTGATGAAACAACATACGGTGGAGCCCGGTCTTGTAGGAATAACATTCTCGGTTGAAGTGTTACCCTATATGATTACTGGAGGAGGTGTGGTTTGGTGTGCCAGATGCATCCTAAAATCACACACTTAATAAATCAAAGGAAAGTAATTAATTAATAAGGTTTCATAAAATGAATTATAAAATTTAATTTAATAAATAAATAAATAATGAATGAACTCGTGTTATCCTACCCTAGGACTAGGACCTTTCTTCCCTAATTCCATTTTTTCCGCATCTACATCTAAATTTAAATTTATAGTATTCATTTCATTATTTTAATTTCACTACTCCAAAAAACACCTAAAAATTTAATTTTTAGTAAATTAAAAAATCAAACAAAAATAATTAGTATAGGTGAAATAGAATCAGTGATTGAACTGACTACAAATGCTCCTCAAGTGAAACAACCCTGGTCATCCATTATGCTGCACTAGGAAAATAAATTTTCTTTTCCCACGCCCCACAACAGGTGTGCATCAACTAACCATGAATGTATTCTATGCCTAAAATAATTAAATCTATGGGCATTTAAATAACCATTTTATGATATTTATTTTATTGGTTTTATGATCCAAATGTTACCAAATTGGTAATGAAATGTTTTCTCAATTTCCCTTCTTTGAGACACAAGCCATGTAATACACTTATGTTTTTATATGAGGTGTAAAAACTTCCATTGAAATGTTATACCATAGATCTAATTATTTTCATGATATTATAAGTTTAATGTAATCTCATATTTCTACAGAGAGTTTATGATTCAAATATACCATGTGGAAAGAGTTTGTTGAATCAATATAACCATCTATCATGTTTTTTATGATCATATTTTCACTTATGAAATCTTATGATCCATATTTCAAAAAAAAACAGATCATATGATTAGTATTGATGTGTTTATGTATTAGTAATATTTTTATCAAAAATTGGAACTTAAGATAATTAATAAAATGTTTTTATAAATATAACATTACCTTTCTATTTGGATGAAAATTTGTATACCTTCAAAACCAAGATTTCCAGAAAAGGATTCCAAGAGTATTCTAAAAATATCCTATGACCATTAAAAGATATTTTTATCCTTTTTTTATAAAAAATGTTTTCAAAGGAATATTATTGTCTCATTCAAAATGAGGAATTATAATTTTTTTTACCAATAAAACTGGTGAGACATGTAAAAATATATATCAGTATAGAGGTATGAAAACGTGATCATAACATTAGAATATCATACACTGCATATCAACGATCGTAGACATGAATCCAGGAATAAATAATGGTAGTTCATATTACATGATTCAGAAATAAATAAATAACATAATCTATGAATTCATAACCTAGGAATTTGATATTTAATTTTTTAAATCACATAATAATATAATATGATATCTATAGTAGTCAAGTCATCGCTTCCAAGACAATCACGATAGTATGTTTTCACTCCAAAAACCATCTTGGTAGTCATGGATCACTCTCATGGCGATCGTAGTAGCATGAGTTCACTCCACAAACCATCTTGGTATTCATTGTTCAATCTATTTTCCATATTATTAGTCATTATTAACTCCCAAGACCATCATAGACTACATAATGAGATGTAATTATTTACCCAATGCATTAGAGGGTGATACATGTCCCACCCATATCATAATGAAATCAAACATACATGTTACACATGATCATAAATGATCATTTAATAACATATGAATGGAAATGTGTATCATAAATATATAATCATGTCATAACCTATGGATAAATATGCAAGTTTCATAATCATTTCATCAAAAGTATAACCCATGAATAAAAAATAGATTTCATAGAAATATAAAACGTTAAAGATTAATGTGTTTCATAAAGACCATTACATCCATAAAAAATTATTTAGAAAAATAATATGAAAGGGAGCCTTTATATCGTTTCTAAGAAAGGCATGAGTAACATCAATGGATATTATATTTTATGGGATTTAATTTTAAATGTTATTTTCATTAACTTTCTTGAGGAAAATAACCTTCATCATTGAAAATTGATTTTTAAAATATAATCCATTTTTAATACTAATTTATTTTAAAAAAACTGAAATTAAAAAATGGAATATTGAAAAAAAAATTAAAACCCTTTTCCTTGATAGTTATAAATATGATTGAAAATCATTTCAAAACTATTTCCCATGTAAACATACAAAGGACTCTTAAAAACCATTTAAAACATAAATAAAATTTACAAATTTCATAGAATGTATATGTAAATTACTATAAATTTCATAATAATAATCATAAAATACATTCATGATTATTAAATGCATGAGACAAAATCAAATATTTGTGGAAAAGGCATTTATCTCCCTCATTTAAAATGTGAGAAGAAATTCTCTTACCTTGTGTCTTGATTATCTTCATACTCCTACATGATTCATGTATAAAAATGTATGTTTATTGTAAATATTTTACAGATTAATATTTTTAAATGTAATACCATATATGTTGTGATTATGATCATTTATTACTCGCTTTTTAAATATTCCTATTTAAGGTTTCACTCTGGGTAATATCATCTTTGTTCTTTGCATCTGTCATAATTTGTTATATCTTTTGGTCCTTATGAATATATCCTTATTTCCAGAATGTAATCAATTATATATATATATATATATCATTCATATTAATTATATGTGTATCATAATAATCTATAGGATGTATATATATATGGAATGGAAGACACAATTCATGGAGACAGTAGGCCATATGTACAAATGAATGTGGTTTCCATTTTATTTTTATATTGGATGAAAGACAGTTAATGATATATATATATATGTATTTATGAATATATATATATATATATATGTTATATTACCATTTTTAAATCATATATATCATATATGTGTAGTAATCACTTCCTTAATATATTCTATGTAGTGTGTGAACGAATCATATTTCTTTGAGTAGGAGATAGTCCACAGTTCCTCAAATGAAATTATCATCTTAGAATTAAATAAAAATTGTAATGAAATGTGGGATAAAATGAATACAGAAGATTTAATACATAATAAATATAATATATGAAATATATAAAAGAGTTTCCAGTAAAATTTCTACCAAGAGAGCCAATAAAGAAAAATTGAATAATCATCGTTTTGAGAGATGGTTGTTCGACATCCACATAAATGGAATGTTTGTTACCCATTATATAGAGGTGTGTTTTAGTATTGGTAAGACCCCTAATTTAGAAACAACCCATTATATTTATGATATAAGTGTATTCATATTATAATGAAATATGGATATTTTAGGGGGTGGAGAATGAAAATTAAAATAAGAAGCTTCAGGAAGGACATTACCACTTATTCTGGTAACTCATTATGGTTTTAACCAAATGGATTCTTTTATGGATTTATTTTAAAAGGTTGGATTCAAGTATTAATGGAAATTTTTTATAAGGTAATTTGGTAGAGTTTTTGTTTGATCCATGGTGGCTTGAGAGGCGAGAGTTTGTTGGAGGGGAGGATACAATTTATAGTATTGGGGGATTTTCACTCATGTAATATTTTGGGAAAAAGAAACCCCAAAAACATTTTTTTATTGAAATCGGATACAATAATTGTTCAAAGAATATACAAGGGAGTATAGGGTAGAAATAATTTTAGAAAATGTAATTTTGACATGTTTTTTATGTCATATCATGTCTCATGTTTATGTTTTAGTCCCTTGTTAAGCTTAATTTAATCATATTCATTGTTATTAACTTTAATTCCCTTAAAAAAATTTTAGGATGAAAAAATAAGATGATATTATAGGAAATCATAAATTATTATTATAAAAAATATTATATATATATTTATAAATTCTAATCACATAGGTTGTAGAAATAAATTTAAATTTAATCCCGTAGATGGGATGACAACTCGAGTTAAAAAAACATCCAAATGTTTTCTAGTTTTTTATAACTGATTTAAATTTGAAATTTATTCCAATAACCTAAATTTGATATATTTTAAAATAAATGATCTATTTATAATTGAAATTAAATAAAAAATTTAACATAACATTATAAATGAATTTGATGGAGTATTTTTTTTGAGTTAATGTATACTATTTTTCATTATTCATTAAAAATAAAACATCATAAAAAATTTCAAAAAAATCACCAAAACCTAATTCTTATTTATCTCATTCAAGAATGATGTTTATTTTGACATATTAAATTTATAAAAGTTCTAATATATATTATTAAAATAGGTTCACCATCCAAAATAATTAAAATCACCATAATAAAAATATAGGTTTTTATGCGTAATGTTGGGTTTGTTCTTATCTTATGCATGTTTAATATATTAAATTAATATTAAAAATATTTCATTGAGTATAATATATATATATTTATATTACATTAATATCAATTAAAAATTGTAATTAATTAAATTTATTAGGATAAAACAACATTTTGAGCATAAAAAAAGTTTTCTATAATAATACATCATTTATATTCAATTGGTTCATATATTCCTTATAACTAAAGAAATAAATATTTATTTTGTTAAACCAATGGTTATAATAAGTTAGTTAATATTTTTAATATATGATAACATAATATATAGGTTATGTCTAAATATATTATTTAATAATATTTTATTAATATATAGTTTTTTTGGAAAAACATGGTCTAACATTGGGATTTGGATATTCTCTGATGTACCCTATTATTTCAGGTTTGGTATTTCTTCTCATGTACTCTATTGTTTCAGGAATGGTATTTCCTCTATTGTAACATCTTGTTTTGGTCTTGGAATGCCCCCACATATACCCTTTTAGCTAATAAAAAATTATTATTTCCCCATTCATTATAGTGAGATTTTTCTCCCCCCATCTCATAATGAAATCATACAAACATGTGAAAATAACTCATAAAAATTATCATAACCCAAGAAATGAAATTGGTGTTATAAACATGAAATTAAACCTTAACCAGTGGAAAAATAAATTGGATTCGTAATATTTTTATCAAATCATAATCAGTGAAAAGATATGTGTTTCATAGACTCATAACATGTGAAAGAGAAATGGATTTTGTAAAAATAATACCATATAACATAAATCTTTCAAAGAAAGAATATAAAGGGAATCATTGAGTCATTTACATAGAAAATAATTAGTAATACAAAAAAATGTCATCCTAGATGGGAAAATTTTTGAAATGTCTTTTCAGAGAACATCATGACGAAATTATCATTTCTCCTTTAAAAAAATTAATCTAAAAAAATTAAACTATTGGAAACCATTTTTATAAAAATAGACACAAAAAATAATTAATGAAGAAATCCATAAATGTTGGAATACTTTTTCCTTAGAAAAAATGTAGAGGATATTAATTTTTTTTGAAAACCATTTTATTGAAAATTGTTTTTTTTTAAATCATAAAAATTAACCTATTAAATTTGAAAATTAAGGTCCAATGAAAGGATAACGGGTAAATTTTTACATGTCTTATAAGGTAAAAGGAATATTCCTTTTACATGGTAAATAGTTTGGAAAATAGTCATGTTTAGAGAGAGATAGTAGGATTACCTTGAAACACTTGGATAAAAATGGTAAAAATATATTTTAATTAACATAGGATATTATTAGAATATTCTTGTAATCATTTTCTGAACGCATGGTTTTAATGGAGTAAATATTTCCATCCAAAGAGATAGGCAAGGTTATATTTTCATATAAAAATTTTCTAAAGTATTATAAATTTAAAGGGATTAATAAATGTTAATAATACATGAATAAATGAAAACATACCATCGGATAAGAAAATAAATGACTGCTTGTGAAATATTAAATATAGGATTCCATGAATACAAACATGGTCATATATAATCTCGATAAATAGTTAGATTGTCTCATTAAACTATTACCCAATGGTAACATTGAATCATAATATCCATGTAATAAAATGATATTAAATAGATATTTAAAATATCACTAAAATAAGTAAATTTATGTTATAACATTTCAATGTCAGTTTCTACACCATATACATAAAACTAGGTGTATAACAAAGAATGTGTCTCTTAGAAGAAATCGATACAAAATTACTTTACTGATTTGGTAACTTTTGAAACATAAAATACATGATAGAAATATCATAAATGGTAATTTGCGTTACAATATATTTAATTATATGAGTCATAAAATACATTCATGGGAAGTATATACACTATATAGAATAAGTGAGCAGTGAATTTTGAATGTATCTAATGAAAAAAAGTGAGATGAAATTTCGTTACCTTGGGTATTGACACTCATTATATATGTTTAAACCAAAATTATAATAAAGTAATGTTTATTATAAATATTTTTTAGAACCATATTTTTACTTATAACACAATATATTGTTTGATTATTACTTTACATTACACGCTTGATAAATATTTCATGTTAAGTTTACGCTTTAGGTAATATTATATTTTTCTAAGCTTCTGTACTAATTTGTTATGCATTGGGTATTTATAGTTGTTTCATGATTTCTATAATGTAAACCATGATATAAATATAATATATTTTTATTATATTTTTATTATAAAATGCTACATAATATTGAATTATGAAAATTAATACACCTTTTAGGGAGACGATTGGTCGTTAGTAAGCAAGAATATTGTTTCCATTTTATTATCATGTTGTAAGTAAGAGTGAAAATGAAATATTCCAATATATGTATATAATATAATTACAGTAGAATTATTATGTCATATATATTATATATTTTCACTAAACATATCATTAATATATTCTAGGTAGTGTTAGAACGGATCAGATCACATAGAGGGGGTAGTAGTCTACACTTCCTAAAAAGAAATTATCTTATTTACACAAGATGGAAAGCATATTTGTACATTTAAAATTAAAATAATAGAAGTATAAACACATTAGAAATATCATATATAGATATATAGATATATTTTTTATCATAATGTCCTCCATGAGAGACTGTAAAGGAAAAATGAACAATCATCTTTTTGTGAGGTTGTAGTTCATCGTACTTGTAAACAATATATTCATTACCAATTATAAGGAAGTGTGTGTCAGGCTAGATTGATACCCTATCATAAAAAATAACAGCATATTTATAATAGTGTTGTTATTATATTGTAATTAAATAAGGAAAAAATATTGTATCTTTATGAAGGATGTTACCTCTTTTTTCAGGTAACTCTTTTTGGTTACACCATTGTGATTCCTTGAATTGAAGTCATCCAAAATGGAGGATTAAGTGAGTAAGGGAAAGGTTTTAAGGATATAAGTTTTATGATCATGGATGAACATAAGTGTATTGATAGGTTTGTGTGTGTGGTAATAGAGGAGGCCTTTAATAGTGGAGGAGGAGTGGCATTCTTGTAATATTTTATAAAATGGAACCACCACCCATGTTTTTTATCACATGTAAACCAAATAATGGTGAAAAGTAAAGATAAGGGAGTATAGAGTCTAAATATGTCTATAAAATGGATTTGAAAATACATTCTAGGTTATATTTGTCATAAATTTTAGAGTTTAGTCCCTTGTTAATATTAATTAAATATTAATCATTGCAATTAATTTTTATTACATTAACTATTCTTTCTTTATCAAAAACAATGTTTATATTATTATAACTTAGAAATTATTTTGATTCCAAATATGAAATCCATTTTTCAAAATCCCAATCATAGAAGTGAAAAAATTAATTTAAATTTAATCCCATGGATGGGATGATAAACTATGTTATTTAAGTAAAAACATTCAGAAGTATGCAAGGTTTTTATAACCAATTTTAAGGTAAAATTGATCCGAAATAAATAAATTTGGATAAATTCAAAAAAATTTGATATAATAATAAATAAAAATAAATAAAAATAATAACATAAACGTAAAAAAAATTATATTAAAACTGGTTATGATTTAGGTCACAACCATCTCAAAATTATATCATACATAAAAGTCCCACATTATCATAGCCAACCATATCATTACAGATGAAATGAAATGGGTGTCAGAAACATGTAATTATATATTAAATTATGATGAAGATAAAGGTTTCATAATTATTTCATCAATGAATAACCCCTGAAAATAAGCGGGTTTCATAAGAATATTACCCATGAAAGGGGAAACAATATTCATAAACAACACACCATTAAAAAATAAACCATACAAATAATGATTTGAATGGAATCATGGATCATACTTTAAACTGTGCATGAGTAACACAAATGGATGTCATCTTAGATTGGAATTATTTTTTGAAATATATTTAGAAAAACATCCTGAGAATATTATCCTTTCTCCATTAAAAAATTAATTCTAAAATGTAACATCTTTTGAAAACAATTTCCCTAAAAATAAACATGAAAAATTATAATGCAATCATTAAAAATAGTTCAAAATACTTTTTTGTTTTGAAAACATATATAGGATCTTTAAAATATTTTGAAATTTTTTTTCCTTAAAAATATATAAAAGATACTATGAAAAGATTTGAAAACAATTTATTTGAAAATAGACTGTTTTTATAAAAATTATAAAAATTAACGATTTGAATGTGGAGTGGTATATTCAAAGAAATTATGATGGATACATTTTTATATATCGAACATTCCTTTTACACTGTAAAATGATTTGAAAAATAACTTGATTAGAAAATGACAATAATATTCATTTTCAAAACCCTTTTTTTATTAAAAGGTTGAACATGTGTAGATTTTCTAAGGATTGTAGGAGAATAATATAATATTCATTGAAACCTTTTAGATAACATGGTATTAAATGAATATAGATTTCTGGCAGAAGAGAGAGGTAAAGTCATGAATTCATAAAAATAATTTATTAACAATCTTATGTACCAATGATTGTAAAAACGTAACAAATTCATGAATACATGTTGATTAATCAGAGGAGAGAAAATCCTTTAGATTTATTAAGATAAGGGTCGTAATATTTCATCCAATGAAGAATAATCATAAACAATATTAGAAAGTGAAAAGATTGTTTTAAGATACTTTTACCACTTGGTAACATTGAACCGTACACCCCATGAAAGAATATTAAATTACATAAAACCTAAAATATCATGAAAATAAAGAGATTCATGATATAAAATTTAAAAGGAATTATAAACAAATTATGGAAATGTTTTGGTTTATAATATTACATGTGTCACAAAGAAGAAAATTTTACACAAATTAATTTATTGATTTTGTAGATTATCAAACATAACCCCAACAAAATAAATATCAAAAAATGGATATATAAATATCCATAAATATAAGGTTAATAATAATAATATAATATAACAATGGGTAGTATAAACCTAACAAAAAAAGGAATGGGTGGTGAATAAAGCATATATCTCATGGAAATGAAAAGTGGGATGTAATTCCCTTACCTTGGGTATTGACACCCTTCGAACTCATACTATATTTCTATATAATAAATGTAAATTTATTATAAATACATTATATAATAATATTAATGTATCTAACACCATATATGGTTGGATTATGTCTTTATATTTCCATATTTTTAATAATTCTATGTTATGGTTTCTCTTTGTGTAATATCTTCTTTGTTCTTCGCATGCATCTTAATTTGTTATATAATTTGGCCCTTAAAATTACATAATGATTTCAAGAATGTAAATCATGATATATATATATATATATCATTTATATTAATTATATTTCTATTATAATATTTTATAGGATATAGAATAACAAAATGGAATACACCATTCATGGAGATGGTAAGCCGTATATAGGTATGGTCGTTGATTCCGTTTTATTATTGTATTAGAAGAAAGAGAGTAAATGAAATATAAATAAATAAATATATGTATATATATATCATTATTATAGTAGAATTATAATATAATATAAATAATATAATTACACTAAACACATCTTTTATACACTCCATGTAGCGTGTTAATGAGTCACACCGCTTTGAGGGGGAGGTAGTCCCACAACCTCAAAAAAGTCATATTATTTACACAAAATTGAATGTATAATGATATGTGTTTTAAATGTATAAAAAACATAAATAAAAAAAATTTATAATATATAACATATATAAATAGAGTTTCCATCATAATTTTCACCATGAAAAGCATTAATGGAAAAATTAACAAACATTGTTTTGTGTGGTAGTTGTTCCTTGTAGACATAAAAAGCACTTTCACTACCCCGTAGATGGAGGATTGTGTAAGTATGTGTCAAACCCTTAATTTAAAAATTATAAATATATTTTGGGAACTGGTGTTGTTATATAAGAATTAAATAAGGACATTTTAGGGGGTTTATAATGAAAATAACATAATGGAGCTTGAGGAAGGATGTTACCTCTTATTCAAGTATCCCCTTTTGATTTTTACCAAAAGTAAAACTAACGTTTGTAAATATAGATGAGAAATAATTTGTAAATATAATTTATAAATAACTCATGATGAAATTATATATTATCTTTTGACAATTTATTCTAAAAAGTCTATCATTTTGAAAAACTATTATCCGGAAAATAAACTCGAAAACTTATGAAGTAAGCATTGAAATAATTTTAAAACACTTTTTCAATTGAAAACTTATATATGAGCTTGAAAACCTTTTAAAAACTATTTTCATTGAAAATATATAAAAACACTAAAAACATCTTGAAAACAATTTATTTTAAAATATATATTAAAACATATTATTAAACATTATCTTTTTAAACATGAAAAGGAAGCATTAAGTAAATGACGAAATGTAAATTCTTACATGCCAAACAGTTATTTTTCACTGAAATAAGTTTAGAAAAGTTTGTTAATAAGAAAATTAAAATAATATTAATTTTTTAGAAACTATTTTTTTATAAAATTTTAAAATGGTTAAAAATTATTTCGAAATATAATTTGAGAATTGTATATTATTCTTGGAAATTTTTTCAGAAACATGGTTTTGAAGGAAGATAGATTTCCATCTAAAGAGAGAGGTAAAGTTGGCCATTCATAAAAAACACAATATTAACAATATAATGTACCAAAGAGTGGAAAATGGTAAAAATACATGAATATATCATGATTAAACAATTGAGAAAAAAAATCTTCAGAGTTTTTAAGAGATGGATAATAACATTTTATCCGAGGAGGTATAACCATAACCTATATCGAAAAGAGATGATATTGTTTCCACAAACTCTTAACACATGGTATAATAGAACCATACTTCTTATCTAATAAACAAATAAAATTAATGTAAAAATATCATTAAAATAATAATATTCATGATATATTATTTCAAAGTCATTATATACACCTCATGGAAAAATATAAGTTCATAACATTTCATTTGTCTTAAGGAGGGGAAATTGGGACAAAATTACTTTTCTGATTTGGTAAATTTTGAAACACAAACAACCAAAAATAAATATCAACAAATATATATTTAAATAATGAAAAAATTAATTATAATAATCTTAAAATATACCCATTGGATATATACACCCCACACCAAATTAATTAGTTGTGAATAAAGCATATATCTCACGAAAATGAAACATGAGGTGAAATTCCCTTACCTCAAGTACTAACACTCTTCATACTCATATTTGATTCATTTATAATAAACACAATTTTATTATAAATCATTTAAAAAATTATATTCTTATACTAATACCATATATGGGTTCATTATGACTTTATATTACCCACTTGTTAACAATTTTTTGTTAGGGTTTCACTTAAGGTAATATCCTCCTTGTTCTTCACATGTGTCATAATTTTTTATATATTTTGGTCCTCTTACTTATAGCATATTTTACAGAATGTAAACCATAATATATATATATATATATATCATGTATATTCAGTATATTTGTTTTATAATAATCCCTAGTATATAGAAGTAAAAAAATGGAATACACATTCCATGGTGACAGTAGGTAATACGTACACTAAAACATTAATTATGTATTATTTTCATACTAAATAAAATAATGAAAATTAAATATAAGTGTGTGTGTATATATAATCAATCCATTATTAAAATTACATCACATATATCATCTATGTTCACTAAATGCATCCTTAATACATTCCTTGTAGTGTGTGCATGAATCATATCACATTGGTAGTGTAGTAATACACAATTCCTCAAAAGAAATTAAGACGTAAATCATATTTTATGTTAGTGGTTATGAATATTTGTTTAAAAAAATTCCGAAACCCTACGATATACGCAAGTATAGAATTAATTCCTTAGTTAAAATAAAAAAATTTAATATATATGGAATATTTTTATTGAAAACATTTTTTTTGCTCATAAAGTTATTTTATACTAATAAATAAAATTAATTATAATTATTGAGTGATATAAATTTTTATATATACTACATATTCAACAAAATAGATTTTATATTCTTCCATTATATTTAAATTTAAAAATAAAATAACAATCACAATTTTATACATAAAATCAAATATTTTAATTAAGCACTTTTACAGCCTCTTAAAGGTGAACTCATTTTAAATAAATATTTTGAAACTTTAAAAATGTATATGTGTCAAAATAAAATTCATTTTTGATGTAAAAACATAACAATTAGTTTATGGGTATTTTTTGGTACTTTTCTGTGAATTTTCATTTTTTAATAAATATTGAAAAAAAATATTTAACTTAGAACTGCTTTTCATCTTCATTATTTATAATGAAAAATTATTTTATAAATTTATTTAAATGTTTAATTAGATCATGTTTTTATAAATATATCCAATTTATGTCATTTTAATCAATTTTTAGATTGAAATTGGTTATAAAATCCAAGAATGCTTTTGAATGTTTTTACATTAAAACCCTTCATTATCATCACATCTATGGGATTAAATTTAAATAATTTTATTAAAATTATGTGATTCTAATTTGTAATAATGTATTAAGAATTTTGATCCATAATAATATAAAATTATAATTATATCAACTTAGTTTTTACCAAAAATATTATCAAAGGTAATTAAAATAACTTACAAGGATTGAGATTAAATTATGTTTAATAATGGAACAAACCCGAAACATAAGACCTAATATGACCTGTGAAATTGTAAAAAATCTAGTTTAGGGATGTATATTGACCCTATACTCCCTTTTATAGTCTTTGGAAAATTATTTGAACAACATTTAGTAAACAAATGTTGGCGGGTTTTCCCTTTTCCTAAATATCACAAGAGTTCCACTCCTCCAATATAAAAGTCATCTCCTCCTCCCACTTCCAGAAACCTATCATGAACCTTATTTTTGGATAATATCTTCCAAAATAGATCCCTGATATACCTTCCTCCCTGAATCCTCCCATTGGGTAGAATTTAATCCATATATGTCCTTTTTTGAATACATAAATGAGTTACCCAAATAAGAAATAAAATCCTACCCCAATCTCCTTTATCTTATTGTCATTATCCATACCCTCCACCCATCTTATTTAATTGTTATGAAAAAACCCCAATATCAAAAATATACTGTGACATTTTTATGAAATGATTTTACATACACATACATGCACATCCATCTAATGGGTAATGAACATTCTGTTTATGTTTACAATGAACTATCGTGTCACAAAACAATTATTGTTCATTATTCCTTTACCGCCTCTCATGGTGGAAATTAGGACACGAACATTATTTTTATATAATATTTATTATATTTATAATGTATTTATTCTAATGTAAATATTTTATAACACATATATTTATACTTTTCATCTTGTGTAAATATAATAATTTCGATTGAGGATGGGTAAACTACTGCCCCTCAAAGCAAAGTGATTTGTTCACACACTACATATATTGTATTAAGGATGTGTTTAGTGAATGTATATTAAATATATTATATAATCAAGAATCTTTAATACTGATATATATAATTACATATATTTATTTGACTCTATTTCTTCCAAAATGATAATAAAATGGAAATAATGTTCATCCATACGTACAACCTACCATATCCATGAACGTTGTATTCCATTTCGTACTTCTACATCCTACATATTTTTTTTAATATAGATATATAGAATATAAATGATATTAATATAATGTTTCACATTAAAGAAATCATGATATACTTATAAGGACCAAATATATAACAAATTAAGACACATGTAAAGAACAAAGAAAAAGAAAATCGCAGTGAAACCTTGACATAAAATTGTTAAAAAGTGGGTAATATAAGGCCACAATTAAACAATATTTGGTATTATTTATAAGAATATGATTATGTAAAATATATATAATAGACACAAAAGACCATTTTTTATAATGTGTTTACTTCTCATACTATCTTGGTAGTCATAGTTAACTCCCATGGCCATCTTAGTTGCACAAGATCACCCTTCATACCATATTGGTAATCATGGTACACTATCATGGCCATAAGAGTAGTCATGGTTCACTCCCAATACCAAATTATTTATTCTCATGGGATATAAATCTTTATCTAATACATTGGAAGAAGATATATTTCCCACCAATATCACAATTAAATCATACATACATGTCCCATAAGATCATAAAAAATCACTTTATAAACCATGAAATGAATTGGGTTTCATAAACATGTAAGAATATATTAACCAGTGGAAAAGAGTCAAGTATCTTATTCATTTCATTAATTAATAACCTATAAAAATAAGTGGTATTTATAAGAATATAACCCCCGAAATAGGAAACGAGTTTCACAAACATCATTCCAATAAAAACATAAACCATCCAAATAAATAATTGAATGGAACCTTGGATTATATCTCCAATAAAGAATAAATAAGACCAATGGATGTCATATTATTTGTGAAATTATTTTGAAATATCATTAAACAACATTTCATGATGATATTATCCATTCACCTTTGAAAAAGTATCTTTAAAACATAAATCCTTTTGAAAATCATTTCCATGAAAAACTCCAAAATAGATTATGTAAACATTGAAAATATATTGTAAGCTATATATATTGGAAAAATTTAAGAGGATATTGAAAATATTTAGAGAACTATTTATCCTTGAAAACATAAAAACGCTTTAAATCCTTTTGAAATACATTTTCCTTGAAAATATATTCAATAATCATAAAAACCATTTGAAAACCATTTATTTTAACATAAATTTTATAAAACTTTCTTTAAAATTTTACTTTTAAATATGAAAATTATGTTTAAATGAAATGACGACCAGTAAATCTATACATTCCGAACATTCCTTTTACACCATAAAATGTATAGAATAGTGTCATGAACACAAAATGACAAGAATATTCCTTTTTAAAAAACCATTTTTGTTTAAAAAGATAAAAATAGTAGAAATAACTCATAATGATTTTTGGAGAATTGTAAATTATTCTGGGAAATATTTTAGAAAAAATGTTTTTGAAGGAACATAGATTATCTACCAATGTGAGAGGTAATGTCAGGCTTTCTAAAAAACACATTCTTGAGTATATTATTTATCTATGAGTGAAACAATGGTACCAATAAATGAATATATCATGAATGATAATAGAATAAGAAATTTAATGATGGTACATAAGAAATAGATCATAGTATTTCATAAAAGATATTATAATCACAAAAAATATTAGAAAGTGATGAGATTCTTTCATAAAAGCCTTACGACATGGTAACTTGGAACCACACTCCCCATGTAATAAAATTAAATAAAAATAAGATTAAAATATAAATAAAATAATTATATTCCTGAAATAACATTTAAAATTATCTATATAAACTTCTTGAAAAATATAAATGTGTAGCATAGAACGAGTCTCAAAGAATGGAAATAGAGACAAAATTACCTTACCAATTTGGAAAATTTTGAAACATAACCCCCATGAAAGAAATATAAAAAAATAGATGTGTAAATAGCCATTAATGTATGTATAATAATAATATGATACATCCAATGTAGCTTCCTAGAATTTCTATGTATTATATTTATAGATTATATTAAATTATCATTAGACTAGTCACTATGATTGCGTGTGATTCCAAGGCCAAGTGTTCTTGGAAGAATTTCATAAAGAATATTAAAATATTTAATATAACGTGCGAGAAGGATTACTAAAAAATAATAATAACATATAAACATTTTCCGAGATCTGATATCTAAGGGAACCATTGTGTTCAGAGAATCGACTTTACATTAGGAGTGGCCTAACATCGACTGGCACAGGGAAACTGTGAAACAAAATTTTTTGATGTCAAAATAAATAAAAAAAGGATGTTTTATTTTATTTAACATTATGTGATGATGCAAAAATGTTTTTATTTTAAATAAAACGTTTCATTGAATTTATGATTATTGTTAGAACCCTTGAATTCCTCTAAAAGGCGGAGAATGAGATCTATCCAATAAACACTGATTAATCGGGCATTGACGACGACCCAAAATCCATTATTCAATAACAAAAAGATCCTAAAAATGGTAGATAAGATTTTATTTGTGATTCCACAATTAATTATATCTTCAAAAAACATAGACTAATTCATGAACATATTATCCCACAGATCAATCGTAGTTTGTGGGGGGGGGATTTTTTGTGGGTTAGCGTGATTCGATTTAATCTATTTCCTAACCCAAATTCTACAAATCATGGTATTTCTCAAAAAACATGTGTATAATGATTTTAATCCATTATTATGTACATATATCCCTCCGTTATATGCATTCATCACCATCAGAACCATGAGGGTTAGGTAATAACATTTTTGGGTGGTTCTGAAAATGATCAGACCCCCAGATTCGAGGCAAACCGACAACACAGGCTGCAGTAGGGTAGATCGGGTAGCGAGGAACCCAAATTAATGATCATGCCAAATTCCAGGGATCAGAGGATCCTCAGTGATCAACATAAGTGACCATAATTTTGGTTCTGGTGTGACAGGTTGGGGAGGCAAGAAAACAGTCTGGAGAGGCACAACAATAGCACTTGTGAGGCAAGGCATTAGTAGATGGAGCGGCTAGCGGCAGATTTAGTGCCTTCCACGTTGGGTGGAGAATCCGCTCTCCAGAAGGGTGATAGTGACAGGACATGTTAAGGAGGCCGCATACACATCATTGTGGTAGCGTAGAGCCTGCCGTGGCGGTGAGGTTGGAGGGTAGGCAGAACGGCAGGCCGACCGCATCAGACACGATGTGGCATTGTGTGGAGAAGGAGGCACGTGATTGGGGAAGTCCCCCTACGGAAGACAAGACTAGCTCACGTGCGTGCATGTTATACCAGAGGAGCTATGCCGGTTTGGGCCGATCCATGTCGACCATACCGAGTCGCTAGCAGGTTGGGTAGGGTCTGACAGGACAGATTAGACATGGACTAGACCTGGGTCAGACTTTTTTACAAAATTGATCATAACTTTTAAACTGTGTTTCTTGATTGAAGATTCATTTATGGTGTTGGGACCCATGATAAAAGGCAATCCATTTGAAATAATGTGTGATATTTTTGTGGAAGTGTGAGAACAACCTAATTTATTGATGTGTAGGTTCTCCGGGAATGACTACACTATGAGGGGAATCTTGTGGGTGGATATGACTTTGAGACTACGTGACTTTCTAAGATTATGTGAATTACCGAGACTACATGCCTTACCGAGAATAAGTTTCTTTCTGAGACAATGTGTTATCAGGACTGAGTGTCTAATCAGGACTACATGTCTTATCAATGCTGTGAGTTTTTTGGAATATGTTAGATAATATTGTTTTGCGTACAATAGACATATATCTTTGTGATCGGAATATATAGTTCATAGTTGCATAATTCATGTATATATTTAATGTACAATTTTTTTATTTTATAGTGGGATACATTGTGTGTTTCATTTTGGTATTCTCCATTTATATTTTACTAATATAATTTATTTATTTATTTGTGGTATACATCATGTATTTGTTCATAGTACTCTTCATGTATTTCCTTGTGGTATACAATCTGTATTTATTAGTGGTATTTCTTTTATGCATTTAGGTTGTCGTAATTAGTATGGTTTTACTCACCTCAACAAGAGACTTTCCTAAAAGTGTTCTATCTTTTAACTATAATTGATGTTTAATGGAGTCATTTTTATTGTAGGACTTGACTACGCTTAGTGAGACGAAATATTCAAGGTGTGCTCCTACATATACAGAAATCAGCCCAATACTTCTCATTTCACTTGGGGTTTTTTGTGGATGACTTTCTAGATCTCTTAATTTCACTTTTCCAAAACAATTTTTTAGTGGAGTAGTATTATGGAACTATTTACTTTTTATTTTTCTACTATCATTCTATATTGTTGGTGTCTTAGTTGTAATAATTCCTGTTTAGTTAGTGTTTTATATTTCATCATTTTGGGCATAAAGATGTGTGGGTGTGTACATTTACATTTGAAAATTCCTCCCATTGGAAGAATATGCCAACTTGATACTAGTAACCATCCCCTTGACTATTGAAGGTGGTATTGGGGTAGGAACAACAAGGGACCTTCTAGAACGGGTCGTGATAAAGTTGTATCAAATGGGGTTGGTTCTACGCATGGACCAGGTGTCTGTGAGGTTGATTTGTGGAAATCATGTTAATTGTTTCACGATCAAATTTCAGGTTAGGGAATCCAGTGTTGGTGTTGAATCCCACATATCCATACACCAGGACCCCAAATTCTATGTTTCAACTTGGTGCATGGAAACACTGGTTTCAAGGAAAACAATGGTACATGTATAATATAGGATTTGGGTGTGTCGTCTTATTGTTCATGAGTCATCTCATGAGGAATACTCTATTTATTGTGGTACATCTTATTATATTTCAAGATTCCTCTAAAAATATAGTCGTCGAGGAATTTGTTTCATGATAATTATGATTATCTTTTTAGTGAAGAGGCATCATTACATAGGCATGTACCCAAGATCGCACTTCCGGGTGGTTTTCCAGTGACACCACCCCCATCAAGTAGTAGTTACTACTAGTGCTACTAGTTATGATGCATGGAGTTTGAATGTGTTTGATGAGTTTTAGAAGCAAGGACCTCCAATATTTCTAGGTTTGAAAGACCATTAGGTACCTTTATATTGGATGGAGGTAGTTACACATGTCTTTTGCCTTGTGAAGATGGCTTCCTACCCGATGGTTGTCCTTGATGTTAGTCTTCATCAAGGCATTCCAATGTGATGGTGGAGATTAGTGACCCCAGAACATGATGAGGTGACTCTATTTTTAGAATTATTCAAGAATATATTTAGATAGTTATTGATTCTAGAAATGATATTATCATTACATATAAATAATCTTATGCATCTAAAACGGGACAATCATACAGTGGCAGATTACTCGGTGAGATTTACGGATAAGGCTCGCTACTCCAAAGAATGTGTATGGGACACATTATACAGAGCTCGAACCATCGAGTAGGTATTACATTGGGACATCATTGATTCCATGAAACCCTTTAGGATTCCACGATATACTAGGGTATTATAGGGCATTCTTCTTTTGTAGGCCATTCCAGTGGAGCAGACACCGACATTTGGATCTAGCACCAGGCACTAGGTATCTATTTATTATAAAGTAGGTAGAAGAGAGTAGTCATATTGACCCAAGAAGGTAATGATATATAAAGGATGACACTAGGACATTGGATCAGTGGTGTGGGGCTCCCAAGGTAGAGTGAGTCAACGGAAGGACATACTATGTTACTCTATGGTGGATGAGGACATCTCACTCGAGATTTTCCAAACCGTCGTATGAGTGATTAAGAGAAGGTCAATGGGCCACCGAGATAGATGTAGAGTTAGGTTAATCGTGGTCCATAAGGAATCAGATGAGTTAGAGGAGTATTAAGGGTGTTAGGAGGTGGAAGAGGGTTTTACATATTACCAACACCACCCCCATGTGGTCTACGATAGGTTCATGGAGTTGGTGGATAAAGATAAGGCTAGCTCAAGGTGCTAGAGGATTATGACCCAGAGGATCCATGGATGATTATAAGTACAATATGTGTCTTTTAAAATATATATATAGTTTTTATTGATAGAGGATCTAGTCATTATTTTTTTTAACTTTCCCTTTTTGATATCAGAGATTCCGATGGAACTGTTGACTCGACCCTTACACATAGAGACTCATATAGAAGGAGATTCGATGTTAAAAATATTGTGCAGAATGTGGGACCTTACCCATGGAGTCAATAGTATGGGTTGGGAGCACTTGGGAATGACATCAAGGACTTATGATGTCATTCTTAGTATGGGATAGTTATCAAAATTCTATGCTTAGGATGATTTTTTAGGCGTAGAGTGTGGCGTGTCTGCAATGATTTGACCAAATTATCCATTATTGGTGAAAAGGGAACCTGATATTCACATGTTGGACTCAAACATAATATGTTTTAGCCAATCATACATCAGTAGACTAGCCTAACCCTCAGTGTAGTGGATGATATGAGTCCCTAGTTTCTTGCAAGCTGGGATGAATATAAGGACATGTTTCTTGAGGATGATCCAAGATTACCTCATCAAATGGAGGTAGACATTTTTTTTGATCTATAACCTAGAAAAAAACCAATATATAGAACTTCATATTGGATATCTCCCATAGAGGTTATTTATATGATGGTATAGTTTTAGGACCTATAGAAGAAGGGATTCATGAGGCTCATTATTTCACCCTGGTCAGCCCCAGTTTTGTTTTCCAAGGTGCTAGATGGGAGATTGAGATTCTGTGTGGACTTATGGAGCTTGAACCAGGTGAATGTGAAGAATATGTATCACCTACAAAGGATCAATGACCACTTTGATCTATTAATTGGGGTGTGGTGGTTCTTGAAGATATACCTCATATCTGGCTATCACCAGCTTCATGTACGAGATGAGGATATACCAAATAATAATTTTAGGTGTCCTTAAAACCACTACGAGTACTTGTTGATGCCGTTTGGAATGATGAACCCCATATCAGTGTTTAGGGGATTTGTGAATAGGATTTACCACCATTAATTATAATAGTTCATGGTGGAACTAATTGATGGAATCCTAGTGTACTCGACGTCTGAGGAAGAGCAGGCGATACAGTTGAGGATTGTCCTGGACATACTCTGAGAGCACCAACATTATGATAAGATATGGACATGTCAATTACAGATCCATGAGGTCAATTTTATAGGACATTTAATTTAAAATACTAGAGTTGTAGTTCATCCAACAAAGATAGAGTCTATACTTTCATTAGAACCACCCAACAGTGTTACTGAGGTTTGGAGTTCCTTTGGATTGGCTGTGTACTATCAGAGGTTTGTACGGGGCATTTACAGAATAGAAGCACCATTGAGTGATTTTACTTGAATGGATCAGCGTTTAGTGGTGAAATATATGTTATAGGAGAGTTTCCATTAGTAAAGACTCAGATTGATAACTGCTCACATCATGAGAGTATCAGAGGATGGTATCGTGTATGTGGTGTTTTTGGATGCACCATGAATTAGGATTGGTTGTGTCTGAAGTAAGGAGAAGGCGGTGATTTCCTATGGTTCATGCCAGTTGAGACCACATGATAATAATTACATGATCCATGATATTGAGTAGGTAGCAATAGTCTTCTCATTGAAGACGTGGAGACACTACCTTATCTGAGAGTGGTTAATCATCTACTCTTACCATTAGAGTTTCGAGTATATCTTCTCTCAAAAATACATAAACATGATAAATAGTAAATGGTTAGATTTCCTCTAGGAATATTACATTTAGATTTTCTATACTCCTAGGAAGAAGAATATTGTTTCATATTATCTCAGAAGAAGACTGTGTTCAAAACTAGTGAATGAGAAATCAAATCTATTTTCCATGGGGTAGATATACTTTTTCGATGGAGATGGAAAAGCTTAAAGCATTTGATGTTTTCCACTTCTCCACTATTACAATGATTTCGGGAGGTATATATCAAAGATACCGATTGTGAGGATTTACGAGCTCAGATGTCCAAAGGGCATTCCCTTGTTAGATATTCGAATGGTTGGTAGCATGTAATTCTTTTTAGGTGACGCACAGTTGTACCAGTGGTGTTATAGGATGACGTCTTGGGGGAGTTCCATCCATCCCCTTTTGTGGTACATCCTGGTGTGACGAAGATGTTCCAAGACCTTTGATGTCATTTTCTATGGCCGAGGAAGAATAAGGCATGGACAGAGTTAATTTTTATACACACCATATAAAAAAAACTGAATGATGATCACCAAGTACCTATGGGTTCAACTCAATCCCATGAGATGTCATAGTGGAAGTGGGATAGGATATCGATGGAATTTTTGATGGGGCTACCACGTACGCTTGTGGGGAATGATACTATCTGGGTGATTTTCCACTGACACACAAAGTCGGACCACTTCCAAGCTATTCAGGAGTATTATTTAGTAGAGAGTGTGAGATGTGTCTATATACAAAATATAATAAGAATCCATGCATCCCCATTGATGATAGTATAATATTGTTATACTCGATATACGTATTAGAAGTGGAAGGGATTATAGGAGGCACTTGGGTCTTAGTTGTGCATGAACACGCACAGATTTTAACCCATAGATGGATGACTAGAATTAATGGATAATACATGTTCTTAATGGCATGCGACATGCTTGCCCCAAAATTTTGGCCATAGTTTAGAAGATCACCTTCTACTACTAAAGTATTCATAATATAATACCTACCATTCCACCATCAGTATGGCACAATTTGAGTCATTGTACAGGAGACCCTATAAAAAACTGCATTACTAGACAGACCGAGGAGAGTTTTCACTTAAGGGCCCAGATTTGGTGCAGGCGACTACAGAGAATGTGTATGTCATCTAAGAGCCGATGAGAGATGGATAGAGCTGTCATAATTATTATGCTAACTGTTAATAGTAGAATTTTGAGTTCAAAGAGGGAGACTATGTGTTCTTTATTCCTCTCTTCAACGTAGTATACAACGATTTTTCCTAGGTGGAAATCTATCTATGAGGATCATCATCCACTTCTTGATACTATGTAGAGTTTATGAGGTGTAATTCCCCATGGCTATACCTCCATGGATAGAGTGGGTGCACGACATCTTCAATGTGTCATAGTTTATATTCATGATCTATCACACATCATTGATTATGTGATGAATTTTGAGGAGTACCCAGTAGAGATTGTGGATTGATAGGCGGGGATCATTTATGGGTGGTCGATTCTTCTGGTCTATGTTCAATGACATCACAATAATCTATAGGAGATCACAAAGGTGCAGGAGACACAGATTCAGGCTCAGTACCCTATTTTATTTATATATCCTTTTGTTTATTTCTTTCATGGACATAAAATCCTATTTTGGGGAGAATTTAACGTATCATAATTTAAATGTATTATTTCTATATTATAGGAGATTATTAAAAGAAAATGCATAGATACCACATGTGATTTTAATTCATAGTGTTCCTTGAAAAATTTCATGATAAATAAAAAAATATTATATAGAACATGTGATTGGTTTTCCAAAAAAGTAGAGTAACTTCTAAATAGGTTCCCTAATAAAAATTATAAAGTTACATTTGAGTTCAGAGTAGTGACTTATCTTATTAGGGGCCTAACATTGACTGATGAGGTACAACTATGAAATGTAATTTTTGAATATTTAATGAAATAAAATAGATGATGTTTTATTTTATTTAACGTTACGTGAATCAACAACAATAATTTTTATTTTATCAAACCTTTTTAGAGAATTCAGGGTTTTCATTATAATCTTGGAATTCCTCTAAAATTTATACAACGAGCTATCTCCAATGAACACTAGTGAATCAATGAAATACAATGACACAAACTCCATTCTTTTTAAACACATGATCATTAATCAAGGTAGGGAATTTATTTATTTTTTATTTCACAATTATTGATTTCTACGATGAATAAAGACTAATCCTTGAATAGATTGACTAGTTGATCCATCATATTTCGCAGATGGATTTGTTTTAGTTTAGTAGTATTTTATTTAATCAATTTTCGAACACATATCCTGTGAATCTTGATCATTGATGAAGAAAAATTTCTTAATGATGTTAAGAATTTTCTTTGTGTGTTTATCCCACCATTATTCACAATTTTCACCATTGGAACACTGTGGTTCTCATATAAACATTTTTGGGTGGTTTTAAGGATGAGGGGACCCTCATATTCAAGGTTATTTGACAGTAGGGGCCGTAGTAGGGTTGATCGGGTCATGAGGAACTCAGATCTATGATCACTCAAAATTTCAGGAATCAGAGGAGCCCCAATGGTCTGTGTAAGGGACCACCAGTGCGGGTACATCAAAGTGGTTTAGCAATGCATGGAAACGCTTCATGGGAGGTGAGGAATCGATGAATGGTGTGTCTAGGGTGGTAGTGCTGACATGTGGGGCGACTACGGGGGGGGGGGGGGGGGACACAGTAGGTCCATGAGGGGAATGCTACAAGGAGGATGTGTTTGTAATAGGTAATCCAAATGGAGAATTTGGCAGCAAAAAGGCCACATGGAAGGTGGAATAGTGGGATGACCATGTGGGATACAGTGGGGAACCACTTGGAGTAGGAGGGAAGAAGTCATGGGGGACCAGATACGGTGAACTAGACCGTCTTGTGCATGTGCGTACTAGACTAGAGGATTCGGGCCACTCAAGTGGTCAAGATTTCCATGGTTCAGTAGAAATAGTGGTCTAGTCAGGTTTAGGTTGTGCTAGATCTACCATATCAGGTATGGTCAGCTGGTGGGACAGGCCGGTTCCGAAGGTTTGGATCAGACTTAGACCAGACCCAGGTCAGACAATTTAAAAAAAATGATCATATCATTCAAAATGTGTGTCTTTTTGACAAGTCATTTGGTTTGTTGGGAACCTTGCAATGAAACAGTACTTTTGAGATAATCTATGTGAGATTTTTTGAAATTTATGTATATTAACTAAATGAATTAGGTGTAGGTTTTTTTGGAACGAGAACGCTATGAGAAGAATCATGTTGCTAGATATTAATTTGAGGCTACATTACATTTAGTGACTAAATGACTTCCCATGACTATGTGTATTACAAATACAATGTGTCTTACTAAGACTTGATGTCTAATTGTTAATGAGTGTATCATCGAGACTACATGTCTTATCGATACAGGGTGTTTTTTGGATTACGTGTGATAATCCTATATTTCATACAGTAGAAATATTCCTATGTGAGTTGACGATGTATTTATTAATGGCATACATCATGTATTTATTTTTTGTGTACATATTTTATTTTTTAGTGGAAGACATCATGTATTTCATTGTGTAATACTTCAGGTATTTATTAGTGGTATACTTCATGTATTAATTTTTGGTATACTTCATGTTTTTTTGTTTGTACACTTCATGTATTTCCTTTTCTGATAGTTCATCTATTAATTATTAGTATTTATTTGGAGGCTTTATGTTGTCCTATTGAGTATTGGTTTAGTCAGCCTTGTACGGGATTTCCCTGTACCTGTTTTGTCTTATGGAGATGAATGATCCATTGATGGTGTCCTAGGTTGACCAGGAACAGGTGGTGCTTAGTGAGACCTAATAGTTGAGGTGTTATCCAACACCTTCAGACATCTTTTCAATATCTTTTTCCTTCTGGTAGGGTCTTCTACAGATGAGTTTTAGGATCTTGTACTTTCTCTATCCAAGAACCCTTTTTGGGTGAGATTATATTCGGGCCCTATTTACATTCTGTTTTTCAATAATCTTACACTTTTTTTGGTATCATAGTTGTATATATTCCTGTTTAATTTTTTATTTAAATTTTATAATTTGGGGCTTTGAGTTGTTTGTGTGTGTGTACATGTAATTAAGAAAATTTCTACCAATCATGGGATATGCCAACTTAGTGCTAGTCACCTACCCCTGTCCTATTAGTGGTGTGCTTGGGGTAGTAACGGTGCGAGACCCTATAGGATGGTTTATGACATCCACGGTCAGTATAAACACCACAGAAAAAAGAAATATTTAGTGAATAAGGCATATATTTCATAGAAATAAAATGTGTGATGAAATTCTCTTACATGTGTCTTCACTCGGGTTATACTCATTAAAATATCATATATAATATATTTCACTTTTTTATAAAAATTTTACCGAATAATCTTCTTATATATAATATAATATAGGGTTTTATTATGACTATATATTAAAAAATTGATAATAATTTCTTGTTAATTTTATGCTTCAGGTAACATTGTCTTTGTTTTTCGCTTATCTCTTAATTTGCTTTATCTTTGGTCCTCACACTTATATCATAATTTCATGAATTTAAAACATGTTATAAATATCATTTATATTCCTTATATTTGTTTTATAATAATCTATATAATATTTATGTATGAAACCGAATACATCGTTCTTGGAGACGTTAGGTCGTACCTACGCATGAACGTTGTTTCTATTTTATTGTTGTATTGAAAGAAAGAGAAAATTATATATATATATATATATATCATAATAGTAGAATTATTAATTCATATATATCATATAGGTTCAATGAACATATTAATAATATATTCCATGTAGTGTGTGTATTAATTGCATCACTTTGAGGGGTAGGTAGTCTACATATCCTGAAATGAAATAATCAAATTTTCACATGATAGAAAGAATTATGTTTTCAGATAAATATAAATTTTAGAAGCATAATGTCATTATAAATATCATATATATCCTATATAATAACATTTTCTATCATAATGTCCTCCCTGAGATGAGGTCATCAAAAAATGAACAGTCAACATTTCATGAGGTGGTGGTTCACAGAACATGTAATTGGTATGTTCGTTACCCATTTGATGGAAGTGTGTGTAAGTCGAAACCTTACAATAAAAATTAATATTATATATAACATATTGGAGTTTTTATACAAGCATGAAATAAGGATATTTTAGGGGGATGATAAATAAAATAAATGAACGAATCTTGAGGAAGTATGTTACCTCCTACTCAGGCGACAACCCATTATGTCTGAAAAGGTGCCAAGTCATAACCCATGACCAAAGGATGAAAAGGGTTTCATTCCCACCATTGGCCTACATGATGTCCTAGTTAATGAGTAATTATTTTAGTTAATAATTTTATGAATAAATATCATGTACTTGATCGATGACCTCAATCAGTCCCTAATATTTTGTGTATTTTTACATTGTCTATATTTTCACTTCCCTTTAATGTTATCATATATAAAAACCTAGTTACTTGTTACATTTAGTAACCATTATGTTTCCAACATTTTTTTAAATATTAATTTTTAAGATGTGGGAATCTATGAAATGAACTTTTATGTATTAAAAATTAGATAACCCAAACAAATTTCATGCGGGAAATTCCTTTTAAGCGGGGTGGAATGTAACACCCCATGATTTTGTGAATTGTTTATCTATTTAATTTAATATTTTTTTATTTTTAATTTCATGCAACATTAAAAATTGTTCATATATATCAAAGAAATGTATTTGGGTTGAATTATATGTAAAAAAAATTTTATTGTTCACTAAATGAAACAAAATGGTTAATATTCTATACATGGAACAACGAGGTTAGCTTACAATATATGGAAGCCTAAAATTCCTCAATGACTTCTGTAACATGAAAGATCACATTTTACCAAAAAATAATATATTATTAAAATATTATTATTTAATAAATTAAGAATCAAATTAGTAGTTAAGTTATCCATTTTGTATATAACTAAAAAACTTTTTAAATCTTATGGTTTACACAAATATAAAATGATTTCATTAGTTAAATTGAACCAATTGAATATAAAGGTAATAATTTTATAAAAATATATGTTTATACTCAGAAAGGTGTTTTATCCTAATATATAAAATTAATCATAATTATTAATTAATAATAATTTAATATATATATATTATATCAAATAAAATATTTTTTATATTAATATAATAGAATAGATAGTTATAAGATAAGAACAAACCCAATTTTACATGAAAAAACCCTATATTTTTATCAATACAATTTTACCACATTTTGATGGTGAACCTAATTTATATTTTATTTTTGGAAGAATTTTAAATTTTATAGATATAAATATTTATTTTAAAAAATATAAATTATGTGTGGGTAAATTTTTGTTTTTTATATGAAGTTTCATTTTTCAGGGAATAGTGAGAGATACTGAAATTTAACTCAATAATAATTTTTATCTAACTTATTTAAAAAGTTATTTTTAAATTTTAATTGATTTTAAATTATATTAATATCAAATTTTTATCCATTTATACAATTTAGATCATTTTAATAACCATCACAATGAAATTGGTTATAATACAACCTAGGAAACTTTTGAATGTTTTTACTTTGATAAAATATGATTTTCCACCCCATCTATGAGATTCAATTTAAATTAATTTATCCACATTTTTTGTTGGAGTTTGGATAAATTGATCCCCTATTTTAATTAAGAATAATTTTTAATTTTTAATAAGATCATATTAGTTTTTAACCAATAATATTAGTGATGGTAATTAAAATTAATTAAAATGATTAAGATTAAATTAAGCCTTACAAGGGACTAAACCCTAAACATAGGGATATATATGACCTAGAAACTTGTCAAAATATTCTTTTTATAGACTTATTTAATCTTTATCCTCCCCTGGATTGACCTTATATCATTATTGTATCCAATTTTATTAATAAAAACGCTGATGGGGTATCCCTATTCAAAATTATTACAAGACTTCCAACACTCCTCCACTATAAAAGGATTCCTCTACTACCACTTCCAGAAAACTATCATGACACATTGGATGAACCAAAATATATCATAATATATCCACCACATCCCTAACTTCCTCTATAATTCCTCTTGTTGGTCAAAAATCGTTTCCAGGAAGCCCATTGGTGAAATCCACAAGTAGTAACCTAAAGATGAGGTAACATCCTTCCTAAATCTTCATTGTTTTATTTTAATTCGCCACTCCCTAATATATTCTCAGTTATTGATTATATAATAGAACCAATATACTTAATATAATGATATGTGTTTGTATTATGGTTTTTATCTAAACCTACACACACCTTCATCTAATGAGCAACAGAATTACTGTTCGTGGGTGGGAAACTACCACCATGAAAAATGATGATTGTTTGTTTGTTTTCTATCCCACCATTAACGATTTAGAATTACGATACAAAATATATTTATATATGATATAAATTAAATAAATAATTTCTGTATACTTCTTTAATTATTTTATAACACATTATTTTATTCTTTACATTGCGTGTAAAGATGATAACAACATTTTTGGAATTGCGGACAACAACCTTCAACAAGCGATATGATTCAATCCCACGATACATGGAATTTATAATGGGTGGTTTTAATTAATCATATTTAACCTTCCTAGGAAACTTATTTTAATCATCATATCATATTATTAGAATATTCATCTAATTCCTTTTTAGAAAGATTGGCTTTAAAGGGACATAAATTTCCGATCAAAGAGAGAGTTAAGTCCTTATTCTTTAAAATAAAATTTCTTAATTATATTAATTATAAAATAGTTGAAAAATGGGAATAATATATAAATATAAAAACACTAACTAGGGTATATAAAAATTCATGATTATTATTGATATAAGGATGATATTTTTTCATTAATGAAATCAAGATCAAAAACATTCTAGATAAACAATGATATTGATTTGATAAAATCTTTCTTTGTGCTACCTTTTAATCACACCATCCATATATATAAATGAGATTTAATCGAGATAAAAATATCAATAATAGATTTAGATACAAGATATAACATTTCAAAGGCAGTTTATATACCTCATTTTAAAACATATGTGAATAACATGGCTGGTTTCTCAGTGAAAGAAAATTTGACAGAAAATGACATTGCCGATTTTGTAACATTTGAAACACAAACACCATGGAAGAAAATTAAATTTCATAGAGATTTAAAATATCATAAAAAAGTATATTCATGTTTTAATATGTCAATGGAAGTTTTTACATCTCATATAAATATATTTTTATAAAATCATATGTGTCTCAAAGAAGGAAAATTGAGACAAAATCACTTTACCTATTTTTTAACTTTTGAAACATAAAGCCCATGATATAAAACTACTATAAAACAGCTCTATATTATCAGTTTTTCATAAACTCTCACTATAAAACCCACATATAGACATAAGTTTTGGGAAACCATAGATAAATGTTATTAGTTATTGGTAACAACCATTGTTATATAAATAGTAGGTATTTGTTGGGTCTATAGCCACAATTCTCCAGAACTAGGATTATAATTTTATTAAGGGAAAACAAATTCCCACAAAAATTTGGATAGAAAATATATAGCCATAGTTTCAATGAAATGTGTCTATAGGTTCCCCATGAATAATCTATACCCACAATTTTACAAAACTGTTCCCATAGTGCATACCTATAGCCATGATTTCAATTAATAGAGGACATATATTCCCTATATATTTTATATATCCTTATTTTTATCAAAATGTGGATTCATATCATATCTATAGCCAATGTTTCACTGATTCATGGATATAGGTTCAACGTGTATTGGTAATAGAAAAACTTTTATAACACTATGGCTATAGGTTCCCCATGTATTGTCTACAGCCACAGTTTCACTTCTATAGAAACAGATTTTAAAAATAATATATATATATATATATATATATGAATTCCAATAGCATAATGGTAAAGAATCAGAAAACATGTATAGGACATGAATGGTTTGATTCATGTCGGTGTCATATTAATATAAATTTCTATATCCATGGTTTCAAGAACTATGGATATAACATCTATTTCCATAGTGGAATACACAAGAAATATCCCATGCACTTGTGGTTATATCCATTACAATGGTTAAAATCATAGAAGGATATTGATACAATTAAAAAAACATTGAAATAACACTTCAAATCTTTGAAATATCCTTTTCTATTATTGATGGCTATAGTGATGTTTTTATGAAACGTTGATATAGAATATATTACCATGGTGGAAAACCATGGATGTATCCCTTGAAACCATGGCTAAATCATTGACCTATATCGACATCTTTAGGAGCGAAAATATACTAGAATCATGACTATAAGATACAAACATTGTTTTTATGCATATAGCCATTGTTTTTTATTATGGATATTGATTAAATATATAGTTGTGGAATGTTGGTAAAATATTTATGTAAATACCCATAAATTTAATGATAAGATTCATAGAATACATTCATGTGAAGTATATAACCCACCAAAATAAGGGATTTGTGAATAAATCATGTACATCTTAGAAATAAATATTGAGTTAAAATTCTATTTAGATAACATTCTTGGAATCTCTTTTTAGAATGCATGGTTCAGAAGAAAAAGATAGTTTAAACTAAAGAGAGTGGTAATTTCATATTTTATTAAAACTATTTCAAAATTATTTTGAGTAACAACGTTTGAAAAAATGGTACTAATAAATGAAGAGACCAAGAACTTTCAAACAAGTTTTGATTGGGAAAATCACCCATGTACTTACTTAATTATTGGGATTACCTACTAGGTAATGTATTATTTTTGGCATTTTTATTACTCATATATATCTTCTTGTTTCTAGATTAACATGTCATCCAATGTGCCCTCTTTTTTTTAGCATGAGATGTCTTCCCGTGAAACCTTCTTGTTTTGGAATGGGATGCCTTCTTGTATACCATTTTATCTTATAAAACATTCACTATTACCCAATGAAATGGAGTGAGATATAGGTCCCACACACCCTAGAATTAAATCATACATAAATTCTCCATAAAATCAAAAAAAATTCATATCAAAACCCATGAAATGAAATTTGTGTAATGAACATATAATAATATCATAACCTGTGATAAATAGAGGGGATTCATAATCATTTAATCAAATAATAACACTAGAAAAAATCATGTTTCATAAGTATATAACTCGTGAAAGAGAAACAGATTTCATAAACATCAAACAATAAAACCAAAACCATTCAGAGAAATAATATTAATAGAAACATTATGTCATTTCCACAGAAAGGAATGAGTTACACCAACAAATATTATCTTATATGTGAAATAAATTGGAAATATATTATTAGAAAACATGAGGTGTAAATTATCCTATAGCCTTTAAAATTTATTATTAAAATGTAAAAACGTGTTAGAACTATTTTCATGAAAATAAACATTAAAATATATAATTGAAGAAATGAAATACATTTGAAATCTATTTTTCCTTGAAAACTTATAAAATTATCTTGAAATACTTTTAAAAAATATTTATCTAAAAAATTATTTTAAAAAAAATTTTAAAAAAAATTTACTTTTAAACATGAAAATAAATCTTCAATGAATTGACAATGGGTAAATATGTACATGTCGAACAATGTAAAAAGAACATTCCTTTTGTATGGTAAAATGGGTAGAAAAATTCCATGTTTGGAAAGAAACAACAATATTTCTTTGAAAACATTGATAAAAGACAATATCAGTGAAATTTTACTTTAATGATCATAATAGATAATATAGAAAATAATTGTAATCGCTTTTATGAAATCATAGTTTTGATGGGAAATAGATTTTTGAACAAAGAGAGAGGCAATGTCATATTTTCTTAAAACATTTCGTTAATTATATTAAGTACCAAATAGAGGAAAAGATATTACTAATACATGTAGACATCAATAATAACTAGATGATAAAAAAACTCATGAGTGTTCTTTAAAGATGTATAATTATATTTCATTAATGAAAATGTGATTATAATCAATCTTGAAATTCATTGATATTGTTTCAATAAACTATTCCCACATGGTAAAATTTGATCACATTACCCATATTGGAAAAAAAAACTACATTTAGATTTAAAATATTAGGAAATAATGAAATTAATGTTATAAAATTTCAATGGTATTTTATAAACCTCATATAAAGTTATTGTAATGCCTCGACACCAGTTTCCAAGAGTCGGTGCATTATTATGTAACCGTGGAATGATTACAAAAGGTCAAGTCTCAAAAGACCGTTTAGTTTAGTAGCCATGGAAACACTAGATACATTCATAAACGTTACATTACATCATAAAGTGAAAAACTACAAAAAATGGTCTCCATAGTCCACACTCATATCCCCTTTCGAATACCCCTGTAGGTCATTCATAAAATACTTCTTCACATCCTGGAAAAATTAAATCATTGAAAGGGGTGAGCTCAGATGCTCAGTAAGGATAACAATACAGTGAAAACATTCATAAATAAACTTAATCATTTAAGGAAATGTATAACTAAAAAAAGCCTTTTAAACCTGAACTTCAACATAATATGGAGAAAATAAAATGAAATAATGACATTTACTTATTCCCAGGGATATTCTACCAGTCGAATAATCACATGCAATATCAATAACCACTTTTATAATGATGGAATGCATAATTCCAAACTATCATATCCATGTAGACAAGGCCTCGTGCGATGAATACAAATAATACATATTCAAGACCTTGTGACAAGACAATTGTTTGTCTCATGAGACCTACCGATGCATCGAGGAGCTAAAGCAGGCTCCACCCATCACTTATTAAGTCCAATGCATTCCTTTTATGAAAAGGTTCAAACATATCATAAAACATAACATAATGATATCACATAAAAATGCATAAAGGAAACATAAAATTTCCATATTCCAATCACAATATATCAATACAACACATTGATATAATAAAAAAATTATCAAAACCATTTTCAATACCAAAAGAAATGAAAAGTGAAACATGGTATTGGTTTTTCCTTTAAAAAGGTATATGGCTTGTAGAGGAAGCCGAAACTCAAATAATGGTCACGGCGGCGAAGAAGTCACTGTCACCACATAAGTAAGACAAAAAATTACTTTTATGGTTTAGTAAAAATGATTCGTATAAAAATATTCCTTTTAAATAAAAGTAAAAGTCAAAGGGGTTTGTAAAACATATAAAGGAAAGTTGTGTATAAAAAAATATATGCTTCAATGAAAGGAGATTGAGATGAAGTTGCTTACAAAGATAATTTTTTAAATAAAATAGATCTATTATGTTTATTCACTATAAGTACACATAATGAAAGTACAAATAAAAGATAGTACATAATAATATCATGACATAATTTGAAAGTAGGAGATTAACCCAAAGAACGGAAATTGGGTTAAGAAGTTCTCTTACCTCATGTCTGACTTGACTCGATCATTATTTAACCTCCTAAATAATAAACTAGAGTTAATTTCTACTTTCTTATGAAACTTTTTCAAGTTCAGTATTCCTTTTATATCACTTATTACCTTATTATGAACATTATTTAATTATTTAAGTTAATAATGGTCGTTTTGTCGATCTTTGGTACTTGAGTCAAAAATAAACTTCTTATAATTACAAGTTGTTCATGTGGTAATATATCCATTCTCTCAAGAATTATATTAATGATTTAGATATCACATATATCATACATATCCATTATATACATTCATTTATAATATTACATAACATTTTGAGGTAAGAAATGAAATGCACCGTTCATGGAGACGGTAAGCCGTACGTATGCATGAACGCTACTTTCATTTCTATTTCGTATTTAATGGATTGAAATCAAAATTATATAAAGGAATATTATAATTCCAGTATAATATCATATATAATATCATTTACTCCAACATTTATATGTCCCACATATGGCATTAACGATTAAAATCACTTTGAGGGGGCAGTTGTCCGCAGTTCCTAAAATGAAATTATCGCATTTACCCATAATGAAAATCATAAAGGTATTCCATAAGTGAAAAATACAGAAGCATAAGGAAAACATAAACATAATATATATAATAAATAAATATATTGACATATTAATGGACACCATGAAAGGTGTTAAAATAAGATTGAATAATCATCATCTCGTGAGGCAGTAATTCACCACCCACATAAACAGTACGTTCTTTAACCATCAGACGAAAGTGTGTGTAAGTGGAAAAAAAATAATTCTCATAACAACATCCTAGTATATTTAAGATTGTGGTGTTGTTACAAAAGAATGTAATAAAAAGAGTTTAAGGGGTTGGAGATGTAAGATATAACAAAAGAACATAAGAGAAGACATTACCTTCAAATCAGGTAACACTTTTTGATTTGAGCCAAAGGCTTCCTTGGGAAGACTTATGCCCAATTTGAGGCTTCTTGGAGAAATAGAGGGATTTTTAGAGTGTATTTGGGCAGATTTTGGCTGATCCAAATGGCTTTGAAGGTGTGAATAAGGTGGTAGAGGTGGGGCCTTTTATAAGAGGAGAAGAGGGGCACTCTTGGAACGTCAAGAAATGTTACTTTATTATATAATGAGTTTCAAATTTCAAAGGTCCCACAATTATATATTTCTAGGATAAAGTGAGAAGGGTTCTAAATATACTAATCCAATAGGTTTTTACAAGTGTATGTCTTAGATTTTACATTATCTTTTCATTTTATTTAAATCGTTAATTAATGAGGTAATCACTGCATCATCATGGTGTCATGAAAAATTTAATTTATTTAATGTCTAAAAATTATAAAAAATATATCATGATGTAGGAAATATTTTTAGATTTCCAATGAATATTTATAGTCGAAAAGTTAACTTATATAACCCCATGTAGTAATTGTTTTAGTAAAACAACACATGTTTGTGACAATTTTATTTTTACTTTAAATAAAAAGTTATTAATGTCATTTTCTTACCCAAGTGGCTCCATGGGGACCCCAAGTTGACCCATGGATTTTCTTGGTCGGCCATGACACATCCTATAAGGGTAGGACAAGTGTAATGTAAATTCATATTATTATAACATTATATTTACCTTAAATTACACTACTGACCTTTAATCGCAATTAATATAACTAAAAGTTACTATTCACCAATAGTTATTTTAATCATATTGAACCACATTTTACTTCCTAATGACAACCATGTATGTCGTATTTTTGAAATTCAAATCACAGAGGTTATAAAATTTCATTTAAATGAAAAATCATTTTTTTAACTACCAATTAGTGGTTTCACTAATTATCAAAAATCGATGTTTTTCCGAAAAATACCAAAACATAACTCAAATATATATTTGATATTACAAATTAAATAATTATGTCTATTTTAACAAATTCCAAACATATAAGTTGCATTAATTAATTTTATAATTAATTCCCACTGTCAAAACAAATAGCATATTTTTAAGAAACAATATCTATCAAAAGATTGGCAATTGTTTACGTCCAATTTCAAAGTGAAATTAATTCTAATGACCACCATTGGATAAAATGGTAAAAATATATTCTAATTATAATTTATAACTACTCAATAGTATAATTAATCAATATAAAATTTTTTGATTAAAAAAGTTGTTTTTAAGTTTTTTTTCTATTAATAGAAAATTGGAAGTTTTTAGAAAAATACCAAAAATTCAGCATATGCTAATTTCGATATTCTGAATCTAAAAATTAAGTCCATTCTCAAATATAAAATTTATAAATTTTAAAAAAGTGGGTATTACTATTCATAACGGATACTTTGATTGGTCGCGGTGTGTTAGAACTCGAGGTTGCTTTCAACACACACTACTCTATTATTCAAAGAGAAGCATACCATGGAATATTGGGGTGTTACATTATCCCCTCCATCAATAAATTGAATTCTTGAAATTTGAAATTTTTCTTTGAAAACAAAAGGATGAAAATAGAAAATACCTTTGTGGAAAACCCACATCGGAAATAAGGTTAATAAATATATGACTTTAAAAGAAAGAAAGAGAAGTACATTGGTCACCCGAGATAGCCCATACTAGGATTATATGAAAACATGGATATGGAGGAGAAACAAACCATCAAGGTCTGATGGAGATTTGTAGAAAAAAGGACTAGGATAAAGTTACTTACAAGAAAATCACAAACTTGTGATTGGTTAAACGGTCATTGATTCCACAGTTGGAAAAGTTAACCGAAAAAGTTTTTGTTTTAAGTTACCGTTCATAAAGTTGAGGAATTTATTTAGGAGATTTCCTAAGAATGTAAGGAAATATACTTATTTGTCATGTAGACTTTCATTCTTTAATAAATTTTTACCACAAACCCATCTTTCACTCCAAAAGGTAATAGAACTAAAAAGTATTATATTTATCCTAATCGTAAAGGCTCAAAATATTAACACATACCATTTAGATTATGAAAACTATTTTGTAATAACCATGGACTTCCTGTAGGCTAGTGGTAGGTAAAAAAGGCCTGTCACACTAAGGTTTTGGGTTCGATTCTTGCAGATTTGTCCGACATGATGGGTTATCCCCCGAACTGCAGGTTGTCATTTTCATAAAACTATACTATAATAATATTCCAAAAAATATTCTTCAGAAATATTTTAACCTTAAACAATACTATCCAATGTTCAACTTAATCCACTCCAACCATTATAGTTATCTGAAATACCTCTGTCCAAAATTTCCCTAAAATGTCTCTAAATTCCAAAATAATTGTAACCTCAGATTCCCAAAACAATGTAAAGATTCTCTTATCGTCACATACTAAAAATATGATTACCTTTATCATATTAAAACCTTAATGAAAACAACAAGTACTGCAGTACAATCACATTATTCTTATGACCATAATATAATCCTTGAGTCCAAAAGCACCAATACATTAATTATTCCACTTCAACTATAGTAACAACATAAGATTGGCCATGATCCATTGGCCTTTTCTGAGGTACCATTCCCTGACTATTAGGAAATTCATTTGCATAATGCCCCATTTCCCTAAAACTGTAGCATTCGACGTTGATTGCCTCTTTCTTTCCCTTGCAATCATGAGCCTGGTGACCTTTTTATCCACATTTACAACAAACTCCAATTCCTTTTAGGAATGTACCAGGGTGATTCTTCCCACAATTATCACATAATGGGAAATACTTCTTTCCCTTTTTCATTTTATCTGTCTCTTGTTCCACCGTTCTGTTCTTCTCTTACTTTACTTTATGGTCATAAGATTTAGAGAATTCCTTTTCTGTCTTGATAGCAGACAAGATTATAACTTCATACATTGAGAAATATAGTGATACTAAAGCTCGACGGAGAAATGGTTTTAACCCATCAATGAAATGATCAATCTTACTTCTTGGGTTACGTATATAATCTACATCATTCCTCGCTAACCTTGTAAAGTTATCCTCATACTTTGCGACATTCTCATTCTCCTTATGCCTCAGACTTAGAAATTGCCATTCCATATCTGCTCGATCATCATGTGGAAAGTGTCTTTCTAAGAAAATTTCCTTAAACAACCTATATTACATACTTGATACTTCTTCATCTTCCTTTGTGTTTTGAAACAACGACCACCATTGGTCGGAATCTCTAGTGGGGAGGTAAATTGCCTTGAAAACTTTCTCCCTTTCGCTACTCCCCAAGGTGTTGAATATTTTCTCTAAGGAATTTATCCATTTCTCAGCTACTAATGGATTTGTACTCCCATTGAATGTTGGTGGTTGTTTCCTAATGAAGCGGTCTAACATTGATCCTCCACATTGCGGATGAGTGTGATCCATACGAGTAAGGTTATTATTCATAACCTGAGTGAGTTGTCCAAGTATAGTTATAAGCTAATCAACACCAGTTGTATCACCAGATCCATTATAATTTTCTTTAGTAGGAGGTAAATCCCTACATGGAGTGCGTGCATTGATACAGTTTCCATTCCTTCCACTAGGTTCCGTTTCTAAACAACAACATAAACTAGATTAGTTTATGAATCAAAATACATAATTCCATACTTGTAAAACACTTAAAATAAATTGATCAGTTTATGGATATAATCCATAATCATAAAAATGTTTTCTTTGAGGAAGTATATACTAATAAAACCTTCATAATGGATTGTAAAGAAAATGAGAATTATATTAAGCATATCCCCCGGGATTGTCGTAACCAAGAGTACAACAAGGCCCATTATCGTGCAACAGTTCCTGTTCGAGTCTAGCTCAAATCAATGTTTTTTGGTTTTACCCCTAGGTACATCTGTTCCAGAGTTGCATCTACCTACTCATATCCAGACATGGATGTATTGCTCAGAAAACTCACAAAATATCTATAATACCCAAATTCTAGGAAGTTCTTCTATACTAATCCTCAAAGTCTATCTTAGGGATATATTCTCTAATCAGAGTTAATCTAAATATTGCTTCCAAGGTTAGTACTAAACTACCTCTGATACCAACTGTAACGCCCCAACCCCAGTTACCCAGAGTCTGTACATTATTATGTTACATTGGAATGATCCCAAAAGGTCAATTCTCGAAAAACCGATTAGTTTAGTAGCCTTGTAAACACTAGATACATTCATAAATGTTACATTACATTATAAAGTGAAAAACTACAATAACATGGTCTCCATAGTCCCAACTCATATCCCCTTTTGACTACCTCTGTAGGTCATTTATAAAATACTTCTTCACATCCTGGAAAAATTAAATCATTGAAAGGGGTGAGATCAGTTGCTCAGTAAGGATAGCAATACAGCGAAAACATTCATAAATAAACTTAAACATTTAAGGCAATGTATAACTTAAATAAAAGACTTTTAAACTAGAATTTGAACATAATATGGAAAAAATAAATTGAAATAATGACATTTACTTATTCCCATGGATATTCTAATAGTTTAATAATCACATGAAAAATCAATAACCACTTTCATAATAATGGAATGCATAATTCCAGACTATCATAACCACGTAGCCAAGGCGTCGTGCCAACACAACAAATAACATTTTGTCAAGGCCTGATACCAAGACACTAGTCTATCTTATGAGACCTACCAATGCATCGAGGAGCTATAGAGGTCTCCACCCATCACTTATTAAATCCAATGCATTAATTATATGAAAAGGTTTAAACATATCATAAACCATAACATAATCGTATCACATAAAGCATGGATAAAGGAAACATAACATTTCCACATTTCAATCACAAGATATTAATACAACACATTGATATAATAAAAACATTATCAAAACCATTTTCAATCCCAAATGAAATGAAAAGTAACACATGGTATTGATTTTTCATTTAAAAAAGTTATAGTTTGTAGAGGAAGCCGAAACTCAAATAATGGTCACGGTGGCGGAGAAGTTGTTGTCACAGCATACGTAAGACAAAACATTCCTTTTGTAGTTTAGAAAAAACGCTTCGTATAAAAAGATTCCTTTTGAATAAAAGTAAAAGTTAGATGGGGATTATACACCATATAAAGGAAAGTTGTGTATAAAACAAAATATGCCTCACTGAACAGAGATTGAGACGAAGTCCCATACAAAGATAATTTTTTTAATAAAATAGATCTATTATGTGTATTCACTATAAGTACACATAAATAAAGTACAAATACAAGATAGTATTTAATAATATCATGACATAATTTGAATGTAGAAGATTAATCCAAAGAACGGAAATTGGGTTAAGAAGTTCCCTTACCTCGTGTCCAACATGACTCGATCATTCTTTAACCTCCTGAATAATAAACTAGAGTTAATTTATACTTTATTAAGAACCTTTTTCAAGTTAATTATTCCTTTTATATCACTTATTACCATGTTATGAACATTATGTAATTATTTAATTTAATAACGGTTGTTTTGTCGATCTTTGGTACTTAAGTCATACATAAACTTCTTATAATTACAAGTTGTTCATGTGGTAAAATATCCATTATCTAGAGAATTATATTCATGATTTAGATACCATATATATCATACATATCCAGTATATAAATTCATTTATAATATTACATAACATTTAGAGGTAAGAAATGAAATGCACCATTCCTGGAGACGGTAAGCCGTACGTACACATGAATGCTAACTTCATTTCTATTTCATATTTAATGGAATGAAATCATAATTATATAAAGTAATATTATAATTCCAGTATAATATCATATATAATATCATTTACTCAAACCATTATACGTCCCACATATGGCATTAACGATTCAAATCACTTTGAGAGGGCAGTAGCCCGCACATCCTAAAATGAAATTATCGCATTTACCCATAATGGAAATCATAAAGTAATGCCATATATTAAAAATACAGAAGCATAAAGAAAACATAAACATAATATATATCATAAATAAATATAATTACATCTTAATGGACACCATTAAAGGTGTTAAAAGAAGATTAAACAATCATCGTTTCGTGAGGCAGTAATTTTCCACCCACAGAAACAGTATGTTCTTTAACCATTAGAAGAAGGTGTGTGTAAGTGTAAATCAAATAATTATCATAAAAACATCCTATTATATTGAAGATACTGGTGTTGTTACAAAATAATGGAATAAAAAGAGTTTAAGGGGTTGGAGAAGCAATGTAAAACAAAATAACATAAGAGAAGACATTACCTTAAAATCAGGTAACTCTTTTTGATTTGAGGAAAAGGCTTCCTTGGGAAGAATTAAGCCCAAAGTGATGCTTCTAGTAGTAACAGAGGGATTTTTAGAGAGTATTTTTGAAGATTTTTGCAGAGCCAAATGGCTTTGAAGGAGTAAATAAGGTGGTAGAGGTGGGGGCCTTTTATAAGAGGAGAGGAGGGGCACTCTGGGAAAGTCAAGAAATATTACTTTATTATATAACGAGTTTCGGATTTTAAAGGTCCCACAATTATATATTTCTAGTATAAGGTGATAAGGGTTATAAATATACTCATACAATAGGTTTTTGACAAGTGTAAGTCTTAGATTGTACATTATCTTTTCATTTTATTTAAATCATTTATTAATAAGGTAATCGCTGCATCATCACGGTGTCAAAACAAATTAAATTTATTTAATTTCTAAAAATTATAAAAAAAAATCCTGATGTAGGAAGTAATATTAGCTTTACAATGAAAATTTATAGTCAAAAAGTTAACTTATATTACCCCATGTAATAATTGTTTTAGTAAAACAACACATGTTTGTGACAATTTTATTTTTACTTTAAATAAAAAGTTAGTAATGTCATTTTATTACCCAAGTGGCTCCATGGGGTCCCCAAGATGACCCATGGATTGTCTTTCTTGGCCATGAATCATCCTATATGGGTAGGACATGTGTGAAGGGAATTTCATATTATTATAACATTATATTTACCTTAAATTTCCCTAATTACCTTTAATCACGATTAATAGAATATAAAAGTTATTATTCACCAAAAATTATTTTAATCCCATTACACCACATTTTAATTCCTAATGATAACCATGTATGTCATATTTTTTAAATTCAAATCATAGAGGTTGTAAAATTTCATTTAAATGACAAATCAGTTTTTTAAATACCACATAGTGGTTTCACTAATCATAAAAAATCTATGTTTTTTAGAAAAATACCAAAAATTAACTCTAAGATATATTGGATATTCCAAATTCAAAAATGATGTCTATTTTTAAAAATTTCAAACATATAAGTTTCATTAATTAATTTTATAATTAATTCCCATTTTCAAAACAAATAGCGTGTTTAAAAAAACAATATCAATCAAAAGATTGACAATTGTTTACATCCAATTTCAAAGTTAAATTAATTCTAATTAGCACTATTGGATAAAATGGTAAAAATATATTCTAATTATACTTTAAAACCACTCAATCATATAATTTATCACTATAAATTATTTTGATTAAAAAAGTTTTTTTTAAGTATTTTTTTCTATTCATAGAAAATTGGACGTTCTAAGAAAAATACCAAAAATTCAACATAGGTTAATTTCGAAATTCCGAATCCAAAAATGAAGTCCATTATGAAATTTTTAATTTATATAATTTCAAAAAGTCGGTATTACTATTCATAATGGATACTTTTATTGGTCGCGGTGTGTTAGAACTCGAGGTTGTGTACAACACATGCTGCTCTAATATTCAAAGAGAAGCGTACCATAGAATATTGGGGTGTTAAAGTTATTGGTGTATAAAATGGAATGTGTCTCAAAGGAGGAAACATGAGACAAAAGTACATTACCAGTTTGGTAACATTTGAATATTAAATAGCATGATATAAATTTAATAAAATGGTTATGTAAATACCAATATAATTAAAGATTTGATTCATTAAAAACATTCATGGTTTCTATATTAACCACATAAAATAAATGACCAGTGAATAAGGTATGTATCTCACAGAAATAAATAGTGAGATAAAATTTCCTTCCCCTATGTATTGACTCCAATAATAATCTTTGAAACCATCTGTATAATAAATTTAATTTTATTATACATATTTTTAAAAACCATATTATTATATTTCATTGCATATATTGTCTGATTATGACTTTATATAATCAACTTGTTAACATTGTCATGTTTAGTTTACTCTTCCGCTAATATTCATTTTGTTTTTCGCTTGTGTATTAATTTGGTATATCATTGGTCCTTATACTTATATCAAGATTTCTTGTAGTAAACCATATTAAAAATATCATGTTTAATCTTTATATTTTTATTATAATAATCTATATAATATAAAAATATTAAGTGGAATACATCGTACATGGAGATGGTAGTCCATACATACACATGAACATTGTTTCCATTTTATTTTCGTATTGAAGGAAAGAAAGAAAATGAAATATATGATTATATGTATGTAATATCATTAAATTAGAATTATTATGAAATAAATATCATTAAATTTCACTAAAAATATCATTAATACATTTCATGTAGTTTGCGAATGAATCAAATCGGTTTGAGGGGTCGATAGTCCACACTTCCTCAAACGAAATTACCATATTTACACAAAATTGGAAGTATAAAGATATTTGATGTAAAATTGATTAAATTATCATTAATTAATAATAAATATAAGATATAATATATATAAACAGATTTTATTTCTTAATATCCACCATGATAGGTGTTGAAGGATAATTGAACAATAATCGATTCATGAGCCGGTAGATCACCGTACACCTAAACAGTTTGTTTGTTACCCATTAGATAGAGGTGTGTGTAAGTGTAGTTATAAAATAATATATATATATATATATATATTTCATTATATTGAGGATACTATTGTATCTATATAAGTGTGAAAAAATTATATTTTTTGTGGTGGAGAAAAAAAATAAATGAAAATAGATTGAAGAAGGATGTTACCTCCTATTCGGCGAACTCCTTTTGGTTTTCACAAAAAGGATTTCTTGGTTGGATTTCATCCCAAATATTGTATTAAAGTAGGAATGGAGAGATGCTGAGGAAAACAACTTTTAGCATTTGACTGAGCCTATGTGGCTTTAGAGGTGTGTGAAGGTAGGAGGAGAGGATACCTTTTATAGTGGAGGATGAGTGACAATCTTGAATTTTTTTTGAAAAGGGAAACCCAGTAAACGTTTTTTTATTCTAATTGGATCCAAAAATGGACCTAATTTGATAAAAGGTCAGATATAGTTAAAATATGCACTAAAAATACATTTTGGACAATATTAAAGACCATTTTGGGTTTTAAGGTTGTGCTTTAGTCCCTTATTGAGTTCAATTTAACCTTAACAGTTCTAATTAATGTTAATTACATTCAATAATATTTTTGTTCAATAAAATTTGAACTTATTAGAAATTATAAAATATAATTATTCGTAATATTGATATCATTTTTAAAAATTACAAAAATAGAAGTGGATAAAATTAATTAAAATTTAACCCTGCAAATGGGTATACAATGAGGTTTTTTACATATAAAGGGTAAAAACAATTTCAATGTTTTTATAGTAAATATGAAATTTAAATTATTATAATAAACTATATTATGTTTATTTAAAAAAATGATCTAATAAAACAATAATGAAACCCCAATATTACTCATAAAAACCTATATTTTAATTAAAACACTTTTACCTCATTTTGCAGAATAAAATATTTTAAATATAAATATTTGAACATTTATAAATTTAATATTAAAAAATATACATAATATTTAAAATAAAAAAAATTAGTTAGGGAATCTTTTTTTAATTTTATGTGAAGATTCAATTTTTAATTAATAGTGAAAACATTGAAATTTAGCTCAATACTTCTTTTTCATCTCATTCATCTTTAAAGATAATTATATATTTAACTAATTTTAATGTTTAATAAATTAAATTTGTTATCAATTTATCCAATTTAGGTTATTTAAATAAATATAAAATTGATTTTTTTTATAAAAACTTATCAATCTATTGAACGATTTTGCTTAAAATTTTTTCATTTTCCTCTCGTTTAGAGGATTAAATTAAAATTAATCTCCAACAATTAAGTGCTTCAAAGTGTAGAGAATGGATTAATTATTTGGAATTAGAATAATTTATAATGTATAATCTATTAAAATTAGTTTTTTCCAAAATATTTGTAAATTAAATTAAAATTAATTAAAAAAGACTAAGGTTAAATTATGCATAATAAGGTATTAAACTGTAACCATAATTCACAAAAAACCCAATAAACTTATCTAAAATTCATTTAAATGTTGTATATAGGCCTTATATTGTATTTTATATAATTTAGACTATTATTGGATCTAACTTCTTGAAAAAAAATGTTGGTGGAGTTTCCCTTTTCTCAAAATTTTTCAAGAGTGCCACTCCTCCTCCATTATAAAAGCCCTTCTCTCATCACATATCCTCGCACCTCTATTGATTCATTGGTAAGACAAATATATAACCAAATTACTCTGAAAATTCCTTCCCTTCCTCATTGATTCCTCAATTTTGGAATAAATTCATCCTTGGATTCCCATTAGTCCAAACAAAAATGAGTTACCCTAAGAAGAGGAAACATCCTTCCTGAAACTCCTTATTTTATTTTCTTTCTCAACCCCCAAAATAACCTTATTTCATTCTTATATAAATAAATAATATATATATTGAGTAATTTTATAATAATATTTAAGAAAATATTTACACACATCACCATCTAATGGGTAACTTACTTACCATTCATGTACAATATACTATTACCTCACAAAACGACGATTGTTAATGTTTTCTTTTCCCACTGGTTAGGGTTGTAAATTATGATGGAAAATATTTTTATATATGATATATATGATATTTATATATAATTGCTTTATGATTATATAATTCATATATAAAAATCTCTTTATTCATTCCATTATGTGTAAACATGATTACATCGTTTGTGGACGTCCAGACTACCACCTCCTAAAAGTGATGTGATTGGAAAAAAAGATACATGGAATATATAAAAAATGGTTTTTATTAAAATTATTTAAAATAAATATTATATATATGATATTAATTAAATAATTACATTTCTAAAAAAATAATATAACATTTTCATTATGTCCCTTTCACACACTTAAAAAGTGATAACGTCTTTCATGGATGTGTGGACTACCACATCTACAACCTGATGTGATTCTTCTTACCACACAATAATTATATATATTTAAGTAATTTTTATTAAATAATATTGTATTAATGATATAATAGTCAATATTTAGTGATTAACTTAACTTACCACCCATCTATAATGATCATTGTGAAATGGGAATTTTACTCATGTGTACGCACGACCTATTGTCTCCTTGATTGTAATATTAATTAATTTTTCACTACCATGATTAATGATGGGTTTTAAAAGTATAATTAATGTACAAAATAAATATAATCACATTATTATTATTCTTTATATGTTTATATATTGTACTATTTGACCATAGTATACCATGAAAATTCATTTTTAACACATGAACCAAATTTGGTGAAAACACACAACATAATCATAATTTTTTAAGTAGTTTTATTCAACATGGTAAAAAGTGAAGTTATAAAAAAAATATGGAAGAAACTTATAAACAATTTAATTAATTATAAAATGTTGGCTCTTTAGGAATATACATTTTCTTGATACAAGTTGGACTCAAGGTAAGGTTATTTCATCTCACACTTTATTTCTAGGAGATACATACCCTATTCACCACTGACTTGTTTTGTGTGGTGTATATAATGTCCATATAAGGCCCCAGCCTTAAACCTTACTTAATCTTGAGTTATTACAAGATTACACATTGAGGATCTTTTCAGGTTTAGATTTTTAGAGAATTAGATCATAAAACTTGCATTACATTCCACATATAAACAAAGTGGTTACATAAAGATAGTATTCTTCATTCCCATCAATGGAAACACATTTAAAATAAAACATGGATTATTTCTTGACACATCCTTGACTCTATCATCTTATCATGTACCTTTCCCTTGACCTGTGAAAAACATTTCAAAAACCTGGGATGAGCATAAAAACTCAGTATGGGTTATGAAAAAAACATGGAAAGGAAACATGAGTTCATATATACATAAGAATGAAATCATACCTTACACATAAAACATAGGCACTTTAACATACCTCATAAAATCATGAATAAATCATAGAAATCATAAGACATAAAGGTAACTTGAGGCATTCATAACATTCTAACGTAGGGAGTAACCCTCTTGGTTACGTTTGGAATACCCATCACAGTATATTCCCTAAAATCTCTTCGGAGAAACCTTAACGTTTCACTCCTTCACGTTACCCAATGAATTGGAGAGCTATAACGGTCTCACCCGCCCTTAGTTTATCACGGAACCACCCGTCTTCATAATAATGCCCAAGAACCATAACATAATCATATCACATAAAACATGCATAAAGGTAACATAAAATTTCCACATTTCAATCACGAGATATCAATACAACACATTGATATAAAAACATTATGAAAACCATTTTCAATACTAAAATAAAAAAAAAGTAAAACATGGTATTTATTTTTCTTTTAAAAAGAAGGTATGGCTTGTAGAGGAAGCCGAAACTCAAATAACGGTCACGACGGCGGAGAAGTCGTTGTCACCACATATGTACGACAAAAACATTCCCTTTTGTCGTTTAGTAAACACTTCTTATAAAAAATATTCCTTTTGAATAAACGTAAAAGTCAAAGGGGTTTATACACCGTATAAAAGAAAGTTGTGTATAAAATAAAATATGCCTCAATGAAAGGAGATTGAGACGAAGTCCCATACCTCGTATCCGACTTGACCCGACCGTTATTTAATCTCCTAAATAATAAACTTGATTTAATCTCTACTTGATTATGAATCTTTTTCAAGTTCATTATTCCTTTTATACCATGTTATGAACATCATGTAATCAGTTAAGTTAATAATGTTCATTTTGTCGGTATTTGGTTCTTAAGTCAAAAATAGACTTCTTACACTTACATGTTGTTAATTTGGTCAAAGGTTCATTATATCCAGAATGGTATTCATGATGTAGATATCATATATGTCATATATATCCAGTACATACATTCATTTATAATATTACATAATCATTTAGAGGTAAGAAATGAAATGCACCGTTCATGGAGACGGTAAGCCGTACGTACGCATGAACGCTACTTTCATTTCTATTTCGTATTTTATATAATGGAATCATAATGATATAAAGGTATATTATAATTCCAGTATAATATCATATATAATATCATAGTTCCATCCTTTATATGTCCCACATATGGTATTTAACGAATCAAATCACTTTGAGGGGGCGGTAGTCCGCACTTCCTAAAATGAAGATATCGTGTTTACTCATAATGGAAACTATAAAGGTATTCCCAAAATGAAAAAAACAGAAGCATAAGGAAAACATAAACATATTATATATCATATATAAAAATAGTGACATCATAATGGCCACCTTTGAAGGTGCTAAATGAGTATTGAACAATCATCGTTTCGGGAGGCAGAATTTCGCCATCCACGGAAACCGTATGTTCTTTAACCATTTGATGCAGTTGTGTGAGAGTGTAGCTAAAATAAATCTTATAAAAACATACTAGTATATTGAATATACTGGTTTTGTTACAAAAGAATTAAATAAAAAGAGTTTAGGGGGTTGGAGAAGCAAAATAAAACAAATGAACATGAGAGAATGAATTACCTTTAAAAGTGTAACTCCTTTTGATTTGAGCCTAAAGGCTTCCTTTGAAAGGATTCTGCCCAAAGGTAATCCTATAGGATGAGGAGAGAGATGTGGAGAGAGTAAATGGGTAGGGGTTGGCCGAGCCAAAGGCTTGAGGAGTGTGTGAAATGAGGTAGAGGTGGGGGCCTTTTATAAGAGGAGAGGAGGGGCACTTTTGGAAAGTAAAGAATTATTACTTTATTTGAAAATGTGTTTCGATTTAAAAAGGTCCCACATTTATATAATTCGTGGATAAGGTGATAAGGCTTCTAAATAAACTCATACAATAATTTTTGGACATGTTTAGTTCATAGATTTTACATTATCTTTCCATTTTATTTAAATCATCAAATAATGATGTCATCGCTGCATCATTATTATGTCATAAATAATTTAATTTATTTAATGTCTAAAAATCATAAAAAAAATACTATGATGTCGGAAATATTTTTAGATTTCCCATTAATATTTATAATCAAATATCTGATCTTTATAACCCCATGTAAAAATTGTTTTTGTGAAACATATTATGTTTGTGTCATTTTTACTTTTACATTAAATAAAAAGTTATTTATGTCATTTCCCAACCAAAATGTCTCCATGGGGTCCCCAAGTTGACCCATGGCTTGTCTTGGTCGGCCATGACACAAACAATAAGGTTGTGACATGTGTCTAGGTCATTCCATATTATTAAAGCATTATTTATACCTTAAACTACACTAATTACCACTAATCGCGATTAAAAACTTAATAAGTTACTATTTACCAAAAAATTATTTTAATATCATTTAACCACATTTTACTTCTTAATGACAGCCATGTATGTCGGATTTTCAAAATTCAATACACATTAGTGGTAAACTTTCATTTAACTGAAAAATCAGTTTGCTTGATTACCACTTAGCGGTTTCACTATTTATCAAAAATTGATGTTTTTCAGAAAATTACCAAAAATTCACCCTAAGCTATATTTGATATTCCTAATTCAAAAATGAAGTCTATTTTACAAAATTCAAATCATATAAGTCACATTAATTAATTTAATAATTAATTCCCGCTGCCATAGCAAATAGCGTGTTTTTACAAAACAATTAGTATCAAAAGATTGACACCAGTTTAAGTCTAATTTCCAAGTGAAATTGATTCCAATGACCACCATTGGATAAAATGGTAAACATATATTCTAATTTCACTTCAAAACCAATTCAAAACATAATCTAATAATATAAATAATTTAGATTAAAAAACAGTTTTGATGTAAAATGCAGTATTTTTCACTATTCATTAAAAAAATGAACATTGTCAGAAAAATACCAAAAATTCACACAAGGTAAATTTTGATTTCCCAATAATATAGAATAGGTTTATTTTGACAAACATAGTTTATAAAATTGTCAAAAGATATATTTAAAAATGGTTTTCTATCATAAGGCAGTAAAACAATCTTTTAATAATATTAGTGTATTCCATGCTTAAGATTGGATTTATTTTCATTTTAATCCTCTAAAACGGTATCTTAATCATTAATAGACATAGATAAAAATATCTATTATTCATTACTTACTTGGGATTTTACATCCTTCCCCCCTTTAGAAAATTGCGTCCCCGCAATTTATTTACTTATCGAATAAATGGGGGTACTTATCCCTCATTACATTTTCTGATTCCCATGTTGCCTCTTAAATCATGTGGTTTTTCCACAAAACCTTTACCTGATGAATCAACTTATTTTGTAACACTTGCTCCCTGTGGTCAAGAATCCGGACCGGTTGTTCCTCATAAGATAGGTTCTCTTCCATCTGAACTACCTCTGGACTCAAAACATGAGATGGATCTGGAATATACTTTCTCAACATCAAAACGTGAAAAACATTGTGTACCTGAGATAAACTCGGAGGTAAAGCCAACCGGTATGCAACTGATCCAACTCTCTCCAGAATTTCGTATGGTCCAACAAACCTTGGACTCAACTTTCCTTTCTTACCAAATCTCATCACGCTTTTCCAAGGAGAAACCTTGAGAAAAACATGATCACCTACCTTGAAAGATAGATCCTTCCTCCGGTTATCCACATAACTCTTCTGCCTTCTCTGAGCTGTTCTCATGTGTTTCTGAATCAGCTGAACTTTTTCTGCCATCTCTTCTACCAATTTTTGTCCCATCAACTTCCTTTCACCCACTTCATCCCAGAAAGCTTGAGTTCGACACCGCTTCCCATATAATGCCTGAAATGGTGCCATCTGTATACTGGAATGAAAACTGTTATTATATGAACATTCAACCAAAGAAAGATATTGGTCCCAACTTCCCTGATAATCCATAGAACAAGCTCATAGCATATCCTCCAATGTCTGGATTGTTCGTTCTGACTGCCCATCTGATTGAGGATGAAAAGCTGTACTAAAATTTAATTCAGTACCCAACGACTTCTGAAGGCCTTTCCAAAAGTTAGAAGTAAACCTGGGATCACGATCCGATACAATGGAGAGAGGAACTCCATTTAACCTGACTATCTCTTTAAGATACAAATGGGAAAGTTGATCAAGAGAGAAAGTTTCTCGTATAGCAAGGAAATGAGAAGATTTGGTCAAGCGATCAACAATAACCCAGATTGCATTATTACCTCGAGATGTCTTCGGCAATACAACAACAAAGTCCATGGATATATTCTCCCATTTCCACTCTGGTACTGGTAAAGGCTGAAGCATCCCTCTCGGTAACTGCCGCTATGCTTTAACCTGTTGACATGTCAAACACTTCACAGTAAAATCAGCAATATCTCTTTTCATTCCATCCCACCAGTAATACTCCCGCAGATCTCTATACATCTTAGTACTGCCCGGATGAACTGAAAACAGAGAACTATGAGCTTCACATAACAACTCTCTCTTCAACTGTGAATCACAAGGCACACAAAATCTCTTCCCAAATCTCAAAACACAAACATTATAAATGATGAATTCAGGCAACTTACCTTTCTGAACCAGCTCTACCTTTTTCTGCAACTCACTATCTTGCTTCTGTGCTTGCTTGATTCTATCTGATAGAGATGATCTCACTGATACCTGAAACAAAACAGAAGGACTCCCTGCACCAACAACTTCTATGCCAAAGTTCATCAAATCCTTAACCAAAGGATCACGTTCCAAACGCAACATTGTTAATGAAGCATTACTTTTTCGACTCAAAGCATCATCCACTTTATTTTCTTTTCCCGGATGGTAATGAATTGTACACTCATAATCCTTGATTAATTCTAGCCATCTCCTTTGTCTCATGTTTAACTCTTTCTGAGTGAATATATACTTTAAACTTTTGTGATCGGTATATATTTCACACTTTACTCCATACAAATGATGCCTCCAAATTTTTAAAGAAAAAACAACAGCAGCTAATTCCAAATCATGTGTAGGGTAATTTACCTCATGAGTTTTCAACTTTCGTGAAGCATAAGCAATTACCAGATCATTCTGCATTAGGACGCAACCAAGTCCTTTCAATGAAGTATCACTGTATATAACAAACTCACCATTCCTGGAAGGTAGTGCCAAAACTGGAGCATTCACCAATCTTCTTTTCAATTCCTGAAAACAATCATCACATTCTTTTGTCCAGATAAACTTCACACCTTTCCATGTTAGCTTAGTCATTGGACTAGATAACCGTGAAAAATTTCTAACAAACCTTCGGTAATATCCTGCCAAACCAAGGAAACTACGAATCTCTATTTGATGGACCGACATCTTCTGAAGTAGTTGCAAAGGATTTCGCCACCCCTTTCTTCTTGTAGTCTAACTGCTTCCAATCACTCAAGCTCTTTGCCGGACACTCGTTTGCATAGTGACCCATCTCATTGCACTTATAACATTTCACTAACTGTAAATCAAATTTGTTCTTACCTTCATCTTGATCCTTTTCAGTGCAATCACGAGCCTTATGTCCCATCTTACCACATCGGTAGCACTTTCCAGAATTCAGAAGACATTCCCCAGCATGCCTTTTGCCACATTTATCACAAACTGGAAACTTAGTTCTCTTACCATCAGACTTTTTTGAAGAATTCTTACCTTTCTCCTGCCACATCGGTCTCTTCTTCTGCTAGTTGTTATAGAAAACTTGGTCATCGGAAAACTCCATTTCCACCTTCTCAGCACATCGAACAAGCTTTTCATAACTTTTAAACTCACGAGAAGCTAATTCCCTTAGATACTTTGGCTTTAATCCTGAGTAAAAAATGATTGATTTTACTATCAAGGTCCCGGAAAAAATTTGGAGCATACCTTGCCAATCGAGAGAACCTTTCTTCATAGGCTTCCACTGAGTCTTCCTCTTGCCTCAATTCCAAGAATTGCTTTTCCATACTAAGTCGAACAGCCTTAGGAAAATACTTCTCAAGAAACATACCTTTGAATTCATCCCAGTCAAGTGCATCAATCTCATCGGCATACCTGATATTTTTAACCATAGACCACCACTGATCTGCTTCACCCTCCAAACAGTAAATAGCAAGACTAACCTTTTGATTGTCTGAACACCCCATGACATCAAAAATCTTCTCCAGTGATTTAATCCACCCTTCAGCTAACACAGGGTCAGATGATCCTCTGAATGATGGGGGATGTTGCCTCATGAAATGTTCCACCACTGACATGTTCCTCTGCGGTTGATCTGGCTGATCTCGTGCATGGATACCACCGCCATTTATCGCTTGAGTCAACTGCGCCATTACTGCAACAAACTGTTCAGTTCCAATTCCGACCATCTCAGGATGCTGATTCGGAAGGTTATTTCCTTCTGTATGCCTTCCTAGCACTGCTTCTCTGTTTCCTCTGCGGAAAACCATTCTGAACAAACATGTCTTAGATAAAGCAACATGGTAATCTTTAAATGCTGTATCATTTCAAAAAAATATTTTTGGATAAGGATGTATTATAATTCTAACACTTCAATTTATCTAAACCGACCTTTGATACCAACTATATGTCCTCAGCCTTAAACCTTACTTAATCTTGAGTTATTACAAGATTACACATTGAACATCTTTTCAGGTTTAGAGTTTTAGAGAATTAGATCATAAAACTTGCATTACATTCCACATATAAACAAAGTGGTTACATAAAGATAGTATTCTTCATTCCCATCAATGGAAACACATTTAAAATAAAACATGGATTATTTCTTGACACATCCTTAACTCTATCATCTTATCATGTACCTTTACCTTGACCTGTGAAAAACATTTCAAAAACCTGGGATGAGCATAAAAACTCAGTATGGGTTATAAAAAACATGGAAAGGAAACATGAGTTCATATATACATAAGAATGAAATCATACTTTACACATAAAACATAGGAACTTTAACATACCTCATAAAATCATGAATAAATCATAGAAATCATAAGGAATAAAGGTAACTTGAGGCATTCATAACATTCTTACGTAGGGAGTAACCCTCTTGGTTACGTTTGGAATACCCATCACAGTATATTCCCTAAAATCTCTTCAGAGAAACCTTAACGTTTCACTCCTTCGCGTTACCCAATTCATTGGAGAGCTATAACGGGCTCACCCGCCCTTAGTTTATCACGAAACCACCCATCTTCATAATAATTCCCAAGAACCATAACATAATCATATCACATAAAACATGCATAAAGGTAACATAAAATTTCCAAATTTCAATCACGAGATATCAATACAACACATTGATATAAAAACATTATGAAAACCATTTTCAATACTAAAATAAAATAAAAGTAAAACATGGTATTTATTTTTCTTTTAAAAAGAAGGTATGGCTTGTAGAGGAAGCCGAAATTCAAATAACGGTCACGATGGCGGAGAAGTCGTTGTCACCACATACGTACGACAAAAAAATTCCATTTTTTTGTTTAGTAAACGCTTCGTATAAAAAATATTCCTTTTGAATAAACGTAAAAGTCAAAGGGGTTTATACACCGTATAAAAGAAAGTTGTGTATAAAATAAAATATGCCTCAATGAAAGGAGATTGAGACGAAGTCCCATACCTCGTATCCGACTTGACCCGACCGTTCTTTAATCTCCTGAATAATAAACTTGAGTTAATATATACTTGATTATGAATCTTTTTCATGTTCGTTATTCCTTTTATACCATGTTATGAACATCATGTAATCAGTTAAGTTAATAATGTTCATTTTGTCGGTATTTGGTTCTTAAGTCAAAAATAGACTTATTACACTTACATGTTGTTAATTTGGTCAAAGGTTCATTATATCCAGAATGGTATTCATGATGTAGATATAATATATGTCATATATATCCAGTACATACATGCATTTATAATATTACATAATCATTTATAGGTAAGAAATGAAATGCACCGTTCATGGAGACGGTAAGCCGTACGTACGCATGAACGCTACTTTCATTTCTATTTCGTATTTTATAGAATGGAATCATAATGATATAAGGGTCTATTATAATTCCAGTATAATATCATATATAATATCATAGTTCCATCCTTTATATGTCCCACATATGGTATTTAACGAATCAAATCACTTTGAGGGGGCGGTAGTCCGCACTTCCTAAAATGAAGATATCGTGTTTACCCATAATGGAAACCATAAAGGTATGTCCAAAATGAAAAAAACAGAAGCTTAAGGAAAACATAAACATATTATATATCATATATAAAAATAGTGACATCATAATGGCCACCTTTGAAGGTGTTAAATGAGTATTGAACAATCATCGTTTCGGGAGGCAGAATTTCTCCATCCACGGAAACCATATGTTCTTTTACCATTTGATGCAGTTGTGTGAGAGTTTAGCTCAAATAAATCTTATAACAACATCCTAGTATATTGAAGATACTGGTGTTGTTACAAAATAATTAAATAAAAAGAGTTTAGGGGGTTGGAGAAGCAAAATAAAACAAATGAACATGAGAGAATGAATTACCTTTAAAAGTGTAACTCCTTTTGATTTGAGCCTAAAGGCTTCCTTTGAAAGGATTCTGCCCAAAGGTAATCCTCAAGGATGAGGATAGGGATGTGGAGAGAGTAAATGGGCAGGGGTTGGCCGAGCCAAAGGCTTGAGGAGTGTGTGAAATGAGGTAGAGGTGGGGGCCTTTTATAAGAGGAGAGGAGGGGCACTTTTGGAAAGTAAAGAAATATTACTTTATTTGAAAATGTGTTTCGGTTTCAAAAGGTCCCACATTTATATAATTCGTGGATAAGGTGATACGGCTTCGAAATCCACTCATACAATAAGTTTTGGACATGTGTAGTTCATAGATTTTACATTATCTTTCCATTTTATTTAAATCATCAAATAATGATGTCATCACTGCATCATTATTATGTCATAAATAATTTAATTTATTTAATGTCTAAAAATCATAGAAAAAATACTATGATGTAGGAAATATTTTTAGCTTTCAAATTACTATTTATAATCAAATATCTGATCTTTATAACCCCATGTAAAAATTGTTTTTGTGAAACATATTATGTTTGTGTCATTTTTACTTTTACATTAAATAAAAAGTTATTTATGTCATTTCCCAACCAAAATGTCTCCATGGGCTCCCCAAGTTGACCCATGGATTGTCTTGGTCGGCCATGCCACAACCAATAAGGTTGGTACATGTGTCTAGGTCATTTCATATTATTAAAGCATTATTTATACCTTAAACTACACTAATTACCACTAATCGCGATTAAAAACTTAATAAGTTACTATTCACCAAAAAATTATTTTAATCTCATTGAACCACATTTTACTTCATAATGACAACCATGTATGTCGGATATTCAAAATTAAATACACATTAGTGGTAAACTTTCATTTAACTGAAAAATTAGTTTTCTTGATAACCACTTAGTGGTTTCACTATTCATCAAAAATTGAAGTTTTTCAGAAAATTACCAAAAATTCACCCTAAGCTATATTTGATATTCCGAATTCAAAAATGAAGTCTATTTTACAAAATTCAAATCATATAAGTCACATTAATTAATTTAATAATTAATTCCCGCTGCCAGAGAAAATATCGTGTTTTTACAAAACAATAAGTATCAAAAGATTGACACCAGTTTAAGTCTAATTTCCAAGTGAAATTGATTCCAATGACCACCATTGTATAAAATGGTAAAAATATATTCTAATTTAACTTCAAAACCAATTCAAAACATAATATAATAATATAAATAAATTAGATTAAAAAACAGTTTTGATGTAAAATGCAGTATTTTTCACTATTCATTAAAAAAATGAACATTGTCAGAAAAATACCAAAAATTCACACAAGGTAAATTTTGATGTCCCAATCATATAGAATAGGTTTATTTTGACAAAAATAGTTTATAAAATTGTCAAAAGATAGATTTAAAAATGGTTTTCTATCATAAGGCAGTAAAACAATCGTTTAAGAATATTAGTGTATTCCATGCTTAAGATTGGATTTATTTTCATTTTAAGCCTCTAAAACACTATCTTAATCATTAATAGACATAGATAAAAATATCTATTATTCATTACTTACTTGGGATGTTACAGTCCATGAATGAATTTCATTAAAATTATACATATAAATATGGGTAATTTTATAACCATTATATTATCTTTCTATCATTGGGTTTATGATTCAAAATTTACCAAATTGGTAAAGTAATTTTGCCTCAATTTTTATTCTTTGAGACATGTGCCATGTTATTCAAATAGATTTTATATGAGGTTTATACATTTCCTATGACATGTTACAACGTGAATCTATTTATTTTCATGATATTTTAAGTATCCAATTAATATCATGTTCAATACATGTGTAGTTTTACTAAATGTTATAAGTGGTAAGAGTTTATTGAAACAATCTCATAGTTTATTAAGATTGTTTTTTATCATTATTTCATTAATGAAATTTTATGATACACCAATCAAGAAAACTCATGGATTTTCTTTTCTACTAGTTATTATTTATATATGAACGTATTAATAATATTTTCTAGTATTTTTTACTTAATAAAATTAATAAAAAGGTTTATAGAAAATATGAAGTTACCTCCCTCTTAGGTCAGAAATATGTGTTCATTAAAAAACATGATTTCCAAAAGGGGATTACATGAATATACTAATAATATCATATTATCATTAATTTTATTTCAGATTTTTTACTTTTACTAATTATTTAAAATGAATCTTCTTGTCTCTTTCTAAAAAAATCATTTTTCTATCCTTTTTACCATAAAAAATGAATGTTCTTTTTTAATTTGTATATCACGTATAGATTTACCCACTATCATTTCATAGATTCTTCCCATACATGTTTAAATGTATGATTTTAATGTTTTATTTTTAAACCATATTTTCATGGAAATTATTTTCAATTGTTTTTAGGAAACCGTTATAATATTTCATTGAAAATAGTTTTTAAGATCCTCTACATGTTTTCAATGGAAAAAATTCATTCAAACATTTTTCAATGATTTATTTATAAGATGTCAAGTGTATTTTTATCAAAATTTTTTACACAAGGTTTTAAGTTTTATGAATCACTTTTCATCTGAGTAAAGAAAATTAACTCATGAATTTTTGTTAAAATATCATTCAAAATTATTTACCAAATAAGATTACATTTATTAGTCTAAATTAATCTATTCTAAGGAAATGATTAAATGTTTCTATTCATATTCATTATCTTAATGTCTTAATTTTTGATTAAATTATGTTTATGAAACTCATTTCTCTTCCATAAATTATATTCTTTTGAAACCTGCATACTTCATGGGCTATGATTTTAATGAAACGATTATGAAGCATGTATCTTTTTTCCAGAGTTTATGATATTTTTACATGTCTATGATACCCATTTCATTTTACTGGTTATGATGTTATTGTTTTTGGGTTTTGTTTCACATATACATATGATTTCATTATTATATAGGTGGTACTTATATCTCATTCCAATTTTCAAAGTAATGATTTATATCTCATAAGATAGACTAAGATGGTATTGGGAGTGAACCTTGATTACTAAGACGGCCATGGGAGTGAATCAGGACTAATAAGATGGTGTAAGGAGTGAAATCATTCTACTATGATACCCATTATAGTGACCCATGACTGCTAAGATGGTATGGGGAGTGAAATATTTCTATTAATATGGTCATGGACGTTATGCTTTGGATACTATGAAAATCATTTTATATTCTTTCGTGTTTTCCAAAATTCCTTGTTTTATTCATATGTTATGATTCAACATATTATGTCATTTATTTATATTATAATTCATTTATTTTGAAATATGAATATTTATTCCATAATGGGTATCATAAACATGTAATCATATTATAAGATATATATAAAGATACATGTTTCATAATCATTAAATAGAAAGCATACCTTTGAAAAAAACAGATTACATAAAAATATAGCCTAGAAAATAGAAAATAATTTCATAAAGACATTGAAATAAATAATAAAATCTCTAGTAAAATAAAATTTATGTAACCATTAGATAATTTACAGAACATTAATGGTTGACATAAATATATGTTATCATAGATGGGAATTTTTTTTAATGATCCTTTAAAAATATTTCAGGAGGAAAATATCACTCTTCATTAAAAATTTTATTTTGAAAACTAAAATCTTTGGAAAACTATTTTACATGAAAATAAAATTGGAAACATATAATAAAAACATGAATAAATTACAAAAACGTTTTTACTTGTAACATATAATGAATATTGAAACCCATTACGAAACCGTTTTCCATGAAAACATACAAAATACTCTTAAAAACCATTTGAAATTTAAACAAAATTAAATAAAGAGCATATAATGGATATATAAATACCCATTAATTTAATTATTATAATAATAATAATAATTCAAGAGTATTATATTCACCACACAAAAGAAAAGAGTGGTGAATATGGCTCGTATCTCCCTGATATAAAACGTGAAATGAAATTCCCTTACACTGAGTTCAAATTTTCTCAGGTGTATTTATATTATTGAATAATACATTTATGTTAATTAAATTTGTTATTGAGAACCTTAAAAATGGTAATTGTTAAATTTAATTCACCTATTATAATGTTTTTTACAAAAACATAAACAAATAAGTTCAAGTCTGGTGTTTTGAACCAATATGTTTCATTTGCCAAAAACAACATTGGCTTGTAAAATATTGTTAAAGGGGACATTATATAAACATATATAAAATAATAAAAAACATTTATCACATTTATACATTAATTAATATTTTAGAACCTATAGTTCAATATGTTTGTGGAAAATAAATTGGTATTACATCATGGAGATGGTAAGTTGTACGTACTCATGAGTAACATTTCCATTTCTCAATGATAATTAGGGAAAGAATGTAAAAAACATTAATATTTAAAGAATGATAATTATATAATAAATACCATATTATTTAATAACATATAATTATATATATAATTCATAATATGTAAAAGGATTCACATCATATTGACAAGGTAGTTGTCTACACACCGCGAATGATATTTTAACGTAATAAGCATGTCAAAGGGTAATAAAAAAGATGGTATATATTATATTTTAAGAAATTTAATTATATCATTAATATAATATTTATTTTATTTATGTCACATATTTTTAGCTAATTCTATTTTTTATAAATTACATGTGTCATGTGATTGAATCACATCACTTTTAGGTGGCGGTTTCCCACATTTCCACAAATGATGTTATAATGTTTACACATAATGGAAACAACTATGGAATTAATTATAAAAGATTTTAAAAATTATACAATATTATATATGTCATATATGTCATATATAAATTGATATTCCATCATAATTACCTACCATGAAATCTGGGGAAGTGAAAAGGAACAATCATCATTTCGCGAGGTGGAAGTTCGTTACAGATGAATGTTATGTTTGTCAACAATTAGATAGAGGTATGTTTATGTCTACATACAAAAATTAATGTAAAGACATATCAATATATTTATGATACTGGGTTAGTTATAAAATAATTTAATAATATGATTTTAGGGTGCGGGGAATAAAATTAAAGAAAATGATCTTGATGAATGATGTCATATTTTATTTGGATAACTCTTTTTAGTTTCACCAAAGGGCTTCCTTGGATAGATTTAATCCCAAAATGAGACATACAATAAAACTTTTGGTCTTTTGGGGGGATATTTGGGAATATTTTGGCCGATCGAAAGTGGATTGGGATGTGTGAGAAAGTGGGATGAGAGGAGGCGTTTTATAGTGAATGAGTGGCACTCATTTAATATTTTGTAAAAGTGAAACTCCACCCACATTATTTGTTTCTAGTGGATAAAATAATGGTTAAAAGTAGAGAAATGGAAGTATAGGGTATAAATATGTCCATCCAATTTATTTTTGAAATGTTTCTAGGTTATATTAGGACTTAATATTAGGGTTTAGTACCTTGTTAAGCTTAATTTAATATTAACTATTTTAATTAATTGTAATTATATATAGTAATATTTTTGGTCAAAAATTAATATGATATTACTATTCATTATATATTATGAAAATTATTAATATGGGATCCATTTTTAAAAATTCCAATCACAGTAGTGGCACAAAATAATTTAAATTTAATCACACTGACTTAAGGACAATGTGCATTTTTAAAGAAAAAACAATCAAAAGTTTTCTTGGTTTATATAACCAAATTCAATGTAACGTTGACTAAACTGACCAAAATTGAATAGATTTATAAAAAATTTATTCAGTTATACTTAAAAAAAATTAAAAAATAAATGAACAATATAATTTTATCTTATAAATAAATTAGATGACAAAGTATTTTTGAGTTAAATATCTTTATTTTCCCTATACTTTAGAAATAGAAAATCAATGAAAAATACCAATAATTCTCTACAAAATGTTTCTAATGATTCTATTTCAAAAATAAATTTTATTTTTTAATATAAAAATTATAAAAGTTCCAAAAGTAATATTTAAAATATGTTCTCCATCAAAATGGGGTAAAAGTTCCACAATAAAAAATATAATTTTTTTAATGGGTAATATAGGGTTTGTTATTATCTTATAACTATTTAATCTATTATTGGAAAAAAAATATTTTATTGAATATATAATAAATATTAAATTGACAAAACGTATTAATTTTAATTAGTTTAATTTAATTGGATAAAATAGCTTTGTGAGCTTAATTTTTTTTATAAGAAATTCCCTATATATTTAATTTTTTTATATTCAATTAAACTAATGAATTAATTTTGTAATTGTGTAATCCAATGGATCTAATAAGTTAGTTAATACTATTTATATACACAAACTTAATAGTTAGGTTAAGTCATAAAATTTCCGCAAACAAGGATTTTTTTTCTAGAAATGGAGTATGGTTTGTGTTGGTTGTCAACCCACATTGTGCTAATAAAGGGGTTTTTAAGGAAGGTGAAGTTACAGAATAGTATTGAGAAAGTGTTTAAGGGTCCAAAATTTTCCAAAATTTTCCAATTTTTTCCAAATTTTTTTACCTTGATATTGGGTGTAAATTTTTTTTGTAAAATTAAGGTTATATTAAAAGGATTCCCCAAAGCATGGTTCTCAAATTAGGAGACACAGATTGTAGACAACTAATGGAGGTACCATGAATGATATTGAAACATAAAATTACAATACATGAAAGGTTATTAAAAAATAGTTCATTGGAAGAGTATGGTTTGAGGGATTCTCATAGTTCACGAAAGGTAAATTGTTCTCATGAGAAGTCTTCATTGTTCGAAACTAGGAAATGTTTTTAGAAGTAGCAAAGGGTATATTTTGTGGAAATGAGGTGGTTATTTGGTCGTATGCTTATGGATAAATATGGTACATGGACTGCATAAGAAAAATATTTTTTGGGAGCATAGTACATGGTGAATATTTGGTTACTCTAATTTTAGCACATTATACAGATCTATTTTCCCTATATAAGAATATTAACTTTTTAATTAGAGAGAGACCCAAAGATCAGAAATATGAGAGGAATTTAGTGATGTCCAGATGTAGTTTTTTGGATGAGATCCCCACAAAGGGGAAGAGGTCCACAAGGAATATTCCACAAAAGGACAAGTGTTCAATATGAGATAGTTAACAAAACAGGAGTTGGTACGTGGGGACGAAGTGGTATAAAAATGTGGTAAATAGAGGTAGTTTTTATAGGTAGTATGTGGAGGTGGTATGTAAAGTAGTGTAGTTCACAAAAGAAGAACTCGTAGTACACGGTGATTCAAGATATGTGGAGGAAGAAGGCCAATTTTTGGAGGATATGTTTATGAATGAATAGTACATGAAAAAGTATATTACATCCGTAGGGGAAAACATGACATCAATAGAGGATCTATATATAGTTGAGGATGCATGATCTAATTCCAACCCATTAATGAAGCCTTCATGTAGATAAAATGAGTTAGAATTCCCTAAATATACTAATCTAGGGGGATTCTATTTATGTGTTATGAGTAATAAAATGTGTTATCCATAAATCATTTTAATGGTAGTGCACCAAAAAAAGATTGATTGTGATAAACTTTTGTAATCTAAAATTTGTGATGATTAGTGGGCTTTGGTATGACTGAAAAAATGTTGGAGAATTCTCCATGGATAATCTCTTAGTGGTGAACCATGGAAAATTGTTTTGTGGCCTTTCTTTATGTGAATGTTTAAATTATTTCACATTACCAACAGAAAGATATAAAGGGTTCTTACTAATGTGGGAACACGATTAGTCACATTAATGTAAAAATTTTACACCTGCATTTACCCTCCCATCAAACGGTGTTTTGGGGTCCTTAAAATATATTAAATAATAATATTTTAATGATATATTTTTCTTTTGTAAAACAATGTATTTTTTGTTATGCAAGGCATCAAGGAATGTTAGTCATGCGTATAATTTAATATGTCCTCAATGATCTTTGTTGAAAAATCAATCCTATATTTTATTTTTAGTGCATGATTAACTTGTTATTTCTTATAATACAAGAGATACATAGTTTTTTGATATATAAAAACTATATTAATTGTTTTGTGAAATAGAAATATGTATAATATTCAATTAATTCAAAAAAAATATTTCAGAAAATCTTATGGTGTTACATTCTTCCCCACTAAAAATCAATTTCCCTCAATATTCATCTTGGATATCAATGTTTTAAATCTGGTAATAAAATATCATAAAAAACCACATATTCAAAATTATAACTAAAAGATCATTGAAAATAGATATTTAGAACCATAATGGTTGCACAATGTAACTCATAACTAAGTTACCACATAGAAGAACATAGATGGGATGTGAAAACCTGAACTTGTAAGAAAAGCATATATATTCATAAGGAGTGATTGAGGTAATCAATCAGAATAAATTTAATGATCAATGAAAATTTAAGGGCCTCAAATTAATAAATATATGATGATTTAAAATTCCATTGGTTAAAAAAAGTTATTAGAACAAAATTTTATATGTAGATTGTTTTCCTGAAGCTAAATATTTTTCAAGAAAATATATACTTTCATGATTTTAGGAAAACTCACCTTTTTTATTAAAATATACACTAAACCTATTTCTCCAAAATGTAAGGATAAATTTTTATTCCTTAGTTACTAATAGATCACGAGATCCATAATATTTTATCCCATTTTTCATCAGTTATCAGCAAAATAGATTTTTTGATCAGGTTATCCAATATTCATAAATATTAATGTGGCGATATAACACATTCTACCTTATAATATGGTGAGATAACACATTAATCTTAATAAAATCATATGATGTTTAACATAAAGATTCCATAAATTTTTTACCTTATAATCCTTATAAAATAAGAAAAACCCCTAGTTTTGAAAGAATGAAACAAAATCAGATTAACATTGATACCCCATATATCAAAATTTATCTATTGGTTTTCAGATTCCAAACATGTGAATATCCCCATCGTATATTCCCTTTAAACATTTAAATTAAATAAAATATAATAATTCAATTTATAAAACATGCATGATTCCATATTCCAAATGTTACTGGACATATTCCCTAAATATCAGAATTTTTATACTTCATCCATGATGACTTAAATAAATTTTCAACCAATATATAATTAGATCTAGAGTAATCAGTAATATCTAATATACATTATCCAAATCAATCATCTTTTTATCCAATAGAGACACAATTTTCTCAACATCTTGATCACATTATGTGTTAACATCCAGTTATCAAAATATCACTTTTCAAAGTCATCATCACCATTAAACATATACTTTTCAATATATATTGAAAATTATAGTAAAATTATATATTATTCATTGTTCACTCCTAATACCATCCTAGTCTATCTCAGAAGATCTAAATCCTTAACCATTACAATTGAGGGAGAAAAAGGTCACACCCATATTATAATGAAATCATATATACATGAGTAGAAAAATCATAAAAAATCATATTAGGACAGAATAATGAAATGGGTATCATAAACATGTAACCATATCATAACCTTTTGAAAAAGATACATCCTCCATAATCATTTCATCCAAAGAATAACCTGTAAAATAAGCATGATTGGGAATAACATCACCTATGAAATAGAAACAGATTTCATAAACATCATTCCTCCAAAACATAAACCATTCATATAACGAATATTAATGGAAACTCTAAATAATTTCCCAACAAAGGATTGCGTAGCACTAAAGGATTCTATCTTATATGGGAAATAATTTTGAAATATCTTTTAAAAATATTTCATGAGGAAAATCTCCTTCTTCCTTTAAATATTATTTTTGAGACATATAATATTTTGAAAACTATTTTCATTTAAAAAAACATGAATACTTTTAATGGAAGCTTATTAACATTTTGAAAACATTTTCAGTGAAAAAACATTGAAAACATATAAATAAATAATGAAAAAAATTTGAAAAACTTTTTCCATGAAACATTATATAGAAATATGAAAAAAAATCAAACAATATAAGTTTGAAAAAAATTTAAATAAATATTGAAAATATTTTTATACAATATGGTTTGAAAGAACACCAATTTTTGACTGAAGAGAGGGTAATGTAAGGATTTCTCAAATACACATTCTTAAATATTTTTTGTAATAAATTTTAAATAAATTATACCAACACACGAATATATAATGTCAAACCACATGTGAATAAAGGTCATTAATTATCTTGAGATATAGAAAATAACAGTTTTTTAATGGAATCATAATCATAAACAATCTCGAAAATGATGAGATTGATGAAATAAACTCTTACAACCTGTAATATTTGAATTATACTACACATATATGAAATATAAGTTAAATTGAGATTAAAATATCTTGAAAATAAGGAAATTCAACACTTAATAAGTCAAATGTAGTATATACACCTCATAGAAAAATATATTTTCAAAACATGGCATTCGTCTCAAAGAAGACAAATCAAGAAAAACATTACCTTACTAATTTGGTTTCTTTGGAAACATAAAACCCATGAAATAATAATAATAAAATTGATATGTAAATACCCGTAAATTTAAGTATTATAATAATAGAATTCATCCATGGTACGTATATACACCATACAAAATAACTAGGTGGTGAATAACATATGGATCTCACAGAATTAAAAAGTGAGATGAAATCCTCTAACCTTGTGTCTTGACTCTCTTTGAGCTCATACAATCGTCCTATATAATAAATTTATTTTTATTATAAATATTTTAAAGGTAAATATTATTATATATAATACCATATATATTTTTTATTATAACCTTATATTACCCACTTGTTAACAATTCTATGTTAAGGTTTCACTTTACGTAATATTTGCTTTGTTCTTCGTATGAGTCTTAATTTTTTTTATAATTGGTCCTCATTCTTATATAATGACTTCAAAAATGTAAAAAAAGATATAAATATCATTTATATTCATTATAATTTTATTATAATAATTTATATGATATATAAGTGAGAAATTAAATACATCATTCCTGGAGACAACAGGTCGTACGTACGCATGACCGCTGTTTCAGTTTTATTGTAATATTCCCTGAAAGAGAGTAAATGGCATATAAGTATATATATTTACATATATTATTATTCCAATATCATTATTATATCATATACATCATATATGTTCATTATATACATCCATAATACATTTTATATAGTGTGGATGAATCAAATTCTTTTGAGGGGTGGTATTAAACACTTCCTCAAACAAAATTATCGTATTTAAAAAAGATGGAATGTTTAATAATATTGGTTTTCCAAAATATAAATAAGATTAAAGACATTATAAATATCTTAAATATTATATAAAAAATATTTTTTATCAAAATATCCATAATGAGAGGCAGTAGTAGAGGAAAGAATATTCATCATTTTGTTTGGTGGTAGTTCACCACACATATAAAAATTATGTTTGTTCCCTATTATATAGAAATGTGTGCATGTATATGGAGAAATATTAGAGCAATGAAAAATATGTATATTGAGGTTAATGATGTTCTTTTATAAGGATAGAATAATGAGAGTTGAATATAAAAGAAATATTTATATATAAAACACTTATTATGCTCACAAAGAATTTCATCCAAATAAATTAAATTAATTACATTTAGTGAGTAATATTTATGTAATTTATATTATATATTAAATATTTTTTTAATTAATCCAATATATTTTATAGGCCTATTATAAGAATAATCATAATATTACAGAAAAAACCTATATTTCTATTAAGGCACTTTTATAGCCTTTTGAGCATAAACTTATATTAAATATATATTTCTGATGTTTAATAAAATTCAAATGTAAATATAAATATCATTTATTTAATGTAAACATAATAATTATTTGAGGGTGAGTTTTTTTATTTTTCTGTGAAGTTTCTCATTTAATGAAATAGTGAAAATAATGAAAAACTACTTTACATCTAATATTTTTATAATGTGAAATTATATTTTTTAAAAATAATAAAGTATAATTAAATATAATTTTCATCAATTTAACCAATTTTTATCATTAGAATCTATTTCATAATGAAAATGGTTATAAAAACATTGCAATATTTTGAACATTTTTACATTAAAACCCAAATTTTTCATCTCGTCTACATGATTAAATTTAAATTAACTTCTTCCTCTTCTCAGGTTGGAATTTTAGAAAATCGATTCCATATTTAAAATAGAAATAAATTATAAATTATAATATGATAATATTTTTTATAAAAAATATTAGTGAATGTAATTAAAAATAATTATAACAATTAATATTAAATGAAGCTTAACAGGGGACTAAAACCTGATCTTAAGGCGTAATATGACATAAAAAATTGTCCATAACCCATTTTGATCCATATTTATACCCTATAATCCGTTTAATCTAAATTGGACCATTATTGGACACACTTTATAAAAATTTGGGGGTGGGGGGTTTCCCATTTCAAAAATATTACCAGAGTCTCACACCTTCTCTATTATAAAACTCCTCATCTCCACAGACATCCACAAACCTCTAAAGCTGCTTAATTGTTTCCAATTTCTATTAAAATAGACCCCCAGTATCCCTTACTCAGAATTTGAATCTTACCTTTAAGAATAATGACATCTATGTGATTCCTTTGGTGGAAACCAAAAAGAGTTGCCCAAAGAAGTAGTAACATCCTCCCACGAGTTCCATTATATTGTTTTCATTCTCCATCACCTACACTCTCCTTATAACATTATTGCACAAAAACATCAATATCATCAATATAATGATATTTTTTTTCTTCTAAAATTTATACCTACAAATAAAAACACTTACATTTAATGGGTAATGAACAAATTATTTATGTGTACGACGAACTAAATCTCTACTAAACAATGATTATTCATTCTTACTTTACCACATCTCATGGTTTAAATTTTGATAGACTCTTATTTTAAAATATTATTTTGATATTTTTAAATTATTTAATGTTAAGTAAATAATTTACAATAATTAAAATTATTGTTTCAAGGTTATTTAAATATGATAATTTGGTTTGATGAAGTATCGACTACATCCCCCTCAAAGTGATGTGACTCATTCAAGGACAACATGTAATTTATTAAAGATGTGTTACTCATTCACACTGTACATGGAATGTATTGAGGAAGCGTTACTCATTCATTCTCTACATGTAATATATTAAGGTTGTGTTTATTGAACTTATATGATATATATTATATAATAATGATAGAGAACTAATGATATATATAAATATATTTACTTATATGAAATTTACCTTCCTTCTTCAAATACGATAATAAGACAAAGACAAATTTAATGCAGACGTACAACCAACCATCTCTAAGAATAGTGTATTCCATTTTATACTTCTACATCTTATAGACTATTATACCACACATATATTTAATAGAAATTATTTTATTATTATTATTTCCATTCTATAAATCATTTTATAATTATAAGGACCAAAAATATAAAATTTAAGCCACATATGAAGAATAACGCAGATATTACCCGAAGTGAGGAATTAACATAAAATTGTAAAAAGAGAGTAATGTAAAATCATAATCAAACAAAATATAATATTATATATAAGAAAATATTTTCATTAAATATGTGTAATAAATATAGATTTATTATATTGGATGATTTTATGTGTATAAAGAGATTCAAGACATAGGGTAAGAGAATTTCATCCCACTCTTTATTTCGGTGAGATACAAGCCTTATTCACCACTAACGTCTATTATGTAATGTACATACTTCCGCTGAATGTATTTAATTCCTAATAAAATTAAATCTATGGGTATTTACATAACCATTTTATGTTCTTTATATCATGTAGTTTAAGTTTAAAAAGTTTCCAAATTAGTAATGTAATTTGTCCACAATTTTCTTTCTTCAAGACACATGCCATTTTATACGCAGATATTTTTATATGAGGTATATAAAATTCCTTTGACTACTTATATCCCGAATCTCTTTATTTTCATGATATTTTAAATCTATATGTAATTTAAAATTCCTATGTGGGGAGAATGATTCAATGTTACAATGTGGTATGTTTTTATTGAAGTGATATCACTGTTTATCGAGATTGTTTGTGATTATGAGTTCATTAATTAAAAATTAAGATACCTCATTTAGGAACACTAATTATTCTTATTCACCTATGGCAATTGTTGAATATTCATGTATTAGTGAAAAATATTATACTATTTTTTGTTTATATTAACAAAGAAATCGTTTTAAAAATATATATCCTTACCTCACTCATTGGTTAGAAATATGAGGTCCTCCAAAATCATGATTTCCAGAAATTTATTCCATGAATATTTTTCAAATGTCTCATGATCATTAAAACTTACTTTTACCCTTTTTGTCTTTTACAAATTTTTTCAAAGATGTCTTCTTGACAATTTCTGAACAATATTTTTTTTAACAGTTTACCTTGAAAACAATCTATTATTTTTACCTCATATGACATGTACAGATTTAACCATAATAATTTGATTAAATATTACAATGCAGGTTTCAATGTTTATTTTTTAAAAAAAAAAATTAAATAGATTTTAAAAAATGTTTTCCAAAGGATTTTGAAGCTCCTCTATTAGTTATCTAAGAAAAAAGCCTATGAAAACGTTTTAAATGATTCCTTTTTAATATTTTATTTTCATTTCCATGACAAATATTTTTTAAAAGTGTTTAATTATATGAAGAAATTTATAAAGGATATATGATATTTTCCTCAAGAGGTGTTTTTAGAAGAACATTCAATAATATTTACTATAAAATAGAACATCGATTGTGTTTTATTATTCTTTTATATGAAAATAATTAAATTTTTATATACATATTATTAATATTAATGGTTTACATTTTATTGAATGATGTTTACAAAACTAATTTATCTTCCATAATTTATATGACTATGAAAGTCACTACTTTTCAGGGGTTATTATTTGATGAAAATATTGTGAAACCAGTTATTTTTTACATGCATTATATTATGATTTCATGTTTATGACCCATATTTAACATCATGTGTTATTATATTATTATATATGATTTTTTTGGATCAAGTATGTATTATTCCAATATTAGATGGGTGGGACCTGTATCTGCCTCCAATGCATTGGCTAATGATAAATGGTTTATGAGATCAAATGGTACATAAAAGGGATTACAAGGAAAAAAAGAGTATAGATAAGAGGCAATACCATTCCACAAAAAATATTTAACATTTATACACATTGGAAAAAATTTCATATTGAAATTAGTTATAGAAAACATTGTAAAATTTTGACAGTTTTTACTTTAAAACCCCTCTTTTTCGTCCCATCTGCAGGATTGAATTTAAATTAATTTCTTCATCATAAGTGATTGGAATTTGTAAAAAACAATATATATTTGTAATCATAAATATTTATAATTTATAATAATATCTATTTTTTATCAAAAATATTTGTGAAGGTAATTAAAATTAATTACAAGGATTTAGATTAAATAAATCATAACATGGGACTAAAACCTAAAAATAAGGCCTAATATGATATAAATTTTTTTAAAAAAGATATTAGATGGATATATTTTGAACCTATCTTCTATTGAATCTACATTGTACCATTATTGGATCCTATTTCAATAAAATAATGTGGTGGGTATCTCTTTTCCGAAATAATAAAAGGGTGCCACTCTTCCTACACTATTGAAGACATCATATCCTCCCACTTCAACAGACCCATCAAGGCACTTAATTTTAGTAAAGATATGCCCAAATATCTCCCCAACATAACTCCATTACATATTCAGGCCTCCCTTTGGGAATAAATAAATCCAGTAACATCATTAGGTCAAAACCAAAAGGAGTTACCCAATGAATATGGAACATCCACAATAAAGTTCCTTTATGTATTTTCATTCTGTATCAGTAAATTTTTTTATTCCATTACTATAAAAACAAAAATAGGATCATATATATATAATAATTCTTTTATTCTAATAGTTTGACATACACATGCACAAACATCTGTCTAATAGGTAATGAACATACTGTTTATGTGTACAGCAAATTACTACCTCACAAAATGATTATTTTCATTCTTCTTTTATCACCTATCTAGGTGGAAATTATGATGTAAACTCTATTTAAATAAAATATTTATGAGATTTATAATATATTTCATATTATTTAAATATTTTAAATCAAATATCTTTAAACATTCCATCTTGTGTAAATATGATAATTTTGTTTGAGGAATTGTGGACTACTGTCCCCTCAAAGCGATGTGATTTGTTCATACACAACATGGAATGTATTAAGGATGTGTTTATTAAATTTATAAGATATATATGATAAAATAATTCTACTATAATATATATATAATTATATTTTATTTACTCTCTTTTTCCCAATATGAAAATAAAATAAAATCAATGTTAATGCATACGTACGACCTACCGTCTCAATAAACGGTGTATTACATTTCATATCTACATCATATAGATTGTTATAAAATACATATTTGGATTATAAATTAAATATATATTACTATTTATAGTATTTTAGTCATGATATATGTATAATTAAAAAATATATAACAAATTAATGCACATGTGAGAACAAGTTAGATATTACCAAAAGCATAACCTTAATATGAAATTTATGACAAGTGGGAAATATATGGTAATAATAAAACCATATATGGTAATAGATGTTAGAATATAATTTTTTAGAAGATTTATAATAAAATAATATTATAAAATATGATGTTTTAATGGGTGTGATGAGAGTGAATACCCAAGTTAAGAGAATTTCATGTCACAATATTTTTGTGGGATACATGCTTATTCACCTCTCAATTATTTTGTGTGGTGAACATACTTATAATTAATGTATTATATACCAAAAATAAATAAATATACTGGTATTTACATAACCATTTTATGATCTTTCTTTCACGGGGTTTATGTTTCAAAAGTTACGAAATCGGTAATGTAATTTTGTCTCAATTTTCCCTCTTTGAGACACATGCCATGTTATACACTTATATTTTTATATGAGGTGTATAAAATTAATTTGAAATGTAATAAAATTAATATAATTATTTTCTTGATATTTTAATTATTCATTTAATTTTCTTTTCCACAATATGATGTATGAATCAACGTTATCATGGGGAATGTGTTTATTGAAACAATATAACCATTTATCGAGAATATTTATGATTAAATTTTAATTAATGAAATATTATGATCTATCTTTCAAGAACAATCATTATTTTTCTTATCTTCTAGTTAGTATTGATTTCTTATAGTATTAGTATAATTTTTTTCACACTTTGTTAAATAAGATAACAAAGAAAATGTTTTTAAGATAATATGACCTTGCCTCTATCATCGGTCAGAATTATGTGTTCCTTCAATACAATTCTTTCAATAAATGGATTTTGAAACTAATCAACTAATATATAATAATAATTAAAATATATTTTAAACATTTTTTATTTTACCAATGTTTTCAATATATTTTTTTAAATACATTATGTACAAGGAATGTTTCTTGGTTTTTTACTATGAAAAATGAATGTTCTTTTTTACCACGTATGACATGTAAAAATTTACCCACCATAATTTCATTATAGTATTCTTTTCATGATCAAAAGGATAATTTTTAAGAATTTTTTTAAACATTTATCATCAATTAAATGGGATTCAATAGGTTTTCATGATTATTTTATATGTTTTTAATGAAAAATGGTTTTCAAAAGGTTTTAAAGCTCCAATACATGTTTTCATAGGATAATGTATTTCGAAATGTTTTAATGTATTTATTTATAATTTTCAAAATTTTATTTTCATGAAAATAGTTTTTAAATGATTTTTTGTCTTCTGAATCATTTTTCCAATGAGAAAGGATAGTTTTATTATGACCTGTTTTTAAAATAAATTTCAAAATTTTTACCCATCTATGACTAGAGCTATTTTTGTTACTATTGAATTTTTTGGATATGATCTTGATCTTAAATTCATATTATCTATCTACATGGTTTATGTATTGAAAACATGATGTTTATGAAACCTGCTTATTTTCATAGGTTATATGTCTTTGAAACCTGTTTATTTTCATAGGCTATTATTTGATGAAATTATTTTGAAACCTAATTATTTTTCCCCAATTTAAGGAATGGTTTAATTTTAATTAAACACTTTTATTTTAATTGGTTATAATATTATTTTTTATGATTTTCTAGCATATGTATGTATGAATCCATTATGAGATGGGTGGGACCTATATCTCCCTCTAATTAATTGACTCAATATTTATATCTCATGAGATAGACTAAATTGTTCCCAGGAGAGATCCTTTAATACTATGTTGGATGTGGGATTGAACCATGAATTACTATATTGTATATTTAGTAAAATAATACTACCAATATTTCTATTGGATTGAATCATGACTACCAAGATGGTAGGGGGAGTGATATTATACTACTAAGATGGCCTTGGCAGTGATGCCTTGACAACTATGGAAATAATTTTAAGGGTATTATGTGTCTATCAAAAATTATATGTGTTATTGAAATGTTATTTTTTTCATGTGTCATGTTCATTATTTTCATAATATTATTTTCTAATGAACCACCAATATTTATTTCATGATTCAGGTTTATGATATTTGATGGTCATGGTCTAATCTTATAATGTTGTGATCAAGTTCTCATACCCATATGGTCATCATTAGGATTAAATGTATCCATTTTTACTCCTATAAAAGATTTATTAAAAAAATTAATTTATTATAAAAGTGGTTTAATCGAGTATGATTAGATTCAAGACAAATGGTATGGGAGTTACATATCACCCTTTATTTCCTTGAGATACATGCCTTATTAACTGATCACTTATTTTTTGTGGTGTATATAAATCCCATGAAATTATTATATGCCTCATGTAATTAAATATATGTGTATTTACATAACCATTTTATAGTTTTTTTATCATGAGGGTTATGTTTCAAAAGTTACTGTATTAGTAATGTAATTTTTTCTCAATATTATTTCAGTGAGACAGATGCCATATTATACTCTTATATTTTTATTTGTGGTGTATAAACTACTTTTGATATGTTATATCATGAATCTCATAATTTTTTAGATATTTTATTCCAGCATGTAATTTCATTTTCATATATTAGTAGTATGTTTCAATGTTACCATATTGTAATAGTTTATTGAAACAATATCACTCATTATCATGACAATTTGTTATCATGTATTTATTGTTGAAATTGATTGAGCTGTTTCTCAAGAACACTCATGAATATTATCTTCCACTTATTTTCAAGATTTATACTTGTATTATTACCATTTACCACTCTTTGTTATTGTAATGGCCCGTACAACGACTCATTAAAGAGTTTTCAAAAAAAAAACACGGTTCCATCCAACAGTTACCCCAAAATGGTGTCATCGGTCATGGAAGCACGATAGTGGTGTCATCGATCACAATCACACACTGAAACTATAGAACCGAATACGTTATTCCACCGAAACTGTGGCACCATGAAGGTGGCACCCTGACAGTGGCACCCTGACAGTAGAATCGTGATGGTGGCACCGTAGCAGTCTCACCCTCACGATCGCACACCGAAACAGAGGTGATGTTACGGTGGCCTCGTGTTGGTGGCACCGTGATAGTGGCACCCTGATGGTGGCACCATGATGGTGGCACTGTAGTAGTCACCCCCTCATAGTTGCATACTGAAATGTGGGTAAGGGGATGGTTCCACCATCCCGGTCAAACTGTCACGATCACACACCGAAAGAGTGACACCAGGAAGGTGGCACCGTAACGGTCGCACTGTCACTGTCGCAAACTAAAACGGTGGCACCATAATGGTTACACTGTCATGGTCACACACCGTAATGGTGGAACTATGGTAGTGTAACCGTGATAGTGGCACCTTGACCGGGCCACCATTTACGGTGTCTCAACAAATAGTATCCCATCCTTTGTGTCTTTTTCCACTTCCGATCCTGCAATGTATATTTTAAAACAAAAGTGTTTTAATAACCCCTTTCAAAGATATTAAAATCCCATAAATGATATCTAAAATCCACCAAGATCCAGGAAACCCTTTACTTTATAAAACTTTGTATTTTTCCTTGGTGTCACTCCCTTTTACGGTACATACCAGTTCTATTCCTATTACACGTTATCCTCTATTTAAAGGAAACCCTTTAACTCAATGCTATATTGGCCACCTATCCTATTAGAAATATTAAATACCAATTAATTACATTGTTTGTATCCAAGAAACGACACGGTAAAACTATGATCCACCTTTAATGCCATTCAAAATTCATATTAGAAAACTCTAAGATTTCAACTTTTATCGCACAAGTTTATTTTTTCATCCTTCCAAGTCTATTTCCTTTCATTGGTGTTTTTGTAGTCCCCAATTTGAAGATAGTGGAGAACCTGTTCTAGAACCTTTCATGCTCGCTCTTGGAGTCCATGAACTCCCTCCCTACATTTTCGCATACTCAATTATTTTCACATGGAGAAAAACATCGATCGTTGACCATCTAGATGGGGTTCTTCCTTCATCTCTCTTTACTATGTATCATGCTGAGTGGTTACGATGATGGTCCTTTAGGGATAGATGCAACCAAATCATAAATATGATAACAAATCGTTTTGAAAGAATTATGGGTTATTTTTTATGATAATGTTGTACTCTTTTATCATTCCTTATATGTTGTAAATGGTATGGTATTATGTCCATAAAAAATTGTGGTCGTTGGAAGTCCTATCATGCGAACTAATCAATCTGTATTTTCTAGCTAATTCATCATTAATTAAATTGTTATAACGTGGAATTGTTAAATTTTGTAAACTCCATTGTTTGAATGAATGTCTGGTGAAGAATAATCATTGATTGATCACCCCGGTTAACCAAACAGAAATATGTAATTTAATGAATCATGTGTTTGAATCTGAAATATTCCCTTTCTATATCTTGGTAACATGTGTGATTGATCTTATTAATGCTTGTGGGGTGATGTGGATGGGGATGGGACACCTTGTTGTGGTAAACTTGTTGGTTTTTAAATCTATGGTCGTGTGAGGCTGTATATTGGGGCTTGGTTTACTTCCAATACTTCAAGGGATCTCATGGACCCCTTTTGTTGTTGTGACTTTACAAGAGAACCAGTTGCGAATGCTTAATTTTCTGCTGGTTTGTTTTTAATTCCATGGCTTGTGGATATTCCTATTAGCTTCCAGGTAGTGAATAAATATTTAATTCTAATAACTTGATTATGATTAAAATAATAGGGTTTGATTCCGTATTGTTATCCAGGAATGAGTTGTTCCACAGTTCTGTCTGTTGTTTTTTATGAATGAATAGTAACGAGGGTGTCTGTGTATGGGGTGATTTTAGAACCCCTAGTATTAGATGAGTTCTTTTATAAAAATATATATAACTTGGTTCTTGTGTTTCATATTCTCACCCCACCCATGATGAGCACTACATGCCGAACACCTCCATTAAATAGGGGAGGGTGTTTTTCGAAACACTCATATGAGTGGCTGGTTATTAGCTACTTTTCTGATCCCTTTCTCGAGTAGCCCAAGACTCTTTGGGAAGGATGTAATGGAATGTGGTCCATTATAGCCCATGAATCATCAGGCATGGTATTTTTGGTGGTTTTTCGAGGATTTTTCATGAATGTTGTTTCCCGAGTGTCTCAGGATGAAGCCTAGGTGTCTTCGGCCATGACAGTAGTAGGTTCTGGACCCGGTGCCTTTGAGCTGGTGGTAGTTTCTCTGGCCCAGATGTTTTTGGGCGTGGTTATGTGTGGTTTTGGTAGCCATGGTCTGTGCGGGTGGGGTATGGGAGTGGGACTGTGGTGAGAATGGTGGGGAAGGTCTGACGTGTAAGATGTATACAATAACAAGTGGAGATATGGTGAAGGGTATCCAAACATCGATGTGTTGTTACTATTATTTTACCTGAAATGTATTATTTGTGTATCATTCCTTAGTGAGTATGGGTGGATATATTCCTTGTTATGTTCATATGGTTATCTCTTTTATTCACGAGTTATTAGAATGACTCCCCACTACTGGATGAAAGATTTTGGTTTTCCATACTGAGTATACCTGTATGTTATCCTGAAATTTATAAAATTGATTTCAGGTTTCCAAGAGGACATCAAGGACAATTCCAAGCCATATTAGCTCGGATGCTGGGATTGTTAGTGTTACTAACTTTATTTTAATTTTTAACTTCACATTGAAGTTTTTCCATTACGTGTAGCACATATTATTGGAACATGCATATGGGAATGAATTGTTTTGGTTTTACTTTTTTACATCATGCTTTGCTATTCTTTTCGATTTAATATCTCGTCTCCTGATCATATTAAATGGAAAAAGGGGCAATTCCTTCCATTTAATGTCTGATTTTATACCCTTGGTTCTAGTCACCACTCTGGGACCTATTGAAGGCGGGTCTCGGGTGTCATTATCTCTCCTTCAACATGAGTAAGGAAGATTTTGGAAATCTGTTGTCTATTCCTTCATCTTTGGGAAGGTGGGTTGTGATAGAATGGTATCAGGGCAAGATGATTGAGTGACAGTATAGTGTTCAGAGCTAGGCATGATGATTATTTCAATGGATCGTAGGGTAACAGTGTTAGGAAATCTTGGAGTGTGAAATATGCCTTGGAAGACCGACAAGGATACATGATTTTAGGGCCCCCTATGATCTAATGTAAGGACTGTGGACCTATCTAATGACCAAGTAAAGGTACACTGCATACAGGGTAGAGACCCTAGGAATCTTACATGCATCATAATGGATTTTTTTCATGTTTGTCTTGGGTATTTAGGGGGTTTAAAAAAAAGTTGAGAATTTTTTTATTGAAATCTTATCCACAACTATGGATTAGGAATTACTTTTTTACCTTGTAGCTATGGAACCTAGATAATGAACATGAGTAGTGCGGGAGATCGAGGGCCATGAGGTTGATTTGGATGATTATCATAGGACTAATCGAGTGAAGGAGGATGACCAGTATTAGAGGATTATTTTTTCCTTTCACCAAGAAACCCTTAGGATTCATGACAACAACATCACAGATATGGAGACTGAGAGATGGCTCAAGGAGCTAGTGATAGCTTTAAGCTTGATTCTGGCTCCAAAAAAGTATTGGGTTCCTCTGGCTATAAGATAGATGCGCGGAACCGCGCTTCAGTAGTGGACTCTATATCTTGGGGAGAAAAGGGAGACTGACCTTTTGTGGACTAACATCGAGAGGGAGTTCCCAGGGGGAATTCCTCTCTTCCACAATGAAGGTGGAGAAGAGGCAGGAAATACTCTCCAATCAGTATGGGAGCATGTCAGTTAGGGAGTTTGGGTTCAAGTTCAAGGATCTCCTTTGCTTTTCTCTAGCACACTTTATAGATTAGGAGTCTCACGTAATATGTTTAGAGGAGGCACTACAACCTTCTATTTAGTATGCAATTAATCCCCTCACCCAACTGACCTACATATAGGTATATAAGAAGACTGAATAAGTAGAGAGGATTCACATGTAGGGAGGTGTTCCTTAAGAGGGGATCCATTTGGGCTCGTTGAAGTGAAAGCTGTCATCAGGAGGCCGCAAGTGTCAGGGTCTTCTGGGTTTCATCCAATGGGGAGCAGTCCCCAAAAGATCATATTTCGATCTCCTAGTCTTTTCCCCTTCTTTAAAAGCCTAGGAACGAGATTCATTATCTTTGGTGGTCTTGGTCATATTTAAAATCAGTTTCTGGATTGAGTTTAGTGCTGTGTGGGTGGGCAGGTTTAGCGCCCACCTCAGCAGCAGTAGTTTCCAGCTAGGCCTTTTCAGCAGCAGCAGCAGGGATAGTGAGCTCCTACTCCTATGAGAGAAGACATTGTAGTTGGAGTTAGGCCTCTGGGATCTCCTCAGGGACCTCGATGAGGGCATGGATAGGGAGGCGGCTAGCAGCAGAGGGGAAGAAGATCTAGGCATGGGTAGTTGAATATGGTAGAGGAAGCAGTCCCAGAAGGGCTAGAAGTCATTCGAGGTACGATCATCTTGTTTAGCACTCTTCTTTGCACCATGTTTGATTTAAGAGTTTTTCACTCCTTTTTTTCATAAATTCTATCCCATTCTCTGGGTCTAGATGCAGAGAGAATTCATGTGCCCTTGGTTTTGAGTATTTCAGTCGGAGGTCAGACCAACTTTTATTATGTTTTCCATGGGTGTAGACTAATGGTAGGTCCACATAAGTTCTATGGGGACTTTTGTTTCTACATATGCAGCCATATGATGTCATTTTAGTCATCAAACAAATGTTCTATGTGTATTCCATTATCGGATTCTTCTAAAGAATGGTTGGGTATTCATATATGGGAGACAGACATGACACATTCTTTGGCGAGCATGGTTTCAAGGAGGGTAGTTGGTGAGGGAAGCCCCTTCCTTCATTGTTAGCCGCACTGTCAGGGGAGTCGGCACACTCATAATTGGTGGATGTTTCAGAAATTTTCAGTGAGATCATGGATGTCTTCTTTAATGATGTGGTGACTCTACCCCTCCAACGTGATGTTGAGTTTAGGATTGACTTACAACCCGGTGCTCGTTCAATTTTGATGGCTCCCTATCAGATGGCTCCTTCTGAGTTGCAGTAGATACGAATTTATATTCATGATCTGATGAGGAAGGGTTTTTGCCGACCAAGCACATCACCATAGGGTGCTCCGTACTTGTTCACAAAGAAGTAAGATGGTTGCCTAAGGATTTTTATAGACTACCAATGGCTGAACCAGGTGATAGTCAAGAACCACTACCCCCTCATGAGGATCGAAGATCCTTTTTATCAGTTGAAGGGGGCTGGGTGGTTCTCTAGGATCGACCTACGGTCATGATATCACCAGTTGAGTTTGAATGAGGATGACATCTTGAAGCGGCCTTCAGGTGTAGATATGGGCACTTTTAGTTTGTGTTCATGCCATTTGGCGTTACGAATTCACCAACCGTGTTCATGGTGCTCATGAACTCCAACTTCCTAGAATATCTGGACCAGTTTTTAGTTGTGTTTATTGTCAAAATCCTGACCCACTCTAGATTAATGGGGAACCATTTCAAGCATCTAAGAATGGTTTTTGGGGTCCTCCAATGGCATCATCTCTACAGGATGTTGTCCAAGTGCATGTTTTGGACATAAGAGTTTCCCTTACATGTACGCGTGCTATCCGAACAGGGAATATAGATTGATACCTCAAATGTTATATCAATTGTTTCAAGGTAAGACCCCAAGAATGTGATAGAGGTTCGTTGATTTCTAGTTATGGCAGGGTATTATCATAGGTTTGTGCCTGAATTCTCTCGATTTGCAGCTCCTTTGACAGCTTTTACATGAAAGGACCAGGTCATAATGTAGAGTTAGCAGTGTCTTGCATCCTTCAGTTTTCCGAAGGGGATGTTGGCTATTGTCGTAGTGCTATGGTTTCTAGAAGAAGGGGTGATGTTTGAGGTGTTCTGTGATGCTTCACAAAAATTATTGGGGTGTGTGCTGATGTAATAGGATGGGGTGATCTCTTAGGGGTCTAGGTAGTTCTGTACCCATGAGTGTAACTATTCCAACCATGATATAGAACATGCAGTAGTCATGTTGTCACTAAAATTTTGGAGGCATTACTTCATTAGGGAGTTCTTTTTGGTGTTCACAGATCACAAGAGTTTGAGGTATATCTTCTCTCAGTGAGACTTTAATGTGTGGAAGAAGAGGTGGATGGAGTTTCTTTAGGACTGCATATTCGAAATTTCATACACCTTAGGAATGGGGAATATGGTGGTTGATCACTTAAGTAGGAATCCACAAAAGGATGTTGTCGAGAATCAGTAGATGCTTGGAAGGCAATGGAGGATTTGGATTCCCTACACCTCGATGTAAGTGTGGAAGATGGAAGAGGATGATTATCCAATATGATAGTTCAATCCTATCTATTTCAGTATTTGGAGGAGTCTCATTGGCGTGACTTAGAGGATGAAGTGATCCACAATTGTGTTATCCAGAGAAATTATGTAGAAGGATGGTCAGATGATGGCTAGAATCAGATCTTGTTTCAAAAAATGTTGTATGTCCCGGTGGAAATACCCAAGAGGGTTCTTGGTGAGATCAAAAACTCACCCATGGAGGTACACCCATTAGTTTCTATGATGTACCAGGGATTGAGGGTCAGTTTTAGTGGTCTAGGGTGAAGCGGGTAGTTGTAGAGTCTGTGGAAATGTTCATCATGTTTCAGTAGGTGAAGGTTGAACATGGCATCAAAAGAGGCCTGTTACAACTTTTATATGTCCCCAAGTGGAAGTGGGATGACATCATGATGGATTTGGTCGCTTGACTACATAGAGATCAAGGGCCTTGCAGGGCTATCTAGGATGTGGTGGACCGACTAATGAAATCAGATAACTTCTGTGAAATTAAGGAGTCAAGTGTAGTGGATTCCCCAGTGTAGAGGTATATGGACTAGGTGGGGTGGTTGCATGGTGTTTCGATGTCCATAGTCTCTAATCGGGATACCCATTTTACCTCACGGGTTTGGAAATGACTACAACAAGCTTTTTCCACCCATCTATGTCTTAGAACTGCTTTCGGCCCCTAGAAAGATGGGCAGATAGAGCACACCATCATGGCATTTGAGGATATGCTATGAGAATATGTTTTGGGCTTTGGGGATAGTAGGTACAAAACATTCCAATAACAGAGTTTTACTAAACAAATAGCCATCACTCGTCCATTGGCATGGCTCCGTTCAAAGGATTTTATAGGAGGTCATGTCACTAACCTGTGTATTGGATAGAGGTCATAGAATCAGGTGTTCTTGGCCTTTAGGTAGTGTAGAGAACGATAGAGATTGTTCGGTTTTTATGGGATAGGATGAAGGCGGATTATGATAGGCCAAAGTCATACACCGATCAAAGGAGGAGACCCTTGGAGTTCGAGGTTGGGAACCACATGTTCTTGAAGATCTCCCCTCAACGCGGTAAATGTAGGTCAGGAAGTGGAGTATGATTTCTTCCATGTTCATCGAACCCTTTGAGGTGTTGCGAAAGGTGGATGAAGTTTCTTATCATATGGATCTACCATCATCAAGACAGAAGGTGCACAATTTCTTCCATTTTTATTAGTTCTATCGGTATCTACATGATGATTCACACATCTTCGACCAGGGGAAGCTGGATACCAAGGATGACATGAAATTCATAGAGAACCCAGTGAGGATTGAGGATCGTGAGGGTATGGTGTTTCGTGGAGAAACCATTCCCATGGTTCTTGTGTTTTGGAGGCATGGTGGACTCATGGAGACTACATAAGAACGGGAAGCACATATGCACGCCCATTACCCAAAGCAATTTTTAGTTTTGTTCTGTTTTGTTTCGTACTTGTTTTTGTTGTAGTGGATGAACTTGTTTTCCATCAAATGTGTTGTTTTCCTTGTACTCTATGTGTGTGTGAAGAGTCATGACTATGGAAAGGGAGGACGTGCTCCCTAATCAAGACACATTAAAGTGGATGCAGTTAAACTCGTGCGGGTGAATTAGTGCCGCCCAAAGAGGATAGTATCTTGTCATAGAAGAAGGGACTGCCGAATTTATATGGATGAATGGTATGAACCTTTCATGTTTGTGTGGTTACATTAGGGAAAGGTGATCCTAGATGTGGAAGAGGTTTAATTCTGAGAGATATATTTCATGGTAGTTTTTCTGCCACCACTTTTCAATGGGTTTAGTTTCAATTATTGAGGGCGAGAATATTTTGATAGGTATCTTATGTAATGGCCTAGACAATGAGTCATTAAGTTTTTTTCCAAAAAACTTGGTTCCATCCAACGGTTGCACCATAACCCTAGCACCAGTCACGACAGCACCGTAATGGTGGCACTGGTCAAAGCCTCAAACCAAAATACTAGTACCACTAATGATGTTCCACTGAACCAGTGGCACTATGATGATGGAACCTTGACGGTGGCACCATGATGGTGGAACTTTTGTGGTCACTCCATGATGATTGTAAACAAAAATGGTGGGACCGTCACAGTCGCGGACTGAAACAGTGGCCCCAAGACGGTGGCATCGTACCTGTCATATAAGCCCCCAACCTTAAACATTACATAATATTGAATTAAATGAATAATTCACATTGAGGATCTTTTCAGGTTTAGAGTTTTAGAGAATTAGGACATAACTATTACATCTCAAAAGTTTACAAAGTAGACACTTCTACATAGTTTCCTTTTTTTACAAAACATGAACTCTTGAAAAAAAGTGTCATGTCTATTTCCATGTTTAAGATAGAATTACTTTTCATTGATCCCATCCATGACCCTATTCCACGTTATTTCCTATTAAAAACATTTCAAAAAAATTGGGGTGAGCATAAAAATCTCATTAAGGGATACACATAGAAGGAAAATTTTTAGTTTTTCAAAACAATAAGTAAACCATGAATACTTTATAAAAGTAATACATTTCACCATTATGAAGTATTAAAAACTATTAACTGAATAAAAGATCATTACTTACCATTTTTAAACCAAAAGATTACCATAAAACCCATATAAAGAACACATAACATATAAAGGTAACTTGGGACATAAACATACATAAATTGAATAACTATACGGTCAAATTACACACATATCACTAAATGGAATTTCCATACGGCTGACTTCCATACCCAATGCATTGGAGGTTATAACGTAACCACCCGTCCTGGTATTCACGACACCACCCGTCATTTGGTTTATCACGTAACCACCCGTCAAATGTCCAAGTACCATTATAAATTCATAATACATAAAACAATTATAAAGGAAGAAAAACATTTCCACATTTCAATCACAATATATGAAATTAATATATTGACATAAAAAACCCATTATCAAAAACATTTTCAATACCAAAATATATAAAATAGTATATGGTATTTATTTACTTTTAAAAACATTACGGCTTGTTGAGGAAGGCAAAGATCAAATCATACTCGTGGCGGCGAAAAAAATTCATTATCACCGCATACATTAAAGGAAACATTACTTTTTTTTATTTAGTAAAACACTTCGTAGAAAAATATTCCTTTTGTATAAAATTAAAAGCCAAAGGGTTTTATACACCGTACAAAATAATGTCTTGTATTAGAACAAAATATGCCTCAATGAAAGGAGATTGAGACGAAGTCCCTTACCTCATGTCCGACGTGACTCGATTGCTCTTTAATATCATGAATAATAAACTAATGTTAATTTATACATACTTAATAACCTTTTTCAAGTTTATTATTCTTTTTATATAACTTATTTCCATGTTATAACCATTTTTTAATCATTAAGTTAAAAAAGTTCATTTTTTCAATATTTGGAACTTAAGTCAAAAATGGACTTCTTACAATTACATGTTATTCATGTGGTAAAAGGTTCATTATATACATAATGATATTTATTATTTGAGTATCATATATTTCTTATATATCTATCATATACATGTATTTATAATAGTACATAACATTTAGAGGTAAGAAATGAAATGCACCGTTCATGGAGATGGTAAGCCGTACGTACGCATGAACGCTACTTTCATTTCTATTTCTTATTTAATGGAGTGAAATTGTAATGAAATAAAGGAATATTATAAATCCATTATAATATCACATATAATATCATTAACTCGATCCTTTATACTACCCACATATGGAATTAACAAATCAAATAACTTTGATGGAGCGGTAGTCCGCACTTCCCAAAATGAAATTATCATGTTTACCCATAATGGAAACCATAAAGGTATGACAGAAATGAAAAATACAGAAGCATAAGGAAAAAATAAACATATTATATATCATATATAAATAGAGTGAAATCTTAATGGACACCATTAAAGGTGTTAAAAGAAGATTGAACAATCATCGTTTCGTGAGGCAGAAATTTTCCAACCACAGAAACAATATGTTATTTAACCATTAGACGGAGGTGTGTGTAAGTGTAGCTTGAATCCTTCTCATAAAAACGCCCTAATATATTAGAGATACTTTTCTGGTTACAAATTAATGGAATATAAATAGTTTAGGGGGTTGGAGAAGAAAAATAAAAGAAAAGGACATAAGAGAAGACATTACATTTAAATTGGGTAACTCCTTTTGGTTTGAACCAAAAGGGTTTCTTGAAGAGATTTATGCCTAAGGTAATGATTCTAGGATGAGGATAGGGATTTTAAGAGATAAAATGGGTAGAGCTTGGCTGAGCCAATGGCTTGAGATGTGTGGGTAAGGTGGTAGAGGTGGGGGCCTTTTATAAGAGGGAGGAGGGGCACTCATGGAATGTTATAAAATGTTACATTATTATATAATGAGTTTCAGATTTTAGAGGTCCCATAATTATATATTTCGAGTATAAGGTGATAGGAGTTCTAAATACACCCATCCAATAGGTTTTTTACAAGAATACGTCTTAGATTTTACATTATCGTTTCATTTTATTTAAATCGATAAATAATGAGTGAATCAGTGCATCATCATGGTGTCATAAATAAATTTATTTATTTAATGTCTAAAAATTGTAAAAAAATATCATGATTTAGGAAATCATTTTATATTTCTAATGAATATTTATAGTCCAAAATATAACTTGTATAACTCCATGTAAAAATTGTTTTATTAAAATAATACATGTTTGTGACATTTTTATTTTAACTTTAAATAAAAAGTCACTAATGTCATTTTATTACCCAAGTGGCTCCATGGTGTCTCTAAGTTGACCCATGGAATATTTTGGTCATCCATGACACATGAAATAAGGGTAGGACTTGTGCCAAAGTAATTTCATATTATTATAAAAATATTTTTACCTTAAATTACACTAATTACCTTTAACCGCGATTAAAAAAACATAAAAGTTATTATTCACCAAAAAATTATTTTAATCCCATTGAACCACATTTTACATCCTAATGACAACAATTTATGTCGGATTTTTGAAATTCAAATCATAGTTGTGGTAAAATTTTATTTAAACAAAATATCAATTTTTTAACTACCACTTCGCGGTTTCACTATTCAACAAAAATTGATGTTTTTCGGAAAAATACCAAAAATTCAACGTAATATATATTTGATATTCCAAATTCAAAAATGATGTATATTTTAAAAAATTATAAAGATATAAGTTGAATTAATTAATTTAATAATTAATTCCCCTTGTCAAAACAAATAACGTGTTTTTATGAAACAATATATATCAAAAGATTGACACTAGTTTAAGTCCAGTTTCAAAGTGAAATTAATTCCAATGACCAACATTGGAATAAATGGTAAAAATATATTCTAATTAAACATTAAAAACAATTAAAAAGATAATCTAATCATATAAATAAATTATATTAAAAAGAGGTTTTGAATTAAAATACAACATTTTCACTATTCATTAAAAAATGAACTTTACCGGAGAAATACCAAAAATTTACACAAAGTAAATTTTGATGACCCAATTGTAAAGAATAATTTTAGTTGGTCTAATAGAATGTATAAGAGTGACTAGAACTATATTTAAATAGGGTTCTCCATCAAAAGGCGACAAGTCGATCTTTTAGTAGATATTAGATATCTATGTCTAAAATTGAATTCTTTTCTTATTTTAAGCCTTTATCTATAATTGGATAAATGTAAAAACATTTAACAAACATATATTATTTTATTTTAGTTATTTATATTCATTCTTGCCAATACCACAGATACGTGATAACTACCATTTAAAATAATATTATTTTATGACTAGCGTGCAACGTATGATTTCAAAGAAACTCTTTGTTGCGTATCAGGTACGCTATCAAACATAGCAACCCATTTAAAGTAAAATTAATATTTAATTCTCATATATTAATAAATATGGAAATGTATTATTCTTTATTTACCTTGGATGTTACATCCTTCCCCCATTTTGGTAATTGCGTCCTCGCAATTTTATTCACTTATCAAAATAAGTGGGGGTATTTATCCCTCATAGTCTTTTCAGATTCCCACGTTGCCTCTTCAACCATATGGTTTTTCCCTAAAACCATTACCTAGTGAATTACCTTATTGTGCAACACTTTCTCTCTATGGTCAACAATATGGAATTGTTATTCTTCATAAGATAGATTCTCTTACAACTGAACTACATCTGGGCTCAAAACATGAGATGGATCTGGCATAAACTTTATCAACATCGAAACATGAAAAACATTGTGTACCTGAGATAAACATGGAGGTAAAGCCAATCGGTAAGAAACAAATCCAACTCTCTCCAAAAATTCATATGGTATAATGAACCATGGACTCTTCTTTCCTTTCTTACCAAATCGCATCACACTTTTACATGGTGAAACTTTGAGGAAGACATGATCACCTACCTAAAAATAGAGATCCTTCCTCCTGTTGTCTGCATAACTTTTCTGCCTGCTCTGAGCTGTTCTCATGTGTTTCTGTATCAGCTGAACTTATTCTACCAACTCTTCTACCAATTCTAGTCCCATCATCTTTCTTTCACCCACTTCATCCTAAAAATCCGGATTTCGACACCGCTTCCCATATAATGACTCAAATGGTTCAATCTGTATACTGGAATGAAAACTGTAATTATAAGAAAACTCAACCAAAGAAATATGTTGGTCCCAACTTCCCTGATAATCCATCAAGAAAGCACATATCATATCCTCCATGGTCTGAATTTCTCGTTATGACTGCCGATCTGACTGAGGATGAAAAGCTATACTAAAATTTAATTCACTAACAAATGGCTCTTGAAGGCCTTTCCAAAAGTTAGAAGTAACCCTGGGATCACGATCAGATACAATTGAGAGGGGAACTCTATGGAACCAGATTATATCTTTAACATAAAACCAAGCAAGTTGATCTAGAGACAAAGTATCTCGAATAGGAAGGAAATGAGAAGATTTAGCCAATCGACCAACAATAACTCAGATTGGATTATTACCTCGAGATGTCTTCGGTAATCCAACAACAAAGTCCATGGATATATTTTCCCATTTCCAATTTGTCACCGGTAAAGGATGAAACATCCCTTTCGATAACTGCCACCCTTCTTTGACTTGTGGACAAGTCAAACACTTCACAGTAAAATCAGCAATATCTATTTTCATTCCATCCCACAAGTAATACTCCCACAGATCTCTGTACATCATAGTACTGCCAGGATGAACTGAAAACAGGGAACTATGAGCCTCAAATAACAACTCATTCTTCAACTGTGATTCACAAGGCATACATAATATCTTCCCATGCCTCAAAACACAATCATTATCAATGTTAAATTTAGAAAACATACCCTTCTGAACCAGATCTACCCTTTTTTACAACCCACTGTCTTTCTTCTGTTCTTGCTTAATTCGGTCTGATAGAGATGATCTCAGTGACAACTGAATCAAAACAGAAGAACTTCCTACACCAACAACTTCTATTCCAAAGTTCATCAAATAAAAAACCAAAGGATCTAGGTCCAAACGTAGTATGGTTAATGAAGCATTACTTTTTCAACTCAAAGCATCAGCTACTTTATTTTCTTTTCCCAGATGGTATTGAATTGTACATTCATAATCCTTGATTAATTCCAACCATCTCCTCTGTCTCATGTTCAATTATTTTTTGGTGAATATATACATTAAACATTTGTGATCAGTATATATTTCACACTTTACTCTATACAAATGATGCCTCTAAATTTTTAAAGCGAAAACCACAGCAGCTAATTCCAAATCATGTGTAGGGTAATTTAACTCATGAATTTTCAACTGACGTGAAGCATATGAAATTACCTGATCATTCTGCATAAGGACACAACCATGTCCCTTCAACGAAGCATCACTGTAGATAACAAACTCACCATTCCTGGAAGGAAGTTCCAAAACTGTATAATTCACTACTCTTCATTTCAACTCTTGAAAAAAATAATCACATTCTTTTGTCCAGATAAACTTAACACCCTTCCGAGTTAGCATAGTCATTTGACTAGATAACTGTGAAAAATTTTCAACAAACCTTTGGTAGTAACCTTAAAAACCAAGAATTCTACAGATCTTGGTTACATTTGTGGGTCTTGTCCATTCTTCAACAACTTTTGTTTTAGCTGGATCAACAGTTATGCCATTTTTTGGAACAATGCGACCAAGGAAATAAATTTGTTGTAACCAAAACTCACACTTGCTGAATTTTCCATACAGTTTCTTTTCATGTAAGGTTTGTAAGATAACCCTTAAATTATTTTCATTCTCCTCTTTACTTTTTGAAAACACCAAAATATCGTCAATGAAAACAACCACAAAATTATACAAGAACTCATGGAAAATTCTATTTATAAACTCCATGAATACGACATGTGCATTGGTTAACCCAAAAGGCATAACTAAAAATTCATAATGACCATATCTTGTACAAAACACATTCATCAGAATGTCTGATTCTTTTACTTTCAACTGATGGTACCCCGACCTCAAGTCAATCGTCGTAAAATACTGAGCTCTCTGTAGCTGATCAAACAAATCATCGATATGTGGCAAAGGATACTTGTTCTTAACAGTGATGTTATTCAAAGCTCTATAATCAATCCAAAGTCTCATTGAACCATCTTTCTTTTTAATAAACAAGACAGTAGCACACCATGGTGATGTGCTAGGGAGAATGACACCTTTATCTAATAACTCCTGCAATTGATTCTTTAACTCTAAAAGTTCAACTTGAGCCATTTGATAAGGGGGTTTTGAAATTGGCTTAGAATCAAGAACTAAGTCAATAGTAAATTCAACTTCTCGATCAAGAATAATACCAGGAAACTTATCAGAAAAAACATCAAGATACTCATTTATCACTGGCACATCATTAATCTGAACTGTTCCTTTATTTTAAAAAATATGGGTAAAGTAACATTCATTTCCATCTATTACTAGTTTCTCAACTTCTTCATATGTTATCAAAAGCAAGGGTTCATTCTTGTACACAAACTGAAAATCTTTCTGAAAAGAAGCCTCTTTAGCTTTGTAGTCAATCTTATCTTGATAAACAGAAAGCCAATCCATGCCCAAAATAACATCAAACTCAACTAGAGGAAAAACTATAAGGTTTGCAGGTAGATTCTTTATGCACACAAGGATATGAAGGTTCTCATAAATTCTTCATGTCTCAACGTTCCCTTCGAGTGTTTTTACCATAAGTGTAGTATTCATATCTTGAGATGGAATTCCCAATTTACATGAAAATATCTCCAAAATGAATGAATGTGTAGACCCTGAATCAAACAACACATTGGCATAATCTGAACAAACAAACAGTGTACCTGATACTACTTCATTCGATGGCCCAACATCTGTTGAAGTAGTTGCAAAGGATTTCACCACCCCTTTCTTCTTGTAGTCTGGTTGCTTTACCCCAGTTGAGTTCTTCGTTAAACAATCATTTGCATAATGACCCATTTCATTACACTTAAAACATCTTACCCCTGGCTTTTTATTGCCTGCTTGATCATCTTCCTAACAGTTACAAGATATATGACTAGACTAACCACACCGAAAGAACTTTCCAGACTTGGATAAACATTCTCCAGGATGCATTTTACCACACTTCCCATGGGACATATATTTGGTTTTCTTACCTCTTTGCTTCTTTGATAAATTCTTCCCATTTTCCTGCCAACTGGACCTCTTATTCTGTTGTTTTTAAAATAACACATGATCATCGGCAAACTCCATTTCCACCTTCTCCGCACATCGAACAAGTTTTTCATAACTTTTGAACTCACGAGAAGAAAAAGTGATTCACTACTTTAGCTTTAAACCTGAGTAAAAACGGTTGATTTTACGATCAAGATCTCGTATGAAATTTGGATCATACCTTGCCAGTCGAGTGAACTTTTCTTCAAATGAAGCCACTAAGTCATCCTCCTACATAAATTCTAGGAATTGGTTTTCCATCCTAATAAGAACCACCTTATGAAAATATTTATCAAGAAACATACCATTAAATTTTTCCCAGTGAAGATCATCAATCTCATCACTATCCCAGATATTTTTCATCATCAACCACCACTAATCAGCGTCACCTTCAAAATGGTGAACATCAAGACTAACCTTTTGATGTTATGATCACCCTAGGACATCAAAAATATTCTACAGTGCATTAATCCACCATTCAGCTAGAAGAAGGTTAGATGATCCTATGAATTATGGGGGATGATGCCTCAGGAAATGTTCCACCACGAACATGTTCTCTGCGGTTGATCTGGCTGATCTCATGCATGGATACCACCACCATTTATAGCCTAAGTCAATTGTTCCATCACTGAAACAAATTTTTCAGTTCCAATTCTGACCATCTCAGGTTGCTGATTTGGAAGGTTGTCTTCCTCCTGATGTCATCCCAACATAGCTCCCTTTTTTACTCTGTGGAAAACCATTTTAAAAACAGAAATATCTTAGGTGAATCAACATGGTAATCATTAAATTCTATATCATTTCAATCATACCATAAATTAATTTATAAATTTAACAATTTTCTATCTTCTAATGTTGTATAAACTGACCTCTAATACCAACTATAAGGCCCTTGCCTTAAAAATTACTTAATATTGAATTAAATGAATAATTCACAATAAGGATGTTTTTAGGTTTAATGTTTTAGAGAATTAGGACGTAACTATTACATCTAAAAATTTTACAAATTAGACACTTCTACATAGTTTATTTTTTTTACAAAACATGAACTCTTGAAAAAAAGTGTCATGTCTAGTTCCATGTTTAAGACAACATGAATTTTCTTTGATCCCATCATTGAACCTATTCCACATTATGTCCTGTGAAATACATTTCAAAAAAACTTGGGGTGAGCATAAGAACTCAGTAAGGGATTCACATAGAAGGAAAACTGTTAGTTTTTCAAAACAATAAGTAAACCATGAATACTTTATCAAAGTAATACTTTTCACCTTTATGAAGTAGTAAAAACTCTTCACTGAATAAAATATCATTACTTACCCTTTTGTAACCAAAATATTACCATAAAAACCATATAATGAACACATAACATATAAAGGTAACTTGGGACATTAACATAATTAAATGGAATAACCATACAGTCGACTCCCACACATATCACTAAATGGAATAGCCATACGACTGACTTCCATACCCAATGCATTAGAGGATATAACATAACCACTCATACTAGTATTCACAGCACTACCCGTCATTTGGTTTATCACGTAACCACCCGTCAAATTTCCAAGTACCATTATAAATTCATAACACATAAAACAATTATAATGGAAAGAAAACATTTACACATTTCAATCACAATATATCACTTAAATATATTGGCATAACAAACCCATTATCAAAACCATTTTCAATACCAAAATATATAAAATATTATATGGTATTTATTTACTTTTAAAAACATTACAGTTTGTTGAGGAACCCAAAGATCAAATAATACTCACGGAGGCAGAAAATGTCGTTGTCACTGCGTACGTTAAAGGAAACATTCCTTTTTGTTATTTTGTACAACGCTTCATAGAAAAATATTCCTTTTGTATAAAATTAAATGTCAAAGGTGTTTATACACCATATAAAATAATGTCTTGTATTAGAACAAAATATGACTCAATGAAAGGAGAATGAGACGGAGTCCCTTACCTCGTGTCCGATGTGACTCGATTGCTCTTTAGTCTCCTAAAACATAAACTAAAGATAATTTAGACTATTTATTAACCTTTTTCATGTTTATTATTCCTTTTATATAACTTATTTCCATGTTATAAACATTATGTAATTATTTATGTTAATAAAGTTCGTTTTGTCGATATTTGGTACTTAAGTCAAAAATGGACTTCTTACAATTACATGATGTTCATGTGGTATAAGGTTCCTTATATACAGAGTTATATTAATGATTTTGATATCATATATATCATATATATCCATCATATACATGTATTTATAATAGTACATAACATTTTGAGGTAATAAATGAAATGCACTGATGTTGGAGACGGTAAGCCGTACGTACGCATGAATGCTACTTTCATTTCTATTTTATATTTAATGAAGTGAAATCATAATGATATAAAGGTATATTATAATTCCAGTATAATATCATATATAATATCAATAACTCCATCCTTTATACATCACACATATGGAATTAATGAATCAAATCACTTTGAGGGGGCGGTAGTCCGCATTTCCTAAAATGAAATTATCGTGTTTACCCATAATGGAAACCATAAAGTTATTCCATAAATGAAAAATAAATATGCATAAGGAAAAAATAAACACAATATATATCATATATAAATAGTGTGAAATCTTAATGGCCACCATTAAAGGTGTTAAATGATGACTGAACAATCATCGTTTCGTGAGGCAGAAATTCACCAACCACAGAAACAATATGTTCTTTAACCATTAGACGGAGGTGTGTGTAAGTGTAGCTTGAATCATTCCCATAAAGATATACTAGTATATTTTATATACTGGTGTTCTAACAAAATAAAGGAATAGAAATATTCTAGGGGGTTGGAGAAGCAAAATAAAACAAAAGGATAAAAGAGAAGATATTGCCTTCAAATCGGGTAACTCTGTTTGGTTTGAACCAAAAGGGTTTCTTGAAGACCTTTCTGCCTAAGGTAAGGATTCTAGGATGAGGAGAGGGATGTGGATAGATAAAATGATCAGATACTAGATGATCTAATTTCATGAGAGGTGTGGGTAAGGTGGTAGAGGTGGGGGCCTTTTATAAAAGGGAGGAGGGGACCTCTTGGAATGTTATTAAAATGTTACTTTATTATATAATGAGATTCGGATTTTTAAAGTCCAACAATTATATATTTCGAGTATAAGGTGATAAGATTTATAAATCCACCCTTCCAATAGGTTTTTGACAAGATTAGGTCTTAGATTATACATTATCTTTTCATTTTATTTAACTCGTTAAATAATGAGGTAATTGATACATCATCATAGTGTGATAAATAAATTTATTTATTTATTGTCTAAAATTATAATAAAATATCATTATTTTGGAAATATTTTTAGCTTTCTAATGAATTTTTATAGTAAAAAATATGACATGTATAACTCCATGTAAAAACTGTTTTAGTAAAACAATACATGTTTGTGACATTTTTATTTTTACTTTAAATAAAAAGTTATTAATGTCATTTTCTTACCCAAGTGGCTCCATGGGGTCCCCAAGTTAACCCATGGATTTTTTGGGTCGGCCATGACACATACAATAAGGGTAAGACATGTGTAAATGTAATATTATATTATTATAACATTATTTTTACCTTAAATTCCACTAATTACATTTAATCGCGATTAATAAAACATAAAAGTTATTATTCTCCAAAAAATTATTTTAATCCCATTGAACCACATTTTACATCCTAATGAAAACCATGTATGTCGGATTTTTGAAATTCAAATCACAGAGGTGGTAAAATTTCATTTAAACGAAAAATCAGTTTTTTAACTACCACTTAGTGGTTTCACTATTCATAAAAAATTTATGTTTTTTAGAAAAATACCAAAAATTCACCCTAAGCTATATTTTATATTATGAATTCCACAATTATGTCTATTTTAGAAAATTCGAAACACATAATTTTCATTAATAAATTTAATAATTAATTCCCTTTGTCAAAAAAAATAGCCTGTTTTTTTTTGAAACAATATATATCAAAAGATTGACACTAGTTTAATTCTAATTTCAAAGTGAAATTAATTCAAATGACCACCATTGGATTAAATCGTAAAAATATACTCTAATTACACCTTAAAACTAATTCAAAAGATAATGTAATCATCTAAATAAATTATATCAAAAAGAGGTTTTGAATTAAAATACAACATTTCTCACTATTCATTAAAAATAGATCTTTATCGGAAAAATACCAAAAATTTACACAAAGTAAATTTTGATGTCCTGATTCTAAAGAAGAATTTAATTTGGTCCAATATAATGTATATGAGTGACCAAAAATATATTTAAAGAGGGTTCACCATCAAAAGACGATAAGTTGACCTTTTAGTGGATATTAGAATATCTATGCCTAAAATTAAATTTGTTTCTTATTTTAAGCCTTTATATTTTATTGGATAAATGTAACAACTTTAACAAACATATATAATCATATTTTAGTTATTTATATTTATTCCCGTCAATGCCACGACTACGTGTTAACTACCAATTAAAATAATATTATTATATTACTAGTGTGAAATGTAAGATTTCAAAGAAACTCTTTATTGCGTATCAGGTATGCTATCGAACATAGAAACCCATTTAAAGTAAAATTAATATTTGATTTGAAAATATTAATAAATATTAAAAAGTATTATTCTTTTTTTACCTGGGATGTTACATGTCACCTCATCACAGTCACTCATCAAAAAGGTGGCTCTGGGACGGTGGCACCGTCCGGGTCGCACACCGAAACGGTGGCACTGTGACGGTGGCACCGTGATGGTGGCACTGTGATCAGGGCCCCGCTTATAGTGTCTCACCAAATGATTTCCCACCCTTTTTTTCTTTATCCAGTTCTTCTCCCGCAACATATATTTTGACGTTAAAGTGTTTTAATACACCCTTTAAATCCCATTAAAATCCCATAAATGATATATAAAATCCCCCATGATTCGGGCATCCCATGACATACCAAAATGTGTGGCTATATCCTCACTGTCACACCCTTTTCCAAAGCGTTCTAGTTCTTCCCCTTTTACGCATTTTCATCTGTTTAAAAGAAATACCTTTAACTCACAGCCATTATGACCACCTCTAGGATGAAAATTATTAAATAAAAATTAATTCCATCGTGTGTAACCATACCACTGCATGGAGGCACCATGATTCTTCTTTAAATCCATTCAAAATTCATATCCCATAACTCTAGGATCTCACCTTTTATCTCACATAATTATTTCTTATTCGTGGATATTCTCTTTCCATTACTTAGTGAATTTGGATTCCCCCTTCCTGAGGCTAGTGGAGTGCCTAGGCAGGAGAATTTCCTTCTCACTCTTGGAGTCATCAGAGTTCCACCCTACAATTTGTGTATCCTCAGCTCTTAGTGCGTGGAGAAAAGCATCGATCATTAATCATCCATATAGGTTTATTCCTTTGACTCTCATTACAGTGTATCATATGAGGTGGGTAAGATGTTGTTTTTTAAGGATGGATGCAACCAAAGTGTAACAAAGAAAAAAATGGTTTTCAAATAATGATGTGTTGTGTTTGATGATTTTTATGTAATCTTTTATCAATTCTTATATATTTTTAATGGTATTGGATTATGTTCAATGAATATCATGGTCATCTGTGGTACATTATTACACACTAATGAACCTATTTTTTCTTGTTAATTATGTGATAATTAAATGGATGTAACATGTTAATTAGTTAGTCATGTAAACTTAGGTGATTAAATGAATGTCCTGTGAACAAGAATCCTTGTGTGATCACCCCGGTTGACAAAACAAAAATAAGGAACATAACTAATGGTGCGTTTGAATCTAAAAGATTAACTTTCCCTATCTTAGTAAAATGTGTGGTTGTTTTCTTGATGATTGAGGGGTAACGTGGAAGGGGATTGGACCCCCTGTTGTGGTGCATTTTTTGGTTTTGGGATCTAATTATGTTTGAGGAAATATTTTGGGGATTGTTTTGGTTCTATTACTTCAAGGGATCTCATAGATCCCTTTTGTTATTGTGACTTTACAAAAGAATCGAGTGTGAATGTTTAATTTGCTGCTTTGTTGTTTTTCTTTCCTCAGACTGTGGTTATGCCTATTAGTTTCTCAGTAGTAAAGAATTATTTAAATTGAATTAATTTAATATGATAACAAGAATGGGTTAAAAGTTTAATTGTTTTTAGTGAAGGAGTTGTTCCATAATTTGGGTTGTTGTGCTTTTTATGAATGAATAGTAATAAAAGTGTTTGTGTATGGGCTTGTCTTGTAACCCCTTGGATGGGATGAGTTATTGTATAACTATATGTATAATTTAGTTCTTTTTTTTATATTCGAACCCCACCCATGATGAGAAATTCATTAAGAACACCCCCATTTAATGGGGGATGGTGTTTTTCCCAACATTCCTATAAGTGACTAATTATTAGCTATTTTTGGTGCCTTTCTTGAGTAGCCTAAGACCGTTCAAGTAGGAGGTAATGGCTTGAGGTCCATTGTATCCCTAGAATCTTTTTGCATGGATGTTTTGGAGGATTTCCAAGGTGTGTGTGGGAAGGTGGTTTCCCAAGTGTCTTCGAGATGAGGCCCAAGTGTCTTTGGGCGTGGCAATAATAGGTTCGGGACTAGGTGTCTTCAGGCTTAGCAGTACTTGATCTAGCCTAGGTGTCTACGAGCATGGTTACATTGGGTTGGGGTAGCCCATGTTTGTGTGTATGGGGGATGGTAGTGGGACTGCAGTGAGTATAACAAGGGAGGTCTAACATGTAAGATGTCTTCAATAACCAATGGGGAAGTGGTGCAGGGTACACAAACATCGATGTGTTATTATCGTTATTTTACCTAACTTGGGTTACTTTAATAGCATGCCTCGTTGAGGTTGGGTTGATAGTTTCTTTTCTAGGTGCTTTAGTTATCAATTATTCTCATAGGGCATTAGAATGCCTCCCCACATGTGCACGATAGATTTTTGTTATCTCTACAGAGTATACCTGTATTCTCACCCCACGTTTATAAAACTATTTTTAGGTTTCCAAGAGGTCTTTGAAGATGGATCCAGAACCTTTTATCTTGGACGCCGGGACCGTTAGTGTTGTTTCATTTCTTTTATTTTTGTACCACCCTTTGCAGTTTTTCTTCTACTTGTAGAACTTATTTTGGAACATGCATATAGGAATGGATTATTCTGGTTTTACATTTTGTCTTCCACTTTTGGTGTTTTTTTGGATTTACTATCTTATATCCTAATTTTACTAAATTATAAGTAGGGGTAATGCCTTCTAATTTACGTGTGATTTTATACACTTGGATCATGTCGCCACTCCAGGACCTATTGATGGTGGGTCTCGTTGGTCATTATCTCTCCTTCAACATGGGGAAGTAATGTCTTAGTAATCCGTTGCCCCTTCCCTAATCTTGGTGAAGGCGGTTCGTGACAGGTACGTAAGATAAATAATACTTTTTTCTAAAAATATCACCTTACCTATCTCTTCAGTCAGAAATCAGTGTTCCTTCAAAACCATGCCTTCCCAAAATGGGATTCCAAGAATAATCATTTAATCACCAATGATAATTAAAATAAATATTTATAATTTTTTCATTTTCATATGTTTTCACTGGAATATTCCGGTCTCTTTCCAAATAAGTATTTTTTTCAACCTAATTACCATGTAAAAGGAATTATCATTTTTACCTCGTATGATATATAAGAATTCACCCATCGTCCTTTCCTTTAAGCTTTTATTTCATGTTTAAAGGGATAGTTTCTTAGAAAACGTATTTAAAAGAGAATTTCAATGAAATAGTTTCCAAAAAAACATCATGCTCCACTATAAGTTTTCCATGGAAAAAGGCATTCAAAATGTTTAGAGTGATTTCTTTATATGTTTTCAAGTTTATTTTCTTGAAAATAATTCTCAATGTTTTTATGTTTTATAAAAAAAAATCAAAAGGGGAAATAATAATTTCATGATGAAATGTACTTAAAAGATATTTCGAAATTATCTCCCATATAAGTTAACATCCATTAGTGTTACTTATTCCTTTTGGGTGAAATAATTAAATGTTTCCATTCATATTATTTATCTCAATGGATTATGTTTTTTGGAATGATGTTATGAAATCTTCTTCTCTTTCACAAGTTATTTATCAATGAAACCTGATTCTTTTTATGGGGTATTCTTTGATGAAATGATTATGAAACATATTTTTCCATATATTAAGGTATGATTTCATATATATGAGACCCAATTTATTTAATATTTTATGATAATATTTTTGATGTGTTTCTAGCAAAAGTATGTAATATTTATTTACAATATGGGTGGGAATTATATCTCTTTAAAATGAATTATGTAATGATAAAAGTTTTCTACGATAAAAGTATACATGAGAGGGAATCCCATGCTTGAAATAAGAGGTTACATTAGACGGAGAAATATGTCCCACCCATATCATAATTAAATCATACATAGATGTGCCAAAAAATGATAAACAATCATATCATAAAACATAAAAGGAGATGTGTATCATAGACATGTAATCATATTATAACTTGTAGGAAATGAGACAAGTTTCATTATCATTTTATCAAATGTATAACCCTTTAATAAAGCATGTTCTATAAAAATAAAATCCATGAAACCAAGAGGGTTTTATAACGATAATTTCATCTATATAAATACCATTCCGTGAAAAAATATGAATGGAACTCTTAGATCATTTCCTGTAAATGCATGAATAACACCAATAGATTTCATATTATATGGGGAATTTTGTTGAAATATCATTTAAAAATACTTCATGAAGACATTATGCTTTCTCATATGAAAAATTATTCTTAAGACAATAATCCTTTTGAAATTAATTTACATTAAAATAAACATGGAATAATATAAACTACGAATTGAAATCATTTTGAAATCTTTCTTCCTATAAAAAAACAATAAAGGTGCTTGAAAACCTTTAGAAAATCGTTTTTCTTAAGAATTTATAAAATAAACATTAAAACTATTTTAAACTATTTTTCCTTAGAAACATATAAAATAACCATGAAAACCATTTTCAAATGAATTTTCAAGAAATATACTTTGAAAATATATAAAATAATTGTGAAAATGTTTTGAAAATCATTTTATGGAAAATCGTGTTTAAAAAAGTTTTCCAAAAAATTATTTTGTTATAAATGTAAAATAAAGAATCAAATAAAAGATAGTGGGAATGTTTATACATGTTGTATGAGGTAAAGATAAAATTCCAATTTCATGGTAAAAAGGGTTTCTAAATTCATTGTTTAGAATGAAATAAGAATATTACATTGAAAAATTTTGTAAAAGAAAACAAAAATATAAACCTTTAATTTAAATATCATAAGTGTTTGGTAAAATATTCCTGAAATCCTATTTTAGAAAATATGTTATTGAAGGAACAAAAATTTCCTAATTAAGAGAAAGGTATGGTAATATTTTCTTAAATTTTTTTTCTTAATTATCATATGTACCAAAGAGGGATAAAAAATTATGAATACATAAATACATTGAGAATAAATATAGGGAACAAAATTTATTCAATGTTCATAATGGATGAATCATATGATTTCATTAATGGAAATATGATCACAATCAATCCTTATAAATATGGATATTTTTATAGTAAATTTTTACCACATGGTAACTTTTAATCATACTTCCCACGCTAGAAAATGAAATAGCAAGAATCATTAAAATATCATGTAAATAGAAATATTCATGTTTTATCCTTTCTAATGTAGTTTATACAACTCATATAAAAATAATAGTTTGTACCATGGAATGTATTTCATAAAATAAAATTGAGGCAATGTTACATTACTGATTTGGTAACTTTTGAAACATAAACCCCTTGATATAATAATCATTTAACGGTTTTGTAAATACCCAATGATTTCATTATAAGAGAAATAAAATAAATTTGTTGGCAGTATTTACACCACACAAAGGAATTGAGTGGTGAATAGAATTACACCAAAGGGTATGATTACACCAAACATCCTCGGAGAGGTGGCGTCCCCTCTCCCCTATGTGGCTAGGGTTTCCCCTCGTTGTTTTCTCCTCCCCTCCTCTAGTGTGTTTAGCAATGTTAGCTGTCCCATTTTTGTTGCTTCTCCTGGATCAACAAAGAACTTAGCTCAGTGGTGGATTCTCAAACATGTCATGACTACAGATTCTATATGATTTAATCATTGTGACAGACTCTGGAATCATTCGCAGGCTTAATATTGTGTTTCTCTTCCCTGGATCAGTTCAGATCCGGCGTGATCTCATATTTGCAACAGGTTCATCATGCTATAGGCTCAGCAGCAGATCCTGCAATGACTGGAGCGGCGACAGATTTGGATTAGCTCTTTGTTTTTGGCATCGAATCTATTTTTGGATTCATACATTGGAGCCAGAGTAGACAAGTGATAGATTTGGTGAGGACTTTCTAGAGTGGTGTAGAGTCAACATCGGAATAGCCTAGAGGGGGAGGACCTCGTTCTTGGTTTTCTTCGGGTTTTTTTAGATTATGAGATTATGCGGTTTGATGGAGTTTTTGTTTTCTAGATAAGTGGATAGGTTCTTGGTACGTCTTTTCAACATATTCAACTACCTGATTATTTTTTTGGAGGTCTAATGGATCTACTGTTGGGGAACTCAGACAATATACAAGGAATTTATTCAGAGGAGGATAGAGTTATTCATCTTCACCGTGCATAAAATTTCATATTTGGTAGATTGGGAGGGTATGGTGGACCTATCGGGTCTGGGCCAATTCATTTATTCCTGGGACATCTTACCGAGTTTCCATGCTCTAGTGGAGGTGTGCCTTAATGATTTTGATATTGGCAAGAGGCACTTCTATATAGTCTTGTTCTTGGATGCAACCCTAGTTTTTTTTTTCAAATTTTCATAATGTCATTATTTCCTTGAAGTCTTTGACTTCCCCCTCCTTACCCTAAAAAGGGGATTTATCCCAAATAAATAAATATATTTTCCTTCGAGCCATTCAATCAAAATATGGAATGTATCTCAGGAAAATAAAGAGTCAGATGAAATTCCCTTACCTTGTGTCATGAATATCATTCTACTCATACATGTTTCCTGTATATTAAATGGATGTTTATTATAAGGAAGTAACAGAATAATAACACCATATATGGATTAATTATGACCTTATATTAGCCTCTTGTTAACAATTATATGTTTTGTTTTCACTTCAGGTAATATCCACATTATTCTTCACATGTGACTTAAGTTTTTATATCTTTTGGTCCCCATACTTATATAAGGATTTGAAGAATTTGAACCATGATATATATATATAACATGTATTTATTATATTTTTATTATAACAAATTATAGGATATTAAATTATGAAATGGAATACACCATTTATGGAGAAGTTATGTTGTACGTATGCATGAACATTGTTTCTGTTTTATTGACTTATTGGAAAAAGGAGAGTAAATAAAATATATAAAAATATATGTACATATATCATTACTATATAATAATAATTATATCATATATAATATAAGTTCACTAAACACATCCTTAATACATTCCATATAGTTTTTGAATGAATGACATCATTTTTAGGGGGTGATAGTTCATACATCCTCAAATGAAATTATTTTATTTACAAAAAATAGAATCAATTAACAATGTGTTATAAAAGAATAATATAAGAATAAAGAAATTATATACATCATATATATCATATATAAAGAGATATTACGTCACAATTCTAGTCCTTTAATGGCGATAAAGGAAAAATGAATAATCGTTGTTTTGTGAGGCGGTAGTCCACTGTACATAAATTTTATGTTCATTACTCATTTGATGGAGGGGTGTGTAAGTGTTTTTAAAACCCATATTAAAACAAAATAAAATTTTATTTAGGATAATTCTAATCTTATATAATTATGAAATAATTATATTTTATTGGTTGGAGAGTGAAAATAAGATAAAGGTGCTTGAGTGAGGATTTTACCTCTTCTTTGGGAAACTCCTTTTGGTAACAATAAAGGACATCCTTGGATTGATTTCATCCAAACTGGAGGAATCAAGGATGAATGGAGAGATGTTGGAGAGCTATTTGTGTAGATATTGTGTGATCTAATATGGCATGAATGTTTTGAATAAGTGGGAGGAGAGAAGACGATTTATAGTGGTGTAGGAGTGGAACTGTTGAAATAATTTGGAAAAGGGAAACACCACTAATGATGATTTTATTGAAAGTGGATCGAATAATTGAATAAATTATATAAAATGGGGATAGGGTCAATATATTTCCATAAAATATATTTTAGACAATTGTTTTTGTCATTTCTGACCTTAAGGTTATGTTTTAGTCCATTATTAATCATAATTTAACCCTTATCATTGTTATTAGTTTCAATTAATTTCACTAATATTTTCTTTCCAAAAAATAACATGAACAAATTATAAATTATAAATTATTCTAATTCAAAATATGGAATTCATCTTCCAAAATTTAAAAAAAATTGTGGAATAAATTAATTTAAATATATTCTCACATATGGGATGAAAATATGGGTTTTAAAAGTCAAAATGTTTAAATGTTTTCTTTTTTAAAAAATAAATTTTACTTTGAATTTTATTCAAATTACCTAAATTGGAATTATTGATAAAAATTACATTCTCTAATATTTAAAACCAAATTAAAATACAATTAAATATATAAATAAATTTAATGAAAAATCAATATTGAGTTAAAATTTAGGATTTTTAACTCTTTATTAAAAAATAAAGCATCCAATAAAAATACAAAAACGCTCCCCAACACAATTATTTTTATTATATTTGATACATATAGATTATTTTTAAATATAAAATTTAATAAAATACAATATTTCAATTTAAAACATGTTCTTCCTCAAAAGGAGGTAAAGGTACCTTAGTAAAAATATATGTTTTATGCGTAAAATAGTGGTTATTCTTATCTTAGGTTTATTTATTATATTGTATTAATATAAAAAATATTTGATTGAATATATAATATATACATTAAATTATTAACACTCACTATTTTATATTAATTTAATTTATTAGGATAAAATATATTTGTGAGTATGATAATAGTTTTAAATAAAAATATTCCCTTTATATTCAATTGGCTGTTATATTCCTTGAAACTAATGAATTAATTTTATATTACTATAAACCATTGGTTTTTGTAAGTTACATAATACAATTCATAACAATTAAATTAATAGATAGTTTATGTTTTAATACATTTAATAATAATATTTTAATAATATGTTATTGATTTGTATAACATCATCTTGTGTGTTATGCAATTCATCGAGGAATGTTTGTCATACATGTAATGTAATCTGACCACATTCTTCCATGAAGTGAAATAAAACTGCAATATTACATTTAGAGAATGATTAACTTGGTTTTTTTCATAATCCAATATTATTTATTTAATATAACAAAATATATATTTAGTGTTGTGTCAAATGAAAATAATATCACAGTCATTAAATTAATTCGAAAAAATTCAAAAAATCTCTGGGTGTTACATTCAGCCACCCTAAAAATGAATTTATCACGTAAAATTTATCTGGTTTATAAATATTTTAATAATTTAATGTTACATTCATAGAAAAATATTATCTTTAGGAAAAAGGATCTCAAATAAAAAAATGTTATCCTAAAACCTTTGTTTCTGATGAATTAGTTTGTCCCTATGTCCATGATATAATTATAGATTTCTGATTGTTGTATTTATCCTAACCTTGTTCTCTATCCCTCTCCATTAGGACATGATTGTTAGAATTATCTTCTATGTTCAAGTATTTACTTTCTGCATATGTTCTCCCATGTGGAAACCCAGTTATATGTTACTTTTAGTATCCATTATGTTACCAACATAAAATTTTAAAAGGATGTTTTATTATTCAATTTTACAATGTAGGTTTATATGAAGGGAATATTAAAGTAGTAAAAGTTAAAAAAATCTGATGAATATTGATGGAAAAATTAATTTTATGTGGTGTAGAATATAACACTAAGAGATTTTTAGAACCAATATTTTTCCAATTAATTTATTCTATTTAATATTTTTCATTTCATACAAAATAAAAATTGATATATATATATATATATAAATATTAAAGCACTATGTTTGTGTTGAATTGTACACATTGCCAAATTAATCATGAACTATATGATATAATAATTTTCAATTTATCTAAAGTGAACATGGAAGTAAGATAATTTTAAACGTAAGACTTACTTTCCTTGACGTCCTGTATAACATGGAAGACCATGTTTTACCAACAATAATATTTTATTAAATTTTTATTATTTAGTATATTAATAATTAACCTATATGTTAAGTTAGAGGTTTTGAATAATATTAACTAAAAAATAAAAACTTATGGTTTAAAAAAAATATAAAATAATTCATTAGTTAAAAAGAACTAGCTGAATATAAAGTGAATATTTTTACATAATTTTTTTTATAAACACAAAAAAGTTTGGTCCTAATAAATTTAATTAATTATAGTTATTGAATTATATCAGTGAATATATATATATTATTTAATATTTTTTATATTTATCTAATATAATACATAGGAAGATGATAAATCAAACCAAATTTTACAAATAAAATCCTACTTTTTTATTAAGACAGATTTATCACCTTTTGAGGGTGATACTATTTTAAGTCAAAATTTTGGCATGATTATAAATTTTTTATTTCTAAATAGACATAATTTTTTATCGTGAAACATTAAAATTAGGTTAAGGAGATTTTTTGTTATTTTTTTCTAAAGATTCATTATTAATGAATAGTGAAAGATACTGAAATTTAACTCAAAAATTATTTTTCATAAAATTTATATACAAGGTTGGATGATATTTTTAATTTATTTTAAATACTAATAAGATAAAAATTTTATCCATTTATCCAATATAGATCTTTTTAATATGTTTCACATTGAAATTGGTTTTAAAGTCATAGCAAACAGTTGAATGTTTTTACTTTAAAAACTCGCGGTGTCATCGTGTCTGTAGTATTTAATATAAATTAATTTTATCCTATTTTTAATTAGAATTTAGAAAATATAATTTAAAATTTATTATCATAATAATTTATAGTTTATAATAATATCAACATCGTTTTTGACCAAAAATAATATTCTATATAATTGAAAGTAATTACAACAATTAAGGTGAAATTGATTATAATAAGGGATGAAACTCTAAACACAAGGCCTAATATGACCATGAAAATTATCAAAATTCCATTGTAAGGCCATATAATGACTAAATCCATCATTTTATGGTCATTGGGACATTATATGACCCCCTTTCAATAAAAAATGTTGTGTGGGGTTTCTGCTTTCAATGTTTATCAAGAATGTCACTAATCCTCCACTGTAAAATTCATCCACTCCTCCCACCTCCACACATCTCTCAAGAAATAATTTTCAGAAATGTTATGCTAAAATAGCTCCCAAAAATTCCTCACATACACCTTAATTTGGGATTAAATAAATTCAAGGAAGTAATTTTGTGAAAGAAAAGCAGTTTCCAAAAGAAGATATAAAACAAACCTCAATATCCTTTATCTTAATTTAATTCTCCACCCCCACTCTCGTTATTCTATTATTTTATAAAAAACATGTATCGTAAATATACTAGGATATTTTTATGATAATTGAATTATCTTATTAATTCACACAATACATAGAATATATTAAGTAGGAGTTTAGTTTAATTATATGAGTTATATGAAAAAATAATTCTACTGGAATAATGATATATATACATATATATACATATATTTAATTTAATCTTTTTCTTACAAGGGAATAATAAAATGGAAACAATTCTATTGATTATGTATGACCTATCATCTCCAAGAATAGATTATTCCATTTTGTACTTCTATATCCTACAAATTATTATAATAAAAATATAGTAAATAAATAAGATATTCAGTTCATTTTTTCATTTTGGAAATCATGATATATATATAAGGACCAAATATATAACAAATTATGACACATGTGAAAAAAAAGTGGTTATTTCCCAAAGTGTATCTTATACATGGAATTACTAAAAAAATGGGTAATATAAATTCATAATAAAATCGTATATGGTATTATATATAAAAATATGGTTTTGTAAAATATTTATAATAAAAAAATTTATATAGGAAGATTTAATGAGTTCCAATATAGTTAGGACACATGTTAATAGAATATCATTTCACTCATTATTCATGTGAGATACATTATTTATTCACCACTCACTTATTTTTTCTGGTGTATATACTACTCATGGATGTATTATATTCCTCTTATATTTTAATCTCTAGGTATTTACGTAAACATTTAATTATCTTTTTTTCATGGGGTTTATGTTTCAAAATATACCGAATAAGTAAAGTGATTTTCTCTCAATTTTCCATCATTGGGACACATTCCATGTCATACAACTATATTTTTATGAGGTGTATAATGTAAATTTTATATGTTATAAAGAAAATCTCATTATTTTAATGTTATTTTAAATATCAGTGTAATTTCAATTTCCTACATATAGAGTATGATTCAATATATAATGTGATAAAAGTTTATTGAAAGAATATCACAATTAATCGTGAATATTTATGATAATTTTTTCATTAACAATGTATTATGATCCATTTTCAAGAACAGAAAAGAATTATCTTATATGTAGTTTGGATATGATGACTTCATGTAATACTACCATTTTCACACTCCGTGGTACTTAAGATAATTAATAAAATATTTATAAGAAAATATGACATAACAACTCTTTTTGGTTGGAAATCTATGTTCCATAAAAACCATGTTTTCAGGAATGGGATTCCCAGAATATTATACTAAACTCATATGATCATTAAAATAAATTTTCATCCTTTTTTTCTTTTACCAATTTTTTCAATGGAATCCTCTTTTCCCTTTTCAAACGAAGAATTTTACTATCCTTTTTATCATGAAAAATGAATTTTCATTTTTGCCTCATATAACATGTACAGATTTAAACACCATCATTTCTATAAAGATTCATTTTCATATTTAAAAGAATATTTTTTAGTAAAATATTTTTAATATCTATTTTCAATCAAATCATTTTAAAAATTCTTTCAAGCTCCTTCATTAAATTATAAATAAAAAAGTTGTTTAAAATATTATTAATAATTATATTATATGTTTTCATGTTTATTCTCATGAAAATAGTTTTCAAAAGATTTTAAATACTAATAATTGATTTTCAAATTAGAAAGGTTAATTTCCTCATTATGTATTTTTAATATAACATACGAAATTATTTCGAAGCATGTATGGCATTCGTTGGATTTACTCATTCATTTATTAGAAATAATATAAGGGTTTAATTCATATTGTTTCTACGAATGTTTTATGTGTTGATGATTTGGTGTCTATGAAACCCACTTATTTTCATAAGTTATATGTGTATGAAACCTGATTCATTTCAGGGGTTATTCTTCGATGAAATGAATATGAAACCTATTTCATTATCTATAAGTTATGTTATGATTTCTGGTTTATGACACCCATTTAGTTTCCTGGGTTATGATATATTTATTTATGATTTTTTGGAAAATGTATGTATTATTTCATTTGGTGATTGGTGGGACATATATCTCCATATAATTCATTATGAATAGATTTATACATCATGAGATAGACTAAGATGTTATTTTTAATGAACCTTGACTACTAATATAGCCATTGGATCAAACCATAACTACCAAGACGGTATGAATAGTGAAAGTATGCTACCAAGATGGCCATGGGAGGGAACCATGACTAAAAAGAATGAATGGGGAGTAAACCCATAATACATAGATGGGTTGGGCAGTGGTGTCTTGGATACTATGGGTATCATATTATATTCTCATGTGTTTTCAAGAATTCAATGTTTTTTCCTATGTTATGTTTTCATGGATTGATTAATTTATTTTATTATTATTGATCTCTTATAAACTATGAAAATTTATATCATGATTGATTATTATTCTCTTTGATATGAAGGGAATGTTATTCAAATATTTGTATCATGTTCTCATACTACTATGCACAAATTTATGCTTACATTCCTAAATATTTTACCCTTAATAAGAATTTTGTATCACCCCTTTTTATGTTTACATACTTAGGTTAGGGATATATGTTTTAATAATGATGTTTATAAGAATTTTGGTAGTTAGGAAAGACTTGTTAAGAGTAAATATAGCTCAGTTCTGTTCCAATGTCTATGTTTTTATGTTTCCAAAGACGTTAAACTAATATGGTCTTTGGGTATTAGCTTTTATAATGTTTCATGTATTATGAAAATGTTATGTAATGTTATATCACATTAAGATTGGGTAGTTATAGTTTCCAAATTATGGTCAATGGAAAATTAAGGAAGCATATCCTCCCTATAGTGGAGAATAAATTGCGTTTGGGGATGATTCTTGAACCCTCTAATTCAATCCTATTTGTTTTGATATTTTTTTTGAAATTTTACTCACACAATTCAAACAAATCTGACCCTGTATTCAAGTGATAGTAGATCGAGTTCCTTATAAATTAAAACCAAATTAATTGATCATAATTTATGAATTAAATTGTGTTTATGGATTTATTGTAAATAAATAATGGGAGTGGGTATTAGATCAACTATGAAATAAATCATTCTTCCATGGTTGGGGTTTTTATAATGGAGGAGTTTTTCGAATTAAATGGATTGATAGTGAAACACCATATATCATCTCTTCTAATATATTCCATCACCATGAATAAAAATTAAAATATTAAAATATAATAACACAGATGATTCATTAAAGATAAAATCATGCTTTAATCAAGAAAACAAAAAATCACAAGGTGGTGGATGGAGAAGAGAGATTTCTTGGTTAATATAATTTAATAAATCATTACTTCTTCTAAGCAGTATGAGATGTTTCTATGAGCCAAAATTTCTTCCAATCCATCATAAATCATCAAATAAGACTCTCAAATGGTGAAAATATTCTATAAATAGATTTTTGGAATGCTAGGGTTTCATATTCAAAAAAGGGTATATGCGTTATATGGTCTCCAATAATTACTTCATATTGAACTACATTTTCAACCTCCTTACTAGGTGAAATATGTTTCATTCCATTTTAATTAAATGATAAAAAATTATGTTTTTAAACCTTGATATTTTATCTGAATTCAAGTAGTAATGATGGAGTCATGGCCACATTACAAAGGTGGGATCCAGTTCACCGAATAATATGAATCCTTTAACTAATACATATTTGAGGCCCTCTAGATGTGATATCTAACTGCCATATTATGAATAATTTTTTTGTAATTTATATAGAAATATCATTGTAAAATATCAAGAATTTTTTTAGAGGGATAGTGTTACGATGAAAAGACAATGATGATATTAAAATGGTAAAAATAGAATTTCCATGCAATTTTAAAATTGAATCCCAAACAATATTTTTACATTAAATAATCCAACAATATTAACGTGGGGGAAATTATATTTTTTTTTTTAAAAACATATTCACTACAAACATATATTGTAAACTCCACCACACATACTCTTTTTCACTCCAAGGAAAAACATTATGTCATGTAATCAAAAAAATTATGCAAGTAGTAATTTTTAAATCCATGATGGAAATATTAGAAAAAGACATATTTAAATAGGTTAATATCCAAATTTTTTGAAGTATTTGTCTTGAAAAATATATCTACACAAAATCCTATGATACAAATTACACTAGTTGGTTGAAAATATCTTCGGATTCAAGCGTGCCACAAATTCACCTTATAGGTGTGTTCCAATAATTTCTTTCTTTTCTATACACCATTTATCTAGAATATATAAAACATGAAAAACTATTCTTATTACCTTAATCTAATAAATCAAATATGTTCAACATCCTTTGCAATTATATTAAAAAAACACTAATTTATGGATTCCAAAAAATCAAAACATGAGCTCCAAACTAAAATATCCCCACATATTGTACAATTATTCACTTCTATATTTTATGATAAGTTATGTATTTATTTGGATTTTTTGGATTGTTTAAGAAGTAAAAAGGTAGGATATTAAGTACACATGCATAGGTAAATCTAGTAAAACAATGGAAATGATAAAAAAGAAACCAATATACGTAAATCCCATTTTAAAAGCTAAATTGGATTACATAACTTCACTATACCTTCATTTGGGTAAGAGAAACTCACAAGTCATTATTGTTTGTGATGTGAATGGAGAGAATAAATGAGATTGTTTCACCAGATATTTACCATAATTAAGGATTAAAAAAATCTTAATGTATTTATAAATACAAAATTGAATATATCATTGGCCAACATATATATTCAAAAAAATGTACAACCAGAGATGATTAATTTTCCATTCTTAACATGATTCCCATGATGTTTGAAATATAATACCTAAAATAATAATCTTTTGTGATAGATAATTATATCATTAATAAATTATTATTTAATCATATATACTTATATATATAATTCATCTAATTTAAATAGGATAACATTGTGTCGATGATGTGGTCGTCCATACCTCCACGAATGACGTTATCACATTACATGTGTGTGAAAGGGTAACAAAAAATAGAATATATTATTTTTCAAGAAATTTAAATATGTCATTAATATCATATAGGTGCTTTTTATGTGACATATGTTTAATTAAAACTATCTTATATACATTCCATTTATCATGTGATTGAATCAAATAACATTTAAGAGACGGTAGTCCGCACTACCACAAACAATGTTATCGTGACTGCACATAATAGACAGAATAATGAAATGTTTCATAAAATAATAAAATAATAAAAAGGGATTAAAAATATAGCATATATAATAAATAAATTGAGTTTACCTCCAAATTAACCACTTTGAATGGTGGGAAAAGTAATATGAATAATCATCATTTCGCGAGGTGGTAATTCTCTGTTCATGAAAGGTAAGTTTGTTATCTATTAGATGAAGGTTTGTATAATTTAATATAGAACAATTTATATAAAAAAGTATCAGTAGGATGAGGATGTTGGTTTTTATTTCTACATTAAATGAAAATATTTACAGGTGACTATATTGAAAGAAAAGAATATAAATTGAACAAGTATGTTACATCTTATTCTGGTAACTCCTTTTGGTTTACACCATATGGATTCTTCAGATGGATATCCACACAAAGGTAGGCTTTAAGTTTGAATAGGTGGATTTTTAGGAGCTAATGATTCAGTACATTTTTTTTACATAAGTGTCTTGAGCGGTGTGTGGAAGTGGGAGGAGATGAGGCCTTTTATATTGGAGGAGGAGTGGCATTGTTGTAATATTTTGGAAAAGGGAAAACCCACCAATGTTTCTATTGAAAGTGGATCCATTAATGGACCCAATTAGATAAAATGGGGGATAGGGTAAACATATGTACCTAAAATGTCTTTGGATAAATCTATATGTCATTTTGGGCTTTAATATTTTTTAGTCTCTTATTAAATTTAATTTAACCCTAATCACTATAATTAATTTTAATTACATTCAAAAATATTTTTTTTTCCAAATTTTTTTGACCTTATTATAAATTATAAATGGTTAATATTAAAAATATTGAATTAATTTTTCTATATTCAAATCATATAAGTAGTAGAAACTAATTTAAATTTAATCCCACAAGTGGGACAACAAATCAAGTTTTTAATGAAAAAAAGTTCTATAATTTTTTAGGTTTCTATAACCAATTTCTAGGTTAAATTAAATCAAATGAACTAAATTGGATAAATTAATAAATATTTGATCTAATTATACACTAAATAAATTCAAAATGTAATTGAAACCTTTTAAATAATTTATATGAATAATCAGTTTTGAGTTAAATACCATTATTTATCACTATTCATTAAAAAACGAAAATTCACATAAAAATATGAAAATTTAAACATTAACTAATTTTTATGATTTTATTTAAAAAATTATGTTTATTTTACATATAATATATATAAATTTTAAAAAATCAGATATAAAAAATATTCTACATTAGAAGGGGGAAAAGTACCGTCATAATAATATTGGGGTTTATGTGTTAAATTTTGTTTGTTTTTATATTATGCCTCTCGAATACATTATATGAATGTCAGAAATATTATATTTAATATATATTATATTAATATTAACTTATTTATTGTAATTTATTTAATTTATTTGGAAAAAAAATTATTTGTTATTATAAAAATAGTTATCTATTAAAATATTTTTTTTATATTCATTTTTTTCTTTTTTTTATTGCAACTAATGAATTATTTAGATGTTTTTGTAAACAATAGGTTTTAATAAATTAGTTATTACTATTCAAAAATTCAAAATTAGTCGGTATATTAATTCTTTGGTAATAATATTTTAATAATAAGTTGTTGTTTGGTAAAACATGGTATTTATTGTTAAGAAATCCATCGAAGAAAGTTAGTTTAACATGTAACATAAGACAACCATAGTGTTATTTTTAGATAAATCTAAACATTGTGATGATTTTAGTGCATTATTAACTATTAATTGTGATTAACATAATCCAACAATGGTGCTTTAATATAAAATAATCTACTTATTAGTGTTTCATGAAATGGAAAATATAAAAAAATTATAATAATTTTTAAAAAAATTTCCCAAAAATATAGAACATAGAATAAGTATTTTTTGTTAATATGACCTGAATTACAATGGAATTAAGAGCATATGACAAAAAGTCATAACAAAGGAATATGACTTAGAATTTTTGGCAGACATAGAAGAAGATAAAAATAATTTCTATAGTAGTCATGGAATCACTGCCAAGGGCATTTTGGTTGTATGGTTTTACCCCCCAAACACACTTGGATATTCTGGTTCACCCCCATGGCCATCATAGTAGTATGTGTTGAATCCCCATACCATATTGGTAGTCATTATTTACTCCCATGACCATTATAGTATATTTAATGAGGTATAAATATTTATCCAATGGATTAAAATGATATTTAGGCCCCATCTATCTCATAATGAATCATATATACATGTTCCACAAGATCATGAAAAATAATATCTTAACCCATGAAATGAAATGGGATTCCTAAACATGTAATCAAATCATAACCTATGTAAATACGTAGATATCATAATAATTTTATCAAATAATAACCCATGAAAACAAGTGGTTTTTTTAATCATATAACCCATGAAAGAGAAACGAATTATGTAAGCCTCATTCTATACCAAATAAACCATTTCAAGAATGAATATTAAAGGAAAAAATTGAATCATTTAACAAAAAAAGGCATCAGTGACACAAATATATATTTTCATAGATGAGAAATAATTTTGAAAGATTTTTTAAAAACATTTCGTATAGAAAATATCCATCTTCTTTGAGAATTGATATTTAATACATAAAATCTGTTGAAAACCATTTTCCCTTCAAAATTTATAAATGAATCTGAAAAACCATTTGAAAACCATTTTATTGAAAATCGCTTTTTTTAAATTACCTATTTGAAAATACAACAGAAGAGTCAATAAATTGATGGAAGGTAAATCCATAAATGTCTTATGAGGTAAAAATAATATTAATTTTTCATCGTAAAAAGGATAGAAAAATGTATATTTTGTAAAGAGATAAAGATATTCCTTTGAAAACATTGGAAAATGACTAAAGGGGTAAAAATTTATTTTAATGATTACAGGATATTAATATAATATTCATGCAATCCATTTTTGGAAAACATGGTTTTGAAGGAACACATATTTCCAACCAAAGATAGAGTTGAGGTAATACTTTCATTTAAAAAGGATAATTTTTAAGAAAATGTTTTATAAATCAATTTTCAAAGAAATATTTTTACAAAATTATTAAAAGATAATTTTATATGTTTTCAAGGAAAAATATATTTCAAAATATTTTTAAGATCCTATATAATTTATCAGAGGAAAAGCATTTCAATATGTTTTCAATAAATCCATTATAAATTTTTAAGGTTATTTTCTGGAAAATGGGTTTCAAAAAGTTTTAGGTGTTAAGAATCATTTTAAAAAGATGAATGAACCATTTCCTCATGAAGTGTTTTTAAAATATATTTCAAAATTATTTCCCATATAAGATAACATCTATTGGTGTTACTCATGAATTGTTGAGTATATGATATAATATATGAATTCTTATTCTTTCTCTAAATGGTTTACATTTTTTCGAATGATGTATGTGATATCATTTTCTATCTTACATGGTATACGATTTTGAAACCCACTTCTATTCAATGGTTATTATTTGAGGAAATTATTATAAAATATGTTTATTATCAACATGTACAGAAATGATTAAATTTTCATGATACCCATTTAATTTCATGGGGTATGATATGATTTTTTTATAATCTTTTTGAACATGTATGTGTGAATTCATTTTCGGAAGGGTGGGACCTATACCTCCCTCCAATACATTGGGTATTGATAATTGTTTTTTGAGCTCAAAGGTTACATGGGAGGATATAACAAGCCCAAAACAAGAGGGTACGTTGGAGTACATACCAATCCCAAAACAAGATAGTAAACAAGAGTACACCCCTTTGACGAAAAAAGAAGTACCTAGGAGGACATCCTAATCCCGAAAGAAGAGTTTACATGAGAGGGCATCCCAATTTTAAAGTAGGTACACAGGTGATTACTCCAAGACTAACATGTTACAATATACATGGTAGGATTCCTTAAAAGTTAGTGTTTATATTATTAAGTGTCTACCATAATTCCATATCTTATTATTTTATTATACATGAATGGATATTGATCATTATTAACTTATGATTAATTTATTATGAACATCGATCCTTTATTCAAACCTTTATGCTCATGATACTATTTACATATCTTCTTTTGAAGACATGTATTATGATTAATAATTTTAATAAGGGTTCTATTTAGAAAAAAGAAAGTGGGAGAAAATTTATATTACTTATGTACAATTTCTCATGTTCCCTTTTTTACAATGGAACTATACTAATAGTCTCTAGGAGTGTGATTTTGTAATGTTTAAAGATTTCAAAAATGTGATGTAATGTCTATGTAGCTTACAATTGGTTCGTTATAGTTGGTATCAGAGTGAAGGATCAGTCAACTGTTGGATTCAAGGATGGGAAAATGTTAGTGATATACATAATAATTTCCTTAAGGGTGTGTCTAGGGATATATATACAGATCTTTATAAGGATGAGTGAATGTTTAGGAAAATAACCTAGAGTTTTGGTAAAGTAAATAGTGAGTGGTTTTCTAGAAACACATATATTTCTAGATACTAAAAGTGGAAATTATTCTAGAACAATTGTACCCAAGAGTAGAAACTCTGAAGAGGTGTCTTGGGCCAGACTCGAGGTAAATTGGTGAATGAAATTTGGCCACTAAGAACTTCACTATACCCTTGTGAGAGATATGATTTTTGAATTATCAAACTCCTAGAAATAATCATGAATGATTTAAATATAAATTGGCCATGAATAACATAAGATAAACCTACCGTGTTGTATATTATAGAAGGTGTCATAAAATATACATACTATATGGTACTTTTCATGATTATGTGGTTCCTCACTATGATACTAATTTCTTATTAAATGTTTTTTGGTTTTATCCAATGGTTGGAATAAGAAGTAAAATCATTAATTTGGATTATGATGAAATATTTGATAATGATTAGTCCAATTGGATAACCACTAAAGTGAAGGATATTGTGACCATGCCTAATTAGTTTCTAGGGAACATGGTAAAAAATGTGTACCTTAACTAACTCACCAATTCACTAAAGAAGATATGGAATGATTTTATTGAGTGTTGATGTAATGGATACTATTAAGGAAAGAATATTTAGATTCCTTTGATTCTTGAATTTTTAAAGAATCTCCTGTGTGAATATATTTGAGGAAAAATAAGATATTTTGTCTGTGGAAAAGAAATACACAAAGGAAGAAACATTAATTGAAAATTGAAGTGTTCGAAAATCCAACTGGATGGAAATATTAGCCTCTTAAATACATCATCATAGGATAAATGATTAATATTTTGATTGAATGTTCATTATAAAAATTAATTCCCTAAGTGTAAAGCGTTTGAAGATAATCCACAAGTTAGTACTAGAAATGGTTATATTTCTTAGGATGATGAGACTATAGAAAAAATATAAAAGAAAAGAGGTATTACGTACTAAGATTAGGAAACCTTATTATGAATTGTTAAGGAAGTGTAATAATAATATATTTTATGTGTTTTGAATCATGAAATATATAGAATGAATGGTGAAATATTCCACGGTTGATAAATTTATGTTTTTTGCAAAGGATTTACATGATTATGTTGAATGATTCTGATTGAATGGAAATGTGATTTAGTAGAAAGGTGATATTCTTGGAAAACAACAGATTAAATGAAACATAACCCTCAATGTTCACATAATTATATGGTAATGATGTTTGGATAAGAGACATCTTGTATATCAAAATGTATTTCAAAAGATATCGATTACCCTATAATTAAAAATATATTTGTTGAGATAGATGTTTGTAATATCATGAATAGAGTTTATATAACTTTTTGATTTAAGGAATACAGATTATAATCTTGGTAGTAATGAATCATTCATGTTATCCAAATGTATTTATGGAAATTCATTTTATTACCATGTCTCAAGAGAAAATACAATGACGGTATTCACATGTCTGAATTGTGAAAACCAAGAGATTCTTCATGGTATATGAGAGATAAATGTTAATAATTTTTTTTGAAATTCTTTGTAATGAATTGTATTTTTATCATCCGTAAGGGTTAAAAGGTTAACTAGTTAAGAAATGTTAAATTTAAAATTTGGATGAAGTATATATGTAGTGAGTTGATATTGAAACCCTTAATTAAAATTCAATATAGTGAATAACCGTATCTCAAGAATTTCCATTATATTTCATTAGAAAATTATATGAACGTTTTTTATAAATGTATCGCAAGCGTGTTGAGTGAAAAACCATCATATATGGAAGGTTCATGGGTCATAAACCTATGATCTTAGGATGATAGGGGTTTCACTCCTACAACTAGCCTATGCGATGTCCTTATGAATTGGTAAATGTTTTGGTAAAAAATTTTATGAATATAAATGTTTTTTGTGACTTATTACCTCAATAACACCCTATTATTTTCACTTTTAATAAAATTGAGTATTTAAACCTTCCACCAATATTCTCATATATGGAATCTTGGTTATGTATTACCTTGGGAAACCATTATATTTCTAACTTCATTTTTTTGAAGTTTAATTACTTATTTTTATGATGGAATTCAATATTTTTTTAAAGCTTGGTGCCGAAGCCTCAATTTATTATTTGAAATCAAAGACCTCTTTAGATTGGGTAGAGGAAGACCCATTACATAGCCCAAAGTCCCAAGACCATGTGGCCTAAATACAAGGCTTGGAATCCCATTTGAATGGCCCAAAGGAACCCTCAGTGAACAGTACTGCTACAGTACTGTTCTGCTACAGTACCTGCTACAGTACCACCACCGCTACCGTATCTGCTACAGTCCCTCCACCGCTACAGTTCTACCACTGCTATAGTGTCGCTGCTGCAATAGTACCTGCTACAGTGTGCTACAGTACCTGGGAAATTCGCCCCTTCCCGGATTTGATCATGGGTCTTTTTGGATGCCAAGAAGGAGGGTGAAATTCAATGAAAATATCATTCATGTATTAAACCATTAATAAAACAGATGTATTTTGAGGGTGAAATTCATTTTAAAGGGGTACAATGTAACAACCCATGTTTTTGTGAAATGTAATTCAAATTATTTTAATCACATTGGATTTTTTTCTCAATTACAAAAACACAGAATATATAATTTTTTATATTAAATAAAAATGTTTATCTCATGAAATACTATGTTAAATGTTCACTACATTAAATATAATGGTTGTAATTCACTACAAAGAACATTGAGGTTAGGTTATGTTTTACACAAGAATAAATTTCATCGATGGCTTGCATAAAATGAGAGACTAATATTTACAAAAATATATATATTATTAAAAATATTATTATTATATATTTTATGAATTACCCTAGTTTTTAAGTTAGTAGCTATAAAAAGTTGTTTTTCAATTATGAAAACCAATGGTTTTCAAAAAAATAAAATTAATTCATTATTTACAATGAATATGAGAACTAATTGAATATAAAGGGAATATTTTTTACAGGGGACTATTTTTATGCTCACAAAGATATTTTATCCTTATATGTTATGTTAATTGATATTATTATGTTATATTAATTTAATATATATATTATATTAAATTAAATATTTTTTATATTAATTTAATATATTTTATAGGCATAAGATACGAACAAACGAACTATTACACATAAAAACCAATATTTTCATTAAGGCACTTTTAATACCTTTTGATGAAGAAAACATTTTCAATATAATTTTGGGAACATTTATAAATTTTATATATCATAAGAAACCCCATTTTTTAAATGGATACATTAAGTTTATGTTAGGGTGAATTTTCATAATATTTCTTTGAAGATTCACTTTTTTAATGTATAGTAAAAAATATTGAAATTTAACTTAGAAACTCATTTTACTCAAATTTATTTATAAGGTTAAGTTATATTAATAATTGATTTTAAAGTATAAATACATAAAATTTTAATAAATGTATCCTATTTGGGTCATTAAAATAAATATTACATTGAAATTGGTTATAAAAAACTATCAAACATTTGAAATATTTTCCATTAGAAACTCTCTTTGTCGTCCTATCTATTGGATTAATTTTAAATTAATTTTCACCACCTATATAATTAGAATTTTTAGGATCCCAAATTTTGTATCATAATAATTTATAATTAATAATAAGATCAACAAATACTTGAACAAATTTATTAGTTAAGGTAATTAAATTAATTAAAATGATGAAGATTAAATTAAGCATAATAAGGGACTAATCGCCCAACCAAATCCATAACATGACCAATAAACCTGTCAAGAATCCATTTTATGGAAATATTTCTACCATAAACTTTATTTTATTGAATTTGAACCATTATTGGATCCAAATTCAATATTAAAACTTGGGTGAGGATTCCATTTTACAAAATATTTCAAGAGTGCCACTACTCTTCTACTATTAGCGGCCTCCTCTCCTCCCACTTCCACACAACTCTCATACCACTTCTATTGGGAAAATATATGTCCAATAAAATAACCCACCTCCCTAACATACTCATTTAAACCTTTATTATGGTATCAAACAATCCATGTAAGTCATTTGGAGAAAATCAAAAGGAGTTAACCAAAGAAGAGGTATCATCCTCCCTTAAGCTCATTTATCTTATTTTCATTATACATACCCTCCACTCTTTTTATTGACATCATATACAAAAAATTTATTATAATAAAAATATATGTATAATTTTTTATTATAAAATCTATACAAAAAAATATGTGCACCTCCATCTTATGGGTAATGAACATACTGTTTTGGGTACAATAAAATGCCACCTCACCAAAAGTTGATTATTCATTCTTCATTTACCGTATATCATGGTGGAAATTATGATATAAAATATATTATTATATTTTATTTATGTTATTTATAATTTATATAAAATTATTTAAATATTTTATTACACATATCTTTATACATTCCATCTTGTGTAAATATGATAATTTCGTTTGAGAATGTTTGGACTACCACCCACTAAAAGAGACATGATTCGTTCACACAGTACATAGAATGTATTAAAGATGTGTTTAGTGAAATTATTTTATATATATGATAAAATAATTATACTGAAATAATTATATATATATATATATATATTATTTTATGTAATTTTCACTCTTTCTTCCAATACGACAATAAAACGGAAATAATATTCATTCGTACATAAGGCCTTCCGTATCCATGAATGGTGTATTCCATTCCATACATATACATAATATAAATCATTATAATACAAATATAATGAATATAAATGACATTTATATCATTTTATAGATTATTTAAATCATGATATATAAATAAGGACCAATGATATAAGGAAATAAGAAATGAGCAAAGAAGAAAGAAGAAGTTACCTGAAGTGAAACATTATCATATAATTATTAGAAAGAGAGTAATATAAGGTCGCAATAAAATAAAATATGGTATTATATTCAAGAATATATTATATAAAATATATATAATAAACAAACATTTTTTATACAATAATATTTTAAGAGTATGAATACAATCAAGACACACGGTGAGGGAATTTTATCTCACTCTTTATTTTAGTGAGATACATGCCTTGTTCACCAATCGTTTTTTGTGATGTATATAATTCCCAGTGATTTATTATGTTACTAATATAATTATATATATTGTTATATAAATAATTATTCTATGATCATTCTTACATGGGGTTTATGATTCAAAAGTTACCAATTTTGTAAAGTAACATTCTCTATATTTTCCATGTAGGAGACAAAAGACATGTTATAAACCTATATTTATTAATTTTGTGTATAAACTATATTTGAAATGTTTTATAATGAACATATTTATTTTCATGATATTTTAATTTCCCCATAATATTAGTTTCTTACATAGATATTATGATTCAATGTTTCCATGTAGGAAGAGTTAATGGAAATTAAATCACTATTTATTGAGATTATTTTTTATCATGGTTCCACAAATGAAATATAATGATCTATATTTCAAGAAAACTCTTGAACATTCTTATCCTAAAATTAGTCATGATTTCTTCATATATCAATAAAATTTTTCCACACTTTGGTAGTTATGAAAATTAATAGTATTTTTAAAATAATATGAACTTTCCTCTCTCTTTAGTTAGAAGTCATCATTCCATTAAAAATTTGCACTCCAAAAGGGATTCCATGAATATTATACTAATATCCAATGTACATTAAAATATATTTTTACCCTTTTCCTATTTTTTCAATTGTTTCAAATGAATCTTCTTGTATCATTCCAAATGTGGAATTTTTCGAACCATTTTACCATAAAAAATGAATGTTTTCTATAAATCATATGTCATCCACATATTTACCCAATTTTAATTCTTTAAAGCCTCATTTTAATTTTTTAAAATGATTATATTTTACAAAATAATTTATAAAGATATTTTCAATTATTTTTTTGAATGTTTTCCAAGATGATTTTATTAGCCCTTATCCAAAAAATGGTTTTGCTGATCCCTACACATTTCAAATAGAAAAATGATTTCATTATGTTTTCAATTATTCCATTATATATTTTCTTGTTTATTTTCATGAAAATGGTTTTCAAAAGGATTCACATTTAACGAAACATTTTTTCTAATGATAAAATATAATACCCTCAAAATGTATTTTTAAAATATCTTTAAAAATTGTTTTCCATATATAATGAAAATTGATGATGTTATTAATACCTTTCTAGGAAAATGATAAAATTATTCCATTTAAATTTATTATATGAATGGTTTACATTTTATTGAATAACTTCTACTAATTAATTTTCTCTTTGAGTGGTTATATTTTTATGACAACCAATTTTTTTACATGATATTCTTTGATGAAGTGATTATGAAACCTATCTCTTTTCAAAAGGTTTAGATATGATTGCTTTTTTTATGACACCCATTTTATTTCTTGGGTTATGATATGATTGTTAATCATATGGAGGCACATATATGTATGATTTAATTATGAGATTTATGAGACCTATATCTCCATCCAATTAATTGGGTTATCAAAAAATCTTATGAGCATAAATAGTACATGTGAGGAAATCCAAAGCCTAAAATATGAGGGCATGTAGGGGGAAATCCCACGCACAAAACAAAAGAGCACATAGGAGGACATACCAAGACCAAAACAAGAGCATACATGGGATTGAACCCCATTCCTTAAACAAGAGGGTATATGAGAGTACTTACCAAGATAGAAGTAAGTATATGAGTTATTATCTCAAGCCTAACATGTTACAATGGTCTTGGTAAGTATCCTTGATACAGAGTTTTTATATACTTATATTTCTTCCTCATTTTCATGTCTTGTTCTTATATTATGATTTAAAGGATTATGTTTTTTATTTCCTTATTAATCATATCTTATAAAATGATAATATTTATTCCATGATTCTTGTTTTTGATCATTGATATGCTGGGAATGATCTTATATTCTCATGATCTAATTCTCAAAACTTTATTCCCATGATTATTTTTACATATCTTCCATGTCTACACTTACTGAGCACATGATTTGAACCCTTTTTATGTTTCCCTCCCCCTTTTTTATGAATATTTTTATTATATGTGATGAGCCTAAGAAGGGAGATAGTTATGCATAACCTAGATGGAGATAATGTAGCTCAATTATGTAACAGTTCTCATGTTCCTGTGTTTCCAAAGGCACAAAACAAATAAGGTCTTTGTGCGTGTAATTTGGTAATGTTTTATGTATAATAAAAGTGTTATGTAATGTCTATGTACAAAATTATTGGTTCCTTATACAAAATTTTCAATAAACCCAACAAACCAGGGAAATCATGATATCATCATAATCATATAACAAATACATAAAAACAAGCATACCATATCCCAAGAAATAGACATGGTTACAAATAAAATACATAAAGAATATATTCAAATACGGAATGAGTAAGTTATCCTCAGGATATAACCATAAGTGTCTAATTTTTGTGAGTATAAATAGAGTATGCTAATAGGATAAGCATGATAGAAGCCCTCACAGTCATCATCAGGCTCCACTCTAAGTGCACTAACAACCACTCTACATCAAAATGATAAATCACACGAATTTCTTTCTTAAAGACTCTAATAGTCCCTTAGAAACCAAAATATAAGATATCATTGTTGTTCTCCTTGATTTATCTCAATTTTCTTCTGATAATCCCTTATTCACACCATAGTTTACCGTTGTCCTACTCTATAATAACATGATCATAAAAAAGTGAAATACATGAAATTCTATTCTACATGAAAATTTCATAATGAGGAATTTGAATTTTATAAAATAAAGTTCCATAAGGTAAAACCATTTCTAAAAAATTTTAGAAATATTTTTTTAAACTATATAAACACTTTGATCAATTTTTTCAATCATTTGGAGTGCACTCGAGCCACTCCAGTTCGGAAAACCTGGTTAAAATATCCAATTACCAATTTATGACATGAACCACATAAAACATGGTATGTAAAAAATTTGAAAATATATTTAATGGTAATTATAAAAATAAAAACCCGATTATATTATTAATTTAATGATAATCCATTGAAAAAAATATATACACACCTACCACAAAAACAGATCAAGACATATCTCCTTTGACGATAACCACCCAAAATAGGTATGAGAGTCCCACAATCACCTAAAATATATGTTAAAAATTACTAATATCCCTTTAAAAACCAAGATGTAGCCAAAATGAATTTTGGGGTAACAAATATCAGTGAAAATAGAGTTATAAGGGGAATAAAATATGAATGAATAAGAAACCAATGTGATTTGAACATACCTCAAGAATGATCTTCAGAAACCAAAGTGAACCCAACAAAGGATATAGAGGGAATCATACAAAACAAATATGAAGGGATAATGATGACGGTACGAGATAATGAAGTCCAAAGGGGTATAAAATAAATAGGGGGAAAGTTGTCAAATACTATATTTTTATGTCTTGGTTGTCCATATGTTGGCCAAAAAATTTGGAAAATCATTCACCAACCCCACAAGAGAACTTTTTCCACAAAATACAAACCAATTTGTTTCCATAGGATATTGAATGATATGAAATACCCTAAAAACTATATTATCAACCCCTTTTAAAAACATTTCATGGTTAGATTCATGTATGAAAAATTACACCCAAAAAATGCATTTTGGTCTTTCTTCACAAAAACTAGTTTATTAAACCTTCGAAACAATGGAACTCTAAGTAAGATAAAAAATTTAAATAAAACTAAAAATTTTACTTACTAGTGACTCTAAGATTGATATAAACTCCCCACCATTCCACTTTATTCCCCAAGAATGTCCTTATGCATCTTTTTTAAAAAAAAATTAGGAAACTATTGCCTCATCAAAAAACCCCACTCTCATGACTTGTCCCTATCACCACCATTATTTTAGAGAAAATATACCAAATTAAAATAAAAAGGATATCTTAATTATAATAATCCAAACCATGAATATAATTATCCACAATGGTTGTATATGGATAAATCTCCATATGTTCCCACTATAAGAAATAAGATGGGTCTGGATGGTATCTCCTCAACTAAGAAACATGAAAAATGTCATGGATTAAGATCATCCTTATCGACAACCAAAACTAATAGTCCACTTTAATAAAATATTCAACAATTTGAAACAACAAGAGATAATGTGACACCAACTTTACAATCCCAAGTGATGATGTCCTAGTCAAACATACACCAACAGATCCACCATATCAAAAAAATAAAACTCTAACAGGTGATTAAGATAGTTCATGAATCTAGAAATAAACCCATTTACATAAAAGCTCACCTAAATCAACCAATATCAGCATATCAATGTACAGAAAATATTTGTTTCCTTGATGTTAATTTAAAAACATGAATGATGTACTTATCACATCACCCCTACCCCAATCTCAAAGGAATGACCAACAACTGCTCAAAGAGGAGAGAACCACCATGAGGCTAAGACAAATCTTATGATGTTATTCCACTACTTTAGGCCCTACTAATCTACTAGAACTCGACGTTGAATAACTTATCACTCTTATCCCAGTTCATGAGGGTGTTGTATCCTTCACAATAGGAAAGAACAACCACTATCCACCAATTAATTCTATAGAAATATATTAGAAACAAACATATTATACATCACTCATCTGGTGATTCTTGAACTACCTTCACTGGAAGCATCATTCTTAAATCATTACTGACCACATCCCCTTCATAAGTCTATAAACAATATCAAAATCAAACCTCTTAAGGAAATCCACTAAGAATATATGTCCGAAGTTCATGTCCCTCTCGATGAAAATGTACTTATGGATCTTATGATCTAAATATAGTATAAAATTCTCAACAAATATATAATATTGTCATGTCTTTAGAAAATACACAGTTATTGATAATTACAATTCACACATCGTATAATTCCTCTAATGTGGGTGTATCTTCCATGGGACATAGTCCACCAAATGGTCATCATATATCAACAGACATACCAAAACCATGATAAAAGATTTATGGTAAAAAACAAAAGATCTCATAGCTTTGATAAGAACCCGTTTAGCTATGAATGTCAAATAGGTCATTAAGATATCCAAATCACACTAAAACTTCACATCGTTCTAAAAAATCATCAATTTCATTTCCAATATAGTCATGGGAGAAATTATCCTATGAAAGTCTTGAAAAAAACATCTATAATAACCAAAAAACCCCTAAATTCTAGGGATATTGAAAAATTAGTAGGATTCTCCAAATTTATGATAACACAAACATTATAAGGATCTATTAAAACTCATACCTCGAAAATTGTATGTCCCAAAAATGTTACTTTCTGAATCCAAAAGGTAACTTGGAGAGATTTTCATATATATAATGGTCCTTCATAACACCCAACCGAATGTATTCATATACATCATAAACCTCCTTTATCTTGGAATATTCCAATATGAAATCCACCAACACAACCATGTAGAGATAAAAAATTGGTTGAATATCTAGTTCATCAATATGATAAATACTTATATAGAATTTGTGGGACCAAATGAATTAACAAAATTCTAAAAAATTTCAAACTGGATTGGAAATATGGTTAATGTAAAATCATCTCATCGGACCATAAACTGGTGTTACATGGATATGAAGTCAATTTTGAAAACTATAATGTCTATATAAGATAATAAAAGGGATCATAAATTCAAGGAAAAAAATATTTATTCTTCATGTTACCTAGTTAAGATGCTGATTGTTTTTTTAATGTTATATACTTCTATTTTCCTTAAAAAACAGCACTGGTAAATCCCATAGTCACACTCTAGTGGCAATATATATCTTTCCATCATGAAATTATTAATGGAAATCCATATTTTTTTCTTTTATAGAGATATTATATATGATATTAGAAATATTAGTCTCATACTTTGGAGAATATTGATAGTAAAATCAACCACTCACTAGAGAATAAATCAGGAAAAATCACTTAGAAACACATCTTCCTACCCATCCACAACCTTGTGATGTTTTCCCACTTAGTAAATAACTAGACGCTATGGTGAAAAAATTTTAATGGTTCCTCGAAGTTGATCAACCAATCCATGACTATCATAATGTTTAAAACAACCATGTCCAAAACACTGAATTTTGAAATGAATTCAACATCATCTATTAAAAAATAACACCTAAGGATCTTGAAACCATACTAATTATTTCTACCAAATCGGGTTCTAAAATCATTAACATAAGATATAAACATGGATTAGATACCCAAATAATCAATCACTATAAATGAAATAGTGAAATGGGATGTGTTGGTATAAAAAATAGATTCCATAGAACCAGCAATAAACAATGTACCTCTCATGGTGGATGACCCAACAACTGAGTCTTTTGGAATGGCCTCTACTTCACAGAAATACCATAGATCATACTATCTATATTGTTTCTTACCAAGGTGAGAAAATAACATACCATTAGGGGGAGACTATAAACCCTTTAAAGCCTCTCACTACACCTGAGAGAGCCAAAATGAAGTAGAACCCACACCACTCCAATATTTTTCCAACTGATAAAATCACTAGAGGTGACCCATGTATTCACACTGTTGGAACACATAATGGTTCTTCAGAAAATTATCCTAGTATGTCAAGACATACAACACTAGTGAATGATGACATTTTTATTTTGTGAAGAAGCTATTGAAGGTAAACCACGTGAATTTCAGGATCTTGTGAGACTACCTCGAGAGGCCAACTCTGATTAAACTTTTATCTCAAAGAATAACTATGTCTTACAACCAACTAATGAACTCCACTAATACATTTACTTCCATTTAGACAAACATCTTCAATTTTTTCCTTATAAATTTACATTGAATATGTTTTAATAAAAATGATAACATTTTTATTTCTAATATCCATCCACAAACTTATCTCGATATGATGATCCTTGGGGTAGTCATTTGAGATGAGATCTGAAGAAATATAAACCAAATCAATAAAATGGGAAGAAAAACCCATTATTGAATTATCAAATTTCTAAAATATCATAAAATCCCAGGACATTGACTTATTCAATGTCTCATGGTAAAAAATATAGTTTAAATTCACCTAAATGGTGGCCCATGTTAGATCCTCATACATTCTCAAAGGCAACATTATATCCCACTAATTTATCTTGGTTAGTCTGACATGTATGGGGTGAATCCCAGATTGGATTTCTTAGGGGTCATTATAAACATAATGATCTACTCTATATGATCCAATCACTCCTAATGATCATTGGGTCCCTTGTCATTATGGAATGCAGGTGGGTTATGTCTCAAAAACTCCAAACCATGGTCAATTATCCATGTCTACTCTCGAACACCAACATGACTGATGGATAAAATTATACAAATCAATGAATAAAAAAAATATAGATCAATTGGAGAGATATATTATAGAGTAGTCTATGCAGCACCATCTATATGAATGGAAGAGGTCCTTTTGGGAGGCATTGTCAACTTGATAGAAAACAAAATCCCATCAAGCATTATTCCATGTCAAACTATGTAAAAATAATAAAACAATCCATCATCATGAGTATCAACAAGAAACAATATCATCCCAAGAAAATCCAAATTACAAAGCGAAGTAACACAAAAAATATCAAGTATTTTTCATTTTACATTGTTTTTTATCATGAACTAATAAACCATTCACAAACCATGTGTATGTCACCATATGAAAGAGAAATGGATTTATTGGCAGCTAATTATAACTATCCACTGTGCGCCTCCTATAGAACTTCCCAATTCACCCTAGTAACTATATTTATCCCCCCAGGATCACCCTGAGACTCCCCATCAACTAGGAAATACCTCAAAATATCATCGAACCAAACCATAATAGAGACCAACACATAAACAAAATCCCATAACTCATATTGAATATTGAGGTTCTACATATTGGAGAGCTCGATAAGAACTCAGATTCTCCTTCCTCTCATTTTTTGAAGGTATTAACTATATTCTACCAATAAGTCCCAAATAATCATTCTCGGATACCATTTTGAAATGAACAATCTAGGATCGACCTGACCCACCACCCATGCCATACCAAAACATTGTTATGAGTGTGTTCATGATCTCTATGGGTTAAAAAATAATAGTTAATAACAAATAATTTATTCAGAATGGATTCACCAATGGTAATATGACATGACCCAATCAAGAAATGGGAGAACCCCACTGATATCACCATATTATTGAATTAAAATAAGTATTTAATATGAAAAAATATAGTATATATAAAAATATTATAAAAGAACTTATGTTAATGGTATCTCTAGTAAAAACTCAAAAATAAAACGAACTTGAAAAATGAAAAACAAGCCCTAACCTAAAACCCATCAAACAAAAAATCCCAAAATGACTCTGTAAGAGTCAGCTCCCCAAAGCCAGATATTTTATAAAAAAAATAGACGTATTAAATTTGATCAACCTTGATATATGTTAACCTTTCTATAACATATTTCCTTCAAAAAATGCATATATATGCCCAAATCCATATGTTTGGTGTGTGGAAAAAGTCTTAGAAGGATAAAACCGTGGATTTATTTAAGGTTTTAACAATTCCAAACCAATCAACTTTTTTGAGAACAATTTTCAAATATAAACCACTTCTAAATCATTTATTTTTCAAATATACATTTGAAATAACACTGATTATCCATTTTTAATATAACATGTTTTCTAAAAAAATTATAACAAGGATCGAATAAGTGAAAAAAGAACAGCATATACTATATAACCGACAAAAAATGGTTTGCATTTCATCATCATCAACATCGTATGACTAATGAAGAAAAATGGGGATAACAGATATCATTATATCAAACATGAATCTTACAAAATTTAAAAATAATATAGACCAATATGACATGTGTAAGTGTAACTACGACTCTAAATAAATTGGTCTTATGTGAGTGAATCTAATTAGATTATTATAGTTAGAAAAACAGAAATGAAGCACTCACATTATTTCTGAGGCCATAATATAGAGCTATAACCTTCATTTAACAACCAAATACAATCTCTCATGGTCCTCATACATAAATTATCTCATGGTCCCTTGGAAACCAAAATGGAAGCTTTCATGGTCTACCTCCCTGAACAGTCTTATGGTCCATTATAAAACCACTTTATCACAATTCAGTTAACACACATGCTACAATCTGTACAAATAATCACTAACAATTACCATTCCATAAAAATCCATCCCACTAGAATCCTTCATTATCAATAAATATATTTTTATAAAAAATTGTCACACAAGGAGAAACCTTCTATAAAAACATTTTAAAATTCATTTTTTAAAACATAACACCCCCTTGACCCATATTTTCAAATATTTGATGTGCACAGATGCCACTCCAATTTGGAAACCCCATTTTAAAGATCTAATTGCCAAATTGAACTACATATCACATTAACATTCTTATAGTCATCATTAAAAAATTAATTTTATGATATTTAAAAAAAATAAACAAAATTCAATTCATAATATAATGTTAATCCATGGAAACACCATTATATTGAGACACCTACATTGGAAATAGTGACAACCTTACCACCTTAGATGAAAGCCATCCATTGTAGGTAGGAGAAGACCTCACACACCTAAAAACATTAAAATAAACCCAAAATATTAATTAAACACCCTATATTCTGCCAAAATCCATTTTAAGGCTATACATATGCATGAAAATGGAAGAATAATAAAATGTACATGGGATGGAAGAGAAAACCCATAAGATTTAGACATAATACAATCAAAACATCGGGACTCCTAGAGAAAACCACCAAGTGAAGAGGAAATAGTTTTCCACACTAATGAGGAATGCTTTCACATAATGGGAGGATAAAATTATGGGAGTATATTATAAAATCAATATTAGTTTTTTCTAATAATACCAAATATTAATTGACATGGATTGGCCACATGGAGATGAAAAAAATGGCATCCATGCATGAGATAATATCACCCTAGACCATAGAAGTCACTATGTTTAAAAAACCATGAAAAATACCACAACTTTCCCCTACAATACCCTCGAATATTATGTGAAACAATTAGAAAAACTGTGCGCTAAATGTGCATATGAGTATGCCTTCCCAAAAACTCTCATTTCTAACCCATACAACCTAGGAACTACTAGAATGAACAAAAAATTAAATAAAACTGAAAATAATTAACAATATTGAGTTGATTTGTGTCACAAAAAAATAATAATATAGGGCTAAGCATGAAATATAACTCTATTGAAGATAAACAAAAAAGAAACCCAATAAATGAAAAAATTTGGAAAAATGTTACATACAATATTTTAAATATCATTGTAATGTATAAATATCCTTAATTAACAGGAATATCCATTACATAATTTATGAATAATACTTAATACATTACATAAATTGAATCCTAGTGACCATATTATTTTAGTGGAATTTGATATATAAGAATATTAACACTGATACATAACTGGGAGACATTATCTTCTACAAGGTTCTACATGATTGGTATCTTTATTAGAAATATCATTCATAATACATGACCTAATAAACTTGGAAATGTATCCATAATAAAGGGTGAGCTCTGATTCACAATAATGAAAAACAAGGGAGATACGTAAGCATAATCATGAGCATAAGGGTTTCAGAACTTGGGAATATCTTTAGAAGATCATACCTGCATATCAAAAATAATATACAGATCCATAAAATAATTATGAGTATTTTATAATTCCCGAATCATGATGATATGCAGTTAAATAATAACATAGAAATATGGAATTGAATTGTTGCAGACACATAAACATGCAATATCATTTCTTCTCAGTCAAGGCGCATTGGAAAAACATACTATGGGACTTAATGAGGACTAAACCTATTGGGCAGGACACATCACCATCCCCAGTATCATTCCATTACACTTAATGGATTCTATTTCCTTTTATTACATAAATTTATTGGGTTTCCTTCTCTTCCCATAATGGATATGGTTTCCCATTCTCTTTTTAATTGATGAAGCTCATCGAATTGTATCCCATCTATATCTAGTGAGATATAAATCATTACCCAATAAATTGGTGGGAGATATAGGGGACACCTATGATATAATAAAACCATACTTATGTGAGACATGTGATAAAAAAAATTATCATATCATGACACATAAAAAGAGATGGGTTTCATAAACATCATATAAAAACTCCTAAAATTAAATTGGCATTATAAATATTACATTCTATCATAACCTATGTAAAATTTATAGGCTTCATAATCATTTAATCATAGAATAAACTATGAATATTATCATTTTTTAAAATAATATATCCTATGGAAGAGAAAAAAATTTCACAAACATATAACCCATGAATGAGAAACAGGTCTCATAGATATCATTCCATGAAATCATAAACCTTTTTAAGAAATAATTCGAATGAATCCTTTAGATAATTTCCCCATAAAGAAATGAGTAACAACAACATATGTAATCTTTTATTGATATTAATTGTAAATAACTTTTAAAACCAATTATTGATGAAAATATTTTTTCTATTTAGAAATAATTATATTTATGTTATTATACAATTTTTAAACACCTTTATTTGAAAATATTTTTGAAAACATATAAAGGAATCTTGGAAACCCATAAAATATTCTGAAATTCCTAATCCATGAAAATTTATCACAGAATATAGTTTCAAATATATCGGTGTATACATTTTTTAAAAGCTTTATTGAGTAAATAGATATTTTACCAAAGATAGGTATAAGGTATGATCATCTTAAAAAAATATCCATTATTATCTTAAGCACCAAATCATGGAAAAATTGTACTAATACATGAATATATCATGATTAACCCATTGAGAAAGAAATTCATGAGTTTTTTTGAATAATGGGTCATAGGATTTCATCAACTAAATAAGAATCATTAATAATCTCAATAAAACATGAGATTGTTACAATAAACACTTACCACTTTGGTAACTTTGAATCACAATCCTCATAAGAGAATTATATAACATAAATCTTATAATTTCATGAAAATATGAATATTCATGATATTACATGTTAAGGGGAATTATATACACATTATAAAAGAATATAGATGTATAATAAATCATTTTTCTCAAATAAAAAAAGATGAGAAAAAATTACCATACTGATTTGGTACCTTTTGATATGTAAACCACTTGAATGGAAGATCATAAAATGGATATATAAATACCCATAAATCAAAATAATAATAATAATAGAATACATTAATTATTGGTATATATACCCTGAAAAGGAAATTATTATTGAATATGGGATAAGTCTCATAAAAATAAATGTGAGAATATAAATCCACTTCACCTTATGTCTTGACTCACTTCATAAACCTTTAAACCTCCTCTTCTCAGGGAAACTCTTTTTTGTATTCCCAAAAGGGTTCACTTGGATGTATTACATAAAAAATGAAGTATAATAGTATAAATGGAGTAATATTTGGTGAATATTTAGGTTGGTTTTGGTCAATACAAAGGGCTTGAGGGGTGTATAGAGAGGGAAAAGAGAGGAGGCCTTTTATAAGTGGGGAAAAGACACATTTGTTATTTATAAAAATATTTGACTTCTCCCAATAATTTTATTGTCCCCAAAGTGTTAACAATATTAAATCATAAATTCTTTTATGCTTTGCGGTATTAAATGTCTAAAATATAATTTTTATACAAGTTTATAATCATTTTTACATCTTATATTTTATGTTTAGTCATTAATTAAGATTGTTTTTACATTATCCACTATAAATAATTTTAATTACATTCACTAATATATTTGGTCAAAAACTATTTTGACAGTATTATTCATTATAGATTATTATTATTCCAAAAATGGAAACAATTTTTCCAAATTATAATAATATAAATGTCATAAATTAATTTGAAATTGATCAATAATGCATGATGTGAAAATAGGTTTATATAGCGGAACATCCAAAAGATAGAAATTAATTAATGTCCAATTTGTATGTGAGATATTTTGTAATAACCCAAATTGGAATAATTGATTTAGAATTTATTTTATTTAACATTGAAACAAAATTAAAATATAATTAAACTATATAAATAAATTAGATGAAAAAAGAGTTTTGAATTATAATTCATTATTTTCTGTTATTCGTCCAAAATAAAGTTATTTAAAAAAATCCCAAAAATTCTTCCTAAAATTGATGGGAAATTATAAATTAAAAAATTAGGTAAATTTTATAAAATTATATTTCTAAATGTTCTTAAATACAATTTTGTAATTGGGAATTAAAGGATATAACAATTGGTTCTTTTATGAAAATAGTATTTTCAATCATATAAAGACAATACCAAAAATTGTGTCTTATTATCAATAGGTATTATTTATATAAAAACATTTTAAATTATATATGAAAATTAGTTACAGATATTTTGTGTACTAATATTAATGGATATGTTAAAAATATATAATTTAAATAATTATATTAATAAATTTATTTTTTGTAGAAACTCATCGTGTCATGTAATAAAAGCTAAGGAAATGTTGTGTGTATTGAAAACATAAATTTGTGTATAGAATAATAAAGTTTAATAATTATGTAGCCTGAAACCAATGGAATCAAATAAATTAATGTTATTCAAAAAAGGTTTATAAAGCTTGGACTATAACATTCTACAGCCTTAAAATAAATTTCGACCTTAAGATCCGTCATTATAATGCATAAATAAGAGGAAACTTATACATCATCAAATCCTAAAGTTCACACGTTGAATTATCTCACATTTGGGTTCTCCAAAAAACATTGAATAGGTGTGTGGTATTTTTACATAGAACATTATATGTTTGATCTAGTATTTAATTAGGTTGCTCATCATAAGAAATATATTTCTTTAGTGGTATTCCCTCTGATTTTAGTACATGTGAAGGGTCAGGAATATACTTCCTCAGGAAAGATACATAGAACACATCATGGAACTGATAGAGGATTGGAGGAAGGGCCATTTTAGAGAGAAACATCTTATATAAGAATGAATCTCAGAAGTATTGATATACCTATGTTTTAGTTTCCATTTATTTCCAGAATCTCATAACCTTATTTGATGGAAAAATTTGTATAGATACCTTCTCACTGAATTCAAATATTGGATCAAACCATTTCATATACAGATTCATAAAAATCCATCTTAATTCATGAGTAAATTTTATTATTGTAATTAAACAGAACTAAATAAATTTTATGATCCCAACCACCTTTTAAACCCAATTAAAAAGATCTCAAAATACCCCATATGTTTTAATTGTTCTTTTAGATAGACTATCCATCAAAGGATGATAATAAGTGACAAAATCAATTTCATATCAATGTCTTTCTGAAGGATTTTCCACAACATTGATGTAATCATCATGTTCAGATTAAATATAATTGAATATGGTACTCCATGCCACCTTACCACTTTCTTAATATATTTTTTGGAAAGGTGAATTGGAATGAATTATTATCTAATAGAGATGATGTGTGTGGACATTTTAAGACTATATACTACCACACATATAGAATTATTCTTTTTATAGGGTATGGGGAGTCAAATGAAAATATACATATTGATTTTCTACTATTTATATTTTGGTATTAGTAATGGATGCAACATCCCCTTATATTGTTATTTATCCCCTATCATACTAGAATACCAATCACCAAGATACAAACTCTTTGATACCCCTCTTCATTCCATACCACTATAATTATTCCTTCATAAAACTATACATACTCACACTTCTAAGATGAATTTAGAATAAAGAACATTGATTTTCCTATAATAACACCTTATCCAAATCTTGAATGGAAGAAAAAATACATGGTTACTAAACCATATCATTCTATCATGATCAATGGTAAACAGAAGAACATGTTTATCCTCCTTTTGAGGTTCAACATCTTTCTCCTTCTCATATTTAATAATCACATAGATAGTCCAAAATTCAATTGATCAAGATAATAATTTTCCCTTGCTTCTATATTTCAAGATCCATCCTTTTAAAATGAAGAAATATTGTATATTTTTCGATCCTCAATATGGACAAGATACAATGACCCTTTCAACTCAAAGTATCATCCACCTTGTATGATTTCCCATGGTGGTATTGTATTGAGCAGTCATAATCCTTTATCTAATATAAACATATTCTATGGATCATGTCCATATAATTCTTTGAAAATATATATTTTGATAATTTATGAAAAATATTTATATCAAACTTTTCTATATAAATATAGCGACTACATATCATTAAAACAAAAATTACTCCAGCTAACACCAAAATCAGAGTTAATTGATTTTCTCATGAACCATCAACCATAATGAATCATAGGATATAAACTTGTTATTATACATAAGAACACAACCCAATCACATCATAGATATGAAAATATAAATTTGAAACACTTATCTATTATTGGGTAATGTAAGAACATGTGTGCTGAAAAACCTTCTATTTAGTTCCTTGGAATTTTCATCACAATCATATATCCATATAAAAATAGAACCCTTATGACATAATTATTTCAAAGAATTAGAAGGTATTGTGAAATTATCCAAAACCATAAATAATATATTTCTAAACAACGATATATATATATATAATTCATTTTGGATGGTTTGAGACAACATTTAGTAGCTTTTTTATTTGATGGATATGTTGATATACCATCTCTTAAGATTATGTGACCTAGAATTGAAGCCTTTTGCAAAAAAATTCACATTTTTTAAAATTTTCATATAATTTATTCTTCTTTAGGGTCTTTAGTGAAATTATCATGTGGTATTCATGATTGTAATGACAAAAACATATGTTAATGAAAATTTCCCTTGATCTAAATAAATTTCATATTATGAAAAATGGTTATAAAAATATCAACTTCCCTGTTTTTATGTATTTGGATTTCAAAATACCTTTAAGAATTGTTACCATTTATTATATATATGTTGAACAGTGATCACATGATTAGTATAAATATAGGTCTTTAAAAAATCCAATTTACTCAGACAAAGGATGTGATGGCCTAATCTCGTAGAAATTCCCAATTCGAGCCCATATGTCAGATCTAGAAAAGGAGGTGGTGTCATTGGGCTTCGCTCTTGACGAAGCCCAATCCAAGCTTCATCATGTTAAGCTAGAGCAGAACTGCTTATGGGAGAAGTGGGTGTTGATAGAGATTACCCCCGACCAATGTTATCTAAGACACCCCAAGAGTCTGTCACCATCGCACACCTTACCCTTCTATCTTATGTGAGTGTTAAAAGGGGTTATGTAACAATAATTTTTAACTATGATTATGTGAATTATTTTGGTATACAATAATGAATATATATTCACTGTATTATTTTTACATTGTAAATTGTTTTTAATGCACAAATAGTATTTTTAGTTAATATCCAATTAAGAAATATCTTTGTATGAATCAGTGGATTTATGAATTAAATAATATTAAAATTTAATATTTTTAGTAAAAAAAAATTTATATAATATAAATGATCATATAATTATTATGAATTGTATTGCGATTTTTATTATGGTTTAAAAGCGATTTTTTGTCAAAAACTATTAAATTTTGATAAATATTTGTATTTATTTTTAAAGTAAATATTAAAATATTTAAAAATTTAATTAGATAAGATGAATAGTATTTTTTATAATGACATCACAATTATCCAACAAATAATTTTTCATAGTTTTTTGAGACAGTTGATTTTTTGGTTAAAATTTAAATAATGTTTAAATATATTATGTGTTTTATGACATCATAATGACCCAATAGTGATGTAATAAAATACTATAAAAATTATGTTCGGACAATATATGTTTTACAATTAATATAATGTTATTTTATCTTTTTGTTTTGATTTATTATAAAATGCTTTAGTGGGCCCTTCAAGACTTATATAACATTTTACCTTCTTAATTTGATTTCCTTGAGAGTGTGACACACCTCCACATAAAGAAAACTATTATTTAAAAAAGATCAGACATTTTCCATATAATTTTTTTACAATCTCCTTTTTCAAAAACCCTAGAAAAAACCCATGGGATGGTTTGTGGTTTGGATTAGTTTAATGTGTGGTGACCCAAACCTAATTAATAATTAATTTCTTTTCTTTTCCTATATAAACCCACCCAATCTCCCACATCCACTTCAATAAAATCTATTATAGCTCAATCAGCATCTTCCATATTTTATTTAGAATCCTCAAAAGGCTCTCCATGATCCCAATAAGCCTCTCTCAAGACCCTCCCCGACCTTTGGGATTACACTTCCCAATAAATGATTTCTTCCATTCTCATTTTTCCCCAATTTCATGCGGTTTTTATGCCCTTTTATTTTGAATTAAAAATGTGGGGGTTTGATTTCTCACCCCCCATATTTCCATATTCATATTTTAATGACGAGATACCCCTTTTTCTCTCATTAATGTATCCTATGTACATATGTTACCATGCTGAAATTCCATAAGGTATTTCTCTCTCCTCATATACATTCAAGAAATTCATTTGTATTATGAATCTTAAAACAATTAAATATTAAGCAACATGTATCTATAAGACCCCTTACTATAAATTTTATGTACATATGATGGAATACCCCTTTCTCTCTCATCAAGAATTTTTAGGAATTCTTATGTCACATCGTTATGCTGCCGAAATTGTACCACGATTTTCTATGCCAAAGACATTATTTTTTGAATGACATGCCCAATTATATATCAAGGGTATTCACATTTATTCAGGATTAATGATTTATTATAGAGTTTTGTTTATTAATTCCACATTGAAATATCTTGTAATAAATTATTATCTTTGATGATTTAATGTTGTATGATCTATGTGGCACTATTATGCACTAAATGAAATGTTTAAGAAGGGTGCACCCTGATAACACTCCAATGCATTGGGTAAAGATTAGTATAATGATTCGTCAAGTGAAATGAGGGTATACTCATTATAATTCATGATAAATTAGGTTTTACTCATTCTAAATCATTTTCAATGAGGGTTTACTCATTCTTCATGTGCAATGAGCCTGAGCTCCTTCTAATACCATGTTAACTATTGTTTCCACATTTCCATGTTCTAATAATAATGCTATATAATTAATTTGTGTTCATGTTTCTCTTATGATCATTTAATATGCCTATTTTCCATCATTTAGTATACAATTCATGTTATTCCTTGTTTACTCTCTTATTGGGCTTTATAAATCACCCTTTTCTTATGCATGTCCCCAGGATATCCCATGAAATGTTAAGTACGAGAGAATGTAGTGGTCATGAAAAGAAAGTTTCTAACTGTGTTGTTTTATTTCATGTTTAATGTCATTATGTAATGTTACTAATCCCCAAATACAATATAACTCTCAGTCCTCCATGTTGTATAAAGTGAAGAGTTTATGTAATATTCATATCTAAGTGTGAAATAATGAGAATTTTGTTCATAGTCAGTATCATAGGATAGGATTAGTTATTTTTGGGATTAGGATTAGAAAACCCCCATAAAATACATAGGAATAAGAATAATTATAATAATAACATACCTAAATTTTTGTGAGTATTGTGTATGTAGTTTATAAATAAAATAAATCCATGTCTCGGTACGATCTGGTATTGGCGGCTCTAGAACAATTGTACCTAGTAGTGGAATCTCTGACATGGAGTTCCCTTCTTGACCTGGGGTATCCTGGTACACGACAATGGGCCTTTCTACCCTCTTAGTTAAAATAATCTTGGGTAATATACTTTGATAAATTTATAAGATTACGACGAACCATTATTAGGGGAATAAATAATTCCCCTATTAATATGTGTCGGGAAGTAGATTATGGATAACTTAGACTCAAGCCTATTGGACCATAAGTTATTGAAATAAAAGATATTTATAAGTCAACCATTTTTTTCATGGGATTACCCTTTATGTGTTACCCCTAGCATTAATTTTATTCTAGCCAGTGGTCGATAATAAGAGGACTGGGTCTAACAACTTATAGAAAGATCAATGTGATGAATGTTCTATTGAGATTCCAAACCCAATGGGAGGGGGAATCATGAGCTTCGTCACAATAATCTATTAGTTAACTCAACCTTTTAATAGATACATGGTTCGAGAGGAAAATTCATCAAACCCTATGAAAGAAAAAGTCACAATAGTGTGCTTCATGAGAAAACAACCTCCTTCTTTTAATGGATGATTTGATCCAACAACTACAGAACAATGGATAAATTCCAGTTAAAATATCATATCAATCCTTAAATTTTCCAAACCAGAGAAGGTTCTTCTAGATGCTTATAATATGGAGGGTGAAGCTGATCAATAATGAGATTTTATCACAAATTAGAAGCCTAAGGAAAACATCGAGGAGTTGGAATAGAAGGATTTCTAGAAAATGTTTTTTGATATATTTTTTCCTCGCACCTTATAACATAAGAATGAATGGGAATTCCTTAACTTCAAGAAAAAATATGACGAATCTATCAGACGTTATGAGGAAAACATCACAATTCTTGAAAGATATTCCTCCAGCTTTTTCTTTACCCCTGAATTCAAGGTTGACCACTTCATTTTTGTGATGAAACCTATACTATATAATGCTCTAGAGATTAGTGACATTGAGAGCTGTGAAGAAATTGTATTATGCACCTTCTATGTCAAAATGGAGATCAATGAATCTTAGGGGTATCATGGGGATAAAATTCATAAGGTGGAACTAAATTCTATCGGTATTATGGATAAATCCAATGGTCCTAAATATTTCGAAACACCCCACTTTCCAAATGTGGGAAAAGAAGCACCCCATAAATTGCCTAAAGGGGATTAGGAAATGCATTAGGTGTGGAAGAGAAGGTAACCCAGCAGTAAACCTCTGACTAGAAAAATCCATGGTTGCGAAAGGGGATAGGAATGATCCGTTCAATCCTCAATGATTTTTTCATTGCTAAAACATCCAAGAACCGTGGAACCTTGATAATTAGTGCCATGATCCAAGGGTTTATGGAAGCAACCAAAACCCCAATAGATGAAAGGGTCAGCTTTTTCCATCAATACCACCGTAATGATCCCCAAAAATGATGTGGTGAGAGGTATGTTAGATATTCATTCAAGAATAGCATATGTACATTTTTTATTCTGGTTCTACTAATTCTTTTATATCCCAATTTTTTTGAAGAACAATCCCAAAACCACCACAAATCATGAAATTAAAGATATTGGTGAGAATGAAAAAGAAGGAAATCATTGTATCCTATGAATATAATTAATCCCCATCACAATATTTTGACTAAACATTCCATGGAACCTCATCCTAATCCCTCTGGTGAAATTTGATTCAATTCTCACAATGGATTGGATTTCCTTATATAGAGGCAACATAAATTTCCGTGAGAGGGAAATCACTCTCCATATTACATATGAACCCCCAATGGTGTACAAGAGAAAATAGGAGGATGAATATTCCTTAGCAGCATCATCTCAAGAATGGATATTACATTCCTATGATCACACATATATGGATATGAGGATTGAGTCTAAGGAAGAAATAATCTTTGAAGACATTCCTATTGTGATAGAATTAACTGAAGTGTTACATGAGGAATTGTCTGGTCTTCCTTATAGAAGAGACGTTGAATTCTCAGTTGGAATTATACCTGGGGTGTTATCATATCCAAGACGCTATATAGAATGGTTGTTGTGGAGCTTTAGGAGATGAAGAAACAACTACGGGAGAATCCTGATAAAGGGATTATAGAACCAAGTTCTTCACCATGGGGTGAACTAGTCCTCTTCATTAAGAAGAAGGATGGGTCAATGCATCTTCACATTTATTATCGTGACCTCTACAAAATCATGTTAAAGAAAAAGTATCCTTTTCCTCGAATTGATGACTTGTTCAATCTTCTATGTAGAGAACAATACTTCTCCAAGGTGGATTTTTAGTCATGATATTTCCATGTAAGGTGAGGAAGAAGGATATCCCAAATAAAACCTTTCTTATAAGGTACAGGAACTATGAATTCATAGTAATGCCTTTCAGAATCACAAATTCTCTGGAAATCTTCATGGAATTTATTAGTAGAGTGGTTAGAAATGACCTCAAAAAATTGTTTCTAGCCTTTGTAGTTGATATTATAATATACTATAAAACTAAAGAGGACCATGAGGTGTATCTAAGAACTTTACTAGACACCTTGTGAAAGGAGAGGAACTATGAAATGTACAAAAAGTGTGAGTTTTGGTTAAAAGAGGTCTCATTGTTGGGCCATATCATCACAAGCAATGGGATATCTTTGGATCTCTCCAGAATAGCTATAATAAACGGATGTTTGTGTCCAACATCGATAATAGATATCCATAGCTTCCTAGGGTTAGCTGGATATTATCTCCAATTTGTGAGGAATTTCTCATGATTTTCCAACCCTATTACCAACCAAACATAGAATGGAGTAATGTTTTCGTAGAGTGATGAATAAGAAAAGAGCATTAAGGAGTTGAAAAGGAGGTTTATCACTGCGCCCGTACTCCCACTCCCAAAAAGTGTAGAACTACTTGTAGAGTATAGTGATTCTTCTAAGAGGGGTTTAGGCTATGTGATAATGAAAAATGATAATGTGATAGCCTACGCCTCAAGGGAGCTAAAAATTCACAAGAAAAACTATCCCACACAATATCTGGAGTTGGTGTATGTGTTCTTTGCATTGAAAATCTGGCGGCATTATCTCTATGGGGAGAAGTGTGAGATATATACTGATCACAATAGCCTCAAATATATATTCATTCAATAAGAGAAAAACATGTTCCAATTAAATGGATAGATATTTTCAAGGATTGTGACTGCTCAATCCACTGCCATCTTAGTAAGGTAGATGTGGTGGAAGATTCTCTAAGTAGAAAGGATCATGCATCATTATCAATGATGAGAATTTTAAATGATCAAATCTTATTAGATTTTCAAAGGATAGAAATGTGAATAATTATATGATGAACATCATCAATAAATTCTGAAAAGATTTCTCCACCATCCCTCATAGAGAAAATTATGTATTCTCAAAGAATGGATGTAGAAATCCTAAAAAGGGTGAAAGCTATTAGGAATTTGAAATCCTCAGAGTTCATGGATAACAAGGATAAAATTGTAAGATTTGAGTCATGATTATATATAACATAGGATCAAGAGATAAAGAAGGTTCTTCTGAATAACGCATGTAGCTTAACATTTTATATTCACCAAAGGAGCACAAAGATGTATCAGGATCTCCGAGAAAACTTTTGGTGGGACAATATGAAAAGGGAGATTACTTATTATACATCAATGTTATTGGTATGTTAGAAAGTGAATGATGAGAGGAATAGTCTAAGGGGATGATGTGACCACTACCCATACCAACATGGAAGTGGTAGAACATCACCATGAACATTGTCACCAAACTTCTGAAGACATCCAAAGGAAACAATGCTATCTGGGTTGTTGTGGATTACCTTATAAAGACTACACACTTAATTTCAATTCGAGCATATTTCTCATTGTATTAACTAACAAAGATATATATTATAGATGTGGTAAGGCTTAATGGAGTACCACTATCGATTGAATTTGATCGAGTTCCATGATTCACTTTTATGTGTTGGAAGATTCTTCAACATGATCTAGATACTAAGATGAACTTCATTAAGACTTATAATCCTCAAATTGAAGGCCAAATATGAGTGGAATATTCAAACACATGAGGAAATGTTTAGAGTATGATCAATAGACATCAAATGAGTAAAGGATCAACATCTACCTCTTATTGAGTTCTCATACAACAAGAGTTTCCACTCAAGCCTCCGAATGGATCATTATGATGGCGTGTATGGGAAGTGGGGTAGAACCCCGGAATGTTGGGATGAAGTTGGGGAGAGAAAACTCCAAGGTCTAGAGATGATGGAGAAGATTAAGACCATCAAGCAGTATATTAGAGCTAGTCTATGATAACAAATTTACTTTATTGATAATCATAGACGAGACATAGAGTTTTATGAAAAATACATGGTATTCCTCTGTGTTTCACTATGGAAGAGAGTTATAAAATTTAGGAAGAAGGGAAAGATTATTCCAAGGTACATTGGCCCTTTGGAGATATTAGATTGCATTGGAGAAGTGGCCTATCGACTAACAATACCACTAAACCTATCTCAAGTTAATGATGTGTTCCATGTATCAATCTTGACGAAGTACGTACCTAACCCATTTAATGTACTCAATCCGAAGGTGGTACCATTACAGAATGGCCTCTCCTATGAAGATAAGACAATGAATATCATAGATCACATGGAAAATGTTCTGTGAAATAAGAGAATTCCCCTCATCATGGTGTTGTGGAGAAACCACAAGTTTGATGGGGAAATGTGGGAACTAGAGGAAGTAATGAAGCAGAGTTACCCACATCTAGTTTAGTCTTGGAAAAGAAAATTTGAGGGGAGAAATTTCTTAAGGGGAGAAGATTATAACGGCCAAAACATTTGTTAATGAAAATTCATCGTGATCCAATTAAATGTTTTATAATGAAAAATTGTTATATAAAATACGAACATCCTTGGTTTTAAGTTTTTGGATTTCAAAATACTGTTATTAATTATTACAATTGAAAATACTGCTATTGAATAGTGATCACTAATATAGGGATTTAACAAATCCAATTTAATCTGACAATGTAATCCATGGGCTCATACAATAGACTTATCCCATTCAAATCCTATTTTTTGGAGCTCCAAAAAGAGGTAACATTATTGGGATTTTCAGTTGACCATGCCCAAGCCGAACCTCAACATTTTATGCTCAAGAGGAACTGCCAATGAGAGAAGTGGAAGTTGATAGAGATTAACACATGAACGATGTTATCTGATCCACCCAAAGTGTTTACCACCACTGTACACATTACCCTTCGGTCATATGAGGGTGATATAGGGGGTTATGTAACAAGACCTTAGCACTATGATTATGTGGATTATTTTTGTATATAATAAATAATATACATTCATTTTATTATTTTCACATTTTAAATTGTTTTTAAAGAACAAATAATATTTTTAATTAATATTCAATAAAGGAATCTACTTTGAGGAATTAATGGATTTTTTAATTAAATAATATTTTAATTAAATGTTATTAATAGATATATTTTTATATATTATAAATGGGTGTATAATTATTTTGAATATGTTTGTGATTTTTATTATGGTTTGAAAGATATTTTTGTTAAAACCTGTGAATTTTCCATAAATGTCGGGTTTTATTTTAAAAGATAAAATTCACATATTTATAAAATTAATTATATAAAGTGAATTTTATTTTTGGAATCATGAAATAAAAATTTTCCAATGATTATTTTTACATAATTTTTTGAGATAGTTTATTTTTTTGTAAATATTAAATACCAGTAAAATATATAATGTGTTTTATGACATCATAATGACCCAATAGTGAAGTAATAAAATAGTATAAACATGAGGTTTGGAAAATATATGTTTTACCATTAAAATAATGTTATTTTATTTTTGTTCTTTTTATTTTAAAATATTTAGTGTACCCTTCAAAGACTTATGAAACATTTGACCTTTTCAAATTGATTTCCGTGAGAGTGTGACAACCCTCCACATAAGAAACCCTATTATTTTAAGAAGTTAGGACATTGGAAATATAAAATATTAACTTCCACTCCCCTTTGAAAAAGTCCATGGGTAAAAAATAAGTGATGGATTGTGGTTTTGATTAGTTTTATCGGTGGTGACCCAAACCTAAATAATAACGAATTACATATATTTTATTATATAAACCCACCCAAGATCCCACTACCTCTTCACTAAAATCCCTTGGAGCTCAACCAAAATCTTACATCCTCTATTTTTGAATCCTCCCAAGGACCCCCAAGCTCCCAAAAATCCACTCTCAAGCCCCTCCCAAGCCTTTGGTTTCAAATTTCCATATAAGGGATTTCATCTATTATCATTTTTTTTTCAAATTTCCTTATGTTCTTATGCCATTTTATTTTCAATTAAAAATGTTGTGGTATGATTTATCACCTCTCCCATAGTTACCTCTTTATATTTTAATGAAAGGAGAACCCTTTGTCTCTCATTAATTTCTCGCATGTACTCCTGTAACCATTCTGAAATTCCATATGGAATTTATATGTCCTCATTTACATTTAAGAAATTCTATTGTATTAAGAATATAAATTCCATTACATATATTTGGATATGTATCTATATGAACACTTTACTATCCATCTCATGTAAGTATTATGATACACCCCTTTCTCGCTCATGAAATTTTTTAGGAAATCTTATGTCACGTCGTTATGATGCGAAAATTGCAGCGCAGTTTTCCAATCCAAAGCCATTATGTTGTGAATACTATGCCCATTTATCTATCAAGGGTATTCACAATTATGTATGTTTAATTATTTATTATGTAGTTTGATATACGAATTAAAGCTTCCTTTATCGTGGAAAAAATAATGATCTTTATTGATTCCATATAGTATGAACTATGTGGCACACTTATGCATAAAATAAAATTTCTAAGAAGGGTGTGATCCGATAGAGCTATAATGCATTGGGTAAAGATTAGTATCATGATAATTCAAGTGAAATGTGGTTTTACTCATTCCAATTCAAGTGAAACGAGGTTTTACTCATGCTAATTCATGTGCAATGAGGGTTGACTCTTGCTCTATGTGCAATGAGCCTTGGATTCTGCTAATACCGTGTAAAGTGTTTGTGCCATGTTTCCATGTTATAATAATAATTCTATATCATGCCTCTATGTTCATGTTAATATTATGCACATTTGATATGCCTATTTTCTAATATTCAGTTTACTCTTCATGTTATGCCTTGTTTACTCCCTTACAGAGCTTTATAGCTCACCCTTTTCGTATGCATGTTCTTAGGTTATCCCATGCAATACTAAGTAAGTGGGAATGTAGTTGTCATGTAAAGGATTTTATCAATTTATATGTTCTGTTTCATGTTTTTTGTAATTATGTAATGTTCATAATCCTTAAACACACTATAAATTTCGGTCCTCCATGTTCTATCAAGTGAAGATCCTATATAATAAATCATTTCTAAAAGTGAAAAAATTACATGGTTGTCATAATTATCTTCCTTTAACTTGAAGGAAATAAGAATATCATCTTCGAATACTACAAAAAACTGGTCAAGGAAATCACTAAATTATCTATTCATCAACTCCACAATGACAAAAATGGAATTAAAAAGAAAATAATTCATAACTCTATATTGATATTTAATATAGCATGTATATAATTATCTCTAGGGTGTATCTTCTTTATTGACCTTCAATTGATGATATCTAGAATGATGGTAATCCCTATAAAATTATTAATCTCTATATAGTTGATCAATCAAGTAATTAATATACGGAATAAGGTACTTTTTCTTGGACGTGATCTTTTTCAACATGTGATAATCAACGTATACTAGCATTGATCCATCATTATTTTAAAAACAAATATAATGTGAATCACAAGGTGGCACACATAACTTAACGAATCACTTATCAATGTTTTTGTGGAGTTTATTTTTCAATTATGGTAGTTTGATTAGAAAATATTTACAATGAGTCCTTGAAATTATTATGGAACCATGTAATAGTTCTATTGGGAACTCAACATCTTGTTCTAGTGGAAGGATATAAAACAAATTTTAAAATTAATCCTATAATTTCTGAACAATAGTTATATCATTGATGTCATGTTTCACCAAAAATATTAGAGACTAACACACATTCTAAATAGGATTTAATACACGTACACTAGAAGAAATATCTATAAGATGTTCATATTAATCATCAAATTGATAGATGATTATAGTTTGGTTTCAAATATTAGAATTAACTTCCCTTACTCAAAAATTATTGTGGGAATTGTGTAGATAATTCCAATCCATTACTAAGATGAAATAAAATGTAACTAAAGGATAAATAAAAATATTTACTTGAAGCACATTCCTGATAACATCATCCAAATATGAATCAGAGACTTTAGATGCAATAATCCTACCATTAGGGGTTTTCATTACTAATCGCACATATAATTGTTTGGGTAGAATAAAAATACCATAATAAAATTATTTATATATGAATGTGTGGGTAGATTTGGAATCCAAAAATACATTAGTTGATATATATTGGATGGTAAGTATAGCTTTCACCATTTCATTATCTCACCCCCATCAAAAATAGTTATCACATGATAGTTTACATTATCCTATGGAATTAGACGTTTTTTATATCGATATTTATCATTAACCCTCAGGTTTGGGAACTGGATTCCATATTTCACATTCTTATAATAATTGATGCACTATAGTGTGGGATGCACATTATGTTTAGAATTCTATCTTTGAGTATCATTAGAAAACTTATTCCTATCAATTCGGTAATCATTTTCCCAATGGACATCCATTCCACACTTAAATCATTTATTAAACACCATCAAAATATTTCTATCATGCTTCATTCCTCACTTAGAGAATAGAGAAATGATTACCTTCTACTAACCATGTTTTTTATATTTTTCATTCAACCCCATATTCCATTTCTAGTTAAAACTATGAGATTGATACATAAATTAGACATCCATTTCACCCTTGATGGCACAACATAAAATAACTTCATAAAAAACTAACGTCTATTATGGCTAATGACATTTTAAAACTTAGCAGCAAGATACTAAAGAATCAGAAAACATTACAATATGGTATGATAATAATACTAGAATAAAACCTTGTAAGGCCTATAAAATTGTCCTCATTAGTATTGAAAAATTCATTTTCCTTTTATATTAACTCATGAACTATTTTTCCCTATTTTTCTAAAGAACATGAGGAATGAACTTATTAAATACAATGTTTGTGAACTCATCCTAATCAATGGATTCAATTTCATATTTCATCCCTGTTTTCATGATTAGATTACACCATTAGTTTTCTTCCCCTTCTAAAAGATAAACAACGAGAATGGAATTTTCATGTTATAAACACTGGAGGATGGAAAATATAATTTCAGTGGAATCGATCCATTCTCCCACCATTGGTGGATCATAATACACAAATATATAAGGTGGAATTATCTTCACAAAGAAACTAATAGAATTTTTTTCCATTATTTTTTCAATTATATGTTCATTATAATTTAGGTCTTGAGAAATTTTAGTGATAATTTCTATAAGATTTTGTATTGTATCCCATATATCATCATGTTCTTTCGAGGGACAATCATTGAATTTTTCATCCCAATCACCATTAATATTGTTCCTTTGAGTTCAAAACATTCAATAAAACAACAATGCATATAGTAAGAAAAAATTATCATATTTAGGAACCACATAATAATGAAAAACCATGTATATAATGTCTAAATTGTGAAACGATAATTAATCTATTATACTATATGTTTTTACAAGCTTATTCATATACATTTTATATTTGAATAATCCCTGATGGTTCCTGTGGATTTTTTGAATTCCCAAACTATATCCCCCAGAAATGTAAAACTAGGTGCACCAAAAGTCTTATAATCATACACCAGTTACTGATCAAGTCTATCTTAATATACTGCTTTAAAAGATGTTACCCCTATGTACATCTATTCAAGATCGACATCGATTGGTAGTATTGATACATGGATGTATTTTAGAAAACAACATGCTATATCTTTTACCAAAATTCCATGGCATATTCCAATTATTTCCCTCATCCTTATAGTTATCCATAGACATGTCATTATGGTTATCAATAAGGTTTTCTCATCTTAGATTCCAAATTATGACTTAAATTTGATTTCTGAAACCAACTATATAGACCCTCGCATAAAATGAGTGTACATTACATCATTTTGACTAAATAATTAATATATTACACAAACAGGAGCCTAAAGATCATATTTGTTTCGTGGCTTTAGAAACATGGGAAGATAAAAAAGGATAAATAAATGAGTTACATTAACTAAAACTATGTTTTTTAGGATATAAACTTTATTATACACATCATACACAATACATATCTACATAACATAGGGAAGGGAAACATAAAGAAGGGTTTTCTTATATGCTCAGTATGAGTTAACAAGGGTGATATATAAGCATAATCATGAACATAAGATTATCATAACATGGTAATAACATTATAATATCATAACCCACATATAAAAGATAATATACATGTGTCACGACATAAATATTATTAGATCATAAGACATCAATTATGAAGGAATCGGGAGCATATTCCATGAAATCCTAACATAGGAATAAGACATAAAATTGTAGAAGGAATATAAAAGTGCAATATTATTTCCTCTAAGTCAAGAAAAATATCCAAAACATATTAGTGAACTTCACGTGGATTACACCTATTGGGAGGGACACACAAGCATCCCTAGTTTTGGTCATTTTCTTTATAAGGGATCAAGCATCTCCTTCTTCCCATAGAGAATGAAGCTTGTTGAGTTGTTTCCCATCATTATATCATGATATATAAATAAATACCTAAGGAATTGAAGGTATATATATGTTCCACCCATCACATAATAAAATCATACATATTTATTTCCCATTATAATAAACATTCATCATATCATGACAAATAAAATGATATTTTTTTAAAAACATCATATCATAACCCACGAAATGAAATGGGTACCATAAAAATTACATCATATTATAACCTATGGAAAATATACTAGAATAATAATAATTTTATAAATTTATAACCCATGAAAATAATGGTGATTAAAAATAATATTATCTATTGAAGAGAAATGGGTTTTGAAAACATATAACATGTGAAATTTGAAATAGGTTCCATAACAATCATGATATCAAAACATAAACCATTCATAGAAATTATATAAATGGAACCTTTGGATAATTTCCTCAAATTAGATTGAGTAACACTAATAGATTACCAATTATATTGAGAAAAATATATGGAATGATATTTTAAAAACATGTATTTATGAAAATATGTATTCTTTTTTGAAAAATTGATTATGTAAACAGTAAATATTTTTCAAATAATTTTTCATTGAAAATTGATTTAAAAGTATATAATAAGAGATTTGAAAACAAAAAAAATACTAAAATCCCATTTTCATTTATAATGAGATCAAAATATCATTTTAAAAACATTTTCTAAGAACACTAATGAAAACTTGTTTTAAAAAAACACATTTTATTCTATAGAGATTAATAAGGTTAGATTTTCTTAAAAATACTTTCTTAATAATATTTTGTACCATAGAGTAGAAAAATGTACTAATACATAATGATATCATGATTAAACATAGGATAAAAAAATACATGAGTCTTCTTGAGAGATAGATCATATTATTTCATCAATAAAATAATAATAATAAATAATCCCAATAAATGGTGATATTGTTCAAATAAACTATTAAAACATTGTTAATATTGAATCATAATAAAAATTAAAGAAAATCAATAAATGAAACTAATAATATCTTGTAAAAAATATATTTATGATATTACAGGTCAAGGTGATATTATATTCTCCTCATAATATAATATAACTGTATAGGTAAACATGTGTCTCAAAGAAGGAAAAATGGGACAAAATTTCCATAATGATTTTTAAAATTTTGAAATTTAAACCCTTTGAAAAGGAGATAATAAAATGGATATATAAATAACCATAAATTAAATAATATGAATCATATAATAAATTCATAGGATATATATGCACCACACAAATTAAGAAAGGAAAAAATATAGACATAGTATTGAAGAAATAAAATTTAGACTAGAAATGACCTTAATATATGTCTTGACTCTCTTCGTACTCATTAAAACATCTTCTTATTTGGTTAACTCCGTTTGTTTTTTAATAATTTGTTTCTAAATTTGGATTTATACCCAATGGGAGGAAACTAAAGAGATGGGATGGATATTGGGAGGTGATTTGGGTAGGGATTGGATGAGCCAAAGGGCATGAGATGAGTGTAGAAAGAGGGAGGATATGAGGCCTTCTATAAATGAGGAAATGAAAAATTCGGTATTATTGATAACATATGATTGATCCCCACATTTTCTTGACCCCAAGGGAATTAAAAAGTCTATTCTAGTTATTTTTAGGTGGAATGGTCAAAATATGGAAGCAAATAATTTTTAAACAGGTGTAGGGTCATTTTTAGACCTTCTATTCTATGCTTAATAATTAATTATGTTCTTCTTACCTAAATCACTATAATTAATTTTAAATAAATTTAGTAATATTTTTGGTCAAGAATTAGTTGAACTTATTATAAATTATAAATTATTTTGTTTCTAAATATGGAATACATTTTTATGAATTCAAATCATAGAAATGAAATATATTAATTAAAAAATAATCTTTCATACGATATAATAATTGAAAATTGAACCATTTTCCATGGGGAAATTATGATGAGTTCTTATCATAAAAAGAAATTTGCAACGCAGTCATGTCACAATTGTCTCGTCACTGCAAACAGTATCACCCATATATTTTCTATGATGGTTCTGTGAAAATAAACATATTCGTAATAGGGAATCTGTCACATCACCAATAGTTTCTATGTTTTGGAAAAAAGTGGATATGGGACCATCTTAGATAAATATGTATGACAGTCTTCTCATATATATTTATTTTTGAGGGGCCTATCCCAAAAAACTAAACAAAAAAATAACAAAATTAATTTCATTAAAATTTAATAAAATAAATAAATAAAAATAATAATATAAAATAATAATAATAATAATATATTAAATGATAATATAATAAATTACTGTTGATAATAATAAAAATAATAAATAAATAAAATAAATATAAAATAATTGAATTAGTAAAAATATACTTAAAATAATAAATTTATAGAAAACAAATTATTCACAAAAATATAGAAAAGAATAATAATAATAGAATGATAAATAATATAATATAATATGAAAAATAATAAATAAATAATAAAATTGTAAAAATAATAAAATAATAAAAAACCATATATTCAAAAAAATTTCAAATGCACTATATAGAAATATAAATATATAGAATAATGAAAATGTTACAAAAAAATTTACATTCAAATGTTTATCATAAAAAGTAAACAAGTCAGTGTGGGGGAGGTTAATCTAGAGTATCATGAGGACCAGGAGGATGGAACTCCATCCCTAAAACATTAGTCATACATCACATAAACTCCATTATATGCTCATGTTGATGTTTCAACCATCGACACATTTCTCCCTGTTACGGTTGCTACTATCAATGGAGCTATTCCTACTCCCTATATATACTCTCTATAATATCACACTAAGCTCACAAGTACTCCTTATACATTGAATCAGATGATGAGGACTCTCCATGAGGTCATATTTAATTTCATGAAGAAAACACAATAATACCATAATAACTCCCCAATGAAAATCAAGAACTGATTCCAACAAATCGACCATTCTCAAGGGCATACTGGGTCACCTGTATCCACTCTACCACATTGAATCTTGCTGCACATATCCAATCATCAGTCTCCTGTTGACACTTAGTCTATGTCTAATACATCACAACCTCATATGACACCATCATATTTTATTTATAATTAAAATAGTTAATATAGTATTTACATTTAATTTTGAAACTAAAATGAAATTTCACTGACCACAATTTGATGTTGGTGATCTACTCTATCCTCTAGAGTGACATAATCATTACAAAACACCATATTAATTAAAAACTCTATAGTATTAAGTTGTTCAAATGCCTATATAGATATAAAATAAATAGTTTACATTTAAGATTTCACAAAATATTTAAAAATGTTACATACTGTATGTTCCCTTTAGGTACTATATGTACGACTACCCGCTTGATGTGTCACCTCTGTTCTCCTGGGGATTTTTCAACCGATAGATTATATCCTCTAAAAGTTACCTTCCATCCAGGTCCAAAATTAATCCATCCCAAAACTGAGACAAAATGTAATCAGGTTGGTGGGAACAATAAGACTTATCAAACTCTATGACTCATGCTATCCACATTGTTGTCCCACTCAAATTATCAAAACACTGACAGAAACGCCCACACATAACGCCCTCCCAAGTCTCTTAGATAGAGTCACACATTCTATCATTAAAGGGGTACCATTAAACTTACAAATAATTAATAATATTAATTTATTAATTAAATAAATTAATAAACATATAATATTTATTTGTGTTATATACAGTGATCGAACAATTGGTGTTGAATGTTAATGGGAATCTGATTCCATTTAACCCGTGCTTAAAATAATAATTCCCCAATATAGAACTCCTATATCCAATAACTATATGCAAAAATTTGTGAAATCAAAGATAAAATAATCCAAAAATTAGTATTTAAATAATTTAATGAAAATTAATTAAAACTAACTAAAATAATCAAGTAAATATACCTCGGATAATGTGGATAGAATCCAAGATGTGCACATCTCTCTAGGATAGGGTCCTGAATCCTCGTCCTTGAAAGCCCTGAACCCTCCAATTTATCACTGAACTACCAGTAGTCTGAGGGTCATATTATCCAACATCATGCTCGTCACCTGGTAGATCATCCCCCCCAAACCCACAAAACAGTTTCAAGTCCATCTGAAACATAAAATTACAATTGTTAGAAAAAAAGTTGACAAAACTATTATATATCTATTATATATGATTATAACAAAAAGTTAACACTTTCAGTCTTCATATCTTTCATCATATTCATATATGAGGTTACTATAATATGATATTCCTCTTCAAAAGAATCAATTTCTATAGGTGTTTCCTTTTCAAAATATATTTCCATTTAAAAATGAGGTTTCATCATTGAAATCTTTTTCTCATTATTCAAAAGATAGATTTGGAGTTTATTATTGAAAAAATTCAATTAATTTCACTTCAGATGAACTAGATTCATAATGAATAAACTGATTTTCTTGAGATTTCATTTTTTATTAAATTCAATTAATCACTTAAATCTCTTAAATTAGAAAAATAATTTTTATAATAAAATTGATGTATATGATGAGATAATTAATATGGTTTATTTACTGCATGAAATATTTTATATTTAATATCAATTATTAAATGGTTCATATGAATATAAATTCCTCTATAAATATCCAACAACTAACATTTAAACATTATTATATAATTCTATCCCAGGTAACATAGTTCAATTATTTATTCCATCATTCCAATAAATTCAACATCAATTTATATATGATGGTATCTTCTCATGAAAACATAATTATGGATTTATTTTGATTCCTTACATGTATATATATGAAATCAAAAATGATTTACCACGTATATATTATAATATTTAACCATTTTTATGCTGGGTTACTCAATACATACAAATGATTTCAACTTTTTTTCTACATGTTTAGATACATGAAAATTTGTAAAAGAATTATCAATATAATAAATAATAAATTTATTTAAATGTTAAACCTTAAATAATGTATTTTACTAGTTTTTGAAACTAGAAGAAAAAAATGATTTTCCAATGTTCTTCAAGTGAAGATACTGAAGATAGTGGAAACTGTTTCATGGTATGATTATCATATAATATAAAAAATAAAATAATAATAATTTAATATAAAAATGATTATAAAATATGTTATAAGAGTAATCATTGTACAAATGGTGTAATTTTTTCATAGACATGCAAAACTTATGTATGGGCTCTATGACATTCATAATCTAAAATCCATCAATCATGAACTCTATCAAATCTATGTTGGGGATGATTAAGAATTGATAATTGAATGGTCATTTCATCATCAACATTTCCATCCTTATAGACCATGCTATTATGTTTGATGGGACTATTATATTGATAATAATGAGTGCAGAAATAATAAATTTCTTCTTAGAAATATAGGTTTTCCACAAATCTTTTAAATGATATTTTGTAATATAATTTTGTCTTCAATTTCTCCATGCATCACTCAAATGGGTATAAACATTGTAGATGTATCAGTATGTGAAAATTTTATTCAGAATGAAATGGTAAAATCAAATGTTTCATTCAGTCAATGAAATCTGGTGGGATGATTTTTATCATTTATTTAAAATTTAGACCACATATTATTATAGTATACTTAGTGCATTATAGTATATTTTCCCCACACAAATGTCCCAGAAAAAGTATGATATGTTTGTTAGAATATCACAAATCCTAGAATTCCATATACCTCTAATTCTAATCGGTTGATTTCTTTCCATTATAATGTCACAGTCTGGACTTTTTTATCCTATAATATGACAATTTCAGAGAGATATAGCCATTCTAAAAACATAACCATCAAGAGTATCTAATATAAAAACCAATGATAAAATCAAAATTTATTTTATTTTGAAAATTTATAAGTTTCTTTTTTATTCATTAACATCTATGATCTGACATTTTCAAATGGTTCAAGATATGGTCACCAGAAAATTTGGGTAAGATATAATCATGACTTTACATTATCCTTAGCCTTACATGGTGTTTCTAAAACATTAGAAAAATATGTTATCAAAATAGTTCTTCTCAATATTCATGGAATTCAACTCGTTACAAACCGAAAAATAATACTAAGATGACACAACCTAAAAAATACTTTGTTTTATCCAACTGTGTTATTTACTAAAGCCATCTATTTTTCTATTGGTTTATAGTTGGTCCAAATGTAAGGGGATGTACTGCAGAGACAACATGATTTTTACTCCATAATTGAGATCAATTTTGGACAACCATCCCTTTCAGTTTTTCCTTTTCTAAAATGAAATTTGTTCCTACAAAAAGGAAGATATGTTGTAAGAAATTCTTAATGATAGTTAAAAAACAAATGTTTTCTTCAATTGATGAGAATAAATGATTTTTTATATCTCGTATAGAATGAACATTATTTTTTTCCCATGTATACTATATCCGGATAACATTAAATATACTAGGATGTCACTGATTGTCGACATCAATGTATCTTTCAAAAGAAAATTTTGATTCACAAAAACATTATATGTACTGACACCGTAACCCCCTAATAAATTGTACTCATCAATCTATGGATTGATATAAAAATCAATATTCTTATTTGTATTTCCAAGAATTAATAATGTCAAAAAGATATATGGCTCCATAATCAACATCTGAGGAGGAAAATTTTACAGAATTTTAAAGACATAAAAAAATAATATTGAATACAGTAAGAACCAAATGGATAGAAAAAATTGGAAGAAAGACCCAATAGTATGTTTCTATCTTCTGAATCAAAGTATTGATGTAATTTGTCAAAATTATTTGATGAATCTCCATGAGAGTGATGTTTTAAGATTATACTGGTTGAAATATTGTTTTTCTTCCATATCATCAATGATGTTGTGTTATAACACAACTAAAATCTATGTATATGTAGGAAATACCTTACTTGTTTCAAAGGAATCAATTGGGGATTCCATACTAGGGAATCATTATAAAATGATTTTCAACTTGTAGGATAACTAACTAATGACTCATTTTCAACATAATATATGATATAATAATTTAAACATTCATGAATTTTAAGATAACCAATACCTATATTATGAAAAAGAATCTTAATTTCATAAATATCTGTATGAAACACATTTCTTTCAGGTAAAAATGATTTAACCAAATATAATATCTAATAAAAGAAGCTATTTTACTTTCCACTATCTAATTTAATTGCCATAAATTTTTAAACAACTTCAAATTTTCTTATATTGCATCTATGATATAAGGAATCGTTATCCTACTAGAACAAATCATAAAATTAAGATAGTTACATATCTAGTGTTGAATCAATATCATTATGAGTTTCAGTTTATTGAAAATATAGACCATTCACATATAGTAATAAATTTTGAAACTGTGATAGATCTGAACCAAAATTTTTAGAATCTTCTTTGGAAAATTGTTCACCATGATGATACAAAAAATTAATTGTTTTGAAAAAAATCCCAATAGATGACCCACAACATTTTCAAATGTGTTAAAACTCATTAGATAACATTTCTTTCATGGAAACATAATCATATCTTCTGAAAAAAATTCTAGTTTTTGGTAATATAAATGATAAAAAAGCTTTAACACCCACAATATATACATGATTTATAGAATAACCATTTGGATTCATGTGATGATTTTTCCAATCACGATCATGTAATAAATATTTTTATCAAAATCCTTGATCTAATTAATAAAAAATAAATAAATAATATCATCATATATTTGATATAAGAAAATAAAAATCCAAAAAGTAGTAAAAATTTTAAAAAAAATAAAAATTTAATTTTAAATATTTTCAAGGATATCTATTTTCCACTAATTACTACTAATTAACAATACTTTTTAATATTAATGGTGATTTAATGTTTATTTGTTTTTATCATTACTAATTAATGCTAAATTTTACGAAATTTTCTAATCGCCTAAAGAGAGAAAATTATATGATTTTATAAAAAATTAAATTATTAATTTTATAATATTGAGATGATAAAACATATTTATTCCAATGATCTGCAGATTTTTCATTGCACACATTTCGATCACCGTTTCCTCTCATCGACGTATCAAATCATTATACTACTGCTTCTTCTATCGACACATCACATCATGTATCTATGGGTTATGGTGTCCTAATAAAAAATTTGGGCGTGGTTGGAATAGATTTTTCATTTATTAACACCACGATGTTGGAAAATATATTATTTACAAAAAGTTATTAACCATAGATTTTACAATAACAGGTGATGAAACCAATATACACAAACCATTTTAAAATATATCATTACACAAATTTATGTCAATTTTTTTATGTCATTTACATATATCTTATTCATCTTGTTACTCCCATCAACACATCATATCATATCTATCCCTCTTCTAGTGACCTAAAGATAGATTTGGGGATGGTTAGTAATGAATGGTCATAACTAAATAGTATCAACCATGTATGTACAAATATGTGGTTTGAATAAATTTTTCATTAATAATATGGGGCAACCATAAATCTACAAACATTTTATTTCCCATGGAAAAAACATTATTACTAATTGTTACTAATTATTAGTAATTACAGTTAGTATTAACCGATTTTTTAATAAATTAATAAATATTATTATATATTAAAATAAAGTGATAAAATAAATTATAAATTACATAAAAGGTGTAAATAATAGAATTTACGATCATCATATCATGAGAAATGAATAATTTGTGTTAACCATGTGTGTAAAAACATGTTATTGCTCATGGCATGAAAATTGATGACCTTTTTCATTTTCAACATTCTTATAATTTTTAATAATTTCTATTATTTCATAGTGGTTTATAATAAAATATTTGAAATATACTCTAATATGCACTAATCTATAATAAGTTATACAAATTAAAATTATTTATTATAAATTTCCACTTACAATTACAGAATACCAATAATCAGTACTATTTTTTTATAATAATAAATACTAATTAATACTAATGATGAATAAATAATACTAATTAATAGAAATTGTTACAAATTATTACTCATTATTACTAATAATTACTAATTATTATTAAACATTGCAATTTATTTTAGTTCATAACAACTTTTTACTAATTATGGTTAATTATACTGATTATTTCTAATTATTACATTTTTTGAAAATTATTATTAAAAAATTATAATTATTAATAATTATTTCTAATTACAACGAATTATTAATATTATATATATGTTTATAACAATTTTTACTAATTACCTAAAATTTTAAATATATATATAGATGTATCTCTACTTTTTTCTAATTATCACTAATTAATACTAATTGCTAATAAATTTTCAAAATGTATAATGATTTGTAACAAATTTTTATTAATTACCACAAAATTTTATTATTTTGTGCTACATAGTTATTATTATTGAAATATTTTTAATTAATAATAACATTTTATTAATTACTACAAATTTTTAATAATTATATTCATTTGTTGCTAATTTTTACAAATTACTACTAATTAAAACTTTTTATCATTAATTTTTACTAACTAGTATTATGTTTTACTAGTTAGCATTAATTTTTACTATTTACCGGTAATTATTACTAATTACTTCTAATTATGACTAATTGTCGCTAATTATTACTAGTTACTACTAATTAACACTTATCATTACTATTTGTTATAATTTTATAACATTTTTCACTAATAATCACTATTTTTTATTAATTCTTGCTAATTATAACTAATTACTACTAATTATTACTAATTACTTCTAAATACCACTAATTATTTCTATTTTTTAGTTTATAGCAGTTTTTTACTAATTATCGGTAATTCCTAATAATTATATTGATTTATCCGTAATTTTTTTGATTAGTGCTAATTAATAATAATTGCCTTAATTGTCTCCAATTACCGCTGATTATATTTAACTGCCTCTAATTATATCAAATTACCACTAATTATATCAAATAATGGGTAATTTTAACTATTTATAACTAATGTTTCCTAATTATGGCTTATTAATACTTATTATTGCTAAATACCCCTTATCATTACTAATGTGTATTAATTTATTGAAATTTTGTTATTAATTACTAGCTAAACACCGTTAATTTTTCGTAATTACTACTACTTATAGCTAATTACTGATAATTTTACTAACTACCACTACTTATTATTAACTCGGGAGATTTTTTACTAATTACAACTATTTGTTACTCATTACGGATATTTTATAATATTTACAACTATTTCATACTATTTACCGCTAATTATTACAATTTACCGCTAATTTCAACAAATTATTTGTATTTGTTACTATTTATTACTATTTATTACTTATTATTACTAATTATTATAATTTGTATAAATTATTACTAATTATTGATTTTTATTACTATTTTTTATATTTTTTTTACTAATTATTACTAATTATTAATAATTGTTACTGTTTATTATTATTAATATGTAGTTATTCATAATTATTTCAATTTATTAATATTTGTTAATAATTAATATCAATTAACACAAACTATTAGTAATTAATAAAAATTAACAAAAATTAATAGTAGATAATTCAACTTAATACTAATTACAAGTAATTATTCTGAAATTAATATAATTGAACCAAATTATTAAAAATTAATACTATTTACCTTTATAAAAAAACAATAAATATTAATGAGATAACATATTTGTACAAATAAATAATGTAAAATAAAACAATCCAATTATAATTTAATTTAATTTCTAGAATAAGTATTAAATATTTATAATATAATATAATATGAATTGACTAAAAATAAATGCAATTTTAATTACTTTAAAACTGAATACTTTATTGGATGAATGTCTTAAAAATTGATCTGTTTTAAAATATAAAATGTTAAAAACAATGCAGGTAGAAATATGGGGTAGAGAAGCACTGAAAAGTTTAGATAATTGTGAAATGGGAAAAAATTATATGGGTGTATATGTAAGTTTTTACATCTGGGACGAGGGTATTTCCGATGGGTTTCTCATCACAAATAGTATTATTTGTGATCAGACACATCACAAATAGTTAGGTGGTTGTTAATTGAGACTGTGGTAAAAAATATAATTTGTTATGGGTCTCATCACAAATATTTTCGGACCAATTTTTTTTTTGCATCGACTAGTATCAAATAATATTGTTTTTTGATGGGTGTCGTCAGAAATAGATAGATAGTTATTAATTGAGGTGGCTGTAAAAGATAGTATTTGGTAAGCCACCCATCGTAAATACTCTCATAAAAACACATTATGTGTGAAGACCAGTCGTAAATAATATATTGTCAAAATAATATGTGTGACGCCCCATCACAAATAATATACTGCAATATTATTTTTTGTGATGAAGATCCTCTTCCATCACAAATAACCAAAAAATGAGAGGGGTATTTGCGATGGGATTTTAGCCCCCATTTCACATAATCTTCTCAGAGGTAGGTGCACAAGGCATATAAATGGTATTTACGATGGACAAATGCAAATAGCTCTTTTTATGGACTATTTGTGATGGGTCAAAGTTTCCATCACAAATAGTCTATTTCAACAGACTATTTTCGATGGGCCATATTCCAATCAAAATTGACCCATCATATATAATCGATATTCCCACAATGGATTAAAACATTTGGTTTTAATGACTATGTTTTAACTATATAATTAAATTAGATGAATTTTTTTTTTTTTGAATTAAAATTTAGTAATTTTCACTATTCTTCCATAAATATGTTTTTTTTAAATCATAAAAAATCACAGTATGATTGTTTTTACATTATTAAAAAATTTGGATAATTTGGGAAAATTTTATTATGAAAAGTATTTAAAATTAATTTTATTATTAATCATAGAAGGACATAATAAGTAGTTCTCTCAACAAAATAATATTTTCAAACATATAAATTCTTTATGGAAAATTATATGTTTTTTTATCAATATGTTTAATCTATATAAAACAATTGTAAATAATATTCAAAAAGTATGTACTACTGTTCCTATTACTATGTTTAATGACTATGTTTTAACTAATTTTTTTGGAAATAATAAGAATTATAAAATGATATTTCATAGAAGCTCATTATTGCATGTAACACAAGCTCAGCCAGTGTTGTTTTTAGAACAAACAAAACATAGTGTAGAGTATAAAGAATGTATATCTAAATGGAGCATAAAAAATAAGGCATCAATGAAATTTAATTTATTTGAATAAAATGGTTCATTAAAACACAGGTTGTTTCATTGTGATTTTATTTTAAAAAATCATCCTTTAATTTTAAGAAAATGAAATCAAATCCTTATTACAAAATAACATTGATTCAAAAGTATTTCCCTTATAAAAAATACAATGTCTAAATTCATTGGAAACTTTTACATTTTTAAAAATAATAAATATTTAAAACATGAAAGGGAAATAAGATTTTCCAAATGGGGAAGTGAATATATGTTAAGGAATTTTAGATTAAAAATGAATCTTATATAATTTAAGAATGAAAAATAGACATAAAGGTTATCAAAATAAAATTTGGGGTGGATGATAAATTCATTATATATTCAATGTACTTAAAAATGATGAGAACATTTTCAAATGAAAATTTTAAGAACCCATATGGTTTAAAATATATCAAAACTATTTTTTAAAATTTATTTTAGGGGAATAAAATAATCATTTTAGATAAAATCAAGTCGAGTTTCCACAATGGATATGCACACATTTGTAGAATGTAAAATTATGTACCTGGAAGAAAAATTCAAAAAATATAATCGTTATTATTCATAAAAAAAATTTATTTTTAATGAAATATTACAATCATTGAGGAATAACAATTTTGTATAAAATGTTTTTTTACTAATAAAAGATGTTAGAAATTAAAAATAACACCATCTTAGGTTAAATAAAAAATGTTGAATATTAATATACATATGAGGGATTATGACCTATGGAAAAGAATTGATTCATGAAACACCCTTCTAAAATAAATAATTTTTGAGTCAATAGTCATTAGAAACATGATATTTACATGGAAATTAAAATTCAATGGAATAAATCATTGATTATGTGAAAATATATTCTTCGGTCGTATATAAACAATAAAAATTATAAATTGCTGTATAATTTTAAAATAAGTCTCAATAAAGTGAAGTTGACATAAAGTGATTTAATTTTAGGAAACATTCAAATAATACACCTATGAAAGAAATAGAGATTTATTATGAAGTAAAAATAACATGAATAAATATAATAAATTAAATTAAATACGTAATTCTTTTTTTTATACACCATTTAAAATATTTTAGGTGCATAAAAGATCTGGTTTCTTAAAGAAGGATGTTTTCTGATGAATCCCTTTCTATATTTCCTTTATAATTTCTAATAGTATTAAATTATTTTAAAAACACATTCCTTTATATTATTTGAAAAACCTGTATTCATATCTTTAACCACTTATATTTCTCAGTTATATTTATTTATTATGATAATACTGGTTAGTTATAGCTTATTTCAATCATTGGGTGTTAATAAGTTTAACTGTTTTCAAAAATTTATAATTATAATTTCGTTAAATATAATTTTCCAAAAATTATATAATGAATATATAATTTAATATACTATATTATTTATAATATGTTTATTTATAATTATTTTATTTAATTTCATAAGTATTTTAGTTACATTTCATGATAACAGAACTATTTTTTCTTATTTCCATGATTTTAGCAAAAAAATGACAATTTAATAATAAGTTAAATACATTATGTTTTAGTTAAATAGATATATATAAATAATTTTTTTATTATTATATTACAATAATATTATTTTTCATTTACTTATAGTAATGTATAATCAGATTACAAAGCATTGTTCACATAGGTGATCAAGTCAACCCAAACCTAAACACGCATTAACTCGAATAGAGAGTATGGTAAAACATGTGTTTCCATTTATTTAATATAATTATAAAAACATTATAATGATATTATTATTATATATTAATTTTTAAAATTAAATTGAAAATTTTTAGATAATTTATGATATTGTCAATGAAAAAACAATGTTACCTCATGGATCTATTATTCTGCATGTACACATGATTAGTGTTAATTTTTGGAAACACGTGAGTGGGGTTGATAATAGATAATTAATATACATATTGAAATCATAATTGTAAGATATATATCATATAATTTCATCATTACTACCATTCAAACATTTATGACGTTTTGTAATGAAAAACAAATGACATTGCTTCATGGTAGTGGTAGTCCGTAGAAGACAATAATGATGTTCTCCAGTTTCATTCTAAGATGATGGAAATGAGAAACTAGGGGTTATTACATTAATATAAAAATTGTTTGTATATTAATGATATATAATTAAATATATTATTATAGAGATATGATATTATGATGAGTATGATTAAGTTGAAAATATAAAGAAGTAAATAATACCTATGTTAGAGACTTGATTTTTTATTATAAGTTCCATTTAAATAGATTGAATTAGGATAATTATGGGTGAACAAGGGATTTTGTTTCTGGTCTATGGAAATATTTATTGTATAAAAAAATATTTTAAAAGATTAAATTGAATTTTAATTGTAACTTGGAAATAATGGAGAAGGTATCCCATTTTAAGAGTAAAAATGGATCTTTTGGAAATAGTCGTCAATTTTCAATAATTCCATGACACTAGTCAAGGGTACTGGATAAAAATTAGAAATACGTGGAGTGTAGGAAATAAAAAATTTGATAATATTCTCATCCCATGAGTTGAAAAAATGAACATGTTTTAGACACATCACCATAGTAATATTGTTTTTCACCATTTTTACTTATTATTGCTGTAACCATTTTACAAATATAATAATTAATATCAAATTTTAAAAAAATTTACTTGTTACAAAAATAAAATCGTATTATCTTAAAATTTAAAATATTTTTATCATATAAATTTTTTAAATGTGTGTAAATTTAATTTTGAAATAAAAACATTTAATCGCATAAAAACATTTATTAGAAAAATGATTTTAAAAAATATAATTTTATTTAAACGATAAAATTTTCACTATTATAGATTTTTTTGAAGTATATTAATTTATAATAAATATAATAAAATTTATTGTTCTTTATATTAAATCCAAAAAAATATCAACATGAAATTACTTCATTCAATGATAAGATCGAACACAATTTTTTTTAATCAAACATTTTTATTTAGTTCAAAAAACGATGAACATGTTATTTATATGATAAAATATTATATTAAAATTCATAATATTATTCCATAAATAAATTTTATATTATTTAAGTTGATTTAATCGTACATGATTAACTTACATATTGATAATATATAAAAAAATGTAATTTTTAAAGTACCGTATTTTCGATTAAAAATCATTCATTTCAGAAAAATTTAAAAATTCATACAAATAAAATTTTTATTGTAAGGGATAAAAAATTTATTATATTTTATAACATTTAAATTGAAAAGATTTAATATTTAGTTTTACAAATTAGGTAAAATATATTGAAAATGATGTTTATTTTAACAATTTCCAATATTAAATCATTTATTTTTTATCCTTTAATGTTAATAGATATTAGTTGTATAAAAGATATGTATTTATTATGGACTTATTAATAATGAATTCCTTATATACTATAGTTGTTTTATTTTTGATGTATCAAGTATTACATATTTTAGAACACAACATGTATTTTAAAGGATCCAAAATCTCGTGTCATTATAATTAAGGAGATGGTGTTTTTACATTAATGGTAAAATGTTAAGACCTATATGTACCTATTAGATTAATATAATAATTAGATAAAGTTTTTATTTTCTTCGTAAAAATAAAAATTGTACTTCTTTATCTTTTTTGGAAAAGAATTTATTTTTCTTGAATAAAAATACTTGAGTTATTATATATATATATATATGAATGAAATTGTGTATAGAATTAGAAATATTAAAAATAATGTTTTCATTTATGATATGGATAATACTATTTTTTAACATTCATAAGAAGATGGTTGTGGTTGATTATAATCCCACTACCATTTTTAATTTTTAGCAGAGTCATATAAATGAGAGACACATTCAATGACATTATAGTGATGGATTGTCAGACTCATTTGATCATCAATCATTTGAAACATGAAAAAATTATTTTATGGGAAAAAATGAAAAGTAAACCATTCGAATGAGAATGTAAAAGGTCTAGTGGATTATTGGATCTCATACATAGTTATGTATGTGAACCAATAAAAACACAAATTTTTTGTGCTTAAATGTACACCATTTCCATTAAAAATAACATTAGTGAACTTGAATATGTGTATCTAATAAAAAAGGTATAAACTTTTAATTTTTTTTAAATAAATCTAGAATGATGTAAAAGAACAAAATTTAAAATGTATCAATATTCTCTGATTAGACCATAGTAGTGAATACATAAGTAATGATTTCATTGATCATCTAAGGGATTGTGAAGTTGTTTCATAGCTCACTCCTTTTATAGCACCATAATGGGATGGTGTGTTTAATAGTATGAATAATACCTTTTTAGAAATTTTTTAATTGATGGTGATTATTTGAAACCTTGCTATTACATTGTTTGGTTATTCAACTGAAACTATTTCATTCATAACAATCCACATTCCACCTAAAAATTTATAAAGACACGACATGTGATATGGATTAGAAAACAACCTAAAATATCATTCATGAGAATTTCAGGATGTGAATCACTCATATGTTTATTAAATTTTGATAAAATTGGTCCCATGTATGATCAAATATTATTTTAAGTAATCCTAAGAAAATTGTGGAATATGTTTTCTATTATAGTACGAAACAAAAAGTATTTATGGCATGATATGATTCTATAATTGATAATCAATATATATGTAAAGGTGTTAAAGGAATAAAATTATAAGTTCGTTAGGTTGAAGAATAACAATTAGGATGTGTTCCTAATATTTATGTTGAAAAGGTTTTCTAAAGAGTTATGGAAGAAGAAGATACTCAAATTACACAATAACATCAATGCTCTAGTAAGGTACCTAAGGACCCCTATAGATATTTTTACCTAATTGATAATGAAGAAAACATTACATTCATAGGGATGACACTATAACCAACAATGAGGCCATCCAGTTATTTGATTCAATGAATGGTTTAAAATCCATGTAATTTGAAATTGATAGAAATTACAATAGATAATGTTGAAATTTGTTTGAATCACCTAATGTTGAAGTCTTATAGGTTGATTATGGGGATTATATAAGAAAACATAAATGAATGGTATATTTCTTATATATAAATAATTTCTAGTTAAAAAAATATAATAAAAAAATTCATGTTATGAACTAGGAAGAAACCTCATCACGATTAGAGACAATAATGTATATTCCTATTTTAGTAGATATAACATATTATTTTTATTATGGGAGTTATCAGATGGATTTAAAAACTATTCCCTTTAATAATTATTTAGTAAAATATTTGTATGCAATAGATATTTAAATTTGATATGTAACAAATGAAAATTTCAATGTATTAAGGCTACAATAGTCTATTTATAGATTGAAGTAAGATTATGATAGTTGGAATATCACATTTTATGATCAAACTAAAGATTTAAATTTTGTAAAATTGTGGATGATTAATATATATATAATTTGATTATTGGGAGTGTTGTATTGTTTCTGATTTTGTATGTATATAAAATATTAAATCATGGAAATTATATCCTGACTATTCAATATATGAAGTTATGGTTTTGAAAATGCTTTTTAATGAAATTCATTGGTGAAGCTACTTACATAAAAGGTATGTAGATCTATATAGATAGATCTGAGAGTTCTCTTCCATGCATTCATGACACTTATATTAGATTTGTTATAAATATATTTGGAAAGGAAAATTACCTATGTATCTAGGGAATGAATCATAAGATGGTTTAGGATCCTTCTAATGATTTTTAAGTATGGGTAGAATTACTAATGAATCCATCATGGGACTAATTATATGTTTTTTTATCATTAAAGGAAATAATAAGATATATGTAAAAGGTTATATGGATTCATGCATCAAATATAATAAAGAATATATGATATATCAGAAAATTTTTGTGTTTTAACCAAATTGGGGATCTATTTCAGGAACGAGTAAAAAAAACCCCAATAAATAAGAATAAAAAGGTATTTTGCATCACTGAATCAGAAACTAATTAGGAATCAATTTAAATGGTGAATTTTATCTCTAAACATGTGGTGGATCGTAGTAATAAGAATAATTCAAGATATAATGTCACAATAATGGATCTTTTTATCCTGTTAAAAAACCTCATACTCACCAAAGGACAAAAGACATAATTTTATACTATATATTGCTGATAGGGAATACGTAAGGTTTTAGTAGGTGGTTATAAAGGAAAATATTCCCTATTCATTGAGGAATACATTACCATAACAAGAACATGATGATCATATTATGTATTTAGGTTTAGAAACATGAGAGGGTGATGTAAATATATAAAATTTAACACTATTTACTAATAAATAACATCTTTATATATAAGTCTTTTATTATGATAGAATTCATATTTTTATTAACAGCTGATTGATCACATCCCATCAGAAAAACATTGTGATTTTATTAATCATAGATTATCACATAGTATTGTAGGTTATAGGGAGTTGTTAATATAATTTTGAATAAAATATTTTACTCATTACAATGAATTGTATGTCAGGTATAAATAATATTTTAATAAGATAATATGTAAAATTATTATTATATAGATTATCCCATTAATGTAGGTCAAATAGAATGTCATAAGGCATTGAAAAACCTAAGGGTGTATAATTAAAAAAAATATATCATAGCTAAGGATTACGTTGTAACTATATTGAAAATATTCATAATTTTATACCTTTGATATGAAAGTAAAAAAGTGACATAGCTAATCAATTTTGGTTGGGTGTATTGCTGATCATGTACTATATTAGAGTGTAACCAATATCAGATTGTTCCACATGCCTTATGAGTGAAGGTATCTGATCCATGATTGAATTATAAAATAGAAATTCCTAACCATGATTAGTTTAATAACCTATTATGTGTACAATAACTTCAATGAGGGATATGAGATGTACTCATCAATTAGATAAATGATATGTGAAGTATTCATTGATATGGGAAGCTTATTTTAAAGATTCTATAAAATATGACTTGGCCTAGACTATATTTACATGACCTATGTTCAGTGGTTACATTATGTCATAGAAATATTATTTATGTTTAAAAAAATATTATTTCTATAATTTATCTTATAATAAGTGTATCCATATAAAGATATATGTTTGTTTGATGAAGATCTCACTAGACCCATTAGTATCTTGAATATCACTAATGATTACCTAATGGATACACTTTCCTCTCATATATGAAATAAATAATTCATATTTTATTTCAATACTTTTATGTCCCTCGAGTGTCGTAGTTATGAGTTTTGATATGGACTATGTTTTGAACAAAGAGTTTATTCCAGAATGATATGATTTTGATGAAACCATACAAAAAAAAAGATTTATATGGATTAAAAAGTAGTTTTAAATTTCAAAAAAAGTCTTGTTTGCTATTTGTAAAAGTGAGAGATTATTTAAAGTGATGTAAAACCATATACATTTTATTTGTTTGAATTAATCACCTTAAATGCCCATATGAGTATAAATATTCCCATTTAGTTTATTCAGTTATAATCCTTATTTAAGAAATTAATATAATATAATATTAATTTAATGGGTTTAACGAATAAATTAAAATGGGAATCACTATATTCCAATATCTTACATATGCATGTCATTTATTCATTAAATGAAATTCATCGAGGATGGAAATATAAAGTGATGTGAACCCTATCTTATTCTAATTTTGAATTTATGCAATCTTAATTATACCCTCTTCCTCCATAAAAATATTTTATAACATGGAAAAGGTGTTATAACCACTTATATATTTAGGGATCCTTAAGAAACGTTTTGGGATCCTTTTTTTGTTGTAATCCCCTTGAATTAATCGGGATTTAGTCTTCCACTATGGTAGTATTTATCAAAGGTATAATTATGAATAAAACAAGGATTATAGATAACTTTATGTGTTCCTAATTTATTTTTTATTATTTCATGGATAAATAAGTATCGTATATATTTTTTTTCTTCCACTCATTTGTTCATAAGTTGAATGAAATAAACCCATAACTACAAACACCACCATTATCATAAATAAGAATAAAAAACACTCTCGTAACATAAATGGAAACCACAAGATCTTACAATTGTTCTCTTTTGAGATTTAATAAAATAAAATATTATTCAATTATAATATTAGCTTCTTCAATGTTATAACATTTATAATAATTATATTTCGTTAGTTCAATTATTGATAAAAGATATAAGTTTCTTTAAGTAAACGATATTTATTATTCTATGAGTTATATTGATATAAATTTTGTGATGTATAAGATTATTTTATTTTTGATTTATAGTTTTCCCTTTATGAATTTTTCTGGTTTTATATATAATGTACACATTTATATTATTCATGTTTGTTTCAAATATATTTTATTTTTTTAAACATCGTTGATTTAGTAAGCATTATTTTTCAGTCAAATTTTAATGTGGGGTTATTATACTAAAAAAATGGAAATATGATTTATACTCTAATTCATTTAAATATGATATTTGAAAATTCTAACTATATTTATGTTGTATGTGATAAAAAATCAAATAATTAAAAAAATAGGTAAAATCTACGAAATATACTGCAGTTGAAATTACCAAAGGGGAAGATTTATTTTTCTAAATTCCTATAAAAAATAATTTTGATAAATGAAAATAAAGGTTATGTAATAATGAATAAACCCCCAATATATATTAGAATTATTTTTCCCTAATTACAAGAAAAAAATACACAATATATGTTTTATTTCCCTCTAATAAAATGTACATTATTTAAAAAATTGCTTTCTTATAAATCCTTAAACATGGGGAATAAAAAAGTTTATATTTCTTGAATAATAAATGAAATAAAATATATAATTTATTCTAGAAGTAAATATATTTGTTTTCCCATATAATTTTCTCAATAATTACTTGTAATATGTTGATTTGCTTATTGAGATATCTATTTTTATGATTTTTTGGAATGAAAACCCCACATATATAATGATTGTAAAATCCTAAGATTTTGTGATATATTTCTCTTTAATAAATTTTATTTCTTCAATATTTATCTTTTCACCAATTTTTGAACTTATATTAATAATTATGACAAATTATAAAAAAGTCACATTATATGGTATTTAAAAGACAAAAAATTATGAAGAAAAAATTCTAATTCACATTTAAAATATTATTTATCATAGTGAACTTTTTTGGAAATATTTTTAATAAATATAATTTCATAATACATGTTCTATATAAATGATATATTATTTTATATAAAATTTAATTCATAATTTTAAATTATTGAATAGTAATTTTTTAGATGTGTATAATATAACTTTATTATTTTGTAATTGGATTGAAATTAAAATAAAATCATTCTAAGGTAAAAAAGGATTTTTTTTCTAAAACAATATTTATATGTTTACATTGTATTTTATCTTAAAAAATTAAATTAATACCTATTGAAGAAATATTTTATTTAATTATATGATATATAAAAAATAATTTTTTTAACACTAACAAAATTGGTTTTATCATTTAAGGAATGAGAATAAATTCATTTTTATGAATAAAAAATATTTTTCAAAAAATTACCTTGAATTTTATGTTATTATTTTTAATTAAATATCTTCTAGTTATAATAATGGAATTGATAAAGTGGTTTTAATAAATGTAGTTAGATTTTATATATTTTTTAATAAAGAAATTTCATTTTTTTTAATAATAAATAGTAAATAGTTGTGACAAATTTTATGGTTAAAAGAGGTTTACCAGGACAGAGTAACTCAGAGATAAGGGTAAAAATAACACTTATCATTTTCTATATATTATATTAAAATGATATAAGAACCCTAAATAATATTAATTTTTTTATTTTCCATTTATTTAAACTTTCAAAAGAAAGAGGAATTATATTATTTAAATCACTGATGTAATTCAATGTGGGTTTCTCCCCTAAGTTATAAAATTCTCATCTTCTCTTACTTTATTAAAAAATATTAATAAATATATCTAGGATAATCCCTTCCTAAAACCTTGTTATATTTATTCACTTCATTATTTATCTTGTTTTATTTTCCAAAGAATATCCTAAGAGGGATTAAGGTATATAATAATGGAGGTATCTCAAAGAAGAGATAATCATCATTATTGAATTTTTTGATGCTTATTTCTTCTTATATATCATATAAAAATATTTTATCCCACCAAAAATAATGAATCCAATAACATCAATAAGAATATATGTTATTATGATTATGTTTCAACCATGTTCCACGCAAATTTCATAAAAGGGGAAATAAAAAATGTGCTCGTACATATATATAGACTACCATCTCCACTAAGATACGTATTTAATTTCCCATAACTAAAATTAATAAATGGTTATTATGATTTAATAAATATTTATATATAATATTTTTGACATAATATTCATCTTGTAATTATAATATATTATCTAAATTCATACCTTCCCATCCTTTGTAAAACTATATCTCCGATCAAGCATTTTTCAGGCTATAACATCCACAATGTGATGTGATTTATTCATTATTTCTATTTTAAATTCATAGTAATTAGAATATTGATTATATAAAGTCAAATTGGAATTTAATTCTCTTTTATCCATACATCAAAAAGTGTAATCATCACTCATGCATATGTACATAATTCCATATCTATGAATTAATGTAATTCAATTTCCACTGCCACATTATATGAATGGTGATAAAGGTTTATAAAATGAATAAATATGATATTTGTGAAATTATTGAGATTATATAGATTATAAAAGCATGACACCTGTTGATTAACTATATCCATAAAATAGATACATGCACATAAATTTGATTATTTTTTACTTAAATGTTTGTTTTATTGAAGAACATACTAATATAATGAGAATAATAAATTATAAATGAATGATACACATAGAATTATATAATAATATGGGTTTTAATAGAAGTATAATAAATTAAAATTTATTATTTTAGAGGATTTTACATTTCCGATGAATGAATGGTCTTGAGGGAAGGGATTTATGATATAATATAATTTTTTTGAGATATTCCTTGTTAAATTTACATTTAAATAAATTATATAATAATTATCCATTAAATCACATATTTTTATTCCCTTATTGTTTTGGGATATTAAGGTTTTCATTACATATTCCTCTATTTGGAACATAAAATGGATGAGAAAATATTTTTAATAAAAAATAAAAATATTTCTTATTCTGTTTGGGAATCATTATCATACATTTCATTTTTCTCTAAAATATTTTTAATGAATGATTTTAAAAAAATCTAATGATTTTTAAATAAATTTTGAACTGTTTTTGAAATTCTGTAAACAAATTTAAATGGTATATTCTATTCATTTTTTAAAAAAAATAACTTATGAAATTTTGGCACAAATGTGAAATGAATATTTTCTTTAATGTTTATCAGGATTGAGAACATTCATATTTTGATACCTTTATTATAAAACTCAAACGTGGCATAGATAATAAAGGGTGGTTGAATATATTTCTGATAATATAATTAGTTAGAGAATAACCAATATAAGATTTTTCCTCCGGTATATTGAGTAAAGTCATCTTGACACTCATTTAATTAAAAAGAGGAAGTACATGACAATTAAAAGTAGATTAACATATTATGTGTATAAAAACATTGATTAAGGATATGTGACATAATAAACTACTATATAAATGATATGTGAATTATTCATTCACATATGATGCATATTTTAGAGATTCAAGAGAAGATGATTTGTCTTAGACTAGATTAACATGCTCTATGCATAGGGGTCACTCGATGCCATTGAAAAAGGTTTTTGTTTCTAAAAATTGTATTTATATAATATATATTATAACAGTTATGTCTTTAAAGATATACAATTATATTTAGTGGAGATCAAAATAAACCCCTCAATATCTTGAGTAGAACTGATTATTTGGTAATGGATACACATTTCTTATATATAATAAATAATGAAGTCATATTTGTTTTCAATGCTTTTTAGTCCCTCAGGACACATATTTTGTAGTTTCCTTAAGTATTATGTTTTAGACAAATTTTCAAATCCAAAATGATTAGATTTTGATGAAACCAAAATAAAAATTATATTTGGATGGATTCACAACGATTGTGATGTTTTTTATAATATCTTGATTGATATTACTGAATGTGAGTGATTATTTGAATTTGAACTAAAATAAAATACATATTATTTCGTAGCATGAATAATACCAAATGAACATAGGTGCATGGTTATTTTTATGTAGTTTCATCTGTTAAATTCTATTATAATTAAATTTAATAAATAAAATATAATTTAATGGGTTGAAATAATAAATTAAAATGGGAATCAACATATGACACTATATTTAATATGGATGACATGTTTTAATTAAATGGAATGCATCAAGGATGATAATATAATGGTATGCGATCCCTCTATTTTTCAACTAGTATTTTTTTGTAATATTAACTCTACTGTCTTCCTCCGTATACATTGTTGATCACATGGTGAAGGTTCTAGAACACTTTCTACATTTTGGGATCCTCAGGAATCATTTTGGGAGTATTTTTCTCATGAAATCCCCTTTATGGAATATGGATTTCATCTATTAATATGATGGTATTAATAAAAGGTTTAATAAGACTAAAATATTTATTTGAAAAATCATTATGGGTTGCTTCTTTATTTTCTTCATTTTCATTATATATTAACTATTTCATGGATAAATTAGTGACATATATATTTTTAATTCTTATACAATGTTCATAAGATGAACCACAAAAAACCCAAAACTAAAAACTCCACAATTCACATATACAAATCTAAAAAACATTATTAATATATAACTGAAAATATCAATAAATTCCAATAATTCTTATTCAAGGTAAGCATAAAATAAAAAATAATTCGTCAATATTATTATGTTCTTCAATGTGATAATATTGATCATAAATAATATTTTATTTTTTAAATTATTTGGTAAAAGAAATAATGTTTTTGAGTAAATAATATTAAGTGTTCAATGAGTTATATTTATTGAAATTTCATGATATATACAATTAATTTATTTTTAAATTATAGTTTTTCATTTAAAAATAATAATTTAGAATAAATAAAATATATAAAGTTATATTATTAATGTATGTTTAATATATATTTAAGTTTTTATACATCATATATTAATAAATGTTTATAAATCAAATTTTAAATAGGTTTTATTATATAAAAAGAATCTCAGAAATAAAATTAATACTATTAAAATTATAAATTTTTTATTTAAAATTTTTTATTTGTTAAGATTTTATTTTAATAAATAAATAAATATTCTTTTCTCATAAGATTGAAAATTGTAATATATATTCACTTAGTTTTGGTAATGGAAACATCATGATATATATTGTCTCATTTTATGGTAATGTTATTATTCATGTATTATATTACCTTATGTACTTTTTATATATAAATGTTATATATTTATTATTCATAATTCAATAAATTTATATATATATATGAAAAGAAAATATTTTGTATTATATTTTTTAGAATACAAACAAAAAATTCCTTTATTAAAATATTTAACACATTATTTATAGCCATGAAAGTATATTTTATTTTACTTATACACATTATTGATTATAAAAATATTGAAATAAATCGGTAATAAGCTATGGTTTCTTTGAAATTAAATTATATAATTTGGATATGAATCCTTCTACTGAACATTATTTTCTATATGATAAGAAAAATATATGTGTGGGGGAGAGGGATAGTTTAAATCAAATTTAATTTTTTATATTCATTATAGATTGTGTTATTTTTGGAATAATTATTCAAATCCTTATTCTATTATCTTCATTTTTTAATTCATAAATTATTTTTTTCTATTAATTTATTAGAATAATATTTCTATTATAAATTTTTATATATGATGGATATTTTTCTGAAAAATAATAAAATTATCTTTAAAAATTACTGAAAAAATTTCCCCTCCTTTATTTTAAATTAAATATTATCAATAAAAAATGAATTTATGAAATATGAATCAATTTTAAGAAATAAAGGAAAGGTAAAACTATGTATTAATAATATATTCTGTTAAATTCTGTCCTCAAAATAATGATCAAAATAATGTCTTTATCCATTTTTTTCCTTATCTCATTTTTTTCTTTATTTTCATTATTTACCCCATTTTTCCATTTCATTCACTTTATTAATTATTTTATGAATATTATATCATTTTTTCATTATTAATTTTATTTTATATTGGTTAATAATAATAATGATTTTGGAATATATGTTTCTTCATATTTTTTTTTCTACATTCCAAAATCTTTAGAGCGGCCTGATACAATCTACTTAAATGTATTATTAGTGTAAATAAATGGGTATTATATAACTTTTTTAATCATATGTTGTGATTTTGGGAAAAGAATATTGAGGTAAATCTCATTTATTATTTTTTAAATATATATTCAATTAAACATTGATGTTAGTTTACATATAAAATTATATCAACAAATATAATATGAAATTAGATAGGACAAGAATTACATGAATAAATAAAATAAATGAAATGTGATTTTGAGTGTTTAAATTTTTAATGAGCGCTAATTTTAAATATATTTTTTGGAATAAGTGAGTATAATAAAAATTCCAGTACCTTGATTTATGATTTATATTATTTATTATATTCATTTATTTCCTCTCCAATGAAATATGACACACAATACATTATATATAGAGGTTTTTAAATCTTTAATTTATAATTCATTTATATTTTTTTATTCTTTATGTTTGGTGGAATCAATTATAAGTAATTCACAAATTAAATTATAGTTTTCATAAAACACTTTCATTTGATAAATTTTTTATTAATTTTTATAATTTTATAATTTTTAACTATCATGTTGTTGTGAGATAATTTATTTATGAATATTATACATTTGGTGACATTTTTTTCTTATTATGTTAATTTATTTGTAATTAAAAACTCAATTGTTTTAACCATATTTAGTATTTTTGTGTTCTTTTTTTTAATTTTATTTTTTTGGGTAGTTGGAAAGATATTATATTTGTGTTTAAATTTTTATTATGTTACTTTTTATATTTTTCAATTCACAATTACATAATTTTCAATTAATAAAATAATATATTTCTTGGAGTGTTAATTTTTTTACAATATTTCATGCCCAGTAATAATTAAAAATCTTATATTCTGATTTATTTATATCACATATATCACATCTGATATTTTTTCATTTCATTACGAATTATATTATTGTTTCAATTTTATTATAATAATATTTCAATTTTTAGAAAAAATAAATTTAATAAAAATAATATATTTTCATATTTTTAGAAGATCTATAAGAGTCAACCAAATAAAAACATTTTTTATTTACTAATTTCATCTTACAATTTTTATTATTTTTTGAAATGTATATTTTAATATATTTTTTATGTATATTAACAGTATATATATATATATATATATTTCATACATTATGTTTATATTTCATTTTTAGTTTTTTAACGTAACATATTTAATATATAAAATATGATCTATTTTTAAACCATGATATTTTTTTGAACTGTAAATATTATGTTCATGGTTTCTCAAAAGGAAATTTTTCTTTTAAATTACTTTTTATTCAAATATATTTTCTTAATTTATATAAACATATTATATATATATATATATATGACCTGCTGATTTTTTTTCACAAAGATGATTTCAATGCATATTTTCTTATGTTGTTTTGGATATATTTAGAGTATTTGTTATTATCATTCAATAATTATATATTTGGAATTATTGAAGATATTGATCATCTCAAAAAAGATTGATGTTGTATTTTTTCCATTTGTTTAAGCATAATGAATCATAAATAATTTGATTATCATAAGGGGGGGATATATGAAATGGAGAATGATGTGTTCCCTGCATAATGTGTTGGAATAGTTATAGATGTTATAAATTACAGGATACCATAGTGATGATGCGATATAGTGGTCTAGAATTGGAAATATATATTTAAGGAATCCTCACCAAATAGATTCATAAAAATCACTAAGATGGATAATCACATAGATACATTTGAATTAGATGAATCTTTTTAATCATTATATAGTCAAAGGAATTTTCATTATTCATAATAATTATTTCTCACCAGGGGATTCATATCTCTCCAAAAAAATATCAAAAATAATTATACGGTTTTATGTACCATCATATGGAGTTGGATATGAATTATATCAATTATGAGAAGTTCTATAATATCTAAGTTATTTCATATTTATGAAATATTATTATGTCTTATAACCGATATTATAAAAACATTAGTGTAATTGAGATTGAAATTTATGGCCCTAGTTGGTATCACTTTTACGATATATAAAAAAAGATTGATGATCATGATTGAAGAATGGGATTAATTTTTTTATTGAATTATAATGATTTTTGGAATATATTATTTATACCAGATAAAATTGTAGATGATGTATATATTTAAACATTTATGATCATATCCTAATAATTAAAATTGTATATGTAGAGGAAACATTTAATATTATACAATATATCAAACTATAGCATTTTATTTCATGTCATGATGGGTTTTCTATTGGGAATATTTGGATGACCTTACTCCACATGAAAAGATACTATATTTTTGTGTCAGGTTGTCCATGTGGGATGAGGAATGTCATACCACAATATAGGTAGTAAATCTACAATCATAGAGTACAGACAATAAGGATACTAGCGACTAAAATATTTTGTGAGGATATTATAAAAAAGAATTTACATCATTTTATAACACATATGGATACACCATGTTGAAGGATTGTATTTCATAGGTCTAAGAATATATATAGGAAAAAAATTATTGTTTATAGTTTTTCTAAATCTTTTTTAATGATGGATAATATCACACCATAATATTAAATAATTTATTATGGTAATATCCCTTATTTTCTCATGTGCTTAGTCACATAATATCGAAATTGCCTATGCGTTATCCTTTTTGGATGTAAAAATTACCTATGTCAGGTCACAATAATAGTATTCCCAATTAATTTGACTTGGGATTTAACTAATACAACACATGGAGACATATGAAAAAAATCTATGATTGAGGGATCACTTTTTATTTTTTTTAGGATGATATGAAATATATATTTTAAAGGAATTGCCATGATTCTCTATAATGTGTGAACTTTTTATGAGGTGATAATGATGGAATTATAATTGTGAGATAATTTCTAGAGTGGGTCACCCAGCCTAGTTTTTCTTGAGAGAAAAATAGAGTAAAATTAATCTATTACTATAAAATATCATAAGTATTATGGTTGGAGAATCAAAAACACACAAGAAATTATTATTTTTGATTAGTTTCCTTATAAATTTCATTGAAATTCATATATGTGTTTTGGACCATATCGCAAAACCATTCTTAGACTAATTCATTATTTAGAAAAAACAATAAATTGGGTAGTGAGATTGTAACTGTTCAAAAAAAAGGATGTAACCAAATGATAAATGGATTCCAATAGTCTTTTAATTCCTATACCTTTACATTCTAGTTATGACATTTTTCACATCATCATCAACATCATTATTCAATTGATCATTTCATGGTTCATTCCCAAATTGAAAATGTATGAAATGAGTTTTATAAGGAAGAAAATATTCATATTAGCCTATGTTGACTTATTTACTCCCTTCTTAATTTTTATATTCTCTCCTCTAATACTTACACGCGGTATCAGAGCTAGTGAACCCACATGGATCCCAAACCCTAGTCTCATGAAACATAATAATTGGTATCAATGTATGTTCACCCATAAATATCAATAAATATATTTCCTCATTAATTATCATAGGTATTAGGAATCAAGGTAAATCTTATATGATTAAATTTACGTTACACCCATGTCAATCATGAATTTTTAAATGAAAGTGATAGCATGTAGATATGATCTATCCCTCATAGATGTTATAAAAATAATAGTGTTCCAATATAAAACAATATATCAATGTTTTTTATGCGGAAAAATAAATATCTATTTTAATAATGAGTTTATCTTAAGTAATTTTTAGGGTATTAATAAATTTTTTATGTTATTCATATATTTTATGTCTTTATTTGATGATGAATACGTCTCATCCTGAAATATTTTCATATGTGTATATATCTAAATAAGATTATAATGGTGGTAATGAAGAACTAAACGATTCTAACATAGTGTGAAATTATTATTATACTATGAAAATTAATTCCTATAAAATGTTTATAATTCTTTTGTAGACAAAATGACACTTAAATAGATGAGATTCATGGTAATATAGGACAAGGTGATGGTAACACATAATATATTTATGGCTATGTAAGAAAAATTATTGGATAAACAAAAATGTGATTATGATTAAATTGGGTTACCCTTATAATGATGATTGTTACATTGAAGACTATTCATATGAAATACTATCCATAGAAAGTTAGTGGTCAAGATTAATTCAGGTCTAAACAAGAAGATACTTACAATGATAATGACAATTATGAAGTCATCCCTTTGTGAAAAATTAATAGAATGATATATTTTTTGGAATTTATATCCTTTTCTATATTTATGGTATTAATAATTTAGTGTTTCTTATCATCAATGTTTTATATATTTAAATAAGTAGTTTGTGATTTTCTTAAGAATAAATTTTCATGAAATAATTTTATTAAATGGGATATCCTAAATGTACTCAATTAATATATTTTATTTATTATTTTTTGAGAAGGAAACATAAAAAAGGGGTGATATTCATTTTCTATGTATTACATATTTACATTAAGCTCTATGAGTAAAGAATAATTTTAAATACAAAAATAATAATGTCACTTATCAATCTATAAGAACTTAATACTATTTGTTTGAGTCTTGTTGTTATTTTGTGACAGTTAAAATAGAAATAGCTTCTCTTAAGATCCAAGAACATATATTTTAGCTGAAAACCATTCCTATGATTCTCTTTGAATATAGACTATTATTTCTGGAAATCGTCATCAATATTCATTTAATTTATTCTACTATGTTCCAAAAAATAATTATTTTTCATTATACCTTTATATATTATATTATAAACTCCATATACTGAGAGTATTGTAGGCTTTGGGTAGGCCTTGTAAAGAAAAAATCTAGTTAAAATCTCTTGGAAATTTATACCCAATTTTATCTCCTTTCACTTAGCTATGAAAGCTATAAGAAAACTAATGTTCCATTACAAATCACTAAATCATCATTTGGGTGTCGGTGGAGTGGATTAGGAGTGGATCCGCATTTTCTAAACCACCATAAATATCCTCAAGGATATATATTTATTTTTTTGCACTAAATTTTCGATATATGTGGTGAGGAAAGATTCTAATAGGAATTTAAATGGGCATATTTATATAGTTTAATGTTTAAATAACTCATGTTTCCCCCAACATGAATCATTATAAAAAACAATTGGCGAAATGTTTCATTAGAGTATTGTATTTTTCATTCTAAACTTTTTACAATTGATGTTTGTATGTTAGTTTCAATGTTTTGTAAATTTCTGACATGAAAAGAGTAATATACATTGGTAGAGATGTATATTTTAATGGAGATAACTATGTATACTAGAAGGAAAATATGGTGATATATTTGAATAAATTTTAACCAAATTATATTTTCAAGTTTTAAATAATTATAATATATATACTAGTCAAACTGTATTGAACAATTCTATAAGATAAATAAAATAATATTTTTAATTTATATCTGATTAATTTATTATTTTTGGATTAGGACCTATGATTTAAATAGATTAAAGTAGATTCATAAAAATAATGAAATATTAGACATTATTATAGTTTTATATAAACAAAAAAAGAATATTAACGTTTGATGTATATAAATTCAATGATTATATTTGATACTAATACAATTCATCAGGTACAAAATATTACTCAATCTAATTAAAAGAATACATATATTATTAATAAAAATTCATCCATGGGAGTTTAAAATATAATAATAGATCAAAGAAATCAAATTTATTAGGGTATTACCTTCTTGATGAAGTGAAATATCAAATACTATCAGGTAATAAACTTTCATTAAGGATTCAAAAATAAATGAATTAAATGGAACAGTAATGATTTATGAAGTTGAAATAAAATAATAAGTTAATGAACATAATATTAGCATGAAATAAAATGAATATCTAAAAGTTTTAACTTTAAAAGATAAGATTAATGAAATAAAAATATTATTGTTTGATTCATTTGATGAATATATCAATCAATTCTAATTTTAAGGATGATATAGCTAAACATAAATATTTTTTTTCATGTTTAATTGGAAGATAAATATATTAGGATATACTTAAATATGTTTAAAAATAATCAAGGAAATGTCATGGTGATTAGGTGTTGTTATTAACAAAATCATGGACACACCAAACCCAATTTTCCATAGATTAAAGAGTAGAAGAAATATGGGAAGTGTTCAATACAAAAATTAAAATATATTAAAAATAATAAGAAAAAATGAAAATAAATTGGAGTGATTTTTATGAGCTCAAGGAGACATATTATTATAATTAATAGGATGAGAAATATAATCAAAATGATGATCTTTGATTAATTTTCTAAACAAAATAGGTAAAATCATTCGATTATTCAGGTCATGAGTCTTATTTTTAATTTGAAAATTTATCATTTGATACATAAATGAATATAGATCTGTACCTGAAGAATAATATGAAACAACTAATAATAAAAAAATAATTAATAAATCATACAATGCTATTAAAAGTGGAAATTATAATTAATCTAAAAACATTCTTAATTAAATATTAATTTGGATAAATCTATCACTACTTATGATATATATCATTGAAAAATAAAATAATTACTAATATATATTAAATTAGGGAAAAATATTTCCAGATTATTTAAAAACGGGGGGGATTACTTTAGAGAAATTCCCATAAAATTAAATCTAAATAGGGAAATAAGGAATATGTAATAAAGAATAAAAACCCAAAATTTGAAGGAATTATTTTGATCTTAGTTTTACGAACAAAAAAATATCCAATAATTTTTTTTAATTTCAATATATAAAAATAGATATTATTTCATAAATTATTGTCTTAGATATCCTAAAATTTAGTTACTAAAAAAGTTAATATTTATAGAATGATAAATGAATTAAAATATAGTCTTTCTACTAGAAGAAAATATATTTCGTTTCCAAGATCACTTATTTATAACATTTATATTAATAAGTCGTTTTGGTTACCAACATTATTATTTTTATTATAAATATTTTAGGGAAAACCCATAGATACAACCATGGGAAAATCGGGGTATTTTATGATATTTTTCTCTGAAATAAATTTGATGTTTTCAATAGTAATATTTTTATAATATTTTGAAATTATGTGAATAATTAAAATACATTATAAAATAAATATCATTATACGATGTTAAAATGTTATATAATATCATTATAAAATTAATAAATCACTTTTAAAAAACAATTTTTTCTTGGCATGTATTTTGAAATATTTTTTATAAATATAATTTTATAATGTTTTTTATATAAAATATATAATATTATATTTAAAATATAATTCAAATTTATAAAATATTGAATTTTTTACATATTTATAAAAAAAAAATTTATTTTAAAATTTATTGGAAATAAAAACAAAATAATTTGAAAATAAAACTATATGTTTTTCTAAAAAACTTTTTGGTATGTAGACCATGAATTTTATATATTAATAAATTAAATTGTTCTCTATTTTTGAGATATTTTAATGAAATATGTATTTTATATTGAATAAATTCTTTCAACATTAATCTGATGGGTTATTATGAGGAAATAATAGTGGAAAAATTGGTGTTTTTCATTAAAATGTATTTATTAGAAAACAATTCTGATTTCATTTTATGTAATTATTTGATTATAAATTTCTTCCAATTAGGGAAATTGAACTTGATAAACATATTTCCATAATTTTAAATAGAATTTAATTTTTTTAATGAGTACTTTTTTATTTTTGGTAATAAACGTTAGGGTAAATTGGGGTTTATTTGGGGTAAAGTGAAAGATTTGTGTAAAAATGACACATAAACACCTCTAGATATTATTTTTTTTTAAGATAGAAAAAATTGTATTATCATAAATTTTATGTCTCTTCCATTTAGTTCCACTATAACAAATAAATGACTTCATATAAATTAAATCCTTGATGCAATTCTTCGTTTGTTCCTCCCCTCACTTATATAGGGAATCTCTTCTCATCCTATTTTCTAAAACATTAAGCACTCTTGTTTTGATAATCCCTACCAAAAAGCATTCATATATTTATTCCCAACATTCTTTATCTATTGGTATTCTCTTTAGACCATCCTAATAGACATTAAGTTGTAAGCTAATGGTGGTCTCTCAAAGAAGGGGTAATAATCATTATTAATTATTTAAATGTTCATTTAATATTATACATCCTATAAGCCTATTGTATCCATCATAAATTAATTAATACAATCTAATAAACATACATATATGTTTTTATAATTACGATTCAACAAATTTCCCTACTTTTACATGAAATGAAAAATTAAAGTAGCACTTGTGTGTATATTTAGACTACCATATCGATGAAGATATATTTTTTATTTTCAAACACTAAGATTAATGGATGTTTATTATGATGTAATTAATATGTAATATGATATTTATGACATAATAATACTCCTGAATTAATAATATCTTTTATGAATTCTAACTTTACCATCCATTAGAAATTGATAACACCGCTCATGTGTGTGTTTAGTGTACAATCTTCAAAAAGTGGTGTAAGTTTATTCATTTTTATTATAAATTCTTTGTATAGGGATTATGAGTCTGGAATGTTGAATTGGTATTTACATTTATTTATTCCGTTCACCAAAAAATTTAAACCAAACATGTTTATATGTACAGACTACCGTCTCTAGGAAGTGATGTAATTATTATCCAACACCTCTTTTTGTGAGTGATAATAAATGTTTATAAATTGAATAAATATAATATTTATGAAATTATTGACAATAAATATATTATAAAATAATGACCAACGTTTGATAGACAGATCCATAAAATTGATACATTCATGGATAATTGATAATATTTACTCCAATATTTTTTTTATTAAAGAACTTATTAATACAAGTATAATTGAAAATTATAATGTAATTATACATAGAGAGTTATTTAATAATTTGGTATTTAATAGACTTATAATAAAATAGTATTTATTTTTCTATAAGATTCAACACGTTCAAAGGAAGAAGGAACTTGAGGTGAGGGATTTATGATATGGCCTCATTTATTTTTTAGTTATTCCATGTTAAATTTCCATTAAGGGAAATTATATGACACATATCCTTTAAATAATATATATTTCCTTCCCTTATGTTATGTTTTGGGGTTTTCATATTTTCATTATATATTCTTCTATTTGGTACTTAAAATAATGGAGAATATATTTCTATTAAAAAACTAGTCTTCTTTCTATTTTTAGTCAGAAATTTTTATCTTACATATCCTTTTTCTCTTAAATGACTTTATAGAATGTTTCTACTATGATATAATGATTTTTCCAATACATTTTCAATTATATTGTAGATTCTCAACAATGTGATAAAATTTATATTCTATTATTTCTCTAAAAGAGCATACATTTTAACTTTTTACAAAAATGAAAAATGAAAATTTTCTTTAACATTTACTATAATAACAAATTTTTATGTTTTCATTACCCCTTATTCCTTTAAATATTACTTATACATGATTATATTAATATATTAAAAGAAAATTTTTTTCTTAAAATTCTAGGAATTGTATTTTTTGAAAAGTTACCAACAAAAAATGGGGTGTTTTCTCTTGATTCTCAAATAATATGTTAAATTATTTATAAAATATATTCTTATCAAATGTAAACATCCATTAAGGATTGTTATCGTTCACAAGTGATATTATTTTATAATAAAACCAACATTTTTTCTTGTAATATCTAAATATTTTTTAAACTAATATTTATATAAAACCCATTTCATTCCCTCAGATTAAATATGTGATGATGAAAACATGATCAGATCAATGTTGTCCAGGGAAATAATATCGATTAATTATGATTATGATATTATTATAAATTATATAACCATCCATTTTATTAGTTATTGTGATATTAATATATCATTAGATGATAATGATAAGCATGGTCAAGGTTGTGAATAGTTGTGTTACCATTTTCATATGTTAGAATGATTTCTTCTAGACACACTCTCAAGATTTTACAATGAAATTATTATAATTACCTATATTCTTATGATTATGATTATTTTACTCTTGTGATGACATCTGCATATGCTATAACTCTTGAATTATGATTTAATCTTTAAAACTATTTGTAATAATTCCATAGTATATGAGTTGTTGTTAGAGTCTTTAATATAATTCTTTTTAGGTATGAATATTTTACATTGAGAACATGTAATTAATTAATTTATCATAACCTTATAGTATATCTAATCTCAATTATGATTGATATCTCTCATGTTTATCCATACTAATTATCTGCTATCAGTCTTTCTTGTGTTTCTCTTCTATTGGTTTAAATAGAAGGTCCTAAGTACGATTTTCCTATAATGTTAAAAATATGAAAAATATTGATAAGAGATATTGAATATTTTTCATACATAATTTGATAATGAATATATTGTCCACAAAAATAAACATTTATTGTTATGGAGTGTATATTATTTTGACAGGTATTGAATATTTCCCTAAAATGATGTAATATTTATATATATTATGCTCAGGTCACCTCTGTATGTATCATATATAGGTTTTGTAATTCGTATAGATTATGTTATGATATGAGTATAAAACCTATAAAAACATATGTTTTAGTAATATTATTAAAGTATAAACCTAATGATTCATATATTGATTATAAGGTGTTATAAATTAGGGAATCTGAATAAAGATTTTTTAATGAATACTTACAATATTTTTTATTTCACTAAACATATGTTCTCTATTTTTTGTTATAAAAAATTATTGGAATAAGAAGGAATCATGAGATATATGAATGCGATAGGAAATGTAATGAACATCCACCTGTGAAACAAAATTTATTTTGATTTTTGATGTAATGTATTGTGGATATTCACACACAAAAATTAAATCTATCAGAAATAACATAAAAAATTATGAGATTCCATATAGTACAATGAGGAAGAAATATTCCTTTGAGTATTTTATAAAGTGACATCTACCCTCTTTCTATGGGTATCTTAGCGTGCTATTTTCCCTGAAATCAATAAAGGTGATGTAAAAATATTTTTCATTCTTCGCTATTTATGTAATGTGAATGTTGTTTTAATAACAGAGACCCAACACCCGATACCCTAGACAGTGTGTCTATTTTTAATTAAATTGGAATTATTACAAGGAATCAGATACCAAACGATAAAGAACGTAGTATTCTTGGTAAAATAGATACATAAAAAAGTGTTATATTGCAAATCACCATTATATTTAAAAAATAATTTTTTTAATATTTCTAAATAAATAAATTTTAGTATAACTTTGAGATATCTTGTAAATCCATTCATATCTTTCATAGTATGTTTTTATTATTCATGGGGAATAGAATATAATAAGGGTGAGATAAAATGATTTATAATGGAAAGCTAGATTGGAAGAAATAATGAATCAATGAGAAAAATAAATATTAAAATTTAAATAACTGAACACACATAAAATGTAATAAAATACCTAAATAAGAGTGTATAAATAGTACAGAAAGGTAAAAACTAGAAAAACATTCAATTAAAATAACATGATAATGAAAAAAATGGGAAGGACAGAAATTAAATAGCATGCCTTCTAAAAAAACAAAATATTAAATTTATCCATAGATATGTCAACACAAAATCTCATGAATGAATAATATCTAAATCTGAATGATGTAGGTGTTTAATTACTGGATACCATGATTCTGTGGTACATGGAACCAAATCCATTAATACATGTCACAATACATCTTTTCTATCTGGTAAAAACCCATCTAAAGAGGATATCTATATAACTCAACACATGAGACTATCTATTCATCGAGGGGATATGTATAACCATGAAATAACAGTGTCACACCTATCAAAAAACACACTACATATATTGAACCATCAATTTAACAATGCTCCTTATCAAAAATAAACATTAAATTAAAGGTATAGATTTATAAATAATTCCCTAAATAATCAAATAATATTAAAAATAAAAAAAACTATTAAAAACTTAAAAGGGTTTCAGTAATAATCATATCCCTGAAAAGTGATTTTGATACTTAGGGGAAATTCAATATCAAATGATCAATGAAAATTAATTATTTCAAGGGGACAAAAAGAAATCAAATAAGTGAATGTGGACACTCTACTTGAAAAAATAAAAAACAAACCCTTCCAAAGGAAGCATAAGGATGTTATCCTCACCAAATATCCCAAGCGATATAAAAATAAATCATTTTTTCATTGATGAAATAAAATAATTACTTTATACAAATACATGATTAAAACAAAATTTTGTTTTGAAAAACCATTTGAAAATAATAAAAAATTTAATATCTATATTCAAAAAAATTTCATTAAAAATAAACATTTAACCCTTGAAATGTAATATTCATTTAAGTGATAGCATATGAACTCGTAAATTTCATACATGGAAAAAGGAAACATTCCTTTTGATATGTAAACATGTTTATAAAAATTAATTGTTAGACAAGTGAAAATAATATTTATTTGAGAAAAGTGGTCAAACAAAAAATGATAAAAATATTTTTATCAAAATAATTTTAAAAATATATTTGAAAACATTTTAATAAAACATGGTTTTTAAAAGAAATTGGTATCTAACTAAAGGGATAAATGAAGTAGGGTGTTCTTTAAAATTTTAGTAAATATTTACTACCAACGATTGAAAAAATAGTACAAATAAATAAATATTTTATTGAATAACCATTGGATAATAAAAACATCAGTTGAAAAATGATTATCTAATTTTCTTAAATGGAATTACCATTAAAATTTATTGGTTTTATTATTTATGATAATAATATTTAGACATTTCAAAGGGTCCCACACTACATTAAATTTTTTTGAATAATAATCCTCACTAAGGAATAAAATTAAAAGAAAATATTAATATAAACAGAGTGAGAAGATTAATGATATATAATATAAAATTGTAGTATATATATCAGGTAAATCAAACAGTGTTCATAACAACAAATAATTCTCAATGGAAGGAAAATTCAGATGATATCCCTTACCATGCATTTCATTTTGGATAAATATCCTTTTAATTAATGTATCGTAAACATATTTTAATTTTATTACTTATTGATAACATTTTTCATTATTTTAATTACATTTATTTCAATTATTACAATGAAATATACAACAACTTAAACAATTATGTTTACGTCGATTGTTTTGAAAAAATTCAGCTTATATCTAAAAATCGTATTCGGTTGGTCAACTAAGGTCAAAGGGGTTACTATATAACATCAATAGAATAATAATAATGAAACCATTACTATATTTATAAATAAATTATAATTTTATAATAAATAATTAAATATGGTAATGATAAATGAATCAACGTTATAATCTAGGAGGCGGTTGGTCATGCATATGCTTGAGTAACGTAACCATTTCTCAATGAACGTTATGGAAAGAATGTATGTAACACCATATAATTCAATAATGATAATTATACCATAAATACCATGTAATTTAATCATATATAATTATATATATAATTTTTATTATGTAAAAGTACTCATATCGTTTCGGGGAGGTGGTAGTCCACACATCTGTAAATGGTATTATCACTTTTTATGTGTGTGAATGGGTAATAATGAGAATGATATATATATATATATATATATATTAATTTTTTAAAATGAAATTGTGTCGTTAATATTATATTTTTTTATGTTACACATTTTTAATTTAAACCATCATTTATACATCTCATCTATAGTATGGACGAATCATATCTTTTTCAGGGGGTCCTAGTCCACACATCCACAAATGAGGTTTTCCTTTTACCCAAAATAGATAGTATAAATATATGAGTTATAAAATAATTGTAGAAGAATAATAGAATTAAAAATATCATATATATCATATCTGAATAAATTTTACATCACATTTTCCAACATGAGATATGGTAAAGGAAAAAAATAAACAATCCTTATTTTGTGAGGTGGTAGTTTATCATACACGTAAACAATATATTTGTTATCCATTAGATGGAGTTGTGTGTATGTTTATGGAGAAACCATAGCATAAAAAACACTAGTATATTTAGGATACATGTTTATTTATACTGTTGTCAAATAATATGATTTAGAGGACTGGATATGTAACACCCAAATATTTCATAGTACATTATTTTTTCAAAGTAATTCAGTAACTTGCACTACAAGAAACACCGAGTTCAAGAACACCACGACTTACCAAACATTCCATTCAAAAGAGTGTAGGAATAGTATTAACCAAATTTTAAACATTATATAATCCTTATAAATTTAAAATCCATATTACAAGTTTCTTAGACATAATAAAAAATTAAATTCATTTTTTTAGATAAAAGAAGAATTTGTTAAAAAAATAAAATTTAAGCGCCTTTTAATGGAGAACACTTTTTAAATATAATATTTGAAACTTTGATATGTTAAATTTTACAAAATTTACTTCTTCTTGAGAATCAGGACATAATAATTTAGTTTTAATAAATTTTTGGTGTTTTTTTGATAACATTCATATGTGGGTGAATAGTAAAAAATACAGTATTTTAATTGAAAACAACTTTTTATATCAAAATATTTTTCAGTGTTAAATTATACATTTTAATGGATTGTAAGTATATATAGATTAAAATTTTACCATTTAATCCAATTTTATTCATTGGAAATAATTTGACTTTTAAATTGAACATTTACAAGTATCATTCTTTTGTAAGTTATTATTTCATAAAAACACGCTTTTTGGTTTTGACAACATGCATTAATTTTAAATTAATAAATGAAACTTATATGTTTTTAATTTGGTCAAATAGAATTAATTTTTTAATTCAAAATATCAATATTATCTTAGGGTGAAATATTGGTTTTTTTATGAAAACATACAATTTTTGATGAATGGTGAAAAACATTGAGTTATTGGTTAAAACCGTGTTTTTTATTTAAATAATTAATTATTTTAATTTATTTTAGGTCAAAATTGAAAAATAATACCTATATATGTTAAATATAATTCATTGATGTCATTTTTTAATAAGTTTAGATATATTAAAATTTTATTAAACTTTATACCATCTTTTACCAACATCCTAGGAGAATTTGCAAATTTTCATAAAACATAATTTAACCATTTCTATGAGTTAAATTTCAAAAATACCAGATAAATAGTTATTCTCAATAAGTAAAATGTTTTTCAATAAGATAAAAATAATTTTTGGTGTATAGAAACTTTTGACTTTTATTTACCGCGGTTAAATGTAAATAGAGTAATTCAAGGTAAAAATAATATTATAATAATAAAAAATTACCTTAACACTTGTTCGAACCTTATTTGATGAGTCATGGCCAGCCATGGGAAACCTTGGGTCTATTTTGGAATCCCATGGAGCCACATATGAAGGATAATGACACTTTATCTTAATTAACATATAGTAAAGGTAAAAATGACAAAAACAATATCATCTAGAAAATCAATTTTTACAAGGGTTATATAAGACATATATTCGCCTATAAATATTAATTCGAAATATAAAAGGTTTCCAAAATAATGGTAATTTATTTATATTTTCTAGACATTAAATAATTTATTTTATTTATGACAGAATTATGATGAAGTAATTACCTTATTAATGAAATATTAAAATAATTGATATTATAAATATCCAAATAAATGTAATTTAAGAATTTTTAAGAATTAAACTAATTTTATAGGTTAATATGACCTGTTGTTGTTGATTAAATTAATTTTTTTAATTAATAATGCTGTTATAAATTTAACAAAAACAAAATAGAAAATAGTGTCAAAATTGACATAAAAGAGTTTTTAAAACAAATATTACATTATTAATTTATATTCTATTTCTAAAAATCTATGTTTCAGCCAAATGCCTTAAATAATATTATATATGTCATTAATGAACCACTTGGGGTTCTCTTAGATTTTTATTGTTTAGTTTATTAACTATATAATATAAATATACAAAGTGAAATGGTAAGTGTTAAACTAATCAACTAAGAGTTAAATCTGAAATATTAGTTTAATATAGTGATCCAAACCTATCTAAAACATATTGGATGAGTATTTCTCGACCCCTACACACCATATCCTCAAAAGAATTTATTTTTGAGTCATTATAAACTGAAAATTATTTTATTATAAAATAATATTTCAAGCTTTTCTAAAGGTGCCTCTCACCCTCTTATAAATGGGTACTTCCCCTTCTCTCAAATTATCATCTTAAATGACATTTGGTTCGGCCAAAATCTAACCAAATATCATATTAACTATCCTCCATTTACCCTAGAGGAATTACTTTAGTCAGAAAGAAAACCTAAGGATACCATTTGATCAAATCAAAAGGAAGAACCTGAAGAAGAGATAAATATTTCATCACCTCTTTCAAGTTCTTTTGTTCTTCAACTTCTTATTTCCTTGTTTTTTTCATTATAAGATAATAAATCCAGTATCTTCTATATATTTTTATGTTATTATAAATATTTTACAACCATTTTCATTATTCTATAACTCCATTGAATGACATGTCCCCATACTTGCGTAAGTACGGATTACCGTCTCAAAGAACTCCATGAGATTCATTCCACATCATAACCATTCAAGAATATATTTCATTTTATAATTAAAAATAATGTTTAAAAACTTGATATAATTCAATATATGAATAATAAAAATCCCATATATAACAAACATGACTCACATAATAAATAATATAAAGTAAAATTAATCATTTAACACCTGAAATGATGATAATAATAAAATATCATTAACAAAGAATTATTAGAAGATCATATATGATATCATAAATATGTATATGGTTATTTTATAATTTAATATCAATTATTTAACTATTATACAAGTTTTTAACATACCCTAGACCAAGGAAAAGTTTATGGTAAGGGTTAATTCTAAAATCTATTCATTATCTAAGGTTGTTTATACGTTATTATCTACTAAGACCTCCTTTTCATCCACATCTATATTTCTTAAAATTTATTTCAAAATATTTTTACTATTTACTAGACAATGGGTTAAATTAATTTATACCCTTATTTAACCTTATATGTTTTTAAAGGAATATTTCCATCATTTTCCAAACAAGGTACATTAAAACCTTTTCGTCAAAATTAAGGTAAGAATGTCATTTTTGACTTATACGGTGGGTGCGGCTATTTTACCCCGTTAGAACATCATTGAAGCTTCCCTTATAAGATTATAAGAATATTTTCAAAATAAATTTCTTTATAATTATGTGACTCTTAAATGATTTCAATATAAAAAGAGGTATTTCCCTCAAATAGTTCTGATTTCATCTATTTCAACATCCATTGAGAAATTTTACACTTGTTTGAAGTTGATTTATTATGATAAAAATATTCCATATTGTATTTAAGGTTTTTTGATATGATTGACTATGGATGAGTTATTATTATTTCATTTATTGTTTATGGTTAAAATATTTACATTTAGTTTGATAGTTTTAAAATGAATTTTTATGTTATATTTCAACCTCTTATTAAGATGAATGTGTTGGACTAATATGTTCCGGGTTGGGGACTGGTAAAAGTAAGCCCTTCTTATTGTGGTCTGGTTACAGCAGACCCTCCGGGTTGTAGTCTAGTTAAAGAGGCCCTCCGGGTTACAGTTCGGTTAAAGAGGCTCTCTAGGTTGGAGTCTGGTCATAGAGGCTCTCCGGGTTGGGGTCCGGTTACAGTTAGCCCCTAGGTCCTAGCATGAGGCCTTAACACAGAAATTATAGATTGGGACTATACATTCCAAAATTATGAAATTAATTATTACATGTGATTATTTTACTAGTAGGATATCCATTTTCTGGTTAATATGGTAATTTTTTATTTATTTTTTCCATATTTTGTTCAATTTTATGTTTAAAATGCTGTAGTTTTTACTACACATCTTGCCATAAATGTTTATAGCTTCCAGAAAACTATTTACCCTTACTGAGCATCTGAGATCACCCCTTTCTTATGCTTTATTTTCCAGGAATTACAAGAAGTGTTTTATATTTAAGATGCAGGTTTAAGCTAAGGGAACAATAGAATACTCAAAGGATTATTTTTTTTGTGTTGTATATTGGAAAGTGTAATGTTACGTTCATGTGTGTAATCTATTTTCCAAGACTGCTAAACTGATCGGTCTTTCAAGACTTGATTCCTTGTAATCATACAAATATATTAAAATAATGTACTAACTCTAGGAATCTTGGGTTGGGGAATTATAGTTGGTACCAATGAGACATTAGGAATTACCATAGAAACTACATTTATATAAACTCTAATTAGAGTAAATTACCCTAAGATAGACATTGAGGATTATTATACAAGAACTTCATAGAATTTTGGTAAAGTAGATATTTTGTGAGTATTCCAAGAAAATTCAACTTTGTCTTGATACGATCATGTAGGGGTGGCTCTGGCATAGATGTACCTAGGTTAAAACTCAAAAACACCACTTTGAGTTGGACTCAATTGGGAACCGGTGCACAATAATGGGCCTTGCTGCACTCTTGGTTACGACACTCCTAGGGTATATGCTTAGGACAATTCTCATTTTCTTTACAAATAATTATGAAGGATTTAGGAGTATATACCTCCTCAAAGAAAATATTTTTATGATTATGGATTATATCCATAAATTGTTCAATTCATGTTAGGTATTTTACATGTTTGGAATTATTCATTGCAATTCATAAACTGAACTAGTGTATACCATTGTATAGAAATTGTGACCAGTAGAAGGAATGTAAACTTCAACAATACATATGATCCAAATAGTAAGAAGGATCATATCTTTCACAGTATTAATCCAAAATTTAGAAGGGGAATAGTATTACATGTATTCTCAACATATGAAGAAATAATATCATGTGTTAATAAGATAATTAATGAATTCTCTATGTCCTATGTCTTTGAAGGGAAGTAAGAGAAGAAAATGATAGAAGAGAGAAAGATGGATAAATTTAAAAGGTAAAAAAATAATTTTCTCATATGTGATAACTGTAGAAAGAATCGCCTTGGTAAATGCTTGAAGGGAATGTGACTTAGTTATAAGTGTGGAGAAAAATGACACCAAGTACGTGATTTCAAGAGTAAGAATAAAGTTTCAAATAAATAATTCTTCATCTAAAAGGTGTTGAGACATTACGCAAATCAATTTCCTAATCATCAGTATATACCTTAAATGATGATATTGGATAATATTCAAGCTATGATACGACCTCAAATGAAGAGGAATGACTAGTTTTCCTATGTTGTTATTATAGAATTATTTCATATGAGTGTTGTATTAATAACATATTGGTTATATGAATTATAGAGATAAATAAGGATTGTACTTCTGTACAATTTTATTGAGAATTTTAGATTATATGGTTCTAAGAAAAGTGAGTTAATAGTAAGATACACTTTATGAAAAAATACATTGTTAATGGAAATGTAATCCTTAATATGGTCCTAATAAAGAGGTAGTGATTTTGGAATAAGAGATGGTTGATTTGGATAAATTATACTGGATATTCTTGACTTCCTTGGAACCAATGAATAGTTTTTTTATTTCATGATTTTGGGAATATTCAATATATTTGGATATAAGGAATTTATCCAATATTATGTGAAGGATAAGGGAGAATGAATGTAATAAATATGGTTTTATAGAAATTTAGGGTGTTTACATTTTTTAAAATAATACATGATGAAGGTGTTCACATGATATTACATGGAAAAAATGATCTTCATTGTGATTAAATTCCTTATAAATTTTGGATTGTGAGTTTGGATAGAAGTATGTTGGATAAGTCTATTCTTTGGAATGGATTGTGTTTGTAATTGGATACTTTTTTTATGTTTTTTTGGATTTTTATAAAAAGGAAAACACAAAGACCTTATGAAAACCCATCACGTCGGACAAAGCTGTGGGATTTGAACCCACAACCATAATGCGATAGGGATTTGTCGCCTACCACTGGACTACATGAAGTCCCTGGATTGTATAATGCAATTTATTTTTTTAAAGGGTCTGATAGGTGAAGTATAAATTATTATTTTTTGAATCCTATACTAATAGGATAAATAGAATATATTTTATGTTATATTACCTTTTAGATTGAAAGATGAGTTTTTGGTAGAAATCAGTTTAAGGATATAACTCAACATGTAAATTATTTATATTTTTTTCTAGTATTTTATGAAGAAATTAATACTCAATCAATAGGTAAGGGATCTTAAACCTAAAAATGTGTTATTCTAATACCTCATGTTTTATTGAAACGATGATTTTTTAAATCATCATAGATTGATGGCTTTGAGGCCCACAATTTTGCAATTATTTGTGACTGATGACCTTAATCACTCCCTAAAAATATTTATGTTTTTCATCAAATTATGTGTCTCTAATTTCCACCAATGTTCTCTTAATTGAGATCATAATTTGGTGGTGATATTTTCATTCCCCTTTTCCTCTTATTAAAACTAAATTTTATTAACATAATTTCTGTTGTCAGTTTTCCCACAAAGTTATTTTATTTTTTCAACCTTTTATTTTCAAAGAACAATTTCCAATTGCAAGGATGAAATTTATTGAAGGTGGGAATAATTTAAGACCCCATGATTTCATAGTACGTTATTTCATCAATGTAATTAATAAACATCCACTACAAACAACACCGAGTTCAAGCGCACCACGACTTACAAAACTAGCCGTTTAGAAGATGCTATGAATAATATTAACTAAAATTTGAAGTTTATATAATCTTTATAATTTTAGAATCTATATTAGGAGTGTCTTAGACATAATTAAAAAACAAATTCATTTTTTTCTAACAAAAGAAGTATTTTTTAAAAAATGCAATTTTACTGCCTTTTAATGGAAAAAACATTTTTAAATCCTTTATTTGAAACTATTATATATTAAATTTGAAAAAAAAAACCATATTATTTAGAATTAGGACATTATAATTTAGTTTCAATAAATTTTTGGTGTTTTTCTAATAACTTTCATATTTGTGTGAATAGTAAAAAATAATATATTTTAACTGAAAACAACTTTTTTAATCAAAATATTTTGTAGTGTTAAATTATACATTTTAATAGTTTGTATGTATAAATAGATTATATTTTTAGAATTTAATCCAATGTTATTCATTGGAAATAATTTCACTTTGAAATTGAACATAAACAAAAATCTATATTTTGATAGTTATTATTTCTTAAAAACACACTTTTTGGTATTGACAATGGTAATTAAATTTAAATTAATAAATGAAACTTCTATGTTTTTTTGGTAAAATAGAATTAATTTTTGAATTCAGAATATCAAAATTATCCTACGGTGAAATTTTGTTATTTTTCTGAAAACTTTCAGTTTTTGATGAATAGTAATAAAAACTATGTTATTGGTTAAAACTGACTTTTAATTAAAATAATTATTTATTTTAATTTATTTTAGATCAAAATAGATAAATAGTACCTATATAAGTTCAATATAATTAATTGGAGTCATTTTATAATATGTTTTGTTATATAAAAATTTTACTGAACATTTTACAGTATTTTACCCACCTCCTTGGAGAATATGCCAATTTGTATAAAGCATAATTGTATTGTTTCTGTGAGTTGAATTTCAAATCTCTGAGAGACATGGTTAACCTTATTATGTAAAATTTGGTTCAATAAGATGAAAATAATATTTTGTGAATAGAAAATTTTGAATTTTATTTACCACAGTTAAAGATAAATAAGGATATTCAAGGTTAAAAAAATATTATAATAATACAAAATTACATTACCAATTGTCCTAAACTTATTGGATGAGTAATGGACGACCATGGGCATCGTTTGGTCGATTTTGGGTCCCCAGGGATCCACTTATGAATGATAATGTCACTTTATTTTAAATAACTTAACGTAAAGGCAGAAATGACATAAACAAATATCGTTTAGTAAATCAATTTTTACATGGAGTTATTTATGTCATCATTTTGACTATATATATTTATTGAAAGATAAAAAGATTTCCTACATAACTGTTTTTTATTTTATTTAGACATTGTAAAGCTTAATTTATTTATGACCCAAAGATGATGCAGTAATTACCTTATTAATGAAATATTAAAATAATTGATATTTTAAATATCCAAATAAATGTAATTTATGACTTTACATGAATTTAAATAATTTTATAGGTTAATATGACATGTTGGGGTTGATGAAATGAATAGTTTTATAATGAATAATGCTATTATTAATTTAACAAAAACAAAATAGAAAATAGTGTCAAAAATGAAATAAAACAGTTTTTGAAACAAATATTATATTATTAATTGATATTATATTCCTAAAAATATATGGTTTGGACAAAGGTCTTAAATAATATTATATAATTCATTAATGAAACTCACGAGGGTCAGTTGAATGTTTATGCTATGTTTATTAGCCATATAATATAAAAATATAAAGACACATGGAAAATGTCAAACTAATTAACAAAGATTTAAATCTCAAAAATGAGGTCAATAATGTGACCCAAACCTATATAAAATCTATTAGTTGAGTAGTTTTCGACCCATACCCACCTTATCCTAGAGAGAAATAATTTTTCATCCATTATAAACTGAAAATTACTTTTAAAAAAAATAATGTTTCAATCATTTCTTAAGGTGCATGCGCCCCTCTTATAAAGGGGAACTCCCCCTTCTCTAAAATTCACATATTCAAAGCCATTTGTCTCAGCCAAACCCTGCCCAAATATCCTCACAAATATCTTCCCTTAATTATAGAGGCCTTTATATAGTCAGAAAGCCATCCTATGGAGCTCTTTTGATCAAATCAAAAGGAAGAACCTGAAGAAGAGGTAAGTATTCCATCACCACTTTCAAGTTATTTTCTTCATCCAATTCTTCTTTACTTATTTTTTAAAATTATAAAATAATAAATCCTATATCTTCTATATTCTATGATGTTATTATAAATATGTTACAACCATATTCATTATTCTATCGATCCTTTGAATGACATGTCACCATATGTGCGTATATACGGATTACCGCCTGCACGAACACTATGAGATTCAGTCCCCAGCATAACCATTGAAGACTAATTTTCATTTTTTGATTACAAATAATGTTTAAATACTTGATATCATTCTGGATATGAATAAAAATATCCCATTCCTAACAATCATGACTCACGTAACAAGTAATATAAAGGAAAATGAATCAGTTAAAACCTGAAATGACGATAATAATAAAATATAATTAAAAAAAGATTTATTAGAAGATAATATATGATATCATAATTATATATATGGTTCATGATAATTTAATAAAAATTATTTGACTATTATACAGGAGGTTAATGTACCCTCAACCATAGAAAAGTAAAAGGTAAGGGTTAATTCTACAATCTCTTCATTTTTTGAGGTTGTTTATACGTAATTATCTACTAATACCTCTTTATCATCCACATCCATGTTTCTTAATATATATTTCAAAACATTTTAACTATTTACTAGACAAATAATTAAATTCATTCTCAAATAGTTTTGATTTCGTCTATGTCAACATCCTTTGATAAATTTTACACTTGTTTGAAGTTGATTTTCTATGATACAAATTTCCATATTGTATTTATGGTTTTGTGATATTTTTTACTATGGATGAGTTATTTTTATTCTATTCATGGTTAATGGTTTAAATTTTGACCCCTCGTATTCTAGTTTAAATACGAATGTTTATTTTATATTTCAACCTCTTCTTAATATGAATATGATGGACTAGTATGTTCCGGGTTGGGGACCAGCAAAAATAAGCCCTTTGGGTTGGGGTCCCGTTACATAAGACCCTTCCGGTTGGAGTCCGGTTACAGAGGCTCTCCGGGTTGGGCTCCACTTACAATTAGACCATAGGTCCTGGCATAAGGCCTTTACACATAAATTAATATTCAGTACTATACATTCCATTATTATGAAATTAGATATTACATGTGATTATTTTAATAGTTTAATATCCAAGTTCATGTTAATATAGTAATTTTTGATTTATTTTTTCCATATTATGTTCAAGTTTATATTTAAAAGGTAGTTTTTTTTATTTCACATGTTGCCTTAGAATTTTATAGCTTCAACTAAATTATTTATCTTTACAGAGCATCTAATGTCACCCCTTTTTTATGTAATATTTTCTGAGGATACCAATAAGTTTTTTATATTTATGATGCAGGGTTAAGTTATGGGAACAATGGCATTCTCATAGGATTATTTTTTTGTATGTTGGAAAGTGTAATGTAACGTTCATGTATGTAATCTATTTTCCAAGACTACTAAACTGATCAGTCATTCGGGATATGATTCCTTGTAATATTGCCAATGTATTAAAATAATGGACCGACTCTGGGAGTATAGGGTTGAGGCTTTACAGGGTAATGTAAATAATAGTAGAGAGAATAAGTAAATATGTTACCTCTTAATCAGGTAACTCATTTTCATTTCCACCGTACTAATTAAATGGATTTCCTCCTGAAAAAATTAAGGATTCAAGAAGGAATGTAGTTATTTTTAAAAAATATTGGGGAATATATTTTTCAAGGCAATTTTTTAGATAGTTATTAGGAAGTGGTATAGACGGTGGCCTTTTATAGGGAAGCAAAATGACTCAAATGGTATTTTAGAAAACAAGTTAGGTGTACCCACATTTTTCAAAAACTTGTTTATAAAAAATCATAAAAATAGAATTATAGAAGGTTTATGGTTTAACTAGTGATATAAAATATGTTTTGGAGTAGTTTATATTACATTTAGGACCTTAAGATCAATGTCTAGTCCCTTACTTTTATTAATTTTATCGTATTCATTGTATTTAAATTTAATTACATATAATAATAATTAAAAATATTACCTTATATTAAATTAAAAATTATTATTATTAGAGATATGGAATATATTTATCTTAATTGAAATCATATAAGCATCCTAAATTAATTTAAAGTTAATCTTGTAGATGGGATGAAAATGTGTGGTTTTATTGTAAAAAGGACTGAATGTTTGTTATATTTTTATAGTCTATTCCAAACAAAAATTTCTTCCACTAAAAAAATTGGATTAATTGATAAAAATATGATCTAATTAAACTTTTAAACCAATTAAACGTATAATTTTACCTCATAAATAAATTTAATGAAAAATCATTTTGGAAATAAAATTTTCTATTTATTCACAATTTATTAAAAATAAATCCTCAAAAAAATACCAAAAATCAACCCTAAGATGAATCTTATGTTTATACTAAAAATATGATGTTCATTTTGAAAAATAAAATTTATAATATGGTAAAAAGTGGATTTATAATATGTTCTCAATTAAATACAGATAAAAATACCTTATAAAAAATAATAATTTTATATATAATAGGGTTTGTTTTCATCTTAAGACTATCAAATATGTTGGTTAAATATACATATTATTCTATTGGACTATATACATATATAAAACACTAAAATCACTCACTAATTATAATTAATTTAATATTTTACTGTAATTCAACTTGGTGGGCATAAAAATAATAATATTTTCATTTATTTTCAATCAAATCTTATATTCATTTAAAATTAATTTGAAACCAAAGAATTCATTTTATATTTGTATGAAATTTAGATTTTCATAAGTTTGTTATTAATTTTAATAACTAATAATAAAATGGCTATTTTATATTTTATTATTTTAAATAATAATATTTAATAATATATTGTTATTTGGATAAACTCAGTCTTACATATAAATAAATCTAACTTAGTGTTCACTTTAATTTCATGCTCTATTATATATTGAATTTATTTAAAATAGTGAATATATTATAAATTTAAAGATATTTAGTTCCCTTACATGATTAGTGTTGCATGTAATACATGCTATTAAATACAATGTTCCAACTATAGATTTTCGGTGTGTGAAATTCTCTCCTCCTTAATAAAAATTCTTACCAGCAATTTAAAATTGATCTTGGTAATATGTTTCTTGATATATCCAATGTTCGAAAACCTGCATCCTGAGTAGAGTTCATAAGAAATCCTTTAGAAAAGATTTAATGTTATGTACAATGGTCACATGGAATAACATATACCTTGATATCTAAGTACAGTAACATTAGTGGAATGTAGAGATACATACTTGGATGAAAAACGTAAATATTTATAGGGAGTGATTGGGGTTATCCATCAGTAAAAACTAAATTTCTAGAAAAATATTTATGTAATGAAAACATTAAATATGAGATGATTTAGAATTACATCAACTCAATATAAATGTAACACCTGACCCCAGAAGCCTGAAGACGGTGAATTATTTTAATAAATTTGTATGATCACAAGAGATCATGTCCCGAAGGAATGATTAGTTTAGTAGTCTTAGAAAATACATTCCATACATGAATGATACATTACACATTCAAATAGAAAAACAACATAAATAATACTTTTATGATTCCATTATTCCTCGATCTTAATCATGTATATATACCATGATACACTTCATGGAATTTTGGGAAAGAAAGACATAAGATAAGAGTGAGTTCAGATGCTCATTAAGGGTAAATATTTTTGAAAAAGATAGAAACTTTTAAGGAGAAATGTGTAATAAAATCAATGGCCTTTTAATCATTAACATGAACATATTATGGAAAAAATAAAACAAACATTACCACATTAACTTGCACATGGATATTTTAATAGTCGAATAATCACATGTAATAACTTATTTCATAATGAGGGAATGCATAATGTTCGACATCATAACCACATAGTCAAGGCCTCATGCTAAGACAACAAATAAAAATTTAGTCAAGGCCTAGTCCCAAGACACTAGTCTGTCTCATGAGACCTACCGATGCATCAAGGGGATATATTTGTCCCCATTCATCACTAACTATGTCCAATTAATTCCTCATATGAAAAAGGGTGAAACATAACATAAGCATTCGTACTAAAACTTCCATACGAAATGTCAATACATTAACCATAAAACATGAATGGTATAAAAATAGAAAATACAAAGTCAAACATATCATAACTCATTAAATAAAATATGGAAAATTCTGTTATATTAAATCAACTTCAATCATAAATTATATCAAACAATGAATGTTGACATAGCTGAAAATAATCAATAAAACTCTTTGATAAAATTACACCTTTTCGTGAAATCAATTAAAATTCACCCAATTTAAAAAAGGAAGTCATCTAAAATAGATTTTTGATCAATTATTTCCATACTGCTTTGAAACTTTTGAATCAAATTAATACTTTAATCCAACCATGTCTATGTAAATAAATCCCTAAAATCATTTAGAAAACATAGAAATTTATTAAAAATATAAAAAAATAATTAAAAACATTTTAAATGATGATATCGTTAAATATTAAATTCAATAAAACCATAAAATATTTCTTTTTAAAACATGTTAATGAAACATAGACATAGTTGATAAATATGTCCCAGTAGATACTTACAGATAAACAATCTTGGATAATAAGTAGATTGAGGAAATAACGATTACTTTGTACTTTCCTTTAGTTGAGGGTACATTTAACCACATGTATGGTAACCATAGTACGTTATTAAATTATAACAGAACCATATTAACATTTATGATATCATATATGATTTATTTAGGACTTTATAATACACATTTTATAATAATTTCCATTTTAATGTAAAAGTTTTTGTGTTAATCGCTTTCTTTATCGTACATGTTTTAAATTGTTATTATTGATTGTATCATGTAGATCATGATTTACCTACTACTAGAATATATAACATGACATATATATCATATATATTTAGAATATAAATATGTATAATAGATAGATATATGAAATGGAAACACCATTCATGGAGACGGTAGTCCATAGGTACGCATGAACGTCGTTTCTGTTTTCTTATCGTATAGTATGAATGTAAGTAAAAAAATATATTAATATATATAAATATATATTATTATAGTGGAAATATTATTTCATATATATAATGCTCAATAAATATATATATTTTTATTAAAAAAATATTGAATGATGATCGTTCAAAATGAATCTCATCACGTCGTGGAGATGGTAGTCGTAGATACGCATGAGTGACAATATCATTTTACCGATGCAGAAACAATGTTTAATTTGATTTTATATTATATATTCATAATTATTAAATTTTTATATTTATTATTTACATCAATTATATTTATTATTATACCCATCCATATAATTAAGTGTTTAAAAACAAACTATGCTAAGATGTGGATATAGTAAGTCGAACGTACGCACCTATAGTGACATTGTCAATCATAGGATGGGTAGAATATTGAATATTATTCAAACATATTTATAATAAAATAATTTTATGTATAATTTATGGGAGTTATTATTTTGTTATGGAAAAAATAAATAAATAGGAAGTGGAAGAAGAAAATAACATTTAAAGAGGTGATGAAATAGTTAACTCTTATTCTGGTTGTTCCTATTGATTTGAACAAAAGTGATTTGTAGGTTGTATTTATGGTCAATTTAAGGCCTCTAGGATTATGTCAAGATATTTTTTATGATATTTTAGTAGGTTTAGGTCGATCCAAAAGGCTTTGGAATTGTTAAATTAAAAGAAAGGTATGTACCCTTTTATAAGAGAGGTGAGTCTCACTTTATGAAGAGCTTGAAATATTATTTAATTATAAAATTATTTTCAGTTTTAAATGGCTAAAATGGATTTATATAGAAGTTAAAATTTACAGGGGCCCAAAATCACTCAACTAATTGGGTTTTGATTATGTAAGTTCACAATATTAACCTTATCTTTTAGATTAAACTCTTAGTTAAATAGTAAACATTAACCATGTCTTCTTGTATTATTAAACTATATAGTAAATAAACATACTAAAAACATCCAAGAGAACCAAAAGTGGTTAAATAATGTCACATCTAACATTATTTAATTCCTTTGCCTGATCATTAGATTTTTAATAATATTATATCATTTAATAAAATAGTATTTTTTTTAAAAACTCATTTATGTCAGTTTTGACACTATTTAGTATTTGGTTTTTGTTATAGTTATAAAAACAAGATTACATAAAAAAATATTAATTTAATAAACACCAACATGTAATATTAACATGTAAAATTCGTTTAATGCATCAATATTCTTAATGTACTTTTATTTAAATATATATAGAATTGAATATTTTAGTCTTTCATTAATAATGTAATTATTGCTTCATCATTGTGGCTTAAATAAATATATTTATTTAATGTATGATAATTATAAATACAATAACATGATGTTTAATATATTTTTTATCTTTATAATCATTATTTATTGTATAATTTTTCTTATGTATAAATCTATATTAAAAATGGTTTAGTTTATAAAATTTGAATTTAACACATTTAACACTTCGTTAAATAAAATATAACATATGTCCTAATCTAATATAACTGGATAAAAATGACCATATTTTTGTCCTAAGGATTATTTTCTTCAAAAAACACTTATACAATAGAATTATTAAATTTGTTATGGTAATTATAATATCATTTTTCCCTTCAATTACACTTTCTACTTTTAATTATGGTAAATAAAATTCAAGAGTTACTATTAAAAGAAATTATTTTCATCCTATTGATTTATATTTTACATACTAATGTCCACCATTTCTCTTAGTTTATTGAAATTCAATTAAAAAGGTGGTAAAATTATATTTTATTCAAATTTTCAAATGTGCCTAAAAGGTGGGTAAAAAACATTAAATAGTTCAATAAACTTTTATAATTTAATATTATTATAATAAAAATTCAATAAATTACATTAGAATAATAAATGTATTATATATATATTATCAATTTAAAATAAATTAAATAAAAATATTAATTATTTAAATAAAAATTCAGTTTTAAACAATAACGTGGTGTTTTCACTATTCATCAAAAATTTAATGTTTTTAGAAAAAAACAAATTTAATCGAAACTAAATATTTATGTCCTGAATCTAAAGCATAATTTAATTTAATTAAATTGACTACATTAAAGTGTAAAATATTGGATTTAAAATGGGTTCTCATTAAAAGGTGGAAAATTGCATCATTTTTGAAAAATACTTCTTTTTTTGGAAAAATTGAACTTGTCCTTATATCATGTATAAGAAAAACAATATATGAATGTTAAAATTAGATAGTATTTATATATAACTCAAAATGTGATTAATAATATTCACAAATACTTTTTAAACTACTATTTTGATAGGTCTTGATGCACATGAACTCGTGGTTTCATGTAGCGCAAGCTATTGAATTACTTTAAAGAGATAACGTATTAATTATTCTTGGGGTGTAACATTATTTCCTCCATCAATAAATTGTGTCACATAATTTGAAATTGTTCTTCAAAAATATATGGTTTAAAATAGAACATACTTTTGTGGAATACCCACATCAGAAATAGGGTTAATGAAATTTATTCTTAAAAATATGGAAAGGGAAATTAAAATGTCACCACCAAATTAGGATATCGAAGAGGAGAACATTGCTAGAAATTAATGAAAAATTATTGGATAAAAATTTTTATATTTACAGAGATTTATTGTGCTCATAAATGATATTTAAATGAACAATTAATGTTAAATTGAGGTCCTCATAGTAATCAATCCATGATGATTTAAAGCATCATCAGTTCAAAAAATCATATGTTTTTAGGATAAAACAATTTTTTTTGATAATTTTTGTTAGAAGATTATGGATTAATTTTCTGTCAAGATCAGAAATAAATAAAAAATACTTGATTTCATTACCATTCATAATCATATTCTCATAATTTGGTAGTGCCTTGATCTATTTTTATTTCATCCCTTACAGTAGGAAATGAATGATCAAAAATTATTTTTTTACGCTTAAAAACATTTGATAAATCATAATATGAACAATTATTCCCTTAATCCTCTAAATATTTACTAAAAACCAAAAAATTTTGTCAAATTAATCAATAAATCAAACTTTAACCTCAATATAAATATAAACTGTTCAACTTACTCTTTTCCAACCTTTAGACTTAACCAAAATACTTGTGTCCAAACTCATAGTCCAAAACTTTATAAGGAATGTGAATGTAATATAATGAAGATCTATTTTATCACATAACAACATGTGAATACCTTAAATATTTATTCTATTAAAAAATGGTAACAACATGAATTACCATAAAACATTATTTGAATAGGTATGTACATCCTTACACCTATAAACCATCTAATACTGGATATACTCCTTAAATCCAGAAATTTTTTAATCTCCCAAAATGATGGAATAAAAAAACCATTAATTAGTTCCAAGGTATTAAATAATTTCAAATATACATTATCCAACACAATTATCTCTTATTCGAAAATCACTACCTTAGTATCAGGATCACATTAAGGATTATCTTTCTCTCAACAATATATTTTCCAAAACATTTGACCCGTTATTGAGTCACATTTCATGGTACCACACAATGTCAAATCCTTAAAAAAATAATACTGCAATACAATCTTTATTTATTTCCATAATTATTATAACTCGTACATCTTTAATAAAATAATCAAATGACACAATTATTTATTATCCAAATAAGAACAATAATCATTTCTCTTCATCTGCGGTAGTATCATCACTTTATTATTATCAAATAGCATCATTTGGGGTATACTATGATGATTTAGACATTGATTCATGTAGTGTCCCAACTCCTTTCAGATGAAGCATTGTACATTTGAATCCTTTTTCTTACACTTCCAAACATGAACATTGGGTCCTTTTTCTCCACAATTATAAAAAAATACCATTCCCTTAATGAATTTTCCAAGGAGATTCTTTACTAATTTATCACATGTGAAAAAGACCTCCATTTCCTTCCTCCCTTTATCAATTTTTTCTCTACCATACTCTTCTTTCCGTGCTTCCATTCAAAACAAAAGGACTCTGAGAATTCTTTACTTATATTATTAACACATGATACTATTTCTTTATATTGAAAGAATATATGGGGGAATATTTACCTTATAAATTTTTTTCTTGAGACCATGAACGATATGACCCTTCTTACCCTTCAAATCATGCGTGTTTCCAGAGTTCTCATTCCTTATACTAAGCAACATTTATAAATGAAGATATATACTACGTTAGATCATATCATAATGTATAATCCAAAAACTAGGAAAATTCTCAAAATTAATTGAATATTACCACTCATGTAGTTTAATTATCCATTAAAATGGTTTCTTTGTTATCATATTTACTCATTAATCCATTATAATGATTTTTAAAGGAAATATGAATTATCCTAATTATATCCCCTAAGAGTGTCAAACCAGGTGCGCAGTAAGTCTAGTTGTCATGTACCAGGATTACCCAGGTCATGCCTGAAACTCCATGTTAGAGTTTTCACTCCTAGGTACATCTATTTCTGAACCACGTACACTTGTATTATCCAAATAGGGATGTATTTCTTGGAAAAACCACCTAATATATACATTACCAAATTATTTGGATGTTTTTCAATACTAATCCTAAAGTTATATCTTATATTAAGGTTTCATAATATAGTTTATCTAAATATAATTTCCACGGGTATTTCTAAACAAAATATAATTCCAACTGTAATTTCCCTAACCCTAAATCCTGGAGCCAGTGTAATATTTTAATACATTGGCATTATCATAAGAGATCACGTACTGAAGGACCAATTAGTTTAGAAGTCCTGGAAAATAGATTACATACATTAAAATTACATTAAACATTCAAAAATAAATCACAATATAAATATTCCTTTATGAATTCCATTATTCCCCTAGCTTAACCCTAAATATCAATCATAATACACCTCTTGGAATTTTAGGGTAGAAAAACATAAGAAAGGGGTGATCTTATACTCATAGTAAGGGTAAATAATTTAGAGGAATCTATAAAAATTTGTTGAAAGATTTTTAATAAAAACAACAGTCTTTTAAACATTAACTGGAACAAAATAAGGAAAAAAATAAAACATTACAATATAAACATTAACATATATATTCAAATAGTACAATAATCACATGTAATAACTAATTTTATATGGAGGGAATGTATAATGTGGATATCATAAAAACATATTCAAGGCATCATAATAAGACTAGAAATAATTTTTTTTTCAATCCCTTATACCAAGACACTAGTTTGTCTCATGAGACCCACCGATGCAATGAGGGGCTATATCAGGCCACACCTATCACTCACTAAGACTAATTCATTACTCATATGAAAAATAATGAAACATTATAAAAAAATTCATGTTAAAACTAGTATATGAAGATTATAAACTTTAATTATAACAATGAATGATATAAAAATAGAACATCCAAAATAAAACAAATCATAACTCATTAAATACAATATGGAAGACTGTATTATATTAAATCAACCTCAATCAAGAATAATATCCAATAAAGGATGTTACCATAGTTGAAAATAATCAATAAAAAACTTTTAGAGAATTAACCCCTTTCATGATATCATTTGAATGTTGCACTATTTAGAAAAGATGTTATTTTTAATAGATTGTTGAATCAAGGTTTCCCACAAAAATTTGAAACAGTATAATGAAACTAACCCTTTAAAACAATCATGTCCACATAAATAAATCGTTAAAATCATTTTGAAAACATGGACATTAATAAAAACGGTTTAGATAAATAAATATTTAATAATAATTAAAGTTATTATCTCATAAAATATTTAATTCTATAAATACTTAAGAGATTCCTTTTTAAAACATTTTATTGAAACATGGATATAGATGGTGATTATGTCATAGTATATACTTACAGATAAACAATCTTGTATAATAATGAGATTGAGGAAATAACCATTACCTTGTACTTTACCTTAGACAAGGGTATGTTTAACATCAGGTTTAATGACCATAATATGTAATTTAATTATAAAATAATCCTATTAATATTTATTATATCATATATGATTCATTTATGTCTTTATACTACCCATTTTATTATAATTTTCATGTTAAAGTAACATTCCATGTAATAATCACTTTCTTTATTGTACCTGTTTTATCTTTTTATTCATGATTGTATCACATAGATTATGATTTAACAACATAAAGAATATGAAACATCATTAATATATCATATATATTTAGAAAATAAATATGTATAATATGTAGATATATGAAATGTAAACACCGTTCATGGAGACGATAGTCCATACATACACATGAATATTGTTTTTCTTTTCTTATCATATAATATAAAAGTAAGTAAAAGACAATTATTTAACTACATAAATATATATTATTAAATTATAAATATTATTTCATATATATCATACTTAATAAATATATATATATTTTTATATTAATTCAAGAATGGTGATCGTTGAAGATTAATATCATCGATGTGTGGAGACGGTAAGTTGTTAGTATGCACGAGCAAAAATAACATTCTATAGTAGGTGAAACGGTGTTTAATTTGATGATATATTATATATAAAGATTCATTAACATGTTATATTTATTATTTAAATCAATTATACTCATTATTATACCCATTTAAAGAATGAAGTGTTGAATAACAAACTACACCAAGACATGGATACGGTAAGCCGTACATATGCTCTAATGGTGAAATCATCATTCATAGGATGGGTCTAATAATGGATTTAGTTGTAACATATTTATAATAAAATCAAATTATTTTAATGGTACTTGATTTATTAATTTATTATGGAAACAACAAATAAAGAGGTAGTGGAAGAAGAAAAGAACTTTTAAAGAGGTGATGAAATAATTTCATCTTCTTTGGGTTCTTCCTTTTGACATGAACAAAAGGGTTCATTAAGATGGATTTATGATAAAATTAAGGCCTTTAAGATAAATTGATGGTAGTTGGGAAGATATTTGAGAAGGGTTTTGGTGAGATAAAAGGCTTTGGAGGTGTGAAATTAAGTGAAATGAAAGTACCCTTTTAATAGGGAGGTGGGCGTCACTTTAGGAAAAGCATGAAATATTATTTTATTATAAAATAATATTCGGTTTATAATGGCCCGAAATTGATTTATTTTTAGGATATGGTAGGCATGGGGAGAAAAACTATCAACCAATAGGTTTTATACAATTTTTTGTCACCATATTAAACTTATCATATAGATTAAACTCTTAGTTAAATAGATAAACTTTACCATGTCTTCTTGTATTCTTACCCTATATGGTTAATAAACATACAATAAACTACCTACAGAACATAAAGTGGTTACATAATGACAAATATAACATTATTTCTTTCCTTTGGCCGAAACATAGGTTTTTAGGAATATTATATCATTAAATAAAAAATTATATGTTTAAAAACTCATTTATGTCAATTATGACACTATTTAGTATTTGGTTTTTGTGAAAGTTATAACAACATGATTACTTTGTAAAATATTCATTAAATCAACCCTACAATTTAATATTAACATTGAAATTTTTTGGATTTCATTAAAAGTTCAAATTTACCTTTATTTTAATATTTATAACATCAATTATTTTAGTCTTTCATTTATAAATTAATTACTGCATCATCCATGTGTTATAAATAAATTTAATTATTTAATGTCTAAAAATTAAAAATTAAATACCATGATATATGAAATATTTTTATCTGTCTAATTAATATTTATAGTTGAATTTGTTTCCTATTAATCTATATTAAAAATGGTTTAGTTAATAACATTTTAATTTAAACCCTTTTAACACTTCTTTAGATAAAATAAAATAAATGTCATAATCTAATCAATGAGGATAACAAATTATCATATTTTCTACTAAGGTTTATTTTGGTCGATAAAAACATATCCAAAAGAATTAGGTCATGTGTTAGGGTAATTATAATTTCATTTTTACCTTTAATTACCTTATTTATTTTTAACCATGGTAAATAAAATTTAAAATTCACTATTCACAAAAAACATTTCATTCTATTGAAACACATATTACATAATAATGTCAACCATGTCACTTGGATTTTATAAATTAAACTTAAAAATCTGTAAAATTTTGTTTTATGAAAAATTGAAAATGTGCCAAGAAGGTGGGTAAAAGACGTTAAATAGTTCAATAAAATTTTATATATCTTATCTTATTAAAAAACGACTCCAATAATTTACATTAGACTAATAAAGGTATTATGTATCTATTTTTACTTTAAATTAAATTTGAAAAAAATAGTAATTATTTAAAAAAATTGGTTTTAAACAATAACGTAGAGTTTTCACTATTCATAAAAAATTGTAGGTTTTAAGAAAAAATCCAAAAATTTATTAAAACTAAATATTTATGTCCTTCTTATAAATAAGAATATAATTTCATTATATTTAATATATAAAAGTATCAAATTTTGTATTTAAAAAGGACTCTCCATTAAAAAGTAGAAACACTGCATTTTTTTTAAAAAATACTTCTTTTATCAAAAAAATTGAATTTTTTAATATATTATGTCTAATAAATAAAAATAATGAATGTTAAACATATATAGGATATATATATATAAATGAAATTTTGGTTAATACAATTCATAACCATATTTTAAAAAGCTATTTTGATAGGTTGTGATGCGCTTGAACTTGGTGTTCCTTGTAACACAATGTATTGAATTGCTTTAAAGAGATAACGTTATATCAAATAATGGGGTGTTACAATAAATTAATTTATTAGAACATATTTTTCTTTTTATGTCATTTTCCCAATGTTGGGTAATTTTGTTACTACTTTATTAGATAAGGAAATAGAATTACTTAATATATTATATAAAAACAATTTTATCATATTTCAATTCATAGACGAATTTACAATTCATCATAAAATTAATTTTTATTCCTAAAGCACATAAATACACATTTAACAGATCATAGGGCCCATAAAAGAGTGAAAAATCTAAATATTTATCTCTATGTATTTTCCAAAACTAAAACGTTTATGAAATTAATCTCTAAAAAAATAAGTTACACTACTAGTTTATCAATAATATTTATTCACCATATTATTTTACTAAAAATAATGACATATTCACCAGGAAATTGAATAGGTCACTTGTTAGTGTAAAACCCTTGTCATCCATCAGTCATGGGTTCAAGACCCAGAGCCTTATCAGACATGATTAGTTGTCACCCTATCATACAATTTATCCTTTTCTAAAAATATTAATATAATTTTCAATAAAAATATGATATTCATCATTGAAATTAAGTTAATCACTAAATAACCCATTAACAAAGGTTTTTAATACAATCCAAATACTTAAATACTTCATCAATTTACTTCCACAAAAGACATTCTATGATCTATGATTTATCCATAATATCATTATCTAGAATTATAAATCATGAAACACTATATTCAATCTAAAACAAATTGGGTTTTACCTAGATTACTCATTGTCATTATATATTAAAATCATTAATTATTTTTTGGAAATAAAATTTGATTTATCATATTTTTATCTTATGAGAGTGTCAAACCATGTTGCATGTAAGTCCCATTGTTGTATACAAGGTTACACCATGTTAGGCCTATAACAACTTGTTGATTTTGTTACTCTTAGGTATATTTGTGCCATAACCACAACAACTTGTACCAGCCATACATGGATGTATTTCTGGGAAGACCCACATAATCATGACATTACAAATATTCTAGGTCGTCCTTCTTCACTTAAACTCAAATTATACATTAGGGATATGCTATCTTTTCAATTTTTTCCTAAATCTAGTTCCCAATATTTATAATGAACATCCTATTATAAATATTTTATCAACCTAACCCTAGAAATCTTAGGTATGGTGTCTAATGATATTTACATTGGCACGATTTCAAGGAATCGAATCCTAAAGGAATGATAGTTTAGTACTCTCGGTAATCCAAATATAAAAATGATTACTGTATTACAAAATACTACACTAATTACAAAATAATTTTTTGTTCTTTATAAATAAATTACATTAAGGAAAACTATAATTTATATATTAAATCCATGTATATCTTCCAATGTACACTTCTTGGATTCCTATGGAAAGAAACATAATCAGGGTGAGATCAAATTAACAGTAAGGAAACAATATAGTGGATGTAATAAGGAATCAATTATAACAGTAAATATAGAATGCTATATAAACTAAAACACATTACATGTTATCAAAAAACAGAAAATAAGTTCTTAAAAAATATGGAAACATAATAACTGGAACACATGACATTAAAATAAAAAGATAAAGAAAAATAAATATGGAAAGCTAGAAACTAAAATATATGTCTTCTAAACAATTAAAAAAGAAATATATCCACATATATGTCAATGAAAAATATTATGGATGAATAATCAATGAAAATAAATAGGGTAAGTTCTTAATTATTTTATGCTAGGTTTCTGCAGCACATGGAGCAAGTGCCTTCGTCAAATTTTACAATACAATTTAGTTATTTGGTAAAAAAACATTTAAAGCATCTAGCCAACTAACTCGTCCCATGATACTTTCGATGCATCGATGTACTAACTATAATTAGGACCCACCCATGTCATACATTCCAAATTAATTCCCAATATATTCAATAATTAATTTAACATTATGCCTTATCAAATATCTATATGAAATAGAAGATATTGATTTTTTAATATTTTGAAAAAAATCAATGAAATATAAATTTAAACACCATTTAAAAAATGATATCATGTTATTCAATTTATCATGTCCATGAAAAATGATATGCATACATAGTGGAAATTCACGGTCAAATTATCATAAGTAATTGAATATTTCAATGGGAATAAAATGGATCACAGAATTGATTGTGAATAATATTCTTATAAAAATTAATAATTAACCATATAGATTAAGGATAAAGATGGTATCAACACAACATATTCTATGTAGAGTAAAAATACTTTTTTATGTCATATATAAAATAAAATAATAACTGAAAAATTATTTCTAATTAAAATCAACTTTTTTTTGAAAACCCACTTGAAAATACATTTATTTTAAATATACAGTTTAAAAAAAATATTATTAATAGAAAAAATATTAAAAATTTCAGGTTTGTTTCAAATAAATGAAATCATATAAATCCATACATATCGTACCGGGTAAAAAACATTCCCTTTTCATGGTAAAAAGGGTTATAAAAATTACTTGTTCAGAAAGAGGTAATAAGATTCCATTGAAAATATTGGTATAAGAAAAAATGGATAAAAATGGCTTTACTAAGTCATTTTAATTTTTTTTAAAATTATTTTAATAAAAGATGGTTTTCAGAAGACAACATGTTCTTTTATTGAACAGAGTAATGAAGTTAGCTTTTCTTACAAACATTTTTAAATCAAATTAATTTATGAATAGTGAAAAATAGTATAAATACATTAAAATGTTCAAGAATAAATAGATAATAATATAATTATTTATTTAATATTGTTTATTTAATTCCCTCAAATAGAAATTCCATTGAATTATTATTATTATTATTATTTTGGATAATAATGATTAATCATTCCAAAGTGTCTCATGCAATATTGAAACATTTTAAATTATAAGCCTCTAGAAGGATTAAAATTAAAATAAACTTATAATCTCATGAGAGTAATTATATTCATGATATATCATGAAAATCTTTAGTTTATACACCATTCAAAAGAGGCTAGTTGAATGCCAATGAATAAGTCTCAATGGAATGTAAATTGAGATGAAATCCCTTACCTTGAATTTAATCTCAGGTGAATGTCTTTTGACATAATTTATAATAAACATATGTTAATTATCTACATTATTGAGAAACTTCTTGATGTTTATAATTACATTTATTTCATTTATATCAATGTTTTATACAACTATATAAAAAATTAATTTTACGTTGGGAGTTTGACCAAATTTGTTTTGTATGTCAAAACAAAAACATTGGTAGGACAACTATGGTCAATGGGGTAAATATATTACATCTCAAGAATAATAACCATGTAATAATTACTATATTTATAATTCAATTATACATTTAAAACCAAACATAAAAAATGTTTATATAAAATAAACAAACATTACAATAATTGTGACGATAGGTCATATATACGCATAGGAAACGTTCCCATTTTTCAATTATCATTATGGAAAGAATATATGTAACGCCATGTCAATAAAAAATGTTATTTATTTAAAAAATAACATTTTATTTTATCACATATACTAATATATCTAATTATTATGATGTAAAGGGATTCACATTGTGTTGAGGAGGTGGTAGTCCACATGTCCATGAATGATGTTATCACTTTTTAAGTGTATGAAAGGGTCACTAAGCAATGATACATATTATATATCCAGAAAAGTAATTATGTTACGAATATTATATATATTCTTTATGTATTATTTATTTAATTAAAACCATCGTTTATACATTCCATGTATAGTGTGAATGAAACATATCACTTTGAGGGGGCGCCAATCTACACTTCCACAAATGATGTTATATTCTTTTCAAAAAAAGAAATGTATAAAGATATATATTATTAGATAATTAATGTATATTAATGGAATAAATAAGTTGATATATATAACATGTAAATATATTTTTCATCGTAATGGAAAATGGAAGAGGCGTTAAAGGAAAATCAATAATAAAATTTTTATAAGGTGGTAGTTTTTTCATACAAGTAAATAGTATGTTAGTTATCCATTAATTGGAGGTGTGTATATGTATATGTCTAAACCATATAGTAAAATAAGATATTATATTTTTGACACTGTTGTTGTTATAATTTCATGAAATATGAATTAATATAGGATCAGATAAAGTAAATTACCATAGAGATATTAAGGGAAAATGTTATCTCTTAATCAGGTAACTCCTTTTGGTTTGCACCTAAGGGATTCAATGGATCGATTATTACACAAAAAGAATCATTAAGGGATTAAAAGAGGGATTTTTTGAATCTATTTGCGTAGATACTGTCCCAACCTGTGTATTTTGATAGGTATAAAGATGTGGGTGTGGTGGTGAAATTTTATAGATAAGGAAAAGGACTCACATTGAATTTATGAAAACAAGTTAGGCTTACCCATGTTTTTACCTAAAAAAGTCATAGACTAAAAAAACAGAATAATATAAGGTGTATGTGATGGGGATCTTTGTCTCAGCGGAGAGATCTCTGGTGCTTTAGGGTTTTAAACCCCAGTAGCGTGTTGGTTGTGATGAGCGGAGGTGTGATGCCCCTCGATGATGGATGTGTTATCAGATGTCGGGGAAGTGTAGATCTGGCAGCTGCGGTTGCGATGTGGTTAGATCTAGGTGCATGAGGAAGGGATCTAGCTTCTGCGGTATAGTGCGAAAACTTCAGCGGAGACTATGGCGGCAGCATGCGCTGGCTCTGATGGTCTATGTGGCGGGTGTTTCCGGCTTCACGATGGAACTAGGCGGGTGAGGAGGGTGAATGATCTCCATCGTCGAGGGATGTCTTCTCCTAGTCGGGGCAAGTGGCATGGTTTTCAGCTGGTGCCAACGAGGGACGCACTTCGGTGGGGCCTCACGGTAGAGGCAGGCGTCAGGTGTGGGAGCAGATGGCCTGTGGGGCGGAGGCACATCGGTCCAGATGATGGTGGTGTTTGTAATTTCAGTGGTTCTTGTGGGTGCCATGATGGTGTGGTCTGCTCAGGTGTGGCGAGTTCGCTCCGCATGCTAGCTGGTGGTGGTGGAATAGTTGGAATGATATTTGTCTTTCTGGTTTGATTGGACTTAGTGGGCTTGTTTTGTAATGGGTTTTGTCCCGCTGGTCCTTCGGGCCATTTTATAAGGCTATATGCCTCTGAGACTTTGTGTTGGGTATGGTTTGGGTTCACCCTTACCCAGTTTAAAAGGGTTTGTAATTTATTTTTATTAATAAAGGGGATTTCCCCAAATATTTTCTATTAAGCAGTATGATATAATTATGTACATTCATTGAGTTTTATATAAGTGAATATATCATTTTTAACCTTTTTATTAATGATTAGTCCCTTGTTAGGCTTAATTTTACCTGAATCGTTGTATTTAATTTTAATTAAATTAACTATCCAATTTTTTTTCCAAAACCAAGTTGTCCATATTAGATAATATCAATTATTTAGATTCCCAATATGGAATAAAATTTTCCAAATTACAAAAACACACGAGCGGTAAAAATTAATATAAATTTAATGCCACAAAAAGGATGACAATGTAGGTTCTTTATATAAAAACGTTTGAAAGATTACTCTGTTTTTATTGTCAATTTAAAAGTGAAATTGATTACATTGACATAAAGTGGATTAATTTATAAAAATATAATCTTATTAAAATTTATAAACAATTAAATGTATATTTTATCCTTGTAAATAAATTATATGAGAAATAAGTTTTGAAATAAAATTAACTATTTTCACTTTTTATTGTAAAATTAATCTTAAAAGAAAAATTCTAAAAATACACCCTAAGATTATTTTTATGATTATATTAAAAAATTTCTGACATATTAAATTTGTAAAATGGTAAAAATTGTATTTAAAATGGTTATTACATTAAAAGGTGGTGAAAATTCTTTAATAAAATATAGTATTTTATGCCTAAAAGTAATTGTGTTTTTATCATAACCCAATAAACTATATTGGATGAATATAAAAATTATTTAATTGGATTTATAATATATATATCACATTAATAACACTCACTAATTATAATTAATTTTATTTATTATGGTAATATAGCTTTGTGAGCATAAAAATAAAAATAATTTGTTTTATATTCATTCAATTATTTTAATCATTTATAATGTAATTTTTACCTATGAACACATTTTATATTTGTGTAAAACATATATTTTCATAATTTTGTTATTAAAATTCATAACTAAAAATTTAATAACAAGTTTATATCTTTTTATATTAAATAATAATATATAAAAATAATTTTTTTTGTAAAACTCAACCTTACGTTTGAGGAAAAATAACTTTCAATTAGCATACATTGTATGCTATAACATATAATAATGTTTTTTAAATAGTTAATTTATTATAAATTCTCAAGATATTATGGTTTTATATGGTTTTTTTTACGTGTCATACACAGCATATATTATATTGTTCTTACTTTATATTTTTGGGACATTACATTTTCATTCTATCATTTCTAGGTTGAATATTACTGCTGTTGATATTCTATCAATAAAAAGAGCAATGAGAAAGAAATAATCTTCATGAAATGAAATGAGTTTAAGTTGATATTATTTATTAAATAATTTCCCATAACTCTTTATACTAAAATGAAAAGGGATATTATTTAGTAGGAATAAAGGGGTTATGTATTGATAGGCACCTAAAAAAATGTTAGATGAATTTCATGGTAAACTTCTATATTTTTCATCAACACTATAAGAATAAGTTTTCACTTATTTAGTATTTTAAAACCACGCCAAAAGGAATTATACAAATGTGACTTCGGTAACTATTTAGTACTCATTCAATGGGTATTGAAGATAGATATAAAGGGTGTGAATTCAAATTATTCTTTTTGTTTCATTGATTAGAAAAAAAATATAGAGCTTCGTGAAATATAAAAATCTAAATCCAATATTTCAAAAAAAATTATAACCACATATATAGAAAATATATGTTAAAAAACACTGAATAATTTTATAAAATTAAATACTAAATGATTCAATTGAAAAAAATGATAACTATAGAGTGAGTGATTGTTGATGAGGGTTGGATAGATCAGAAAATTTAGCATATGATAATATGGATTCAAAAAATTAAGTTGAATATTAAAAATTCAAGGATATTACTAATTTTTGTATATAAATTCCTTAAATCCAATAGATCATTGGGATGGTAGGCTCGAACAACATTCTATTATTGATGATAAAGAGAAGGAATTTTCTATAATAACTGAATTGGACTTAGATAATTATGTGGTGAAAGTTACTCATATAATCAACCATATAATTTTAAATTTATTATATGATTATAGTTCTAAACCCTCATTTATATCTGAAATGTTTTATAAGTATTTCATATCACTTCCAAAATGGTTAGATATTTAATTATTAGTGAAAAGTATTAATGGTAAAGTAAAAAAATTCATGTTTATAAGTCCAATTTGATATATGTTTATGGAAATGATCTTCTTATAAATCATATTGTTATTCATATTATTTAATTTAATGTGATTTTTTTTCATGGATTGGCTTTATAAGAATATAGACTATATTTTTTTGAAGGGAGGCATCATTTGATATTTTGAATCAATATTTGATTCTCTATTAGATCGAGAAAAAAAATTAATGGATGTTAAATTTATTATATGGGTCATAATACCAATTCATGTTGGATATTTATCTCAAATTATTGGAGGGGTACTAAAAATTAAATATATACCTATTATTCATGAGTTTTATGATGTAGTTCCTGGATACTTTTACAGTTGTTCCCTAAATCCCGATGTTTAGTTTTTAATATAACTCATACATGGTGTTATTATAATTTCAAATACTCTATACAGAATGGTCCAAATTTAGTAGTTATAATTGAAGAAGAAACACTTGGAGAATTTATATAAGGGATTCATAATCCTTAGTGTGTCACCATATTGTGACCATATTTTTTAAATAATAATTATGGGTTAAAAAATACTTTCATTGATTATATGAAACATAACGAGACCAATATTAATAAATGATATCCTCTAACAAATATAAATGATCTTTTTTAACATTTAAAATATCTCAATTCTTTTGTAATATTGATCTGAAGGGTAAAAAATGTGAATATAACAATTACAACCTTTAGTATGAGGTATGATTATTATGAATTTATAGTAATTAATTTGGACTAACCAATTCTACAATATTATTCATGGATTAATTAATAAAATCATTATAGATTGCATTAATAAGTTTGTCGTAGTCTTTATAGATGATATTATTATATATTCACTGAGTAATTAAGAGCATAAAAATCATTTAATTTTTTTAAGAACACAATGATACAGAATATCAATTCCAAATTTATCATCGTTGAATTGTTGGCTATTGAATGTTTCATTATTGGGTCTTATAATCACAAATAATGGTATATAGGTGGACCCTTTAATGAGAGAAGTTATTGGGAAATGACTTCGACCAACTATGGAGACTACGATAAATACTTTTATTGGGTTGTATGGATATTGTCAATAATTAAGGAGGTATTTATCATGGATATTTAATCTAATATCCATGCTGACTGAAAAAGGATCCAGGTTATACTTCACAAAGGAATGTGATTTTTTTTCAATGAACTAAAGACATCATTGGTCAGTACGGTTGTGCTCACACAACCCTATATTAAAGAATGATTATTAATCTATTGTGACACATAAATGGAGGGAATAAGATAAATTATAATGAATAATGATATGTTTATATGATATTCCTTATTAAAATTTATTAAATAGTATGACTTCTCAATACATTACCATCATAGGAATGAGAATAATATTTTTGATGATCCCAGTCCGAAAGACCATAGTAGTTTTTCTATGAAGACGATTGAAAAAAATCAAAAAACAATTTATTTGTAGAATATGAATGTTAAAATAAAAATTATTTTTAATATACCTTATATTTATCCAATTAATGTTCAACCATACTTCTATGTGCGTCTTAAAATGGTACATAAGGAATATGTGGAACTATAGAAAAAGGTATTGAATTTTTCTAAGTTCAGCTATGATTGTGATGTAATGATATGGTTTGGAAACCATTTATGTGTTTTGTAAATAATATATTAGAAACAATTTTATATTGGATGAAGATCATAGTTCAATATTTTATATTCATCATAGTTGTATAAATATGTATAGAGATATAAAAGAATGTTGTTTTATGGGAAAACATTAAATAGAATATTGTAGAGTAGATGAAACTATGGCGGGTATGTCAGTATATTAATTATAACTTATATTACTCTAAGTGTATTTTACAACCATTTCAAATACCATATAAGAAAATGAAAAACATCCCCACGGATTTCAACATCAAACCCCCAAAAAACATTTGAAATCTATAATTCTATTTCGAATATAATTTATAACCTTACAAAGTTAGATCATTTAATATCACTAATAAAATAGTTCTTTGTTGATGATCTTTAAAATATATAAATTAATGATGTACCATGGTTGTATGGACTACCACATTCTATTATATTTGATCGGTAACTGAGTTTTATCATGATGTTCTGGATATGTCATCAGTAAGATTTGAATACGGAGTTCAAAATTTGTACTAAATATCGACCTCATATATATGGTTTGGCTGATAGGATCATTAAAACCAAAAAATATATATTGAATTTATTTTACATGTACTTAAAAGGTTGTTGTGATCAACATGTAATACCCAAATAATTTAAATTAAGAACATTATGTTCAATAGTATATAATACATGCAACCCAAAGTCTAAAAGAATAGTAATATTAAAATTCATTTTATCATAGATGTTAAATTGGTGGGAATGAATATTAATATCTAAATAATTATAAATAGCTAGTTTACGATTGTATAAATAAATTTATTGGTTATCAATCAATTAAAATTAATACTATAAATCATTTAGAAGATAAACAGTTCTTTTAAAAAAACTATTTTTATGCACGCCATGTATTTTGGTCTTAATAAAATTTATTATTCACAATTGGGGAATTATTTTTGATTAATTTCCTATTATATATTTAATCAAATGTTTTCTCATTAATCTAGAATTTTTTAGGCAGGTGATAAGAGTAAATCCATTCTTAATATTAAAAGGTATGTTATTCTAAAAACGAGTTTCATCATGTTCAACATATTTCTTTTAAAACTATTTTTCATAACATAATAAATTTATGTAAAAAACCAAAACCATTATTTAAATCATAATATATAAATTATCATTGAGCTATTTTTTAATAATTTTATGAAAACATTAATTTTCAAACAAATAGTGAGAAATACATATTTTTTTTAAAAAAATAATTTCTCATTGTAATTGTTTTAAAAGTTGAATTAACATAAAAAAATTAAAATTTGTTATGTTATATTATATTTAATCCAATTTAGGTAATTTAAATAAATTTTTTTATAATATAATTTGTTTTACTTATGAATACTTTTCTTTTTGAAAATCATTTTTCTATCATATCTACTGCAAATACAAGATATTTTATTCAGATACATTCATGAAATGAAATTTTAAAATAATATATTTATATTTAAACAACTTAATAAAAATAAATATAATTACTTATATTTAATATTTTTTAAATTTTAATATTAAAATATGGGAAAATTAATTTTTTTATGGTTATAATGAGTTTATTGGCGGTTAATCTAAAAATTTGGTGGTTAAATATGGCCTAAAAATGATGTTAATTCCAATTTTAAATCAATTTATTGACTTATAATATCCCAAAATGAAAAATAATTTCATTATTAATAATTTTTTATTAGAATTAATTTTTCATTTTGTATTATTTTGGGAAATATCTAGGTATGTTTCAAGAAGTTCAATCCCTCACTATAAAATGAAACATCATCTCATCTGAAATCCACAATTTTAGAGCCATTTATTTCATAAAATAACAACCTAAATATCTTAATTAAATCACTAACCATGTGCAAGAGCCTATAGATTGATCAAAAAACTATTCCATGAAGGATTTAGGTAGAAACCTATATAGTTTTTCTAATGAAGGTGTATTGTTCTAAACCATGAATTTCTATATTATTTATTCACTTTATATGAAATAAAATCCATAAAATATGTTAAAATAATACTATAAATATACCTCAATTGTTATTTTGTTTATTTAACAAACTCTATTCCTCTCACCCTCCATGAAATGGAAAACAAATCCATTAATTTTGCCTACGGTGGATGACCACCTCATGAACTGATGTAATTTATTTTCCATCCCTATATATCATAAATATATGTAATGATTTATTTAATTACATATATAATATTTATGAAACTGTTAAAAATATTTATTTATAATATCACATCCTCATTAGAACATTCTATTTTGTTGAAAAATGATATTGTCATTCATGCGTATGAGTAGATTATCACCTCTATAACGACCTCAATCCCAGTATCCTAGATTAAGTGTCATAAATTATTACTTTTTCATAGATACATGTTTGGAGGCTTAATGTACAAATAATTTTATATGTTTTTGTAAATAGAGTATATATATGTTCTTGATATTACAATTGAAAACCTAAACTACAACATAGAGAATCCCTTGTGCATCATGATTATCCTAGTATAACCATGCATATCTTTCATAATATACATATTTGCATCCTTAAAAAATATTACATAAGAAAGGGGTGAGAACATATTCTTAGAATAGTTAAATAATATAATATAATCTATCATAAATAATAATTAACTTTTAAGGAAATATGAATAATGGAATAAAAATCCTTTTAAAATAATATTTAGAAAAAAATTGAATGAATAAATCATATAATTACACATAAACATTCACATGTTTATTCAAATAGTTTAATAATAACATGTAATATCAAAAATCACAATGAAAAAATGATTAATTATAGATATCATAAACATAACTTCAAGGCTTCATACATGACACCGTTCATAAATGGATAAAATCTCAAACTAGTTGTCTCATGAGACCTAGAGATTGATAGAGGGACTATAGGGTCACCAACTATAAATTATTATGTCTAATTCATTCCTCATATGAAAAGAGTGAAATATAACCAACCTAAACATTCCTATTAGAAATAGTATATGAAATGTTAATACATTAACCATAAACCATGAATGGTATCAAAACATATCATCCACATTTTACCAAATCATTATCTATTTAACAAAATTTTGATTTACTGTATCATATTAAATCAACCACAATTAACCATAATATCCATAAAATTATGTTTACAAAAATGAAAATAATCTAATAAAATCATTAAAAATTCCTTGAATAAATTTCCCCCTTTTTATAATGAAATTATTAAAAAAAACATCACATATATAAAAGAAAAGATTTAATTTGAAAATAACATTGTAATATTATAAGGGATTCTTCAAAATTTTAATTCATAATGATGGAGAAAAAATCCACTCACTCTATATAGGTTAAAAAACAATCATTCAATTGAAAAAAGTCGTAAACTACCGACATTAGATTATGAAAAAAAGATACAATTCAAAACATTTAATAAAAACTAAAACCTAAGAAAATGAATTTAAATAATTTTAAAATAATACTAATAATGTTTCAAAATATATTTTTAAGAAACACAGACATGGATGATAAATATGTTCTAGTAAATACATACGTATAAATAATACTAAATAAAAATGGGATTTAAAATTTAACTGTTACCTTGTACATTCTTTATGATGAGGGTGATTGGACCTCCTATATAATTGTTAAAATATTTTATTAAATTATAAAATAAATATAACCGTATTTATGATATCATATATGATCCTATTATATCCTATTGTTGATAATATTTCGTTATTACCATTTTCCCAGGTGTTAACTCCTTCATTTTATTAAGTTTTCTGACATGTAAGTGTTGTTTATTAGGAATATTATATATTTTATTAATATAAATAGTTATATAATGTTTATAAAAATTATATTCACTCATTATATAAATTTTTATAATCATTCTTGAATGTTTCATATAGAGAAGAAATCTCATTGCATCATGGAGAGGTAGGTCGTACATACACACAAGCGACAATATGATTCTATTAATGGTAAAATGGAATGAAATTTTATGGTATATTAATTATATAGAATTACTATAATATAATATTTAATTTTTATATCCATTATATACATCATTATAGTTCTCTAACTAAATTGTGATGAAAAAAGAAATTACACCAAAACATGGAGATGATAAGTTGTACGTAAGAACACATGTTCATATTATTTTTCGTAAGATGTATAAAATGAGAAATATGGTTCTATAAAAATCATAATAACGTATCAGAATACATATGATACTAGTGATATTATTTTGGAAAGAAAACTATTTGTTAATATGAAGTAGAAGAAGAAATAATTTTCATGGAGTCGGAAAAAATGATTACCTCTTCTTTAGAGAACCACATTTGGATCCCCTATTAGAAAATCTAGGGATGGTATTTTTATAGTACCATTATTTTTAAGATGTAGATAGTGAATTTGATAATGTAAATTGTAAGGGTTTTTTTGAGAAATAAGTCTCAATGTTCTGTGAGTATGTGATTGAGGAGGTTCATTTTTATAAGAGAGAGGAGGGGCACTCCTATAATCCCTTAAAAATTTAATTGGTAAAAATTTATTTTTGATTTCTAATATATCTACAATGATATTTTTAAAAAATATGATGATTATAAGAATAAATCCTATTAATGAATAATTATATGGTTGTTTTATGAAATATTTTAAAACTTATCATTTGGCATTAACCCTACATTAATTCCTATAACTCTTAACATGACAATATATGTTTTTATTACTTAAGGGTTAATAAAGTTACTATTAAATTTTATATGAAACCCAAATTGATAAATGATGATATATTATCCTTATTATATTTATTGGGAAAAATTTATTTTTTTATTACTTTTATATTTTTTTAATAAGGTAAAATTTATTTTAAGGTTTCACTTATGCCAATTTTGAAAATATTAGTTATTTGTGTTTTTTTTAAATATTATTAGTTTTATATATTCAAAACAAACATATAATATTTCACTACAATGTCTATGATATCTATAAAATTTGTAGGTGTCATTAATTATCTCAAATTACATTAATATTAACAATTTTCATATCGTTATTTTGATATTTCTATTAATAAAACAATTACTGCATCATCATTATGAAAGCCTTTAATTAAATTATTTCTTATACAAATATTAAAAAATTATCGTGATGAAGATAAATATATTTTATTTCAACTGACTAATTATATTAAAATTTATCTTCTCTATAAACTTATATTAAAATTATTTAATTATAAAAAACCGGAGAATTACATTTTTATCTAATCTTTAAATAAAATATAATAAATGTCATATTATTACCCTAGTGGTTTAAAAAAAGATTTCAATTTTAGGATATAGATGATTTTGTTCGAAACCAACTCATCCAATTAAATTATGAAAAGTTCTATGGTAATTTTATAAGATTATAATATTATTCTTACCTTAAATTACGGGATTTACCTTTAACTATGGTAAAAAAATTCAATAGATACTATGCACAGCAAATGAAGATTATTTTATTATACTATAAAAATTATACTAATTATAATAGAATATTTACAGTTTTCCATATTCAATCCTCAAATTTGACTAAATTATGTTATATAGTAATACCAAAGTTGTGGCGAGAAGGCAGGTAAAAGAAACATTCAAATGTTTAATAAGTTTTTATATCTATTTATTATATAAAAATGATTATAATAATATAAATTAGATTAATATATGTATTATGGATATGCTATGACTGTAAAATCCCAAGTATGTAATGAATAATTGATATTTTTATCTATGTATATTACTGAATTAGATAGTGTTTTAGAGGCTTAAAATGAAAATAAATCCAATCTTAAGCATGGAATACACTAATATTTTTAAAAGATTGTTTTACTGCCTTTCGATGGAAAACCATTTTTAAATCTATCTTTTGACAATTTTATAAGATATATTTGTCAAAATAAACATATTCATTATGATTGGGACATTGAAATTTACATTGGATAAATTTTTGGTATTTTTCTGACAATGTTCATTTTTTAATGAATAGTGAAACAATACTGCATTTTAAATCAAAACTGCTTTTTCATTTAATTTAATTATATGATTATATTATCCTTTTAATTGGTCTTAATGTGTAATCTGAATATATTTTAACCATTTAATCCAATGGTGGTCATTAGGATTAATTTAACTTTGGAATTGGTCGTAAACTAATGCCAAACTTTTCATATATATTGTTTCAAAAAAACCCTCTATTTGTTTTGACAACAGGAATTATTTTTAAATAAATTATTGCAATTTATGTGTATGGAATTTGGTAAAATGGATTACGTATTTGGAATCAGAAGGTGCAAAATATTTAATTAAGAATCTTTTATTTTTGGACATTATGAATAGTAACGATGGTAATTATCTTTAATTATCTTGATTAATGAGTAATCAGGTAGTTAAGGATAATAAAATGATATCATAATAATTCAAAGAGTCCACAACATGTTTCCTAAGGCTACGGGTTGTCTCATGGCCGACCATGGGATGCCTTGTGCCGAACCTGGGGGCCCCATGGAATCACTTTTGTGAGAAAGTGACTTTTTATCTTTTTATTTTTAAAGAATGTTAAATGTGACAAAGAATGTATCACCTAAGTAAAATATTTTTAATTTTGTCTAAATAAATGATCTTTTGGACTATAAATTTTCATTAGAAAGCTAAAAAAATTTCCTAAATCATAGTATTTTTTTTATAATTTTTATAATTTAAATAAAGTAAATTATTTATGACATCATGATGATGCAGCGATTACCTCATTAATAAAGGATTTAAATAAAATGAAATGATAATGTAAAATGTATGCACTACACATGTCCAAAACCTATTGGATGGGTGGATTTAGAACCTTTATCACCTGACCCTCGAATTATATCAATTTGGGACCTTTTGAATCCGAAAATCATTTTCAAATAAAGTAACATTTCTTTACTTTCCAAGAGTGCCCCTCCTCTCCTCTTATAAAAGGCCCCCACCTCTACCTCCTTACCCACACTCCCAAAGCCTTTGGCTTGGACAAACCCTACCCATTTTTTCTATACACTTCCCTCTCTTACTCCTTAAAGCCTCACTTTGGGCATAAGGCTTCCAAAGTAATCCTTTGAGCTCAAACCAAAGGGAGTTACCCGATTTTAAGGTAATGTCTTCACTTGAGTCCTTTTGTTTTATTTTGCTTCTCCAACCCCCTAAACTCTTTTTATTCATTTATTTTGTAACAAATCCAGTATCTTTAATATACTATGATGTTTATATAATAAGTATTTGAGCTACACTTAGACACACCTACATATAATGGTTAAAGGACATATTGTTTCTGTGGATGGTGAATTTATGCCTCCCAAAACGATGATTGTTCAACATTCTTTTAACACCTTCAAAGGTGGCCATTAAGATGTCACTATATTTATATATGATATATAATATGTTTATGTTTTCCTTAAGCTTCTGTATTTTTCATTTTGGGCATACCTTTATGGTTTTCATTATGGGTAAACGCGATATCTTCATTTAAGGAAGTGCGGACTACCACCCCCTCAAAGTGATTTTATTCGTTAAATACCATATGTGGGATGTATAAAGGATGGAACTATGATATTATATATGATATTATACTGGAATTATAATATACCTTTATTTCATTATGATTCCATTCTATAAAATAAGAAATACAAATGAAAGTAGTGTCTATGCGTACGTAAGGCTTACCGTCTCCATGAACGGTTCATTTCATTTCTTACCTCTAAATAATTATGTAATATTATAAATGCATGTATATATTGGATATATATGATATATACATAATGATTATAATTCTGGATATAATGGATACATGAACAACTTTTAGTTATAACGGGTTTATTTTTGACTCAAGTACCAATGATCGTTAAAATTTCCGTTATTAACTTAAACAATTACATAGTGTTCATGACAAGGAAATAAGTGATATAAAAGGAATAATGAACATGAAAAAGGTTCTTAAGCAAGTAGAAATTTACTCAAGTTTATTATTCAGGAAATTAAAGAACGATCGAGTCAAGTCATACCCGAGGTATGGGACTTCGTCTCAATCTCCTTTCATTGAGGCATATATTGTTTTATACACAACCTTCTTTTATACGATGTATAAAACCCTTTGAATTTTATGTTTATCCAAAAGGAATCTTTTTTATACGAAGCGTTTTACTAAATGACAAAAGGGAATGTTTTTGTCATACGTATGCGGTGACAACGACTTCTCCGCCGCCGTGACCATTATTTGAGTTTCGGCTTCCTCTACAAGCCATAACTTTTTTTAAAAGGAAAATAAATACCATGTTTTACTTTTCTTTTATTTTGGTATTGAAAATGGGTTTCATAATGTTTTTATATCAATGTGTGGTATTGATATCTTTTGATTGAAAGGTGGAAATGTTATGTTTTCTTTATGCATGTTTTATGTGATACGATTATGTTGAGGTTCTTGGGCATTATTATGAAGACGGGTGGTTCCGTGATAAACTAAGGGAGGGTGAGCCCGATATAGCTCTCCAAAGCATTCTGTAACGCGAAGGAGTGAAACATTAAGGTTTCTCCGAAGAGATTTAGGGAATATATTGTGATGGGTATTCCAAACGTAACCAAGAGGGTTACTCCCTACGTAAGAATGTTATGAATGCCTCAAGTTACCTTTATGTCTTATGATTTCTATGATTTATTCATGATTTGATGAGGTATGTTAATGTTATTATGTTTTATGGGTAAAGTATGATTTCATTCTTATGTATATATGTACCCATGTCTCCTTTCCATATTTTTATATCCCATACTGAGCTTTTTATGCTCATCCCAAGATTTTTTGAAATTTTTTTCACAGGTCAAGTGAAAGGTACATGATATGATTACTGTGTCAAGGAAGTGTCAAGAAAGAATCCATGTTTTATTTTAAATATGTTTCCATTGATGGGAAAGAAGAATACTATCTTTATTTAACCACTTTGTTTATATTTGGATTGTAATGCATGTTTTATGATCTAATTCTCTAAAACTCTAAACCCGAAAAGATCCTCAATGTGTAATCTTGTAATAACTCAAGATTAAGTAAGGTTTAAGGCTGGGTCCTTATAGTTGGTATCAGAGGTCGGTTTAGATAACTTTAGAAGTTAGAATTCTATTAAATTATTATCCAAAAATATTTTTTTAATGGTCAAATTGATGTGATATAGTATTTGGAGATTACCATATTGCTTCATCTAAGACATGTTTGTTCAGAATGGTTTTCCACAGATGAAACATGGAAGTAGTGCTAGGAAGGCATGCAGAAGGAAATAACCTTCCGAATCAGCATCCTGAGATGGTCGGAATTGGAACTGAACAGTTTTTTGTAGTAATGGCACTGTTGACTCAAGCGATAAATAGCGGTGGTATCCATACACGAGATCATCCAGATCAACCGCAGAGGAACATGTCAGTGGTGGAACATTTCATGAGGAAACATCCCCCATCATTCAGAGGATCATCTGACCCTGTGCTAGCTGAAGGGTGGATTAATGAATTGGAGAATATTTTTGATGTCATGGGGTGTTCAGACAATAAAAAGGTTAGTCTTTATATTTACCATTTGGAGGGTGAAGCAGATCAGTGCTGGTTAATGGAAAAAAATATCAGGGACGCTGATGAGATTGATGCTCTCGATTGGGATGAATTAAAAGGTTTGTTTCTTGAAAAGTATTTTCCAAAGGATGTTCTACTTAGGATGGAAAAACAATTCTTGGAATTGAGGCAAGAGGAAGACTCAGTGGCTACCTGTGAAGAAAGTTTCACTCGATTGGCAAGGTATGCTCCAAATTTTATCCGAGACCTTGATAGTAAAATCAATCATTTTTACTCAGGATTAAAGCCAAAATATCGAAGGGAATTATCTTCTAGTGAGTTAAAAAGTTATGAAAATCTTGTTCGATGTGCTGAGAAGGTGGAAATGTAGTTTGCCGATGATCAAGTGTTCTATAACAACCAGCAGAAAAAGAGACCAAGGTGGCAGGAGAAAGGGAAGAATTCTTCAAAAAAGTCTGATGGAAAGAAATCTATGTTTCCAGTTTGTGATAAATGTGGTAAAAGGCATGCTGGGGAATGTCTTCTGAATTCTGGAAAGTGCTATCGATGTGGTAATATGGGACATAAGGCTCGTGATTGCACTGAAAAAGATCAAGGTGAAGGTAAGACCAAATTTGATTTACAGTTAGTGAAATGTTTTAAGTGCAATGAGATAGGTAACTATGCAAACGAGTGTCCGACAAAGATCTTGAGTGATGGGAAGCAGTCAGACTACAAGCATAAAGGGGTGGTGAAATCCATTGCAACTACTTCAGCAGATGTTGGGCCATCAAATGAAGTTGTGTCAGGTACTTTGTTTGCTTTTTCAGATTATTCCAGTGTGTTGTTTGATTCTGGGTCCACACATTCTTTCATCTCTGAAAACTTTTCTAGTAAATTGGGAATACCATCTCAAGAAATGACTCATGAACTTGTGGTAAAAACACCTAGGGGAAATGTTGAGGCAAAAGAATTTATAAGAATCTTCCTATCCTTATCTGTGGAAAGAACCTACTTTCAAACCTTATTGTTCTACCTCTAGTAGAGTTTGATGTTATCCTGGGTATGGATTGGCTCTCTATTTACGATGCTAAGATTGACTGTAGAGCTAAAGAAGTTTCTTTTCAGAAATACTTTCAGTTTTTTTACAAGAATGAACCCGTACTGTTAATAACTTATCAAGAGGCCAAGAAACTTGTAAAAGATGGAAATGAATGTTACCTTGAACACATCGTTGAAAATAAAGGAACTGTTCAGATTAATGATGTGCCAGTGGTAAATGAGTATCCTGATGTTTTTCCTGATGAGTTGCCTGGAATAATACCAGATCGGGACGTTGAGTTTACTGTTGACTTAGTTCCTGATGCTAATCCAATTTTAAAACCCCCTTATCGAATGGCTCAAATTGAACTTTTAGAGTTGAAGGAGAAATTGCAAGATTTATTAGAGAAAGGTTTCATTCGACCTAGCACATCACCATGGGGTGCTCCTGTTTTATTTGTTAAAAAGAAAGATGGTTCAATGAGACTTTTCATTGATTATAGAGCCTTGAATAATGTCACTGTTAAGAACAAATATCGTTTGCCTCATATCGATGATTTGTTTGATCAACTCCAGGGAGCTCAGTATTTTTCAAAGATTGACTTGAGATCGGGGTACCATCAGGTGAAGGTAAAGGAAGAAGATGTTCCGAAGACCACGTTACGTTCAAGATATGGCCATTATGAATTTGTAGTAATGACTTTTGGGCTAACCAATGCACCTACTGTATTCAAGGACTTAATGAATAGAATTTTCCATGAGTTCTTGGATAAGTTTTTGGTGGTTTTCATTGATTATATTTTGGTGTTTTCTAAAATTAAATAGGAGCATGAAAGACATTTAAGGGTTATCTTGCAAACCTTAAAAGAAAAGAAAATGTATGGAAAATTCAGCAAGTGTGAGTTTTGGTTGCAACAAATTTCTTTCCTTGGTCACATTGTTTCTAATGATGGGATAACTATTGATCTTGAAAAAACCAAAGTTGTGGAAGACTGGACAAGACCCACAAATGTAACTAAGATTCATAGCTTCCTTGGTTTGGTAGGCTATTACCGATGGTTTGTTAGAAATTTTTCACGGTTATCTAGTCCAATGACTAAGCTAACTCGGAAGGGTGTTATGTTTATCTGGAAAAAAGAATGTGATGATTGTTTTCCAGAATTGAAAAGAAGATTGGTGAATACTCCAGTTTTGGAACTACCTTCCAGGAATGGTGAGTTTGTTATATAGAGTGATGCTTCATTGAAAGGACTTGGTTGCGTCCTAATGCAGAATGATCAGGTAACTGCTTATGCTTCACGACAGTTAAAAACTCATGAGGTAAATTACCCTACACATGATTTGGAATTAGCTGCTGTTGTTTTCGTTTTAAAAATTTGGAGGCATCATTTGTATGGAGTAAAGTGTGAAATATATACTGATCACAAACGTTTAAAGTATATATTTACTCAGAAAGAGTTAAACATGGATAGAGGAGATGGCTGGAATTAATCAAGGATTATGATTGTACAATTCATTACAATCCGGGAAAAGCATATAAAGTGGCTGATGCTTTGAGTTGAAAAAGTAATGCTTCATTAGAAATGTTTCGTTTGGAATGTGATCCTTTGGTTAAGGATTTGATAAACTTTGGCATAGAAGTTGTTGGTGTAGGAAGTTCTTCTGTTTTGTTTCAGGTATCAGTGAGATCATCTCTATTAGATAGAATCAAGCAAGCACAGAAGCAAGACAGTGAGTTGCAGAAAAAGGTAGAGCTAGTTCAGAAAGGTAAGTTGCCTGAATTCAACATTGATAATGATTGTGTTTTGAGATTTGGGAAAAGATTGTGTGTGCCTTGTGATTCACAGTTGAAGAGAGAGTTGTTATGTGAAGCTCATAGTTCTCCATTTTCAGTTCATCCTGGCAGTACTAAGATGTACAGAGATCTGCGGGAGTATTACTGGTGGGATAGAATGAAAAGAGATATTGCTGATTTTACTGTGAAGTGTTTGACATGTCAACAGGTTAAAGTAGAGCGGCAGCTACCGAAAGGGATGCTTCAGGCTTTACCAGTGCCAGAGTGGAAATGGGAGAATATATCCATGTACTTTGTTGTGGGATTACCGAAAACATCTCGAGGTAATAATGCATTCTGGGTTATTGTTGATCGCTTGACTAAATCTGATCATTTCCTTACTATACGAGATACTTTTTCCCCAGATCAACTTTCCCGTTTTTATCCTAAATAGATAGTCAGGTTACATGGAGTTCCCCTCTCCATTGTATCTGATCATGATCCCAGGTTCACTTCTAACTTTTGGAAAGGCCTTCAGAAGTCGTTGGGTACTAAATTAAATTTTATTATAGCATTTCATCCTCAATCAGATGGGCAGTCAGAATGAACAATTCAGACCTTGGAGGATATGCTACGAGCTTGTTCGATGGATTATCAGGGAATTTGGGACAAACATCGTTCTTTGGTTGAATTTTCATATAATAACAGTTTTCATTCCAGTATACAGATGGCACTATTTGAGGCATTATATGGGAAGCGGTGTCGAACTCCACCTTTCTAGGATGAAGTGGGTGAAGGGAAGTTGATGGGACCAGAATTGGTAGAAGAGATGGCCGAAAAAGTTCAGCTGATTCAGAAACACATGAGAATAGCTCAGAGTAGGCAGAAGTGTTATGCAGACAACATGAGGAAGGATCTAACTTTTGAGGTAGGTGATCATGTTTTTCTCAAAGTCTCACCATGGAAAAGTGTGATGAGATTTGATAAGAAAGGAAAGCTGAGTCCAAGGTTCATTGGACCATATGAAATTATGGAGAGAGTTGGATTATTTGCATACTGGGTGGCTTTACCTCGGAGTTTATCTAAGGTACACAATGTTTTTCATGTTTCGATGTTGAGAAAGTATATGCCATATCCATCTCATGTTTTGAGTCCAGATGTAGTTTAGCTGGAAGAGAAACTATCTTATGAGGAAAAACCGGTCCAGATTCTTGACCACATGGAGCAAGTGTTACGAAATAAGGTCAATAATCAGGTAAAGGTTTTGTGGAAAAAACACATGATGGAAGAGGCAACATGGGAATCTGAAAATGCAATGAGAGATAAGTACCCCCATTTATTCGATAAGTAAATAAATTGTGGGGACACAATTTTATAAAGGGGGGAAGGCTGTAACATCCCATGTAAGTAATGAATAATAGATATTTTTATCTATTTTTATTAATGAATTAGATAGTGTTTAGAGGCTTAAAATGAAAATAAATCCAATCTTAAGCATGGAATACACTAATATTTTTAAAAGATTGTTTTACTGCCTTTTGATGGAAAACCATTTTAAAATCTATCTTTTGACAATTTTATAAGATATATTTTTAAAAATAAACATATTCATTATGATTGGGACATTGAAATTTACATTGGATAAATTTTTTGTATTTTTCTGACAATGTTCATTTTTTAATGAATAGTGAAAAAATACTTCATTTTACATCAAAACTGATTTTTCATTTAATTTAATTATATGGTTAGATTATCCTTTTAATTGGTCTTAAAGTGTAATTTTAATATATATTTACCATTTAATACAATGGTGGTCATTAGGATTAATTTCACTTTGGAATTGGTCATAAACTAATGCCAAACTTTTCATAGATATTGTTTCGAAAAAACCCGCTATTTGTTTTGATAACGGGAATTATTTTTAAATCAATTATTGCAATTTATGTGTTTGGAATTTGGTAAAATGGATTAAATATTTGGAATCAGAAGGTCCAAATTATGTAATTAAGACTCTTTTATTTTTGGACATTATGAATAGTAATGATGGTAATTATCTTTAATTATCTTGATTAATGAGTAATCAGGTAGTTAAAGATAATAAAATGATATTATAATAATACAAAAAGACCACAACATGTGTCCTAAGGCTATTGGTTGTCTCATGGCCGACCATGTGACGCCTTGTGCCAAATTTGGGGGCCCCATGGAATCACTTTTGTGAGAAAGTGACTTTTTATCTTTTTATTTTTAAAGAATGTTAAATGCGACAAAGAATGTATCACCTAAGTAAAATATTTTTAATTTTGTATAAATAAATGATATTTTAGACTATAAATATTAATTAGAAATATAAAAATATTTTCTACATCGTAGTACTTTTTTCATAATTTTTAGACTTTAAATAAATTAAATTATTTATGACATCATGATGATGCAGCGATTACCTCATTAATAAAGGATTTAAATAAAATGAAATGATAATGTAAAATCTATGACCTACACATGTCCAAAACCAATTGGATGGGTGGATTTATAACCCTTATCACCTTACCCTCTAATTATATCAATGTGGGACCTTTTGACTCCGAAAATCATTTTCAAATACTGTAACATTTCTTTACGTTCAAAGAGTGCCCCTCCTCTACTCTTATAATAGGCCCCCATCTCTACCTCCTTACCCACACTCCCAAAGCCTTTGTCTCGGCCAAACCCTACCCATTTTGTCTCTCCGCTTCCCTCTATTACTCTTTGAAGCCTCACATTGTGCAGAAGTCTTCCCAAGGAAGCCTTTGATCTCAAACCAAAGGGAGTTACCCGATTTTAAGGTAATGCCTTCACTTGAGTCCTTTGGTTTTATTTTGCTTCTCCAACCCCCTAAACTCTTTTTATTCATTTATTTTGTAACAACTAAAGTATATTCAATATACTAGGGTGTTGTTATAATAATAATTCTAGCTACACTTACCCACACCTACATTTAATGGTTAAAGGACATACTGTTTCCGTGGATGGTGAATTTATGGCTCCCGAAACGATGATTGAAAAACATTCTTTTACTACCATCAAAGGTGGCCATTAAGATGTCACTATATTTATATATGATATATAATATGTTTATGTTTTCCTTAAGCTTCTGTATTCTTAATTTTGGGCATACCTTTATGGTTTCCATTATGGGTAAACGTGATATCTTCATTTAAGGAAGTGCGGACTACCACCCCCTCAAAGTGATTTGATTCATTAAATACCATACATGGGACGTATAAAAGATGGAACTATGATATTATATATGATATTATACTGGAATTATAATAAACCTTTATATCATTATGATTCCATTCTATAAAATACGAAATAGAAATGAAAGTAGCATTCATGCGTACGTACGGCTTACCATCTCCATGAACGGTGCATTTCATTTTATACCTATAAATGATCATGTAATATTATAAATGCATGTATAGACTGGATATATATGATATAGACATAATGATAAAAATTATGGATATAATGGATACATGAACAACTTTTAGTTATAAAGGGTTTATTTTTGACTCAAGTACCAATGATCGTTAAAATGACCGTTATTAACTTAAATAATTATATAGTGTTCATGACATGGAAATAAGTGATATAAAAGGAATAATGAACTTGAAAAAGGTTCTTAATCAAGTATAAATTAACTCAAGTTTATTATTCAGGACATTAAAGAATGATCGAGTCAAGTCGGACCCGAGGTATGGGACTTCATCCCAATCTCCTTTCATTGAGGCATATTTTGTTTTATACACCACCTTCTTTTATACGGTGTATAAACCCCTTTGACTTTTACGTTTATCCAAAAGGAATCTTTTTTATATGATGCATTTTACTAAATGAAAAAAGGGAATGTTTTTGTCATACGTATGCGGCGACAACAACTTCTCCACCGCTATGACCATTATTTGAGTTTCAGCTTCCTCTACAAGCCATACATTTTTTTAAAGGAAAATAAATACCATGTTTTACTTTTCTATTATTTTGGTATTGAAAATGGTTTTCATAATGTTTTTATATCAATGTGTTGTATTGATATATTGTCATTAAAAGGAGGAAATGTTATGTTTCCTTTATGCATGTTTTATGTGATATGATTATGTTGAGGTTCTTGGGAATTATTATGAAGACGGGTGGATCCGTGATAAACTAAGGGTGGCTGAGCCCGATATAGCCCTCCAATGCATTGGGTAATGCGAAGGAGTGAAATGTTAAGGTTTCTCCGAAGAGATTTAGGAAATATACTGTGATGGGTATTCCAAACGTAACCAAGAGGGTCACTCCCTACGTAAGAATGTTATGAATGCCTCAAGTTACCTTTATGTCTTATGATTTCTATGATTTATTCATGATATTATGAGGTATGTTAAAGTTCTTATGTTTTATGGGTAAAGTATGATTTAATTCTTATTTATATATGTACCCATGTTTTCTTTCCATGTTTTTATATCCCTTACCGAGCTTTTTATGCTCATCCCATGTTTTTTTGAAATGTTTTTCACAGGTCAAGGGAAAGGTACATGATATGATGATAGTGTCAAGGAACTGTCAAGAAAGAATCCATGTTTTATTTTAAATATGTTTCCATTGATGGGAAAGAAGAATACTATCTTTATGTAACCACTTTCTTTATATGTGGATTGTAATGCATGTTTTATGATCTAATTCTCTAAAACTCTAAACCCGAAAAGATTTTCAATGTTTAATCTTGTAATAACTCATGATTAAGTAAGGTTTAAGGCTGGGGCCTTATAATGAATCAAAAAATAAATTTAAATTATGATAATTATTTAAATGAGAATCCATTTTTTTACTATAATAAATTATTTTTCATTATTCCTAAAAAATGAAACTTATCAAGAAAACACCCAAAATTCAATATAAACATAAATTTATATTCAAAATTATAAAATGGTGTCTATTTTACAAAATAAAATTTATCAAACATAAAAATTTTAGTTTTAAAATATTTATTCCATTAAACACACGATAAAAGTTCCCTAAAAATATAGTTTTTATTCATAAAATCGGATTATTTTTCGTGTATAATGTTATAATAAAAATATAATTCAAATTTAATATACCTAAGATTCATAACGTGGTTAATACTATTCATAAAAATTGTATAGATGGAAATTTTAATAGATCATTGTTTTCTTGAACTTAATTACATGCAACAAAATCTATTGAATTTATATAAAAATAAAACATACTGTGAAACATGGGGGGTTCAATTATTCCCTACATAGAAACTATTTCTCCGTCATACTTTGAAAAATATCATCTTATCAAAATATTAAGGTAGTTCTTTAATATAATGTTCTCAGGTTCCCACATCACATCTTCCATTTTTTGATTTCTCCAATGACCTATTAAAAACTGAGCCTTCTGATTCCTCAACACATGTTCTCTAGTGTCATGCATCTTGGCTAGATCTTCAGAATAAGACATATCATGATCAAGTTTTATTTATTCATAGTTGTGTACATGTGTTGGGTCTATCATGTCTTTCATTATTAGTGATAAGTAGAAGTCATCATGAACATTGGAGATACATGGATGCATATCTAAACAGTAAGATACAACTCCAATTCGTTCCAGAATTTCAAAAGTATTGATATACCTGGGATTTAATTTTCCTTTCATATAAATTTTTTAGCACCCTTCCATGGTGATAATTTTATGAAAACATGATCTCCTAGTCTAACTTATATGTCCATCCATTGGATATCAACATATCTCATTTTCTTACCCTAAGCTACTTTGATTTATGTTTGAATTATCTTCACATTTTTCCATTGCTTCCTCAACAAGTTCTGGTCCTATATTTTTTTTTCACCAAAACCATCCCAAAATGTTGTTCTAATACATTTCTTTCCACATGATGCTACATACAGTGCTATCTAACAACTTTAATTAGTGATATTTTATAGGGATATTCTACCAAAGGTAAAAAATGATCCCACATACCTTGAAAGAAATGTGAGGAAGATCTCAACATGTAATCTAACTTTTCAATATTCCTTTGAAATTATCGATCAGTTTTAGGATGGAAGTTAGTGCTCAAATAATGATCAGTATCTATGGCCTTCTAAATACTTTTTATAATCATGATCAGACACAATCGGCAAAGGTACACCATGATGTCTTACAACATCATTAATATAATTTTTTTCCATATGTTTAAGAGGAAATATTTTCTTATTACAAGAAAATTATCTGATTTGGTATGGTGTTGAATAATAACTTATTTCACATCAGTACATATAGAAGTCTTTTGTAGTTCTATGAAAAAATCTAGAGTTATATCATCCCATTTCCACACATTTATCTCAAGAGGTTTCTTTACTACACTAGGATGTTGTTATTTATCATTCACTTGGGAAAGACCTAACATCATAACATGTAATGAATAGTTTACCACTTTATATTATCCAAAACAATGTTCCATCAAATATAAATATATCATAGTGATACCTGGGTGTATAGGAAAATTTTAGCTATAATCATTATCAAATAGTTCCCTTTTTAGATCATGTATAGTGGGGACACAAAGCCTCTTACAAAATTTCAAAATTATATATTCATATATTAATCATTTAATTTTACTATCATTCATAACATTAATTTCCCTCTAAAAATCCTCACAATGAGAGTAAGATCATTTAACCCTTTATAGTAAATATGTTTTTACAACCATTTTTAAACATAGTGATGTTTCATCTACCTTGAAAATAACCATATCGATCTTTATTTTATCCATGACCATTGAATAGCTTTAAATTCTCATTTTTTCATATTTCTATGGTTCTTCCAACTCATAGTATCTTCCACCTTATTTTATTTTCTCTGAGTTGTAGTGTATTGAGAATTCATAATTCATATGTAGATATATCCATCATCATTTCCACATATTGAGTTCTTTCTGTGATTAGATATATTTCAAACACTTGAGATATATATATATATCTCACATTTTTTACTATACTGATAGTGACTCTATATCAGCAGTGAAAATATCCATACTTCTAACACAAGATATTAATTTGGATAGTTTTTTCATGATTTGTTAACTTCATTGATGAATATGCAATTGTTGTGCCATTCTATCCAAGCACACAACCAATTCATTTCCTTTATGCATGACTATAATTAATATATTCATCATTTCTATACTGTAAATTCAATATTGAAGAATTTAATAATAATCTATTCAATTCATCAAAAATATTTACACGTTATTATTTCCATACTAATTTAACTTATTTATGTGTGGGCTCGGTTAAAGGGTTATCCTATCCTGAAAAAATCTAAACAAAATTCTGATAGTAATCATCTGAAACAATAAAAAATAATACCTGGATTGTTCCCATTGGTGTAGTCCATTATTGGATTGATTTTTTCATTTTAATATTAATATATATTCCATCCATTCAGGCAATATTTCCATGAAATAAAATTTCCTAATTCCAGAATTCACACTTTCTAATTATTCCAGATAAACATTCCCTTATTTGAGTCTCAATAATCATTAATATGTGATTCTAATGGTATTCATAACATTTAGAATATATCATAACATCTTCAAGGATTACCAAAAAAATCCATCATGATATTACATGAATAACTTTTTCATTATATCTATAATAACATAGGGTGAATTAATCAATCCAAATGGAATTACTATAGATTTTTAAAGTCTATACCTTATCCAAAATGTTTTATTTAGAATTTCACCCTTCTACACTCATAATTAATTATATAAAATATTATGGTAAATATTTCAAAATAATGGAGAACCATTAAGTTGATCAAAGAAATCATCAATACAAGGTAAATTGTACTTTTTATTTATTGTAATAACAATTATTTCCCAATAATCAATACACAAACTCATGGATCCATCATTCTTGTTTACAAAGTGAACTTGGTATCCCCATATAAAAACACTAGAATGAATAAATACTTTTTTACTTAACTCATCATGTTATTTATTCAAACTATACCAATTCAATTGTAACCCTTCTATAGGGTTTATTTGATATTATTATTACAGTAGGGATTAAATAAAAAACAACATCATGATCTGGGGGTGTCTTGTGAATTCCTCATGAAATTCATCAAGGTATTCATTTACAATGGGTACATACTAAATTATATGATTATATTATTTATCCATATACAAAATTTCATCTTCCCCCCTAATAGTTTCAATTAGTAAAGCTAATGGGTATGGTTAGAGATAATAAATATGTGACAATCATTATTTTTTAAGGATAATAGATTCTTCTTCTTCCTCAGAAATCATAATTTTCTTCTCCTTTTGAAAAATTTGTGAATCATATTTTTAAAGCCATAACATAACTAGGATTATATAAAAAGTAAATCACAGATGTGAGAAAATGGTCTTCAACATAATTATGTTTAAGTGTCATAAAATCATTTCATAGACTTATCATTGTTTCACTTAGACTTAATTTAGGAGTTTTTACAGACAACCCCATTATTAAATCAAAAGAGAAATTTTAAATTTCCATGGATACATGGTGATATATTAAAGACTGCGATGATACAGAATAAAATAAAGCATTTTCTATGTTTCATGGGATGATTAAAATACCATCCAACACATCATTGAGAATTTCAACCTCAATAGTTGTGATCACATAATTTTGGCATTGATCCTTTAACATTTTTACATAATATTTCCATGACTCTTAGGAACATAATTTTCATAATATACCATATTTTGAAAATTATTTCATTAAAAAATGGTAGTTTATTTATTCTCCCTATAATCATAGTATTGGTGTCCATTTTCTACACTCTTATAACCAACTACCATTCCCTTCATGAAATTATCAGAGTGTTTCTTCCCACAATTATTACTGGATGGAATTTCAATTTTTCCCTTCTTCCCCTTTTCATTATTTTTTCATAATGTTAAGAAAAAATTTGCATATCTTTCTTTCCATTAAATTAATAAGACTTAGATTTTTTTTTCTTGATAGAAAATGTGATTATGTCATCGTGTGATGAGAACGTTTGAGAGATAAGTTCCTTATGAAAGAATTGTAATAAACCTTCAAATAATTGATGATTATTACTATTTGGATTGATAATGATATCCAAAACATTCCTTACTAAATATGTGAAGTTATATTCATACTTATCATTATTATCAACTTCCATTTTCCTCATACTCTAAAATTTCCTCTCTATACCACTCACAATTCCTGTGGAAATTATTTTTATAAGAAAAGTATTTCAAGTACATCCATTCCATGGTGGATATTTTTTCATCATCCTTATACTTTAGACTAAATGAACACCATTGATTCACATCTCTTGATAGAGGATAAATATATATGATAAATTTCTCATGTTTATTACCTCCCAAAGATAGAAATATCAAATCTAAAGAGTTTATCTATTTCTCATATACAAATGGATTTGTATTACCCTTAAAAATAGAGTGTATTATCTCATGAACTTGTCTAAAATTTATCCTCCATATTGTGGACCAGTAAGATCCATGTGGATTAAGTTATTATTGATAACATGAGTCAGATTTCCTAGTAGAGTAATAAGTTGTTCAACTACATTTTTATCTCCAGCTCCAATATCATTATCTTGCAATAGAGGGGAATACCTAAATGGATTACATGTGTTGATATAGTTTCCATTCCTTACACTAGGAACCATTTCTGAACAATGGAATATACTATATTAACTTATGAATCATAATAAATAATATGAAAATACTAAATAGAAATTGAAAATTTAAAGAATATCATATCTCATAATCATAAATATGATTTCTTTTAGGATATATTTACTTTTAAATCCTTCATAATGATTGTATAGAAAATGTATATTATCCAATTTAAATCCCCAAGAGTTTGAAACAAGGTGCATAATAAGCCCCGTTTTAATGTATCAGGCTACCTGAGTCAGGGCCGAGACACCTTGTTAGAGTTTTTACACCATGTTATATATGTGACAAAACAACATCCATTTTTAGTATCCATATATGGATGTACTTTCAGGAATAAAAAATAATCTATACCTTTAAAAATTCTAGGGTGTTCTTCTATACTTATCCTTAATGTATATCAAATCTTTGTGTTCACTAATATGGCTTTTCAAAATCAAAATTTCAAGGATTCTACTAAACATTATTTGATACAAACTATAGTGACCTCGATACATGTAGCAAAAATCCAATGCCTTACATTACTACATTGGAAAAGATATAAGCACTGAATCCAAAAGGGATGATCATTTTCACAGTATTGTAAAATGGATTATATACTTGATCCTTATAGTACAATTCAAAATCTAAATTAAAAAATAGATAATACCGTGTAAAAAATTATTCACTTAGCATAACACTACATATATGTTATAATATACATGTTTTCATCCTGGTGAAAATGAATTCTATGAAAGGGGTGAGATCATATGCTCAGTAAGGGTAATTAAGAAAGATGAATATATCATAAATAATCATAATATTTTAAGGATAGGTATATAATTGAAATAAATACTTTTAAACATAGTATTGAGAATAATATAGAATGAATAAAAAATATAAATCCATATAAATATTAACATGGATATTCTAAAAGTTGAATAATAACATGTAATATCAATAATTAATTTTATAATGATAGAATTCATTATGTCATAAATCATAAACATACCATTAATAGTTCTACTAAGACCCCATTCATAATCTAGTAAAAACCCAAAAAAGTAGTCTCCTTAGACATATCGATTCATTGAAGGACTATACCCGACCCCACCCATGAAATAATAACCACAATGAATTCCTCATATATTTAAAATGAATCACAAACAACATAAAACATTAATATTAAAATGGCCATTCAAAATATTAATTCTTACTGAAACTTATATTTTTATTTATCAAACACTTTTAAGAGAAAAGTGAGAAAAATGAGATAAAGAATAAAAGGAAATAAATGATTCAAAAAAGAAAATTTTATCCTACTATAATTAGACTCCTTGAATCATTTCTATGAAATATTGTTTACCTAGGTGTCACGGTAATCCATGATAAGATATTTGAACCGAGAGCCCAGCTTATCCCATGATTGGAAGTACTACTGCAGAAAAATCACCCAATCATTGAAACCCCCAACATGTTTCATGCCCAATTTTTAGATCCATGTATATTTCTACTCATTGGGAGTAATCCTTATAGATCTCCCCCTCATATTAGCATCTTATTTTTTGGTAACATTAGGGGACAAAAATGTTTTAGACACAACATCATCAAAGCTCAAGTACAGTTTTTTGGACTTCTCAATCACATCCTCTAACATTCCTAGGTTATCTTGAAAATTATACCCATCAATAGTTACCCATTCCGATTGAGAGTTACCTTGAATGATGTCCCTGATCGCCTCAACATGACTCTTCCTTAACTTTATAGATATAACAGTCAGGTTCTATGGAGTATTTGAGTAGTCCTTCCACAAAATTCTCTTCAATGGGTGGATATGATACCTTCATTGTCAATCAATTTCGACATCTAAATTTGTAAAATATCCTAAAATGAAACATTAGAGGATTTCAAGGCCTCATAGTGATTGTTTCCCGTCTCATTTCCATGACTCACACCACTCAAATCATGCACCAGTTTCACAAAACCACACCCCGTGAATTTTGGATGAACATTAATGACCGAAAAAACCAAAATATTAGAGTCTAATTCATTATTTTTACTTTCATGGTCCTTTGATTTCTACTTCATGATGAGTATAGTTTCCAGTGGCAATGGTACCTGAGAGTAGTCCTTTCCCCCATTCTTATTGACTTTATTAATTTTATTCCCCGATGGACTACGGATCCTGATATTAAGAAATTCATTAGTGGCTTCCACATAAGTATGACCAGGGGACTCCCCAATGAGATAATATATAAGTACTCAATTCCCCTCCATATACACTACTCGGGCTATTCCCTTCTCTATAGTGGGTTCTTCATTCACCATACCCACGAATTGATTTCCAAGCTCAATATATTGTATCTCTTTCCCTGAACTCAATTCCCACTTATTTTTAACCCTCTCTCGGTCACCGTTACCTGAATCTGATCCACCATACAAAATCATTTACATGTCTTCTCCGGCCTCTTCAATGCAATAGGTAATGTCTTTGGGTACCACCACCACTTCAATTCCAACACCCATGTCCACTGTATTATCTGTGCTCACCATTTTCCTTTAATTTCACACCCCCAGGTCATGCTTTAATTATCCAAACACATTGGAAACTCTCATGTTCATAGGGGTAACAAATATTTTCCTCAAAAAGTTCTATGCAGTAATACCTTAAATATACCACGAACACCTCCTTAAACACTTTCGGGTGTTAACTGCTTCATTTTATTATGATTGTTTCATCAAGTTAGTCTGGTTTCTTATTTATTAAAAATATTTTATTCATTAAATGAATTATATTATGTTCATAAATATTATATTCACTTATTATATACAATTTTATTATCATTCATGATTTGTGAACATGGATAATGGATCTTATCGCACCGAAGAGACGGTAAGTCGTACCAACATTCAAGGGATGAAATCATTTCCATAATAGTAAAGTGATATTTAATTTTAAGGGGTAATGAATATAATGAGTAAATATCATGTCAGATTTATTACTTATTCTATTATTTTCACCATTATACCCATCCAAATAAATTAGTGATGAAAAACAAATTACACCACAATGTTGAGATGGTAAGCCATATGTATGCACAAATAGTGATATTAATTTCGTAAGATGGATAAATGAATGAATATGGATGAATAATAATAATAATAACATGTCATAATATATATTATACTAGTGTTATTATTTTATAATAGAAAAACTGTGTGAAGAAGATGTATAATAAGAATTAATTTTGAAGGAGTGGGTAAAAATGATTACCTCTTCTTTAAGGAACCACTATTGGATATCCACTTAGGGACACTAGGTTTGTTCCATTGTGAATACCAAAAAAACTCTAGGTTGGGAATAGCGTAGCTGATAGGGGAAATGTGTATGTTTTTGTTGATTAATAACACCAAATGGTCGTTGAGTATGTGAGGGGGGAGGTTCTTTATTTTAAGAGAGGGGATGGGTTCTCTTGTAATCCCTTAAAATATTAAATTAATATTAATTTATTTTAATTTTAAAATAGATCTAATGTGTGATATTTCAATTTTAATATGATTATGGGTATAAATCAAATTAGAAAACAATTATTAGAATGTTTTAGGATATAGGTTTATTCTTATCTTTAGGCATTATCCCTAAATTAATTCTTTTAACTTTTACTATGACAACATGCTATTTTATTTTATATTAGTTAATATTGTTACAATAAAATTAAAAAAGACCCCAAAATTGGACATTGATGACATATATATCCTTATTATAGTTATTTTTTAAAATATTCTATTTATTTGATTTTTTATCATTTAATAAAATGTAATATATTTTAATGTATCATTTATGTGAATTTGGAGAATATTCATTAATTTTCTTTAATAAAAAACCTAAATATATGATAACTTAAAAAAAACACATCCTGTAACGCCCCGACCCTAGTTACCCAGAGTCGGTGCATTATTACATAACATTGGCATGATCATGAGAAAGATCAAGTCTCGAAAGACCGATTAGTTTAGTAGCCTTGGAATAACTAGATACATCCATAAATTTTTTTACATTACATAATAAAAAAAACATCTTGTCTTCATATCCCCTCATACTATCCCTGCAGGTCATTCATAAATTACTTCTTCATAATCCTGGGAAAAATAAAACATTGAAAGGGGTGAGCTCGGATGCTCAGTAAGGATAACATTATAGCAGAAGCTTTCATAAATAAGCATAAACACTTAAGGCAATTTATAACTAAAACAAAAGCCTTTTAAATTTAAACTTCAGCATAAAATGGCGAAGGTAAAATGAAATAATGCCATTTACTTACTCACATTGATATTCTACTAGTCGAATGATCACATGCAATATCAATAACCACTTTCATAATGATGGAATGCATAATGCCAGACTATCATAACCACATAGCCAAGGCCTCGTGCCAAGACTACAAATAAGATTTTGCCAAGGCCTTGTGCCAAGACACTAGTTTGTCTCATGAGACCTACCGATGCATCGAGGAGCTATAGCGGGCTCCACCCGTCACTTATTAAGTCCAATGCATTCCTCATATGAATAGGTTTAAGCATAAAATAAACATTCGTATTAAAACTAGCATACGAAATGTCAATACTTTAACCACAAACCATGAATGGTATAAAAATAGAACATCCACAGTCAAATATAACTCATTTGATACAATATGGAAGATTGTATTGTATCACATTAACCTCAATCATGAATAATGAAGGATGTTGACATAGATGAAAATAATCATCAAAACTATTTGAGATAAATATCCCCCTTTTCTTGAAAACATTTAAAAGTCACACTATTTGTCAAGAAGCCATTTAAAAATAGATTTTTGAATCAAAGTGTCCCATACCACTTTGAAACCTTTTAAAAGGATTTTTAATTTCTAAACTTTAATGTCCATATAAATAAATCCTTAAAACCATTTTTAAAACATGGACATTAATGAGAAAGATTTAGATGAATAAGTCTTTAAAACATTTAAAAATGGTATTTTAGTTAGAGATTCTAACCAAAAGAGAGACACTTGAATGAAAATAATTGAGGTAATCAAAACTTTGTAATATCATGAGAATAAAGGGAATTCATGATATACTATGTCAAAGTACATTATATACACCACATAAAAGTGATTTGGTGTATATCAACAAAGAAGTCTCAATGGAATGTAAGTTGAGATGAAATCTCTCATAAAGGCCATATCCTTAGGTTAAGGATAAATCAATAACATAATTATGTGTGAAAAATATAAATACACTAAATATGATTGGATATTCAGTGTAAAACAATCAAAGTATATTCACACATATTCCTGTAAAAACAACACCAACGAATTGGATGTTTAACTCAACAAATGGTGAAAGAGTTAAAATTACTCTTATCAAATTCATATCAATGACTTGAGAATTTTCAATGGAGTGATTATGTGTATCAAAAGTATATCCACAGGAAGGGGAGTGGAAATTATGACATAATCAAATGAATAGTGATTCTACACATAATCTTGGGGTAATATAATCAATGAAATATGCGTAAAGCCAAATGAGTGGAAATTGAAATCTCAAATTCCCTTATTGATTAGGTAACTTAAGAAACAAACACCCATGAAAGAAAGATCATACCATGATGATGTAAATACCCATAAAATAAAGTATATTACACAATGAATACAATCATGGGTAGTACACATACACCACATGCAATAATTAAGTGGTGATCAATGGAATTCTCACGGAATTAAAAGTGAGACAAGAAACCCCTTACCACGTTAATCAACTGAGTCGCATGGCCAAAAGTTAATAACCACCAAATGATTTACAGAATAACATGAATATAAAGTGAATCATGATAATATATATCAAATGGAAGTACACAATACACCACTTTCAATAATTTAGTAGCGAACAATGGAAATCTCACGGAATTGAAAGTGAGATAAGAGAATCCCTTACTTTGTACTTTTTCCTTGGTCGATGGTAGGTTTACCTCCTGTATAATGGTGAAATAATTGTTATTTAATAATACAAGAATCATTTACTTTAATATGATATCATATATGATCTTTTAACATTGATTTGTTAATAATATCTTAGTATTAATGCCGTTTCGGGTGTTAACTTACTCATTTTCTTTTATATGTTTTGTTACATAAGTCATGTTTGTTGTATCTTATTCATATCCAGAATGATATCAAGTCCTTAAACATAATTTTTAAATCATTAAATGATAATTATACTTGAATGGATACGATGGAGAATGAATCTCATCGCGTTCGTGGAGACGGTAGTCCGTACGTACGCACGAACGCTACTTCCATTTAATTTTTTTATTTTAAAAGAATCGAATACAAATGATACATAGGTATATTACTATTACAGTATAATATAATATTTTATATATGTTACTTAAGTTCATTAACACCATCCTTTATACGTTCCATGTGTGGTATGAACGAGTCATATCATTTTAAGGGGGCGGTAGTCCGCACTTCCTCAAATGAAATTATCGTATGTATATACAACATGAAACGAATAATGGTATGAAATAAAATGGAATTACAGAAGCTTATATATAAAATATATATCATTAATATCATATTTAATTACAGTGCCATCATAATGGCCACCATGAGAGGCGGTAAGATGTTTTTGAACAATCATCGTTTCGTGAGGCGTTAGTTTTCCATCCACAGAAACATTATGTTCATCATCCATTAGATGGAGTTGTGTGTATGTGTAGTTTGAATAATTCTTATAACAACATACTAGTATATTGATGATACTGGTGTTGTTACAAAAGAAGGGAAATAAAAAGATTTTGGGGGTTGAAGAAGTAAAATAAATGAAAATAATTTTAGAGAAATCGTTACCTTTAATTTAGGTAACTCACTTTGGTTGGAACCAAAGGACTTGTTGAAATGCTTTCTGCCTAAGGGGAAGCTTCAAGGAGGAGGAGAGCGATGTGGGGAGCTTAGTTGGGCAGAGTTTGGACGATCCAAGTGGCTTGAGAGGTGTGAGGAAAAGAGAAGGAGGAGTGCCCTTTTATAAGAGGGGTGAGGGGCACCTTTGGAAAAGCTAGAAATATTAATTTATAATAAATTCATATTCGGTTTCAAAAGGCTAAAAAGTTGACTATTAAAAGTATGAGGTGGGGATAGGTCGAAAACAACTCATCCAATAGAATTTAGACAGGTTTGGGTACTTATATTAACCTTATCTTTAAGTATTAACTCTAAGTTAATTAGTTTCACTTTTACAATGTCTCTTTGTAGTTTTATATAATATGGTTAATAAACTTACTATATATATCCAAGCGACCCCCAAGTGGTCCATTAATGATTAACCTATCATAATATAAGTCTCTTGGCCGAAACTTAGATTTTTAGGAATTTAATATCAATTAATAATATAATATTTGTTTTAAGAACTCTTTTATGTCAATTTTGACACTATTCAATAGTTGATTTTTGTGAAACTCATAACAGATTGATTACTTCGAACAAAGTCAATTAAATCAATACTAATATATCATATTATCCTATAAAATTAGTTTAATTCATTAAAAGTTTCATATTATATTTATTTGGGTATTTATAATATCAATTATTTTAATTTTTCACCATTATAGTAATTACTGCATCATCATTGTGTCATAAATAAAATAAATTATTTAATGTCTAAAAATTATAAATAAAGTATCATTATGTAGGAAATCTTTTTATCTTTCTAATGAATATTTATAATCGAAAATCAAACATGTATAACCCTATGTAAAAATTGTTCTTCTAAAAGATGTAAGCTTATGCCATTTTTATTTTTATTTTAGCTTTATTAATATAATGTGTCATTATCACTTACAAGTGGATCCATGGGGTCCCAAAATAGACCCAAATATGCCCATGGTCGACCATGTATCAACCAATAGGGTTAAGACACGTTTTAGGGTAATTTAGTATTATTATAATATTATTTTTTTTTAACTCTTATTTACCGGATTTACCCTTAACCATGGTAAATAAAATATTTACCGCAGTAATTATTCAAAATGTCTAAAAATAAAAGTTACCTATTTAAACAATTTGGACATCCTGATTCCAAATATGGAATCCATTTTTCTAAATTCAAAACACAGAAGTGGCAGAAATTAATTTAAAATTAATTCCCGCTGTCAAAACAAAAAGCGTGTTTTTAAGAGATAATAACTATCAAAAGATTGACACTTGTTTATGTTCGGTTTAATTGTAAAATTATGTCCAATGACCAAAATTATATTAAATGGTAAAAATATATTCTAAATATACTTTAAAACCACTCAAATTCACAATTTATCACTATTAATTATTTTGATTAAAAAAGTTGTTTTTAATTAAAATTTAGTAATTTTCACTATTCATCAAAATATAAAAGTTATCCGAAATGTACCAAAATTTCACCTTAGGATAAATTCGATATTCCGAATCCAAAAATGAAGTCCATTTTGAAATATAAAATATATATAAAGTAGGTATTACTATTCATAACGGCTAGTTTGATTGGTTGTGGTGTGTTAAAATCTCGAAGTTGCGTACAATGCACGTCATTGCATTATTCGAAAGGAAACATACCGAGGAAGCTTGGGGTGTTACATTCTCCCCTCCTTCAATAAATTGCGTCCTCGAAATTTTTAAAATTTTGCTTGGGAATATAATGGAAAGTCCCACATCGGAAAAAGAGTCAATAAAACTATCACTTTAAAAGAAAGAAAGAGAGGTATAAGGGTCATCCAAGATAACCCATACTAGGATTCAATGTAAGAAAACATGGATATGGATGATAAAATAAGTGTCAAGTTCTGATGGAGAGGTATAGAAATCATGATCAGGAGAAAGTTAACAATGAGAAAACCACAAACTTGTGTTGGGACAAACGACCATTAGTCTCCTAGTAGGAAAGTAAACGTACAACATTTTTTTTTAAGTTACATTACATAAGGAAGAGGAATTCATTTATGATATTGACTAAGAACATTATGAGATATACTTACATTTTAAGTATATTTTCATTCTTTAATAAATTTCCACCACTAACTCATTTTTTTTAAACGATGAGTATTCAAGAAGACTTGGTCACACTGGAAGAGATAGAATAAACTTCTATAGAATCACATGATCCATGAATGATAAACCATATATTTACATTGTCTTTGAAGATTAATAAAATCCAAAATGGTCAGTGAATGATCTAATGATCCCCCAAAAGGATATTCATTGAGATAAATATGCACTAATCTTAATTTCTAAAATTAAACCAACAATACCCCAAAGTTAAATAGATACCATTCAATAACCAATTGTCCTTAAAATCCTTTAATATAATCCAAACTAATATTGAAACCCAAAACATAGAAGAATTTGATTATGTAGTCTCCCATGTAAAATTGTATCTCCAAATGACATCAGATACTCTTAAAGTCACATACTCAAAAGTAATTAACCTAATCACATATTCTCTATTATAGGTTAATCATTTCCATAAATAACCCAAATCACTATAAATCCACAATAAAAACGTAGATAAAAATCTATCATTACTCCACAAATGAAACCCCATAGTATTCTATTTTCCTTGGGCATATAGTGTTCCCAACAAAGCGAACATCTTCCAAAATAACATTTATCACTTAATCACCAAATCATTTTCCTATACCAAGGGTATTCTTTTGATATGAAATAAGAACCCAAATCAACTTATTATTGATCAATAAAATCATTTAACTAAAAAAAAGTCACACTAACCAGGGACTTCACGTAGTCCAGTGGTAGGCGATAAATCCCAATCGCACTTTGGTTGTGGGTTCGATTCCCATAGCTTTGTCCGACGCGACGGGTTGTCACACGGTCTACGTGTTGTCCTTTTTCAAAAACTATATTTTATAATATTTCCAAAATGAGATAAATTCCTCAAAATACTATATCATAAATTTAACCACAAATGTTATATCATACCTTGAATCTTCATCCCAAATTAGAATAACATATAATTCTCTCAAACCCCAATGATCATATAAATCCAAATGGTTATTTATACCTATATCCACAAGAGAAGAGACAATTCTTCCTCAAATATCATTCTCACATGGAAAACTGCGGGGTTACAAATACAAGAGAAAATTATTCCATAGTAAACAAGGAGTGCTAATACTTTTTAAACATTTCTCCAACCATTTATTCCCACATAGCTTCTTCTTTGACCAAGAAAATATCCTATAGAATAGGACATTCACTCGGGTAATGTCCAGGTCCCCTACATTTATGGAAAATGACTGTAAATGGACTCTTGGGACCATTTTTATCTTCTTCCATAGTACTCTTCATTTTTCTTCGGCAATTCATTACTTTATGTCCTTCCTTCCCGCACGTAAAACATTTCGTTGTCCCATTGAGACACTTTCCTGGGTGTCTCTTTCCACATTTCCTGCATGATGAAAATTGAGGGTTCTTTTCTCCATGGTCTCCATTGCTGGAGCTCTTATCATTTATCACCTTTCTCTACCTTGTTGAGTCTGGGAGTTGGTTAATATATATATTGTTGATCATATTTTTGGAAAACTGATTTGGCATAAAGATGATATCTTTTACGCCTATCAACATTCCATTTTGTTTCTCATTGCCACCACCGTTCCCATCTTGTACATCATTCTCAAAGTTACTATGACTTCCTTGGAATCCACCCATTGACTAAAACCATAAAGCATTGTGTGAGTAATAGTAGTCGTAAAATCATTTAGAGATTAAAATGTCACCATATTCTCAATTTGAAACATATTAGGATTAACCAAGGTCATTTACTCTCATCTTATATATATATTACTTAAATTGGTTTGTAAAGAAAATGTAAATTATCCTAAGCATATCCCCCGGGAGTGTCGTAACCAAGAGTGCAGCAAGGCCCATTGTCGTGCACCAGTTCCCGTTCGAGTCTAGCTCAAAGCGGTGTTTTCAGGTTTTACCCCTAGGTACATCTGTGCCAGAGCCGCCTCTACCTGCTCGTATCCAGACAGGGATGTATTGCTCGGAAAACTCACAAAATCTCTACAATACCAAAATTCTAGGAAGTTCTTTTATACTAATCCTCAAAGTTCATCTTAGGTCTACGTGCTCTAATCAGAGTTTATCTAAATCTAGCTTCCAAGGTTTGTACTAAACTTCCTCTAATACAAACTGTAACGCCCCGACCCTAGTTACCCAGAGTCGGTGCATTATTACATAACATTGGCATGATCATGAGAAAGATCAAGTCTCGAAAGACCGATTAGTTTAGTAGCCTTGGAATAACTAGATACATCCATAAATTTTTTTACATTACATCATAAAAAAAACATCTTGTCTTCATATCCCCTCATACTATCCCTGCAGGTCATTCATAAATTACTTCTTCATAATCCTGGGAAAAATAAAACATTGAAAGGGGTGAGCTCGGATTCTCAGTAAGGATAACATTATAGCAGAATCTTTCATAAATAAGCATAAACACTTAAGGCAATTTATAACTAAAACAAAAGCCTTTTAAATTTAAACTTCAGCATAAAATAGCGAAGGTAAAATGAAATAATTCCATTTACTTACTCACATGGATATTCTACTAGTCGAATGATCACATGCAATATCAATAAACACTTTCATAATGATGGAATGCATAATGCCAGACTATCATAACCACATAGCCAAGGCCTCGTGCCAAGACTACAAATAAGATTTTGCCAAGGCCTTGTGCCAAGACACTAGTTTGTCTCATGAGACCTACCGATGCATCAAGGAGCTATAGCGGGCTCCACCCGTCACTTATTAAGTCCAATGCATTCCTCATATGAATAGGTTTAAGCATAAAATAAACATTCGTATTAAAACTAGCATATGAAATGTCAATACTTTAACCACAAACCATGAATGGTATAAAAATAGAACATCCACAGTCAAATATAACTCATTTGATACAATATGGAAGATTTTATTGTATCACATTAACCTCAATCATGAATAATGAAGGATGTTGACATAGATGAAAATAATCATCAAAACTATTTGAGAGAAATATCCCCCTTTTCTTGAAAACATTTAAAAGTCACACTATTTGTCAAGAAGCCATTTAAAAATAGATTTTTGAATCAAAGTGTCCCATACCACTTTGAAACCTTTTAAAAGTATTTTTAATTTCTAAACTTTAATGTCCATATAAATAAATCCTTCAAACCATTTTTAAAACATGGATATTAATGAGAAAGATTTAGATGAATAAGTCTTTAAAACATTTAAAAATGGTATTTTAGTTAGAGATTCTAACCAAAAGAGAGACACTTGAATGAAAATAATTGAGGTAATCAAAACTTTGTAATATCATGAGAATAAAGGGAATTCATGATATACTATGTCAAAGTACATTATATACACCACATAAAAGTGATTTGGTGTATATCAACAAAGAAGTCTCAATGGAATGTAAGTTGAGATGAAATCTCTCATAAAGGCCATATCCTTAGGTTAAGGATAAATCAATAACATAATTATGTGTGAAAAATATAAATACACTAAATATTATTGGATATTCAGTGTAAAACAATCAAAGTATATTCACACATATTCCTGTAAAAACAACACCAACGAATTGGATGTTTAACTCAACAAATGGTGAAAGAGTTAAAATTACTCTTATCAAATTCATATCAATGACTTGAGAATTTTCAATGGAGTGATTATGTGTATCAAAAGTATATCCACAGGAAGGGGAGTGGAAATTATGACATAATCAAATGAATAGTGATTCTACACATAATCTTGGGGTAATATAATCAATGAAATATTCGTAAAGCCAAATGAGTGGAAATTGAAATCTCAAATTCCCTTATTGATTAGGTAACTTAAGAAACAAACACCCATGAAAGAAAGATCATACCATGATGATGTAAATACCCATAAAATAAAGTATATTACACAATGAATACAATCATGGGTAGTACACATACACCACATGCAATAATTAAGTGGTGATCAATGGAATTCTCACGGAATTAAAAGTGAGACAAGAAACCCCTTACCACGTTAATCAACTGAGTCGCATGGCCAAAAGTTAATAACCACCAAATGATTTACAGAATAACATGAATATAAAGTGAATCATGATAATATATATCAAATGGAAGTACACAATACACCACTTTCAATAATTTAGTAGCGAACAATGGAAATCTCACGGAATTGAAAGTGAGATAAGAGAATCCCTTACTTTGTACTTTTTCCTTGGTCGATGGTAGGTTTACCTCCTGTATAATGGTGAAATAATTGTTATTTAATAATACAAGAATCATTTACTTTAATATGATATCATATATGATCTTTTAACATTGATTTGTTAATAATATCTTAGTATTAATGCCGTTTCGGGTGTTAACTTACTCATTTTCTTTTATATGTTTTGTTACATAAGTCATGTTTGTTGTATCTTATTCATATCCAGAATGATATCAAGTCCTTAAACATCATTTTTAAATCATTAAATGATAATTATACTTGAATGGATACGATGGAGAATGAATCTCATCGCGTTCGTGGAGACGGTAGTCCGTACGTACGCACGAACGCTACTTCCATTTAATTTTTTTATTTTAAAAGAATCGAATCCAAATGATACATAGGTATATTACTATTACAGTATAATATAATATTTTATATATGTTACTTAAGTTCATTAACACCATCCTTTATACGTTCCATGTGTGGTATGAACGAGTCATATCATTTTAAGGGGGCGGTAGTCCGCACTTCCTCAAATGAAATTATCGTATGTATATACAACATGAAACGAATAATGGTATGAAATAAAATGGAATTACAGAAGCTTATATATAAAATATATATCATTAATATCATATTTAATTACAGTGCCATCATAATGGCCACCATGAGAGGCGGTAAGATGTTTTTGAACAATCATCGTTTCGTGAGGCGTTAGTTTTCCATCCACAGAAACATTATGTTCATCATCCATTAGATGGAGTTGTGTGTATGTGTAGTTTGAATAATTATTATAACAAAATACTAGTATATTGATGATACTGGTGTTGTTACAAAAGAAGGGAAATAAAAAGATTTTGGGGGTTGAAGAAGTAAAATAAATGAAAATAATTTTAGAGAAATCGTTACCTTTAATTTAGGTAACTCACTTTGGTTGGAACCAAAGGACTTGTTGAAATGATTTCTGCCTAAGGGGAAGCTTCAAGGAGGAGGAGAGGGATGTGGGGAGCTTATTTGGGCAGAGTTTGGACGATCCAAGTGGCTTGAGAGGTGTGAGGAAAAGAGAAGGAGGAGTGCCCTTTTATAAGAGGGGTGAGGGGCACCTTTGGAAAAGCTAGAAATATTAATTTATAATAAATTCATATTCGGTTTCAAAAGGCTCCAAAGTTGACTATTCAAATTATGAGGTGGGGATAGGTCGAAAACAACTCATCCAATAGAATTTAGACAGGTTTGGGTACTTATAGTAACCTTATCTTTAAGTATTAACTCTAAGTTAATTAGTTTCACTTTTACAATGTCTCTTTGTATTTTTATATAATATGGTTAATAAACTTACTATATACATCCAAGAGACCCCCAAGTGGTCCATTAATGATTAAACTATCATAATATAAGTCTCTTGGCCGATCCTTAGATTTTTAGGAATTTAATATCAATTAATAATATAATATTTGTTTTAAGAACTCTTTTATGTCAATTTTGACACTATTCAATAGTTGATTTTTGTGAAACTCATAACAGATTGATTACTTCGAAAAAAGTCAATTAAATCAATCCTAATATATCATATTATCCTATAAAATTAGTTTAATTCATTAAAAGTTTCATATTATATTTATTTGGGTATTTATAATATCAATTATTTTAATTTTTCACCATTATAGTAATTACTGCATCATCATTGTGTCATAAATAAAATAAATTATTTAATGTCTAAAAATTATAAATAAAGTATCATTATGTAGGAAATCTTTTTAGCTTTCTAATGAATATTTATAATCGAAAATCCAACATGTATAACCCTATGTAAAAATTGTTCTTCTAAAAGATGTAAGCTTATGCCATTTTTATTTTTATTTTAGCTTTATTAATATAATGTGTCATTATCACTTACAAGTGGATCCATGGGGTCCCAAAATAGACCCAATGATGCCCATGGTCGACCGTGTATCAACCAATAGGGTTAAGACACGTTTTAGGGTAATTTAGTATTATTATAATATTATTTTTTTTAACCCTTATTTACCGGATTTACCCTTAACCATGGTAAATAAAATATTTACCGCAGTAATTATTCAAAATGTCTAAAAATAAAAGTTACCTATTTAAACAATTTGGACATCCTGATTCCAAATATGGAATCCATTTTTCTAAATTCAAAACACAGAAGTGGCAGAAATTAATTTAAAATTAATTCCCGCTGTCAAAACAAAAAGCGTGTTTTTAAGAGATATTAACTATCAAAATATTGACACTTGTTTTTGTTCGGTTTAATTGTAAAATTATGTCCAATGACCAACATTATATTAAATGGTAAAAATATATTCTAAATATACTTTAAAACCACTCAAATTCACAATTTATCACTATTAATTATTTTGATTAAAAAAGTTGTTTTTAATTAAAATTTAGTAATTTTCACTATTCATCAAAATATGAAAGTTATCCGAAAAGTACCAAAATTTCACCTTAGGCTAAATTCGATATTCCGAATCCAAAAATGAAGTCCATTTTGAAATATAAAATATATATAAAGTAGGTATTACTATTCATAACGGCTAGTTTGATTGGTTGTGGTGTGTTAAAATCTCGAAGTTGCGTACAATGCACGTCATTGCATTATTCGAAAGGAAACATACCGAGGAAGCTTGGGGTGTTACACATCCAATATATCCCTAAAATGTATAATTAATCTAAAATTTTTTTGGATGACATTAATTATTTCAAATTATATATATTTTTAATAATAGTTATACCATTATTTTGATATTTCCCAAATTTAAGCAATTATTACATAATCATTATGAGATCCATTAATAAAATTATTTCTTATCTTAAAATTAAAATTAAATTATAATGAAGAATATTAATTTATAATATTTCAAATGGCTATTTTTATTCAAATTTTTATTTTATACAACCATATAGTAAAAATAATTTATTTATGAAAAAAATGAGTCTACCATTTTTAACTTATCTTTAAATAAAATATAATAAATGTCATATTAATACCCATGTGGCTTAAAAAAGGTTATAATATAGATATAAGGATTATTTTGGTCAAAAATAACTCTTATATTGATATGATAACAATTTTTGGGTAATTTTATAATATTCTAGTATTTATTTAACATTAATTACCTAGTTTTGATTTAATTATGTCTAAAAATACTAATGTAACTATTTACAAAAAATTAAATTGATTCAATTAAAATTTAAATATCATAATTATTATAACATTGTGTATACATTTTTATAAATTTTAATCACATAGTCATCTAAATTATGTTAAACACTAATCCTGTATATGTGGCGAGAAGGTGGGTAAAAGAGACATTTAAATGTTCAATATTTTTTGATATTTAATTTTAATATAAAAAAGGAACCAAATATCCTAGATTTTATTAATATATGTTTTATTGATCTTTTATGACATTAAAAATAAATTTAACTTATAACAATTATTTAAATGAAATTTCAGTTTTTAATTATAATTGTGTATGTGTCACTATTCATCAATATCATGAAACATAATAGAAAAATACCTGAAATTTACCCAAAGATAATTTTGATAATCATAATCTATTAATGAAATCCATTTTGAAAAAAAATTAAATTTTTTTAAAAATTCTGTTAAAAAATAGGCATCTCATTTAAAATTTAGTAAAATTCCCTATTAGAATATAGTTTTTATGCATAAAATTGATTTTTTTCTTATATAATTATCTATGCAACACATAAGATAAATGGAATACACATAAGATTCATAATGTTGTATGTACTTATCATAACCACAATTTAAATAGATATGTTAATAGATCTTGGTGTTCTCAAACACAGTGGTGTGTGTAATGTAAGCTATTGAATTTATTTAAAAATAAAATGTACTATGAAATCTTGGGTTGTCACAACCTCCATGAACCGATGTGAAATGTTTTTATTTGTAAATTTTCATGGATGAAAAAAAATTGTCTTTAATGATGATATATGATATATGTAATAGAAAAATTAATATTTAATATTGAATTATTATTTATATTCCTTTTGTTCCATCTGTAAAAAGATGAAAACAACGTTCATTCGGAAGTAGAGATTACTAGCTATATGAAAGGTAAAATTAATTTTAAAAAACTAATGTTATACATTACAATAGATAAAAATAATATTCATATACATGATATTTATACCATGAAAAAAATTTTGTATTGGATTTCACCATGATCAAATTAAAAGGATAAAAACTACCAAACCAAATCATAAATTAGGAATAAATCAGAAATTAGCCATAAAAGTGATTTTAACAAAGAATTGGTCATAAATGTGAGATAAATGATTATATTTAAATGATATAAGGTGTGATATATATTATAACGGTTCATTAATAGGTTTATAATAAATATATATCTTATATATATACAAAATGTTGAAACATACAAGATACATCATTCATGAGGTAAGGGTTTCTAATCTCACATTAGATATTGTGAGACTTAATCCATATTCAACACTAATTCCATTGGATTGATGTATATAATACCCATATATTGTTTATATAATGAAGCATTTTATATTAATTTTATTTGATATTTCATTTGAAGTTGTTTCTATCATGAGAAATATGATTTAAATGATACAGAAGTGGTTAGGGTTTATTTTACAATCTCTCACTCTTCAGAACTGTTATTGTCTAACCCTCCATTGGGGGAATTGTTTTTAAATACCCATTAAGCCAAAATTTATGTTCTTATTATTTATATATTGATGAAATTTTTACGTATTTATACCATTTTACTCTATTTTTTACTTAAAATTATTTATATTTCTTTTTCAGAAAGAGTTACATTATTTATCTCTTTAGTCGAGAGTCATTTTTACTTGATATCTAGGTTTTTTAAAAATATTTTGAATTTTTTTTAACATTATCCAAGAGATTTATATATGCAATTTAGACCCACTTTCAAGTTATATTTTTTTAAATTGAATCTTATTTTTATTTATTAAATGAGGAACTTTTACCCATTTTACAACATTTTGAATATAATGTTTTATTAACTTATATTAAATGTATGAAATTACACAACCACGTGGCAACAAAATGTTTTGGAGCTTCCTTTATATGTTTAAAAGTTTAATTTTAAATAATTTTTTTCGTAATATTTAATAAAAATATATTATTTCAATCTGATTTTAGAAGTGAAATTGATACGTTCATCATGAATATTTTTATTCTAATTTCTGTTGTATATCATTTCATCATCAAAAAAATACTCATATGACCTTATGATCCATTGAGAATATGTTATAAATATATCATCATTATTATTTCTCTTGATGGTTTAAAAATCATTTTGACCAAGAGGTACTAATTTTAAACCATTCTCCATAGTCTTCTGGATGGTTTATGATTATGTTCATCAATTGGGGAATATATTATCATTAATATGCTATTTTTTCAATATGTATTTTTATGATGATTTTTTTTATGGTAAGGGGAATTATTGACATCATTATTCTAGTATTAAAATACAAATACATATGATGTTTATGTTTATTGATTGGGAAAATTATTAATATTTAAAATTCATGATAATTATAATGAATTTTTATGTTGATTATTTTTCCATTCTTTCATATGAGGAATAAATTGGACTTACTATATGATGTTTAGGGAAAACTATATCTCATCAACACATTGGTAGGTCTCATGCAACAAACAATATTGGATATTTTGTAGATTCCTTATGCAATTATAAAATATTTATTTCCAAGAGGCACTGACGATATGGGTATACTATTTAAAATTATGCAATACCTAATTATTTGATTACTAATTGATGTCATTGTGATAATTCGATTATTTAGAATGATTTTATATAAGTTTCATGACCACATGAATACATTTATGTAATTATTTTTATAATTATTAATTCTTTCTATATTGGTATTCACATTAAAGTTATTTATTTGATGGAATATTTTTCAGTTATATACTAGTCCATATTTATGAGGCCTTATTTCTTCATGATAGTTTATGTTGTATACAGACCCTAAGTGATAGTTAGTGCTCAACTAATTATTTTGTTTTATTCTGCTGGTATTTCAATTAGTGATTTATGATATATTTAAATGGATATTCTAAATTGAATAATGTATTTCTCAAATGGAATTATATGTTATATTTATTGTTTTCAAATGTAATTTAAATTTCATCTAGGTTTGTAGTTTTTCAAGACTATTATCCTATTAGGTCCTTTTGTATACGAATTGTAGTATCTATAACCAATGTAATAATGTGACTACTTACTCTAGGGAACTACGGTTAGGGTATTTACATTTGGTATTAGATAATGTTTAGTAAAATCTTTGGGACCATATTTTAGAAACATAGATTAGTGAACATAGCCATGTTACTAACTTTGTGGTAAGTCTATGTATAATATAACATCATAATTATTTTTTATGAATGATATTGTATTGTTTTCTTAAAATCATGTTTTATATACTACGAAGGTATGTGGATATAGAAAAATAATACCTAGTGTAGTACCTTCAAAAGGGAGTATTGGAATTTGACTTAATCATAACCTGGTTTTCAAAAAAAGGGCCATGCTGCACACCTGGTCTGACAATACCAGGATATATGCTTGGGTTAATTCAAATTTTCATTAAAACCATTATGAAGGATTTGAGAATTATTTTATGATTTGATTTTTTTTAAATAAACCCATTTTATGATAATGAGATTTACTATACCCGAATGTTCAATTTACGCTAAATTTGTGAGTACTTTTGAAATTACTCATTATGATTCATAATGTTATGATATAATAGAGTTTATTACATTATATAGAAATGTAACATAGTGTATGAAAAATAAACCATATCAATGTTCATAATCCACATAGTGATTCCCCTCCTAGGAAAGACAATGAAGATATATTTGCAGATATATATGGAACTGAACAAATTATTTTAATATTGGAAAAACCAACTCATGTTATAGAAAATAGTTGTTCTTTATGGAAGACCCTATTGAACCAAAAAAATATGTAATAATCATAGACTACTTCATTAAATTGAAACCTCCATTATTTAAAGGTACAATAAATTTATTAAATCCGATATAATCATAAGTACCTTAGAAAATATATTGATCACATTGGGAAGTAATGGAAGGGATAAGGTTGGGATTGTAGTTTACAAAATCCATGGATACATGGATTATTGATTTTAATTGATTGAAAACACTAATAATGGACAAGGAATAAAAATATTGATTGGATGGTTACTAGAGAAATATTTTAAGAAAAATATTTTTCTTGCGAGTAATGAGCATATATGTAAAGGAAATTATTGGGATAGAGATAAAAGAAATAGAAAAAGTTTCATATTTATGAAGCTAACACTATTAGTTTATCATTAAACTATACTATTAATGAATTTAATCTAATGAAATTTTTTTAACAATTCTTTGATGGGATTAAGACAATCCTTTTTATAGAAAATAGTATTGAAAATCTCGTTATATGATGTTATAATATCATGTGTTTTCGAGATAGAGAAATAATTCTCCATGTGATATTGATTCAATGGAAATTAAGGTAAGAAGAGTAAAAAGGGAATAATATATATAAGTTGAATAAAATAAATGTGTATTTTCCCACATGTGATTATTTTTTAAAGAAGTACCTTGATACATTCTTGAAGGGAATTAGAATTTCTATTAACTGTGTAGTGAAATTCCATCTAAAACATGAATGAAAAGTTAAAAAATAAAACATTAATATCATGAGTTTTAAAAGTAAGGATATAGAATTATATAAATATTAATTCCCAAATTATAAAGTGAAAAAAAACATAGGAAAATTGAATGGTTTAATGTTATTGTTATGTTTTTATTTCATCTAATGTAGAATAATGCATTGTTATTTGAATTCATGATTTAGGTTATAGATTTATTTTATCAATGATATTTCAGTTATATGAATCATGATATTTATAAGTACTATACTATAGTATTTTTTCATTATTTATTTTAAATCATATATTTAATGGTAATAATAACCAAGAAAAGCGACTTACTGTGAAGGAGTTATTTTTGGTAAATATATAAATAACTGGATCATAATAGTTTTTATATTCTAGATATCTATTTAATAATGTTAATTTTGTCTTAAGAGAATATTTAAATTTACGATGTGAATGACATATTTTTAGAGATACTGAAGATGGATAGTGATTTGGTGATAATGTAATTTATTATAGATTTTATATCATATTTCGATTTAAGGAATATACAGAGTTTCCTATGTCATCATTAAGGTTTTTTGGCGTTTTATGTTAGATGTTGGTTTCATGATAAAATATAACCATGATATTCACTTATTTTTTATGTAATATTATGATAAACTTTATATTTTTTATGCATAATTGTTTAATATTTTCATTATTTTCATATTTTAATTTGGTCAGATGTATTTTAGAGGAGTCTTAAGGTTAAATATCAATGATATGGATTATTCTGATATTTGTGGTTATTGGTGAGGTTTTAGGAATTAAGGTATTATTGGATAACATATGTTAATTTTTTTGTGAAATATCTAGAGAAAATAGGATTGACGTTTCATGGTTTTATTAATCATATGACCTTTTAAACGATAAAATTAGTGCTTCAAGAATGAAGGAGTCGTCATTTAAACTAATTTTGTTGAGAAAAAGATTTTATATTGATAGAAATTAATTAATGTGAGAAATTATAATTTTCATATATATTACCTTATTTTATTAGTCTATATGATAATGTAAATCCTTAACTAGAGGAAAGGATATTGAATCAAAAAATTTATCACATCACTATCATTTTAGATGAACCAATGGTTTTTCACCCAAAACATATTTATAGATTTATGGTCATTAAATTTATCATTACCATTCAATTTATTATGATTAATGTTCTATATCACCCTACATAATTATTTATTCTCTTCTTCTATGTTGATATTTTCACTTCTCCCTAAACGTTTCTTACTTGGAATTTTATTTATGTGTTATTCTATATGACCATCATACATCCCTTTCCCGCTTTTTAAAAGAAAGTTTTTTTAACCCTTCCTATGATGTGGGAATTTATGAAATTAAATTTCAAACCATGAACCTTTTATTACCCTGACAATGTTAAAATTATGAGTAAAAATTTATTTAATTTGGGGAGTATGTAACTCCCCATGATTCGAATAGAATAGAATGATGTTAGATAGCTTATAATACATAGAACCCTGAGAATAAACGAAAATTAAAATATTATAACTTTATATAACAATCATTAAATTAGATGTTATGACCTTGAATAAGTAAAATAAAAATATTATAATATTTACACATGTTAAAATAAATTTTATGGTTATATATCAGTAATAAATAAAAATGAAACCCATCTGAATGTAAAGGAAATTATATTTTTAGAAAAAATAATTTATAAGTGTATTGTGTTTTTTAATACCATATTAAATAAATTATTACTAATTTTAAAAAAAAATTATATACTATATTCGATAAAATATTTTATCATTCTATAATATTTTATAGGCATGGGATAATAAGTAATCCAATTTTATACATCAAAATTTATTTTTCTAAAAATAGGTTCGTCACATTCCAATAACTTATTTAAAAATACATTGTTGACACTTTTAAATTTTTTTTTGATAAAATGAAAATCATGTTTTAAAATAATAATGCCAAATTACTTTAGTGTGACTTTTTTGATAATTTTCTTAAAATATTTCTTTTTTTTATGAATATTGAAAAATATTAATTTATGTTGAAAAATGAATTTTTATTTAAAGTATTGGAATCTTTTAATTATATTTTTATTTTTTAAATTTCAAATTAGTTGAAATATATTGTAAATATTTTATTTTATTTCATTTTAGTAAATTCTTTTTTTTAAATAAAAAAATATTATACTTCTGAAATCATTTCCTTCGGAAAATCTATTTTCAATGCATTTGCTTGAATAAATTTATTTCAAATTATTTCCCTTCTATGTATTGATTTTTTAAAAAAGTATTCTGTAATTGGAATATATATAATTAATAATATATTATATATTTAACTTAAATCATGGTCATAATGAATAGTAAAAATAGTAAAAATTTATTACATTGGTTAATGTTAAAACGAGTTTACTAAGGGGTTAAAAAAAATAGATAATTCATCAAATTACCTACCAACATGTATAATTTCTATTGGTAGGAAATATTTCAACCATATCATATATTTCAATTCAATATAAGGTTATTTGGAATAATTTTTATTATGAATGCTATTATTATTTTTCATTCATGTAATGTCCCTACCTTGGTGCCTCATGTCGGTGCCCTTAGCCAGTTCATCACATGAAATAAGGTGCACCACACCATATTCTGAGTATGCAGACTTATAAGAGGTTATAATATTAAATTTTGGGAGACTATAACCACTTTATCAAAGCATTACTACAGTTAAAATAAGTAAATATTAGGAAAAAGAAGATAATCTTATACCCAAATAATACCAAAAATCTATTATGATCAACCTCACTTGATTGTACAAAAACATTGAATAAGTGATCATAAACTGAATAAGTAGATACTTCATTCCATAATGAGGTACTGGTTTTTAATGAGAACCCGAAATATAGACACACTGATATCTCCCAACAGGGTCATGATATCATGTATGGTTCCCTTATCCATACACTATCCTGAATCCCTACTCAACCATCTATCATAAATCTTTTTACCATATCTTGTCCTGCAAAAATGAAATCTCTTCCGGAATAGATTAGGTAGCCAAAGTAGGACGTGATTATAATTTATTAGGTCTCCAATAATGACATATAAAGAAATATCTAGTCTATAATAGTGTAAATAAAAGTATAAGGAATAAAGTATAATTGAATAAGTAAACAAGATTTAATTTTAATTATTCATTACGAAACCACATTATCCATTGGGTTAATGAATAAAAATAGTCAAATCATACCTTCATTGGCCCATAGCATATTCTGAACTATACTACATTAAAATTTCACAAATTATTCTTTCATAGGATTTCATCATTAATTTTATTCTAAGTTCACGTTCATAAAATCAGTCCTAGAGAACCTTCCTTGAACCCCTTAGGTATTTTGAGCAGCATTCCTTATAAAAAATATTAGTGATAACATTATATATATATATAAATATATATATATCAGGGTCCTATATTAGAAATCTGGCACCTCATGGGAATTCGGAATAGTAGTCTTTGACCATTAACACAATTTTCACTTCATTCAAATATAACACAAACTATGATTCCAAATTTATAACCCATTTATCAATAATCTTCAAACACTATTATAACTTTATAGGCATACCCAATGCATTTCCATCAAGACAGTATCAACATATCTAATGAGTCCAACCGGATCTGTGAAAGCTCTCATAATCACATAGCAAATCAATTAGTTATTTCAAATTTAAATAATATTTTCAATCAAGGAAATTATTATTAAAAATTTTAATACACCAAATAATATTCAATAATATGTGAACTAAAAATTATAGCCCCAAACTTGAGATCTTTGACGTATGATAGACAAACTGTACCCCTGTATTTGTTGTGGAATGATTCAATTCACAACAGTGGTGGTGATCTGGTATAAAAACATATAACAAAGATCTAAAGAATCTATATCCCTAAAAACATAGCTTCTTAGACATCAATAAATATGAAAAATTAATTCCTCCCTAATGGGATTAAAATAATGGAGAGGGGGGAGTATCAAAATAAGGAAGATAATACATATCGGATTAGAGTATTTTTTCCATCAAATATTGAATTCGTATTGGAAGGAAACAAAAATTCCTTGAATACATCTTATGTCCTCCAAAAGCAATTTATTTCAGGTTAGGTCAAAATGAGGTGATTTTTTATAAAAAATCTTTGGGTTTTTTAATTTTAAAATAATATTTCAGGGGTTAAATATTATGTACACACTGTTTCCAAGGTGGGATTCATGGTTTGGATAATAGTATGCCATTAATGTGTGCACCTACTATATGTGGTGTATATATTCCCTCAATTGGAACACATTCTAAAGAAAGTTTTATAGTGTTTCAATTCACCTAAATAATGGAATAATGGTTTTCAGGAGTAGCTGCACAATTCAGGAAAACCGTGTGCCCACCATGCCCTAATCAAACCCCCTCCAAAATATTACAAAGCATAACCAAACTCACAATAGATGTCAACCTTAAAAAATATGATAAAATAGGATTAAAGTAAAAAATGTATGATACAACTCACAAATTTTTTTCATATTATAGTCTTCCCATCTTATAATATCTCATCTTTGATTTGTACTCCAAATATTTACAAATCTTCCCTAGTAAAAAGGTCAGTACACTAGGCCCACATAATTTTATTCCAATCCCATGTTTCCTCCTAAAAATGGCCATTTAGGCATTGAATTTATACAATATGAATAGAATTTCCCCACAACAAATTCTCACTGCGATCCATAACATGAATCAAATGCTCCTCAAAAGGAACATTAGACTCAAGCTCAATATATTTAATATCGGTAAAATGATAATGGTTGGTGGGATATGTTGATGATATTACACATAAAAAATCATGAATAACACTATACCTATGGGGAAGATACAATTGGGGTCCCATCTGTCTGATCCGCACCACAATCTCAAATGGTCCAACAAACATGCATTCCAATTTTTTTTTTCTCAAAATCCATTAGTGACCATATCATGGAATCAATCGAAGGAATACAAAATCACCCAAAATAAAATTAAGTGTTTATCAACATCAATATACATATATCTTCTTCCTAATCTTATCTTTATCCATACATTTCTGAATCAGTTGAACCTACTCTAATGTCTACTACATGAGACTGACCCCCAAAAACTCTAACTCACCCACCTCCATCATACATAGAGGTTATCTTCATGTATACCTTAATGATCCCCATTGGGTTCATTCTAAATAGTGAACTAATAACAATTAATATATCTGAATTCAATGATAACTATGTACTCCTCCAATTACACACTAAAATTTAAGTCACCTACCATCATCATGTCAAATAGTACATGTATAGTGCACAATTAATACTTATTTTTTGGAGGTAAGAAAGTTATACCTAGAAACACCTAGTCACCCAATTCCATCAGTATGTTCTATTAGAATATGATGTAAATCGTGAGTCACATTCTGAACCAATACACTGTGTAACCCCATTTAAACAAAAATTTTCTTGAATAGAACTATCAACCAATTTCTCCATGGTAAATTTCTCCCAAATAGTCAAGAAATGGGATACCATCATCAATTGGTCCACAATCACACAAATCACATCATTCTTCAGAGGATTCCTCAGAAGAACCACCACAAAGAAAATGGTAATGTATTCAAATTTTCATTATGAAATATTAAACATATGTTACAAAACAAATAGTCTTTGATTCTTAACGTTCTCCTACTAATAAATGTAGAATTCAATCATTGAAGCTGAAAATATTCCTTTTCATGACTGGGCATTAATATTGTCTCTAGGGGTCACAATTAATTTTGGTATAAACAAGGAGTACCACCCACTTCAAGGAATGAAATGCACAAATAATATAATCATGCATAAATTTTGGAAGAACAATATGATACTATGAAAATATTATCGTATCATATTCTATAGTTTAATTAGAAGGTGAGTCCCCACCTTCATGTTATTACCTCAAGACCAAAAAATCTGGATTCACATACATCCCCTATCTTATCAATATTATACATGTGGTATCCTCTAATAAAAATTTGGAAATCATTTAATCCGGGATATATGGAACCCCAATATGCATCTCATCCACTGAGTTCATCATCTTCCACTCAGAATTGGAATTTTAAACTACCTCAGTCTATGCATTCCTTCTAAAAGCATAAACAATACTATTTCCCTTCCCCGACATATATGGTTCCTCCAATTAAAAATAATAAATATAAATAACCCACCTCTATTGATGGTGATTCAAATATCTCCATGAAAATATGTATTTAATTATTATTTTTTTCGATATACATAGAAATTTTTTCTCTTCATAAGAAATGTCAGAGACACTCTAAAGCATAAAATATTGCTTCTAACATGAGATCATTCAAAGGGTAATTTATTCCATGTGGCATCAACTTCAATGAACCATAACCCAAAAATAATTCTCAATGTAACAACATTACTCTATGTATGATCCCAAATGAATCAAAAATCATGGAATTATCCTCACTTGGTACAGCTAGGATAATTGCTGGCGTAATATCCACTTTTTTCTTTAATTACTAGATATCTTTTGAACATTATGAAAACCATTCAATATTGATCCCTATCATGGTTAATCTTGAAATTGATTATTCCAAATGGGTAAATTAAAGGATTAAACATTGATAATAAATTTACAAACCTTAAATACCTAATATATCATGAAAATACGGTTCTTCAAAGAAACAACATTCATAATATTTTCTGGGTCTTGTGACACACCTTATTTGGTGATTATGTGACCACAAAAATAAAACCGATTGATCTAAAAATGATACCTAGATATCATTAAATATAGAAAACCCTATCTCATTGAGCTCATGAAGATGCCAAGATGTATATAATATTTTACACTAGTCTCAGATTATAATAATTTTCCATCCATAAAAACAACTTCTAACTGGTCTTCATATAGGTGGATGACTAGTTCATCAAGGTCATAAACACATCAAAAGAATTCGAAATCTTGAACGGTATGATGAAAAACATGAATAGGTTGTACCTTATTTTGGAAGAATTAATTGGTATTTCATAAGGTGAAAATCTCAACTAATTATACCCCAATAGAAATTAAATCTTGGAAAATGCACAAGATCCATTCAATTAGTCAAAGAGGTCATCGATACACGGAAGAAGATACCGGGTTTTTACAATCATTTGGTTCAAAATCCTGTAATAAATACAGATACACAAAGTATCAAAAGGATTTACTAAATGAAAATAAAGGGAACCCCAAGGAAGCATACATAGTTGGATAAGTACTTTATCCATTAACTCTTTTTTCTAGGTCTTATGATTATGAAGCACTATTGGTTCCATCCAGTATGTTGGAATATAAAATGGTTAATCTTTAGGCATCCGCTCAATGGTAAACTCAACATATCACACTGGTGGAATCCCTCAGTAGTATTCTGGAAAAATGTCATAAAAATATTCCACTATGGGTGGAAATATATCAGGGTTCACACACCCATCTTATAGAAAATATTCTTTCATCTTGGGTGGTGTGCTCCACCAGTTGCTGATGCACATGCCCTGCATGTTATTCCTAGATATATGCTCTCTACAATGTATATAAGTATCACCCTATGGAGAAATAAAGGCCACCCTCAAGCAGTAACAATCGATATGGGATCAATAAGATACCAATAATTCCATACACAAAATAAATAAAAAAACAATCCCTTCATTTATGTATAGATGAAAAAGAAAACATTACTAGCCAACCCTGAGAGTACACAAATTTCTTAAATAGATGTCCATTTACCTAACTAAAACATTTTTTCAATCATCACAACCCCACACACACAATCTACTGGGTCATACTCAACCCACTCAAAAGTTGAGTTGATATAAAAGAATGATAGGATCATATATCAAATAAAGCACTAGAAATCATAGAATCTATCAGAATCTTACATTTAACTCTAGACCTCAAACACAATCTGTCCATAAATGTAAGATCAAAAGCATGAAATTATGTCCATCATCTTCCCTATACACCACTTTGAGTCCCCTGCGATGAACCACTATATTGATATGGGTGATCTTTCCCTGAATCACCATACCTACTACCTCAATCGCCAAGGCATATAGAACTCCAATTGTAAGATTGGTATAGAGTCGAATATCTCATTAAAGATCATTGATTTATCCTACATCTCTTTTCATTACCCATCAATATAGGGTTTCATGAAATATATCTAAAAGTGACTAATCCTACAATAGGCTTAGAACTCCAATGATGGCCATGGACACTGACTATCAAAGTGACTAGACCTACCACAACAAGGGTAGTAAACTCGGTTACTACTTTGAGAAAATAATCCTTTTCCATGGATAATATATTTTTATTTCCTTATAAAATGTTCTTATAGAGACCATTGATACTCATAGACGATGTGATTCATGGTCATCATGTAGAAACCACATACATTTAAATGGAATCCTCCTTTAGGTTCCCCTTATAAATAAGATCCCGATTTACCACCTCAAAAAAATCATCCAAAATATTTTAAATTGGAACATATATCACAATTAATTCCACCATGGAAACATTTCAATGTAGTTTCATTATCCCCTACCAATTATAGGATAATGTACTACAAGTAATTGAAGTGACCAATATAGTCCATATTATACATACTTTGTTATTCAACCTCATAAAATTTACTTCCCTCTCCTACATAAGCATCCATGGGTAAGTGTGTTCTAGGAACTTCAATTGAAATTACATCTATACCATATTGTCCAATTGCTCATATGGAGTTTGAAAATCTCACTAGTGAATCACCTATATGAAAAACATATAGGTAGAAAATTCAACTATCCTCCATTCAGGAGTCTCGAAATTTAGAAGGATCATATGGATAGAATCAATCCAAAACTCATATATATCAGTTAACCCTCTATGTTGAAAGATGAAGGGGGATCAAATGGAACTCTAAATTTATGTTGGTCGTGTTCCACATGACCCTATCTGGGTATCTATCTGTGAACATCATAAAGAGATAAATGTTCTCATGGAACTTCCCTCTAACTCCTCCATCCAAAACTATTAGAGCCTCTGGTTCCAAAATCAGAGGCACATTTCCAACCATGTCTTAATGTCATCCAATCAAAAAATATCATCATATATGAATGTCTGTACTATTTAAATGACGCATCTTAGGACACATAACACATCATTAACATATATGTAATAGGGATTCACATAATTATATATAAAATAATACCCTATACTCCACCATACAACAAAAACGGAATCCCTATCAGTACCCTTGACTATCCCTCACCTTGTTCATGGATAATATACCATCAAACACATTTGTATTTAAATTTTTTACATTACACAACCATTTATCCATTTTTATATACCACAATTAACATTATAAAACAAATTTAAATTCAATTTTTGGTACTATTTCTCTTACAATTACTCAAACAATAAAATGAATTTTAAATAAAAAATCTCAGCAAAAACTATCTTTTCCAGACATGCTTAAAATTGTTCACGTCACATGAAATCATGAGTGAATAGAATAATTAATGTATAATCAACTAACATTCATTATCAAAAGATAAGTAAAATTTCATTAAAAAAGAACATCACACAACCAATGCATATAAGTAGGTGAACTAACATTCAATTATGACAAAAAATATTAAGGGAAACAATATGACCCTAGGTAATTAGTTTTTCCCCACACATGGGTTTTCTAATCCCATGCATGGGATTTTGAAAAAGTGAAGTACCTTCATAATCTCTTATACACCTTTCAAAAATAGTAATATAAATGAAAACAAAAGGTAACCCTTTTGATACAAATGAGTAACATTCTAAACTAGATGGAAAATTCCAGTTCCAAGAGCCAGTTCATCACATGACCTCTGGTGGGATGCCCCATATTCCCGAGGTTACATACTAACAAAAAGGGCCTAGTATGAAATGTGGGGAGACAATACCATTTTTATAAAAGCATAAAAAATTTAAATTAATATTATGGTTGTGTTATATCTCATGTGATTTTGGGGGATTTTAAAATCTTTTGGATAGGTTTTTGGTAGTTCACCGTTGGCACACAGTTTTCCCAAAAGGAAGACCAACACCCACAACCCATGCAACCTAGAAATAAGATAATTACATAGTTGATGATTTTTTTTCAAAATGTTTGTCACATAGTTAAATATATGGTCCCTATATAGTATGGTCACATGGTTAGGGTGCATAGTTAAGAAAACCATGCTATCAAGCCCAGTAAACCATGCATGTGTAAAATTAAACCACCAATTTTCTAATTTAAAATTCATCAACCCTAGTTTTTATACCAAATGACACATCATTAAGCTACCCATAAACCCATTTCTTTCAATGTATCTAAATAGGATTATAAAGGATCCTTGTACCCCTTCCAGTGAGAATTAATTATCCAACGGATGAAATATGCCCAAATATGTTATGCAATTTCGTCCTTGTTAGGATTTGTATAACTCAATAAAAAATTATAATGTCGCTTATGCGTATGTTTGTACTACAACTTTCATGATGTGAACTAAAATGTTTTTCATTTTAATTTTACTAGGATATTAGTATATGAATATTAAATGAATATTTAATATATATGTTATAAAAATTATTTTTAATGGAGAATTATTTTTTACCTTTCTATTATTCCATCTATCAAAAAATGAAAACAACATTCATGTGTACACATGTAAAACCATCACCATGAACGACATAATTTATTTTTCTATATAACACTTATTGATTTTAATAAATACACATAAAATGAATATATATGATATTTATATCATTGTTAAAATTCATTAAGTGATTATACTATAACAAAAGTAAAAGGACTAAAACTTCTAACCAAAAAACATTAAATACGATGTAGCAATTTCCCAATATAATTATTTTTACAAAGAATTGTTAACAAATGGTTGATAAAAGATACATATAAATAATATAAAGATTATAATATATTAACACAAATTTTAGTATATTTATAATTATTATATATTTATTATATAGGTGGTTCAAGCACCTATGAAGGATTCCGAACATATGTTAAGTGTTTCTCATCTCACATTGACATTGAGGATACATATGTAGTATTAACTACTTATTTCTTCATAATGAGTATATACTACACCTTGTATGTGTTATTTCAGGAATATATTTTACTTCATGGTATATAAAGTTTCATTTTATTTTATTTATTTATTTGGTTAATGATTCAAAATATACTTAAGTGGTAAAGATTCATCTTATATTCTCATCATTGTTTAGGATTGTTTCTGTTTATGTCTCCCTTGAAGAAATTTTATGATATTTATATCATAAACCCATTCTATTATCTCATGATATTTTTATTCGTGTAATTTTTTTTTGAAATATTATAATTTTAATCTCTTTGGAATATAAAATTATTGTAAGTTGTTTTCAAGAAGAGAAAAAAGTAATTATCTCTTGGGTCCAAAATCTGCTTTCTTCAATATCCATGTTTTCTAAAAATATTATGATTTTCTAAAAAAAGTTTTTTATTAAAGGAATTTTTATCCTTTTTTTCTCATAAAGAATGGTTTAAATAGAATCTTATTATAATTTTCTGAATGATGTAATTATACATTTTTGCAACAGTGTGAAAATAATTATTTATCAAATTATACGACTTGTTCAGAATTAGCATTGTTATGAACAATATTTGTTTTGATGGTTCCATTAAAATATTATTTTATTTTGTAAAATGTTTCTTTAATATTCAAGAAATTTTTAGTCTTTAATTTTTTATTTTTTATTTCTAAGTTATACTTTCTTAATATTTCCATTATAGACTTTTTAGTATATTTTTCATGACACGTCCTCTGGGGCTCGTATCATGACTACCCCAAGCCCACGGTCCATAGTCTAGGGTTTGGTGACTAGAACCAAAGTCATAAATCCCTAAACTGGGAAGGCATTTCCTTTATAACTATAAAAAAACACATCAGAGAACAGAACTGGAAGCAAAACACTAAGTAAAATTGTATTCAAAAGAAGTGCTGGAAAGTAAAAGGGGATGAAAATACAAGCCCCACAGGAAAGTACAAGTACAACTGAAAGTATGTACAATTGAAGAAAAGTGAAGTAGTTACTCGGTCATCCTCTGGGTTTCCTACCTGATGGGTAGGTACAGATATCCTCCTCAGCACTCCCATCCGTCAGTATCCTCCACATACCATCACATCGAGTTACCTACCTCTGAGTACCGTCTAGTCTTGAAATTCTCTACCTCAGTCAGTGCTATCCATCATCTGTAACCAACACAACGAGGTCTGGGAATAGCCCGTGCAGGGGGGAGTATAACAATACTCAGTAGGGACCCCGAGACCCTCAGGGTCTCACAAAATCCAACATGGATAAACCACAAAGTATGGAATCAACATATAACCATTACTTAAGTATATGACCATACATAAACTTAAGTCATCTAGTAACCCATCTCAATCATGAGGAAAACACAAAAGTCATTGACTCACCTCAAACTAGGTTTTTTAGTAATATGAACATTCGGCTACTATAGAACTCTTCCTCTATCGAGTATACTGGGCCTACCTCGTCACAAAGAGCTTCTTCCCACTAACTTGGACTGCTGAGGTACTCCTCCTATCGAGTACTGTGGATCTTCTAAACTCACACAAAGGCGCGCTCCACCATGGGTCTGCTGTGCTGAAACAGAGGTACTCCCCTGGTAGCCTATTGAGGTACTCCATGTGTCGAGTACAATGGGTCTGTTGCGCTCACATAGAGGTGCTCCCCACTGTGGGTCTACCGTGCTCACATAGAGGCGCTCCCAACTGGGCTAGTCGAATCACTCCGAGTCTAATCGGTCATCAGTCGTCCAGTCTCATTCATCTACTAGGTTTCCGCACAAATGTTTGGTCATCTCTGGAATATCTTTTGCACAAGACAGTAGTCGATACTCCAACTGTCATGAAGTCCGACGTAGAAGTATCTCCAATGTCTTCCACGTCATAGGGGTCTCAACAAAATAGTCAGTGCACCAATCGGATGCCCGGTCTATTAGTTAAGTCTTTTAGTCCCAGGGGACAATTGGATTTGTGTACGATCCAACCTGACCGTATCTCAACAATACCCTGAACTCCAGTGGGGTATTCTCAAAGTGACGGCTTCACCCAAGAATACTGGCACCACTAACGGTTCATCAAACGGATGTCTGGTGCCAAAGATATGGTCAAGAGAAAGTACAGTGGTTGGTAGTGGGCCCAGGTCCTTTCGACCCAGACGGAACAAGTCAGCCAAAACCAGTCTAGGCTGACCCGATCTGAGACGTCCCTGTCAGAGTCACTGGGTCTTCCCCAGACCATTGGGCGGGTCATCCCGCTATGTTTTTGCACAATCAGGTGGGCCCAGACCAACGGAGAGCGAGGGCGGTTCTGTCCGGAGTTCGCCACATATGAGGATCGACCAGAAGGTCAGGTCCAGTTTGACCAGTGCCGCATGGGGCGGGGCTCGAGCGACTCGGATCTGGAGTCGGGTAGGTCGGGAGACCAGAGGGTAGGCTACGCAGAGCATGTTCTGGACATGGGTGCACCATGTAGGGAGCGGTAGGGACGGGGCAGGACGTGAGGGCACCGTCAGGGCACCAGGAAGGCCACTAGGGCACTGGGTAGGGCACCGTAGAGGCTGAACATGGCCAGCGGCACCAAAAGGGAACGACGACAGCTGGGCTAACCGTGGGGATGCTGGCAGGGCACCGGGCTGGGTTCGGGGGTTGCAGGCAGGGCCTCGGGTGGCCGTGGTCAGGCGGGCCGCGCGCCGAGCATGGCACCGAATGGTCGCGGTCAGGCGGGCTGTGCACCGGGCAGGGCACAGGGAGGCCGCGGGCAGGCTGGCGGCACGCTGGGAAGGGCACCAGGAGGCCGAGGGTGTGACGGTAGGGCACCGCTCGTGCCAGCGGTGTTCGGTCGGAAGCTTCGGTGCGCCACAGGGGAGAGGTGTCATTTGTGGAGGTCGCAGGGAGCATAGACTTTGTCGTTGTCGCCTTCATCATCATCGCCCCATCGCCTTGCCATATTGACATAACAAAAGATCGACATAGGGAGTTGGGCCATGTTAGTTTGGACCACACCCTCCAAGTTTAGAGGAGATAGCAATTGGTTTTTACGTATGAAGAACCAAAATTCCTCATTCTTTGTTTCTGAGATTAAGGAAGAACATAGGTAATGATCATACATAGTCAAAAGTAAACCCCTACCTTGCTCACAGTTTGTTGACATTGGCACAAAAAATGCAGACATTGTTCGTTGACAGAGTCGCGTAAAAATACATAGAGGATCATTGTTTGTCGCGTCCGGCAAGCACTTCCAAAAACGTGTTTTGTTGGCTCGTTGATGACGCTCCATGTCGGTAGGTGTCCGAGGAAGATGTTGAAGAAGGTCAGGGTTCTTCGTTCTTCATTGGAGGAGTAATCCTCTAAATTTTGGGCATTGCGTCACTTTTCCAGCGTTTCGTCACATGGTGAAGCCATCCCAAAAAATCCTTCCAAGCTCCCTATATATATGATAGGGGGAGAGGTATGTAACCATAATGGAATTTATGACGGTTAATTTATTAGGAACCTTCCTAAATTCCAAATATGTTTTTACATAATTTAAAAATGGGTTCAAGCGAATTAAATAGCGTATACGCAATTTAAAAGGTGTGTTTGCTTAATTATTGGTAGGATTCCAAGAGGCTTCCCCCACATAGCCTGCAAAAAATAATTAAAAAATAGGATTTAATTTTATGTTGACACATAAAATTAATTGATAGTATTTAATTTCTGTTGACACATAAAATTATATCGAAAGCATTTAATTTTATGTTCACACATGAAATTAATTGAGGGAGTTGAGAGGTTTTGATATCAGGTGGTCCCCACGTCATAACCTCTCGAGGGAGGTAATGTTTGGGTAGGCCCCACCACCATAACCTCTCATGGGAGGTTAGGGTGTGGCGGTCCCATCTCCAACTCCCAAGTGGAGGTTTTAACCAAAAATCAGTCACACGACCGTTTAAATAAAAAAAATGTGTTTTCCACTTTATTTTATTATTATTTTTCAAAATCCAAAAACTAACATTTATTCTCGACCAACTGCCGTCGAGGTGAAAGTATTATTAATCAAAAACTAGAAATAAAATTTCAATGGTTCCCTCATATTTTAGTTTCGAGGACCGCTTAAAAAGTTACAAAACGCAGCTCGCGCGTTTACTGAACGTACCTACAAAAAAGTTCGGAAAATTATTATCAGTCACCCTCGACTCATGTCGGTCGAGGATAGGCTCTTCCTAGGTGATACACGCCAAAACGAACACAACAGTACTATCATATTTTCAATCCGAGATTCCATTTAGATGTTATGAATTTACAATAAAATAATTGACACTTAATTATTTTATTTCCGCTCAAAAACTAACTTTCTCAGGTGGCTTGTGCCATCCAATGTTAGTATCTTCTTAAAGAAAGCATACAATCATGTCTTCAGTGGTGGTCTCAAATTTTTAATTCGAGTTCCCTTTTGTGAGTTCTAAGCATTTGAAAAATAAAATTATTTATTTTATTATTTTATTTACAATTAGGCCATTTTAGGGTTTTCTCATAGGAGGCCCGTGTCGACTAATCTAAAGTCACGCTAAGGGTAAACTTACATCCTGAATGCAATGGTGACCTCATTTTTCTGATCTGAGTTACTTTTTATGAGTTATTCTACTTTTTCAGGAAAAATACTTACACACGTTAACTTAAGCTAAACAAAATCTTCGACCGATCATTGCGGGCTCTTCGGGCCTCGGAATCGCACGCCATCAAATTTCACAGACCCCTAAAATATCCATTTAATTAAAAAAAATTACATGGAAATTCTAGGTTTTTAAATTCTCCCACCTTAGGGATCTACGTCCCTGTAAGCCACAACTCACAACTAATGGAACAAGTGGGGGTACTGAGAACGCATCTGAGCCTTCCTCTCCCCATGTGCTCTCTTGGAGGTTCTCGTTCTTCCAACGAATGCGCACCTGAGGTATCAATCCTCCCGGAATGACCTACTCCTATCAATCCTCAATCTCTAATTTAACCTTCATAGAATTTTCCCCATCGTAAATATCCAGCTCTCTATGGACTATGATGTGGGAAGGGCCATGCACGTATCTACTCAGCTGGGATATGTGGAAGACGTCTTACACCCGGTGCAACTAAGGTGGAAGAGAAAAGAGGTATGCCACCTCACCAACTCTGTCGAGGACCTGAAATGGTTCGATAAATATTGTAGATAACTTGCCTCCTCATCCATATCTCCATAGACCCTGATGAGGTGAGACCCGTAGAAAGTCGTGGTCATCATCCTCAAACTCTAGATGTCTCTGTCTTCTGTCAGCATATGGCTTCTGCTTGCACTGTACAGTCTTCATCCACTCCTGGATGATTTGTACTTTCTCTTTGGTATCTCATACCATCTCTGGTCAGTAGGAAGTGGGATGACATGGTAATTCGGTCAACGATCACCCAAACAGAGTCATGTACCTTGGACCTATGTGGATGACCCATTACGAAGTCCATGAATATCTCATTCCTCGTCTACATTGGGACCTCTAAAGGATGAACCAATCCTGCTGGTACCTGATACTCTGCCATCACTTGCATTAAATTGAGGCATTGAAAGACAAACTCTGCTACTTCCTTCATCATACATAGCCATCAGTACTGTCGTCAAAGGTCCGGGTACATCTTCGCCACTCCTAGATGTACCGCTAGAGGGGATGTGTGAAACTCCCTCCAAACTTTATCCTGATGTGACACTGGAAACCTAGGACGTACTCCGAAGAGGATGACGTGGTCCCCTACTTCAGAAAATCCATCAGGTGCCTGCCTAGTGGATATCTGAGCACGTCATGTCTCGCAGTTAGTTTTTCCATGCTGCACCTCCCTGAATCACTAAAGAAGTGGGGGAGTAACTGTAAGAGACTGAAGGAAGGCTACTGCATCTCTATCCATGAATGATATCTATAAAGAAGCCAGCTTCTCTGTCTCCTCGCCTAGAAACTATATACCATATCTCTAACTGAGTGCATCTGCTGCAACGATCCCCTTTCTAGGAGTATAGACTATCTCAAAATCATAGTCCTGGAGGAACTCAAGCCAACATCACTGTCTCAGGTTCAGGTCCTTATTAGAAAAGATATACCTTAGACTATTGTGATCAGAATACACGGTATAATGCCCCCCTATCAGATAGTGTTGCCACATCTTCTAGGTGAAGACTGCTACTGCTAACTCTAGGTCATGGGTAGTGTAGTTCTGCTCATGATGTCTCAGCTACTGAGAAACATACACGATCACTGCTCGCTCCTGCATCAGGAAACACCCGAGTCTGGTCCTTGATGCGTCACAATAAACTACGTACCCTACGCCTTCCTCCAGAAGCCTCAATATGGGGGCACTATTCAACCTTAGCCTCATCTCTTGAAATCTCTACCAGCATATCTCCGACCACACAAAGGGTTTACCCTAATTTGTCAAGGCTAATAGTGGTCCTGTAACTCTGGAGAAGTCTGGAACGAATCTCTGGTAGTATCCATCCAAAGTAGACATCCCTCTACCTTTGGGGCATAATCCTGGAAACATCATTTGAAAATATGTCCCCATGTTCTATCACTTTTGTTTGGAACTGAAAACACAAAACTCCTACTGCCACGAGGGTAAGGTTGGCTGACTCAAGATTAACCGGCTGCACCCTCCTATGCATGACTTTAACATGTGCTTCATGGGTTTCCTTTTCGCAGAATAAGGAAAACCCCTACCTAAAATTGTGGATAAACCCCAACCTCTTTTCCTAATATTGTCAATCTGAGTGTGAACAGTGGATGTCATGTCCAATCCCAAAAAAATGTCGTAAGGCCTCAATGCTTCCACCAAGTTGTTCCAACCGAAACTATCACCTCAATGGTCAGATCACATTGTCAGTGTAAGTGTGATTATCGAGTCTCCACCCAAAGAATTCTCCAGACGCGAGGTTCAAGTCAATGGTTTAACTAGAAACTCTAGGTCTTGGACAAGATTTGTGGAGGGAAGTAATTATTTGTACCTATATCTATTTTTTACGGCAGCTAGTAGTAGACATAGAGCATACCTCGAATCATTCCCAGAGCCTTTGGATTGCACTCCTTGACCACCTGCAGCTACTCTCTTCCCTTGTCCTCAAGCTCGCTGAGCCTGGTGGGTTCCCCATAAGGGGGTGGTTGTAAAATATCAAAATCCACACCACTTCATGTTGCTCTACTAGCTCTCCTTCCACAACTATTACCCTACATATTCATCTATATTTAACACTTCCTCTTCCCAAAATATTTTTTACACACTCATGTCTCAAAGACTTGTGTCGGTTTCTTGCTTTCACACTACTAACATTCACTGACTATATCCGTTCATCCAAAGAACATTCAAACACAAAGGTCATCTCTAAAACCCTATCATACGTAGGAACGCTAGAGAAATAGTGATCTCTCAAATTTCCTTTTAACACACCTTGCTCGGATGTTCGAGTCCTAAATCACTGATTATACCATATTCATCGAGTACCCGGAATGATCGGTATGCTTCGATGAATGCTCAACTATTGACACGTCGTCCTGCCAAAGATGTAGAAGTTATAGGGAACCCTCAACCACGTCCTCAAGATTGTCCTCAGCCGCTTATGAGTTGGGATCGCCTCGAAACCTGAGGGGTATCTGATGCTGAAACACGTGGAAGGCTCTAAGCCTACATGTGTCCTCTACCGGTACTGTCGGTTGCAACTGCTGACCAACTAGTAGTGATATAGCCGACACACTACCTGAAGGTACTATCTCGAGTAATGTTCCACGTACTGATGCCTCATTACTAAGAAAACCATTATCATGGTAACTCATTTAAAAAGTCTAGTAGCTACGATCACCATCTTCTCTACTGGTGTCTCAACTAGGCGGAAAACTCTACCAATCACCTCCAGCCAGTCCCCAACTATGTGGGAATCTATGTCACCTCTTATCCTCAGAATCCTCTGCCACTGGAACACAAGAAACATGCTCAGTTGGCGTGAAACATCCTCCAATGCGGGTGGTGTCATCTTATGCTCAATGGGTGTTGGTGCCGCATCGGAGCCTCATTGCTCAGTGGTCGTCATTGTGTACTCTCTTGGAACTCTAACTGCATGTCTGTATAAAGGCATCCTAAACAGATACGGCATGGTCAAAATTTATACCTGGTGAGATGACCTGTTTGAGCTGACTTAAAGAAAAAAAATTTCAAAACACACACGCAATCAGTGTTTTCATGCATTGAGTCAGAGATCAGTAGTCCGGGTCCTGGTGTATGGATATGTCAGCCACCGCACCAACACTAGACTCCCTGAACTGAGAACCACACTCAGTACCCTTAACATTATTGCTTCAAATAAAATAATTATTAGAGTCTTATGTTCTGTGGTAGAATCGTCTCCTCTGATACCAATTTGTCATGACTCGTCCCCTAGGGCCCGTATCATGACTATCCCAAGCCCGCCTTCCATGGGCTAGGGGTTGGTGACTAGCACAAAAGGCGTAAATCTCTAAATGGTGAAGGTATTGCCTTTATAACCATAAACAAACACATCATAGAACACAACTAGAAGAAAAAAACTAAGTACAATTGTATACAAAGGAATTGTTGGAAGGTAAAAGGGGCTGTAAATACAAGCCCAACAAGAAAGTACAAGTACAACTGAAAGCAAGTACAATTGAAGAAAATTGAAGCGGCTACTTGGTCGTCCTCCGGGGTCCCTACCTGATGGGTAATTCCAGATGTCCTCCTCAGCACTCACATCAGTTCATCTTCTCCATGTACCATCACACCGAGTGCTCCTCCTCTGGGTATCATCCAGTCCTGCTACTCTCTGCCTCTGTCAGTGTTGTCTGTCGTCTGCAACCAACACAACAAGGTGCGGGCATATCCCATGCAGGGGTGAGTATAACGATACTTAGAATAGACCCTGAAACCTTCTAAGTCTCACAAAATCAAACAAGAATAAACCAAAAAGTATGAAATCAATGGATAACCTTTCCATAGGTATATGCCCATACATATACCTAAGTTATCTAGTAACCCATCTCAATAATGAGGAAAACAGAAAAGTCGTTGACTCATCTCAAACTAGGATTTCAATTAATCTGAACTATCAGCTGGTGGAGAACTCCTCCTATATCGAGTATATTGGGCCTTCCGCATCACATAGAGGTTCTTCCAACTAACATGGACTACTGTGGTACTCCTCCTGTCGAGTACCATGGATCTTCTATGCTCACACAGAGGCGCTCTCTACTATTGGTCTACTGCGCTCACACAGAGGCGCTCCCCAGGTAGCCTGCTGAGGTAAACCATGTGTCAAGTACCGTGGGTCAACCGTGATCACAGAGAAGCGCTCCCCAACATGGTTCTGCCACGCTCACACAGAGGCGCCCCCATTGGGCTAGTCAAATCAATCCGAGTTGAATCGGTCTGCAGTCGTCCAGTCTCATCCATCTAATTGGATACCGCAAAAATGTCTTCTCGTCTCTATAAGATCTACTCCAAAATCTACAATTAGATACTCAAACTATCACGAAGAACCACATATAATTATCTCAAAGGTCTGCCACATCATAAGGGTCTCAACACAACATACGACATGTAAATCGGACACCCGATTTTTTTGTTATTAGCCTTTTAGTTCCGGGGGCCGGGTTGGATTCATGTACGATCCAACCTGACAGTATCTCAACTATACCCCAAACTCCCATGGGGTATTCTCAAAGTGAAGGCTTCACCAAAGAATACCAGTGCCGCTTACGGTTCATCAAACGGACATCCGGTGCCAAAGATATGGACAAAAGAGTAAAGTTGTCGATAGTGGGCCCAGGTCCGGTCCGACCTGGTCGGACCAACTCGGCCCATACTCATCTGGGATGACCCGATCTGGGTAGACCAGGTCAGACTAGCTAGGTTTGACATGGACCGTAGGGCGGGTCATCCCGTTATGTTTTGGCCCGGTCCGCTGGGCCCGGCCCAGCGGACTGTGAGAGTGGTTCGGTCCGGAGGTCGCCACGTTGACGACTTGGCCCAAAGGCAGGGTCTGGTTCATCCAGCGCAGTGAGGGGCACGGCTTAGGCGACTCGCCTCGGGAGGTCTGGTTGGTCGGGAGACCAGCGGGTAGGCCACGCGGAGCACGGGCTGGCCGCAGGTGCTCCTGGTAGGGCGCGGAAGGGGTCAAGCAGGCTGTTGGGTAGGCCGTAGGGGCTCTAGGCAGTGGCCGGGCAGGCCGCAGGGGTGACAGAAGGGCGCAGACAAGGCGCCGACCAGCCGCGGGGGAGTCAGCATGGAACTGGGGAGGGCACGGTGGTTGCCAAGCAGGTCATGGGGGTGCCGTATGGGTGTTGTGTTGTGTGAGGGGGCGGAAGACAGGTGGTCCGCCCTCTAGGCAGGGTGCCGGGAGGCTGCGGGCAGGCAAGCAGGGCACCGGGAAGGGCACCTGGAGGCTACGGGTGCGCCAGAATGGCGCCACTCAGGCCGACGGTGTTCAGCCGGAAGCTTCAGTGCACCGAGGGGAAGCGGCGTGATTCACGGAGGCCATGGGTAGCGCAGCCTTCGCCGTTGCCGCCTGCATCATCGTCTCCTCTTTGCCTTGACATAGAGACATCACAAAAGATCAACAGAGGGATTCAGGACATGTTAGTTTGGCCAGCACCCTCCGCGTTTAGAGGTGATAACAATTTGTTCGTAAGTATGTATCACAACAATTCCTCGTTCTTCGTTTTCGAGAGAAATGAAGAAAATAGGTAAAGATCATACTTAGTCAAGAGTAATCCCCTGCCTTGCTCATAGTTTGTTGACATTGGTGCAAAAAGGAAAACGATGTTTGTTGACAGAGTCGCAGAAGAAGATGTAGAGGATCGTCATTTTTCGCGTCCGGGAAGAACTTCCAAACTCAAGTTGTGTCGGCTCATTGACGACGCTCCACGTCGGTAGGTTCCTGATGAAGAAGTCGAAGAAGGTCGGTGTTCTTCATTCATCATTTGTGAAGACGTAATCCTCCATGTGTTGGGCATCGCGTCACATTGCCATCGTTTAATATCTTGGTGATTCCATCCCAAATAAACCTCCCAATCTCTCTATATATAGGAGAGGGGGAGAGGTATGTAACCATCGTGGAATTTATAATGGTTCATTTATTAGGAACCTTCCTATATTCCAACGATGGGTTTATATAATTTAAAAATGGTTCAAGCGAATTAAATAGCGTAGGCAAAATTTAAAAGGTGTGTTGGCTTAATTATTGGGAGGATTCCAAGAGGCTCCCCCGCATAGCCGACATCAAATAAAATAAATTATAGGATTTAATTTTATATTGACACATAAAATTAATTGACAGCATTTAATTTTTGTTGACACATAAAACTAAATTGAATGAATTTAATTTTACAATGACACATGAAATTAATTGAGGGAGTTGATAGGTTTTGATCTCAGGTGGTCCCCACATCATAACCTCTCACGGGAGGTTATGTACAAGTGGGACCCACCACAAAAACCTCTCATTGAAGGATAGGGTGTGGCGGTCCCACCTCCAACTCCCAAGAAGAGGATTTAACCAAAAATCACTCACACAGTAGCTTAAAATTAAATAAATTGTTCTGCACTTTATTTTATTATTTTGTTATAAAAAAACAAAAACTAACTTTTATTCTTGACCAACTATCGTCGAGGTGAAAGTCTTCTTAAGTTAAAAATGGCGCTGCTAGTTCAATGGTGCCATTAGATTTCAATTCCGAGCACCGATTCAAAAGTTAAAAAACTCCGCTCGTGCATTTATTGAATGTACCCGAAAAAAGGTTCGGAGATTTATTATCAGTCACCCTCGACTTTTGCCTATTGAGGTTGGGCTCTTCCTAGGTGAAACACGCCCCAAAGAACCCAACAATACACTTGGATTTTCAATCTGAGTTACAGTTTAGAAGTTATGAAATTTACAATAAAATAATTATCACTTAATTATTTTATTTGTAGCCAAAAACTAACTTTCACTAGTGGCCCGTGCTGGCCAAAGATAGTATCTACATAAAGAAAGCATACACTCACGAGTTCAGTGGTGATTTCTGAATTTTAATCCAAGTTACCATTGGTGTGTTATAAGCATTTGAAAAAATAAATAATTTTTTTAATTTTTTTATTTACAATTATTCCATTTTTCGGTTTCTTACAGGAGGCCCACGCCGACTAATCTTAAGCCTTGTCAAGGGTAAAAATTACATCCTGAGTGCAACAGTTCCCATCGATTTCATATCTGAGATACTATTTAAGATTTACTCCACTTCTTTAGGAAAACTGCTTACACCTGTTAACTTAAGCTTAAAAAAACTTCAAAGGATCTCTACAGGAACTCTAGGCCTTAGAATCGCGCGCCGTCAGATTTCGCAAACCCTTACGCTCCCATTTATTTTAAAAAAATTACACAGAAATTCCACATCTTTACATTATTTCTATTCATCATCATCAGAAATCATAGTTTAACCTTATGATATATTAATAATATATTAAAAATATACCACAACGATTATTTATATAGATGGTTAATGATTATCATAACTAGGTTTGTATGATTTTGATACTATTCAATATAGTATTATTCATAGTTTATGATGATGTTTTTTTTATTTGGTAATGTATTACCATTTGTATACTAGTTTTCCAATATAATGCTTGAATTAATTTTGTTTATTGATTGAGTAAGTATTAAATTTAGTATTCTATTTTTAAAATATGAATGTTTATAATGATTTTGTTTATTTATTATAGAAATAATTAATATTTCATATAATTGTTTTTATATAATAATTTTTTATTTATTATTTTTATCCCCTTTAATATCTGTAATAAATTTGAATTATTATATTATGGGTGATACCTGATATAACCCCTCAATTCATTGGTAGGTATCATGAGGAAAACATTCTTGGGTATTTGGAAAAGACCCTACCCATTTATGTTATATGTCTTGTAATGAGCCCTTAATTGTATTGTAATGATTTAGGATATTATTAATTCATTCATAGTATGATTATTTATTAATGTCCACTTTATTAGTCAATTATTTAGAATATCCATGTACATGTTTCAATATCATGTTATTATTTACATTGATTTTTTTCCATCATTTAATTATACCATATTTTTCTTTATATACATGTTATTGATTCAATGTAATGTTTTTTAGTTGTTTTCCTTTCCATATTTATTATGAATTATGTATTCATGATTGATTATAATGTATACATACCCTAACTATGAATTATTTCTTATGCATTTCTTATGTATATTTTCATTAGGACAATAGGAAGTGTCTTATGATTGATATGTAGTGGTATTCTAAAGGGAATATTGTTTTAATAAAATAAAAATATATTTTTTATTTAATGCTTTAAAATTTATAGTGATTTTAATGTATGTATCCAGTTTCTTAATACTAATAAATTTCTTAGACCTTTGGGATATTATCACTTGCATCTAGAACCAATCTTATATAAAAATTACCGGCTCTAAACTACTAGGTTCTGGATCAATAATAAAAATGTTCACTATTAGTGTTTTTGTAAAATAATAAATGTCAATTAATAACTATGGTAAATCCTTATGCTGAATTTATGGTTGGATGTTTTGAACACTAATGTGTTTTGATGACACTGGGTAATGAATCTTATTGGGACATGGGATCACTGAGGAAATGATGGAGAAATTATGATCCATTCAGTAACATATTAGGGCCACTTTGATTTGAAAGAAATTATGCTTAAAATCATTGGTGAGGTCTATAGTATGAATTTGGTCAAAGATTTTTCAAAAAAATACATGTATTAAAGAAGTTTATGATATTTGGAAATAAGGGAATGTTATGCCCTAGATATAAGAGTCCAGTCGAAATTTTTGATCAAATAATAAAAATTATATCTTTGTGCCTCAGTGATGTATATATCAAGTTCAGGATATTACATATATAGATATATATAACTCATGCGGAGTTAAATACCCAATCCTTCAAATATATTAAAGGCATAGGACATAAAAATAAATTATGATCTTTATTATGTGGTGCAACCAATGGAGATCCTAGATCAAAGAGAGAATGTGGTCCATCAAAAAAGGGATTCATAGATTGATGTTTTCGAGTGAAAATATAAATTTGGGGAAAATATTTGGAAAACAATGGTTTTTATGAGGCATATGTGTCCTTCATTTTTATATTGGAGTGTTATAATTATGGGGTAGAATTTCATTTTAGGTTGGTAAAATGTATCATGTTGAGATTTTATGATATATTTATCTTCAATAAATTTTATTTTTGATATATTTATTTTTTAAAAAACACTAAAATAATGTAAATAATGCATATGAATTATTATATAATTTGAATTATATGTTATTTTAATTCTATATAATTATTAAAAATAATTTTTAATTCACACAGGAAATACTATTGATCATAATTAATTGTTTTGAAATATTTTTATTTTGAGAATAGTTTTTTCTTTCACATGTTATTTAATGGGTATTTAATATATTGTAAAATTTAATACATAATTTTTTTCTTAAAATTTTGATTAATATTTTAGAAAAGTAATTCCATGGTTCATAATTGGCTAAAAATGAAAATAAGTTCTTTTTAAGGTAAATATACATGTTTTTCTGGAAAGATATTTTTTTATCTGAAATTTGTTTTATTCCAAATAAATTAATATAATATAGATTTATAGAGTATTTTTAGGAATATGATGATTATAGATTAAAAAATATTGTTTTAATTTCATATAATAGTTTTTTTACTAGGTATGAAATGAGATTATATTAGGTTTTATTCTTAAAAATGGATTTATCTAAAAATAGTTTTCATTACGGTGTATGAATTTATATTAAAATTAGTTTCTTCCACATATATAAATTTAATTTGATAAAGTGGTTTCAAAAATTTAAATAAAAATGTAATTTTCAATGATATAGATAAATAAAATTGTTGGTCATAATGAATAGTAAAATATTAAAAATTGGTTATCGTAGTTTGGGTTAAAACATTTTTTTCCAGGGAGGTTTTAAACTAAGATTTAAGGGTAAAAATAAAGCTAAACATGTCTAAATATTATTTATTAAATTTATTTATACCATATATTAGTTTAAATTACAATTCATTTCCATTTAGTACCACTTTCAATAGAAAATTTCATTATATTATTTCAATATTATAACTTAATTTGATGTGTGTTCCTCCCCTCACTTATTAATGGTAACTTCTTCACCTCCCTTATTCAATAATCTTCTAGAGATATATATTATCCAAACCCTCCCAAAACAACTTCATAGATTACATCCCTTCATTTTTTGGATTATGGTCTTCTCCCAACACCATTCAATTAAAGCTTAATGTTTAATCTAAAAAAGACCACTCCAAGAAGAGATAATAATATTTATCAACTATTTCAAATATAATTTTTATTCTAAATCATATAAAGGTTTTTGTACATTATAAACTTCTTAAAAAAGATTAATAACTTTTTTTATATTTTCTTTTTATTCACCAACCATTTACCAAATATATCAATCAAATGATAATTCAATGTATCACTTTTTTGTATGAGCAGACTACCATCTCTATGAAGCGATGAATTTGATTTTCCATAACCACCAATAATATTTGGTTATTATGATTTATTTAAGGTTTATATATGATATTTAATGAATAAATATATATCATTAATTATCATATATTATCTGATTTTTTACTATCACATTAGTTGGAAAATTATAACATCGCTCATGTGGACGTGTGAAATACCACCTCCATGAAGCGGGATGACTATTTTTTCATTTATGTTTTACATGAATAATAATAAATAATTATTTTATTAAGGAATGTTATATTTTTTTGTTTAATAATGGATCTATAATTTTTAATTATTATTTACTTTTCTATTGATCCATCAATAGTAATGTAGAAACATCACTCATGTGCACATATAGACTATAATTCCCATGAGAAGATGTAATTAATTTGTCACTACCAATTTTTATGAATTTTTACAATGTGTATTAAATAAATAAATATGATACTTTTGGAACTATTATGTTTTTATATTATTAAACCATGACCATGGTACGTGACCTAGAACCGTAAAACTATTACATAGAAAGAAAAACATACTATTTTCCACCCAAATTATAATTTTAAAAAAGAAAGTTTTAATAAAATTATCATTATAAATTAAATTGTATGAAACATAATAAGTTATTTATTATTATATTCCAAAAATAAATATAAAATAAATATATATTTATTGTTTAGTAGGATCTAATGCATACAAATAATGAAGGGACCTGAAGTCAGAGATTTATGTTATTATCTAATTTCATTTTGAAATGGTCAATGTTAAGATTCCACTGAGTGAAATTATATTATCCATATAATTTAAATTCTATATATTTTTTATATAATTTATTTAAATCATTATTTTTAATTATTTACAAACATTTTCAACTCTTTAATACATAAAATGTTTGAGAGAATGTTTTTAAGATAAACTATCCTTATTTATCCTTTTGGTCGGGAATATTTATCCTTCAAATGCATGTTTTATAATTTTTTTGGAAATAATGTTTTCAATAATATAATTTTTTGTAATGTAATTTTAAAAATATATTTTACATCCTTTACTACAACACTCCAACTTCAATAATAGTACATTATCTTTATAGTGATATAATAACACAATGCCCAAAAATTAATTCAATAATATAGTTTAAACATAAACTCATGAATTTTATAATTATAATTTGATAAAAATAATAAATATTGTCTTTATATAATGAATAAATTATATAAATATTATATTTTTATTTTTAAATATATATATATATGCCGATGAATAAAAAAATACAGATTTTACAAAATCTTCCAATTTTATCACATTATAATGATATATGATTAAATTATGATATTTAAAAAAATGTTAAGTAGAAAATATATAATATATAAATCATATAAGTCAAACAAAATTATTATTTTAAAAGAATATATAAATTATTAACATTTTATAAGTCTAGGTAATGTTTTTGGTTCTATAAAAATAGTTAATAATTATAATACTGTAACTAATTATTAAAACATTATTCTTGTATCTTCTTTGGATTGAAATAAAATTTAGAGAAAATTTATTTAAAATAATAAAATAAATTATCTAGGAATAAAAATAATAATTTTTTTGATAAATCATATTTATTCATAAAACCAAAATTTTGCTAAAAATGGTTTTCGTTGCCTTTAGTTCATTTATATTAAAATCAATTTTGACAAATTTAAAATTTTGTTTGTTATAAATTGGGTCAAATATTTCCAATAATATTTTATGACATTGTGTAATTGGATTAAATAAATTTATGGGAACATTTAATAATAAATTTTTTAAATATTTGTTTCCATGATTAGGGTTAAAACAGGTATGTGGGGGGGGGGGTTCTATGTAATAAGGATCAAAATGACACATAAACCTGATTAGATATTATTTTTGGAAGATAATTAAACCATACATTACCATAACTTTTAATTACTCTCCAATTTGTTCCACTTTCATGTGAAATGTTCTTTAGATTATTTTGATATTTTATGTGACTCTATGTGTGTCACTCCACACACTTAAAAATAAATCCTATTCATCTCCATTATTGAAAAAATTTGATGAATCTACATCAATCAAGATTAATGGAAAAAATACTAGATTCATTTGAGTATTTATTGGTCAGATTTTCTTATCCTAATTCTATCTTACGAAGTCTTAAGGTGTATGCACAAAGAGGTCTCTCAAAGAGGAGGTAATATGTTTTTCCGACTCCTTAAAAAATTTATTTTATCTTCTAATTACTCTTTAAAATTTATATCAATACAAAACTAATAAATACTATATCATAATTATACTGATATTGTTTTGAATACTGAGAAAACTTTTTCAAAACCTCATTCAACCCTGGTAATAAAGAAAACATCTATCATGGATATGTACAACTTACCATCTCTATCTAGCTGTTCAAATATTTTTTATTACTGCAATAATTTTATGAATATAATTATGGAAAAAATTATTATATATTATATTTATGTAATAATTATTATTTTTAAAATATTATATAGTATCTACTTTATTAATATTTCACCTTTAAAAATGATAACATCACTCGTGCGTATGTGTGGAATACCACCTCTATGAAATAGTGTTATTCATTTTTCATGTACACCATTAGTAGATTAATATAAATATGTTTATAAATAATATAAATCAAATTTATATGATAATACTAATTTTGGATATGATTGAGCCTTGATAAAGTTATAATTACTAAAACTGCCAAACATAAACTTATATAACTAACATAAAAATTAATACTAAAAAAATTATATTAATAATGATTTATTAATTAAAAATAATTGAAATATTATAAGTAGATGATATGTTATTTTATAAGTATGCATACAGTTTCATTATATAAGTATAGTAAATATAAATTTAGTACACAGGAGGATGAAAGCACTTATTAATCCTGGTAGACCTGAGTTGAGGGTACATTTCATGATGTCATACTTATTCATGATTGTTTAGGATCATGCTTCAATTAGAGTAATTATATAATAATTATATATTAAACCCCTTTTATTTTATTCATGTATTTTAATTTATGGAAATTTAATGTTATTATTTTAGTATCCTCTTTCAATGTGCTTTAAAGTCTAAAATAATGCAATTAAGGAAAACTAACAATAATATTCTATTTTGTCATGAATACATTTATTCACTAAAACTATTTTCAAGAAAATGAATAAAAATATTCTCTATAATATTTTCTAATTATGTACATTTATTATGATCATATAAATAGAGCCTTTGTTTTAAATATTACTACATGAAAGGATTTCCTCACTATCAAAAATATTGTTTTCCTTGAATGTTCCATGGTAATTTTCAAGGAATAAGTTCTTCCAAATATTTTTGAAATTAGATTTTAAATAATTTTCTTGATAATGAAAAGGGTATTTTCCTCAATAATTTTTCGAATTACATTTTAAATGTATTTAAATCTATATCAGTATCTTTTGATGAATCTTATAATGTACAGGTTATAAATTCAAATGACATCATCCAACATATTACACAGGATACCTTATGACTATGTTGTAATGTTTATTGATAGGGGAAAACTAATAAAATTTCATATGATAGTTTTGAAAAAAAAATGTTTATAAAGAATATATATATTTCTTTATTAATTTTGATCCTAGGATGAATGATGTAGACTTAATAAGGGATTGGTTGGTCTAGATATAAACCACTGACACATCAGTAGGTCTTATGTGATAAACAAGTTTTGGTGTTCAGAAAACTCCATACCAATTTATGTATGATGAATTTTTATAAAGAATCGATGGTAATATAATAATGATTAATTTTCTGCATTATATAATCATAATAATAGTTTCCTTTATACATGTGATTATTTATGTTTCTATTTCACCATTAATTTAATTCCTTATTTAGGATAATAATTATATAGCATATTTAATTATTTTTTTGATTTTCCATTTTAATTATGATTTATTTAAACTATAATATTTTATATCATATGCCTTTTCTTCAAGATAATTTGAAGTCACCCTTTATTAGTTTTTTATCACCAGGTTACTAATATGGTAGTCAGGAATAAATACAGGGGTATATAAACATAATCATAAATATTTCATTGTAGTATTACATTTTATTTAATGTTTTCTAATGTAATTTGACAATCATTTATGATTAAAATATGTTAATATTATTAAATAATTTGAAAATTTAGGATTTTATGCCCTGTATCTAATGAAAATGATGTAACATAACCACAAACACTAGGTTACTACAGTCTAGTTGTTGTGATTTTTAGTAATTGGAGTTTATTACAAACAATGGGAAATAGATTTGGGAAAACATATATTAGAAAACATAACCCTATGGTAGAATCTGTTGATATGTCTATATGTATGATAATATCATAATGTTTGTTTTTTGAATTAGCCATTATTTGTTTCCCTTAAAAAATACATCCCTATCATGAAATTGGCTAGTTGACACAAATAATGACCATATTATCCTGATATTAGATGCAATTAATTGGGTTTATAGGGTATGAAGTAAATTTTTATCAGTTTACAATGAGGACTAAGACAGTAAAATTTTCTAGACACTCCTTGTGGATTCGATTTGGTCGATTCACATGTTATTTGAAAACCATTATGTATGATTTGAAATTATTTGTATGATTCAATGATATTTTTAAATATTCTTAGCTTATGATTGTGTGATTATCTATGCATAAATATTCAATTAATGTTACGTTTTATAAACTATTTATATTTATATAATATGACATAAAATCATCATATTTTGAGATAAGTAAATATATGACATTATTTAGAAATGTCACATAATAGAAGGAATATAAATTAAATTAATATATATAATATATGTAAGGATTTCCATCCCATTAATGACAATGAAGATGAATATGGATTTAGATCAATAGAAGAACATATTATAAATATATTCGGTATGTTGACTTAGGTTATGATTAAAAACCATTTTCTTAAGTGATGACCTATTGATCCACAACAGAGAGGAACAATGTTGGACTACTTTATGTGACAAAAACCTAGATTCTAATAGGTAGACTAGTCTATTGTATCTAAGTAATGAATCAAGTACCTAGAGAATATATTTCGTTATTTGGTATGTATATAATCAGGGAAACTTATCATGGTTTTTTATTGTCATAAAGGAGATGCTGAAAAATGGTGTCCATTGATCAAGAACCCTAATTAGTTTGATGAAATAATTAGTATGGAATTGAATACTTTCAAAGAGATATAATTTTAAAAATGAATTTCTATTAAGAAACAAGCTGATATAAAGATGAAATTCCTAAATATGAGGAAAAATGAATGAGTGAATATAAGTGAATATGATTCTAGCTTTTCAATTTTAGAAAATCATCTTGAATATTTAATACATAATGAAAGGATTGTGATTAATCAATTCAATAATGTTCTACATCCAATATTTCATAGTGAATTTTTCTCTATTCAATTTTCTAGTATATCAGGTTAATGTATCAAGTTACCTCATGATAGAAAAACAATTCTCCATGTATTATGTTGTCAATGGAAGAAAAAGAAAATAATTTTTTATATGTGAACACTTAAAAAGGGAAAATAGAAAAAGGGAATAAGGAAGGGTTTAATTTAGTGCATTTAATAATTGATGAGATAAACATCATGGATCCTGCTTGATGGGAAAGGTATTTTTCTTCAAGTGTAGAGAGAAATTATTGCAGGGTTTTGATTGATAGGGAAATAAATAAGTATATAATTTAAAATGATTCAACTGGATAGATTTGGGGAACCATTTTAATAAATTCCCTAATTATCAAGTGAATTTTCTTAAAAAAATGGCAAGGCGTAAAGACCAATATTATGTGAACACTGCAGTTATAGTTGATGTTACTAAAGGCATAGTAGCTTGTACTTTGATCATGAGAATAAATTTATGTAATTATATAACTTTTTCTAGACATTCACACTCTTTTATAACATATATGTTTTCAAATAAAATTATATATTTACCTAGAACCTTTAGAAGATAGTTTTCAATCATTACTCTTATTATAAATAACAGAGTAATGTGGACATATCAATTATTTACCATTATGACACATAAAAAAACCCTGTTTAGAAAAATAATTATTAAAAAAATGGTTTTATTTGATATAATACATGTTATGAATTTAATTTCAAATTATAATAAAAAAATATTTTAAAGAGAATTATATTATGATTTTTGTTGGAGATATTAAATCCACTATCTATATCGTGGATAATACATCATTTAATTATAATATGTATCTACCTCCTATAGCTTACCTTAATTAAATTATTTTAGAATATTTTTATAAATAACCAATTAATAGTAAAGTTATTCTTATAATAGAATATGTACCTATTGTCCAATAATACATTTACAAGTTTCTTGAATATCTAGTTAGAAACCCACCTGAGTATGATTTTTAGTTTTCAATTGATAGTTTCCATGATAAGAACCTTGTATCTAGGACTCCCTAATGGATGGATAAAATATTATAATTATAAAACTTATGAAATAACAATAGGTTCTATGCAATGATGGATTTATATTCCATATTACTTCACTATATAAAGAAATATCTTTTTTGGTAAAATAGAATACCGTTTAGTGATGTTTTGAATCAGTTATAATGAAATAAATTCTATTACTAAATATAAAAAAATATTATATCCCACATTGATAGATTATTTAATCAAATTCAAGGAGCTCAATATTTTTCAATGATTGATCTTTAATTTGAGTTTCATCAATAAAAGTTAAATATGAATGATATTACAAATACAATATTTCCTAAGAGGTACATAGAATAAAAATTTATAGTAAATCACTATGGATTGAATAATGAAATTTCTATTTTTATGTATATGAATAAAATATTATTCAAGGATTATCTTGACAATTTCAATATAGTAACATTTTTGATATATTCATAAAATCTAAATTATAATATTATTATTATGGTCATTTGAGAATCATTTTAATGATTCTATAATAAAAGTATTTATATTTATAATATAGTGTTTTTCAATTATAGCTCCCAGAATTTTCTTTTCTTAGGAATATTTCCAATAAGGATGGAATATGAGTACATCCTTCAAATAATAGTGCATTGATTGATAGTTAAATCCAATTAATATAATTGAGGTTTGTAGTTTCCATTGATTATATAGTTTTTATCGATGATAAGATCAAAATTTTTCACAGTTATATAACCATATAACTAGTTTAATAGGTAAAGGTGTTATGTTCATATGTTTAGAATTATATAAAAATGTTTTGAGGAATTAAAGATGTTATTGTTCAATGAACTGATATTGACTTTTCCCTCATGAAGGATATATTTTTGTATATATATTTATGAAATAATGAAGGAAAATATCTGTGTTCTTATAAATAATGATAGAGTTATTTCTTAAATATCATGTAAGGGAATGATTCATGAATAGAATAGTCAAATATAGGTTATTTGTTTGAAATTTTTAATATTTAATCTTAATTTATTGAGTCATTAACTTTTTGGTGAGCGATTTGAAATTAATACAGATCCAAAAATGTTAAAATATATCATATCATAGAAATATATCAATAGGAGACAAAGGAAATGGATATTAATTGTCATAGGTTACAGTTGTTCTATACACAACCACCCTGGGATGGAAAATACAATTAACGACTAATTGAGTATAAAATAACATGGAGTTTTTAGTGAAATGAGGATTATTAAAGATATTATATTCTAGTATATAGTAATGGTTTATATAATAATAATTAATATAGGTTAAATAAAATTTATTCAAAATTATTTCCCAACCATTATTTTTAAAGAAAAAAATTTTCTGATATTGATGATAATAATATTCAACAAAAAAATCAAATCCATGAGTAATGTAATGTTGGTAGACAGTATCCATGTATATGGTATATTTAAATTTTAAAATTGGCTATGCATTCTATACATTAATTATCTATGAAGTTAATTATTTTATGATGCTCATAGATAAAATTTATCATTCACATTGGTAATACAAAAAATTATCATTGTTCAAGGGAATATTTTCAATGATAACACGAAATGTAAAATTGTAGAATATGTACCATAATGCATGGTTTTTTCAATATTTAAAATAGAAATAAATCATCTTAATGGAGTAATGAAACCTCTATCTATTCATGAGTGTAAATGGGTTGACATTACCATATATATTTTCACTAGTTTTAAAATATTCCAAAAAATAATTATTATGTATGTGTTATTACTGATGAACATTCCATGCTCTCTCATTTACCAACAATAAGAGAAGATCTTCGTCTTGATATAATCACACAACTCCATAATAATTGTGTTGTGAGACTTATGGTGGACCTATTTCTATTGTATTTTATCATGATTAGAAATTAACATCAAAATTTAGGAAGAATATTTAAAATCCAGTAGACACTAAGAATCATTTGGGAACCACCTTTCATTATCAAAATAATGTATAATCTGAAAGGAAAATTCATACATCATAATAAATGAAGATTTTATGTTCAGTTGACTTTCCTGTTATGTGGGATCAATATTTATCGTTATTGTAATTCTCATTTAATAATAGGTTCCATTCATGATTTTTAATGTCATAATATTTAGTGTTATACTGAATGTGGATTTATGCTATATCTTTTTTGGATGAAGTTGGTGGATGGAAGCTTTTAGGTCCAAATATTGATGATGTAAAAATGGAGAATATAAATTATATTTAGAATCATATTATATATGTAAAATGTATAAAAAACATATTTTGGTAAATAAAGGATGTAATTATAATATCAAGTGTGTGACTGTGTTTTATTTAAGGAATAATTATTTAATCATGTTATAGGGTTCTATAAGAAAGAGAAATTATGTCCTATTTACCTCATGAATTTTAATTTTCTAGAAATAAATCCAGTGGTCGTTTACTATTTTGAAATTCCTCATAACCTCTCTAATGACCATGTTGTGTTCAATGTATCTTGATTGAGTTATTAATTTATAGAACATATTTATATACTAAACTCTAGGGAATTAATTATTTAACCCGGTGAATCTTATAATTAATTGTCTATCAAAATGTTTTGTACAAGATAATAAATGTTGCGGTATCGACTGGCTCTATCGGTATAGTTACATTGTAGAAATAAAATGATAAAATATTTAAAAACTAGTAATTATATGATGAATAACCACAAAAATATGTTCTTGAGGTTAAATTATAGAAATTATGAGGAAAATATTATTGAGGGAGGGAAGACTCTAACTCTCGAGATTCATTTATAGTAATATTTTCTTTCTAGAGAGATAATGTCACAATGCACATATATATAATCAAACATTTTATTCAAATATAAATTAATGAATTTATAGATTAAATTTGATTAAATGACATTATTTTTTTTAATTTATCATGTCATAATTATCATAGGATTTATTTTTTATATTTTTAAAAAATAATTTATATTTCGGTGATTTATGAAAAACAATTTGAAAAATATATGAGCTATATGACTTCATAATTATATCATAATAAATTGAAATACTTTAGAAAATTTTTATATTCAAAATATATATTAAATAAGTAATATTATTCATATAATAATATAATTTTGTACATTGAAATAGCTGTGTATCATTTCACAAATCACAGTGTTGTATTTGATCAAATGAAAAAAAAATTCAGTTCATATATTTTAATGAAGTACTTATATGGTTACCTTTAAATTTGGTTTGATATTAAATGTGTATATATATATATATTTATCATAAACAATTTATTTTCATTTTATTCATCATTATACTTAATTTTTTCTATAAACAATTATTATGCATATAATAATTATTTTTTTAAAAATGGTTTCCTTGCAATTTTTTTAAATATATATAAATAAATGATTTACACATCTAAAAAATGAATCATTTATAGTTTATTCAATATTTTGAATCATAATAATTAAAATTAAATAATAATTTCAACTATATATTTTGTTGCAATTATTTTTTTTGAAGTAGTAATTATTTATTACAATGGTTAGGGTAAAAAATGGTGAACCAGGTGGGGTTAATTGAGATATAAGGGAAAACAATGACACCAAAATTTTTATAAATATTATTTTTTTAAGCTATATACAACTTTAATTTTATTTTATTATAATTCATGGACATTTTTTTCGACTTTCATAATAAAATGTCTATATATTATTTAAATCTCTTATGTAAATCCATTTGTGTCCCACCCATTACATATTTATGGGCACCTATTCTCATTCCTGAATCAATAATTGTTCCTCTATATATTGGATAATACATAGAAATAAATATTCAAAGATTCATTCAATTCATTCTAAATATTATTTCTTCTTCTTAGACCAACCATATAAGGCTTAACATGTATGTCAAAAGAGGTGTCTCAATAAAGAGGTATTCATCTTTACTAAATCTTTCAAAGTTTATTTCATCTTATAATTACATTAAATATTTATTATCTGTCCAAAAATAATTAATTAATTGGAATAAATAAATTTTTATATTAAAATTATTATTGGACCACTATTTTATTCCACTTTTATATCACATGGAAAACGACAAAAATGTTATGAGTATTCATGACTAACCATCCTCACATAAAAGTGTAATTTGATATTTATTACCACTTAGTTTGATTTTTATGAACATATATTTAAATAATATAAATTATATTTATGAAATCATCATTATTATGCAATTTTAATGTGTCATATACCTTTTCACCCCTCTACAAGTTAAAAAATTATAATGTAGCTCATGTGTCTATGTGAAATACCACCACTATTATGTGATGTGATTCATTATTCATGTACCCAATTCCTGGATAATTTTAAACATATATATTTAATTTAATGATATTTATATAAATATAAAAAATTATTTTGTTATTTTACCATGAAAAAAAATACATTGATCAAGTCAACCATATCAAGAACTTACATGAAATGTGAAATAATTTTCACTAATAAAAAATGATTTTATTAAGAATTATAATTACACAGGGTCTGTAATGTTATAATTAATTAATATATTTAATTATAAGTATGTATATAGTTTTAATATGTATTGTTAAAAAATAAAAATTTATTATATATGATATTAATATAACATACGAAGATAGTTAGATATGAGGCAGAAGTTTATTTCGTAATCTCATCATTATTCAAGATTGTATATATTTACTTTTCTATTGGGAGAATTATAAGATGTTTATATTATAAAAAAAATATTTACCTATTATATGGTTATTTCTATAAAATAATAGTTTTAGTTTAACCATCCTCTCTATATATACTATAATGTTAATAAAATATAAGGAAAACCAACTATAATATTTTATTAGTCAGGAATGTTTTTATTCAACATCCAAATTTCAATTAAAATGATTTCATAATTTTTTACTATTCTCAAATTATTTTATAAACTCATTTTTACAATTATTTAATTTTATTGGTTTGTCCAAATATGTCACTTTATACAGATAGTATAAACAAAATTATTTTTTAATGCTTCCCAAATGAATGAATATTCCCACTATAATCACTATTAATTGACATGGATATTTCATTAAAAGATTCCAAGGATATTTTGAAAGATAAATTTTCCTAATATTTTTGGAAATTTCTTATAAAATTTTGATTTCAATATGAAATGCAAATTTTACTCATGAAATGTTCGGAAAATATTTTAAAAAATATTTTCATTTATATCAATATATTTTGATAAATATTATTCTTTACTAGGGAAAAAATATAATTATAATATCCACTATATTAATATAGATTTATTATGTTTATGTTTTTATGTTTATTGATTGGGGGAAATATTAAGATTTAGTATGCCAATTGTTCATTCAAATATTTAAATTGATTATCTATTGAATTGGTATTCATTTGTTTTATTTATTGAATACGTTATATTTATTAAGTGATAATGGGCCCTCTTCTTTCTCTTTAATTCATCATTATGTATCGTGAGACCAACTAGTTGGGTTATTTTGTATACACCTTTCCTATATATGTATGATGTCAGAGAATAAAGCCTTGATGAAAAGTTTATGTTGTTTGATATTATACATTATCTCATTATTAAACTAGTTTTTTACTTTTGTGATTATTTATGTTGGGATTTCATATATGGATTTAGTATATTTTTTATGATATTAATCATATAGAATATTGGATTATTTTTTATCTTTCCTATATTATTCATAATTTTATTGTACTATAATAGTTTATGTCATACACTTTCCCATAATTAGAATCTATGCTCACCCTTTGTAATGTATTCCTATTCCTTAATTACAAAAAGATATTTGAATTATTTTAGGGATCTAAATGATAAAATGTTAATATTATCACTATAATAATAAATTTTACTTAATTTCTTCTCATTTAACCTCATAATCATGTAAATATCCAATCTCTTGAGGCTATAAATCTACTTGATCAATTTGGATGAGATCCCATGTAGTTTTTATCAATGCAGTAAAAAACTATTGGATCTACATTACTAGGGTAAGGGTGTGAGATTTTAAAATATTGATAAGGTATCTTATATTATTTTTTAAAATGAGGTTGTATTGTTTTTTTAAATGTGTACATAATCATTGTTTTACTCTTTACCAAATCAACATAATTTTTAACCATCCTGAGATATATTTTCATTTAATCATCCTTTACATGTATGGATGGTGATTTTTACAGAAAGAACTTTCTTTAATAATATTGTAATTTTACCTTTCAATGATTTAATAAATGAATAAGGGATCTTTTACTTGTATTTTCAATGAAAATGTCAATCACATTAACAAAATTTATTTATCATCTATGTAATCATCCATTAAAGTTTTATTATAATTAGTTGTGAATTTGATCTTATGACATCATCCACTTTCTTTCTCTACACAAATTGAGAAAATAATTCATACAAATTTATATGGAACATGTTTCATTCCCTAATGTTAAATATGTTATGTGTGAAAAATTAATGTTTCTACATTTTCCATAACAAGAATGTGTGTGGATTATCATTATAAGAAGTATAAATATATTATAACGATCCAACCCATTGGTTAATGTCATATAGATATTTTATGAGATGATTCTGATAAATTTTTACATTATTGTGAGGATATATATTAACATTTTCTTATATGACATTGATTTCTTATATATCTACTGAAAATATTATTCATATAAAATATCGATAATGACAATTGTATTATTTTTTATTATTTTGATGCCACATTCGAATGTTATGAAAAATGATTGATGAAATTTTAATAAACACACTTAATATATATGAATATAGATATGAATTTGTTTTGGTGTTTATGATCTCATATCTTATAGGAATTAATTTTTTAAATTTAGAACATGAAAATAATTATTTTGGCATGACCTTATGATTATCTTATCAATTTTATGATTAATATATTCAATGAGTACCATTTATTATAACATAAGGTCACCCTTTCTTATATATCAATTCCCCAGTTATTGATATATGTATCCTAGTATGATATTTCAATAAGGGTAAAACATATGAGGGTTGTATATGGGATATGTTGAAAATTATTATAAATAATTTTATTACATATCTCATGTCCAATAGAATAAAACTTTATTGTTTTGGGAAATGGATAATAGTGATATGTAAATAATATTCATAGAAAATGACGTAACATTTATGTTTGTTATGTCAAGGTATTATCAACCATTCTAAGTGTTTCATGGATAGTGGCTTTATCAAGGCACATGGTTGGGGACATTTCAAACATAAAATTACTATTAAAGGTTAATGGAGGATATATCATATTTTTTGAGAATACTAAAGGAACATTTTTTTGGATTTTGATTAGTCATAAGTTAAAACTCAGTCCTTATCCATAATGTTCTTTATATTAATGGATCAATGAAAAAATTAGAATATACTTTTCAAAATCATGAGAATAGTTATTCAGGTAATTTTTTTACAATTCAAAATGTATTTTTATATGTAAATTAACTAAATTTATATCACAATGACTTGATAGTGTTTATAAATTAGATATAAATTGTTTCTGTAAATTTAACAAAAAATGTTGTAATTAGGAAATTGATGAATCATTGAATTACAATAAAATATTTAAAAATAGTAATATTTAATATTTGATAATAGTTTCATATATCAGTATGAATTCAAATTTTCATCATCCTAATTTTAAAAAATTGAAATTCTATTATACATTCTAATTGGGGAATAAATCAAAATCAAATGTTCAATAAAAAAAGTTGTTTATACTTATATAACTCTATAGATTTTTCATATGTATTTGTTTAGTCATGAAAGTATTTAAATACTAGGTGGAATTAAATTTTTTTTACGTCTTAATAGATTATTTTATTTTGGATTTACATTTGTTCAATTTTTGAGATTTAAAAGTGAACCATGTAATATTTTTATTATGTTTTTTTAATCTATTTTTGAATAAAAAATATACTTAAAAAATTAAAATGAGATGTGACCATTTGGAAGAGTTTTAAAATCATTAATTTAATTATTTTTGTTCAATAAAAATAATTAAACATACATTTTATTCCCATATGACACCGAAATATAATGGTGTTATTGAATAGAGGAAAAATAATTTTGTATAAAATTATAAAAAATAATTCTGGGAATATATTCTACCAACACGCTTTTAGAATAAATATATTAATACCACATTTCATGAGATAATAATAGATATAAAAACACTAATTTTCAATAAAACAAATTATTTAGTGAGGAATAATAGATAACCAAAGTCTATATACCTTAATATTTTGAGAAATAAGATGAATATCATGAATGCTAAGGATAATCTTGGTAAGTTAGATCCAATGGATGATAAAGGTATCTTCCTATGTTATTCTAAAACATCTAAGTATTATAGTGATTTAAAAAAAATCATTGAATGTTGAATAATCCTCTCCTGCAAAATTTGATGATATTGACTCATTTGATCTCAATATACTGAAACACATTACCCAAGTTATTTGATTGATAAAATGATATACGGTCAACTTTTTTTATGAAATTAATGATTATTATTGTAAGTTAATCATTAATACTCAAGTCTTCAAATAGAATAATATAGTAAAACTAATGATGAACCATCTATAAAATCTAGGAACCTTAAAAATAATCCCATATAAAGTTTATAAAAAGCCTATATGTGCGGGTTATAGCCAAAAGTTATGCAGATAACCTTGCTCATTTTTTATTTGTTATATTAGGTTCAATATAAAACTATATGAGATCCCCTTACATGATGAATGTTGGGTTCTAGATATTAATGAGTATTTATTTTCATTTAAAAGAAACATAATTTTTTTCATTAATATGTATACCCTATTAAAATAATTTCATTGGTGATAAATGTGGTTTTAGGTATAAACAAGATATTCATGGAGTAATTACTAGAAGTAATCAATGAATTTTAGATATTGTATATAAACAATAAGAAGGATTTGATTATGTTGAGTAATTTTTCCAAACTAATAGATTAGAAGCGATTAAGATTCTTTTCGAATATATATATATATATATATATCCAATAATATTCAAAATTTTCTAGATAGAAGTTAAATATACATTTTAAATACATTTCTAATAGGGTAATTCAGTGTTGTATAAACTTCAAGTTATAAAAATTCCGAATTTCAACATTATGGTATTAGAAATAAAAAAAATACATATGGTCATAAATAAACACCAAGGGATTGTTAAGAAATAATAAGTTATTCTATTCATTCTCATTATTTTGTGATCATAGAAGAAGCCACATTATTTTTTAAATCTTCTTCGAAGGTTATTTTACATGTATAAATTTATGCTGATGATATTTCTTTTTGTTCTAAAAATCATAATTAATAGAATTATTTTTCCAAACACATGAAAAACCAATTAGATATGCTCATGATAGGAGAATGAATTTTTTTTTTCATATCCATCTAAATTTTTTTTAGTATATACTAAATGAAATATAATATTTACATTTAATAAAATAGTCTTTAAAATAGTAAGATACTTGGAATCCATATGGTATCTAATATAAATAATGAGTTAGATGATGTTGGGAAACTAGTTGATAAAAATATATAAAGATTTGTAAAACCCCAAGCATCCACGATACATTTCCCTTTGAATAATGCAATAGCTTGCATTGTACGAGACTTCGAGATTCAAAAACATCGCAACCAATCAAAGTAGCCATTATGAATAGTAATACCCACTTTTTGAAATTTTATAAAATTTATCTCTAAAAATGGACGTCATTTTTGGATTCTGAATATCATAATTTTCTTACTGTGAATTTTTTGTATTTTTCTAAAAACATTCAATTTTTGATGAATAGTGAAAAACACTAAGTTACAGTTTAAAACCAAATTATTATTTAAATATTTATTTATTTTATATAAATTTAATGAATGTAAAATTGAATACATAATACCTATATAAGTTCAATATAATTCATTGGAGTAATATTAGAATTAATTTAGATATATAATAATTTTATGGAACTTTTCACCGTCTTTTACCCACCTAATAAGAGAATTTGGAAATTCACATAAAAATTAAATTTACCGCTTATGTGAGTTAAATTTTGAAAATCTGAGAGACACATTTAATATCAACGAGTAAAATTTGGTTCAATAAGATAGAAATATTTTTTTTGAGTAGTAACTTTTTACTTTTATTTACCACGGTTAAAAGTAAATAGGGTAATTAAGAGTAAAAAGGATATTAATATTATCCTAAAACATGTCCTAATTCTATTTTACAAGTGTATATCCACATAAAAAATCCTTAGGAATAAAATATTATCATTTAGGTCCACTTGGATTAGATTAGGACATTTATTATTATTTAATTCAAAGAAGAGTTAAAAGAGTTAAAATCAATGTTTAATTACTAAAACATTTTTAATATAGGGTTATACATAATATAAATTCCATTATAATTATTCATCATGAAGATAAAAACATTTCCTACATAATTTTATTTTATTTATAATTTTTAGACATTAAATAATATAATTTATTTATGATACAATTATGATACAGTAATTACATAATTAATGAAATGTTAAAATAATTGATATTATAAAAATCAAAATAAATGTAATTTGAGACTTTTTATGAATTCAACTAATTTTATTGGTTAATATGACATATTAGGATTGGTTATATAAATTTTTTCGAGGTAATAATGCTATTATAAATTAATCAAAAACAAAATACCCAATAGTGTCAAAATTGACATCAATGAGTTTTTAAAAAAAATATTATATTATTAATTGATATTCTATTCCTAAAAAATCAATGGTTTGGCCAAAGGACTTATATCAGGATAATTGTATCATTAATGGACCACTTGGGGGTCTCTTAGATGTATATATTATGTTTATTAAAAATATAATTTAAATATAAGAAGAGACATGGTAAATGTCCAACTATTTAACTAAGAGATAAATCTAAATGATATGGTTAATATAGTGACCCAAAACTATCTGAAATATATTGGTTGAATGTATTTCAACCCATCCCCACCTTAACCATTAAATAATCCACTTTGGAGCCATTAGAAATAGAATATGAATTTATTATAAAGTAATATTTCTAGCTTTTCCAAAGGTGCCCCTCACCCCTCTTATAAAAGGACTCTCCACCTTCTCTCTAATTAACACCGTCAAAGACATTTGGCTCAGCCAAACCCTACCCAAATAATCTCTCAACTTCCCTCAATTCAACCTAGAGGCATTATTTTGATCAGAAATCAAACCTATGAGCCCTTTGGATCTAATCAAAAGGAAGATCCGGAAGAAGATGTAATGTTTTCACCACCCTCTTTCAAGTTCCTTTATTCTTCCACTTCTTCTTTATTTGTTATTTACATTCAAAAATAATAACTCCAGCATCTTCTATATACAGTGACATTATTATAAATAAGGTATAACCATATTCAGTATTCTATCCATCCTTTGAATGACATGTCACCATACATGCGTACAAACGGCCTACCGTCTCCATGTTGTGGTGTAATGGTTATTCAATACATTATTATTTGGATGGGTATAATAATGATGTGTAATTCATGTAAATAATAAAATTAACATGATAATGATTCTGTATATATGATATACCATCCAATTATATATTATTTTCTTATAAAAAAATTGATATTGTCCCTCGTGTGTATGTACGGACTATCGTCTCCACGAACGCGGTGAGATTCATTCCTCATCGTATCCATTCAAGTCTAATTCTCCTTTGATGATTAAAAATAATTTTTAAGGACTTCATATAATTATGGATATGAATAAGATACAACCAATCTGTAACATACATGGCTTATTTAACAAAAGACATAAAAGAAAACGAGTAAGTTAACACCTGAAACGACGATAATACTAAGATATTATTAAAAAATAATTTTAAAAGATCATATATGATATCATATTAATGTATATGATTATTTTATAATTTAAAAACAATTATTTAACCATTATACGTGAGTTTAACCTAACATCAACCAAGTAAATGTACAAGGTAAGGGTTTATTTTACAATCTATTCATTATCTAATGTTGTTTATACGTAATTATCTACTGGGACCTCTTTATCATCCACATCCATGTTTCTTAAAAATGTATTTCAAAACATTCTCACTATTTTACATAATTTGGGTTAAACTAATTTATACCATTGTTTGAATTTTTATAATATTTTTATAAAGGAATCTTTCCGTTGTTTTCCAAACATGGTCCTTTTTATCATTTTCGACGGAATTAAGGTAAGAATGTATTTTTTTAACTTATACGGAGGGTGTGGCTATTTTCAGCTATTATAAAATATACGAATCATCCCTTACAAGCTTATAGGGATATTTTCAAAGTAAATGTTTTATTTTATAATTATGCGACTTTTAAATGATTTCAAAAAAAGAGATATTTCTCTTAAATATTTTTGATTTCATATATGTCAACATCCTTTGATGGATTTTAAGCTTATTTGAAGTTGACTAATTATGATAAAAAACTTCCATATTATATTGAGTGTTTTGTGATATATTTGAATGTGGATCTGTTATTTTTATATCATTCATGGTTTATGGACAAAGTGTTGACATTTCATATGCTAGTTTTAATACGAATGTGTATATTATGTTTAAACTATTTTATATGGGAATGCATTGGACTTAGTAAGTGACGGGTGGAGCCAACTGTAGCTCCTCAATGCATCAGTAGGTATCATGCGACAAACTAGTGTCTTGGCACAAAGAATTGATAGAATTTTTTTGTATTCTTGGCACGAGGCCTTGGATATGTGGTTATGATAGTCTGGCATTATACATTCCATCATTATGAAAGTGGTTATTGATATTGCATGTGATTATTTGACTTGTATAATTTCCATGTGAATAAGTAAATGGAATTATTTTATTTTTTCTTTTCCTTATTATTTTGATGATCTAGTTTAAAAAGATTTTGTTTTAATTATACATTTCATTAAATGTTTAAGCTTATTTTTGAAAGTTTCCTCTATATTATTATCTTTATTGAGCATCTGAGCTCACCCCTTTCAATGTTTTATTTTTTCCAGGATGTGAAGAAGTAATTTATGAATGACCTGTAGGGATAGTATGAGGGGATATGAGGAGAATATGTTGTTTTAGTTTTTTTACTTTATGATGTAATGTAAGACTTTAGGAATGTATCTAGTTATTGCAAGGCTGCTAAACTAATCGGTCTTTCAAGATTTGATCTTTTGTGATCATGCCAATGTTATGTAATAATGCACCGACTTTTGGTATCTTGGGTCGGGGCGTTACAGTTTGTATCAGATGATGTTTAGTACAAACCATGGAAGCTAGATTTAGATAAATTCTAATTAGAGCACATAGCCCTAAGATAGCCATTGAGTATTAATAGAGAAGAAATTTCTAGAATTTTGGTGTTGTAGAGATTTTATGAGTTTTCCAAGAAATACATCCTTGTCTGGATACGAACAGGTAAAGGCGGATCTGGAATAGATGTACCTAGGGGTAAAACCCGAAAACACCGCTTTGAGCTAGACTCAAACGGGAACTAGTGCACCACAACGGTCTTTACTGCACTCTTGGTTATGACACTCTTGGAGGATTTTATTTGGATAATTCTCATTTCCTTTACAAACCAATTTGAAGGGTTTATGAGTATATACTTCCTCAAAGAAGACATTTTTTTGATTATGGATTATATCCATAAACTGTTTAATTATATTAAGTGTTTTACAAGTCTGGGATTAGGTATCTCTATTCATAAACTAATCTAATGTATGCCATTGTTTAAAAATGATGCCCATTAGAAGGAATGAGAACTCCAGCAATACGCATGATCCAAAGAGTAAGAAGGATCATATATTTCAAGGTCTTAAGCCATAATTTAGAAGGGAAATAGTCTCCCATGTATTATCGTCATATGAAGATATAATATCATGTGTTCATAATATAAGTAAAGATTTTTCGGTGTCCTATGTATTTGAAGAGAAACTAGAGAAGAAAATGATGGTAAAGAGAAAGACAAATAAAGGGAAGAAGGTAAGGAAACTTTTTTCCATATGTGATAACTGTGGAAAGAATCACCTTGGAAAATGCTTGAAGGGAATGGGAGTATGTTATATGTGTGGAGAAAAAGGAAACCATGTTTGAGATTTTGAGGGTAGGAAAAAGGTTTTAAATGTACAATGCTTCATCTCCAAGGAGTGGGGACACTACGTGAATCAATGTTCAAATCATCAGAGTATGCCCCAAATGATGCTATTGGATAATAATAAGGTTATGATACTACCACATATTAATAGGTATGACTATTGTTCTTAAGTTGTTATTAAAGAATTATTTCATTTGATTGGTGTATCAAAGATGTACTGGTTATATGAATTATGGAGATAAATAAGGATTGTACTACAGTACTATTTCATTGAAGATATTAGATTAAATAGTACTATGAAAAGTGACTCAATAGTAAGTTATACTTTATTTTGAAAATACATTGTTGAAGGAAAGGTAATCCTTAATATCGTCTTGATACTGAGGTAGTAATTTTGGAATAAGAGATGGTTGATTTGGATAAATTATATAGGATATTATTGACTACCTTGGCCCTGATGAGTTGGTTTTTTATTTCTTCATTGTTGGAATATTAAATGTTTTTGGATATATGGAATATATCTAGAATTCTATAAGGAATAAGGGATAATGAATGTAATCAATAAGGTTTTATGGTAATTCAGGATGTTTTAGTGTTTTAATAGAATACATGATGAAGGTATTCACATGCTATTACGGGGTAAAAAATATCTACATTATGTTTACCTTTCATATAAATTTTGGACTAAGGGTTTACAGAAATATATTGGATAAGTATAAAGGTTGGAATGGATTATATTCTACATTGGATACTATTGTAAAAGTTATTTTTGGAAATTTTTAAAAAGGACAACACGCTGACCGTGTGACAACCCGTCACTTCGGACAATGATGTAGGAATCGAACCCACAAACATAGTGCAATTAGGATTTATCACCTACCACTGGACTACGTGAAGTCCCTGGAGTGTATAATGTCATTTTCTTTTTATAAAAAAATTCTGATAGATGAATTATAAATTTATTTTTGGAACCAGATATGGTTAGGATAAATAGAATATTTTTGAGTTCTATTACATATTGGAGTGAAAGATGGGTTTGTGGTAAAAATTTCTTAAAGAATGAAAGTCTACATGAAAAGTAAGTATATTTCCTCACGTTCTTAGTAAATCTCATAAATAAATTCCTTAACTTTTTTAAAGGTCACATAAAACAAAAACGTTGTAGGTTAAGTTTTTTTACTGGGGAATCAAAGATCGTTTAACCAAAACCAAGTTTGTGATTTTCTTGTATTTAAGTTTCTCCTAATCCCGTTTTCTACAACTCTACATCAGACCTTGATGGTTTCTTTCTCCTCCATACCTTGTTTTCATATAATCCTATTATGGTCTATCTCGTGTGACCTTTGTACTTCTCTTTATTTCTTTTAAAGTTATATTTTTGTTAACCCTATTTCCGATATGGGTTTTCCACAAAGGTATTTTCTATTTTCAACCTTTTATTTTTGAAGAACAATTTAAAATTGCGAGGTTTATTTTTATTGAAGGAGGGTAGAATGTAACACCCCTATCTTCTACGGTACGTTTCCCATTGAATAATTCAATATCTAGCATTGTACGCAACTTTGAGATTCTAAAACACTGCGACCAATCAAAGTAGCCATTATGAATAGTAATACCCATTTTTGAAATTTTATAAATTTTATCTCTCAAATGGACTTCATTTTTGGATTTGGAATATCGATATTAGGTTAGGGTGAATTTTTGGTATTTTTCTGAAAACATTCAATTTTTGATGAATAGTGAAATAACACTGAGTTATAGTTAAAAACCGAATTTTAATTTACATAATTATTTATTTTATTTAAATTTATTTAAGGTCAAAATGGATACATAATACCTATATAATTTCAATGTAATTCCTTGGAGTTAGTTTAGAATAATTTTAGATATATATAAATTTTATGGAACTTTTCTCCGTCTTTTACCCACCTACTAGGATAATTTGGAAATTCACATAAAACATAATTTTACCACTTCTTTGAGTGGAATTTAAAAAATACGAGAGACATAGTTAATATAAATGAGTAAAATGTGGTTCAATAAGATATTTTTTTGGGGTGAATAATAACTTTTTTCTTTTATTTACCACGGTTAAAAGTAAATATGGCAATTAAGAGTAAAATTGTATTAATATGACCCTGACACATTTCCTATTTCTATTGTACAAGTGTATCTCGACCAATAAAAACCTTAGGAATAAAATATTATCATTTAGGTCCACTTGAATTAGATTAGGACATTTATTATTATTTAATTCAAAGAAGAGTTAAAAGAGTTAAAATCAAAGTTTAATTATTAAAACATTTTTAATATAGGGTTATACATAAGATAAATTCGATTATAATTATTCATTAGAAAGATAAAAATATTTACTTCATAATGGTATTTTATTTATAATTTTTAGACATTATATAATATAATTTATTTATGATACTATTATGATATAGTAATTACCTAATTATTCAAATATCAAAATAATTGATATTATAAAAATTAAAATAAATGTAATTTGAGACTTTTTATGAATTCCACTAATTTTATTGTTTAATATGATATATTAGGATTTGTTATATAAATTTTTTCTAAGTAATAATGCTATTATAAATTTATCAAAAACAAAATACCCAATAGTGTCGAAATTGACAGAGATGAGTTTTTAAAACAAATATTATAGTATTAATTGATATTATTTTCTTAAAAATCAATGGTTTGTTGCAAGGACTTATATCATGATATGTGTATCATTAATGGACCACATGGGGGTCTCTTGGATGTATATAGTAAGTTTATTAAATATATAATTTAAATATAATAAGAGATATCGTAAATGTCAAACTATTTAACTAGGAGTTAAATATAAATGATAAGGTTAATATAGTGACCCAAACCAGTATTAAATATATTGGCTGAAAGTATTTCAACCCATCCCCACGTTAACCTTTAAATAATCCACTTTGGATCCATTAGAAACAGAATATGAATTTATTATAAAATAATATTTCTAGCTTTTCCAAAGGTTCCCCGCACCCCTCTTATAGAAGGGAACTCCCCCTTCTCTCTAATTAACACCTTAAAATCCTTTTGGAACGGCCAAACCCTGCCCAAATATTCTCTCAACTTCCCTCAATTAATTCTAGAGGAATTAGTTTGATCAGAAATCAATCCTATGAGCCCTTTTGATCAAATCAAAAGGAAGAACTCGAAGAAGATGTAATGTTTTCACCACCCTCTTTCAAGTTCCATTATTCTTCCACTTCTTCTTTATTTGTTATTTCCATTTTAAAATAATAAATCAAGTATCTTCTATATACTTTGATGTTATTATAAATATGTTATAACCATATTAATTATTCTATCCATCCTTTGAATGACATGTCACCATACATGTGTAAAAACGGCCTACCGTCTCAACGTCGTGGTGTAATTGTTATTCAATACATTATTATTTAGATGGGTATAATACTGATGTGTAATTCTTGTAAATAATAAATGTAATATGATAATTATTCTTAATATATGATATACCATCCAATTATATATTATTTTCTTAGAAATATAATGATATTGTCCCTTGTGCGTATGTACGAACTATCGTCTCCACGAACGCGATGAGATTCATTCTCCATCATATCCATTCAAGTCTAATTAACCTTTGATGATTAAAAATAATGTTTAAGGACTTGATATCATTATGGATATGAATAAGATACAACCAATCCGTAGTAGACATGGCTTATTTAAAAAAACCCATAAAAGAAAACAAGTAAGTTAACACCTAAAACGACGATAATACTAAGATATTATTAGCAAAACAATGTTAAAAGATCATATATGATATCATATTAATGTATATGATTTCTGTATAATTTAATAACAATTATTTCACTATTATATAGGAGGTTAACCTACCATCAACCAAGGAAATGTACAACGTAAGGGTTTATTTTACAATCTCTTCATTATTCGAGGTTGTTTATACGTAATTATCTACTGGGACCTCATTATCATCCACATCTATGTTTCTTAAAAATGTATTTCAAAACATTCTCAATATTTTACATAATTTGGGTTAAAGTCATTTATACCCTAGTTTGAATTTTTAGAATATGTTTATAAAGGAATCTTTCCATCATTTTCCAAACAAGGTCCTTTTTTCCTTTTCGACGGAATTAAGGTAAGAATGTCTTTTTTAACTTATACGGAGTGTGCGGCTATTTTCCACTGTTATAAAATATACAAATCATCCCTTACAAGGTTATAAGGATATTTTCAATGTAAATGATTGTGGATCTGTTATTTTTATATCATTCATGGTTTATGGACAAAGTGTTGACATTTCGTATGCTAGTTTTAATACGAATGAATATGTTATGTTTAAAAATTTGTATATGGGAATGAATTGGACATTGTAAGTGACGGGTGGCACCCACTATAGCTCCCCGATGCATCAGTAGGTCTAATGAGACAAACTAGTGTCTTGTCACAAGGCCTTGACAAAATCCTTTTTGTAGTCTTGGCACGAGGCTTTGGCTATGTGGTTATGATAGTCTGGCATTATGCATTCCATCATTATGAAAGTGGATATTGATATTGCATGTGATTATTTTACTTATAGAATTTCCATGTGAATAAGTAAATGGAATTATTTCATTTTTTCTTTTCCTTATTATGTTGAAGTTATAGTTTAAAAAGCTTTGGATTTATTTATACATTGCCTTAAATGTTTAAGCTTATTTTTGAAAGTTTCGGCTATATTGTTATCTTTATTGAGCATCTGAGCTCACCCCTTTCAATGTTTTATTTTTTCCAGGATGCGAAGAAGTGATTTATGAATGTCCTGTAGGGATTGTATGAGGGGATATGAGGAGAATATGTTGTTGTTGTTTTTTTACTTTATTATGTAATGTAAGACTTTAGGAATGTATCTAGTTATTCAAGGCTACTAAACTAATCGGTCTTTCGAGATTTTATCTTTTATGATCATGACAATGTTATGTAATAATGCACCGACTCTGGGTAATTGGTGTTGGGGTGTTACAGTTTTTATCAGAGGAAGTTTAGTACAAATCTTGGAAGCTATATTTAGATAAACTCTAATTAGAGCACATATCCCTAAGATAAAAATTGAGGATTAGTATAGAAGAACTTCCTAGAATTTTTGTATTGTAGATATTTTGTGAGTTTTCCAAGTAATACATCCTTGTCTGGATACGAACAGGTAAAGGCGGATCTGGAATAAATGTCTCTAGGGGTAAAACATGAAAACACCACTTTGAGCTAGACTCAAACGGGAACTGGTGCATGACAATGGGTCTTGCTGCACTCTTGGTTACGACACTCCTAGAGGGATTTTCTTTTGATAATTATCATTTCCTTTACAAACCAATATGAAGGGTTTATGAGTATATTATTCCTCAAAGAAGACATTTTTATGGTTATGGATTATATCCATTAACTATTTAATTTATTTTAAGTTTTTTACAAGTTTGTGATTGGGTATCTCTATTCATAAACTAATCTAGTGTATGCCATTATTTAGAAATGGTGCCCATTAGATGGAATGAGAACTCCAGCAGTATGCATGATCCAAAGAGTAAGAAGGATCATATCTTTAATGGTATTAAGCCTGAATTTAGAAAAGAAATAGTCTCCCATGTATTATCTTCATATGAAGATATAATATCATGTGTTCATAAGATAAGTAAAGAGTTTTCATAGTCCTATGGATTTGATGGGAAACCAGAGAAGAAAAGGATGGTAAAGAGAAAGACAGATAAAGGGAAGAAGGTAAAGAAAAACTTTCCCATATGTGATAACTGTGGAAAGAATCACCCTGGAAAATTCTTTAAGGGAATGGTAGTATGTTATAAGTGTGTAGAAAAAGGAAACCGCGTTCTTGATTTTGAGGGTAAGAAAAAGGTTTCAAATGTACAATGCTTTATCTCCAAGGAGTTGGGAACTACGTGAATCAATGTTCAAATCATCAGATTATGCCCCAAATGATGCTATTGGATAATAATAAAGTTATTATACTACCATAGATTAAGAGGAATGACTAGTGTTATTATGTTGTTATTAAAGAATTATTTCATTTGAGTGTTTTATCAATGATGTACTGGTTATATAAATTATGGAGATAAACAAGGATTGTACTACATTACTATTTCATTGAGGATATGAGATTATATGGTACTATGAAAAGTGACTCAACAGTAAGTTAAACTTTGTTTTTGGAAATACATTGTTGAAGGAAAGGTAATCCTTAATATGGTCTTGATACTGAGGTAGTAATTTTGGAATAAGAGATGGTTTATTTGGATAAATTATATTGGATATTATTAACTACCATGGCCCTGATTAATGGTTTGTTTATTTAATCATTGTTGGAATATTCAAAGTTTTTTGGATATAAGGAATATATCTAGTATTATATAAGGAATATGGGATAATGAATGTAATCAATAAGGTTTTATTGAAATTCATGATGCTTCAGTGTTTTAATAGAATACACGATGAAGGTATTCACATGCTATTACGGGGTAAAAAGGATCTAAATTATGTTTACCTTTCATATAAATTTTGGACTGAGGGTTGTAAGAATTATATTGGATAAGTATAAAGGTTGGAATGGATTTTATTTTACATTGGATACAATTGTTAATGTTATTTTTGGATATTTTTGAAAAGGACAACACGCAGACCGTGTGACAACCCGTCACGTCGGACAAAGATGCAGGAATTGGACCCACAAATATAGTGCAATTAGGATTTATCACCTACCAATAGACTACGTGATGTCCCTGGTGTGTATAATTTAGTTTTCTTTTTTTTTTAAATTCTGATAGATGAATTATAAATTTATTTTTTTAACCATATACGGTTAGGATAAATAGAATATTTTTGAGTTCTATTACCTTTTGGAATGAAATATTGGTTTGTGGTAAATATTTATTAAAGAATGAATGTCTACATGACATGTAAGTATATTTCCTTACGTTCTTAGTAAATCTCATAAATAGATTCCTCAAATTTTTTAAAGGTAACATAAAACAAAAATGTTGTCGGTCAAATTTTTTTACTGGGTAATCAAAGACCGTTTAACCAATCACAAGTTTGTGATTTTCTTGTATTTAAGTTTCTCCTAATCCTGTTTTCTACAACTCTCCATCTGACCTTAATGGTTTGTTTCTCCTCCATATCCATGTTGTCATAGAATCCTATTATGGGCTATCTCAGGTGACCTGTGTACTTCTCTTTCATTCTTTTAAAGTTATATTTTTGTTAACCCTATTTCCGATATGGGTTTTCCACAAAGGTATTTTTATTTTCAACCTTTTATTTTTGATGAAAAATTTAAAATTTCAAGGTTTCAATTTATTTAAGGAGGGTAGTATGTAACACCCCAAGCTTCCATGATATGTTTCCCATTGAATAATGCAATAGCTTGTATTGTACGCAACTTCGAGATTCTAAAATACTACGACCAATCAAAGTAGCCATTATGAATAGTAATACCCATTTTTTAAATTTTATAAATTTTATCTCTCAAAACGGACTTCATTTTTCGATTTGGAATATTGAAATTATCTTAGGGTGAATTTTTTTTATTTTTCTGAAAACATTCAATTTTTGATGAATAGTGAAAAAACACTGAGTTATAATTTAAAACCGAATTTTTATTTAAATAATTATTTATTTTATTTAAATTTAATTAAGGTCAAAATGGATGCATAATGCCTATATAATTTCAATGTAATTCATTTGAGTTAGTTTAGAATAATTTTAGATATATAGAAATTTTATGGAACTTTTCTCCGTCTTTTACCCACCTACTATGAGAATTTCTAAATTCACATAAATCATAATTTTACCACATTTGTGAGTGGAATCTCAAAAATCCGAGAGACACAGTTAATATCAAGGAGTAAAATTTGGTTTAATAAGATAACTTTTTTTGGTGAATAGTAACGTTTTTCTTTTATTTACCACAGTTAAAAGTAAATATGGAAATTAAGAGTAAAAATGATATTAATATGACCCTGACACATGTCCTATTTCTGTTGTACAAGTGTATCTCGTCCAAAATCAACCCTACAAATAAAATATTATCATTTAGGTCCACTTGGATCAGATTAGGACATTTATTATTATTTAATTCTAAGAAGAGTTCAAAGAGTTAAAATCAATGTTTAATTACTAAAACATTTTTAATATAAGGTTATACATAAGATAAATTAGATTATAAATATTAATTAGAAAGATATAAAAATTTCCTACATGATTTTATTTTATTTATAATTTTTATACATTAAATTAATTTATTTATTTAGGACACAATGATGATGCAGTAATTACCGAATTAATGAAATATTAAAATAATTGATATTATAAATATCAAAATAAATGTAATTTGAGACTTTTTATGAATTAAAATAATTTTATAGGTTAATATGATATATTAGTAATGGTTATGTAAATGTTTTTTGATGTAATAATGCAGTTATGAATTTATCAAAAACACAATACCCAATAGTGTCAAAATAGACATAAATGAGTTTTTAAAACAAATATTATATTATTAACTGATATTCTATTCCTAAAATTGTAAGGTTAGGCCAAATGACTTATATAATGATATATTTATCATTAATGGACCACTTGGGGGTCTCTTAGATGTATATAGTATGTTTATTAACTATATAATATAAAAATACAAAGAGACATGGTAAATGTCAAACTATTTAACTAAGAGTTAAATATAAAAGATAAGGTTAATATAGTGACCCAAACCTGTCTAAAATATATTGGTTGAGAGGATTTAGACCCATAACCACCTTAACCTTTAAATAATCAACTTTGGAGCCATTAGAAACCGAATATAAATATATAATAAAATAATATTTCTCGCTTTTCCAAAGGTTCCCCTCACCCCTCTTATAAAAGGAAACTACCCCTTCTATCTAATTCACACCTTCATTGCCTTTTGGATCAACCAAAACCTCCCCAAATATTCTCTCAACTTCCTTCCCTTAAACCTAGAGGCATTAGTTCGATCATAAAGAAAACCTATGGAGCCCTTTTGGTCAAATAAAAAGGAAGAACTCAATGAAGAGGTAATGTTTTCACCACCCTCTTTCAAGTTCCCTTCTTCTTCCACTTATTAATTATTTGTTATTTCCATTATAAAATAATAACTCTGGTATCTTCTATATACTGTGATGTTAAACTAAATAAGGTATAACAATATTCAGTATTCTATCTATCCTTTTATTGACATGTCACCATACGTGCGTACGTACAACCTACCGTCTCCACGTCGTGGTGTAATTGTTATTCAATAATAATGATGTGTAATTCAGGTAAATAATAAATATAACATTTTAATGATTCTGTATATATGATATAACATCCAATAATATATTATTTTAATATCAAAAGAATGATATTGTCCCTCGTGCATATGTATAGTCTATCGTCTCCATGAATTCGATCAGATTCATTCCCCATCGTATCCATTCAAGTCTAATTCTCATTTGATGATTAAAAATAACGTTTAAGGACATGATATCATTCTGGATATGAATATGATACAACCAATCCGTAACAAAAATGGATTGTGTAACCAAACAGATAAAAGGAAACGAGTAAGTTAACACCCGAAACGATGATAATACTAAGATATTATTAACAAAAAAATGTTAAAAGATCATATATGATATCATATTAATGTATATGATTCTTGTATAATTTAATAACAATTATTTCACCATTATGAATGAGTTTAACCAACCCTTAACCATAGAAAAGTACAAGGTAAGGGTTTATTTCACAGTCTCTTCATTATCAATGGTTGTTTATACGTAAATATCTATTGGGACCTTTTATCATCCACATCCATGTTTCTTAAAAATGTATTTCAAAACATTCTCACTATTTTACAGAATATGGGTTAAAGTCATTTATACCCTTTTTGACTTTTTATAATATGTTTAGAAGGAATCTTTCTACCATTTTCCAAACAAGGTTCTTTTTAACCTTTTTGACAGAATTAAGGTAAAAATATCTTTTTTAACGTATACAGAGGGTGCAGCTATTTTCCACTGTTATAAAATCTACGAAGCTTCCCTTATAAGATTATAATGATATTTTCAAAGTAAATGTTTTTTTATAATTATGTGACTTTTAAATAACTTAAAAAAAATAGATATTTCTCTCAAATAGTTTTTATTTCATCTATGTCAATATCCTTTGATGGATTTTAAGCTTATTTGAAGTTGATTTATTATGATACAAGACTTCCATATTGTATTGAGGGCATTGCGATATGTTTGACTATGGATGTGTTATTTTTATACCATTCATGGTTTATGGATAATGTACTGACATTTCATATGCTAGTTTTAATACGAATGATTATGTTATGTTTAATCCCTTTCATATGGGAATGCATTGGACTTATTAAGTGATAGGTGGAGCCCGCTATAGCTCCTCGATGCATCGGTAGGTCTCATGAGACAAACTAGTGTCTTGGAACAAGGCCTTGACAAAATCTTATTTTTAGTCTTGGAACGAGGCCTTGGCTATGTGGTTATGATATCCTAGCATTATGCATTCCGTCATTATGAAAGTATTTATTGATATTGCATGTGATTATTAGAATATTAGAAAATCCATGTGAATAAGTAAATGGAATTATTTCATTTTATCTTTTCCATATTATGTTGATGTTTTAGTTTAAAAGTCTTTTGTTTCAGTTATACAATTACTTAAATATTTAAGCATATTTATGAATGTTTCCACGATATTGTTATCCTTACTGAGCATCTGAGCTCGACCCTTTCAATGTATTATTTTTTCCAAGATGTGAAGAAGTAATTTATGAACGACCTGCAGGGATAGTAAAAGGGGATATGAAGGTAATATTTTGTTGTAGTTTTTTTACGTTATGATGTAATGTAAGACATTATGAATGTATATAGTTATTTGCAGGCTACTAAACTAATCGGTCTTTCGAGATTTTATCATTTGTGATCATTCGAATGTTATCTAATAATCCACCGACTCTTGGTAACTAGTGTTGGGGCGTTACAAGATTATTATATTGGGGTTTGTTATATCTAATTTATAGTTTACCATATATTGAGTTTTTAATATTCATTTATTTAATATTATATAAAAATACCAGGGAATGACACATTAATGTTTCAAAAATAAATTTAGTGTATTTAAAAAGAGTAATTTCCCCTTATTTAATTGTTCTAAAAAATTATTTAATTTTATATTCATAGGCGTATATTGGTGGTTGTAGACTAAATAGATGACATACCTAAAAAACATGACATATTATAGGTATGTATTTGGTTTCATGGTTATGTAAAAAGTAACACTTTGATTCATTTTCAATTAATGATAATGTATACATTGCTATAACAAGTTTGTGACACATATGAGTTGTGGATGAAACATTATTTTATGGAATTTAGTTTTCATTATAATCATGTTCCAATAAAATGTTATATCACTAGTGTTTTGAATTTTATTAAATATTCAATAATCCATTCAATATTAAACATTTAGATTTAGGGAATAATTTCATAAGGGATCATGCACAAAAGGGTGACATCTATTTTGAATTTTGTTAAATTGAATATCGGTTAAAATATATATTTACAATGAATTTTATAGTTGAAGGATTTGATTTTATGATGAATAAATTATAAATATTTTAATATAAATTATTTTTATCCGATTAAATTATTTAATAAAATCCAAATTCTACATAAATATTTAATTATGTAAATCATAATCCAATTTTTTACTTGTAGATATAATATATTTCATAAAAAATTCAACTACTAAATTTAATTATCAAGTCACATTATGATACACAAGTTTAGGATAAATTATTTAATCCCTTGATACATCTCTCTCCCTCCCTCCATCCCTCTAATTCCATATTTTTTTGAAAAACCTTCAAAATTTCATTTCCTATGTCCCTTAGAAATATAAATCATAATCCCTCATATTAATTGATCCTTCAACCTGTTGTGGTGATGGTAATGCCAAGGATAACTACTGGTGGTTCATTGGGTATCTTGAAGAGAGATGAATACGTAATTCATGAGTGTTATTTGACCCCTAGATAATATTCTGATATTTTTTGGCTGAATTGAATGGATTTTTTATAGAATAAGGTATTAAAAATTAGTGGGAGGGAGTATACTTTGGACAAAATAAAAATAATGATTTTATATTAAAAACAATAACATCATTTTTATTTGAATTATCAAATTATACTTTTGAAAAATGAATATGTGGTATTTTTAAAGGTTAATCGAAAAGAAATTTCATATTAATTCATAGAGTAATTTAGATTCCTTAATTATATTAAAGATGAGAGATTTATTTTAAGTACTATGTTAGTGATTAGTGACTCTTTTCTTCAATAATATGTAATGATGAATGTATTTGTAACACTAAATTGATAGAATATATTGGTATAATTATTGTAACAATATAAAATGGTTCTTCTCATGATTATTAAATATAGGATAACACCTATATTGGCTGAGTTTGAGAAGGTTCTTTTTCAATATATGTAATTATTATACTTTCTAAAAAAGTGGTATGACAAAACCTAATGAGATTCATGTTATGTTATATGTTTCATTTCTCCAACAGGTCAATAACAATGACCATATAAACTTATTTAAATCACTGATTACTCATTATATATACAAATATTGTAGATATAATTTAATAGAGCTGTGTAAAATACCATGAACACTTCATTATTAATATTAATGAACATATAATCGTTGTTTTCAATAGGTATTCCACTTTAAAAAAATATTTTGGTGATTAATAAGTAAGGATACAAAAATTATAATGAAAATAATAGCGTTAAAGACACCAAGGGGTAAAAAAATTGGGGAGGTGATATTATCATTTCTCATGAAGAGGGAGAGAATCCTTGGGAAGTAGTTTCTAATGTATTGACATCCTATATTAATAAAGATATAGTAAATATGTATTTAATGAACTATGATCCAATAATTGATTAATTATTTGTTCAAAGTGATGAAATTGAGGATTATTTTTTAGTTATGGAGGATATAGATTCTCAAATCATTAATAGTGAAGAAGAAGTGGTTGAAACGGGAAAAATAATTAATTTAAACATGACATTATTGTTAATGATCATGTAGTTGTAGATTATAATGGTTCTAATTTTGAATATTGTTTATATGGTAAAATGCATATGGGTTGAATGAATAACGAGGTGTAGGCAAAAGATGTTGTGAACTATGATATTGAAAGAGTAGGATTTCATGAAACTTTTTTATATGGTAGATAATATATAGAAAATATAAGATAAAATATTACATTTTATAAATACATGGGATTTTGAAATACTTTGACAAAGAGAATCAGATATATTATTTCATATTAGATTCAATTGCAAGTTGGTTATGTTTTCATTAACATAGATGACAAAAAAAGTCTATACAAATGTTAATAATTTTACTGCTAAATTTGTTAATGATATTAATAATTTTAAAAATGGAGATTATACATATTATATCGAATCAAGGGGAGTCTAAGAAAGATATGAATTTATTAATGAATAATTAAATTTCCTAAAATTATTTTTATGAGCTATGTGTATAGTGAATGATCATACAAACATTGTAGTGTATTTATCTATAGTTCAATAAGATATTACTACTTTTTCAATAGATTAAACCATAAATATTCATGGTAAACATTATTTTGATTTTGAAATGATAAAAAAATTATAGATATAAATTTTTGTTTCATTATTATGTTAAAAAGTTCCCAATATATTCTTTAATATTGTCTAAATTATTTTTAAAATAAATTAATATCATTAATGTTGATTTGAAACAAGATTTATTAGAATTGGAACTATTTGGTAAAAGAGTTTAATCATAGCTGTGTGATGTAGTATCCAAGGTTTCGCATAAATATTAAATAATAGATAAATCATTGAAAAACAATAAATACAATTATTATCATAGAGAATGTCAAAATGGGATAACATTTTTTTTGTTTCCTTGTTATTTTGAGGAGGAATGTTTTTCCCTTTAAAAATATAGTTAATGATCCAATTCTTAGTTTTCAAAACCAAATAGAAATTTTGGGTGGTTGGGAAATTCCCAAAATAGAGAATTCATTATTTGAAGATCTAATCTAAACAAAATATTGGATGTTGTTTATAAGATAAAGAATTTAGGATATTTTACTCAAGAAGAGAGATTCTAATAAGAATATGAGAATGGTAAATTGTTTGTCATATATCAAGAAATTCCCCCTATTTCACTATCTAAAACCACAGATCAACATGTTTTTTTAAATACTATGTACATATTATTAGGAACCTTGTTTAAATATTTCTATAATTAAATTTGAATTGTGATTATAAAATTAAAAGATAAATATAGAAGGACTAATAATATTTTTTTATGCCGTATGAATACATTGGATATTTCATAATAAAACGATTCTTTAATTTAAGTGAATTTTCTATATAAATAGTTGTATCTCTACCAGAAATATGTTGAATGGATTTCCTTTATATAATTGGAGAGTAATTTCATAGATACATTCCTCAACTTTGATTTGGATAATTTCAATAAAAGTTTTCGAAATATATTTCCACTATCATCTTCCTATAAAAAAATGATATTTCAACTAAAAATGAAAATCATAATTCATAAAGATATATGTTTTCCAAATTCAAATTTTCAATATCTATTAATTAAAGGTTTCAAAATAAGATAAATATTAATATTTTGAATGGAATAAATTTTAATGTATAGTAAAAACACCCTTGTTCTTATAGAATATAGTTTTAAAAACTCTGAAGTTTCACCTCACATTGAAAACATTAATCTAGGCATTACCAACCCTACAGTAGAACTAAAAGATTAATTTTCTTATGTATATTTATTTTGGTTCAATTTAAATACTTTATTATAGATGTATGATCATTTAAATTTATGTATGAAATATTTATAGATTTCTATTGTTGATTATCTATTGTTAATTCCAAATTCCTTATTCATTTCAACAATCTCATTAATGATGTTTAATTTTTCAGTGTGCTAAATCCTAATCTATTTCACCAATAAAGGTTGTTTTATTTTTTTATTTCACAAAAATGTGGGGAATAGAAGGTTAATAAAAAATTTACATATAGATATAGATTATTTTTATATTTTTATTTAAAATTAATTATTTACTTATTAATGGGGTTTTAATTCATTATAAAGAGTCATATTATTGGAAATAATAATGTTGATCCAAAATATCCAAATATATACTAAATTTTTATTCCCCCAAAATCCCTATATATTTTAAAAATGTATTTATCTTAAGTAACTATTTAGCTATTAAATATTATATTATTTATTTATTCATTCATTCAATATCGTTATTTTATGAGGGTTATCATTATTGTCTAATAAAAATTTCCCGAGTATTTGTGCCAAAATATGTTAATAATTTTGGTTATAATATTTTTAGTGTAGAAAAGATGAGGTTTACATAGAGGCGAATGATTATTACACAAAAGTGATAGATTTTTATATAGAAAATATTCATGATTATATAAATGAAAATATTCTTACACATGAAACAAGATGATTACAAAGTGGATATTCTGGGTTATGAAAGATAGAATGATGGTTGTATAGGTTAGACTAATTGTTATGAGTGATGGATTAATGGTTGTGCAACAACTAGATTATTATTACATATGATGAACCATATGACGATGTTTGTTATAAATATGTGAATGGTTATGAAAAATAATCCTTATTATGTTGGTGATTATATAGAATTCTTTGCTAAAAAAATAATTCATACATTGATAATGACCCTTATGATATTATTAATTTGATAAATATATTATGAATAAATTCCTTCATGGAATATTTTTACCAATGATATATTTAGTAGAAGTAAAATTTATTCTTAATTGTCATCAATGATTGATGTTCATAAATAATGAAATCAATATTCATTTACAGCTTCCATTTCTAATAAATAATTTCATTTGATGAAGACTATAAATGCTCTCAATGCCTAACTATATTTTACAATTATTAAAAGAGAATGACACATGAAAAAATGATAGTGATTAATTTTCTATGTATTGAATTTTTAATCTTGAGTATTTTAATAAATAATAAAGTTAATATAGAAAAGGAAATGAGATTCTATAATGATAATAGAATTACATATTATTTTCATATGGTTATTCATTCCATGATAATGTAAATAATTGATGAACTAATGTTAATATACAAGGAAAACTATTGAATCTTTATAACACACCCAAGATACTCTATGATGATATTATCATCTAATTGGAAGATATTAATCAATTCTGAGTTGTTTCTTGAATTTTTTTATTAAACCAGAATAATATTTCTTCATGTCATTCATTTGAAAAGTATAATACTTATAATGAGTATAGTTTAAGTCATGAATATGTATTTAAAGGGACAACTTAGTAAACATATTTTTAACCATTATACCATGTGATAACAAATTAAAATCAACTATGATTCCTTTAGGAAAAATTATTGTTGATTTAAAGTCATAAAACATATATTTTTTGGTTGGTTGAGTGGATTACAAATTGTTACAGTTTCCATGAAAAACTATAAAACTAAAATATTTCCAACTAATATATTATTTGTTTGTTCCACTTCATTTATGATGTAAGAGAAATGTATATATTCTATAAAGACATTATGATGTTGATTCTATGTTAGTCATTTTTTTATTCAATTAAACATACCTCATGAGTCATTTGTGAAATATAAGTGTGAATAAATAGGACCCCTCTTGGGTTGGTAATAATCCAAGTCCTCCACTACATGTTTGCATCAAATAGTCCAGGTGATGAATATGAACACTAATAATGAATATAATACATGTGAGGATATATAAAATAATAATATAAAATATAAATAAAACATCAATGAATAGTATAATAATTAACCATTGAGAGGATATATATATATAACAGAACTGTATAAAACAATTGAAAGGATGGTAAAAAAATATCTGGTACAATTACATACGTGAGAACCCAAGAATTGACCATGTTATAAATAAAATGATATGATGAGGACCATGAAAGAAAGAAAGAAAACACCACTATGATATATGGATCTTGGGATTAGATCACAAAAAACAATAATTGCAACTATCTTGTATCACAAAATACCACCAAACTTCATCTCTAAAAAACACTATAACAGATTGTCATCCTCTAAGGAAACTATTAAATTATGAATATTTTAAAAATACTAAACATTAATGGGAATAATTCTTATGTTATAGTTAGTATATAAACAACTAATAGGATACAGTTAAAAAATTGACTTTTTACAACAATTTATCTACAAGAATGGTAAGATCATAATATACATAAAATATTAGGGAAATAGGATAATGTACGAACTCAAGAATTATAAAATTAGCTCTATAAAAGATAGAACAATAACTGAAACCTCTAATGTCAAAGGATCAATCATGATAAAAATATATAACATAATTGTATATCATATCATAAATAAGACCAAGAATTCTTGACATGTCACATATCATTCCACAACCATTTTACTCATCATAAAAATATGTAGACTATATATCTTTTATACTACATCATTAGACTTGATGTTGTAACATGAACATTGTTATGAAATGAATGTCATGTGATGGAGTATAAACCCCAATTACGGATTTACAACTTTTGGTTCAACTGTTGATTGACGTACTATCGACTCTAATAAATTTATAACCCACACCACATTATACTGGGGGAGGTTATATTAACATAAATAGTTATAATGACCTCATCCCAACATGTGGTGGATTAATAACACTAATTATAGTATAATGGACATATTCCTTAATGGGACTGAGGTATTACTATCCCAATTCCAACAGTACTCAGTACAAAATAACTACAACCAAGATACATTAAATATTACATATACTCTATCTAGTATATGGGATATTGAACCTTATCTAAATTTTTCTTCTAGAGGGGTAACTAAATCCTATTAATTGAGATTGTGATCCATTACATGATGGAGTACACAAAATCAATGTTTTTGAATAAACACCTCACCCAAACCCAATCTTTTTTATGGATATAAGATCCTCAAACTACCCAAAACATATAATATATAACCTTTAATGACAATGAAGTTTATAAAATAAATATTTATATATTAAAACACTCAAAAAAATATTTACTTTTATGATTGTGACATTCGGGAATGAATATCTTCATAAAACAAAGGAACAAAAATTAAACAATATGTACTGAAATAGACATGTCATGTGAACATAATCATATGGCTAGGAATGTAAATTCATGATAGTAAAGGAATTTTAAGGGAATAATTATCAATATTTTACCCTTAAAGAATATAATATAGTAGTACTAGGGGTTTTCTTTTAAGTATGTTTTTGGATAATTTCAAAACTATCCTGTTTGTAATATTATTTAATTAAATTATAGGAAAATTATAGAATTTATAATTTTGGAAATGTTTAAACATATCATATAAAGAACATTTTAATGTAAAAATTGGTGATTTATTGAAATTAAAAGTATATTATATCAAAATTAAATATATAAATAGTTTTTAGAATAATATATTTCAAAAATAATGTTAATTTAGACACACCATTATTAAATGACAATATGTTCTCTATTGATAACACATTGTGGAAGTTGTATTTATTATCAAAATGATTTCTATTTAATGTATAAAGAATCTTATTGATGATAAATCGATCAAAAGGGTTTATTTCATGCGTATAAAATACTTTTATTGATTATGTTTGAAGATATTAAAACCATGTTGGTTTAGGATACATATACATTTACATAGATGAAGAGGGAAATTTGGAATTGAAAATGGTCCAAATTATATTTTTTAACTTTTTTGGGTTAATGATGATTACATGACACATGTGTTGGATGTTTGGTTTGAAATATGGTTGATGTTAATTCCAATGAAAATTTTGGAAGGATTTTATTTTAAAGGAAAATGTTATATGAAATGAAATTTATACAAGGCTGTAAACATGAGATGGAAAGGTAACATATGTGTGGATACCTACCACTATGAAAGGGTTACTCAAACTATAAATTCTATATGATGCACTGGAAAAGGGTATACATTTACCCATATAAGGGTAATACATAAATATTATCTAAAAGGTACATTAATAATTAAACTAGCCATATTACGATATCTAGGGACATATAGAAGCATATCATCCACAACATAAGAGTACTCAAGGGGTCTTCATGAAGGAACTCAACTCAATATGGGTACTGTCTAAAGTAACTCAAGGTGGTGTATGTTAACATAGGTTGTGGTGTAATGTTATGATAGATTTGTGATAGTAATGTGAGGTTAAAAGCATACCTACATGATGGTATCCCAACCTAAGTAAGGGGATCATTGAATATAATAATGATAATTTGAAGTATCTTATCTCAATATAAGGGTATCCTGAGGATAATATAAGGGTATTAAAAGGATTTTATAAAGTGTAATATGGAGTTTATCGGGATACTTTCGCGTTTTATAATGGTATGTAGAAGTTTCTTATACGCATGTTGGGTTATCCAAATTTTCATAGAAGGGTACACTGATTATAAGGCCCCAGCCTTAAACCTTACTTAATCTTGAGTTATTACAAGATTACACCTTGAGGATCTTTTCAGGTTTAGAGTTTTAGAGAATTATAACATAAAACTTGCATTACATTCCACATTTAAACAAAGTGGTTACATAAAATATATTATTCATTTTTCCCATCAACGGAAACATATTTAAAATAAAACATGGATTCATTCTTGATACTTCCTTGACACTATCATCATATCATGTACCTTTCCCTTGACCTGTGAAAAACATTTCAAAAAACTTGGGATGAGCATAAAAAGCTCAGTAAGGGATATAAAAATATGGAAAGGAAACATGGGTACATATAAACATAAGAATGAAATCATACTTTACCCATAAAACATAATCACTTTAACATACCTCATCAAATCATGAATAAATCATAGAAATCATAAGACATAAAGGTAACTTGAGGCCTTCATAGCATTCTTACGTAGGGTGTAACCCTCTTGGTTACGTTTGAAATACCCATCACAGTATATTCCCTAAATCTCTTCGGAGAAACCTTAAAGTTTCATGCCTTCGTGTTACCCAATGCATTGGAGAGCTATATCGGGCTCACCCGCCCTTAGTTTATCACAGAACCACCTGTCTTCATAACAATGCCCAAGAACCATAACATAATCGTATCACATAAAACATGCATAAAGGAAGCATAACATTTCCACATTTCAATCACAAGATATCTATACAACACATTGATATAATAAAAGCATTATGAAAACCATTTTCAATACCAAAATAAAAGAAATGTAAAACCGAGTATTTATTTTTCTTTTAAAAAAAACGGTATTGCTTGTAGAGGAAGCCGAAACTCAAATAATGGTCACAGCGGCGGAGAAGTCGTTGTCGCCGCATACGTATGACAAAAAAATTCCCTTTTGTCGTTTAGTAAATGATTCGTATAAAAAAATTCCTTTTTAATAAATGTAAAAGTCAAAGGGGTTTATAAACTGTATAAAAGAAGGTTGTGTATAAAACAAAATATGCCTCAATGAAAGGAGATTGAGGCGAAGTCCCATACCTCGGGTCCAAATTGACTCGATCATTCTTTAACCTCCTGAATAATAAACTTGACTTAATTTCTACTTGATTAAGAACCTTTTTCAAGTTCATTATTCCTTTTATATCACTTATTACCATGTCATGAACACTATGTAATTATTTAAGTTATTAACGGTCATTTTAACGATCATTGGTACATGAGTCAAAAATATGCTCTTTATAATTACAAGTTGTCCATGTATCCATTATATCCAGAGTTATACTCATGATTTAGATATCATATATATCATATATATCCAGAATATACATGCATTTATAATATTACATAACGTTTATAGGTAAGAAATGAAATTCACCGTTCATGAAGACGGTAAGCCGTATGTACGCATGAACACTGCTTTTATTTCTATTTCGTATTTTATGGAATGGAATCATAATGATGTAATGGTATATTATAATCCCATTATAATATCATATATAAAATCATTAATTATATCCTTTATACGTCTCACATTTGGCATTAACGAATCAAATCACTTTGTGGGGGCCGTAGTCCGCACTTCCTTAAATGAAGATATCGCGTTTACCCATAATGGAAACCATAAAGGTTTGCCCAAAATGAAAAATACAGAAGATTAAGGAAAACATAAACATATTATATATCATATATAAATATAGTGTCATCTTAATGGCCACCTTTGAAGGTGTTAAAAGAATTTTGAACAATCATCGTTTCGGGAGGCAGAAATTCACCATCCACGTAAAGAGTATGTTCTTTAACCATTAGATGTAGGTGTGTGTAAGTGTAGCTCGAATACCTATTATACCAACATCCAAGTATATTGAAGATACTGGATTTGTTACGAAAGAAATGAATAAAAAGAGTTTAGGGGGTTGGAGAAGCAAAATAAAATAAAAGGACTCAAGTGAAGGCATTACCTTAAAATCGCGTAACTCCCTTTGGTTTGAGCTCAAAGGCTTCCTTGGGATGGATTCTTCCCAATGTGAGGCTTCAAGGAGTAATAGAGGTATGTGGAGAGACAAAATTGGCTGGGTTTGGCCGATCAAATGGCTTTGGAAGTGTGGGTAAAGAGGTAGAGGTGGGGGCCTTTTATAAGAGGAGAGTAGGGACACTCTTGGAAAGTAAAGAAAAGTTACTTTATTTTAAAATGAGATTCGGATTTAAGAGCTCCCACATTGATATAATTCGGGGATAGGTTATAAGGGTTCTACATATACCCATACAGTAGTTTTTTGACATGTTTAGGTCATAGATTTTACGTTATCTTTTCATTTTATTTTAATCCTTTATTAATGAGGTAATCGCTGCATCATCATGATGTCATAAATAATTCAATATATATAATGTCTATAAATTGTAAAAAAAATATCATGATCTAGAAAATATTTTTATATTTCTAATTAATATTTATAATAAAAAATCTGACTTGTATAACCCCATGTGAAAATTGTTTTAGTAATACATTTCATGTTTGTGTCATTTTTACTTTAACATTAAATAAAAAGTTATTTATGTCATTTCCCAACCAAAGTGGCTCCATGGGGTCCCCAAGTTGACCCATGGATTGTATTGGTCTTCCATGACACATCAAATGAGGGTAGGACTTGTGTCAAACTCATCTCATATTATTAAAACATTATTTTTACTTTAAACTACACTAATTACCTCTTATCGCGATTAAGAACTTAAAAGTTACTATTCACCAAAAAAATTATTTTAATTTCATTAAACCACATTTTACTTCTTAATGAAAACCATGTATGTCGGATTTTTGAAAATCAAATCACAGAAGTGGCAAAGTTTCATTTAAACGAAAAATCAGTTTCTTTAACTACCACTTAGTGGTACTATTCATTAAAAATTGAAGATTTTTGGAAAAATACCAAAACATCACCCTAAGCTATATTTGATATTCTGAATTAAAAAATGATATCTATTTTAAAAAGTTCAAATCATATAAGTCACATTAATTAATTTAATAATTAATTCCCACTTTCATGACAAATAGAGTATTTTTATGAAACAATAAGTATCAAAAGATTGACACTAGCTTAAGTTCAATTTTAAAGGGAAATTGATTCTAACGACCACTATTGGATTAAATGGTAAAAATATATTCTAATTTAACTTTAAAACCAATTCAGAAGATAATATAATCATATAAATTAATTAGATTAAAAAGAGGTTTTGAATTAAAATACAACATTTTTCACTATTCATTAAAAAATGAACTTTATCAGAAAAATACCAAAAATTAACACAAAGTAAATTTTGACGTCCCAATCATAAAGAATAAGTTTATTTTTACAAAAATAGCTTATAAAATTATCAAAATATAGATTTAAAAATGGTTTTCCATTGAAAGGCATTATAACATTTTTTTAAAAATATTAGTGTATTACATGCTTAAGATTGGATTTATTTTCATTTTAAGCCTCTAAAACACTATATAATTCATTAATAGGCATTGATAAAAATATCTATTATTCATTACTTACTTGTGATGTTACATCCTTCCCCCCTTTAGACAATTGTGTCCCCACAATTTAATTACTTATCGAATAAGTGGGGGTCTTTATCTCTCATTGCATTTTCAGATTCCCATGTTGCCTCTTCAATCATGTGGTTTTTCCACAAAACCTTTACCTGATGAATCACCTTATTCCGTAACACTTGCTACCTGTGGTCAAGAATCTGGACCGGTTGTCCCTCATAAGATAGTTTCTCTTCCAACTGAACTACCTCTGGACTCAAAACATGAGATGGATCTGGCATGTACTTCCTTAACATGGAATCATGAAAAACATTGTGTACCTGAGATAAGCTCGGAGGTAAAGTCACTCGGTAAGCAACTAATCCAACTCTCTCCAGAATTTCATATGGTCCAATTAACCTTGGACTCATCTTTCCTTTCTTTCCAAATCACATCACACTTTTCCCTGGTGAGACTTTGAGAAAAACATGATCAGCTACCTCAAAAGATAGATCCTTCCTCCTGTTGTCCGCATAACTCTTCTGCCTGCTCTGAGCTGTTCTCATGTGTTTCTATATCAGCTGAACTTTTTCTGCCAAGTCTTCTACCAATTCTGGTCCCATTAGCTTCCTTTCACCCACTTCATCCCAGAAAGCTGGAATTCAACACCACTTCCCATATAACGTCTCAAATGTTGCCATCTATATACTGGAATGAAAACTGTTATTATAAGAAAACTCAACCAAAGAAAGATTTTGGTCCCAACATCCCTGATAATCCATCGAACAAGCACGTATCATATCCTCCAAAGTCTGAATCGTTCGTTCTGACTTCCCAACTAATTGATGATGAAAAGTTGTACTAAAATTTAATTCAGTACCCAACAACTTCTGAAGGCCTTTCCAAAAGTTAGAATTGAACCTGGGATCACAGTCAGATACAGTGGAGAGAGGAACTCCATGTGACCTGATTATCTCTTTAATATACAAACGGGAAAGTTGATCTAGGGAAAAAGTGTCTCGTGTAGCAAGGAAATGAGCAGATTTAGTCAAGCGATCAACAATAACCCATATTGCATTATTACCTCGAGGTGTCTTCGGCAATCCCACAACGAAGTCCATGGATATATTCTCCCATTTCCATTCTGGTACTGGTAAAGGCTGAAGCATCCCTTTCGGTAACTGCCACTCTTCTTTAACCTGTTGATATGTCAAACACTTCACAGTAAAATCAGCAATATCCCTTTTCATTCCATCCCACCAGTAATACTCCCGCAGATCTCTGTACATCTTAGTACTGTCAGGATGAACTAAAAACGGATAATTATGAGCTTCACATAACAAATCTCTATTCAACTGTGAATTACAAGGCACACACAATCTCTTCCCAAATCTCAATACACAATCATCATCAATGATTAATTCAGGTAACTTACCCTTCTGAACCAGCTCTACCTTTTTCTGCAACTCACTGTCTTGCTTCTGTGCTTGCATGATTCTATCTGATAGAGAAGATTTCACTGATACTTGAAACAAAACATAAGGATATCCTACACCAACAACTTCTATGCCAAAGTTCATCAAATCCTTAACCAAAGGATCACGTTCCAAATGCAACATTGTTAATGAATCATTACTTTTTCGACTCAAAGCATCTGCAACTTTATTTGCTTTTCCCGGATGGTAATGAATTGTAAAATCATAATACTTGATTAATTCTAGCCATCTACTCTATCTCATGTTCAATTCTTTCTATGTGAATATATACTTTAAACTTTTGTGATCAGTATCTATTTTACACTTTACTCCATACAAATGATGCCTCAAAATTTTTAGAGTAAAAACAACAGCAGCTAATTCCAAATCATGTTTAGGGTAATTTACCTCATGAGTTTTCAAATGTCGTAAAGCATAAGCAATTACCTGATCATTATGCATTAGGACACAACCAAGTCCTTTCAATGAAGCATCATGGTAGATAACAAACTCCCCATTCCTGGAAGGTAGTGCCAAAACTGGATCATTCACCAATCTTCATTTCAGTTCTTGAAAACAATCATCACATTATTTTGTCCAGATAAACTTAACACCCTTCCGAGTTAGCTTCGTCATTGGACAAGATAACCGTGAAAAATTTATAACAAACCTTCGGTAATAGCCTGCCAAACAAAGGAAGCTACGAATCTCAGTTACATTTGTGGGTCTTGGCCATTCTTCAGCAACCTTTGATTTTGTAGTATCAACAGTTATCCCATCATTAGAAACAATGTGACTAAGGAAAGAAATTTGTTGCAACCAAAACTCACACTTGCTGAATTTCCCATACAATTTATTTTCTTTTAAGGTTTTCAAAATAACTATTAAATGTCTTTCATGCTTCTATTTACTTTTAGAAAACACCAAAATATCATCAATGAAAACCACCACAATCTTATCGAAGAACTTAAGGAAAATTCTATTCATTAAGTCCATGAATACAGCAGGTGCATTGGATATCCCAAAAGGAATTACTACAAATTAATAATGGTCATATCTTGTATGAAACGCAGTCTTCAAAACGTCTACTTCCTTTACCTTCACCTGATGGTGCCCTGATCTCAAGTCAATCTTTGAAAAATACTGAGCTCCCTGGAGGTGATCAAAAAAATCATCGATATGAGGCAAAGGATATTTGTTCTTAATAGTGATGTTATTCAAGGATCTATAATCAATGAAAAGTCTCATCGAACCATCTTTCTTTTTAACAAATAAAACATGATCACCCCATGGTGATGTGCTGGGTCGAATGAAACCTTTCTCTAATAAATCTTGCAATTGCTCCTTCAACTCTAAAAGTTCAATTTGAGCCATTCGATAAGGGGGTTTTGAAATAGGTTTAGCATCATGAACTAAGTCAACAGTAAATTCAACATCCTCGTCTAGTATTATTCTAGGAAACTCATCAGGAAAAACATCAGGATAATCATTTACCACTAGAACATCATTAATCTTAATAGTTCCTTTGATTTCAATGATGTGTGTAAGGTAACATTCATTTCCATCTTTTACAAGTTTCTTGGCCTCTTTATATGTTATCAATAGTAAGGGTCCATTCCTGTACACAAACTGAAATTCTTTATGAAAAGAAACTTCCTTAGCTCTACAGTCAATCTTAGCTTGGTAAATAGAGAGACAATCCATACCCAGGATAACATCAAACTCTACCATAGGTAAACCAATAAGGTTCTCAAGTAGGTTCTTTCCACAGATAAGGATAGGAAGATTCTTATAAATTCGTTTTGCCTCAACATTTCCCCCAGGTGTTTTTACCAAAAGTTCAGGAGTCAATTCTTGAGATGGTATTCCCATTTTACTAGAAAATTTTTCAGCGATGAATGAATGTGTAGACCCCGAATCAAACAACACACTGGAATAATCTGAAAAGACAAACAAAGTACCTGATACAACTTCATTTGATGGTTTGACATCTGCTGAATTAGTTTCAAAGGATTTCACCACCCCTTTCTACTTGTAGTCTAACTGCTTCCCATCACTCAAGCTCTTTTTCAGACACTCGTTTGTATAGTGTCCCATCTCATTGCACTTAAAACATTTCACTAACTGTAAATCAAATTTGGTCTTACCATCACCTTGATCTTTTTCAGTGCAATCACGACCCTTATGTCCCATCTTACCACATCAGTAGAACTTTCCAGAATTCAGAAGACATTCCCCAGCATACCTTTTACCACATTTATCACAAACTGGAAACTTTGTTTTCTTACCATCAAATTTTTTGAAGAATTCTTTCCTTTCTCATGCCACCTCGGTCTCTTCTTCTGTTGGTTGTTATAGAACACTTGATCATCTGAAAATTCCATTTCGACCTTCTCAGCACATCAAACAAGATTTTCATAACTTTTAAACTCACGAGAAGCTAAAGCCCTTCGATATTTTGGCTTTAATCCTGAGTAAAAATGATTTATTTTACTATCAAAGTCTTTGATAAAATTTGGAGCATACCTTGCCATTCGAGTAAACCTTTCTTCATAGGCAGCCACTGAGTCTTCCTCTTGCCTCAATTCCATGAATTGATTTTCCATCCTATGTAGAACAAACTTAGGAAAATACTTCTCAAGAAACATACCTTTAAATTTATCCCAGTCGAGAGCATCAATCTGATCATCATCCCAGATATTTTTATCCATCGACCACCACTGATCTGCTTCACCCTCCAAACGGTAAATAGCAAGACTAACCTTTTGATTTTCTGAACACCCCATGACATCTAAATTCTTCTCCAGTGCTTTAATCCTCCTTTCAGCTAGCACAGGGTCAGATGATCCCTTGAATTATGGGGGATGTTGCCTCATGAAATGTTCCACCACTGACATGTTCCTCTATGGTTGATCTGGCTGATCTCGTGCATGGATACCACCACAATTTATCGCTTGAGTCAACTGCGCAATTACTGCAACTAACTGTTCAGTTCCAATTCCGACCATCTCAGGATGCTGATTCGGAAGTTTATTTCCTTCTGTATGCCTTCCTAGCACTGCTTCCCTGTTTCCTCTGCGGAAAACCATTCTGAAAAAACAAGTCTTATATGAAGCAACATGGTAATCTTCAAATGCTATATCATTTCAATTTTACCATAAAAAATTTGGATAATTGTTTAATAGAATTATAACTCCTAAAGTTATCTAAACCGACCTTTGATACCAACTATAAGGCCCCAGCCTTAAACCTTACTTAATCTTGAGTTATAAGAAGATTACACCTTGAGGATCTTTTCAGGATTTGAGTTTTAGAGAATTAGAACATAAAACTTGCATTACATTCCACATATAAACAAAGTGGTTACATAAAAGATAGTATTCATTTTTCCTATCAATGGAAACATATTTAAAATAAAACATGGATTTTTTCTTGAGACTTCCTTGACACTATCATCATATCATGTACCTTTCCCTTGACCTGTGAAAAACATTTCAAAAAACTTGATATGAGCATAAAAAGCTCAGCAAGGGATATAAAAATATGGAAAGGAAACATGGGTACATATACACATAAGAATGAAATCATACTTTACCCATAAAACATAAGCACTTTAACATACCTCATCAAATCATGAATAAATCATAGAAATCATAAGACATAAAGGTAACTTGAGGCATTAATAACATTCTTACATAGGGAGTAACCCTCTTGGTTACATTTGGAATACCCATCACAGTATATTCCCTAAATATCTTCGTAGAAACCTTAACGTTTCACTCCTTCGCGTTACCCAATGCATTGGAGAGATATATCGGGCTCACCCACCCTTAGTTTATCACGGAACATCCCGTCTTCATAACAATTCCCAAGAACCATAACATAATCGTATCACATAAAACATGCATAAAGGAAGCATAAAATTTCCACATTTCAATCACAAGATATCAATACAAAACATTGATATAATAAAAAATTATGAAAACCATTTTAAATACCAAAATAAAATAAAAGTAAAATAGGGTATTTATTTTTCTTTTAAAAAAATGGTATGGCTTGTAGAGGAAGCCGAAACTCAAATAATGGTCACGGTGGCAGAGAAGTCGTTGTCACCGCATACGTACGACAAAAAAATTCCCTTTTTTCGTTTAGTAAACACTTAGTATAAAATAAATCCTTTTTAATAAACGTAAAAGTCAAATGGGTTTATACACCATATAAAAGAAGGTTGTGTATAAAACAAAATATGCCTCAATGAAAGGAGATTGAGACGAAGTCCCATACCTCGGGTCCGACATGACTCGATCATTCTTTAACCTCCTGAATAATAAACTTCAGTTAATTTATAATTTCTTAAGAACCTTTTTTCAAGATCATTATTCCTTTAATATCACTTATTACCATGTCATGAACACTATGTAATTATTTAATTTATTAACGGTGGTTTTAACGATCATTGGTACATGAGTCAAAAATATGCTCTTTATAATTACAAGTTTTTCATGTATCCATTATATCCAGAGTTATACTCATGATGTATATATCCTATATATCATATATATCTAGTATATACATGCATTTATAATATTACATAACATTTAGAGGTAAGAAATGAAATTCACCGTTCATGGAGACGGTAAGCCGTATGTACGCATGAACGCTGCTTTCATTTCTATTTCGTATTTTATGGAATGGAATCATAATGATATAATGGTATATTATAATCCCAGTATAATATCATATATAAAATCATTAATTACATCCTTTATACGTCCCACATATGGCATTAACGAATCAAATCACTTTGTGGGGGCGGTAGTCTGTACTTCCTTAAATGAAGATATCAGGTTTACCCATAATGGAAACCATAAAGGTATGCCCAAAATGATAAATACAGAAGATTATGGAAAAAATAAACATATTATATATCATATATAAATATAGTGTCATCTTAATGGCCACCTTTGAAGGTTTTAAAAGAATGTTGAACAATCATCGTATCGGGATGTAGAAATTCTCCATCCACGGAAACAGTATGTTCTTTAACCATTAGATGTAGGTGTGTGTATGTGTAGCTCGAATAATTCTTATAAGAACATCCCAGTATATTGAAGATACTGTATTTGTTACAAAAGAAATGAATAAAAAGAGTTTAGGGTGTTGGAGAAGCAAAATAAAATAAAAGGACTCAAGTGAATACATTACCTTAAAATCGGGTAACTCCCTTTGGTTTGAGCTCAAAGGCTTCCTTGGGAAGACTTCTGCCCAAAGTGAGGCTTCAAGGAGTAAGAGAGGAATGTGGAGAGACAAAATGGGCAGGGGTTGGATGAGCCAAAGTATTTTGATGTGTGGGTAAAGAGGTAGAGGTGGGGGCCTTTTATAAGAGGAGAGGAGGGGCACTCTTGGAAAGTAAAGAAACGTTACTTTTTTTTAATATGAGATTCGAATTTAAGAGGTACCAAATTAATATAATTATAGGATAAGGTGATAAGGGTCCCAAATATACCCATCCAATAGTTTTTGGACATGTGTAGTTCATAGATTTTACATTAACTTTTCATTTTATTTAAATCCTTTATTAATGAAGTAATCGCTGCATCATCATGATGTCATAAATAATTTAATATATTTAATTTCTAAAAATTATAAAAAAACTATCATGATTTAGGAAATATTTTCATATTTCTAATGATTATTTATAGTCAAAAGTCTGACTTTTATAACCCCATGTAAAAATTGTTTTAGTAAAACATATCATGTTTGTGTCATTTTTACTTTAACATTAAATAAAAAGTTATTTATGTCATTTCCCAACCAAAGTGGCTCCATGGGGTCCCCAAGTTGACCCATGGATTTTCTTGTTAGTCCATGACACATCCAAAGAGGGTAGGATGTGTGTCAAGCTCATCTCATATTATTAAAACATTATTTTTACCTTAAACTACACTAATTACCTCTAATCGCGATTAAGAACTTAAAAGTCACTATTCACCAAAAAATTATTTTAATCTCATTAAACAACATTTTACTTCTTAATGACAACCATGTATGTCAGATTTTTTAAAATCAAATAACAGAAGTGGCAAAGTTTCATTTTAACGAAAAATCAGTTTCTTTAACTACCACTTAGTGGTTTCACTATTCATCAAAAAAAGAAGTTTTTCAGAAAAATATCATAACATCACCCTAAGCTATATTTGATATTCTGAATTCAAAAATGATGTCTATTTTAAAAAATTCAAATCATATAGGTCACATTAATTAATTTAATAATAAATTCCCATTGTCATGACAAATAGCGTGTTTTTATGAAACAATAAGTATCAAAAGATTGGCAATAGTTTAAGTCCAATTTCAAAGTGAAATTGATTCCAACGACCACTATTGGATTAAATGGTAAAAATATATTCTAATTTCACTTTGAAACTAATTCAAAATATAATCTAATAATATAAATAAATTATAATAAAAAGAGGTTTTTAATTAAAATACAACATTTTTCACCATTCATTAAAAATGAACTTTATCGGAAAAATACCAAAAATTAACACAAAGTAAATTTTGATGTCCCAATCATAAAGAATAAGTTTATTTTTGACAAAAATAGCTTATAAAATTGTCAAAATATAGATTTAAAAATGGTTTTCCATTAAAAGGCAGTAAAACAATCTTTTAAAAATATTAGTGTATTACATGCTTATGATTGGATTTATTTTCATTTTAAGCCTCTAAAACACTATCTAATTCATTAATATGCATAGATAAAAAATATCTATTATTCATTACATACTTTGGATGTTACACCGATGCTTGGTTATGTGTAGTTATTCATGCATATATGATTGATATAATCTCAGGCTACCATATCCACCTGTTCTTGAGCATAAATTTATATAGATATTGGATGAATTTATGAATGTTGTTTGATTAAAATGTTGGATCAAGAATAAAAACCCACTTGAATGCATCAATTATTAATGAAATAATTAAGGCATGTTAATCTGGGGTTCATTGAGATGATATATAGAAAATTGATCCCTACATAGATTTTAGTGTTGAAGATGATTCACATAAATGAATAATAATGTGGAGTTTCACAAAGATGAATAATACATGTGTTTTTTGATATGATTTCCCAAAACAAATAAATACATAATATATTGTGGCCATATAAACAAATAAATAATGATTTATAAATCTAAGTCATTTTTTTAAAAAATCTTCTTGTGGGGAATTAAATTTTTTATTGATATTTAAATATTCCAGGAAAGATTAGAATAATACTTGATCTTGTCTGGTATATGAATTATAAATTAAATTAGGATACATTGTAAGAACTAATTATATATATACTTTAATACAATCCTTTAATGTAGATAATCATTAATTTGGTATTTTCATTCATATAGAATTGATTAATATTAAATATGGGGTATTTTACAACTAATAAGATCATTAATTATTGCTAAGTTAATTTATGTTACATTTGAATTATATTAAATGAGAAAATAACTAGTTTCAGTTACTATAATTTATGAAGAAGAAATCATAGAAATAATTAAGGAAGAAAAGTCTATGTGATGGAGAAACCATCATGATAGTTATTATTATATTCAAATACCTATATATTTTATTTTTTTATTTGATTATTGTTATAGTAAGAATTTATAATATGATAAATATATTCATGGAAATATTTATAGTTATCATATAATAAAATATAGAGATGAATTTCATAATTTAGAAACATTCTAATGAGTCAGGGATGAAGAAAGATTTTTAGTGTTGTATGGCATTCACTGAATAGGTAAGATATAATAGTCAAAAACATTTTTTCATACCTATTTTCAAAGAAGATGTTGTGGAAAACGATGATTAAAAAGAAGAGATCTACGTACACCTATATACATACAAGAAGGAAAAGATGATGATAGATAAACATATTATTTTATTAATATAAATATGAGATGAAGAGTTTTTGTGTAATGTTTTTAATACAAACTAAATATAGTAAGATGAAACTATAAAAGGCAAAAAGTAGATGAATAATCATCTTAATTATAGAATAATAATATATAGTGGAGTTATAATCAATTACCCTTACTCGTATATTTAATTTTAATTTAAGGGATGTACCATTGTGTGGGATGAAAAATATAGTGTTTTTGATACAGACACTACACTTAAAAAAGAAAATTGTTTAGAACTCCTAGGGTTTACTAATGCATTTTTTGACTATTCATTTTAACAAATGAAAAAAAGGATTATCCCTCCCAAATTGATAGGTGAACCTTGTTCATATTTTGATCCACTTGTTAGTGTGTGTTTGGTAAATCTCTAAAAGAAAAGGAATGTAAGGACAAATATAAGGAAAAATATAATCAATTCATCTTAACCAATGCTTTTTGTTTGAATAAAAATGGTAGATGTATTAAAATCATATTATAGGCATTTATTGATTCACCTCCATCCCATATCAATCATAACCCTCTATAGTCCCCAAAAGTTGTATCATAGGTAGGATATCTATATTTTGTTTCTCAATTAGATATTTTTTTGCTTAAATATTTCCTATGTTATTTTAAGAAATTATAATGATGTTAAAATTGGTAGTGGTTATTTCTATCCCATATCAAAATTTTGTTTTTTACTATGATTTTGTTGAATAAGAAAAATAAATTGAATAAGAATATGATTTAGTTTTTCCACATTTAATAATATAATTAATAGTCAGTTGCTTTATGAGTGAAATAGTGTTTTAGCATCGAAGAAGATGAACTTTTTATTCTGTGTACCAAAAATGATAAGAATAATATTTTTACCTCAAAAAAAGATTAAGGAATTTAATTCATAATTTAAAATGTACTACAGGTGTTCTAAACATAATTAGATGTTCTAAAATTTCTGTTTTTTTTCATTTTTCGTTAATGTATATGATTCCTAGTTCTCTAAAATTTCAGGTTTCTACAATATATGGGATATTTTAAAGCATACAGAATGAAATCACTTTGCTTGATAGTGAGTATAAATAAATGATGATTTTATTTATTAATGAGTCCAATGATTGTGAAAATATATCTATAAAATTTTGATTCATTAAAGTAGAGTTTGAGGAGCCTAACATAACGTACTCCAAATATGAAGAAGTGTGTCTAAAAAAACTAAAAGAAGGATCAATAGACTATAAAATTTGATAATATGATATATGCGGTGGATGTAAATATGAAATTGATGTTATGAATTAAAAATTTGATATTAGATCCAAACTAATAAATACTATTGACACATAATTTCATGAAATAATCAAAATTGAGGATGAATATGATGGAAAATGAAGAATAGAGATGATAGATTGATTGTTATGTGGATGGAAAAAGATAACAATATAAAAAATCTGGATCTTATAATCTAATTAGAAAATCTGGAATTAGTCCGTGACAAAACATTACAAAAAAATGATGGATGAGGAGAAACATTCATTGAAAATTGTAAGGTTGACTAAAATTTCATAAAACCTATATTATTTCACAAATTTGATCATGAAATCATTTTATGTTCTTCTAAAAAAAGATAAAAGAAAAACATGCAATTCATATCATCATTTCATGTATTTTCGGAATCACTTTTCTTGAACAGTGAAGGATTAGATAAATATTTTTTATAAATAAGAATGAGGAGAAATGAATAAGAACTTGGCGTAATGTCCATTGTGGATTAAAGAAGATGCATAAGTATTGTTTATCCAAGAAGATCCCAATATGTGGTTAATAAGACCTAACATTCGTGTGATGATATATTGTAAATTTAAGAGAATTTATAGAATATAAAATAAGATCATGGTGTATGGAAAAAATTTGGTTTTGAAACATATTTTTTTATTGTGCATTGGATTGTTGGTCAAACAATTTAAATGTAAAGTACTATAGGAATCCCATATCAATAAGGAGAAATAAATATAAGAAAAAGATACATTCCTAGATAAAATAGTATTATTATATATCAAATAGATTTTATATAATTAATTTTATCTATGATGTCGGTATAAGTGGTTTCCATATAAGTGATACATGTAAATCTAAACATTTATTAATGTACAATTATAAGGTAATCCCATAAAGTATTAAATAATAATGATTTGTTAGAAATATAAAGAAGGTTTAAAATTATAATTTACCCAAGAAGTTCTAAACTGGTAAGATATCCTAGTACATCAGGTTGAATTTAAATAAAAAACAAATAATATCTATGAAGTATAGGAGGAGGAAAACATCTTAAAGCTCTAATGTGAAGAAAAAATCATGATAAAATATATAAATACTCTAATAAATATATTAGTGTACCCAAATACATTCTTTTAAAATCACAATATTTTTGGAGAGAGATTGAATGTTACAAGAACCCCAAAAAAGGCTAGTGAACAAGGAAAATAGAAGATTCCACAAGATGAAGATAATTCTTAGTTGTGATTTTAGAAAAATAACAACTCTTCTGTTAAATATTTCATGAATCAAATATGTAATAAACCCAGACACAATGTAAGAGAATATTTTACATCACATCTAACAAAATAAGAACTTTTATTGAAAAAAAATATTGTGTTAGGGGAGGTAGATGATTTGATAGATATAGAGATAAAAATCTTCGTTGAGAAAATATAAACATTTTTTCTTCACATTGAAGAGCCTATAGTTCCACCATTTTACCTTATATATTTTTTGTATTGGATCATTGCTTATAATTTCTGAAATTTAACTTGAGGAATGGTGGTCTGAGTTGAAGATCCTAAGAATCATTATGTTTTTCCATATCTTAGATATACAAGGTAAAGAATATAAAACCATGGTAGGATCTAATTTGACATATCTTGAAGAAAAATTATAACGAAGATCCTCCATGGTGATTTTGTCGAAGTTATAAAATATAGACAACTACATGTTGTGGATCTATTTTTTTGTTTTCTCTATATTCATACCATATGAAATTATTAATGATGATTTTATCAATTATAAAGATGATTAGAAGTTTTTAGATCAAGGTATATTCATGTAATGAATTATAATGAAAATTTTAGAATAATTTTTATCATGAAAATATAAAAATCAAGGCAACTGATTTCTGGAAAATTTCATCGAATAAGTATATATTCTTTATATCTCATTCTTGTAAAAAATATTATTCTAAATAAATGGTGATATAATTATTTTTATCAATGAAATAAAAATTCAAGGATGCAGAATTTCCAAAATGACGTGAAATCCTAGTATTAAAAATGGAATATTTTAAATAATCTTTTTACGTGTATACAAGAGTTTTATGTTGATTTTTTATTTCAATTTGTATATGTCCTTTTTATTATTATGTTAGATAGTTTCCAATTATGAGAAGTCAATATTGCCAGTTATTATTTTATTTGTTATCATTATATTTTCATTAGTGCCAGTATGGTTGTCTAGATCGACCCCTCTTTTTTTATTCAATGACTATGAATTCAGTTGAATTTGAGTGGAATGGATGATGAGACATAGACATATATGAATTCATTCTAATTTTCAAATGTAAATTATATTTCTTATCAATAAGTTAGAGTTAAATATAAAATGGAAGGTTGATATGAAATTGGGAGAAAATATATTGACATATCACTTTTATATAGGTATTGAACAACCAACACAAAGGGGGATGTTGTTAGGTAAAATTTGTTGAATCTGTATTTTTTATAAAAAATATGTATATATGATGTAAATAATAATATTTTTTTATATGAAGAGATCCCATGATATTTTTTTAGGACTATCAAATATGCTATGAAAATTACATTTCATGAAATTCAATACATTTTGTTTTAAGAAACTTAAACAATTTCATAGATAATGAAGAATAGTCATAGTTGAAATGATCCTATGTATTATGTCACATTATTGGTTTCTTGAACATTACATGACATAAGTACTGGATGTTTGGTTTTAAATATGGTTTATGTTACTGGATATAATTTTTTTGAATGATTTCATTTTGATGGACGAGTTGTATACTGTGGAAGTTAAACTGTGATATGAATAGGAGAGGAAAATGTAACTTGTATAAGGGTATATATAGCTATATAAGGTTAAATAATTATTTGAATGACATAGGATACACTATGAATGTGTATACATTTCCCTACATAATGGTGCAACATAAAGGTTGGATTAATGGTAAATTTATACTTAAACTATTAATGTAAGGGTATATGGTGACTTGTGTAGGGGTACTCAAGGCATTTTTGTAATGGTATTTAGGTTATGATGTGAACTTTTTATAAGTTTATGTGAAAGTGTAAATGTAAATATAGGTGTTTTCTAAAGGCATAATAGAGGTGGGAATGTTTCATAAGGGTAGATTAAAGACTACGTATGTGTAACCTGGCCTACATATGCATGTTAGTGTGTTGGGTATTGTTAAGATAAAGTTGCTTATACCTACATAAGGTTATCTCATGTCTCTAAAAAGAGTATACATATGATTTATTAATGGTCACCAAACCTATGTAATGGTACTAATGAGTTTATTAAGGGTCAAAAATGTTTCTTATACCCACATAAGGGTATCCAGAAGCTCATTAAAGGATTTATAGAGAGTTTTATAGGGATAAGCTATGATGCATATGACATTTATAGAAACTCATGTTTCTATATCCAGTGGTTTTCTAGTAGATACTTGGAATAATATTGAGATACATTTGTAACACCATTATATTTTATTATCTGGTTATATATATATAAATTTTATATCTTTGATATCAGTCTTTTCACACATTATCATGTTTAAATGATCCATAATATACTAATAAAATGTCATATGAAATTAATAACCAAGCTGTTGGATTGGAGGTATGAAAAAAAATTACAAATAATTTTTGGTATAAGCATGTTAAAAATTTAAATATTTTTTATTAATTGATTATAAATGAATGTAAAAATCATTTTATATTAAAATTTATATATTTATGAAAACATATTATTTAGGCATTCAATGCTTTTTAAGCTAATAAATTAAATTTATCCTTATTAGTGATTTATTTTAATATAATTTATATAATATATATTTAATTAATAGTTTTTAATATTCATATAATTTTTTCAATAGGAATTATAGGAGAATATATACCCCTTTAGGTTTAAAGATTTATTTATCTAAAAATAGTGTTTGTTGTTTGTTACTAAAATATTGAAAAATTAATCTCTTCCACTCATTAAAACTAAATCATGAAAAATGGATTCAATATCTAAAATTAAAATGATCATATTTTTAAAAATATTTTTATTTTATCTTTTTATACATTAATTATTTCCACAGTAAAATTATGTTACCGTAGTTATCGTAAAATGTGTAAAACATGGATAAAATTTTGAGACAGGGTATTAACATTTCCCTAAAATAATATTTTATCATATTAGATGAGTGAATAATTCATATTTACATCCAATACATGAATATATTGACATTTTTATTCTTTTTTTATTTAATATTTCCTTTTGATAAATTTATGAAAATATAAAATAAAAAATGTCACTCAATTGACATTATTAACTCTAAAGTTTTTCACATAATGATAAAAACATAATAAGATTGATTACAAATATTTTTTTAAAAGATAAAATAATATTTTTTAATTTTAATTTACTAATATTTTTTAATTGAATAATTATGATAAAATCATACCCAATGACAACACAATATTTATACAACTAATAGGTAAATAATAACTGATTTTTAAAGTGTTTAAAGTAAAAATATTTTGTTAAATCATTATGTTTAATTAAATTTATTTATTAACATAATATATTATAAAATATTTGATTTTTTATATTTTAATTCTATTTTGACAATATCACCTTTATTATCATATGAAATGAATATGGTCTAAAATAGCATTTATGATATTTTTTAAAAAATAATTGTTGAAATAATTTAAAAATAATAAAAACATTGAATAGTAACTATTGGTATAATAAATGGAATAACATATATTACATTTAACTTTTCTGATATATTTTTTAAATTTTTATGTAAAATTATTACCCTTTATTTTTGGATTAATTATTATCATGGTTAAGGATAAAAATGGTTAATGATGGGGATAATAAAAAAGTTGTGTTTAAAAGTTATAGCCAAACATATCTATATTATATTATTTGAGATTATTTCAAATAGAGTCTATTTTTATATAAATATATTTCAATTTAGTATCATTTTACACAAGTATGACATAATTATATTTCAATCTCTTTAATATTTCCATGTGTGTCCTCTGCCACTGTTATAAAAGGACACTTCTTCTCTATTTTCATTACACCACATTAATCGATTTAGATAGACCCAAACATTTAAATTTATCTCTTAATAAGAATTATATATGTTATATATGATTTATTACTCAAAACAGTTTCATCATATGACTCTTAATAAAGGAATAATGGGATGATTATTAAAGAACAATTAATCTCCATTGTCGACTGTTTCAAATTTATTTCTTCATATAATTATAATAAATATATTTAATACATATTAAATTAAAAATTCAAGAATCATATATATAATGAGATGTTATAATGATAATAGGACATCCATTTTTAATATCGTTTCTGTTCTATATAAATTGAAACCATCGCTTATGCGTACGTAAAACAAATGTATCCACATAGAGGTGTAATTCATTTTCCAAAAACAATTCATGTATAGTTATTAGGATAAGTTTAAATTTAATATATGATATTTATGAAAGAACTATAAATTTTTAATTATAATATCGTATTTACGATCTCACATTCCAATCGGTTGAATAATGGAAATGTCGTTCGGGCACATGTTTTGATTACCTCCTTCACGAAGTGATGTGATTTTTTTATTATATTTTTCTCTTAGAATATAATAATGGTATAATATATTAATTTATATTACATATATGATATAATAATTATTATTTTAAAGTGAATTATTAATAGAATTTCCTCTATTCCAACCATTGAAAAGAAAAACATCATTAATGAGTACATACGACCTACCATTTCTATGATCAGTGTAATGCATTCTTTAATCTAAAGACTTTTTGGATAAATAAATATAATTATATATATTCAATATATTTCAAAATTATATCATTTTTTAAAATTCAATATAATACATAAAAATCATTAACTCACAATGAATTCAATTACTACATAACATTATTAAGAAAAATGAAACGTATTACCCCCATAAATGATGATTTTAAAAACGAATTATTATTAAAATGATTTTAAAATATTATATGTGTATCATAGAGGATATTATAAATTTTTATAATAACCATGTATAGAATTATAATGAAGAATAATTTATCATACAAGTTTTTATTGAACATTTTAAGTGATTCAATCTTGAGGAAAAAGATTTTCTATGTCACTTTTATTTCTAGAAGGAGAATTCTATATTCACCACTTATTTCATTTATATGGTGTATTTTAATTATATTAGGAATATTTTATCCTTAATATAATTATTAAAAATATATATAATGTTTCAATTTATTTCATTATTTCATGAATATTATGATTAAAATGTTGACAAATATTTAAGGGTTTTATAATAAAATATCATTATTTTTGTGGACTGTTTATTAATAATTTTCTGAGGATGAAATTTCATGATGAACTTCTCAAGAAACAAATGAATTTTATTCTTAATGAAATAAATAGATATAAAAAAATTTATTTTCTTTTTCCCCAATTATAATTTACCATGAATTCAAAATAATCTTTTTAATGAATGTGGTCTTTATTTCTCTCTTCGAATGAAAATAATTTTTTTCTCCATATACATCTAGTGTAAAAAACTTTAAAAGAATGTTTTATTATTATAATACGATTTTTCAAAATCATTTTATTCTATAATAGATTTTTATTAAAATGATTTAAAATGACTCTTCATTCCATTTTAAAAATGAGGCACATTTATCTTTTTACTAAGGATGTGAATGGAATCATGGTTTTTACCTACATGAAAAGAGTGAAATTTCCTGCCATCATGACCACTAAATTCATTTAATATTTCCTATGCAGCATCTAGGTATTGTTTTCAAAATACTTTTTTTCTATAATAATTATAAATTTTATATATTATTAATAATTTATTCAAAATTAAGAAATTATATCGTCCTTAATAAATCTTATGGAATCCATTTTTTATGGATTTTCTCTCTATGATCACAGCCTTTGATTTCAAAAATGGTTTACTGTGTATCTGAAATAATGATACCATCCTTACTCATTCTCTCTATAGTATATTATTTTGATAAAAATATTTTTATGAAAACCATATTTTTTCCTAGGTAATGAATTAACGAAATGATGAAATTTTTGTTAAAATGGTTCTTTTCCTTAGGATATTCTATTATTAAATGATTATGAAACTCATTTGATATATGCTGGTTTTTCTATGATGATTGATTTATGAATTTTTTCACACATATGTATGATTTACATTATCTGATGGGTGGTTATATAATTATATTTCCATCTAATTCATTAGGTATAGATGGATATATCATGAGATTATAAGGATTGGAATGAGGAGTGACACTAGTTTCATAAGGGACTCTATCAATTATTATTATCGTGGATATCAAAAATAACTTTGAAATAATTTATGAACCCAATAAACTATTGTATTATTAGGAGAGATCCTTGGATAAAGAATGTGGTGTTAACCCAATCCACAATGATAATATTTGGATGGACGCTTGACTAAGGAATGTAAATTGAACCTAACAAACTATCATAGCCTTGGAAGTGATCCTTGAATAAATAAATATTGTTATATGCTTATGTGTTTGACTAGAACATATGTTTTATTCCCAAGTTATTATTTCATGAAAAATTTTATTTGATTAATTTATTATTAATTCCTTATTATAATAAATGATTTATTACTTGATTCATGTTTATGATCTTGGATATATAGTGTATAGTTTTCAAATGTGAATATCATGTTGTTGTTCCCTTACTCTAATTTTATTGTTAACCTATCATTAATATGTATCTTTTTTAACCGTACTAAGCATCTTATATCTCCCATAGATATATTTATTTTACCTTGCCTATTAAGAATTGTTTTAAGTATGATTTTTCGTAGAATTGTTCTTCATTTGTATAACTAACTGGGTGCGGATGTAGATATTTAATGATAAATTTATTTATGTGTCCATGTTTTTAATCTTATTAAACATATATGAATCTTGAATTGGAAATTTTGTCATGTAATTAATATTAATCTATTAAAATATAATATTTATGTGTGAAGCATATGGGTCACTAAAACATTAATGCTTGTGGTGACATTAAATTATGGATCATGCATACAACGTTACTCACATGCATGGATGAGAAAGTTCATAACCAAAGTGAGTGAATCCTTGGTTCATCAAAATGCAATATAAAAATGATACATGAATCCATTTCAGCAATGGAGATTTTTTCCAAATTATAATATTGATGAGGATTTTCACATAGAGATTTTATACATATAGATTTTAAAATGAATTCACATGTCCAAATTCTACATTGCAAATTGTGATCACATAGATGATTGAATACACACATGAAAATATTCGTAGGTTTTTGATGAATAATTTTTTTGGGAATTAAATATTTCACAAATATATATATAACATGAATGTTATAATGAATACCTGAGACTATTGTTTATTTTATTCTGAATTTAAATGGTATTTATTTGCATGAAATAATCATGAATATACATTAAGATGAGCCTTCAATAAATACAATCTTGATATCTAGATCATGATTTATATTAAATTGATGAACATTAATTTTGGGATATTAAACCAAAAATAATGACTTTAATTATTTATAAGTTAATTCATGTTTTATTATAATAAGATTTTATGATATAATAACAATATTTATATCAAATAGTTATAATTAATATATATTCTGGAATAATATGTAAGGGGAGAATATGTGAAGGTGAAACCCAAAAATTAATTATTATCATCATTATATGAACATAAATATATGATTGTGAGGGGTTTATTTTATAGTCATAGTTACTGATCCAATAAAACATTATAAGGGACAATTTAGTTTATAGAAGAATAAAATATCAATTAGTGTTTGATACTTTAGTTACATTATGTAAATTTAAATAAGAAGAAGGAGGTCTGTTTTAGTATTTCATTCATTAAAAAAGAAAATGATATGATGAGTTAAAATAAAAAGAGATTTTTACATTTTAATTTTTAGAGAAACAAAGATGTAATGGAATAAGAGATATGAATAGATTTATATAATCATATCGATATAGAAGAATAAGAAAAAATTAAAGTAGATAAAAAAATTTATATTATTATGAGAAGAATAATAATTTATGCGTATTGTCTTTTATAGAAACAATAAAAAGATACGTTTTAAATTGTAAACAATTATGATGGAGAAAAAGAAGAAACATATCAAAATTAAAAAAATCATATAGTAGTATAAACATATCTTATTATTCCCCTAAAATTAAATTATAATGGAAATTGATGTAATAAATTGTAGGATCCACCAAAAATGTGTGATTCATACCACTTTAAAATATTGTTAGAAAATATTGAAATTAATACCATTTTTAACTAGCGGGTTATGTAACCATGGATTTTAATAAATCACACCAAGGATTGGCCTTCTCAAAATGAGACGTGGACCTTGTAAATCATCATACATTTTCTGTGTGTATGTGTCTATGTTTTTATATTTTGAAAATTAAAATGGTATGTGAGTAGAATGGGAGATAACTAGGTAATCAATTCACCTTAAAATTTTAAATATGTTTCATTGAAAAAGGATCAAATTTTGAAAACATAAAATGAACCTATACTAGTTCACCCCTATTAGTGTCAACAATAACTCTCATTGGTCCTTGGGATATCTTATTTTAAAATCTCAATTTAGTCCTCAAGAAATATTATATTATTGATAATTATACTTCAAAACCATACAATGACATCTGTATTGGTGTTTTACCTTATATATAAATTATTAAACTTAAAAACCTCAACAAATATAGAGAAAATATAACCCATTTCATTATAAAGAAAAATATATATTATTAATCTAAAAAATGAAATAAATACATTTATTAAATATACTGGTCAACCATTAAAAATAGACCTAGAAAAATATTAATCCAAAACATGTTAAATAGACTCTATTATGAACAATAATCCCAAATAATATAAAATATATAATAATGATCAAAAATAATAAGGGAAGTGATTTGGGGTCTCATCTTATTAAATCTAATAAGGAGTTCATCTTGACTTGGTTAAATAAGTTGGAAAATCCATTATTCCATTTTTATTGATATTGTGGTACTATCACATTCCATTCTATTTATTGTGTAATTTCTTATTATAGTCCTCTTTTCCCACCACTCTTGGTTTAATTTTTAAAATCCCTTTTATACCATGTACAAGTTACCACTTTCTAGCAAGTTTAAAATCATAATTTTGGAATCTTCATGCATGAATTATTATTCATTGGTAAATCATTAGCTGAAAATTGATGTGATAGGTCTTTAATGAAAATTATGGAAAAAAGTCAATAGGTATTTCCATGGAAAACCATATTTTAATTACATCATGGGAAACATCTAAAAAATTTAACATTAATCTTTATTATTTTAATTTTAAAAATATTCTTGTATAGATTTCTATACTATTTCTATCTTTTGTGGAACATATGATTCTTTATGGCATGCTGACCTCATGTTTGTAACGATCACTCAAATTTATTAATGTTGATTCAAAACATGAGTCAATTGACTATAGGGTGACTATTATTATTCTATTATTAAATTCACCACCTATGTATCTTGACTGATCTTCCATGTCGTATCACTTATGAATACTTTATTTAACGAAGTATACAGTTCTATGTGAGAAAATCAGTTGAAAATTACAAAACTCTAATTTCTTATATGTTCCCACTATTAAAAATACTCTCAAATGAATGATAATGAATATTTGATGTTATATGTGATATAATCACCTGTCAATATATCTATGAGTTATGATATATTAGAATCTGATCCCATGTTTATGATGATCAATTCTTTATGTGATATGTAATATGAAAGGATACCAAAATACTAGTTTGAATTTATATTTAATATGAACATTGAACACATAAAAATTATGAATTATATCTATTTTCAATTTCTTATAAATATAATATGTTTAGATGATCTGTAAAATATTTTGAGATGATATGTAAGTTTCAACCACATTTATCATCTTACGTATGCACCAATAGCTTCTAAATCTATTATTTTTGAAAGATTAGTCCATTTACATATCAAGAATATCATATGTATTAGGCATATCATACACATGAACCAATACATAGCCATATTTCTTCCTATTCTAGTTCAAGTTGACTCATTACGTAAAATGTGACAAGAACATAAATAATATGATGGATTGTTGAAAAAATTATAGACAAAAATTAGAAAACCTATAAATAAAGAACTAATTTTTTTTAATATTAATAAAAATGTATCCCTAAAAAATAAAAAGTTAAATTAAATTTAAAATGATAAAATTTAAGGGATTCAGTTATTGATATAAATATATATTGTGATAGAAATATGACATCTATCAATTACCCTAAACACAAGACATTTAATCTTGAAAAAGTAAGATTCAAAAATATTATGAAAGTAATTTCAAAATATTGGCCAATTAGAGTCACCAAATTCTACGATTTGGTACCAAAACATTTCATCCATCATTAATATGAATACTTAAATATTATCCATTAGATATATTTTATTAATTCCCAATTAATTCTACATACCATTAAAATAATCACCTACCAGACCAGAGTAATATATCTCATCACACACAAATGAATTTTACTAAGGATTTTATTATCCAATGAAATATAAGGGTTACCATATTCTATTTTAAATACTAATATTCACGCAATTCAAACAAGGATTTTTTAAAATAATGATGTATTTCCAATGATGATTAGGTGTTGAGCTTTAGAAGGGGTTTAAATCTTAAAAAGGATAATGAAAAATAATGAGATATAAAAGTTTAATAAAAAATATATGATTATAGTTTTGTACTAATGAATGGAATCATACAAATAATTTAAAAAATTATATAGTTCATATTATCTGTTTATTTTAATATACATATCATACTTTAGTAATTAATTAGAATAAAAAATTTCTTCACCTTACATCATTCAATAACTTTATTCTTTTATTTTTTAATTTTTTTCATTTTAAAGGGTGTTATGGGAACATTAAACATAAAATAGTGGTGTAAAATTTCCAAGTTATCTTTTTAATTAATAAAACCATTTAAAACTTATAATATAATATATTTATTCATTTTTATAGAAGTATCACTAAATATATTCTTGTCAGAATGTTATTTTTAGAATTCTTCTCTAAAAATTTATTCAATAAATATTCAAAATAGTTTCTTAGCAGTATATATTCATTATAATGAAACATAAAATGTTATATGAAAACTATATTACACCCCCCATACACACATTATTACAAATAGAATTATGAAAATTACATTTATTCTAGGTTGGATTGGGATTTTTTTCTTTTTTATGTGGATTCCTAACAAGGTTTCTCATAGATAATAATACATCAAAATGAGTAAATGTAAATATTAATGTATAATATGTTCTTATTTGTGAAAAGGGGTTTTTAAAAATGAAAATATTCATCATCATTAGCATAATTTCCTTATTTCTCCAATTTTTTTATTGAATCACAATATAATCTATTGAAATTAAGAATCATTTTGTTTAAAAAATACGTGAGGTTATTTTGGAGAATATATAAAAAGGATTTTAAATCATCATAGTTCAGTTCTAGGAAAAATTGTAGAGTGCCTTATAGATGTGGAATGAATATTTAGAGGTACTTTCAAAGTGTTTCACAAAATGTTGAATCAGAAATATTGAAAATTTCAACTATAATTCAAATTCAATTCCATTTTTAAAATTATCCCAAACATTTAATTGAGTTCCATAATATGAAAATTTATTGCTGTTAATTTAAATAGTTTAAAAAATATTGAAAACATAAAATAGAAAATAAATACATAAATATTAAACAAAAATATTAAAACATAATAGACATAAATGGAAAATAAAAACACAAAAGTATTTATATAGAAAAGGATTCCCTAAATTATTTTATAAACTTTCATTATTTTTGAAATATATTATATGGTAAATGAATGTTTTTAATTATAGTTAGAAAAATAAAAGTTTTAATGGAAAATTATATAGTATAAAGTATAATTTATTGATCATTTGAAAAAAATAATGTTTTTTATTGAAAAATAATGTTTTGTAAGTTTTGTTTTTGTAAATCATAAAATTTATTATAAATGAAGTATGGTTGAGAGTTTTTATTATTCCATATAAATAATGTGTTTAGATATTCTTCTAGAAAATAAAAAATTCAAAATATCTAAAATCTTTTAACTTTAAAACCTCAAGGAAGATGATTCTCTATTGGTCTATATGTTTTTATGTCATGAAAAATCTCATCATATAATAGATTTTTGAAAATTAAATTTAATGTATTTATAAAAGTGATAACATGAAAGATAATCAATAAATATATATTTTTTTAAAAAATTATATATATAAATTTTATGAAGTTCAAATAATTGCAATGTTACTGATTGGAAAATCCCTTGGATGATTTGTTGGTCAAATATTATGTTAATATTTCTAAGATAAAAAGAAGTATTTTTTAAAAAAATTATTCATATCTAAATCATAAAATTGATATGGAAATACTATTCTAGATGTATATCTATGGGCATATATATTTAGAAATAAATCACTCATAAAAATCAACATTTATTTTTGTTAAATGTTTATGTTTTTAGTTGTATATTTGTAGACAAATGTCTCCAAAAAAATAAAATAAAATAAATATGGTAGTGTTAATTTTTTGGTGTTTTATAAGTTAAAACCTTATTGAATAGATAAAACAAGAATAACATTATGTTTGGTTGATGATTTTGGTGTAATGTATGAGTTTTTTCAAGCTACAATGTTTGTGAAAGCTGTGAGAGTATGAAGACACAGGCTATTAGTCAGGATAATAAGGATTGAGTTTTTCATAGAAAAATTATGTGTCTATGTTTTGAGAAAACAAAAGCGAGAAAAAATATTTGGTTCCAAAAAAAATTACTAGAAGAACTTTTCCAGAAAATTAATTTTGAAGATGCTTGAATATGCATAAAAAACATAAGATATTCAAGTAGAGAAGTCTCTAGAAGTGAGTAATGTTTATGTTTGTAATTGGAAATATTTTTTCGACCTAATGATCGAACATAGTATAATTAAAAATTTATTTGGATAAACCAAATTTTTAGAAATGTAAGTGTTTCTACATGACATTTGGTTTGGGAAATTATTGTATTTAAATGTTTCATTAATGTATTCCAATATCTTCAGTTGAATTAAAACAATTTAATAAATAGTCTTTCAAATGGTTTGGAAATTTGTAATGAGAAAAAAAATTCAATATATTACAATTGTATAAATACTAATGTATATAATAAGAATCATTAAGATATATTATTCTAGATATAGTTTTTTTGGAATAAAACATTTTTATATAGAACTATTATAAAACATATTTATTTTTTAAAAATGAACAATGATGAGAATGTTGTGATCATTAAATAATTATATATTTTATGGGAATAATCGAAAAATATCTTGAAGGTCTGATAATCATAGAGAATAATATTAGAGATATCCAAATGATCAATAATATCAAATTTATGAGTTTTAGTGTGTAGGATATGAAATTTGGTTTTCATGCATTGTTATTAGGGAAGTAGCTATAAATAGTGGTGAAAAGTACAATGTTACTTGTGTGAGAAACTATACACTAAAAAAAGATGAGACCCAGGATGAATTGTGTCAGAGTATATTTTCATGTGGATGTTGGGTTTTTCTTTGATTATGACTTCCAAATAGAGTGTTTTAATCATTTGAATCACAAAAATGTTAGTTCATGTACCAGAATGAGTACAACAAATAGATTTTCCAAGTGTATTTTTAATATAGGGAAATGTTTTTAAATTTTTGTTGAATTTAAATTTTATAATATGAATTGTTTTAGTAAATTTTCATCAAATGGATTCCACCAAATAAAATCACACTATATGGGGATTACAAGGTTTAAGAAAAAAAATAGTGGTAGTATTAAGTAGGGGTTTTAAGATGGACCTTTATGGATAAGTTTTTAATAATATTTCATATTTTATGGTGGATAAAATTTTATAAGAAATTTTTTTAATCTAATGGGATTAAATATAATTTTTTATATACATATATAATTTTATTCTAATAGTATTTGAAAAAAAAATTATTTACTTTTTCATAATAATATATTTATATACACCACTTGGAGTGTCCATAAAAAATGATATAGATTTTCACACTGATGTGTGAAATTTTAAATCTTGATTTATTTTATTAATATATTGATTTTTTTTATGAGTGTACTAAATAGTGACTAAAAACACACTATAACATGATTTAGAGGTTAATATTATTAAAAAATAAAATTTGTAAAAATATATCAACTGATTCACAACCTCCCCCTTCCCAATTATTATATGATATTTAGGAAATTCTGGTAGTATCAGAGGAGGATCACTTTTCAAATACCTTTCATGTAAAATAATAATTATTTAATCTACATAGAGATTCCTATATTTTATGGAAAAAATATGTTAATTTGAAAAAATAAATCATACCTTATCTTATATATCTTTTCGTGGAGGTTATATATGAAGTAAAAATTGTGTTTGGACCCATTAAATAATACTTTCCCAATCCTTTTTATAATAAGATAATCATTAATGTTGAGGTAATTTATTGAAATAATATTTTATTTTCTCAATCAAAAAATGTTTACATAAAAGTGATGGGTCTCAAAAAAGAAAAAATAGTGTGGGTCATGAAAAAAGTATATTTTGGGAAAATACTAATGTGGAGGAAATGAAGAAACAAATTTAGAGTAGTAATTTTAAAGGCATTTGAATGGGAGATAACAAAACTATTAATGAATATTTAACCAATGTTAACTATGTTATATGTATCATTAGACGTTTCAGAGATGTCATGAAATATTCTATAATATTAATAAATGTATAAGAAACATTTCAGATGGGGTTTATTCTAATTTTTTTCTTTATAAGATAAATAATATTTGTCACATTATGAATTTCATAATTTTCTTTTTCTCTATGAAAAATGAAATTATTCAACATTTAAAAATATGATCAATGATGAAATGGATTTTTAGAGATTAAAAAAAAGAAAATTCTGGATGTAGAAGATATAGATCTTTAAAATTAAAAAGCTAAAGAAATTAATGATTTGAATGAAAGAATCACGTCATCTGTCATTATGAATTATTGAATATACATAATAATTTATGTATGATAACTTCCCATAAAATAAATTTAGTGTTTTCAACTAGGTAGTTACCAATTAATTTTATTAATAATAATTTTACAAAACATGAAGATCAACCTAAAGAAAATACATGAAGTCAGAATCCTAACAAAGCATCTATATAAGAAATGAAGTTCCCTATTAGAAAAAAACCTTTCACTGGAAATAGAGAAACCATAACGGCTATGTAAGTCTAACAGGAATAGACTAGGTTGATTAAATAGAATATGAATGTTATGAAAGAATCAATACATTCTTTTAAAATTCTTGTGAAGAAGGATGAATCATCAAATAGCGAAGAAGAAGAATTAAGTGCTGATGAATCTTAAAAAGAGTTTCATATTAGATCATAAATTGAAATATGTCATCTGAAAAACCAAAATCTCAAAAATGAAATTTGAATAATGAATAAATAAGGTGGACACATTATTGATTGAAGAAATGATATAGTCAACAATAAATAATGGTGAAGACAAGATATATTTAATTATAAACATATAATTTTAGACCATGAAAATATTATTGAAGAACTCAATAAGAATTTTATGGATAAGGAAGATGATTTAAAAAAACACAATCAATTAGTTTTGAGTCTTATATTACATTAATATTGTTTAAGGAAAATATAATAATGGATTTAGATGTAAAATATGAATCATATAAATCTATTGAAACATATCAGTCCAATAATTTGTTAAAATATTCACCCAAAAATCGAAATGTTCATCTCGTTTTTCTAAAATTTCATATATTACGAAAATGTATTGAAAACAAGGGTTGATAGGGGATGTGATAAACCTATCAAATAAGAAAATTTTGAAACATTCTAATATATTATATATTTCCCATTCTCATAAAATGTATTAAAATAAAGAAGTTATGAACCATAAAAAAAATTCTACAAAGAAAAATCATACTTCTATAAAAAACAATATTTGATTTTTGTTTAGAGTTGTGGAGTTTAGGGGTATATAGTTTAAAATATTTGGTATGTAAACTCACTTCTAGGAAATAGGAATGTATAAAGGGTATGAAATGGTTTATGTAAAGTGATTAAAATTCCAAATCCATATGATGTAATAAAATTGAAATGTCATGATGTTAAAATACATTCAACAGAAAAAAAAAGTCTGTCTATATGATAATTATGGAATATGTGACAAGGTTTAACACACTGGTGAAACAACTATAATAACTATTATAGGAAAAACTTCTTATGATTAAAAATAAAATGAGTAAGGAAAGATTAAAGTTATTGTAATATGTTTTTTGACGAGACAAAAATCAATGCCAATTAAAAAGAAAAAACCATTAATTTCTTATAGGGGTAACTCCTCAAACATGATGAGAGGTATAAAAATCCTAAAATATGATGAAAATTTATATGGAGGAGAATTTACATTCGGTAATGATAGCTTCTTGATAATCATATTATGATGAACCACTAGTATAGAACCTTAAAACTAAAAGTTAAGGAATTTAAATTTTATAAAGTGCTCATGAACATCCTTCATAGTACAATAAATAGTTATGAAGAAGTTAAATAAGTGATATTCAAAAAAAATCATGCATCATCCTAAGTTTATAAGATGGAAAACTTGTTACAATAAGAGAAAGAATGAGTGGAGATATCTTTTAAATTAGAAAACATTATAACTTATCTTACTTGAGTGATGAATATTAGAACAGGTTGGGGAATTATAGACTATGGCATATTGGGTAAAAAATATTGAAAAAAAATATTAATTTGATACTTTTAAAATTTTTATAACATTGGAATGATGGGTAGGAGATGTTCATATAACATGTCAAAGAGGAAAGATAAACATTTAAAAATATAATAAAGAACAAATTAAATCTACTATACATCATTATAATATTAACTCATGTCGTTGTGGACTTATAATAAATTATTAATTAATAAGTACATTTTTAATTTATCGCCATTATTGATGATTTCACTCAGAGGATCAATATAATTTTTATGAAGAATAAATCAAAAAAAATAGGAATGTTCAAGTCTTTCATAAGAGATATTTATTGAGAAATATGGGTATCTTTTAATAAGTTGTAAATTGATAATTATACATACCTTACATAAAATTATTTAGAATCTTATCTTAAGAATAATGGAATCAAAAATCAATACACTACCCCATTAACACAAGAAAATTGATTAAAAGAAAAAAAAAATATGAAAATGGGAAGAAATATGCACGGATAGTACACACATTCAATGTTCTATTAGTGATAATTTATAATTATATTTTTACTTAAAAAAAGATTATTTTCTTGTGCATGAATCCTTCATGATGTCATATGAAATGTGTTATAAAAAAATCATTGAAATATTTCAAGGGGTTTGGAATTCTATTTTTAAAATATATATATATAGATTTTGTGAAATTTGATGACCAGGATTAATAATGATCTTTTATGGGATATTCAAAAAAATAAATAAGTTTTGAAAGTTGAAAAAAAATCATCAAATTTTAGTTGATTCATGTAATATGAATGTTATTTAAAATAAAAATTTCATGACATAGGATATTGAAATTGTTGACGGAGATAAACTATATATATATATCCAATGACTATGGAAGTGTTCCAAAAAAAGATATATCATGATATGGACAAACAATGTGATTATAAATTGATGTGGTAAAAAAAATTATATTTCAAACCCTACACGAATTGGATAAAACCATAAATAAATTTAGAAATTAGAAAACTAAAATTTTGACTAGAGAAAGGTTGAAATTAAAAAATAAATCAACACAAATTTCATATATTATACTAGATTTATTTTTAAGATGTATTCAATAAAAAATTATTTATTAATTCAAATAATAATGAGTTAGGTATAAGAGGCGAAAATAATTTTTAGAACTATCTCAAATAGTGGTAGATAAATATTATATTTAAACAAAATGGGTGTGGAGAAACAAGTTGAATGAACAATGAAAATTTTCTAGAAATAAATAATTTATTTTTTGTTGAAGTTAAACATAACTGGAGGGTATATAATTTGAATATAATTCATCCTAGTTTAAATATTAGAAACCATTTCAATGTTCAAAAAAATCACTAGAGGACGATGTTATAAAATTAATCAGATGTATAAATAGTAATATTTCTTAAACGGGGATATTGTTAAAGAAGTTTACATTGAAAAATGTGGTGGTATTATACATTATAATGATGAAATAGATATTTATAAATTTATTAAAGAATAATTTGGGTTTACATAAGCTCTATTTTCCTATCACCTCATAAATGATTTTTGTTTAAAATATATGACTTTTTCTAAAGGAAAATTCGATAATTATTTATAAAATAATTACATTCATAAAAAAAGAATTTATTATTATTTTAGATGATATAGTTAATTATTTGAATATATAAAATGTTTTTAAATAATTTTATAATTAAAATGTAATGAATTTTGAGATATCAATGTCAGAATTTTTAACATTATTCCTGGGTTTATATGTTCTTCAAAAGTAAAAATACATTATCAATTCTAATTAAAATATGAAAGGGTGTTGTTACAATAAAAATTTGATGACTTATTCTAAATAAATGTCTACTCTAATTATAGAGTGAATAAATTTGAGTAAATATTCATCCATAAAAAGTATAAATCAAAAATACTTTTGAAAGATGATAGGAAGTTTTCATTACCCTACTGTCTTATAACATGATATTGTTTGTTGTTTATATTATGAAATTGTGTACTAAAAATTAGAGTGACCTGAAATAATTAAATATGTTGGAAGAAAAAAAATTCTAAGATATGATAAATGAATAACTTAATAAGTGTTGATATACAAAATAAATTTTGAAATGATCTTTCATACTTATGCAAGTGCTGATTATAATGGATATTTCAATGATATAAAATAAATTCTATAGGATCATTTTACTAGGGAGAATGTTATGTGATTTGGAATAATAAGGAACAAAGATCAATACATTTTTGAAAAAAGAAGGCTAATATACTCTATAAGCCTAGTAATTTACTCAAATGTTGTGGATGAATATTTATCTAAAATATTTGACGGTAGTATTTTTCAAACCATTGAAGAGAATTTTTAATAATCAAAATTCCATTGATCCATGTAAAAATCATGTACAATATTGAAGATAAAAAACACATTGATATCATGTACCACATTATAAATGATATTTTTTCTGGTGTATAAGTTTTTATGAAATAAATTCCTATAAAATAAATTTTTTTTGACCATTTCACAAAAGCTATGCCAATAGAAAGATTTAAAAAATATAGGATAAAACATAATGTTCAGCCTCCAAAAATTACATCACCAGACTCTTCTATATATCCTCTACCATTAAGTTGATTATGTTGACAAATGGTGAAAGAATGTAACAACATTGAAATCTGTTTATAAAATTACATTATTAATTAATCTCATGATGTTGTTATCATAAAATGGTTAGAATTAACAAGAAGGGGTAGGTAGAAAATTTTTAGTTTAAAAAAATATGGACGACTGATTTTAGTGGAACGATTATCTTAATATGTTCACAATGTTTTTCCAATATGTGGTGTAAATACATATAAAAAATTAGTTTATTTAATTGTCAGGTGTTTGGAATTTTTTTGAGAAAGGATTTGTTTTGGTAAATATTGAAACATTTGTGTCATAAAAATATGAGTTGTGGACATTTCTGAGTGATAAAAAATCATGAGGGTTAAAATTTATTATTTATTGATGTCAAAAAAATGGAGATATTGAAGATGATTTTTGATGTTTTTACGTTGTATTTTTATAAAAAAAAATTAATGAATTAATTTTTAAATAAAGTTAAAGTGGGTAAAGGAAGTTTTATTTCATGTTTATAGTAGCGCAAAGACAAAATGTGTTTACCAAAATTGATAATAATGAATACTGTTAAACGATGAAGGTCCTAAACATGTTAACCATAAGGCAGACATTGCTATACTGGTAAAACATTTCCTTATATCACTAAAAATTTCATCACATATACTTTTGTTGAAAATAGTAGTTTATTTTTTCAGAATATATCTAATATGATAGAGAATCAAAGAATCGAGATGTTTTCAGAAAACATGATGTATGAATTTATTGATGTTTAAAAATTTGTATATTGTTGATCATAATATCCATCCTAGAAATCATTAGTGGAAGAATATATTAGAATGATTGAGTTTTTATTATGGAACTTTTGTTCCAGGGGATCAGAAAAAAAATCATTAAGCAGATCTAGATATGGTTTCATAAAAATATATCTATAACAAAGATCATTATATTCAGATTACCTAATAATAAAATATTATATGGTGTTTTGTTCAATGTTTATGGTTAGAGACCTAGATATTCAGAAACATTTACCAAGATAGATAAAATTAAAGAAATATATTTTTAACACACCAATAATTTACAATGATTTAATTTTATAATAATATTATTTTATTTTCTATATGTAATTATATGCAACAATATTTAATATTTTGATATACAAAACACGGGATGAGCTGGAATGCAAGACTGAGTTTTACTACCTTTTAATGGACACCTTTTTCAAAACTAAATTTTTAAATTTTTATAAAATTTTTTGTTCGAAATAATCTTCATTTTTGGATATCAAATATCAAAAAAAATTCATGGGTTAATTTTTGGTATTTTTTCAAAAAGATTCATTTTTTGATGAATAGTGAAAATACTTATTTTTAGATAAAAATAATATTTTTTAAATAATTATTAATATTAATTTATATTTAAAATTCAGGTTTTTGTCAAAATAGAACAATAATACATATTATTATCTAATTTATGTCATTGGAATCATTTTAATATTAAAAAAATATATAAAAACTTTTATAAATTTGGAACATTTTTTCTTTAAAAACCTATTTTCTCACCACATCTATGAGATTAGCGTTAATCGTAATTTTACTCTTCTATGATTTGAATTTTGAAAAACATATATACATACTTTTATGTATTGTAATATTATATGTATAATTATATCTTCTTAATTTTGGACCAAAAATATTTGTGAAAGTGATTGATATTAATTACGATGATTAAGGTAAAATTATGTTTACCAAATAACTAAACATTATTCTTAAAAGAAAAGTTAAATAGAAAATTTTCCAATATATATTTATTGCCAATAGTTTGATGAAATCCCCAATTGTTTTTAATTTATGGGTTATTGGGGTATTATTAAATGAATGTGCCTTATATAAGATGATAAGTAAGGAAAGAGTAAAAAAGAAATTTTCATACTATTAACATCTATAAAACATTGTGATATATAAAAAACCTAACATTATTTGTTAAAAATAATATCTTAATGATAAATGGTTCAGTGTAATTATCTTAATATATCATTATTTTCTAATGACGACATAGTTATTTAAAATTCTTTAGAAACACAAATGTATTGATTATTTAATTAATAATCAACTAAAATAAATGAAACTATAAAATTTAAAAGTGATTTATAATGATTGAGTTATTTTATATAATAGTTTAATTAGATGAATATATAATTTTATACATTTATAATCATAATTAATTATAATTACATTATAGATTTGATATTTTAAAAATAAAATTAAAAAAATGTCAAAATTGAAATTATTGTTATGTTACAATAAATGATATTTTATTAAATGATTTTATGTTTATAAAAATCATATATTATGAAAAGTTATTTTAAAGTGTTAATAAATATTGAATATTGTACATTAATGGAAAATTATTTTTTTATAATAAAAATATTGATGCATATACTGTAAAAACATTGTTTAATGGCATGTGTTGAATTACTATTTAAGCATGCCACCTTCGCTTATTTTACATATAATATAAAAAACCTGGGATATTTTTTTTAAAATTATATTTCATATTAATAATTTATAGTATATATATTTTCTAATAAATATCACTTTATTTTATTCTTAATTGTTAAATAACATAGGGTAAAAAACTAGATACGTTAATAAATACAAAAATGATAATATTAGGGAATAATAGAACACAAGGAACCAAATTATTAAAATGTTAATATTTCTGAGTGGTAGAGGATCATACTGGCCATGATTACCATTTAATCCATTATCTATCCATTATTTAGGCACATCAGGAAAGGTATACCTCCCATTAATGAGTACCTTTTTGTATTTAAAAGAGTGCCACTCACCTCCATTATAAAAGGCCTCCATCACACCAACCCCCCAATATACTCACACATGTGAAGCCACTTTGGATCGGTAGAGCTCTATCCAAATAGAACCTAAAAAGACTCCCAAAATCCTAGAGTAATCACATTTTTCTGCAAATAATTTATGGGATCCCTTTGGTTCAAAACAATATGGGTTACACGATTAATAGGTAACAACTTTCCATAGTCTATTTAGTTCGGTTTCAATTCTCTACACCATTAAATCTTATTATTCCATTTTCTTATAAAAAACCACTATCCTAAATATACTAGTTTTTTCTTATGTTAAGGGTTCAACATACACTTACAAGCACTCCCATCTAATGAGCAATGAACATACTATTTTTATGAATGATGAATTACTGCCTCAAGGAATGATAACAGTCAGTTCTTCCATTACAACCTCTCATGGTGGCCATTAGTATAGGAACTATATTTATATATTTTTTAAATGATATTTAGTATGTCTTTACATTTAATTAATTATTTTATAACACATACCCTTACAATTTCAATGTTGTGTAAATATGATAACATCGTTTGTGGAAGTGTGGACTACCACCCTCTCAAAGCGATGTGATTCATTCACACTATACATAAAAATTTTAAAGGGTGATTTTATTTAAAAATATATGAAATAAATACCTTATATAAAATATAAATAACATAATTAACCTTCATGAAATATAATATATATAATTATATTTATTACCCTTCTGCACACTTAAAAAGTGATATGGTTATTTGTGGATGTGTGGACTACTGCCTTATCAGAAAGTTCATGAATATAGATTTTAGGTTTGAAAATTAAATTTGTTTGTAACTGGAATGTTTTAAACCATATGGTGAAATCTGTTTATGGTAAGGGTTCCATATACATAGGAACCATGGTTTCAAATAATTAAGTACTTCCATTATTAAGAATTCAGTTATTATCATTATCTGTCCCTGATATTTCAAGACATCAAAACTAAGGATTCATTTCATTGTCGGTTTATTAATAAATGGAATTTATTTCAATTTTCTACTTATTCATATTGATATTTCCTTATCTTATTATAATAATGTCAATTTTTATCAGTTATATACCTTGTTCTGTTAATTTATTTTTTATTGATTCATTATTTATACCCCTTTACATAACCTAACTGAGAATTTGTGATCACCCTTATTTTGTTCTACTTCACCAGGTTATAATGAAGAAATATTTTAATATTCTTTCAAGTCATGAGTTTACTTAATTTTATTATGTATCATTTTTTACTTTCTATTCCCTTATGTGTTATGGGTATCATTTCTGTAATGTAAATTTCAAATACATCTAAATTGATTGGTCCTTCAAGATTTGAAACTTTTTAATCAAGACAATGTAATGATAGTAGACACTGGATCCAGGCTTCTGTGGTCAATTCTCTACACTCGTAGTGTGAGTTTGATGAAGTTTAGTAAATTACAACCATTATAAATAGACAAAAACATCTATATAACAATTTTGAATAAATATTTTGTTGGAAAGTCTATGTCTATGAATTTTGTGGAGTTTATATAAAAGGTGTTATAATAAATATGGTGGTATTTAGTCAGTATGATATGGAATGTCTATTTAATTACTACTGAATTTACATATTTATTGGAAAAATAATGAGTGGGATCATTTATTGTTCTAGAAAAAATGTTATAGAAAAATGTTTCTATAAAGGGATTCCAAATAATATTTATGATTCATAAATATATAGAAGATATTTCTTAGTAAACGTTATGAGAATTGACTACATGTAAAGATTTTTATCATTCATAGTTTTCTATAAGTATCGTAAAAAAATTTGTAGAATGGAAAATGTATCTAGACAAGGGAAAATGTTAAAAATGTTTTTGTTTATAATAGATAGTCGTAGAAATAAAATGATATCATTAAAATTTTCAACAATGTAATCAACCATATTATTTTGGCTTAATGTATAGGGAAAAAAATATTATTTCAATTTATTTGTAATGATTGTAATGTGGGAAAAAATACTATTTTATACCAATTAGATCAAGAGCACTGAATAGAAAAGGCACATTTTGAAAGTGTATTCTGATGGGTATTTTCTAAAAAATTAAATTCTATGTAGAAAATTACATAGAATTGTAATATTAAAAAAATTAAAAAAATTGAGAATGTTGTAGTCTCGGAATAATTCAATATTTGTTGAAAAGATTATAGAAAACATTAGAAGAGTTGATCCGAGTCCAAAACCACCTCAATTAGATTTACATGAAAATAAAATAATTATTTTTTAATTTTATTGATGGTTAAATGAAGTTTTTTTTCCTACCACAACTATTCTAGGTCCACTAATAAATAATGGTAAAAAGTGTAATGTTACAATTGAAAGAGAATGTATACATAAGAAAACAGAGAAATTGAATAATAATATTATATTTGAGTTTAAAAAATATAAGAGTTTCATATTGAGAATAGTTTAGATATAATTTTTTTATTGGAAGAATAATAAAGATGTTATTTTAGATACATGACTGGGTATAATGAACAAAATATCATTCACGCGTGTTTATAAGGCGTTGTGTTTTTTCAATCCATAAAAAACTCAAATTTTGTAACTGGAATAGTTTTGACAAATTTTCATCATATAAATTCCAACAGATATAGTCACATCAAAAATAGAATACTAGATGGTGGAAATATATAGATGTAGTATCAGATAGACTTTTCTTGATAAACCATTGTGGTTATGTTTGAAAAAATATTCATAATTTGTGGTGGCTCAATGAATTTAATTGAATCCTTTAAAAAACGTGGTAGTAAGAATAATCTTCTAAACCAAGAGTTATAATATATCTAACAGAAGATAAAATGTAATTTTTTTCACTTATTGATAATGGTGAATTTCTATGAGCCTACGGGAGTGTCCATGGCATGGATATGGGTTCTCAAAATGAGGTCGATCGTTATAAATATTACTTCTAATCCATATTTATTTCTTTTACATGAATGTAATCATTCTTAAAGGGGAGAGAAACTACATACAACAAGTTGTTAGGATAATGTTTCTTAATGATGAAAATTATTAAAAAGATAACATATACTTTAACCCCCACACCTTCTCAGTTATTATACATTCTCTAGAAACATTAACATTATATAGATTGAAGGTGAATATCCTCCACTTATTTTATATTAAAAATTAACATGGCATTATATAGATTGATGATGATTATCCTCCACTTATTTTCTATTAAAAATTAATATGTTTGTGAATATTACAAAATTTTATTTCAAAACCAGTATGTTCCTTAATAGAATCGACATTGTTGAATTGATTATATTCATAACATGAATAGTATTCTATAAGAATATTATTTTCATCCATTTTAATCTATGATTCAAAACTGATTTTACGTATTTTGGTGGATTTATTTGAAGTTATATTTATCTCTATTAGATTTTACTAAATCACACGGTCACTAAATGATTTTTAGCATTTTTATTCATAACAAACAATTCACTCGAACGATGAGTCCAATTAATTTGATGTTCTGAATGTAGACACATGTGACATTGACCATTGTAGTTATAGAAAATAATTAAATCAACATATAAATTATCCTTAATAAAGGAATATGATTATAGTAGGGGTATTTTTATGAAAACCCACAGAGTGTTTATTACATATGTTATTTAATATAGCAGGCCCAAAAATTTTAACATTAAGTGGTTGTGGGATAAGGAAAAAAATTTAACTATTATTTTTGAATTTTTTAAAATAAGAAGAAAAAACGGGAATTTATAATTTTTTAAAAAATTATAGAAAAAATTAAAATGATTTATTAATAAAAATGAGAGAATGGTGGTTTGAAATCAAAATCAGGATATACTTAATGAAAGTGTGAATAATGTTTTATGAACAATACTTAAGGACAAATTTCAACCTTTAGACACACCCTTGTTCTTTTTAAATATATTATCATAATAAAATTTTTTACTAAAAATTTCAATACCTAAAAATGAATACATAATTATACATTATAACCTAACCATCACTATATATAAGTGTTTTTTATCCTACAAAAAAGACTCAACTTTTTAATGACAAACAACTTGTCAATCATTATTGATATCACTGTACTACTAAGAAATACATCACAATGAAATTTATATAGTGAAATAAAATAACATAAAAAATAGATATAAATGAATTTTAAAATATTCCCATAATGAAAATTATTCCAAATATATATATATATATATATATATATTTAATCAAGAATAATAATCAATGAAAAATTAAACATTATATAATGACATTTAGACTTATTAGGGGAGGTATTCATAGGTATCTACAAGTCATATCAGCCAAGATTTTTAATAAGAAATTGATAAAATAATAAAATTACAACACCTCCTTGTTTTATATTGCCTTAATATAGTTATTTTCACCTCTATTTACATCATGATAAGTTGTGATGGTCCCCTTTTTTCTCTGTTATTGGTTACCAATTTTAAATTCCATTTATTATTTATATAATTTTCTTCCTTGAATCAGATTTTAAATCCCACCTAGGAATACAGCATGCATGTAACCTGTTTTAACCGTTGGTAGATGTGAAAAAAATGTTTCATATCCATTTGGGGAGAAATTTATATTTGATATTCACATTTTAAAAAAACATTACATTTTTTCCTAGGATACCAATGTGATCTTCAACATTCATTATTTCCTATTTTAATTTTCTATTTATTAAATTATACATGTCATCAATATATTGAACTATTGTGTTGTGGATCAATCCTTATGGTGTGGGGACATCAAATTTGATAGTAACACTCAAATTCGTTAGAGTTACTTTATGATTTTGCTCAATACCTTGCATTAGGACTATTATTTTTTCTCAAATTAAATTTCACTCCATTATGGTTCGATTAATATTCCATGGTACATCACTTTTTATTACATGATATCATGAAGTATAGAATTCTGTGTGATAATCTATTTTGAAAATACTACTATGTATAACTTATTATATACTCCATATATGTAAAAACTCCCAAAAATAACATAAATAATATATTACAATGTCGATAAGAACCTTTAAAAATTCATAAGTGAGGAAATACTAATGAAGTTGATATAAGTCAAAAAGTGGAAAATATTTTATGTGATAAGTACTATTAAATACTAAAACAAATTATTTTTTAAATGGACATATAAGATACACTTCCAATAAATAATATGTTTTACATTTCTAAATTTTTTATTACATATATAAATTATATGTTATATTCATTTTTAAGAAGTTAGAAGGTGATACAATATAAATTGAGAATTCACTAACCATTTATTTCTACTCATCAGATTCGATATGATACAATGACTTCAAAAAAAATTAGTTATACCCAAAGAAATATATTTTTTATAATTAACTACTTATTAAGAAATATTATATATATAATCCAACAACTATGAAAAATTATTTACCTTCATTTTCAATATAATAAATTTTCAAAAAAAATGAAAACAACAGAAATATTAATAACATGTTCAAATAATATTATAAATTAATGAATGAAAAAAATAATGAATTAAACTAATTTCAAATTAAATTAAAAAAATATGCATAAAACATATAAATGATACACATCATCTTATAATGAAAAAATGATTGTGATTAATTAATTGAAATTAAAAGAAACAATCCAGGAAATATTAGCTTTATTAGACCATCACTCAATTTTATGGGGGTAAACCTTAACAACCTACCCAAATATGGTACTTGATATATATAATCTATGAGATAACTCGGTATATAATCTAGAAGACCAATTCATGTTATCAAAATATACCAGAAATGTTTTACCTTCATACATGGTGAGTTTAATTCAATGGTTTTTCTAGATGTATCAAAATAGAACCTGAGTTCTATCAATATCTAAATGGAATTTGAATTCCAACTACATGTCATGTTATCCATTTGAGAATATATCCATATGCCCACAAAACAAACAAAATTTCCATCATCCCATATAGAGTGTTGGGTTATGTGGTTACGAAGTCATGTACTCTAATACACTCTAATTCATGTGGTTCTATAAAACCTACCATGTCACATGTAGTCACATACCATGTTTTTTCCTCTTTAAACATAATTTATGTCTTATTTTTTTAGTTGGATGAAATTCCAGACATTTATGATTTTTTTTAGTTTGGTGAGTAGTCCATACTTTATTTTAGGCCTTCAGAACCTAATTCTAATAGGTGTAGTGAACCTTGTCCTTGTTTTTTGATTTTTTTTATATCTGTGCATGGTCTTGGGGGATTCGGGTGAGTTTCAGGTGAATAGAAACCTAGAAACTCATTTTTGATTAAGAGTAGACATATGTACATGGTTAGAGAAAATCATGAAGCCTGCTACGGGAAACTGTGTGGCCCAAATTGATCATAGGCACTGTTTGTCAACTTGTGTGGGTAAGGTCAAATTACCATGTTGGAGATCTAAAATTGGTAACACAGTGGATATACACGGTCTGTGCATTGTTTGGAAAATTGTACGCCTAACCATGTGAGGTGCGGTTTTCAATTAGAAATAAGTTCATGGATGGTGCATGGTTATCCAATCTGAGTGGACAAAAAATATGGCTATCTAAAAAATGAAAAATTAAATATCATCTACTCCATCATTTTTAGGTTATTTTTCCTACTTCCCATTCCATTTTCTCACACACGGAGGGTTTCTCCAATTTCTGTTCTCACATAGGAAGTTGAAAACTTCTGTCATTCGGGAACTAAATCAAGAACAATTAGTCTCATTGGAAAGAATATTTCTATGTCCTTCAATAATATATATTCTCTTCTTTTGTTATCTCTAAACATGGATTTATAAATCAATGTCTTTTCATATGCCCTAATTTTAGGGTGTTTTTCTAAATCTCTAGTTTCACTTCTTTTATATTGACTTGGAGGTTGATATCAGACAAGTAAGTGCCTATAGGTATATTTTGAGAAGTAAATAGCATTATATGTAATTATATAGACATTTTAGGGTGAATACATAAATGAACCTATCTTCATAGTCATATACAGACCCTTATTTAATTAAAAATATTTTTAAATTGATTATCTGGTAATATGAGATTATGTTGGTCAAAACCTAGTTAAGTTATTTATAAAAAGATGAGTATGGACAATTAGAGAAAATTGGTAGGTTAGGCTTGATTAATTGTTTTAAATTATTTAAATGTTATATGATATGATTGGTCTGATGGGAATAATATAACAATTTCGAGATAATTATATGATATACTAAATACCATGATCGGGGTGAGGATGACATCAGGGTGAGGGAATGTACCAAGGATCATGGGGTGATTATGATCACCAAGTTGAGGAAAAATGATCATTTTTTGAGACGGCATGATCTTCAGGATCTGGGAATTGACATTGCTACTTGAGATTACATTTATTAAATAAATTTAGTGAAATGGTTGTAGGTCCATGAGGCATCATATGATCTGTCTTAACTATTTCATTGGTGATTTACACTCGCTATTTTTGGAATATGTTTCATTGGACTCATGTGAAAAAATATTGGTCTCAGGTGGGGGTTGTCAACCAATCATTGTGGGTGGAGACCTCTATAGACATTTTGGATTAAGGGGTGGTGTTGACCATTAGTTAGGTTAAAGGTTCTCATTGTTGAAATACATGGTTCATGGTGATGGACAATCAAGTGTTTTAATTGAGACCATAGGTTATTGGATCATGGTCAATATTGTACTTGAGGATGATGGGATGGGATTATTTAAGTACACATATCTATATGCCTTAGGTCATTGGGTTGTTGATCCATTAGTGATTCTTTATTTATTAAATATGGATAACACCATTCATTCAGACATGGAGTTATTGATCCGATAAGGACAATATGAACTAAGGTTTGAGGGACCAGGGAATTATTAATGGGGGGTATTTTGGATTCTATATACTAGATTTTTGGAATGACGTTATAGTGATATTTATCTGAGGTGCTTGCAATCTCTTCAGGTATCATTTTTCATCAAGGAACTCCTTGGAAATTAATTTATGGGTCCTCTACAATTGAAAAATATATAGGTTTTCATAACTCTTATTCCATATATATATTTGGCAGAACATATTTGGAAATATATTAGCATTGGAAAAGTATTTAAATTCTTTAATATGGCCATTGATCACAGGGGAATAGGGGTGAATTATTTATTGTGTTCATTTCCATTTTATTATCTTCGTCATAAACCAACGTATTTATGGATGTAATATGGGATCATGTTTTTAGTGGCCTACTATGTTTATAATGATACACTATATAGGAACTATTGATTTGTAGAGATTTTATCATCTTGAAATAAATTAAGGATTCATGATTGAGATATAGACCTTAAAGATCAGAGTTGTACATTTCGCATGGGATGGACGGCAGTGGACTATCTTTTCCCTCTACATCAAGCATGGGTTTACTTTTGATATTTTTCATGATTATTTTATATAATGATATGGTATGCCACTAGACATCCTACATATATATTTTTATGATATTTTATGTCTTCTGGTCTATGATTTTACAAATTCTATTTTCCCTTTTGTATTATTTTGTTCTCCATTTATTTATTATGATTCTTATTGGTTTATTATTTTTCTTATAATGGGGTATGATCCTTATTTTGATGTGGTATATATTTATGTGGACCATTATTATCATCATCACCTGAGGGGATAGTCTCCCTACAATCACATCATAATACCCTCATTTCTATTTGGTAGAAATTTACGCATAGGTAAGAATGCCTATGGACATGTGTCCAACTATATAAGAGTATTTGTTAGGTGTAAATTGGTTTGAGATTATAAAAATGGTATCAATGCAGCTTATATTAAATTTTTGTATAACTATTTTTGATATGGTAGACCAAATACTAGTTGTTAGTTGGAACTGGGAAAACATATCATGTTTGTGTGCACGAATCCCCTTTCATGATGGTCGAAAAGGTTTCCAGGAGTTGAAAATTTATGTTATTATGTTTTCCTTTAAGGTTCAATACTTTCCACATCAACTAGAACAGTTGGGTGTAATATTTATATGTTTATTTGTTTGAATATTATCCCAATATGGAAAGAGAATATTTTTTTGCATCATTGTAGGAATCTAAGATTATATGAGGTATATTTTTTATTGAGATGTTTAGGGAGAACCATAGGGGTACTAAGACGGGTGAGTTGTATAAAGTGTTAATAAAGAATCTAAATGGTGTTTTCTAGATTATCTCTTTTTGGGTAATTCTACTCATCCATCCCAAGTATGTGGTTCCTAATGAGAGAGGTATGTGATTATATATGTATATTGTGTGTATTGCCTAAAATATGACATGGGTAGGTAGGGAAGATTTTAAGCGGTTTGTTTTTTAGTGCATTAAAAATGAAGAAAAAAAGGATTTCCTCCATATCCATTTTGGTGGAATTATATACATCTATCCCAAATTGACACATGTTATGTGATAAATGACACAATTATGTGTATGAAAGGGTACTTCGGGTGGGATTATATGTGATATAAGACCCTGATATGGGTATCTCAGTGTCTATGTGGCTAGATTTCATGATACATGGGTGTGGTAGGGGAGATTAATGGCAGTGGATAAGCTTTTGTTATATATTTACCTATATTATATATATATATATATATTTTTATGGTTTCATGACCATGGTATTGGTATTTTTCATTATGGAACAATGGTGGGTTTCAGTAGAGTGTCAAGAGGGAAGTGTTGTGGTACCTTATCAGCATGAACAGGATAATACCCTTGAGGTTCGGGATGAGGTCCCTCAGGGTCAATTTGATCATGACATGTAGGTACATGCTTCGGTATAACCCTAGAATCCACAAAATATTGATGAATTTTGGGCATGGTTATATGAGAAACCCATAGAGAGATTGCTTAGGATCATACTATTAATTAATAGGATAGATCAGGGAGATGATTTATCCATGGATTATTTGAATCATGATTTCTAGTCTCAACACCAACTATTTGTTTGGGTGAGGGTGGACTATTGGAAGAATTGAACTAGATTGAATTGGTGAAGACTATTTGGAAGCCACATTAGAATCCCCCTTATCAAAGGGAGAATATGGTTACATACATAATCATATGATCGATAATGAATTGGTGGGATGTGTAGGTTAAAGAATGTATACATGAGCCGATGTATTTAAACGATTTTGAGTCTAGTTTCTTCATGAAATTATTCCTTGAGATATTGTGAGAAAACTAAGACCCTAATTTCATGAACCTATTAATGGAGAAATTATAGTTTTTCAATATGACGTCAAGTCCATAGACCTATCCCATTTTTCATAAACTATTGTTGGATAATATATCACCAGGGTGATGTATTTTTAAGATGGCTTGTGGAGCCCCATCTCAGTTTACATAAATGTCATTAAGAAGAAATATTTCTCAGAGTTAGTGAATAAGTTGTTGATAGATGAAGAAAACATGATAGACTTGTCTTATTATAGGTCGGGGATGGTGTTAGGTGAGTATAGTAGTGATTATTCTAGTTCCAGAAGAAATAACTAGGTGAGTTTTAGTTTGGAATTAAATCCAAAGGAATGGTATGCCACTAAGGATTAGTTCTTCAATGGTTTGGTTTATAGGATTGTAGTGCGGACATGTCTAGACTCAGTGAGAGATGGCTCCAAAGGAGGGTTAGAAATGTGGTCATATGGGACACTAGGGGATGTTATGTATGTATTATTCTTGGTTAACTAGCAGTTACGGTCCAAGTCAGACATAGGGAACTCAGGTAAGACTGGGTGTGGAACAATGATTTGGAAGGAGGGATTTAGCTGCATAAAAAGATCATAAATTAAATAAAAAATCCTTTTAGTGGGGTAAGTGTCTTGTACTTAGTGTATCATAGTAGGGAATCCAGGTCTCTTGTAGTCGGACTTTAAGATTATTGCATGTTGTTGAGCTACCAGGATCAGATCAAGTTATGGATCTGACATCGATGAGTGGTATAACATGATCATAGAATATGTTCCTCTATTGTTATTTGTGGCCAGTTTCGGAAGCATCATATACATTTATTGTTTTTTAACTAACCCTGATAAATTTATAATGCTGGTATCTAATGTGATATGTAAAATATATATGAGAGGCATAGGAACTATGATTTATAGTGTGAAATTATGTGATGTATGTTTTTAATGTTTTTCATATGGATTGTGACTATGATGGCCATGAAAATTTATATATTTTGTGGGATTTTTTTGGATGTTTTTCTAATATATGGTCATTTTAAATATGATGCGATATGGGGTTGATGTGTTTTTTTCTTGGGTGAGATTTGAAATGGGATTCTGATGATATGATGGACTTAAGGGATGTCATGTATCAGACGTGATTCATTTGACCACCATATTAGGTGTATGAATTATGATGCGTCATGGGTGGAATTTTACATATAGTCATGTTTAGTTGAATCATTAGGGTGATTATATTATGGTTAATGAAGTGATCATAGAGACAATTCCTATGGTGGGAATCCCACAAGAGAAATTTTCTCAAGACAATATAACCATTGTAGATCGGGTCAATGTTTTAGAGATGAGTGTTTTTAATACCTTCTTTATGTAATGTTCTCTAAAATGGGGATGTGATATTTTAAGGCTTGGATACTATGATATCATAGGTTTCTTAGTGGGTCAAAATTAAAATCATTTTTAAAATTTTGAGTTTGTTGAGTGGGGAAAAAATACTTTTGCATATCAAGATATTAATTTCTGAGTTTGACTGAATAAATTCATTTTTAGGTATTTTCAGGAATTTTTATCTGTCTCATCATTTTGGTTGGGATTTTCCTGCATCAGATACTAGAAACATTGTATTATGAAAACATAGATAGAGGAGCATGGTTTGATCGAAACTTATGGCCTTCCAATGGTAATTGATCATTTGGGGGTTCACTATTATGTGGGAGATATTCAGTTTTTATTAGAGGTAATATACACTATCTATGCATTTTTTGGAAAACAGTGTTTCTAACAAATTGGGCTATGGTAATTGGACAGTGAGCACCACATGGTTTATAAACAGTTATCCACACCATATGAAAAAAAACATTTGCGACATTAAAAAGTGATAAATGATATATTTTTCAGTCCCACCTTATTCGGTTTTCCTTCCCCTAATTATCCATTTCACTAGCATGTATGGGGGGTTTCTCTCACCAACATACTCCCTTAGGATTTGGCCAAACTCAGTCATCTAATATAGAAAAGAAGCTCCATCAGTATCATTATAATCATATTAATAAGGCCTTTAATAATTTTTCTTCACATATTATGTTATCTATCCATACCGAATAGAAGATATGTGTGTTTTCTTTTTCCATATTTTTTCAGAATTTTTATTAATAATAAGTTTCTCTCATTTTTTGTACAATTTTGAGTGGGATATCAAAATAGAGAGCACCTACGTGTATATGGTAGGTGGTTCCTACAAGTAACCATAATTTAAATGTTTTTTATACTTACATAAATGAGCTTGTGTGGGAAGTCTAAGAGAGCCCCATAATGTGTTAAAAATTATTATTCATATAAAAATGATGCAATATGGGATGGTGTTGGTAATTCCCTATACAATTTATTTATGGTATGTGGGGTAGGGTGATTTTGACCAACTAGATAGATTGTGCAATTTTTCATTTTTTAAAATAATTAAATTTTATATGATATGATTTGATCCATGGGAATTTTATTGGTAGGAAAAAAGATTTCAGGTGATGTTGATCACCTAGACTAAGGCAACCTGTTCCTCATTCCAAGGGTGTGGCCCGAGAAACATGGGATGATTCTAATCCCTAGCATGAGGTGACATGATTTTCATTTTTTGGTGATGATTTATCCAAGATGATGAAATGAATCGTATGACATGATGTGGTGTTGACCATTAGGATGTATCAACATGGTCACTAGGGCATGATCTTTTGAATGATCTATCATAAGAATTATTTTTTTATTGGTGCTCACCATAAATGTAAAATGTTCCATTGGATTTATTTTCACACAGATTGGTATCAATAGAGGCGTTGTTGACTATTCTTTGTGGGTGGATGACTGTGTAGATCTTTTGGGTTTGAGGATTGTGTTTTCCATAGGTCATTTTGGATTTGATCACCATAGAAATCCACAATTGATGGTGAGTCACCATTGGGTGTTGGTGTGGTTACCATATGTAGGGTTTTGTGGATCACTTTCTAACACATGTCTGATGGTTCGTGATTATTGGAGGAAGGATATTTCCATGATATGGTATGTTGGGTCGTTTATCCAAAGGTGATTCCTTTTTTATTAGAGGACAAATATCGTCATGCCTCGAGATGTCCAGTTTTTAGACTATGGGAATTTATAAGACATGGTCGGATGGACCATGTACATATATTTTGGGAATTCCCTTTGGATGAAAAATTATTTATTGATAGAATTAAGTTCTTGTGAAATTTATTGGAGGATAATGAGGGCAATCTGGGTATGATTTTCCTTTATGGGATGCTTTTATATTTATGTCATGGGTCCTCACTCCTACAAATATATACAAAAAGTCATGATGTATATTCTATATATATATATATATATTTGGGGCCCCATTATGATACATATATAGGCATTGGATAAAGGAGGTAAACCCTTCAATGTAGAAGTTGAGTATAAGTGAAGTTGGTTAAATTATTAAATGTGAGTGCATTACCCCTTTATTGTATTTTTTATAAAATGGTATAATTATAGATGTTAGAGAGGAACACATTAGTGGTGGCCTACAGACATCGTAATCAAACCCTACATGGGCCCCTTCATACTTATGTAGACTTTGTGGTTAGGAGATCAAGTAAGGATTCAAGATCAAGATATGGACCATAGTGATTGGAGTAGTACCATTTCTGTGGGATGGATGGAAGTGGAATAGGTGGTTCCTTGTCATCGAGTAGAAGTTTATTTGTTTAGATTTTTTATTATTATTATATGTATTGATATGGTTATCCATAGGTGACCCTACTTGTATATTTTTTCCTACGTCCTTTTATGACATGTGGTCTATGCATCTAAAAGTGGTATTTTTTCATTGATATTTTTTATTTCTACAACTATTTATTACTCTTATAGTATGTTTATAATTATTTTTCTTCTAAGATAAAGTCATTATTTGGTGGTGTTATATACGTATGTTCAATTATTATAATAATCACATGAGGGTATAGTCTCCCTATTATCACATCCTCATGCCCCACACAGCTAGTTGGTAGCCTTTTCTCTATGGGACAGTGTGCAAAAGGCATAGGGGTCAATATTCCCAGAGAACTGCTTGATTGAATAACTGGCGGGACTATACAAAATAATATGTATCATCTATAAGGAAAACATGTGTGAACATAAATTAAATTCTCAATACTTGTTTTAAAATACTATCTAAAGTTCAACAGCACAACTAAATCTATAGATGATGTGATTCATGGAATATAATCCAGGTTGTTATATTTTATTTAGATCTTCATATATCTATAATTTCTCTACCATTTATACCATTCCTATTATAAATCACTCCCATTGTATCACCAATATATCAAAAAAAGCACCTCTAGACATTTTCCCACCGTCCTTAACATTTCTTTCACATCCATTCTCATTATTTTTACTACTATTTTTGAGCTAAAAGCTAAAATTTCCCTAGACACATAACTTCAATACAATAACTAGCTAATATCCTCCCTTAATCATATATATTCTTCACTAGGGCTGTTTTCGCCATATTTTCTTCCCAAATAGACTCTTTTTGGACTAATTACTATTAAAAAAGGTTAATATAGAGGTTCAACAAAAAAAAGGATAGGAAATAAAAATATGATAGAATAACACTGGAATATGAGAACTATTTTAATAGTGATTTTGGACACTAAAGGTTTTAATAGAAGTAAATTAATCAATTTATGTATAGATTCAAAGTATTCAAATTCATAATCATTAGTGGGGAAGAAATTCGAAAATCCAATACATGATGTATAATCCATAAGATTTCTCTTTCAAAATCCACTATAAATTCAACGTTAAAAATGATTAAGGACATAATCAATAATCAATTAATGAAATAACAATAATCCATAAATAGTGGAATCATTAAAATATGTGTTTCATAAATAAATACACATGTTAATGAGACAAATAATGTCACTAAATACCTACCACACAATTACTATTATGATATAATTTAAATTATCATCAATTTTAAGTCCAATAGAGAATTATTCTCATTAATGGAATTTGATATGAACTCTCATTCCCCTCAGGTTCCTAGTGGAAACAAAAAAAATTCACTTATAATGAGTCAAAAGGGGTTAAATTATATTGTTAGTATGATTCGAACAATAAATTATTTTTATGGGTGTGAAATATTTTTTTCAAGGGCTCATGACCTATTTATAGAAAATAAGGCTCTCCTTAGAACAATATCTCATTATATAAACAACAATAGTGTTAAAAATTCATTATGGAGTTCTGTTCAATGGAATCAACATTTATAAAAATGAGATGTATATTGATATTAAAAATTATTTTTATATACCCCATAAAACATAACATTATATGAATTCCACCAAAACCAATATAGAGGGAAAAAATCACGTCCCAAGATAATTATAGTGATTAAAATTATTTAATTATTTTTTTACTATGGAGAAAAATATAATAAAGTCTATTAAGTATTGGTACCAAAAAAACTCAATTAATTTGCTATGCCTTAACCAAAAAAACATGATTCAGTATACCATCCACAAATTTAAACCATATAAACAAAAAATTGAAAACATACCATAACACAGAACATTATTTTTTTGGTTATAAACTTGTCAAGAAAAATATGGGGAGACCAAATCTTGAAGATAAGCGGCGACACCCGATACCCCTTGAGCTGAACCCTAATCGTCAATCTTTTGCAGATGTCGTTGCGGTAGATCTTTGGATCCAGCTACAAATCACATTGTGGACTCTGATGTGAAGATAGATCCAAAATCTTACCAACACCGCGGGAAAACGGTCATCGCTTTCTCTTCGGAGGAGGTAAAGCTTCTTGCTTCATACTTGAGATATGTTTTGATTGGTTACTTTCCAATGCGCAGGCCTTCCCTGAAATTTCTTAGAACATCACTCGAATCGTTAGGATTCTCGGGTTTTCACATCGGTCTCCTTACTTCTACACATATTTCTCTTCGGTTTGCTTCAGAAGAACACTATTACTGGTTCTGGATTCGACAAATATGGTTCTTTGGGGGATACCCCATGAGGGTTTTAAAATGGACACCCAAATTTGACCCTTCTGCAGAATCTTCGATTGTCCCCATTTGGGTAGGATTTCCTGGACTGCCCCTTCATTTTTTCAAACAAATATCATTGTTTCCAATAGAAAAGCTAATTGGAAGTCATTTAAAACCTGAAAATGCAACCAAAAATCTCACTCATCCCTCTGTTGCTAGAATATGTGTTGAGTTTGATATCTCTAAGCAGTTCCCTCCTTATATATGGATTCAAAATGGGGATCATGGTTTCTATCAAGATGTGGTTTATGAAGTACTCCCTGATCATTGTCAACGTTGTTTTAAGTTGGGACGTGTGACCTCTAACTGTGAAAGACTAGTAGGGATAGAGGTCACTAGGTCTGTTTGGGTGGAAAAAGAGAAAACTGCTGACCCCTCCACTTCAACAAAGAAGATGGACAACTCTGTGCAAGTAGTGCACTTGGATAAGAGGCAAGATCTAGATCCTCAAGAGACAGATTTTACTAATGTTGTTAAGGTTTCAAAAGAAAAGGATTCTACTCATATGGAAAGACTTCCTGATTTACTAGAACCCTCTAACACAGGGGATGATTCTAAAACTATTATTGTGGCTAAGGAACTGGATATGATCACCCAAAACTAGGTAGTCCAAGGGGCTGAACAGGAGGAACCCTTTGAAACCAGTGATGTTCCTCACGAAGTAGAAGACCAGACTAGGCAATTAGAGGATAATTTATCAAATCAATGTCCAGAAAGGGAAAAAAACTCATGGTGGATGAATATGGATACATCACTCCTAACCTTAGGAAAACTGGGAAAAGGAGAGATTACTCACAGATGGAAAGAACCATCACCACTCGCTCTATCAATACCACTAAGTCTGTCAATAATTAGATAGTTCATGATACTCCAGCTGATGAGGTTAATGAGATTACACCACAACTATCCCTTTATGAACAATTAAAGGAATTTCATACTCAATGGGAATAGAAAAAAGGATTATCCTATGAGAAAATGAAAAGTGGTGAAATTTCTGCTGAAACATTTCATAAATTTGAACTAGGTATTTCAAGGAGAAGAAGGCTATTAACCCTCCAGAGTTCCTGTTGACTACTTCTTTTACAATTTGAATCAGATCAGATATATTTGACTGAGTTTTTTTCATTTCTTATGTACTTTTAAGAATTATGATTTGGAACTGCTTCTAAACCTGCCTTGAGCCTGTACTGCCAATATTGCATGGACTCTGGATTTTCTATGCAGTGAAAAAGTTGTTGATTTATTGGGATCCCTTTAAGCTCTTATGGTTTTCTTTTTCTGGGATGAGCTCAAGATTAGGATTCTTTTTTATGAGTAGCATGCTTTGACATCTTTTTTAAGCTCTCTAGGGATGTTTTCTGTCTCTGGTTTGGATGTTAAAGGTTTGAGTTAGTTGGAATGCTCGAGTTCGCATTTTTTCTTGACTTTTCATACATCTGTTTGGTTGCGACCTTGCCTTGATGATGAGCAGATTTGTTCTGGAATCTGAGGTAGCAGAATGTTGAAGACATGCTGGGTCTGATCTCTCTCTATTGGATGTTCATGCAGATCTTCTTCTGGATCCTTTTGAAGGTGCATACCCTATTTTGTAATGTTTTACTTGTGTTGGTATTTTTCTATTTTTTAGATGGTGTATGCTTTTTACACCTCGATATATCCTTGTAACTTTTCTATTTAATAAATTCCTTCTGACATGGATTGGGAAACCAATCCATGTCACCTTTTAAAAAAACAGAACATTATTTATTTTAAAACAACCTTGTGAAACAAGATGATTTATCCCCACAAACACATTATTTTTACATCGAAGATAAATTTAATGAGTCACAATATTATAAATAACCAAGGAAAATACTAGTTTTATCATTAACCTTCCACAACTCCATTATATTTTCATAAAGGGTCAGATCAAACACAATTTGAGAAATAATTCATTAATTTCATAATACCACCCAGTATGAATTCCATGAGATTCATACACAATATATTTCTCATCTATATGACTCTTTCATTATGACTAGAAGATAAACTATAATATATATAATATCTCTAGAATGGATTTCTAAAAATGTAATATCCCATGGGAATTTGATCCCCCTTCCATTAAATTGATAACACGATTACTCTAACATAAAAATAACATACCCCCAGAAATACATTATTAAAATGAAAAAAACACAAACTCTTCACTATCCATATATGATATTAAAGGAAACACGCCTCTCAAGGTAAAATATTACTAATATTCATTACCATAAATGGAATATTCACCATCATTTTTTAACAAATGAAAAATCATATCATAAAAACCATGTTATAATATTTTGATATATAGGAAACACACATCCACAAATGAATCTCTAATAAGATCGCATACATCTTCGTCTATGAAAATGTCGGGTTATTTTAACTCATTATAAATGATATATATGAAAATATAAAATTATTTTACAAACAACCATTTGTGATGACACCATTTTATTGGCTCTAAAACATATGATAATAATATAAAAGACCAAGGTGACCAGATCAACAACCAATGAAAGAACATCCATATCCATATATTTAAAAGTGTCATGAATGAGAATAACTGAATTCTAAATTTATCTTAATCTATCAACTAACCATGATTTACTATGAAATCATCAATTTAACAACAATCATCATAGTAATCCAATAAAATCTTCAATATAATAAAACTATCTATTACTATGAGGGATATAAAAAGTCCCCATCTTCATAGAATCTTTCAGATTCATCACTTGATGAAAAATAGTTTTAATGGACCCCAAATTCATCACCAAGATTTGACCTAAATTAATTATATAGTGAAAAAACTACGAAATTATAATTTATTTTCTTTAATTAGAGAAGAATATTCAAGTGAAAGTGGGAACCCAAAAATGAAAGGTTATGAAATTAATATCATATGATATAAAATTTAACTAGCCCATTGAAGAAATATGTAAATGATATGAAAGTTTCATAAAATGTAATTTTAAATCTATGGAGGTTCTCTAGTGTCTATATTTTCTTTGATGATATCATTAGGATTGTATGTCTACTTGTCCAGGTTCATTTTTTGTTGATCCAATCATAATTTTTAATCATTAAACAAATGTGTCGAAATCCTATTATTTTTATCCATCTAAGAAACATGTTATTCATTCATATCAACTCATAGTGGAATTTTAAATCTTTTTCAATAATCCTATTATGATACATTTACTAGAAGTAAATTCACAAGAATCTCTAAAATAGAATTAATGAGAAACTATAAGATATTTTCTCATTCACCTTCCACCTTATCTCTAACATTTGGAAAGAAAAAAAATCATTCTAGATCTGGATCATGGATGGTTTTCCTATCTGTGTGAGTTTCCATAGCCTCGTCAAAAGGAGGAATTTCTAGATCCCCTCTTAATTCAATACACCAAGACTTATATTTATTGGTATTTACGAACAAAATTTCATACCATGATAGACTGAACCTATTTAATTTTACTTTCCTCTTGGGTATCCTAAAAAATAATAAATTTTCTTTAATAGAAAGGGAAATTTGTTAGATGGTCTTGTAACTAGGGGATTGGGTAAGTATGATAATTATTCCATGTAAATGACCTATAAAAATGATTGATGGAACCCTATACATCTATAAGTGTATTATCTTCTTTCTATTTATATTTTTAATAGTACTTTTCCACTAGTTCTTCTTTTGTTCGCTTAGTGGACTAGGTTTTGTAGTTATATTAGTTCTTACGGTTATTTTCTTCTACATGTACTCCATGAGGAATATTCCCTTAAAAACATGAATAATTTTTGTTTCCACATTTGAGTGGGACTGAATTTCCATCACCCAATAAAAGAAATATTTTCAATATTCCAACTATATTGGATCTATCATTGAACGACATGCTGGATTGGAATATGTCCTGTTTCTATTAATAAATATTTGAATGGATCTCAATTTCCCCTTCCCTACCATCTACTATGTATTTTAATATTTCTTTCTCAATGTCATCCCATGTAAAATCCAATAGTGGTCTATATATGTTAATCATTATTCAAAATCATGTTTCAATGGGATGGAAAATCACTTGGTTCATGAGTTCCAAAACTATGATGTAACCTATGAGATTACCAAGATTTTGAAAAATTGAGGGATTTTAGAAAGAGATTGTATTACTTGGGAGATGAACCCAGATCATTTTATTCTATAAGTCACAATTCAATTGATGTTTAATGCACCAACATAAGAGAAATAAACAAAATTTATTGATAGTGTTTGTGATCCTGGAGCACACAAGATACCTATATTATTAAAAAATAAAACAAATCATCAGTTCCCTAGTGTTGTAAAATCAAAACACCACAGGAAGATAGAGTCCCCAATATGTATTAATGAATCTATCGATGATATCCACTAAAGAACAATTTAATATGTAGTGAGATAATTGGGTGATATTTTCATGGGAAAAAATATTTTGGGACTTCCACAAGGGAGATCAAAAGCGAAGATCCACAAATATAAAAATCTATCGCAGCATCAGACCTCTAGAGTCCAAATATTAAATCAATTCCTATGATAAAATGCCTTTAGAGACTGAATCTCATGTATCCGGATCTCATACATATGGAGCTCAATGAAAGGTTGGTGATATCAATGTATGCTAATAATAAACTACAGGTACTCTTCACACTGGTCTTATAAATATTATTTATCAAACATTTCATTATAAAAAACCAAAAAATCTAGTTTATCGGTCCCATAACCACAATAGGAATATTTATCACCCCTAACGATACTACTGGGGAATCATGTTGTATATAGAGATAGTTGAGTATATTATATGGAAAAATATCTGGAAAAGAAGATGCATTATGACATCTAAACATTATTTCTAGTTTACTTCAATGTTTTAATGATTTCTACAATCTCGATTCTTATAATATTAATTATATTCATGTTTTCGGTATGTGTTCCATAATCTGATATAAGTGGTGAAAAGATTCTTTGTATGAGTCACCATTGAGTTTAATACACCATTAGGATTGACTCACTATCCATATGAAAATAATCATAAGTCCGAGATGCCACTATGATATCTCACCATTAGGATATCACATGACTACTGCATAAATTTGACTATGTTTGAAAACCGCCAGATTGAACTACCATCAAAATGACTCACTACCAACCACACACTGCCGAACATGAAATATTAAAAAGAATAATACTCTTGAAGAATAAGATACTTCTATTTTTATACAATCAATATGATAATCCATTAATCTAAGACATGATTAGCCTATGAAAACACTGTAATTAAATGACACCAGACTTAGTGACACAACCATTTTTGAGTCACTATTTCTGGAATCAACACCACTATTTATAACATAACTTTTAATTTATATATATTACAATGGATATATTATTTAAACTATTTAAAAACTTGTCTTATTGATTTTCAATTAATTTATTAACATAATTCATTAAAAAAATAATTCTGACATCATGTGTCAAGAAGTAGGTTATCCGGATTCACCTGGATATTCTTCATATTACTACTGCTATTAAAAGATGAAGTATACTCCCTCATGTGATGGGGTGAATGCTTATGAAATATATACTGATATAAATTTTTGGTCTCACACTTACATAACACACACATAGAGATGAATAAATAATCTAATATATACTATAATCACTCAACTAAGGAAGCAAATACCATAAACATTTATTGCTTTCCTCCAGCCAAGAACTACAGTCTAAAAAGTACTGTTCTTCTAAATATTTCAAGATATCATGATATGATCATTAAAATGAATAAAATCATAGAGACAAAATTTTCACTACATACAGACCAACTACTTCTATTACGTAATAGTCTTAGTTTCTATGTTCCATTTTTATTCAATATCATTTAGAGTAGTGTGTGCGCATCCATTGTTTTTCCACACACACACACACTATCTTTTATGATGAATAGAAAAATAATTAATATCTTTTCTTATCGCTTATTTCATTTTCACTAGCAAAAATAACAGTGGTATAGTTCCCTATGTTAAATATTTCATTTTACTCCCAAGGACTACATTATAAGTGGACTTGTGTTACCTAGATAGTTTGTAAACTATTATAAAACCATATATAGGTTGTGGATAAAATTGTTTATTTTATATAAACTATTTGGTGGCTGGTGACCATAATGTTTTTATGACTATGTATCATCTTAAGAATGAAACTATTGTTTCAAATTATAATGTTATGTTTTTTACATTATTTTGGAATTTTAAACTGATATTATTTTAACCAAACAGAAACATATAATTTGATAGTTTTTCTTTATTAGTTTTCTTGAAATATTTTAATAAGGTAAATTTATATTAAATTATTAATTAATATTTTATATAAAATTCTTGATATAAAATAAATTTTTATGAACCCTTTTGAAATATGAGATCTTATAATGATCTTCTGTATTGATTGGCTGGTCCATTTTGAAAAATTTTAGGTGTTTTAAATTTATCTTTTTTAATAGAAATTTTTATTGTGTACACAGTTCACCTCCCTCTCGAGATACTCCCTCTGACCATAACTTGGAATTAACTATTTTGTTTCATATGTATTAATGTTTTCAAATTATTTTTAAATGTTACATTAGTTATTATTTAATGATCTTATATTTCAGTTAGATATAAATTTAGTTCATTAAATGGATTCTAGATGAGAGGGTCACTTTACAAACAAACCTCTATTCTTTATTGGAAATCATTATCCTCAATGGGAAATTAATATGAGAATGTATATATAAGTAATAGGGTTTTGATATTTGTTATACTATAGATGGTGAATATGATATTTGTGTTACTACATCAAATAACTGGGATGACGCTGCAAATATTTCTCATATTAATAATTTTAAGAGATTAAATTCCCTTTAATATGAACATGGAGATGAATAATTTTACAGAATCTCTACATGTAAAAACACATATGAAATTTCGGATACATTGTCTATTTTCCAAGATAAAATTTCTAATGTTATAGAGATGAGACATAAAAATAGTACATTTAAATATGATAACATTAAAATAAATCCTGATGAGCCTATTTCTGACATTTACTTAAGGTTTAATGAATTTATCAACAAAATGAGATTGCTCACAAATCATGTTTCTCACTAGGATCTGATCATGCAGTTGTTTTGATGTATTCTTAAAAGATAGAGAGGGAAATATGTCTCCATCAATGTGTCTTGTGATATTAACAAGATTTTATCCATGGAGGTTATTGTTAATCTAATAATTTATTAACAAGTGACAGATCTAAACCAAGAAGAATATGAAGAAACTACAAGAATATTAGTAGCCTTGAAAATTAATATATTTTAACTGAAGGAAAAAATAAAAGTAAAAATCTTATGTTTCTAATTCAAGAGATAACAAATCACCAAAAGATAGTGATGAGGAGATGTATTATCTATCTAGAAGACTAGAAAATATAGGATGATTATTTTAGAAAACTAATCTATAAAAGAAAATATGAATATGATGGAACTGAGAAGTAACACTTGAACAAAGATGAAAATGAGGTTTTAGGTAATGAGAGTTAAAATAATGGACATGGAAAAGTAAAATATCCAATGAAAAAGTAGGGAAAGATTTTTAAAAGGAAAAAACAATATATCAATGAAATCCACCAAGAGTGAATCTAAGGACATCTCTTTTAATTCATATTCATCACTTAATAAATATTTAGATCAAGAGAATATTGGATTCATGAAAAAAATCTCCAGGGAATGATATTTGAAGACCTCCTATATGAGTCTATTTTAATGGGACAATATTGTTTCGAGAAAAATAAAAAGAGATTTTTTATGATTCATAATCCTTACTAAATTTTAGGTTGGTCCTGTTAACATTGGTTACAATGAAAAAGGGGAAATAATCGGTGCTAGATAAATTATTAACAAAAAATTATTTTCAAATTATAATTCAAAATATGACCAGCTTAGTATTTCATAGTTATATGATGGTGGGTTTTTTAAAAAAACTAAAAAAAATTATTGAAATATTTATTAATGATAAAATGATTTTTTTTTACTTTGTCAAGAAATTATAATGTTTATGTTGATCATTGAAACTCTTTAGTTTCATAAAATGTTACATTCTTATGAGCATTTAAAAAAATATTTCTTTGGAATAGAAGGCTTGGAAAATGTAATATTAAATCACTTATAGAGGATACTAGGAATGCTAATGATATGGATCTACCTATGATTGAGTTTCCAACTGATAAGGTTTATAACACCTATCAAAAATGGAAGTAGTATAATGTTTCTTTTTGGTCAAAGAAAGATGTGTCAAATTCTCAACCTCTCAAGTTGGTTCATATGGATTTTATTGCACCTTCAATATATTCTAGTTTGAATATAAATTTCTATTTTTATGCTCTTGTAGATTATTTTTCAAGGTATACATTTTTATATCTTCTAAAACACAAAAGAGATGTTTTCCCTTATTTAACCACGTTTTCTAAATATGTAGAAAATATAAGTGGACTTATAATTATGACCATATGAATTGACCATGGCTATGAATTTAAAAATCACGACTTCTATTTTTTTCTCACATGATGTATACGTTCAAAAGTTCTTTAAACCTTCGACCCCTCAACAGAATGGGATTATAGAAAGGAGAAATAGAAAATTACAATAGATATCCAAGACCATGTTGAATTGGTATGACTTACCTATTTATTTTTGGGAAGAAGTTATCTATATAGCTTGTTATATCATATATTGAGTCCTTATTAGACGTACCCTTAAGAAGACCCCTCATGAACTGTGGAAAAATAGGAAACCTAAGGATAATTACTTTATATTTTTTTAGTTAAAATGTATTTATTCTTAATACTAAGGATAATTTGAAAAAAATTCATCAAAAATTGGTGAATGAAATTTTCATGTTTATTAAATCACTTGAAACTAATATATAATTTTACATTAGAGAACCAGAATCATGGAAGAATAAGTTTGTTCCAAATTTGATGAAACTGGTCCACATTCATTTAAGACCTCCATAGAAAATCCTTTGGATGACTTATCTTTTTTGAATTTAAAACACTTACCTTTAGACATCATAGATAAAAAATTAGAGAAATTATCTAGTTCTAATGAATTTCCATATCATTTAAAACATAAACCTTTTGAAATAAAAGTTACTATTTCATATTTATCTCGTTCTCTTATGACTATTAATTACCACCCTTTAGATCCTATTTTTGGATATAGGATGGAGGTACTCAAACTAGATCTTCTCTTAGAAATCATGGTGAACATCAAGAATTCGTGTCTCATCAAAATCATAATAACATCAATGAATAAATTAATGATGAATTTTGGGTAACATAAATTCAATATGAATAGAATTAGTTTGATAGAAATTATTTGTGGGAACTTATAGATAAACTTAATGAAACATTGATTATTGGAACAAAATGGGTGTTTTAGAACAAGGTTGGCCAGTCGGGCACTATAGATAAAAATAAGTCTATACTTGTTTCACGTGGTCATGGTCAATAATAACGGTTAAAATATGATGAAACCATTACACTTGCAGCTATAATTGAGTCTATAAGTATCCTGCTTGCTTATGCAGCTCATCTAGATTTCATGAATAATAAAATAAATTTTAATAGTGCATTGTTGAATGGTTTTAAAGTTGAGGATGTTTTTATAGAAAAATTCTTAGTTTTCAAAAACCCCATTTTGCAAATCAGTTTTTGAAATTAATAAAAGATAAATATGGTTTGAAATAGGTACTTAGATCCTGGTATGATAGTCTCAGAATATTCATGTATCATTAATATTTTTCAAAAAGTATAGATGACCTAAAATTATTATAAAACGAATTTCAAATGATTTTTTGTAGTACACATCTATGTAGAAGATATTTTTTTGGATCATCGGGAATGTTTTAGAAAACTATATTTTCTTATATAATGTAAAATGATATTGAAATCAATTTAATGGGTAAAAAAATAATTTCATGGATATCATATTTTTCAAATTGAAGAAGGAATTATTTTTAAATCAATTTGAATATACAAAATTTCTTTTTATATGATTTATCATGGATAACAATAATATTAGTCATACTCTTATGGGTACCACCTGTAAAATGGTTCCTGGTGATTCTTGGAAACCTGTGGATCATGCCATTTAGAGAGGTGTGATTAGATGTCTTCTATACTTATTTTCTAGCTGGAAATATTTAATGTTATAAATATACCACTTTTTGGCTTTATGAATAATAACTAATGTAAAAGTTTTCACATTAGTAACATGTAAGTCATATAATTAAGGAAAAACAATATATTAATTAATTAAAAATAAAAATAAATCATCGATGATAAAAAAACATGGCATTAGTTTGTTTTTCTGTGGAATTTTTTTCGTATCAAACCAAAATTAAAATATATCGATGTTGGGTGACATTTGACCATGGTTGTGACATTTGTATTATTTAATATAATGAAAAGTTTGAAATGTCCCTCTATTAATTTTAAATTTTTTTATGTTCATAGAAGGATAATAATATGTTATGAATATAAATAAAAGATTATTTTTAAACTAACAAATTTATTTTTAAAATGTTAATTTCTTTAGAATTTGTAGTCATTGAATAATATTCTTAAATTCATATGAAAAATAATATTTTATTAACTAATATATAAATCATAAAAAAAATTTCATGATTAAAAGTTGGATAAAAAGAATAAAATTTCAACCTTTTACATTTAGGATAAAATCATTAACTTATATGTATATTTATAGACCCTTAAGATTGAAAAATTCAGTATTGTGTTTATTCTTAAAATTGTTTCATGATAGGGTTACACAAAATGATAATGTTTAAAATATTATATAAATAAGTAAAAATTTATTTGATGAATTTAAATTAGTAATATATTATGATTAATTTTTAATTATGTACAATTGTTTCACTTTATCATGATATATAATTAATTTTATTTAAATGATATTATTTTTTCCATGTTTTTCATTCTTTTACTATAAAGAGTACTATATTTACTCTATTTTGGACACCACATAGAGCCTGTAATCCTAAAAAACCATTCCAAAAATAGTTATAGACATCCTTATTCTATTTTGAGGTAATTTTATTTCTATAATACCTTCTATATCCCCATTATGATATGATCTATTAGAGTTATTTTGAAGAATATGTAGTCATATTTTCCAACACTTCCAAATTTATATATTCTTTAAATTACAATAACTATTTTATAAAAATCCCAAAAATATATATATAGTATCAATAATATACATATATTTTATTATGATCTTTTTAGAACCATTTTCCATCTCATTTCCATCCTACTAAAAGTTAAAAACAATGGTTGTGTATAATTATAGCTTACCGTCTCCATGTTGTGGTGTAATATTCTTTTCATCAACGCATTAAATGTATTATTATTAAGTTGGAATTAATGAATATAAATTATATTTATGAAATATATATTCTTATTTAATTATAATATAACATATATACCTTTTCAATTTTCAATTAATTAGAAAACAAATATATTTCTCTATTATACGTGTTAACTACTACCTCCATGAAGTGATGTGATCCATTTTTAATTTTCTAAATACAAGGATTGTAATAATGATACCTTTTATTCATATATATTATATTTATATAATTATTTTGATTCTGAATATTATGTATCCATAATAATTATACAAGGATTGGAACACTCATGAAAAAATATGAATGAGAAAATTAAGCAGTTAATACCCAAAACAGTGATAATATTAAAATATTACTGAAAAATTGATAATAATTGGTCATAATAGGGTCATAAATGATATTATAAATATTAATATTGTTCGATTATAAATTATTAACATTTTTTAAACCTTCATAATGGAGGTTAATTAATTTTAAACAAAGTGGAGACTGAGTTAAGGGGTTTCATTACTCAATTTCCATTCATTGGGATAAAATTATATGCCATCTACCATGTTATTAAATTACTATCTATTAATTGATCTTAATTTTATTATATTATATTTACAATTATTTTTGGATTTAATTTTTTTACACATGATCAACTCATATATTAATTCTCATTTTTACATTACAATCCTTATATGGGATTTCATATCAATTTTCACTCAATTGAGACATGTTTTGTATTATACAACTGTTTGTTTTAATGTGGTGCATATACTACCAATTTATGGTATTTTACCTTTATAGAGACCCAAACATTGAAATATATGTGAATTACATTACTTTTGCAGAAAACATAATACATTACACAAATAGATTCCCAATGACTGTATTAGTTTAGTGTCTTTGGAAACTCAGAACATAATCTTCTAATCATGGTGAATGATCTTCAACATCTCCCAAAAAGTTCATCCCCTTTTTTCTTACCTAAGACATTTATTTATATCCTGGGTAAAAGAAAACATAAAAAGGGTGAGCTCTAATGATCAGTAAGGGTAATCATGGAGAACATAAATCAATCGTTAAACATTTGAATGTAAAAAAATGAACATAAAACCACGAAATCATGAGTAATGACATAAATCATGACAGTACATAAGGAATATATCATAAAAAACATTAATAATGATAAAATATAATTGTAATAAATCATATAATTGTGGAAAACCATTAATCAAATGATATTATTTCCATATTAGCCAAGGTAATGCTCCCAAGACCATCATAGTGGACAATGTCCATTACTGAACCGGGTTTACTTGCCGTTCCAGCCCTGTATTACTGAACCAAATTCACTTTCCATTCCATCCATGTTTATCTCCGGAGATATAATTCGTTATCCAATGCATTGGAGGGATATATATGTCCCCCCATATCATAATGAAATCATTCTTTCGTGTGCCACAAATTAAACATAAATCATTCATCATAACCCATTGGATAAAATGGGTTTCATATACATCATCCCATTATAATATAATCCATATAAATATATGGATATATTTTCATCATAAAAAAATGAAACCATGTAAATAATAGGGACAATATAATTGAGGCATATCCATATTTAAGAATTTCATCTTATATGGAATTTTTTTTGATAAAACACTTGAAATTAATTATTGAGGAAAATATCCTTTCTTCTTCAAAATCATTTTCTTTTCACAAAATTCCACTCAGTTTTAAAACAAACATATTTTATTGAAAATAATAATGAAATATTTTAGTGGAAGATTTATGAAAATAAGGCTTTATGAAACCATAAAAATCCATTCATGTTGCATAAGCTAAAAAACATTCTTCTTGTACTTTTGCCGGAAAAGTCAAAAAGTACCTCGTTTGGTAAACAAAATATAGATTCCTTCCATACATTGTTTTAAAAGTTTAAAATGGGTAAAAATGAATTTAAACATACATGCAAGAATAGTAAACATTTTATGAAAACATATTTAGAAAACATGGACATGGATGATATACATAACCCTAGTAAATACTTACGAATAAACAATCCCGGATAAGAACGATATTGGAATAATTATCCCCTACCTTATGTAAAATTTCATCTATATGTGTCCAAGACTCCTGTATAGTGGGTTTAAACATGTTATTAATTTGTAACAGAACCAGTATAATATTAGTGATATCATATTTGATTCACTTACGATTTTATTTTACACGTTCATTTGTCAATTCCATGTTAATGTACCATTTTGGTTAAAATCATTTCATTTATCGTATAGGGATTTCACTTGTAATTATTGATATAATTACATTGATCATGATTAATTTATTCCATATTTTAGAAAAGGATTTATATATAATATAAATTTATAATATAAATATATATAGTAGATCGATAAATGAAATAAAATGCATCGTTCATGGAGACGGTATGTCGTACGTATGAAAGGACACTATTATTATTTCCTTATTAAATTGAATATAAGTAAGTAAATAACATATACATAAATCCAATATCATTATTATGACATATTTTTCATGATTATTTGTTGAATGTAATTTATAATAATTCTGTAATGGTTAACATGGATAATGAATCTAATCGTGTCATGGAGACGGTAATCTGTACGTACCCACGAGTGATGATATCATTTCCATAATTATAGAATGGAATTGGAGTAGATTATATAATATCTCAGAATTATTATGATGTTATAATAATAATATATAGTCATTATTTCCACATTTATACCCATCCAAGTAATGTGGTGTTGGAGAAACAGATTGCACCACGGCGTGGAGATGGTAAGCTTTACGTACGCACGCGCTACGATATCATTTTTCATAGGATGGATAGAAGGTTAAATAGGATTGTTTCATATTTATAATAACATATTATTATATTAGTGATAATGATTTTATTAAATTATAACGAAACAACTAATGAAGAGGAAGTAGAAGAAAAATGAATCTTTAAAAAATCGGTAGAAGAGATTACCTCTACCTCGACGTGCCTCTTTTAAACATCCTTTTAGGGAACTAGATTTGGTCGTTTGAGAATACCAGAAACTCTATAATATAAGTAGAGAGTATTATAAGAATAATTATCAAGGTTTGGATGAGATGGAAGGCTCAAAATGGAGTTAAGAGAAGAGGGAGGTGGTTTTTTTATAAGAGATGGGAGAGGCACTTTTGGAAACCTCCAAAATATATATTTATAATAAACTCAAACCCCACCCAAAAACCTCCAAAATGACTCAATTTAGATTATTATATGCTATAGTATTTTAATATAATCATCCAATAATATTTATACATGTTGGTAATTTATTTTAAACCTTATCAATTTGATTTATCTTTACTTAATTTATTTAATCATATTTGTGTTAAAAGTTTTCTAAATTTTAAATTGGTATAAATATGTACTTATGTGTTGCTAATTGTCCATAAATGGATACATTATGAAATTTTCGACCATATGAATTTAAATTTATAATTTTTAAATATTTTTGTGATTTTTAAAAAAATTAATAATATGTTATTTTTATAAAATAACAATAGTGTCAATTTTAACACTATTCATTTATTTGAATTTGAATAAAATCCACACAGAAGATATCTTCGAACTAAAATATTTAATAGATTTATAACATGTATTATTTACCTATAAAATTAGTGGAGATCATTAATTAGTTCATAAAATATTAATTTTAATATTTTTAAACCCATTTATTTGATATTTTTCTTAATAAAATAATTACTACAACAGTTTTGTATATTTATTTAATATAATTATTTTTTGCCTAAAAAAATAAAATAATATGATGAATATAAATCTAATATATGTCATAAGAATAATTTTAGTCTAATTTATCTTCTAAAACACCCAACTTGTAAAATTTTATCTTTATTAAAGTTTGGAGGTGACCACTTTGACATCATTTGAAATTAAATAATATTAATGTCATAATCGGTTTTATAAGGCTCCAAATGGTCCCCAATTCAACCTTTGGATTCTTAGGGTATATATATACTGTTAAAATAAGGTTTGGTCACGTTTCTGGTCTTTTTTATGGTATTATTATTTTAATAAAATCTATATTATTAATTTTTCACTAAATAAATAAATTCAGCATCATTAACGTTTAAGCTAATAAGGTAATTATATATATCTTTAAAATCGAAAATAAATTACCATGATTAAGAAAAATACATTATCTTTCAAATGAGTATTTAAAATTGAATTTATATTATGTATCACCTTATATAAAAAATATTTTAATTATTCAAGTTTGAGGGAGACATATTTCACTTTCTTTAAATAAAATAAAATAAATTTCTTAATCACATCCCAGTGGGTTCAAATACATGGTATTTTGACCCAGGTATGTTTTATATAGAAATATAATCATCCAATTATATTAAAAACAGTGTTAGATTAATTTTATTATATTATTTTTACCCTTAATTACTTGATTTATCTTTAACTGTGGTAAATACAAATTTACCATATTTACTATTCATAAAGTCCATAAAAACTAGCATGTTCACATAATTTCGACCTACTGAATCCAAATATGAATCCATTTTTCCAATTTTAAAACATATTATTTGCAGTATTTAATTTAAAAATAATCCTGTTTTTGGAAAAACAATTTTTAAAAGTTAAAACATTGCAAAAGATTAAAATGTTTTTACCAATGAAATCAATGTAAAATTAATGATAATGACTTACATTATATTAAATGGTACAAATATATTCTATTTATACTTTAAATCCATTCAATATTATAATTTAACCATATAAATTTTCTTAATGAATAGAGTTGTTTTAAATTAAAATTTAGCATATTTTTACTATCCATTAAAATATGAAAGTTAACAAAAAAATATTAAAAAATTATCCAAAGTAAAATTTTTTATAATTTTTGCAATGAATAATTTTATTTTGTCAAATTGAACTCCTAAACATGTCAAAAACTAGATCTAAGGTCAGTGCTCCATCAAAAGGTGGTAAAACGTTATTTTTTGAAAAATACTTATTTTACCCCAAAAATTTATTATGTTCTCATACCATGTTATAGAATATGTGTAAGATGAATTACAATGTTATAAAATTCAAAATGTGGTAAATACTATTCATAATGGCTTGTTCATAATAATATTATTAAAATATTACATTTTTAGTGAAACTCGGTATTGCATACAACACACGCTATTGTGGAAGTTCACTCTTGCGTGCAACACAATACAATAATAGTGTTGTGTATAATACAAGCTAATAAAATGATTCTTATAGAGAAAGATAATCTTGGTGTAGCATATAACACAAGACATCAATGAAATTAAAAGGAATATTTCTCATAAAATTTCAGGGTGTTTCATTCTACCCCCCTTAAAATGAAATTTTCCCTCAAAATTCGTTGGGGTTATAAATCGTTTACTACTTGAATATTTTTTCATAGAAACCCCCTTCGTAAAAAGTAATACTAAATCTTATTTTTAAAAATAATTGTTTGAAACATAATTGTCACCCAAACCAACTCCACAGTGGGTTTTCATATAGGAGAAAATTTGTAAAATGTGGATATGGAATATAAATCTTACCATCATGTTCTGATGAAGAGTGATAGAGGACATGGCTTTGGAAAATCCAATAATCACAACGCCATAAATTTCTGATGATCTAAGGTACCATCTAATTTATTGGATATGAGGGTACTAGGACAACATTTTTGGTTTTCATGATCCTTTCCATAAATTTTAAATTTTTTGAATTAGACGAAATACTAACTTGATTTTCGTACAATATCATTGTTGGTCTTTCCTGGAACTATTTCCACTTTATATCTTAATGAAATAAAGTTGAATTTTTCATTCATGAAGTGTTAGTAGATCATGTGATAGAATTATGAGTCATTCCATCTATCGCAAACAAAATGTTACAAAAGGTATTAAATATACATAAGTCTATATATGGTGATATTAATCATATATAGATCTGAAAATGGACTTATAATTCATCTATTATACCACTTAATAAAATAAAACTAATTTTTACTAACTGGGGAATTCCTGTAGGCCAGTGGTAGGCGATAAAGGCCTGCCAGACTTCGGTTGTGGGTTGGATTCCTGCATCCTTGTCCAATGCGACGGGTTGTCGCTCATCCAACGGGTTGTACTTTTTCTAAAATTAAAATATTATTATATTCTAGGAAAAATGTTTTAGCCTTAAACAATACTATCTGATGTCCAACATAATCCATTCCAAGATTTAGGCTTATCGAAAATACCTCGATCCAATTTCAAAGTATAAAGAAAAATATTACTAGAGAGGTCATCTACCAAGAATGTGTTTACCATAATTTATCCCCCATATATCATAATATATATCTTGGTGGTCATATTCCAAACATGTGAGTACCTTAATCACGTATTATATTGAATCATGAATTACTATAGAACATTAGTGAAAACATGAATTCTATTAAATGTTGATTATTTTTACATACCAAAATCCCAAAATTTCTATATACTCAAGCCACGATGTCACTTTGTCCTTATATCAATCATGAACTGATTAATACAATCAAACATAATATCTTCTCCTTATCCTTTAATTATGCACATATCATCTTCTTTACAAAAATAATTCAATCACTTTTCATGGTTACTGTTACCCTTAAACATATACATTCAAATACTCAAGGAAAAACAATTGCGTAACAATCCTAATATTTTTCCTTATTCTATAGTATCGTACATTATTCTTGATAAACATGCAATTTTTGTAGTACCTTATTAAACCATTGACCGAGCTTCATCATTTTATTCCTCAAAACTTCTATCATATTATATATATTTTACAGTCTCTTCTTCTTTATCAACATAAATACTTCCCATAAAACCATGATAATTCTCTTCATGATATTTTTCCTTAGGTCATTGGTTTTCATAATGACCATACATTCAACATTTAAAACATTTAACCTGTGTTGATGTCTTAGGAATACCATTATCCATGTTCATTATTTTAACTGAACACTTTACTTTGAAATTAATATCTTTGTGTCCTTTTCCACACCCAAATCATATTCCAGTTCCTTTGATACATTCTCTATGATTCCTCTTTCCACATGATTTAAATGAAGGAAATTGGAATTTCATTCTTCTATGATCATCATGAAACTCTATCTTTCTATTATTATATAACTCAGGAAACTTACCAAAGTGGAGATTATTGATCATATTATGATATTTCTTATTAAAAATAATAAAAAAATTTGGACTTACAAATCACATTTCATTTGGTTTCTCATGAGAATAGCATTTCATTGTCCATCATATCTTACATTATCATGAATCTTCTTGTTTCTTTCCATTTTTCTAAAACCCAAAAGGAATTGCGTGAGGGGGAAAATAATGCTATGAAAACAACATAATGAAGGGGGAGTACCTTCAATATCTAACATATTAGGTTTAATTTTAATATCATTACCGTAATTCTAGGACTATAACCTATAATTATACTTAACCTTAGGGACATCCCTAGATATAACATTTAAATAAGTATAAGAATCTCACTAAAGTTTTCACATCCTAGTTTTCAATGGTTAACTAAACCTTCACTCTGATTCCAACTGTAGATCCACAAATCTCAACATACATGGACATTAGATTATTTTTGCGTAAAACATAATACATGACCCAAACAGACGCTCAATGACCGTATTAGATTAGTGTGTTTGGAAATGCAAAAGATAATCTTCTAATCATGGTGAAAGATCTTCATCATCTCCCATAATGTTATTCCCCTTTTTTTCTTACCTAAAACATTTATTTATATCCTGGGGAAAAGAAAACATAAAAAGGGTGGGCTCAAATTCTCAGTAACGGTATGCATGGAGAACATAAAATAATCCATAAACATTTGAACGTAAAAACATGAACATAAAACATCAACATCATGAGTAATGACATAAATCGTGGATGCACATAATGAATATATCACAAAGAAACATTAATCATGATAAAATATCATGGGAATAAAACATGTAATTGTGAAAAACCATTAATCAAATGATATTATTTTTATAGTAGCCAAGGCATTTCAGCCAATACCATCATAGTGGACAATTCCCATTACTAAACTAGGTTTACTTGATGTTCCAACCCTATATTATTGATCCTGATTCACTTGTCGTTCCATCCATTATTATATCATGAGATATAAATCTTTACCGAATTAATTTTAGGGAGATATATGTCCCACCAATATCATAATTAAATCATTCATTCGTGTGACACAAAATAAAACATCAATCATTCATCATAACCCAATGGATAAAATGGGTTTCATATATATCATACCATCATAATATAATCCATATAAAACAATGGATATAGTTTCATCATAAAAAAATTTTATCCATGTATATATTAGGAACATTATTTGTGAAGGATATCCATATTAAAGAATTTCATCAAAGATAGAAAATAGTAGGGATAAAACACTTGAAATGAATTCTTGTGGATAATATCCTTTCTTCTTCAAAATAAGTTTCTTTTAAAAAAATCCATGAAATTTTAAAAGAAAATGATTTTAGTGAAATGAATCCTAAAATATTGTAGAGTAATATTTATGAAAATAAGGTGTTATGAAACTGTAAAAATCTTTTCATTCCATATAATTTTAAAGAACATTATTCTCTTACTTTTTCCGGAAAAGTCAAAAAGTACCTCGTATAGTAAACAAAAGAAATATTCCTTCCATACCATGTGGTAAATGTAAAAAATGTGTAAAAATAACTTTAAACAGACATGAAATAATATTAAACATTTTATGATAACATTTTTAGAAAACATAAACATGGATGATAAACATAACCCTAGTAAATACTTACGAATAAACAATCCCAGATTAGAACATGATTGGAATAATAATCCCTTACCTTATGTCAAATTTATTTTGTATGTATCTGAGAGTACTACATAGTGGGTTTAAACATATTATTAATTTTTAATAGAACATAATCATATTAATGATATCATATATGGTTCACTTACAATTTTAAATTACCCGTTCATTTGTCAATTCCATGTTAAAGTAGTGTTTTGGGTAAAATCGTTTCATTTATCGTACGTGTTTTGACATGTAATTATTCATATAATTACATAGATCATGATTACTTAATTGCATAATCTAAAACATTATTTATATATAATATATATTCATAATATAAATATATATTGTAGATCGATAAATGAAATTAAATACACCGTTCATAGAGACGGTAGGTCGTACGTATGCATGAATGCTGCTTTCATTTTCTTATAAAATTGAGTGGAAGTTAGTAAATAACATATACAGAAATCCTGTATAATTATTATGCCATATATTTCATGATTATTTATTATATATACTTTATAATCGTTCTGTAATGGTTAACATGGAGAATGAATCTCATTTCGTTGTGGAGACGGTAAGCCGTACGTACGCACGAGCGATAATATCATTCACATAATTATTGAATGGAGTTGGATTGGATGATATACTATCTTAGAATTAGTATAATGTTATAATAATTATATATAGTTTTTATTTCCACCATTATACCCATCCATGTAATGTGGTGGTGGGAAAACAGATTTCACCATAACGTGGAGATGGTATGTCGTACGTACGTACACAGAGTGATTTCATTTTTCGTAGGATGGATAGAAAGGTAAACAGGGTTGTTTTCTATTTATAATAACATATCAGTATATTATTGATACTGATTTTATTACTTTTTAATGAACCAACTAAAGATGAAGATGTATAAGAAGAAAGAATCTTGAATGAATCGGTAGAAGAGATTACCACTTCCTCGATGTGCATCTTTTAAACATCCTCTTAGGGCACTAGAGTAGGTATTTTGAGAAGACCAAAACCTCTATAATATAACTAGAGAGGTTGAGAAGAATACTTTTTAGGGTGTGGACCAGCTTGAAGGCTCAAAATGGAGTGAATAGAAGAGGGAGGAGGTGACCTTTTATAAGAGAGGAGAGGGGCACTTTTGGAAACCTCCAAAATATTAATTTATAATAAACTCAAACCCCACCCAAAAACCACAAAAATGACTAAAATTAGAATATTATATGAGATAGGGTTATAATATCATCATCCAATAATATTTATACATGTTGGTAATTTATTTTAATCGTTATCAATTTGATTTATCTTTATCTAATCTATTTAATCTAATTTGTTGTAATAATTTTATAAATTTTAAATTGTTATAAATACATAATTATATGCTATTAATTATCCATAATTGGATACTTTATAAAATTTTAGACCATATAAATTTCAATTTATAAGTTTAAAATATTTTTGTGATTTAGAAACAATTTAATAATATTATATTTTCATAAAATATAAATAATGCCAATTTTGAAACTATGCATTTATTTCAAATTAAATAAAATTCACACTAAAGTTATGTTCAAACCAAAATAATTAATATATTTATATCATGTCATATGTATCATTAAAATTATTGGACCACATTAATTAGATCATATAATATTTATTTTAAAATCTTTAAAACCATTTATTCGATATTTTTCATAATAGAATAATTACTACAATATTTTTGTATAATTATTTAATATACTTATTTGTTTCCTAAAAATTAAAAATAAAATACTATAATGTAGATAAATTTAATAGCTTCCAAAAGAATAATTTTAGTCGAATTTATCTTCTAAAACATTCATCCTTTAAAATTTTATCATTATTAAAGTATGAAGGTGATAACTTTGACATCATTTAGAATAAAATAATATTAATGCCCTAAACTATTTTATAAGTATCCAACTGGTCCAAAAGTCAACCCATTGATTATTATGGTATATATATAATCGAAAAACAATTTTTGGTCATGTTTGTGGTTTTTTTGATGGGTATTATTATTTTAATAAAATAATATTATTGATTTTTCACTAAATAAAAAATTTATGCATCATTAATGTTTAATCTAACAAATTAATTTTTTATTTCTTAAAAATCACAAATAAATTACCATGAAAAAGAAAAACATTTTATCTTTATAATGAGTATTTATAATTGAATCAATATTCTGTATAACCTTATATTCAAAATATTTTAATTATTAATGTTTGATTGAGACATATTTCACTTTATTTAATGAAAATAAATTAAATGTCTTAATCATGTCCAAGTGGGTTCTAATAGATTCCATTTTGACCCCATTATGTTTATAAAGAAATATAATCATCAAATTATATTAAAACAACTATTAGGTTAAATTTATATTCTTATTTTTACACTTTAATTACCCGATTTACCTTTAACTATAGTAAATAAAATTTACCGTAGTCACTATTCATAATGCCCAAAAATTAAAATTATTATATTAACATAATTTGGATCTACTAATTCCAAATATGGGATATATTTATCCTAATTAAAAACATAGTAGTATTATTATTTAATTTTATATTAATCCCGTTGTTGAGAAAACGTGTTTTAAAAGATAAAACATTGGAAAAGATTGAAATGTTTTTACCTTTGAATTAAATGTAAATTTAATGATAATGACATAAATTTTATTAAATGGTAAAAATATATTCTATGTATACTTTATAACAATTCAAAATTATAATTTAACCATATAAATTATCTTGATGAAAAAAGTTGTTTTAATTAAAATTTAGTGTACTTTTACTATTCGTCAAAATATGAAAGTTAACAAAAATATTTTGAAAAATTATCCAACGTAAATATTAATATAAATATTGTAATTAAAAAGTTTATTTTGTCAAATTGAACTCATAAACATGTAAAAAATTATATTTAAAGTGGGTGTTCCATCAAAAGGTGGAAAACTGCATTTTTTGAAAAATACTAATTTAACTCGAAAAAATTATTTTGTTCTCATAAAATGTTCTAAAATATGTTTAAGATGAATGATTTTGTTATAAAACTCAAAATGTTGTTAGTAATATTCATAATGTCTAGTTCATAATAATATTATAACAATATATTGTTGTTTTGTGAAACTCGGTATTGCGTACAACAGACACTATTGTTGAAGGTCACTCTTGCGTGCAACACAAGCCAAGAATAGTGTTGTATATACTACAAGATAATAAAATGTTGCGTATAGTACAAGCTAATCTTGGTGTAGTGTAAAACACAAGATATCAATGAAATGAAAAAGAATATTTCTCATAAAATCTTAGGGTGTTACACCCTTAAAATAAATTTATTCCTGATAATTAAATATTTAATTTTTTTAAAAAATTCAATGGGTTACACATTTTATGTTAAACAATTGGTAATAATTTATTTTATAATCTTAATTTTTAGATTTTCAATTATTTTCAATGAAAGAATATTATAATATATCATCATTAAACTACATAACATTTCTCTTATCCCATAGATATCAATCTTATTTCCATATTTTATTCCAAATAATACTATGTTTTGAATTTTATTCAATAAAATAACATTTAAAGTAAAAATATTATCAAATATCTCTTTCTTAGTCGGGTAAATTTTTATTCCATGTATTTATTTTTTAATAAACTATTAAAACAAATTACATCACTAGAATGATTTATTAAGGTCCTTTTAATTTATCCCCAACATTTTACATGGTCTTATTGGAATATTTCTAAGTTTTTCCAAAAAAATTAATTTTCATGTTTACTTATATAACGTAAAATGAAATGTTTTCATTTTAACATATACGGTGTTAACATAATTTCTATTTTATATAGCCATATAATACGCATTAAAATCATATAAATGTTTTTAATTTTATTAAAAATAAAAATATCTTATAAAATAATTTTTTTGTTATTTCAGATTTATTTTTCTTATTTCTCCATGTCATGTAATTTTAATATAGAACCTACATTTCTCATGAATATATTTTAATTTTTCATCTCTTATTAATTATGGTCTCATTTACTTCCACTCAACATATTAAAATTATATTGATTTTAATATATTCTGTTTTTATTTAATAACAATATTATTTTTATCACGAATAAAATTATTTCCGGAACCATATTCCATTCTATATATGGTGTTTTACTATCAATATTGTTTGATTAACTAGAGAAAATATTGATGTTTAGTATTCATTATGTGATAAAAATATTCGTTAATAATGAAAATTTGTTATGAATTATATTGATCATTCAATATTTGAGGATGTTATTGGCCATGCAGTAATGGGTGGGGCCAGACTACTGATAGCACCATAAGAGACAAACCAGTTGGCTAGCCTTATTATATGATTTTTTAGTGTACGCATACATACAGTTTATACTATATTATAAAAAGATCTTGATGGTAAAAATATTATCATGTCTAAAAACAAGATGTATAATGTTAACCTTTTCCTTCATTGATAATTCAATTATTTTATCCATGAGATTACTATGTTGATATTACAACGTGATTCTTTTCTTGATCATGTTATGGACCAAATGATACCTTTTTCTTGTTACATACCTTCCCATATTAATTATTACTTATTTAAACATGATTTTATTCTACTATGTGTAACCCATGTAGAGAATATTAGTAGAATCTTTTTAATTTTCATTTCTCTATGATTTGATTAACCAATCATTAAATGAATTTATATATGTGAATTTTTTACTATTGATGTGTTTTATATTTTATTTCCCATCTAATGTCAGAATCATGTATGAATCTAGATTACCCTTAATACTAATTTTTTTTTCATTTATTGTGAGATCGATGGTATCAAAATCCAATGTAACAATGTAACCACTAACTCTAGATTTCATTAGGTGGCCTTATAATAGTTGGCAATAGAAAAAGTTTAATAAAATCCTTAGGAAAAATATTATGGAAAATATATGTTAGGGAACATTATAATATGACTAAGATAGAGAATAATTCTATATATAAATTGACATCCGGAAGTTTTGGTACGGTATAGATTTTTTTTGTCTCCTATTATGAAGAATGTTTCACAAATATTTGTTTTTGTGTTCAGTTAATGGAAAAGACCATGGGAAATCATGTTTACACTAAATATGATTGACAATGCAATTTTTAATAAAATAAGTTAGATGTCGAATAGAGTTAATTTTATTGTGATTATTCCTAAACATTTATCACGACATATTATTAACAACCTATGCTTTTTTGAACTCTAAAAATAAATATATATGAGAATAGTAGTTTTTTAGAGCTCAGGTGGTTGAGTCCATGGAGAAAATAATGAAAAATTTACATTATGTGATAATAGAGGAAAAAGATACACAAAAAAAGTGTCTCAAAGGAAGTAAAAAATGTTTTATGTATAGATAATAAGGTAATACATATATGAATTATTCATAAAAAATTAATTGTTTAATGGGTGGATATGATTTTAATCCCAAAGAATAATTTATATTTCAATTTCTTATGTCTCTTAAATATGGGAACTATCTGAGATAGTGACCTAATCCAATTGTAAATTCCAAGACCAAGGAATGACCAATGTTATGTCAATAGTTAATGTATAATGATTGACATTGTTTTTTTAATTTTGATAAAGGAATTATTGAAATTTATCATGTAAAATGGATAGTATTGTTATACTAGCAATTGGTTAGTGATTTGTTGAAAAAGATATTTCAGTCATATTCATTGACATTTGTTGTATTTTAGGATTTATGGGAATAGCTTCTTCCTTAATTTTATGAATAAATATTATGTGTATTTTTTGATTCATAAATTATTTAACGCAGGGATAATGTAATAGATATAGATACAACCGTAGTTTAAAATGTTAAATTTATATAAGTTCAATGGAATAAATATTCCTTTTTATGATTGAGGTTAATAGATTTCTAGCTTAATGGAAACATTAATATGTTTTATAATAAATAATCTATTTATTTTTAAATACACCTTTGTGTTAGAATATGAATTGATATGTTTTTTTGGATATTGGGAAAAAAATTATTAAGATGGATTTAATGTGATTCACTAAAAATGTTACAATTTGAGATATATTTATGGCCACGCTACCTATTTACTTTCATGTTAGTATATGGATTTTATTCATGATATTTATTTGGAGTTCACTACATTAAATTTTTTTAGTTCTTTATCATGGAGATTAAAGATATTTTTTGTAGACTTCATTCGGTTGGATTATGTGTAGCCTTTAGGTTTAACATATGGTTTAATCGGAAAATTATTCGAAAGGTGTGAAAATTAATTCTTTGGGATGCAGCATAAATGTTATGATATAATCATTGAGGTGAGAACCTTATTTATTATTGTGTGTTTATTTAGGATAATTATTATGTATGGTCATTAATTTGTGTAATAATATAAGTTGAAACATTACTATAATTGTGAAAACATTAATGTAATATATACTATTTTTTAGGTAAAGGATAATTCATTTCAATTATTATATTAACATGTGGTAACTATTTCAGTTTTGGATAAATTTAGAGTTTGGAGGAATATATTATAATTGTTTTTTAGATTATGGGATCCATTATATTTTCATCGTATTACTTAAGGAACGAAAAATTCATCTTGATTACTCATCATTTGGAGAATGGTTGATATTTTTTGGGATATTAAATGAAGGATGTATTCTACATGTCAATAATGTACATTTCCATATGTTTTTATTCTAGATTGTAATGGAATTATGAAACTTTATGAATAGTATATTGAAAAAATATAATAGTATTATGATCATTTTTTATTTATTAATAGTTTTGTATCTATCACATATTTATGTTCTTTTTGTTGTAAAATATCTTATTACCATGTTTCTATCAATCTCTATTGGTCCTTGGGATTTTTTTATCCTCCATATCAATATTTTACCTTTTAAATAATGTCCTTGTATTTAGAAACCTAATTTTGTGTCCTTCCATATAAACATCATATCCCTATTTCCTTATTTTTATGTGGAAGTTGTATGAACACTTTTTATGATATGATTTTCCAAAAATAAATATTCAAATGTATAAATCTGTATTATCAAGAATAATTTGATGTTGCGTGGATATAAGTAATCTCAGGGGATATAATTTAAATCTATAAGATTTTAAACAACACTATGATTCATATAGTATACAACATGTAAGGAACAGTCAAATGTAATCACTATATATAAATGAAAAACCTCATGCACACTATTGTGCATCCTTATATACAATACATCACATAAATTTCATGTCATAGAATTTTTCATATAAAAAGAATAATTAGTTACACCCATCCTTTAGAATTGTGTGTATTAAAAATTAGATTGAATATGGAATTCCTTGGAAGCCTACATGAATGTTTTATGAAATAAATAATTAAGTGAAGAGTCACTCTTTATACAGAAACATAGATAAATTAGAAACCCATGATGAAGAAAACAAAAATGGTGTTGATAAATCATATTGTGGATCTTTATATAATAAAAAAGTGAGTTGAAGTAGAAGTTTTATCATCCTCTTATTACAGATAACTAGGATGTAATATGGAGAATATTATTGATTCATTTCCAGTAGAAGACATTAGTCGAGAAATATGATTATATAATAGATAAAAATGTGTCCTAGGGTATAGAAACATATTGTTCCATAAGATTATATTTGAATAATTGGTGGTCCCAGTATAAAGAGTTCCATTTAAGTCTGGCCCTACAAGTAATAATAATTCATATCACTTAGGTAGATCAATATGTTACTATATAAACATTTTGAACCATTTATAGTCTTTTGTGTTCAATTAAATTTAAATTGATATGATAATATAAGAAAAAAACATAGGTTGATTGTTAAAATTATTATTTATTAGTATTTAACCCTCTAAATTCCATTTTGTGATGTTTATTCCTTGGACATCTAGTTTTATATGTATTTTTTTATTGAGAGTACACAACATATCCATTCCATTTAACTTGGGTAGAGGTTCAATGGTAATATTGAAAAAATAAGAAAATAAAAACTAATTAACACATGATTATATTGATTCACTCTCCCTCTCAATATCTATAAAAGATCCATCCAGGATCAACAAGAGGTATCAGATCATAGTTCTACTATTGATTGAATCTATGTTTTTATCCCCAGTAGTTTTTAAAATGATTATATGAAGTGAATATTTTTTGTTGATTCTGAAGTACCTTAGATGTAATACATTTTTTTCAATCCTATTTATGGAATCAAGAAGGCCTCTTCCATGCCATTAAAAAATAGGTTGAATAAGTAAGCAATGAAATTAAGTAATATATCAATGAAATAAGAAATCAATAAATACTCCCTTATTAAATTTGTTAAAAATCATTCATTTGAAAATATATTTTCAAATTATGAAGTGTTTAAGGAAGCTGAATCCATGAAATTAATTGAATAAATTCACTCTCAATTTGATAAGTATATGAACATTGTTAAAAAAGTTGTTTTGTAAATACAATGCTTTTATGGATTTTTTTATAATAGATAAAAAATAAAGTGGAAATTAATTTACATTAGGATGATGTTTTAAAGCGTTTTGGAATGTAAAATTCTATCATATACCATATTTATGAAAAAAATAATAAATAACACATTTCACTGAAAAAATTTCATTAGTTGAAAGAAATGGAAATATCTTGTTATGAGATTTTAGTAATTAATCATGATTTTGTTGAAGTAGACCATAATCTTGATATATTTTTCCATTATTCCTTGAATTTTATAGATGATAAACATGATTAAAAACATTTATGGTAAACAGATTGTCATTTTATGTAAAATAAATGGCCAGTTTGGATGAATAATATATTTTAATTATCTATTCTCTTGATGAATCAAATGATGTTACTATCGGTGTCAAGGAAAACAATTTTTATGAGAATGGAAGAAAAAAAAAATTCTTAATTTCTATATCATTGAGAATAGAAAACAACATGTATATCATATTAAAAAATGAAATGTGAATGATAAGAATGGATAATAATAGTTGATAAATGGGATTTTTTCCATCAACACACAATCTCTTTGAATAATATGTTAAATTCATAAATTTCACTAAGACACATGTTGGAATTTTCCAATTTTCTAAATAAAAGAACTCACCTATCCAAAAATATAATGGGAGTCAACCTATATGATCAAATGGTTCTATTAAAACTTTTTATTCAACCTGTGTCTCTAAATATTGTCATATTGGATCAAATAAAGTCAGAAAATTATTTATTTATCAACCTTATACTTTTTCATCAATGAAGTTAACTCATAACCCATTAAATTCTATTCATGAAAATGTAATAACACATTCTTATAACATTTCAATGAAAAATTATAGGAATATCTGGGTAGATAACATTTTTTATTCATCCAATAATACACCATCGCTAGATTCTAGAAAGATCCTAAAAAACAACTCCCAACATGATTTTCTAAAAGGGAATGAAAAACCCAAAAACAACTAGGCCCTAAATTTAGCTTGAAAAATAGTTCAAGAAAATAAAGATCATTTTTGGCTATTGTTGGTGCTTCTAAAAATTTGGGCATTTGGATATGAATGAGAGAACAACATGAGAATTATTTTATAGTAATAAAGTTATGTTTTAAGGGGATTATATGCAAAAAAAAATCAATATTCTTGAAAAAAATAATATTCTATAGAAATAAATGAATTTCAACACTATAATTATATTCCAATGTTTTGAAGAATTCTGTTAGTGGTTCAACATGTGTGATAAAATTGTATAAAACTTAATATATACACAAACAATGTACAACTCTTAGGATAATAAAAAGTTTAATAAATATTGACCAAACGGAAAAAGATTAAAACTATTACCTAAGGAATAAGAAAAATAATGTACATAATAAATTTGTTAATTAAGAAAAAAGTAAGAATAAAAAATACATTATATTACTATAAATTCACATTATATATGAAAATATTCATTTAATGTCGAATGAGAGGTCGTTCTATGGACTACATCAAACATGCCATGGAAAATGAATAGGAAAAAGAAAAAATAATGTAGTTATTCACTCTGTGAAAGAAAAAAATAAAATATGATTGATTGAAAGAATTCCCAAACAAGACTATGATATATTTCCCAAGAGAGGGAACATAAAAACACTAAATATTCCATGTGGAATCTCCAAATAAAAATATATTAATATTGTATTCCTAATAAATTTTACTAATTAATCTCATACTGGTAGAGAATTTTAAATATATATTGATGAAGCACTAGATAGGGAAGAGGAAAAGGGAAAATTGAGAACCCCATATGAAGAAGAACTCAAATTTCATAAGATCTTAACAATAAAATCATAACACCAATGTGTCAAAAAAAATGTGTGTATAGTAAAACTAGAGTAGACATAATTTAACAAATTAAATAAAAATTATTCCTTCTCAATAGTATATATTAAAAATAAAAAAGAAATTAACAAATATTATTTTACTACTAAAAGATATGAATATTGGAAATACACATTGGGTGAATGTGAATAAATGAAATGAGTCGATGGCATTGACGAAATCACTAAATGTGAAATCTAAAGTATAGACACATATGAAGAGTATCAAACACATTAATTATATAAGAAAAGGATTTTATAGGTTGAAGTAAAATTATCAACCCTTTTTATTTTTTTAAGATCATAAATGGTCCACCTTATTCCCACATCTTCTATTGTATTTTTGTGATAACATTATAAGAAATTGCAGGTCTTTCTCATTCTCAAATTGTGAAATGAAAGAGAAAAGTGGAAAAAAACTTGTCGGATTGATTATACAATATACTATGAACACATGAATATTTCCACAATGGTGGATCATCAACATCAGGAAGATAATCATGTGATGCTACCCACTAGGTAGAATTAATAGAGTTCTCCCCTTATGTTTGAGAATACATGAAGTAGATGTTATAAAATCTTATTCTATGAATATCTAGATGACCAGGTCATCTATATATATGTTTTTAATTGAGGAAACCAAATTACACTTATTTACCTTGTATTTCTTATATGAAACTTTTTCATTAGGTTGAACTATTGTTTCATGTGTAAATTCAATGAAAGGGAGAGTAAAATATTCTTACACATGAATGTTCTGATGTGTTTCCTCATGTTTTTAGAATAATATATTACATTGTTAATCTATTTTATACAATATTATATTTTATGAATAAATATTTTATGAGCATGTTTTCACATGCATGGTTGTAATGGAAAACGTATAGAGCCTTGTCTTCATCTCTCTGGTCTTGTACACTATATTAGCCTATGTAGACATATAATATATTTTCTACAAATACTTTCCATGTGAAACATGTGGTACTATCCTTATTTCTTTAAAAGGATATTTTATTTTTTATTCATTAAAGAGAATAATAAATCCCAAACATTAATACTTCAAAAAATGTTAATAAGGGGGAATATATTTTCTTCAAAGAAATTGTATTGAAAACAAGGTCGAAAGGGGAAATTAAAAATACAATGTGGATAGTGGATGGGTATTTTTGTATTTGAATTCAGTACATAACAATGAATAAAAATTAAATGTATGATTATGTTATCTATGATTAGTTATTAATCCCAATAAGTTAAATATGGAAAGTGTTTGGGAAATATTCAAGAATATTGGTAATGATTCATGGAGAATGGTAGTAGATTATTTGGAACTAATTTACTATAAAAATATCCCATGATTAATAAGATAATTCTTGGAGAAATAATATGGAATCATTGGTTTTCATTTAATAAGATTATTCTCCAGGATACGTGATGAATTTATAAGAATTATTATGTATTTATCTATTTTATTTGGATTTCATACCTAGAAAATTATCATCATAACTCTAATGATTTTGGAAGTTATATTAATATAAAAGATATATTTCAAATCGGACAGATTGTTTCCAACATGTTTGGAAAATAATTATTTGAAAAAAAACCAAAATATGATTTTATATCATGAGGATTTGAATAATTCTATGAAAAAATATATTTTCAATGGAATGAATATATAGTTCACCAAATATTTTAATGAGGAATTTTATGATAAGGAAAAGATTATTCAATTGAATTCAAGGAAAAAATATAATTATATCATGAATGATATATTTATAAATTCGATTTAAATTAATGATAAATACAATTTCATGTAGGAGTTTTGAGTTTGGTTTATAATATTACTTGAGATTAGTTGGGGAGATATATTTTACATAGAGAAATTATAATTATTATATGGGTATCTAATAAAAAGTAAAAACTCCACCCATTAATATCCCCAAATGGTTATTCCTAGACAACTCATTTGGGGCCCCATAGGTCATCTTATCTGGGAGGGACTATCTAAGGAAGAAGAAAAGTTACAAATGAGGGATCATTTTATTGTCCCACAAGAGAGTACACCCAGAGGCACACAATGTTTGTATATTTTCCCATGTCCTGACCCGTCCCCCGGGGCCCGTATCGTCACTAACCCAAGCCCGCCTTCCAGAGGCAGGGGCTGGCGACTAGCACCAAAGGCATAAATCCCTAAACCAGGAAGGCATTACCATTATAAATGTGAACAAACGAATAAGAGTACACAACTGGAATCAAAACAGTATGTAAAACTATTTACAAATGAAGTGCTGGAAAGTAAAAAGGGGCCAAAAATACAAGCCCAATAGGAAAGTACAAGTACAACTGAATAAAAGAACAACTGGAGAAAATTAAAGTAGCTACTGGGTTGTCCTCCGAGGTTCATTCCTAAATATTAGGTACATATGGCATTCTCATCACTCCATGTCCGTCCGTCTCCTCCGTGTACCATCACACCGATTGGTCCACCTTGGAGTACCATCCAGTCCTGCTACTCTCTGCCTCATTCAGCGTTGTCTGTCGTTTGAAAACAACAAAATGAGGTACGGGAATAGCCTGTATAGGGGTGAGTACAATGATACTTAGTAGGGACCCCGAGACCCTCAAGGTCTTACAAAATACAACAAGGAGAAACCTCAAAGTATGAATCAATGGATAATCATTACTTAGGTATATGCCCATACATATACCTAAGTTATCTAGTGACCCATCTCAATCATGAGGAAAACACAAAAGTCATTCACTCAACTCTAACCAGGATGTTCATTATCGATTCCACTGCTGCTAGAGAACTCCTCCCCTATCGAGTACAGTGGGCCTGTCGTGACACCAAGGCGCTTCTCACTATCCTTGTACTGCTGAAGTACTCCTCCTGTTGAGTATCTCGGGTCTGCTGCCAACTACCAGGTGCTCCTCCACTGTGGGTCTACCGCCAACTTCCAGGTGCTCCCCCTAATATCCCGTAGAGGTAATCCTCTTGTCAAGTACCACTGGTTTTCTACCAACTTCCAAGTAGTCCTATGCCGTGGGTCTATCGCCAACTACCAGGCGCTCCCCACTGGGTTGGTCGAATCACTCCGAGTCCTATCATCCAAGCAGTCATCAGGTCTGCCAGCTACTAGGTCTCTGCATTCTATCTGGTCGTCACTAGAAGGATCAACTCCCTGATCTACTGAGAAATACTCCAAATGTGACGAGGTTCCATGAAGAAGTACCTTAATGGTCTTCCACGTCATTGGTGTCTCCACGCAACAGACGACACATCAATCGGATGCCTGGACTGTTAGTTATTAGACTTTTAGTCTTAGGGGAACGGTTGGATTCATGTAAAATCCATCCTGACTGTAACTCAACTAAACCCCAAAATTCAATGGGGTATTCTCAAAGGGATGACAATGCTCCATGAATACTGATTCCACTGATTGTTCATCAAATAGACATTTGGTGCCAAAGATATGGCCAAAGAAAGTAATGTGTCAGTAATGAACCTGGGTCTAGTCCGACCCTGTCAGACCGACTCGGCCCATCCCAGTCTGGTTCAACACGGACAGACCCGTTGGGTCTCTCCCGGCCGTTTAGGCGGGTCAGCCTGCTAAGACTTGGACCGGCCTAGGTTCAGGGCCAGTTCGGCATGAAGCGTTGTGAGGGCACGACCCGACACTGCACGCTAGTTCGGCCAGGGCACAACGAGGGGGGTCCGGACATCGGCTCGTCCAGGTGGCCGCGAGCGATCCGGGATGCCGTAGGGGCACCGGGCAGGGCGCGGGGGCGCCGGTCAAGGTGCAGGGGCACCAGGTAGGGTGCAGGGGCATCGTGTAGGGGCGCAGCCAGCGCACGGGGGAATCGGGAAGGGCACTAGGGGCATTGGGAAGTGTGCGGGGTAGCACGCGGGTGCGCGGCAACACGCGGGGGCCCCGGGCAGGGCGCATGTCAATGCACGTGGCAGGCCGCAGATTCAGTAGGGGCACTTTCCGGACAGGGCGTCAGAAGCCTGCAGGTAGGGGGGTTGGGTGTGATGTGATCAGCGACTTTTGGCTGGGAGCACCGGTCAGTCGCGGGGGCAGTGCGATTCGTGGAGGCCACAGGTAGCGCGGCCTTCATCGTTTCAACCTTCGTTTTCCCTTGCTTCATCTTTTATCCAATGTTCAATCAAAACTAGATCGAGGGAGGGGTCGGGCCATGTTGGTTTGGACTGTACCTTCCGCATTTAGGGTGGTAACATTTTGTTATCAAGATCGAAGCACAAAATTCCACTCGTAAAAGATAAACATCATCATTGTTTGTTTTTAAAGGAAGTAAGAACATGAATCTTAAAGGAAACTAAACCCATACCTTTGATTCACCGATCGACATTTTTTGACAGAGTTACGGGAAGAAGAAGAAGTTGTTTTTTGTCTCATCTTCCGCACACTTCCACTTCCGAGTTGTGTCGTCCGTGGAAGACACTCCACGTTGGTAGGATCCGACGGAGGAAGTCGAAGGAGGAAATCTTTGTCAGTATTATTTGTGTTCTTCATTGGGAGAACTTATTTTCTCCCTATCTTTACTCCTCCCAAGATCCAGCAAATTCCCAATGATAATAATAGATAAATGGTTTTTCTATTACTTTGTTGGCACAACAAATCAGAAGGGTGAAATTAATTAACCTAGGTCTACCAAATTAATTGCACGAGAGGGGACACATTTAATTTGTAGGATGTCAAGAGGCTCACTATAATTAAATCACGTGCGTTGGTGTAGTTAATTAGGGAAGATGGAACAAAAATTCAAAAAGGAGGATTTGGAAATTAATTAGGGTGGTGGTGGCACCATTAATTGCTAGGGGAGTGGGATTCATTAATATGAGGGGTGGTCAAAGAGTTTCTATACCATAAATGCGGAGTTCCAAGCGGTTTCAAGCATGGGTGGTCCCCACCAAAATTTTCCTCCCAAGGGAGGTTATGTTCGGGTGGTCCCCACCACCATAACCTATCATGGGAGGTTAATGTGCGGTGTTTCCCACCTCCAACCTCCACTTGGATAATTTAACCACCCAACCTCCACATGGAGGATAAAATAAAATAAAGTGTTAACGCACTTTATTTTATTAATTTTTTATAAAATCCAAAAACTAACTTTTATTCTCGACCAACCGTCGTCGAGGTGAAAGTCTTCATAAGTGAATACCGGCGCTGTGAGTTCAATGGTGCCCTCAGTTTTTCAATTCTGATCACCGGTTCAAAAGTTATAAAAACCCGCTCGTACGTTTACTAAATATATCTGAAAAAAACTTCAAAAAATTATTCTGATTCCACCGGACCGCGAAATCATGCACCGTAAGTTTTCACGGACTCGTAAAATACCATGTATTTGAGAAAAAAAATTCCATCAAATTTCTTGGTGTTTACATTCTCCCCACCACCGGGATTTATGTCCCCATAAGCTACAACTCGAACTATGGGAACAAATGGGGGTACTGAGCATGCATCTGAGCCTCCCACTCGCATGTGCTCTTCTGGAGGTTCCTGTGTTGCCAATAAACACGCAGCAGAGGTATCGACCGTCCACGTAGGACCCGCTCTTGTCGATACTCAATCTCTACTAGAACCTCCGTAAAAGTTTCCCCATCGTCGACGTCCATCTCTCCATGGTCGATGATGTGGGTAGGTCCGTGTACATATCTCCTCAACTAATATACTTGGAAGACGTCGTGCACCCGGTGCAATTGAGGAGGAAGAGCTAAGCATTAAGCCACATCACATACTCTAATAAGGACCTAGAAAGGTCCAATAAATCGTGGAGATAACTTGATTCCTGGGAAAATCTATATAGACCTCGTCGAGGTGAGACCCGTAGAAATATGTGGTCTCCATCATCGAACTCTAGAGGCCTTTGTCTCCTCTCTGCAATTGACTTCTGCCTACTCTTTGTAGTCTTCATCCGCTCCTAGATGATCTTCACCTTCTCGGTGGTATTTTGTACCATCTCTAGTCGCACCAGTGCTGACTCCCCAGGGTCAGTCCAGCACAAGGTTGATCTACAAGGTTGCCCGTACAATTCCTCAAAAGGATCCATACCGATGGTGGAGTGATAGTTGTTGTTGTAAGAAAATTCCACCAAATGAAAGTGATCCTCCTTGATTCGATTGAAGTCGAGGACACATTCACGTAGCATGTCCTCGAGGGTCTGAATGGTCTGCTTAGTCTGACCATCTGACTGAGGATGGAAGGCAGTGCTTAAGTGGAGATGTGTCTCGAAAGCCTCCTACAACCCCATTCATAGTCAGGAAGTAAAATGTGCATCACAGTAGGAGCCAATATAATAGGGTAATCCATGTAAACCCAAAATCTCTTACACATAGAGGCATCCCAAGCTCTCTACTGTACCCTACTCTCTGATTGGTAGGGTGTGGGCCGACTTGGTGAGTCGGTCAACGATCATACAAAACGAGTTGTGACCCCTAGATGTACGTGGTAGACCCATCACGAAGTCCATGGATATCCCATACCACATCCACTTTGATATGTCTAAAGGCTGAAGCATGCTTACAGGTCCTAGTGCTATGCCATCACTTGCTGACTAGTAAGGCACCGTGAGACAAACTGCACTACTTCCTTTTTCATTCCTGGACACCAGTGCTATCTCGGAAGGTCCTGGTACATCTTTTTCACTCATGGATGTACCGCTAGAGGGGATGTGTGGAACTACCTCAACACATTCTCTTGAAGTGACACTAGTACCAAGGTATTCCCCTTGAAGAGGCCGACTTGCTCCCCACCTTAAGAAAATACATCAGGTGCCTACCCTGTGGATATCTAAGCACGTTATGTATCGCATTCAGTGACCACATGTTGTGCCTCCCTGACTCGCTGAAGAAGTGGGGGAGTGACCATAAGAGACTGTAGGAATTCTGCTCTATCTCTATTCACAAAGGATATCTGTAAAGAATCCAGCTGCTCTGTCACCTATCCTAGAAGTTGTATACCAGTTCTCCTACTGAGAGCATCTGTAACAATTTCCCCCTTCCCATGAGTATAGACTATCTCAATGTCATATTCTTGAAGGAACTTGAGTCGTCGCCACTATCTCAGGATCATGTCATTCTGAGAGAAGATATATCTGAGACTCTTGTGATCAGTGTATATGGTAAAACGTTCGCCCATTATATAGTGTTTCCACATCTTCAAAGCGAAGACCACTACTACTAACTTCATGTCATGGGTAGCGTAGTTCTACTCATGTTGTCTCGGCTGCCGAGAACTATATGTGATCACTGCTCGTTCCTACATCAGGACGCACTCATGTACAGTTCTTGATGCATCGCAGCAGACTACGTACCCTATGCCTTCCTCTGGAAGCCTAAAAAATGGGGTCACAAGTCAGACTCTTCCTCAGCTCCTGAAAGTTCTGCTAGAATCTCTCTGACTACACAAAGGGTTTCCCCTTCATTGTCAAGGATAAAAGTGGGGATGCATCTCTGGATAAGTCTATAAAAAACCTTCTATAGAACCCAGCCAAACCAAGGAAACTTTGTACCTCCGTCACACTCATAGGTGGCTCCCAAGAAAGTACTACTTCAATCATCGCTGGATCTACTGTAATTCCAGCCTCTAAGATGACGTTTCCAAAGATGTGAACCTCTCGAATCCAAAACTGGCACTTCAAGAGATTACCATAAAGCTGGTGCTCATGGAGTGTGTCCAGTACTTCCTGCAAATGGTAGGCATGCTCTTCCCCAGTTTTTGAGTAGATTAGAATGTCCTCGATGAAGACTACAAAAAAAGTGATCGAGGTAAGGGTGGAAGATCATGTTCATGAAACTCATGATCATTCTTGGAGTATTGGTTATGTCGAAGGTTATAACCATGAACTCGTAGTGGCCGTAATGACACCTGAAGGCCGTCTTCTGCACATCCTTATCTCGAACTCTGAGCTGGTGATAGCCAGATCTGAGATATATCATTGAGATGTATCGTGGTCACTTCAGCTGATAAAAGAGGTTGTCAATCCTTGGGAGTGGGTTCTTGTTTTCACAGTCACCTAGTTGAGGCGGATGGTAGTGAACACATAGCCTCAAACATCCATTTTCATTATTGACGAACAGAATAGGGGCTTCCCATGGAGAAACACTGGGCTGGATGAATACCTTCCCCTGCAAGTCCTCCAACTTTACTCGCAGCTCATGAAGCTCAGTTGGAGCCATATGATATGATGGAGTAGATATCGGTTCCATCCCGGGGTACAAGTAAATGTAGAAGTCCATATCTCTGCGAGGAGGTAGTCCTGGAACATCGTTAGGGAAAACATCCACATACTGGTCCACCACTACATGATAAGTTGGACTCTCCACATCAACTGCTCTGAGGGTAAGGCAGGCCAACTGGTGAGTGATTGGATGCACCCTCCTCCAAGTAAGTTCGTCTGGTGCTGCAAAGGTTCCCTTTTCATCGATGAAGGTAAAACGATTACCATCTGTGCAGAAAAATCGCACTTTCCACCTAAAAGATTCAATCTGAGCATATACTATAGATAACCAGTCCATACCCAAGATGATGTCGTAAGGCCATGACACCACTAATAGGAGATCCCAGCCGAAGCTCTCACCTCGTAGACTACGCTCGCACTGCCGACACCAGTGTGTAATCATCGAATCTGCTCTCATAAGAGTCTGTAGCCGTAAGGATCGAACTAATAGATCTTTCGCAATCTCCAAGCTCTGAATTAGGGATGTGGAAATAAATGAGTGACTGGAACCTGTGCCTATATGAACTGCAGCTAATGTGGAATTGACATAGATAGTACCTCGTATCATCTCTGGAGTGCCATGATTGTAAGCCTCAGCTTCCTGAAGCGGATCTCTTCCCTATCCACCCACTCCCAATGGTATGGGTGGACATCTTGGTGGTGGTGGTGGTAACACCTCATAACGTCTTCCTCTACCAGCTGCACGTCTAGCTCCTCTACAATGTCCACCTCCTCCCTATGTACCACCTCGTTCGAACCTCTTCCTCTACCTAGGAGGTCCCTCAACTGTCTATTGATCATCATAACGGTGGGTCGGACAGTCACGAGCCGTGTGACTATGCCCTCCACATGAGTAACACTGCCCACGCCTGGCATGACTAGCTCTATCTCCACTTCGGGTGCCCCGCACAAATGATCTTGAGTCGTGTGGTCGTCCACCTATAGGTCTGGTCCTCTTAGACATCTGCGACACCTATCTACTACCAGTTGTAGAAGACTCCACAATGTGTCAGATAGTGGTGGGTCTCGCTGCTGGAGACTGCTCAGCAAGGAAAATATCAACTAGGAGGGCTCTCTTTAGCACCCCGTCAGCGTCAGAATGCAAAGTGACATCATCGGACCTATGATCTATCACCTAATCCCCTGCTCGAAGTTCCTAGCCCGAAAGAATGGGTCTTATTCCACATCTAGGAGTAGCGTGGGAGGTCGGTGGACGTCCTTGAATACTGTGCTACTGTCATGCTACCCTTCTATAGATGCAGTAGCACCTGTATCGACACAGCTCGAAGGGTGGATTGGAAAAACTCATTCCGGAACAGGATCTCGAAGTCTGCCCAGAGTAGCGTTGCCTCATCATGCACCTGGAGCATCAGGCTTCACCATATTCATGTTGATTCCTGAAGGAGGTTGGCAACATGGATCACCATTAAGTCAGCCGGTGTCCCTACAAATCCGAAGACTCTCACCACAGCCTCTAACCAATCCTTAGCCTCATGTGGTTCCATCTCTCCCCTAATCCAAGGTGGCCTTTCGCACTGGAGCTCGGGAAATGCGGTCAACCGGTGCACATCGTCCACTACTGGTGCTGGTGGCATCAGTGGCCCAACAGGAAGTGGTACCACTGGTGCCTCCACTGGTAAAGGGCCCTACCCCGAGGCCTTGTCACTCGGTGGGATGTCAGTGCGTACGACTCTCGGGGATCTAACTGGTGATCCGTGGGGAGGAATCCAGAAAGAAACGGATGCGACAGGATCAAAAGATTATACCTGGTGATCCGACCTGGTTGAGCTGACTTAAAGAAAAATTTTGAAACACGCAAGCAATCAGTGTTTTCGTGCACTAAGTTGGAAATTAGATGTTAGGGTCCTGGTGTATGGATACGACGATCGACCGCACCAACACTAGACTCCCTAAACTGAAAACCACACATAGTACCCTTAACAGTATTTTTTCAATGAAATGAAATATCAGAGTTTTATGTTATACGGTAGAACTGACTTGTCTGATACCAATTTGTCACGACCTGTCCCCCGGGTCCCTTATCGTGACTACCCCAAGCCCGCCTTCTATAGGCCATGGGCTGGAGACTAGCACCAAAGGCATAAATTCCTAAACTAGGAAGGAATTTACATTATAACTCTAAACAAACATATCATATTACATAACTGGAATAAAAACACTAAGTAAAAATGTATTCAAAAGAAGTGATGGAAAGTAAAAAGGGCCCAGAAATACAAGCCCAATAGGTATGTACAAGTACAACTATAGAAAATTAAACCAGCTATTGGGTTGTCCCCCAGGGTCTCTACCTGAAGGGTTGGTACAGATGACCTCCTCAGCACTCCACGTCTATTTGTCTTCTCCGTGTACCATCACTCTGTGTTGTCCACCAACGGGTACTGTCCAGTCTTGATACTCTTAGCCTCGGTTAGCGTTGTTCGTCGTCTGCAACCAACACAACGTGGTACAGGAATAACCCGTGTAGGGGTGAGTATAATGATACCCAGTAGGGACCTTGATACCCTCACGGTCTCACAAAATCCATCAAGGATAAACCACAAATAATGAAATCATCGGATAACCATTACTTATGTATATTCCCATACATATACCTAAGTTATCTAGTGACCCATCACAATCATGAGGAAAACCCAAAAGTCATTGACTCAGCTCAAACCAAGATTTTAATTATCGAAACCATAGCTGCGGGAGAACTCCACCTATATTGAGTACGGTGGGCCTGTCGCGACACCAAGGTGCTACTCACTAACCTTGGACTGCTGAGGTACTTCTCCTGTCGAGTACCGTGGGTCTGCTACCAACTACCAGGCACTCCTCAAATGTGGGTCTGCCTCAAACTACCAGGCATCCCCCCTAATAGCCTACAATGGTACTCCTCCTATTGAGTACAGTGGATCTGCCGCCAACTACTAGGTGCACATTCATCATGGGTATGCTTCCAACTACCAGGCGCTCCCCACTGGGAAAGTCGAATCACTCTGAGTCGAATTGGTCAAGCAGGTATCAGGTCTTCTAGCTACTAGGTCTCTACATCATGTTTTCTCATCACTTAAGGGATCTGCACCACGAGCTATTGGTCAATACTCCAACTTTCGTGAAGGGCCACGAAGAATTATATCAAAGGTTCTCCATGTCCTAGGGGTCTCAACACAATAGACGGTATATCAATCAGATTCTCGGTCTGTTAGTTATTAACCTTTTACTCCCAGGGGCCCTGTTTGATTCGTGTACGATCCCACCTGACTGTATCTCAACTAAACCTAGAACTTTAGTGGGGTATTATCAAAGGCACTACTATGCTCCAAGAATACTAGTGCAACTGACGGTTCGTCAAATGGACATCCAGTGGCAATGATATGGCCAAAGAAAAAAATGGGTTAGTAATGGGCCAGGGTCCGGTCCGACCAGGTCTGGGTAAACACGGACAGACCCGTTGTGTCTGACCCAACCCATTGGGGGGGTCAGCCCTCTGATATTTGTCCTAGTCCGGCCTAGGCTAGGTGCCGGTTCAGACCGGAACATTGTGGGGGCGTGGCCCAGTATGGCTCGGCCCGGGGGCGTGGCTGGCCGGTTCGGCCAGGGCACCACAAGGGGGGCCAGGGCACCGGCCCGTCCGGGTGGCCGTAAGGGAGTCGGGATGCTGTGGGGACGCCGAGCAGGGCACGTGTGTGTTGGGAAGTGTACAGGGGTGACGAGTAGCATGCAGGGGCAGCACGCGTGGGTGCGGGCAGTGCGTGAGGGCGTTAGGGGCTCGGGGCAGCGCACGGGTTTGTGGGCAGCGCACGGGGCCTCCGGGTAGGGCGTAGTGGGGCGTCGGGGCGTCGGTAAGGGCGCAACAGGGCACCGGGGTGCCGGGTAGCATGCGAGGGCGTGGGAAATGTGTGGGGGTGGCAGGAAGTGCGCGGGGCAGGTCGCGGGTTCAGCCAGGGCGAGTGCCAGGCAGGGCATCGAGAGGCCTCGGGTAGGCAGGTTGGGTGTCGCTCGGCCGTCGTTGTTCGACCGGGAGCACCGGTGCACCGCAGGGGCGACACGATTCGTAGAGGTCGTGGGTAGTGCGACCTTCATCATCGCTGCCTTCGTTGAATCTTTCTTCATCGCCAAGATGAAGTTCAATCAAAACAAGATCGGCAGAGCGGTCAGGCCATGTTGGTTTAGCCCGCACCTTCCGCATTTAGGGTGGTAACAATTGGTTCTCAAGAACGTAGCACAAAATTCCACCAGTAATAGGTAAACAACATCGTTCTTCATTTTTAAAGGAAGGAATAACATGACGGTTAAAAGAATCGAAACCCCTACCATTGATTCGTTGCTCGACGTTCATTGACAGAGTTACAGGAAGTATACAAATTCATCGTTCATTGCATTTTCCACACACTTCCACTTCTGAGCTATGTCAGCCATGGAAGACACTCCACGTTGGTAGGATTAGAGGTTGGATGTCGAAGGAGGAAATCATCGCCAGTGTTATTCATGTTCATCATTGTGAGAACATCTTTTCTCCCAATCTTTCGTCCCCCCAAGCTCCACCAAATTCCCAAAAAAAATAATATAGGAATGTTTTGTGTATTATTTAGTTGGCACAACAAATCAAAAGGGTGAAATTAATTAACTCGGATCCAAAAAATTAATGCAAGATAGGTTCCACATTTAATTTGGAGGATTTCAAGAGGTTCTTTATAATTAATTCACATGTGTTGGCATAGTTAATTAGGGAATATGGCACAAAAATTTAATGAGGAGGAATTTGTAATTAATTGGGATGTTGGTAGCACCATTAATTACTAGGGGAGTGGGATTCATTCAGGTGAGGGGTGGTCAAACAGTTTATCTACCTTAAATAGGTAGTTCCATGGGGTTACAAGCCTGGGTGGTCCCCACAAAAATTATCCTCCTAAGGGAGGTTATGTTTGGGTGGGACCCACCACTGTAACCTCTCATGAGAGGTTAACGTGTGGTGGACCCCACCTTCTACATCCACTTGGAGAATTTAACCACCCAACCTCCACATGGAGGATAAAATAAAATAATGTGTTTGCTTACTTTATTTTATTAACTATTTTTAAAAAAAGCCCAAAACTTACTTTTATTCTCGACCAATTGTGTTCGAGGTAAAAGTCTTCTTAAGCGAATATTGGCACTGTGAGTTCAATGGTGCCCTCAGATTTCAATTTCGAACACCATTTCAAAACTTATAAAAACATGCTCGTATGTTTACTGAATGTACCCAAACAGAACATCAAAAATTGATTCCGGGCACACCGAAGCACAGAATCTCGCGTTATTAGTTTTTGCGGACTCATAAAATCCCTTGTATTTGTGAAAAAAAATTCCACAAAATTTCTTGGTCTTTACAGCCCACATTGTTTGGGAGCATAATGTGTGTTCCTGTGAATACCTATGTGAAAAACCCCATGATGGAACGTGGTTCATATGCGAGTGGGTGTTGTACCCACAAGGCCAACTCAAATGAGTTGTAGAAAATGAAGATTAATAATGATGACCAAAGATTCATTAGATATTTGATGTGGGATAGTGCATGTGTGGGTAATATTCACCGAAATTTAAATGGTATAGATAAGGTAATATCAAAACAATGTATGTGATATCCACTATCCATTGAATCCTTTAGAGTGAATATTTAAAAAAGACAATATTCTTCTCATATATTGTTTCATCGACCCACATGACACAAGGGTTTGATGAACTACTCATCATATGATCTCCGACGACCCTCCACTGATAAATCAAAGATATAGGTCTGATCGATACCCCAAATCCATTCAGGTAATTTCATCTTAAATGCATGTATTTATTAAAAGAACATGCCTTGGCCAAATGTAAATGATGTTTCAATGGCAATTTGAACCTTGGTTGCCTTCAAGGTTCATTGAAAAGAGATCCATGTGATTATTTTCCCATGAACTTAAGTGATGACAAAAAAAATTGGATTAACATAGAATCTATGATTTTTGGAAAATCATTACATGAGAAATATAAAATCTTTCAGAATTCATAATTTCCATTAAAAGGGATTACTTTTAGCAATTTTTAAACACACTTGACCATACATGAATTATTCGAGAGGATGACAACTGAGCAATCAAGAGGTAACGTAAATAAAAAATAAATTATCATTTTTAAATTTGAAAAAAGAAACCATTATTATTTACTTATAAAATTATGAAATGGTTAACCTGGTCTTTTAGGTATTTTAATTGTTTCCTAACACACCTTGAACATCTAATGCTGGTGAGGAAACATTTTATATAATCCATGTATCGACAAAAGAGAATACATAAAAAAATTAAATAGATCTACCGATGAAGTGAATGGATCGTTTTTCCCATGAAACAGAGCATCACAGAATATAATTCATGAAGTATAATATTCAGATATAATACTAAATGTATGAATAAGAAGTGGATCTTCATAAACATCTCATGTGTAGAATAACAATGAGTATAAGTCTATGGTCTCAAATAACGAAGGAACCTAAAGATGTGAATTCTATATATGGAGTAGAATCCTCATGCACACTATTTTTTTACTCACATTTGGTATATTAAATAAATAGTCTAAGAAGGTAGAATGTATATTTGGGAAAAGAATAAGTGTGTAGACACACCCCTAATTGGTTTTTTCAAGGTAAATATTGGGGTGTATAGGGAATTCCTTTCCTATTTACATGAATGAATTATCAAATATATAATAACATGAAGAATCACATAAGATACATTAAACATGAATAAATGATAATCTAAGGAAAAATAAATCATGTAATGAATTTATAAATCTTCATGTGGATCATTATGATATAAAGAAGTGAGTTGATGTGGAAGTAATGTCTTTCAATCATTTAAGAGATCATGAAGGGCATGTGAAGAATATTTTCGATTTATTGAAAGTTAAATGCCCTAGTCAATAAAAAATATTATCCATCTTAGTAAAATGAATCCATTGATAATAAAACATATTTTTCACAAATAACATCTTTAAATAAATCAGGGTTCTATTATAAACATCACCATTGATGACTAGTGGTACCGGTAAAAATTACATCTCTCAGTCTAGGAGACCATTCAGTTCCATTAAAAAATCGTGGTTCTAGTTATAGGAATTTTCAACTATTAAAATTTAAAATGATATGTTAACCCATTAAATCACCATACTTTGATCATGGAAATGAGTTGGTCTTAGTATTGAACCTTATTAAATATTTTTGTGATGATTCTACCTTTATTATACATATTCCATGCATGTTTTAATATGAAGATAACAAACTAGAACCACACCTATTAGCTAGGTAGAGGATTGAGGGTAAGTATACCTAATTGAAAAAATATTTAAAACTCTATTAAATTTGAGTACACTGATTCATCCCCTCAATCTGTGTCCCTGGAAGACCTTTCTTGGATCTACAACTTTGTATACTCTACATGTCAACTTTTTTCAAAAAATGATTTTTATTTTATCTTATGATTGAATATTATAAATAATTTTTTGAAATTTAGAAATATTATTTAATAAAAATATTACAGTTTTTTAAATTTATATATACATAAATTATGTTATAAATTTTTTGTTTTTATGAAATGATTTATTTTTCAAATAGTTGATTGAAATAACTACTTCTCAAATAATCCAATTTATTTTCATTAAATCTAAAAATATAGATGTAACATTATATATTGATTTATTTTTAATATTAAATATTATACATTTTAAGTTGAACAATATTATTTGATTTATCATATTTCTTGTTTTTCATATAAATTCATTTGTATTATAAAAACACATTTTTTTTGAAAATGTTTTTTAATATGTTTTATTAATTTTTTTGAAAATTAATTTTTGACACTTAAATAAATTTAATAATGATAAATGGATTCCCTATTGGGAATTAAGTGGTTAAGATTTAGTAAGTAGTTCATTTTTTAGCATTATGAATATTAATTATGGAAAAATTTATCACACAAGTTATCGATGACTTATTTAGATAAGGTAAAAATATTTTTGTATGGAATTAAATATATTCCCAAAACATTCCTTTTATTCCATTATATTAGTGGATTTTGGCCATTTGAATCCCAAAATTTAATATATGGAAGTTTTTTCTATTTTTCCTTGGTAGGGGAAATTATATTATATTATGTAAATGAAATCCAAAACCATCCCTCTCTTACATTTATTTTATTTTACATGTTCACATAATGAATTGAAAATGTTAGGAATTAATTTAATATATTATTCTAAACATAGTTAATTTATTTTTGTCATGATAATTTATTTATAACCGTTAGTGATGGGATTAGTAGATTAAATTCTTACACATAGTGAACATAGTATTTATAAGGTTATTAGAAAAATTAAACTAATTTTAAAACAACAATAGTAATATTTTTTCGTGAAGTTATAGTGGACCATGAGTTTTATAGAAAAATATTATAAATTTGTGATTTTATAAAAATATAAAAATATATTAAATATTTTATTGATGAATTTATTGTAAAATTAAATGAATAATGTCCAAAAGGACATTATAGGTATTTAATGAATATAATATTTTATTAAACTGTAAAAAAATAATTAAAACATGGAATGATGAAAATTAGGATATTAAATGATCTAAAATTTAATCCCATTTATATTTATGTGAAAATACATATCATATATGTTTAATTATAAAAACTTAATATTTTAAATTTTATGATTGTGTTTAAGGTTAAAAGTGTTTAATGAAGAGATTAAGCCAAAATGAAATGTTCGAAATACAATTTTAACCTATCCAAATTATATAAGTAAAAGGGATTTCAACAAAATATAATAATATTTTTGTAATTATGTCCACATTTTTCTAATCCCATATTAAAAATAATTTTATCTATTTAAATATTCTTATTAATTCCCTTTTAGTCTATTAATTACCTATAATAAGGAATCATCTCTCATCTATTCTACAAATCACCTAAAACCTCTTAGATTAACAAAATATGTTGAAAATATATTCTTGATATCATAATAAATGTTATTGTGGTTATTTAATTCATATTGGACCATCCCTTGGTCCCTCAAGAGAATATCTAATGGTACTATTTCATAAAATAGGTAATCATATTTACCATCTTTTTAAAAATAATTTCTTCTTAATAGTCTAATAAATATATTTTACCCACAAAAAATAGTAACATCGATATAATAAAAATAATTAGATTTTATTAGGATGATTTTATAACCATATTTCATCTATTGTATATCCAATGAACAATTAAAACATCACACGTACGTGCATGCGACTTACTCTTTTAATATAGTAGTGTAATTCAATTTTCATCACCCCTTTACTTGGATGGTAATAAATGTGGATGTAATGAATATATATTATATTTTTGACATAAATATAATTATACACTTCTAATATTATATATACTACCACACATTCCGATCTATTTAGAAAATGATAACATTTCTCATGTGTGTGTGTGGACTACCGATCCCATTAAGCCACGCAATCCAGTTTCCATTTTATCACTACATGGAAGATAATATAGATAGAAATAATGTATATATATGAGATTTATATTATAATTAATATTTTTGAGATTATGTAATGATAATAAATGTAGAATTTATATAACTTATATGACAAAACATGCATTGGAAAATAATGCAGTTAACACCCAAAACAAGGATAATAATAAAATATTTTTGAAAAATGGGATAATAGATGAAATAATAGGATCATATATAATATTATAAATAGTAAAAAAAATCAAAATTAATAACTTATTTGAAACTATTATATATAATGTTATATAATATTAAACTAAAGGAAAACATGTGGTAAAGGGTTATTAACTCTATTTCACTTTATTGGATTAATCTACTACATCATTGAATATGATATCTGATGAATATATATGAAAGGAAAAATAATTTTAATATGTTTTATTTACACTTATTTTTTTTGCAGTATAATTTTCTACAAACAATAAATTTATTGATTAATATTTACTTTATCATTATGATCATTTATGGGATTTCATCTCAATTTATACACAATCATGATGAATTTTGTAGTATTCCGTATATATTTTTAATATAAATATCATTTTAGAAATTTATTATTAATATATAATATATAATTAGTATTATATCTTAATTTTATTTTTATACTTTCATGGGAATATAATTTTAATGTTACAATTGAGGATGGTTTTTATTTTAATTTTTTTGATTTTTTTTGGAGTTTCTAATTTTCATTGAAGGAATTTTATAATATATTCTTCTTAATATCAGAATATTTTATTATACTATGGATAATTAGTTTGTTTTGATATTTTATTCCAAAATTTCATATCTTCTTTACATGAATTAATAAAATAATTATTTATAATAAAATCCGATCTTATTTATTTGATTGGGTAACTTTTTCTTATATGTATAGTTTTTTTTGAAATTTTTTATAAAATCTAAATAATATTACTCAGATAATTTATTATGGAAATTTTATATTATCATAAACATTTTACATGGTTTTAAAAGAATATATCTGATGTTTTTTGGATAGGGACATTTTCATCATTATTTATAAAATGTGAAAAAGGAATGTTTTTTTAATATATACTACATTAATGGACATTCTCACAACCTTGATACTTTTACACCCATTATGTTATTAAAAAAATTTCAATGGTTTTAAAAATTAAAATATCTAATAAATTAATATATTAATTATTCACTTCTATTTTCATTATTTCTCAAAAGAGAATTATTTTATTACAAAACCTATATTTCTAATGAATAAAATGTCAACTTTTATCTATTATTAATTATGTGGTTCAATGATTTATCATAAAACATTCACTTTATAATGATCTTAATACACGATAATTCTATTAAATTTAAATATTATATGTATCATGTATTTTATTGTTTCCTAAACCATGTACCATTTCAATGTATGGTGTTTTACATTGAATGTCATAGGATTTAGAAGAGAAAATAACAATGGTCCATATTAATTTATAAATTTATATATTTTCAGATAAATAATATTGTTTATTTAATAAATTCATCATTCAATATATAAGCAATGGATTTTATATTCAATGATCAGTGGGACTAAATTATAGATATCACATAGACACATCAATAGGTTTTATGAGAAAAAAACAGTTGGAAAACCTTATTAGATTGGTTATTGGTGTATTCCAATGCATAATTTAATCTATCATGAACCAATTTCATGATGGTATAGTTATCATGATGCCTCAAAACAGGATATCCTATACCAAACATTTACTTAAATATGAATTTTGATTTTATTATCTATGAGATTCGTTCACTAATATTATTCATTGATGCGTTATGTACTCTGTTTATTGAATAGATATATAGTCTTTCATGTTATTAAATATTCCAGATTGATTTGGCCTTATTTACCCATGATATATTTTACTTTATATAACCATTGTGTTGAATTTGATCATACAATTATTTTTTTTCCTTTCAACTGAATATGAAGAACAAATATTTAAATGTTTTTTGGGATGTGTATAATGTTTCATAGAAATGTTTAATCATTAACATCCAATAAAATGTGAGATTAAATTATGTTTCTAGATTATCCCGAATACTAAATTATCCATTCCTTCATGATGGGATCATTATTATCTATTATAAATGTAATAATTTAAGAACCAACTATAAATTATTAGAGATAGTGTTTTTACAAATTCGTTCCTCAAAAAATGAAAACAATTGATAGGATAACTTATTTTTTTGAGTTATATTATCATTATTATCTTTTTGTTAAATGTTATCCTTATCCAAGAATTAATATAATAATTAAAAGATTTCCATGGGATTTTAGAAATGTTACCTATTAATATATGGATTCCATATAATGAACCATATTTTTATTGGAATGATTATTTATAGAAGAATGTAAGTATTAGAGAATATAATATTTATTTAATCATAAATCAGTTACATATAAAAATTAATCCTTATAAAATACCTTATTATAATCTGGTTACACTTACATGATATGATATAGTAATGTATTTTTAATATTACAAATTAATGTGTATAATATGTCACTCTACTTTTATAAATGGGTTTAACCATATTTAATCATTTCATATACATCAAGATATTTGGAGGATACTAATAATTACACATTAAAATACTGATGAGATGAAACTAATAATGCTTTGGATTATACATGCGGAATATTATGACTTTAATATCGGTGAAGATAAATTGGCTAACTAGTTGTTTTAAATATTTAAAACCATAATCAATGGTATGAGTTTGTTTGAAGAGATTTTGGTTAATATAGTGCAGGATGAAAGGGAGTTGTGATCGCTGTCCAAAAATGAGGCATGTAGATAAAGAGAGAATAAGTGAGAGTAATTTTTTAATGAGTATGTATTATTCAATATAATCAGTAACCACCTAATAAATGACCTTAAAATAAGGAAATTTATAGATGAGGAGACAAAAATTTACAATTTTCTCTTTTAAATTGAATATAAATGTATATAATTAATATTATTAATATGATCCATAAGAAAGTGAAAAAGATATGATAAATAAAATCATTAAAATATTTTGTAAGATAATGAAATTGTAAAAAAGGATTCATGAATCATTCTTGAATAGATTATTATAATAATTACCACAAGAATAAAGATAATACTAATAAGTATAATAATGTTTCAAAATTGACGTGCAATAAGAATTAAAATATGGGAAATATTATGTTAAATTTCCAAAAACTAGGGACCCTATGAAAAGGCAATATGTATTTGAAGAAATGGAAATGAGTGAATTCATCTTGAGGTATATTTTTAGCAGAATAATACATAATTAATGATTCTAAATGAAATGGGGAATATGATAAATTGTTTTTTATTACCAATATGAGTGATGTTAGTAAATATTTAGCTTTTAGTTTAGATTATGATTCCTATAAAAATGTGATTTTAAAAAATATTCTGAAAAAATGAAAATATATAGAAGGAATTTTTAATAATATGGGAGTTATATAGATATATGTAAGATTAAAATATGAAAATTAAGAAGAATTATATATGTTTTACTCATGAGAATAAAAATACATCCCAAGAAAATAAGATTCATAGAAACATGACATTTTGTTCTAATGAATAGGCTTGTAATTTATCAAAGTTAATTAGAAGGGAATGAAAATATTCAGACATATAATTATTTTCATTAAGAATAATTTATTTACATTTTTCATATAAATTTGAAATATGATAATTATATTTATACGAATAATCTAAATAAAAATAATGTTGGTTATGGATATAATAAGAAAATAGATAAACAATATATGAATATATTTTCTAAAGGTATTAAATGTATTTTATAAATAGTTATATATTCTAGCTATATTATTATTTGTCATTAATTTAATTAATTTAATTTTAGATTAACTCAATTATTTAACTAGTACTATAACATTAATGTGAAGTAATTTATTTAATAGATTTCCCCAAAAATTTCTAAAATATCATTAGGTACCTATGAACTCTTATAATAATCCTATTAGACCTATGATAACATTGGTACAATGGATATTCATGAAAATATTTTTATATAACTATGACTTTAGTGTGTTGATATATATGGTACATTGATAATGGATTCTTTAGACATAATATTAATGATCCTTTTTACGATTAATCTCAGTATAAAAGAAACTCATTTTTTGAATAATGGTTTTGATAAAGAAAATTTCTCCCCAATTTTTTTATTAAGAAGTTTAGTAATGATATATTATTTTTTTTAATCTATATTGATAATATTTATAACATTTTTGTGTTTTTTTATTGTTCCCTAACCCTATAGAGAAAAAATTTAGTGTCTGCTACTGTTACGTTAGCATTATTGAAAGGAATTAAATCCCAAAGGACAGATTGGTTTATATGTTTTGGAAAAACATATTATATACATGTTACCGATTATAAATTGGGAAAACGAAAAACATATGATACATTAGAAATAAAAGATACACTACATCTTTGAAATATTATTCAAATATGTCCTCTTCATAACCTTTCTAAATGAAACATAATAAGGGTGAGCCAAAATACAGGGTAATGGAAAACTATAATAGAAGAAATAATGAATCTATGATAGTAACAATTATTTCATGGTAAATAACTGATCACAAATTCCATTTAATAAAAAATGAGAAGGAAGTGCTGAAATAATATTAAAATATAATAACACGAATATCATTCCATCCAAATTTCTTGATTAAAAAATACACATGTAAACGTAATAAACTGAAATAGATTACATTAAATCAAGGAACTAAAATGGAATGTATCAATAGATATGTCGACGTGCAATATCATGGAAAAATTATAATGGAAACTAAATGAGAGAAATGATTAATTATTCCAAATTAGGTCTAAAGAAAATGAAAGCCTATACTATCATGAAATTTCCCAAGATAGTTTAATACCATAGTTATAAACCCATTAAATTTTCAAAAAATAGTTTATCTCATAAGAACCAATCGATACATTTTGCGGATATATAAATTTCATTCCCCACACATCTTTTTTTGTCTTAATCATTCCTTGCATTTAATATTTATAGTAAATAATATGCCTTATAAAATATTGGTATTGAATAGTGAATATAGAAATATGAATAATTGTTTAGTGTTGTATTACTAACAATAACTGTTGTTGATGTTGATGATTGGAAATACAACTTAAATATCATTAAAATATTCTTGGGGAAAATAATCATTAAAAATTAAATAGCATCCCATAAAAATTTTAAAAAAATTTAACATATTTTACCAGGAATAAATATCATTAAATGAAACATATAATATCATGATAGTAAGGATATTCATGGTATAACATGATAAAGTGTAGAATATTCACTAAATATAAGTGAATTGGTGCATTATAACAAATAAGTCTCAATAGATTGAAAATTTATATGCAACCCCATACATATGAATCGAAATGCCCAAAAAATAATCTTCAATTTAATCATTTAAAAAAAATTAAATATGAAAATGAATCTTTTATGAAATAACTATTGGTAAATCTATACATGTCATATGATGTAAATATATATTCATTTTTTTCTTGAAAAACGGATAGAAAATTAATCAGTTGCAAATAAATAAGATGATTTCATTTGAAAAAATTTATAAAAATACATGTTTAAAAATCTTATTTCAAAATAATTTTTAAAATTATTAAAAATAAAAAAAAATGTTTTAATAAAAAGTTTTTTTAATGAAAACATGTTCTTCTGAAAAAAGAGATAAATGATTTTCGGTTCTTTTAAAAAACATTTTCTAAAACATATTGAGTACCAAAGAGTGAAAAATATTACTAATACATGAAATGGTGCATGAATAACCATAGGTGAATAAAATATAAAGTATTTAAAAGATAATGATCAAATATTTTCCTTTGAAGGAAATTTAAGTGTAAAAAATCCCAAATAGGATGAGATTGTGAAGTATACCCTTAAAAAGACTATAACATGGTTGTGAAAACTAATAAATGAATATATTATGTATCTCAAATTTAAATAAATATAAAAAATTCAAAATAATAAAACCTGTTGTAAAAAATTTATTATACATATAATTTTATAATATAAATTACAACAAGGAAGTAATATTACCCAAATAAAAAATCAGGTTATAATGTTATTTTCAACTTGATAAATTTCAATTCAAATATACATAGATTAAATAATTCAAATTGAAATTGAAAATACCATTTTGATAAATTAATCAATGTTATGAGATATTAAATTGGGCAGTAAATTCCCCCAAAAAATTTTAATTGTGAAACATTACATTTTTCTCATAGATGTAAAAATTGAGGTGAAAATCCATTTCCTTGAGACTGACCTCTCTTATATGTCATTATATTTATGAATAATAAAGGTGTAATAATTTTTACTTAATTTTTATTTTTTTATATTAATTATAACTCTTATTTCACATTTTACCACTTGTTATAAAATTACTTAGATAATTAAGTGTGCATTGAGTGTCTTGAAAAAATTCATTTTATGTGTCCAAAACAACACTAGTAGGTCAACTATTGTCAACGGGGTCATTATATGACAAATTCATTATAATAATATTGAAATAATTATCAAATTTATAAAATAAATTTTCACTTTTAAAACCTATAATAAAAAATTGGTTATTAAAATGAACTAACATTACAATGATTGACACTGTAGGCCTTACGTACGCAAGACTAACATTCCAATTTTTCCGTGATCATTTTGGAAAAAAGTAAGTAACATTACATCAATATAATATAATAATTTGAACATAAATATTATTTTATTTAATCATATATAATAATATGTATAATAATGTGATTTGAAAGTATTCACATCATGTCGAGGATGCGGTACACCAGACATCCACGATCAACATTATCACTTTTTCGTCTGTGAAATAGTAATAACGAAAATTATATATATATATATATATTATTTCCAGAAAGGTAATTATTTCATGAATTTAATATAGATTTCTTTTATGTTACATGTGTTTAATGAAAACCTTATTTTATACCTTCCATGAACAGTGTGAACAAAACTCATCACTTTGATGGGGTGGTAGTCCACATTTCCAAAAATGATGTAATAATTTTTACACCAAATTGAGAGATTAAATATATATACATAAAAAGAATTAAATAATGTTAAATACATAATAAATATCATATGTATAAAATATAAACATAATTTCCATCATTATTTCCACTATGGGTGGCAATAAAATAAAAAAGAACAATTATCATTTCATGAGGTGGTAGTTCGTCGTACACAACTAATAGAAATTAACCTTATTCCCATGGTTTGAAACCATTTGGATAGACCTTGAATCTATGTGTATAGGCTATACCTATGGTTTTATGGTTCCATGGGAAAATGAGGAATTATTATTTCCCCTATGCTATAACCACGGTTTAGGAAACAGTGGGAATAATTCCAGTCTACCATGATACTCACCATTCCACCCTGTCATTCACCTATAAACACGGTTTTAAAACCATGGGTATAGAATTGAAAAAAAATATGATGGTGAGATTCTATCTGTATACATATCTTTTATTCATCTTGCAACTAACCACTAGCCTATTTCTATTATTGGTAAATAAATATATATTTAGTTATATATATTCATATAAACCCTTTCTATAGGTTGCAAACTGTGGGAATATGTGTTCCTATAGAAACAATTTTGTGTGCTGTGATTTTTTTCACACTATGTGGCAGGGAAGCTATACCCCCAATATTTTAAAACCATGGACATAGGAATTAAAATAAGCCTTATAGACACATTTTTTAAACCATGGTTATAGGTCTCGAAAAACATCCATATACCCATGTTTTTTAAAACTGTAGGAATAAGTTCCCATGCAATACCTACACCCATGGTTTTGGTAATAGGTTAACATACAATACCTACTGGCAATTTTTTTCCCAAAAAGTTGGGTGTAAGTCCATTTTCTAGTAATTCACATTAACAATATGATCATTAACTATTTTATGTCACTGTGTATATGTGAATGTCGAAAACATATGATAAGAACTACTAGTATATTGAGGATACTGGTTTTAATATATATTCATATAATAATCACAATTGTACTATTGGAGAAAGTAAATAAAATTAGAGAGCTTAAAGAAATATGTTACCTCCTAAAAGGGTAAATACATATGGTTTTCACCAAAGGGACTCCATGGATATCATTATGAAAAAAGGGAGGCTTAAATGGAGATGGTAGGGCTGTTTGGGATTTAATTGGGAATAAATTTTCTCGAACCTAAGTGGATTTATAGGTGTGAGGATTTTTGAGTAAATGAGACATTTAATATTGGAGGATGAGTTGTACTCTTTTAATATTTAGGAAAAATGAACCCCAAAAAAGTTTTTATTTATTCAATGTGGATAAATAATGTTTCAAAATCATGAAAAGAGAGTATAGGGTTGATATATTTCTATAAAAGGGAATTTGGAAATGTTTTGAGTCAATATAAGGCTTGAAGTTTAGATTTTAGTTCGTTTTAAGGCTAACTTTTACTTAAATCATTATAATTTATTTTAATTAATTTCACTAATAATATTTGAAAGATGTTATGTTAAACATATTAAAAATTATATGTTATGTTGATTCCAAATATGATTTTGTTTTTTAAAACTTCCCATAATATAACTGACAAAATTTAATTCAAATTTAATCTCGTAGACTAGATGACAATGCAGTTTTTAAGGTAATAAGTGTTCAAATGTTTTTTTTATTTATATTAAATTTCATAGTGAAATTGATTCCAATCACCAAAAAAAGATTAACTGATTAAAATATGATTTAATTAAACATTAAAATAAATCAAAAATATAATTTATCCTTATCAATTATTTATAAAAAACAATTATTTTGAGTTAAAAAAATTTATTTTTCATATTAACAAAAAAATGATAAGGGTAAAGTGGTTTTCATCTATTCAGAATGACTCTCCATTTATCTGTCTATAGTAATGGATCAACATGTTACTTTAGATAATGGCGTACCTAATGTTTGGAAACTTGTTTAAATACATACCCAATCTTATCAAGGAATTTGAATTCATTTTAGGAAATTAAAAGACAATGATATGGGAACTAATGATGGATTTTATATACTGTATGAATAAATTGAATATTTCATGAAGAATGAACATTTTGATTTACTATACTTTTGGTAGAAAATTGTTTTTTCTCTACCATAAATGTTTCGAATGGATTACCAAAAAATAATTGGAGGTCAATTTCTTAGATACATTCATCCAATTTTATTTGTTGCTTTCAATCAAAGGTTTCCAAGTCTATTTCCACAATCATATTCCAATCTAAATGAAGATATTGAAAATAATAATAAAAATATTACTTCTTAAGGATATAAATATTTTAAATATAAATTTTTGATATCTATTAAGGAATGGTTTGATGATAAGAGAGAAAATGTGATTCCTGTGTATAGTAAGGACACTAGAGGTCATCTGGAATCAGGTTCAGAACCCTCTTAATCATAACCTAAAATTGGAATCTTTAATCCATGACCCACCAACCCTTCAATAGAACCAAAAGACTTATGTTCTTATGTACTGTTATATTTATTTAATTTGAGTAGTTTAGTATCTTTGTATGGTAATTTATATTTCTATATTACGTATTTATGGATTTGTATTGTTGATTATATAATGTAAATGACCAAATAGTTTATTAAATCAATAATCTCTTTATATAAAAAAAATTTAGTGAGGTAAATACAAATTTTTTTCACCCATAAAATATTGTATCATTTTTTATATCAAAAAAGGTCGAGAATAATAGGAAAATACAAATTTTACATTTAATTATAGACTCTATTTATATTTATATTTTGAATTATATATTTACTTATGAATAGATTTTAGATCATTATATAATTGGTAGAAAATTTTAAACAATTTTGTTGATCCCAAATATCCAAATATATCAAAAATTATGATTCTCCCAAAATTCCAATTTTTTATAATTATATATATCCTAATTAATTATATTTCTTTTAAATATTATTTTATTAATTTATTTCTTAATTCAATTTATTTATTTTAGGATTTTTATATTCATGTTGGATGAAAAAATTTCTTCAGTGTTGATTCCTAAGAAAGTAAAGAATTATGGTTACACAAAATTTATTTTTTGTTATATAGACACGATGATTATTAAATAGAGAGGAATGAATCTCACACACATTTATGGTTATATAGGTTAAATTAATTATTATTAAAATTGAAATAGCCTTACACATACAACATGGATGTTACAAATTGGATATTACTAGTTATACAATATAAATGATTGTTGAATTGGTTAGAATAATGGTTATTCATGAAGGATGGATAAATCAGGAAGAATTGGATTATTATTACATATGATGACCCATATGAATATGATGGTTATGAATAAAGACATTCATATAAAAAATAACCCTTATGGTTTTGAATATTTTATAGAATTCATGGTTACACTAGATGATTCGTATAGTGAAAATTACCCAATAATAGTAGTACTTTGATAAATATCATATGAATAACTGATTTCAAGGAAATTTTTACTGAATAAATATTTAGTTGAAGAAATAGTTCTTACTTATTATCATCAAATTTTGAGATTCATAATCTAGTAATTTATTATTCTTTTGATGCTTCCACTTCTAATAAATCATTTCACTATATGGGATACTATAAATAAACTGAACGCTCACCTCTTTTACACATTTATTATAGGAGTGTCACACATGAAAAAAGGATATGGATTAATTTTTTATGTATCAAAAAATTATTCTTGACCATTTTAATAATGAAAAAAGTTCAATAAAAAAGGAAATGAAGTTCTATTGAGATAATGGAATTACATATTTTTTTGAAGATTATTCTTTCCATGATATTAGGAAAATGGTAAATGATACTATTAAACAACAAGAACATCAATTGTAGTGCGTAACATCCCAAAGATACACATTGATGACATTCTCATCTCATTATAATATCTTCATAAATTATCAATTGTTTCTTGAATTTTGGTATTGAAACTGAATAATTTTTCTTCATATTATTCATTTTAAAAGCATACACTTCTTTTACTAAGGGTACTTCAGTTAATGAATATGCTTTATAAATTGATAGTTATGTTAAAATCAGTTTGACCTTTCTATAAATTGATACAAACTTATAATAAACTACGACACGCCTAGAAAAAATGATGGCTGATTAAATGTAAAAAACTTATATTTCTGTGTTGGTTGAGTTGATTATAAGTGGTTACACATTCCTTGAAAAACTATGAAAATAATTTCTATCCTAATCTTGTATTTATTTTTTATTCAACAACATTAATGATTTATGAGTCATATATAGATTATAATAAGAATTTGAGTTGGTGATTTTTTATTGGTAAATGTTTTATGAACTCAATTAAACCTATATCTTGAATAATTATTAAATATAAGGGTGAAAAAATGGTACCGTTATAGTTTTGGTGATAATACAAGTGCTCCAAGACATTTATGCTTCCAATAGGCCAAGGGATGAATACCAACAAAAATATGTAAAAATATACTCGTGAGGACATATAAAATAATAAAAAATTTATATAAATCATGAATTATCAATGTAATAATTAACCCCCCAAAAAATTTATAGAACCAAACTATATAATATAATTTAACGACGGTACAAAAAAATGTAGAAAAATACCATATATGAACATCATAATATAACCCATGTGAAAAAGGAAATAAAACCATGAACATTAGAAAAATATTAAAGGAAGAAAATACATACAATAATGAATCTTGGGATGAGGTCATAAATCACAATAATTACCACTATATAGTAACAAAAAGTACCATAAAACATATTCTCCAAAAAAAACTATAAAAGATCATCATTTTCAAAGATCAATATTAAATTATGAATATTTTAAAAATACAAAACATGTGTGGGAATAATTCCCATAAAATATATAGTTTATACATAACTAATAGTATACTTTGAATGAAAAAAATGAAAATTTGTAAAAAATATATCTACAAGACATTAAATATCTATATATATTGTGATGTTCAAGAAAATAGAACATAATTTACAAAATCATGTATTCTGAAATTATCTCTATAAATGATAGTATAATGATAAGAACCTAAAATTTCAAAGGATACATTGTGTACAAAATAAATAACTCATTGGAATGTCATATCCTGAAGAAAACCATAAATTATTTACATGCAACATAACCTGTCAGAAGCATATTACTTGTCTTTATAACTACCCAGACCATATATAATTTTTACTACCTCTCTTTACTGGATGATGGGACCTACATATGGCTAAGAAATTATTGTTATTTTATGGATTATCGACCCATGTTGAGGATCCTAAACATTTGATGGATATTTGTATTTAGGTGCTATCAAATATAATAAATTTATGTCGCATACCCCATTATGTTGTGGAGGGGGGTATTGACTTCAAAAGGTACATGGTATTCACTCGATCATGTTGTAGAATACTAAACCTAATTATAGTATAAGGGACATATTCCTTATTGGGATTGAGGTAGATATATCCTCATTCCCACACTACTCTATAAAGAGAAACCACAACTGAAATGCATGGAGAATTACTTGTACTCCTATTATATGAGTGAATACACCCTATCATAAAAGTGAGATCAAAGGTGTACCTGAATCCCATTCACATAGAATGTTCCCTAAAACCATAGAGATTTATCAAACATGATGTTTTGTGTAAACACATCATCCAAACCCTATCTTTGTGTTTAAATATATAGGATCTTCGAACAACCCAAGACATCTCATAGATAAACTTCAATGACAATGAGTTTCATACAATCTATACTAATATTGAAAAACACTTAGAAAAAAATATTTAATTGTTTAATTCTGAAACATGGTCATGAATATCCACAAAATAATATAGAAGACAAAGAAAATAGTTTGTACTCAGATAGACATTTCACGGGAGCCTAATCCTATGGCTGGGTATGTATTTCCATGATCGAAAGGATCTTTTTATCAAATAATTATAAATGTTTTTTCATAATTGATTATACTAATATAGTAAAATGTTTTTTCTATTGAGTATTATATAGGATAATTTCAAATATATCCCATATTTAATTATATTTGTGAAAATTAGAAAAAAATAATGAATTATTAATTTTGGGAAAAGTTTAAACAATCATATTAATAACATTTTAAATAAAAAATAGGTTGTGTTCTTCAAATTAAAAAAACAATTATATTAAATATAAATGATAAAAAAATATTCTGAATAATAGATTCATACAACTACCAAATTATGAACACAATATGTCAATAAGTTCTCTATTGATCCCACACTGTAGAAGATGTATTTATTATCAAAATGATGTCAATATAATGTGATACAGAATCTAGATGTTGATAAAAAGATCCCACTAAGTTGTTTCATGGGTATAAAATACACTTAATAGATTATGTTTGAATATAATACATCCATGTTGTTTTATGATAAATATATATTTACATAGATTATTAGAGAAAACTGGAGTAGAATACAATCCTATGTATTTAGTAACATTTTTTGGTTCTTGATGATTACATGGCACATGTGATGGAAGTTTGGTTTTAAATATGATTGAAGTTATTTCCTATGGATGTTTTGGATGGATTTTAATTTAATGGAAAATGATATATGAAATGGATGTTTAGATATGCTATAAACAAGAGAAGGAAAGGTAACCTTCATATGGTTATCTGTGAATATGAAAGGGTGAATCCATCATTGAATTCCCTATGATGATTTGAAATGGGTAAAAATTTAACCATGTAATGGAAATACATAATGATTTTCATAATTGTATATGAATAATTAAATTAGCCACACAAGGGTATCTAGAGTCATGTGTAAGCCTATCGTCCACTACATAAGGTCACACATAGAATTTATATGAACACACTCATTTCAAGTTGTGTTCTGTGTAAAGTTATTCTTGGCCATCTGTGTGTACATAGGGGTGCGATGTAAAGTTACGATATTGTTTTTATGGTCATGTAATGGTACAAAAATACCAAGATAATGGTAACCCAACCTAGTAAGGGAATCATTGAATTTTATAAGGGTAATATGATGTTACTTATATTGACATTATTGCCTCATGAGGATCATATAAGGGTATACAAAGGCTTGTATAAGAGTAATATGACCTATATAATGGCACCACCGAGTTGTATACAGGTAAGTAGAGGCTTCATATACACATGTATGGTTATCCTAAGGATCATGGATGGATACACAGATGATTGGGTATGGGTAAAATATTAAACATATGTGATGTATAGAATCTCTGGCTAAAATATCAACATGTTCTTGAGAATATATTAATTTGGTTATTGAGATGAATTTATTAATGTGGTTATATTAAAATGATGAACAATGAATAAAATTATACATGAATTAATCTATAATGAAGGAGATGAATAATGTAAGTGAATGTATGGTTCAGTGAGATGATATATATAAAAATGATCCACATATAAATTTTTGTGGTGAAGATGATTTATATAGATTAATATTACTGAGTATCATGAAGATGATTACAACATAGAATTTATTGAGAAGAATTCCCACAACTAATTACTATATAATAGATTATGGCCACATAGAAGACTTAATAATTATTTTTAAATCTCAATCAGTTTTTAATGAAGTATGATTTGGGGAATTAATAATTTAATTGATATTTAAATAATACAGGAATGATGAGAATGATACATGCTCTTGTCCGGAATTTTAATGAGAATTTAAATGATGATTTTTTGGAAGAAATAATCATGAATAAAATTTACGATGATACTTAAATGAAGATAATCATTAAATATGTAATTTCATTCATGTGGAATTGATGAATATTAATTACTGGATATTATATTATAAATAATATATGTAATTAATGAGAATTAAATTTTATATCCTTAATAATTTGATTAAGATGGAGGCTAAATGCATTTAGTTACTATAATTTATGAGGAATAAATAATGTAATGAAATAAGGATGATTAGATTGTGTAAAGGATAAACCATCATGATGGTTATTATTATATAAAATACATATATATTTTTTGATTAAAAGGATTTATGTAATAGTGATAATTCATTATCTAATAAATAATTTCTTTGAAATATTTTTTGCTATTAGAGAATAAAATATAAATCTGATTTTGATCATTTATATACATTTTAATGAATCAAATAAGAAGAAGGAGATCTAGTGTTCCCTAGTATACACTTAATATGTAAGATAGAATACAATATACAAGTAGAATTTTTTTTATATTTGATTATTTAAAAGAAGAAGGGGAAAATAATGATTAATGAAGAATAGATCTATGAACACATATCCACACCAAATAAGAAAAAGTGGAACAATTAGTATCATATCAGGTTATTACTTTGAATAGAAGAATACGAATTTATGAAAATTATTGTTTATATAAACAAGAAATAGGGACATGATACTATAAAAGGGAAGAACAAGAATAATATTCACATAAATAATAAGATGAAAATATTTAATGGAGTTAGAATATATCATTATTTCCCATATATTAAAATTTTAAGTTAAGGGATGTACCTATATGTCAAAAGAGCATAGAAAGTTATTTTGGTACACAATCTACACTACTGAGATACAATAGTGTAGTTGTACCAGGTTTTACTAGTGTGTTGTTTGACTATGGGTTTTACCAAATCACACAAATGATTACCCTTCTCAAATTGAGAGGAGATCCATATTAATCATTTTATCTATTTTTTGTGTCTGTTTTGGTTATCATCTAAATGAAATAGAAACCGAGGATAAAGATATAGAACAATATAATAAATTATTCTTATCCAATGAATGTAGTTTGAAGGGAAAAAGTTAGAAATAAGAAAAATACTAAAATTAGACATATACTGATTTACTATCCTACCAATATCAATCTTATCCCCTTATTTCCCACACAAGCTTTACTACATATGGGATTTCCAAATTTGTACTCTAAATTTGATATTTTTCTCCTTATCTATCTGAATCGTAATTTAAAAAATTATAATAAAATGTTATTTTTGAGAGATTATTTCTGTCGTAGATCAGAATTGAGTTTCTAGAAATATGTTGTGAAATATGAAAAATAATTTGAATAGGAAGATGATTATGTTTTTGTAATTTTTATAATATAAATAAATTTCAGTTGCTCTAAGAAATAATGATAGTTTTAGCTTCAAAGAAGAAGAAATTTTAAATTGGTGTAACAAAAATGTTATGAATAATTATTGTACCTAAATGGGAATAAGGGATATAATTCTTGTTTAAAATTTCCTAACGATTTTTTAAACATAAGTGGAATTGATAAAATTGTAGTTTTTTTCCATCTTATTACGGGAGATGATGCATTGTTTTTCCAATAATCATGTTTCTACTATATATGGGATTTTTGAAATATTATATAATTAAATAACATTTAATGAGGGTGAGTATAATTTAATGTTGAATATTGAGATGAATAAGAACAGTTCGTGTGAAAATATATCGACACAATATTGATTCTTGAAAGTAAAGTGTGATGAAATTAAAGTTAGGTACTCTAAACTATTATAAGAGTGGCTCAAAAAAATATGATAGAAGGATCAGGCCACTAAATAATTTGAGGATATGACATATCCAATAGATTTAAATCTAAAATTGATGTTAAGAGTGTACAATTGGATATTATATCCATAATAATCAAGATGATTGAAAAATAAATTCAAGAAATAATAAAAATTGATGACGATGAAGTTGGAAAAATGAAAAGGTTTTATGATATATTGTGTGTGTTTAGGAGGAAAATATTATTCTCAATATGAAAAATTTGGAGCTTTTAATCTAATTAGAAAATCTAGAAGAAATAAAAAAAACCATTCATTAAAAAATATTTACGGATGAGGATCAAATTTTACTAATAATTATACGGTGGATTCTAATTTTATGAGACCTATATTATGTAAAAATAAAATCATGATATCATTTAATGATCTTCCGAAAGAAATATCATCGAATACAATGAAATCTTTATCTTCATTTCAGGAATATTATTAATCTATTCCCATCAAAAGTGAATATTTATAATAATTTATTGTGTAAATAAGAATCTGAAAAAATGTAGCATGCCCTACCACCATGTCTATCATGGATAGAATAAGATAAATAATAACTTGTAATCTATGAAGATCCTAATAGATGGTTATGAATTCCCAATTATTATATGATGATTTTTTAGAAAATTATGACAAAAAACATGAGATAAAATAAGATTAGGGTTCATTATAATATTATTGTTCTTATACATATTTTGGTATTATGCATTGGATTTTTGGTTAAATACATTAATGTATAAACAATGGATGAATCTCATTTCATGATGGAGAAACCAATATAAGAAGAAGAAACATTCATATATTAACTATAACTTTTATATATCAAATTGATTTTTTTTACCTAAATATATTTATTATGTTTGTAGAAGTGGTGGTAAAACAGGTGAAATATGTACATACCAATATTTATCAATGGTAAATGATAAGATAATCCCATATAAGATTGAGGAATAACACATGGGTAGACATATAATGAATTATTCAAATTATAATTTACCCATGTATTTTCAAATTGGTAGGAAGTCCTTGGGAAACATTTTTAATGCATGTAAAATAAAAATATTTTCTATGAATTATAGGAGGTGAGAAAATTCCAAATAGTCTAAGGGTATGAAAAATCATGATAATAAATATATAAAATCTAATAAATATAATAGTGTACCTGAAGACATTATTATAAATTTTCCAATAAATTTGATGAGAGTAAGAGAGTTGAAAGAATCACTAGAAAATGATATTAGAAAATGAAAATATTTCACATGAAGAAGGTTAATTTCATTTTAGGTTTTAAAAAATAACAAATATTGTGATTAATATTTCACCTGTTAAAGAATCAATAAATATGGGCATAATGTAAGAGGATATTTTACATAAAATTGAACAAAAGAATAATCTCTTAAGGGAAAAAATACTACTACTAGAGAATCATATGATTTGAAGGCTATAGAGAAAGACATAATTTCACATAATGATGTTAAAGGTGTGATGAGATCCAATATATAAAATGAAATATTAATTTTGAAAAATAGATTTGGAAGCCTAAGGAATGGAATAAATAAGGAATATTTTTTATGATAATTTAATCATTTTTTTCACCTCGAGTAGAAAGAAGATCCACCTTTTTCCCTTATATATTTTTTGTATCATATAAATAATTATAATTCATGGAATTTATATTGATGCATGTTATAATATTGAGAACCTAAGAATCATTGAGTGCTTCCATATCCTTGATAGAACAAGTGAATAATATACAATCTTGGTTTGATATTATATTTTATATAATGAAGAAAAGTTATTAATAATAACAGCTATGGATAATTTGAGGATGTTATAAATAATAGACAACCAATAGTTGAAGAAATTTTTTAGTGGTTTCTACATATTATAACAACTTGAAAATTATTATTGAGGAGTTTATCCATTATAAAGATATTGATATGTGTATACCTCAAGGGGGATTCATGTGAATATTTATAAATAAGATTTCTTAATAATTTGTATCGTGATAATATAAAATTTCTGGATAATGATTACTTGAAAATGTTATTTATTAGATATATATTCCTTATCTCCCATCCTTGATAAAATAATTATATTTGAAATCAATGGGGGATATAATTATTATTATCAATGGAATAAAAACGAAGGGATAGATAAGTTCTAAAGATGATGTCAAATCCACATTTTTATAATTTAATTCATTAAATAAATTTTTTTAAGTGCACAAAATACTTTAAGGTTCATATTTTAATATTATAATAGGTATCTATCAAACTTATGGTTTTTAATATCGTTGAAATGTTCATGAATACATGATTCTAAGTTATCATTTTATTTGGTATCATTATATTTTCATAGGGTTCATCTTTGTTGTGTAGATAAAAGCATATATTATTTTTCACCTTGCTTGAATCAAATCAATTTAGAGTGGAATTGTTGACGAGACAAAGATATATATTAATTTATTTTACTTTTCCTAAGTAAATTATTTTTCCTTCCAATAAGGGGGAGTGAGAAGTGAAATTACATGTTTATAAGGAAGAGGGGGAACACATATTGAAATATATTATCTATATGGGTATTTAACAACAAATTAAATGGGGGAGATTATTATATCGGATTTGTGAATATGTATTTTTTGTAAAAAATATGTCAATATGATGTGCATAATAATATTGTTGAAGTTTAATAGATCCCAAGAAGTTGTTTCCTTCATATCAAATAATCTTGGATGATTGTGTTGGAATATATTCCATCCATGTTGTTTTAGGATACTTAAACATTTACATGTATGATAATGAAGCCTTAGAGAAAAAATGATCCAATTTGTTATGATAAATTATTATAATGATGATGATTAAATGTTAAATGTCTTGGATGTTTCGTTATATATATAGTTGACTTTATTTACAATAGACATGGTCGAATTATGTTATTTTGAATTCAAAAGTTTTATACTATTCAATTTCAACAATGATGTAAATAAGAGAGTAAAATGTAAATTTTATAATGGTACCTACAACTAAATAAGGTAAAATCTATATTTTAATTCAATATGATGTGGTATATAAGCCTATAAATTTATCTATATAATGGTAACACATTGAGGTTTCTATATAGATATATTTAGAATTACACAGTTTGTGTAAGGGTATATAGTGACTTGTGTTAGGGTACAAAGCACTTTCTGAGGGTAATCAGGGGATTTATATAACGGTATGTAGGTTATTATAGGAGTTATGTACATGTACATGAGGCTGTGAAAGGGTAAATATAGGTGTTTTGTAAATTTATAATAGGGTTGGGAATGTTGCACAAGGGAAAAGGAATGCCAATGTATGGGTAACCCCACCCACATAAGGGTTCCAATGAGTTGTATAAGGATAAGTTAAAGTTATTTATTAATATAAAAGGATATCATGATAATCACAAATGTGTATAAAGAGGCTCCCATAAGAGAAACCCAACCGACATTAGAGTACCAATGAGTTTTGTAAGGGTGAACAGATACTTTTTATACCCATACAAGGGTATCTAGAGGATCATGTTGGGCTATATAGTGGGATGTGAAAGGATAATATGTGATACATATGAGATTTATAGAAACACATGTTTCCATATCATAGTATTTTTTTTAGAAAAAATTATGGTTATTGAGATAAATTTGTAACACCGTTATATTATATTGACTGGTAGTATAAAAAAATATAAATTCCTTGATTACTTTATTAACACATATCATCAAGTTTAAATGATCCTTTTTATACTAATAAAATATCATATGATAGTTATAATCTAAAAATATATGGTATAAAAATTTGTTATATGAAATCATTGGTTTTAAATTGGTTATAAATGAAAATAATAAATCATTTGAATTTAAAAAAGATATTCTTAGCAAAAAAAATTTAATGCATGCGTCAGTTTTTAGGTTATAATTAAATTGATAAATATTAGAGAATTGTATTAAGGAATTTTATATAATATATATTCAACAATTATTTTATCATTCATATAATGTTTTCACTATTCATTATATGAGAAAAATAACTAGTTTTATGCTTAAATTCCAATTTTTTTAAAAATCATTTTTAATTGTTTTTTACTCTCTAATTTAAAAATAATGTTTACCCAAATATAAATTGTATTGTGAAAATTTTATTCCATATTTGAAATTATTATGATAATATTTTTTAAATAGGTTGATATGAATGGAAACTATAATTAAATTTCGTGACCTGCTAAAGGGTAAAATTGGTAAAACAAGCTAAAAACAATGATGAAATGTATTAAAATTTCCCTAAAACTTTAATTTATACTCTTTGAATATTTTATCATTCCTATTTAAATAAATTCCATTAATTAATGATCATTGGGTTACTTTTTTCTTCAAATATGGCCTTTATAAAAAATTACAAAATTATTAAATTCAAAATGTCACTCTCTTGACTTCAATATCTCTCAAAGAATCTTCATAAGGATAAAAAGAGAAAAAAACGTTCATAAATGATTATTTCAAAGATAAATAAATTTTTTATCATTTTAATTTATATAACATTTTTATTAATTCAATAATTTCTTTAAATTTTTTCACAATGACAACATGATATTTATTCAGCTAATAGATAAATAAAATAAATGGTTTTAAAACTATTAAAAGTAAAAAAATTATATTGAATAGTTATATATTATTCATTTTATATGTAAATATTATATATCAAAGAAGATTTAATTTTTTATATATGAGTTCATTTTCTACCATGTTGTCTTTAATATAAATTGAAATTAATATTGTCCAAAATTACATTAATGATATTTTATAATAAATAATATTATATGAAATTATTTAAAAATCATAAAAATATTGAATGGGAACAATTAGTGTCATAAATTTCATAAAATTTAATCCATGTACCATTTTTAATATCTTTTCAATGTTTTAAGTAAAATTATAACCCTTTAATAATGGAATAGTTCTCACCATGGTTAAGGATAAATAGAGTTAAAAAATGAATGAATAAAAAAGTTATGTTTTAAAATGACATCGAAATATATCAAAATTTTCTTTTTTGAGAAAATTTAAAACAAATTCACTTTTGATTAAAATATATGTCCATTTAGAATCATTTTTCCTTTGAATTACAAAATTATATTTTAATCTTCTTACAATTTCAAAGGGTATCCTCTACCCCCATTATAAAAGAAAACTCTTTCTCTATTTTCAATAAACCTCATTAATCCTTATATCTAAACCAAAAAAATTATTTTTATCTTATATAAATCATTATATAAGTTATATAGGTTCTATTATTCCCAAAATTTCAATAATAAGACTATCAATTGAATATCTAATGGATGTTTAATGAAGAATAAGTAATCATCATTACCGACACGTTCAAATTTATTTCTTCCTATAATTCCATTAAATATATTTTATCTATATTATATTAATAAAATCTTGTATCATGAATAAAATTTAATTTTATTATGATTATTGTGAATCCATTTTCAATATAGTTTCCATCCTTTATAAATTGAATAAATCACTCGTGCATACATACAACAAATAGTCTCCATAAGGAGGGGTAAATCAATTTCAAAATCCTTATTTCATGGATTTTTATTACGTTGAGTTTAATTTTTAATTATTATATTTATTAAATAATTATTATTTTTTTAATCTTAATCTCTTATCTTCCATATCACCTTATAATATTTGTGAAGATATTAACATCACTCATGTTTTTGTCGGGATTATAACCTCCATGAAGCAAAGTGATAATTTTCTTTTTTGTTTTACATTGATTATATTAAGGGAAGAATTGAATAATTTATATCCAATATATGATATAATAAAAAGTTATTTAAAATTAAATTTTTAGTTTTATTTCTTTAAATTTATCCAATAAAAAGTGAAGACAACATTCATGAGTACGTAAGACCTTCCTTTCTATGAATTATGTAATTAATTTTTCTATGTATTACATTTGTTCTCATAGATGAAGAAGAATAAACGGAAGAAAAATGATGAATAAATATTTGTAATCTTATCAAAATAGAATAATAATAAAACATAGAAGTTGAAAACCATTTGTAACTATGAATAGAAGACAAAGATGTTGTGCGTATTGTTTTCTATACAAACAAGAAAGATGGACTTGAAACACTAAAAGAAATGAAGAAGAAGAATAAGAAACACATAAAAAACAAAATTATAAGGTAGAGTAAAAATATCTTATTATTTCCCATATATTAAATTATAAAGTTACCAGATGTACTTGACTCTAGGATGCACCAAACAACTATGTGCGAGACACAATATACACTATTTTGGTATAATATTGTTATAGTTACTATGTTTTACTAGTGGGATTTGTAGCGATGGGTTTTACGAAATCCCACAATGGAATAAACTTCTGAAAATGAGAGTTGAACGTTTTAAATCACCATGACTCACATGTGTGTTTGTGTATGTTTGGTTATTCATAAAAAGGATAATATAAGTGAGTAGAATTAGAGAGGAACTACATAATTAATTCACCATAATTTTGGAAATAATATTAATAGAAATAGGAATAAAAATGTAAAAAAATAAAATGGACCTATACTTATTCACCCCCTCTCAATATCAATCATATCCCTCCTTGGTAGCAAAGTTCCCCCTTTTTAAAATCTCAATAAACACTTCATGAACTAAAAATTTGTTGATAATTCTACATGAAAACTATATAATGACATTATTATTGGTATTTCAATAATATATAAATGATTAAACTATGTAAATACCTCTATTTATTTAAATATAACATAATCAGTCTCAATCATAAGAAAAAATTCAATTATTTAAATTAAAAAATTAAATCATTTACATTTATATATATATATTGGTCAACTGTTCAGATTATAGTAAAAAAATTAATCCAAAATAAAACAAATAGATAATTTTAAAAATAATAATCCTAGAAATATTCAAAAAGACTCATTGATGTTCAAAACTCATAAGAGAGGTATGTGTGGGTCCCAAATTCTTACATACACATGGTTAAAAATGATGAATCTCCCAATCTACCATGATTACTTCTCTCACAATATCGTATGTTTACCACTCATTATTGCTCAATAGCTTTTGACAGTCCTCTTTTATCCTTATGTTGGGTATAAATTTTAAATTCCCAAGTAGAAATTATAGAAATTCCATCTATATAGTATATTTGAAGTCACACATAAGGAACCTTCATGCATGAATAATAATTCATTGATCATTATTTAGGAAAAAAACGTAGTAATTGGTCATTATTGAAAATTATGATAAAATATTTTCATAATATATTCCTATGGGAACCCATCATTTAATTATATATTCAAACACCTCTAGGGTCATTTACAATTAATATATCTTATTTTAATTTTCAAAATCATCTGATATAGATCTATATACTATTTTTGTCTTTTCTGGAACACCACATTTTTTATGTAATAGGTACCTCTAATTTGGAAGTAGCACTCAAATTCATTAAAAATCATTCACAAAATAGCTCAATTTATTAGAGAGTTACTAATATTTTTCTATTATTGTATTCATCTCATTTTTATCTTGACTAATCGTACATGTTGTATCACTTTTTAATCTTTGGTTTTAAAAAAATTTTAAAATTATTTGTGATAAAATATGTTATAATTTCAAAAACATTATAAATTATTATATACCCCATATGTGAAGAATACTAACAAATGTATGAAAATGAATATAATAGGTGATATGCGATATAATTCTTGACTAATATTCCTAGGTGTTATGATATATAATAATTTTTCAAATGCATAAGTTGATTAATTTCATAGATGATATGTAATATGAAAGGATACAAAAATGTTTGTTTGAAGTGATATTTAAGAAGAAATCTCAATACATAAGAGGTTTGAATAGGTTATATTTTTAGTTCCATTCATATGTAATATGTATGTATAGTATTTATGATGTTTCAAGAGGATATGTATGTTTCAACCCTACTCATCATCATACACATACACCCATAGCTTCTAACATATGTTATCTATAAACTATGTCTTTCATTTACTTATGAAGATTATCATATATATGAGGAATATCATAAACATGAACCAATACATAGATAAATTTATTACCATTCTAGTTCAAGTTGAATCTTTACCAATAATTTGACGAAAAATTCAATAAAATAAACGATAGCTCAAACAATTCTAGAAATAAAAAAAGACATAGAAATCAAGAAATAAATACCTAATAAAAATAAATAAAAAACCCCTAAAAATATTAAATTTATGTTATAATTGTAAAATTTTGGGGAATGATTTTTTGAAATGAAAAAAAAACATTCATAGAAATATGATCTCTATCATTTAATCAACACTTAAGATATTGAATCTAAAACTAGTAACATTCAAAAATATTACCAACGTAAATTCAAAATATAGTTCAATGAGAGTCAAAAAATTACAAATGTTAGAACCAAAATATTTCAACCTTCATTTATGGGAATACTTTCATAATACATATAACATACATTTAATAAATTCCAAATTCATTCTTCATCCCATGCACATAATAAGATACCATTCTAGAGTAATATTTCTCATAAATAAATTATTTTTAATAAGGATTTTATTATATAATGACATGTAAGAGGTAAAATAACCTATATGAATAACTAAATAGCCATAAAATTGAATTAAGGATTTGGGAAAATCATGATTGATTCCCAAGATTGATTATTGGTTAAGGTTTAATGTTTTTTAAATGATAAAAATTGTAATGAAAAATAATGAGATTTGGAATTTTTAATGAAAAATGCAGGAGTCTAGTTTTATACTCAACAATTTAATTATAAAAATTATTCAAGTAATTAAATATTTCTCAACGTCTTGAAAATTATTATATGTAGATCGGGCATTAGTACTTAAGATGAAAAATTCATCTTCACTAAATTTCTTTTAACAACTTTATTCATTTTTTATATTTGGATTTATTTTAATTGATGTAGGGGGAGAATTGAATATAAAATAGTTGTGTAAAATTCCATACTGATATTTTTAATTATAAAAATCCTTTAAAACATCAAAAATAATATATTTATTCATTTTTATTGATCATGTTAAACAATATCTTCTCGTCATAATTTATTTTCTAGAATTATGCTCTAAAATAATTTAGTCAATGAATCTTTAAAAGAGTTTTATATCATTATATATTCATCCTAATAAAATCCAAAATGGTATAACAAAATAAGATATCCCCTGCACACACACACACATGAGTTCAACTAGAATTATGCAATATACATGTACAACATGATGTGTTAGAATTTAATGTTTGTTTGGTGGATTTAAAACTTGGATACTCATAGATAATAATATATCACAAGGCATAAAGTTAAATATTACGGAATAATAAATGTGTATTTGTTAAAATGAGTTTCTAACAAAAATTCTTTGATTATCGTCAGCACAATTACCATAAATCTACAATGATTGGATAAAAACACAACATAATCTAGTAAAATAAAGATTCTTTTTGTTTACACAGGATGTGATGTTATCTTGAAGAAGGTATAAAATTGATTTAAAATCTTTATATTTAAGTGAATTTAAAATTTGTACAGTGGATCACGGATTGGGATTTAAAATTCAAGGGTAATTTCCTGAGATTCTTAAAAAGTTGATTCTTAAATAGTGTAATTTTTAAAATAAAATAAAATTTTGTTCCATAAAAAAATTAGTTCAAAAAATGAATAAAGTTCCAAATTTCTAAAAATGAAATGAAGTTAATCTCATAAGTTTCACAGAACTGCAAAAAATAAAATAATTAAATAAATATTATACAAAAATAGGAAAACATACTGAAATTATTGGAAAAGAATAAAATAAAAAATCCAAATATAGAAAATAATTCCCCAAAATATATTACATAATGATGATATTTTGAAATATCTTATATGGGAAATAATAATTTTGAATTATTGATAGAACAAAAACATGTTTGAATGGAAGATATAACGAGTCTTAAGTTGAATTTTAATATTTTTTGTGTTGTTTTTAAATTTTTTTATTGAAAACGATCATTTTTTAAATGTTTTTTAAATCAGATCCATTTTGTTAAAGAAATTATGTTGTAGATTTTGTTTTTTAGTCCAGACAAGAAAAAGTGTTTTCCCATTATTCTGGTGAAGATAAAATTAGAATGACAGGAATTTTTAAGCATCATATCCACAGGCCAGAAGGTTCCCTGGAGATCTCAATGCTCTTTACATTATGAAAAATCTCATGATAATATCATAGTATGAAATGAAAATTTTATGATTTTTATTCATTTATTATTATATGGAGAAGCACTATATGTATATGTTTTCACACAACATTAAGTATGAATTTTCTGAGGATCGAGGAATTTCAATGTTGCTGATCAGATGATGCATTTGATGAATTGGTTGTCAAATATTCTATTATAATGTCTAAGATAGAATGAAAGAATTTTTTTTATAAAATAATCAGATTTATATCATCATATTGAAATATAAATAGTTTTTTTGACATAGTTTTATCAAGGTAGAGATTTAGACATAGATTATTGAAAAAATTATATGGATTTTTGTTCAATGATTTTGTTTCATGACATAGATTTGAAAAAAAATTTATCCAAATAAATAAACTAAAATATATTAGTCAGTGTAAATTTTTTTAATATTGATAATATAAAACCATAAAAATTTTATAAAACCTTTCGGATATAATTTTTAGATAATTCTATTTATGGAATTTATGAGATTTTTTAAGTCACCGATTTTGTGAAAATATTAAGAAAATAAAAATTTTGTTTTTTAGTCAAGATAATTTGGAATGAATTTTTACTGGATAAATAATGTATGTATTTTTTTAGAATATGGTAAGATATAATCATCAGTTCCAAAAATAATTTTCTAAAATAAATCTTATGAAAATTAATTTTTGATGATGATTGATGTTGTATAAACAGATGGAAGATGTTCATGTGGAGATGTAGGAATATGTGAGTAATGTTCATGTTGTAAATTAGAAATATTTTTTTGACATAAAATGGGAACATTATAAATGAAAAAGAATTTGGATTAACCTTAATAGTATAATTTTTTTTTCTACAAGACAGTTAGTGCACGCAACTAAAGTCTTGAAAAGTTTTAACAATGTAGTTTGTCATACTTACTTGAGTTAAAGTATTATAAAAACCCATTATTCTTTTTATTTGATGATAAATAATGAATTAGAGAATAAAATAATTTATTTTAAAATAGGATAAATTTTATTTTATAGAATATGAAACATTCAGATAGAGTCTTCTGGAAAGGGATGTTTTCAAAAAAAATATAAACAAAACTCTTAAAAAACATTGATATTTTTTAAAAATAAACGAACATGATAAAATTATAATCATTGAATATTTTTAGATATTAGGATAAGAATCCAGAAATATCAATAAGGGTAGGGAATATTTTAGAATAATATCACTAAGATCCATATTATAATTAAATATATATTTATTAATTTTAGTGAGTGGGAATGTTTTTTTGTTTCCCACCATTATTATTCTAAATGTAGCAATTAATAGAGGTGAAATGTACAATGGTACTACTGTGAGATACAGTTCACTAAAGAAATTCAATAAACTAGATGAATTTTTTAGAGTTGAGTTTCCAACTGATGTTGGGTTTTTTTGTTGAACATGAGTTATAAATAGAGTTTTTTAATTATTTGAATTTGATAGAGTTTACTTCGGGTAACAGAAATTATAAAAACAATAGATTATCCATTTAGAATTTTAATACGGTGAAAATGTTTTAAATTTTTCTGGAAAATAGGTTTTATAGTATGAATAGTTTATGAAATAATTTTTCAGTTGGAGGCCACCAGACATAATCACACAATATGGGTATTTTTATATGGTGGAAACAAATAGTGGTTGTAATAGATGTAGTTTTCTAGATGGAACTCTGTAGATATGTTTGAATAATGTTCCATATTTTATGGTGGCCTAAATTTTATGAGAATTTTTGTAAACTAATGTGATTCAATATATTTTATCCTATCAAGAAATAAGAGGTGTCTAATAGGATTTAAAACAAAAAATTTATTCATATCATGATAATAGTAGCATTTTATGAACTATTTGAGTATATAAGTTCTCGAACTGATACATGACCTTATAAATATTTTATATATTAATTATTTATTAATTTTTCATGCTTGTGATTTAACAAAATTGTAATTAGAAAAAAATTAACATCTGGTAGGATTTAATATTCTTAAGGATGATTTGTATAAAAAATATATCAACTTATTCACCCATTGTATACTAAATTTTTCTATGATCCTATGAAAATTTAATGTGGCATTAGTGGGGGTTAACTTATCAAATCATTATCATAGAAAATCTCATGTCAATATATTGTAGAGGTATTACAATATAAGATAGAAAATTTTATTATGTTTTGAAAATTTGAATGAAACCATATATTCAATATAATTGATTCGAGGTTATATATATTGTAACTATTGGGATTCCACCAATTATTAAATATTCCCCCAGAAACATTACAAACAAGAGAAACATTGATGTTGAGAGAAACTACTGAAATTATAATATTATGTATCTATCATTAAATGATTACATGATTGGGATGGTTACCAAAAAATTAAATTCAATGTGGTACAGAATAAAAATTATTTTTTAATTGAATAATATTGTGAAGAAAACAAAGTAATAAATTTGGTGTAGAATGTTTGAAGACATAAGAAATTTAGATGAAGAAACTATTGATGATTACATCACCAAATTGAACGATGTTATATAAAACATAAACAGATTTAGAGACGTATTGAATTATACTATAATTATTAAAAATATATATGAGTAACTTTATGGATGGGTGGGATTCTAGAATATATGGTTTAGAAGATAAATAAGATTTATCACTTCATGATTTCCATAATTTTCATTTTTCCTATGAAATTATAAATTCTCCAACATTTAAATATATGATCAAAGATGAAATTTATTATCAAGATATGAGAATGATTAAAATTCATGATGTTGAATATTTCGATATTTTAAAAAAAATAAGTAATGTGACATGTTTAATGAAAAGTAATGTCACTTATCTCTATGAATTATTCAATGTGAAGAGTAATGTATATATGCTAAATTCTTTTCCAATATATTATATTTGGTGGAACTAAGAACTTCCCTATGAATTTAATAAAAATTAGTGTTACAAAAATTAAGATTATCTTAAACAAAATACTCAAAGGAATAGTCCAAACAAAACATTTATAGATGAAAAAAAGTACACTTCTGAAAAGAAAATGTTCATTGGAAATATAGAAATCATACTGATTAAGTTAGTCCAATATGGATTATATGATATTTTTTCAATAATAGATGAATGTTTTGAAATAGTCAAGTAATTCTTTCAAAATTTTTATAATAAGGATGATTCGTCAAATAGTAAAGAAGAAGAAGGTAGTGGTGAAGAATCATACAAAGAGTATAATATTATATCAGAAATTTTAGAATTTCATTAGAAAAACCAAAACTCCCTTAAATGAAATTTTAATATTGAATAAAGAAGGTGGAATATTAATTAAAGTATGAAATTATTTACTTATAGAGGATCTAGAGTTAATCCAAGAATTCTTAAACATCAAACTCGGAATTGTATAATATGGAAAGATGAATGAGGAGTTTAATAATAAGATGATGGTTAAGGAATATTGAGTGATAAATCATAATAAAATCGTCTTGGAATTGAAATTACCTTAAATTTTTAATAAAAATCATATCAAGGCTTTATGAGATAAATATGAATCATCTAATCCCAGACACAAAACTGGTTCCAAAAATTTGGTGAAATATTCACCCACAAAATGTTAAACATCATCTATTTTTTACTAAAGTTTCTATTGTTTTGATTTTTTTGGAATACATGTGTTGACTGGGTTTGTGATAAAAATACCATGTCCAGAAATTTTGGAAATTACATATATATTAAACATATTTCATACCTACAAAACTAATAATATAATAATTTTTTAATCCCGAAAAAAATTATATATAGAAAAAAATATTTCTAGAGAAAAAAATATTTTATAATCATTGATAGTGTTGTGGAATTTATGTTTTGATAACATATATCTATTTGAATTACATGTGAATTTTTAGAGAGAGGTATGAACAAAGGGGAAGTAATAATGGTAAAAAAATCAGTAACATTCTTAATTTATATGATATAATAAATGTGAAATGTCAAGACGTTAGAAAACATCAAAAAACAAATACTGGCCAGATGATGATTCTGGAATATTTGATTAGGATGGACATATTAGTGAATCATGAACGAAAAATATTCTTAGGAATATGTTAGAATGACTAAAAATAAAACAATGAAGAAAACATTAAAGGTATTGAAGTATTTATTTTATTGATAAAACACTCCAAGAAATATAATTAGAATAAACCAAGAATTATTCATAGGGGTTAATCTACACACATTATGGGAGATATAAAAATAATAAAAAAAGTTGAAAATTTTTATGAATAAGAAGTTACATTATGAGTTGTTAGTTTTTTTAAAATAAGAGTAGCAGGAACCACTAATATAGAACCACAAAAACTAATATATATTAAATTTCTATTTTATTAAATACTAAAGAAAAAAATTCATATTAAAAGACAAATTTATTATGTTAGAAGAGATGTGATCTTTAAAAAAATTTATTACATCATCAGAAGTGTGAAAGATAGAAAACATGTTATAGTATGAGATACATCATTGAAATTATCATTCAAATTGGATACCTTTATAACTCATGTAACTTGACTGATGAAGAAGAAAGCATGTGATGAAATCATAGACATTGGCATATTGGGTAAAAAATATTTTAGAAAAATTATAAAGTTGATTCTTTAGAAAGTCATCTAATATTTAAATGACGATAATTTGATGCTTATATAAATTTTTTGAGAGGTAATATGGTTAGTTAAATCCAAAAGAACTATGAAATTAAATCTACATGGCCAGTTGAGCTTATTAACTTAGGTATTTATGGACTAATGAGAAATAATTAAAAAGATTATATTTTTAATTTATTAGATTTATTAATGATTTCAACTTTATGAATAACATAATGTTTATAAAACATAAATTAGACACTAAACAAATTTTCAGATCTCTCAAAAGAGATGTTGATATAAAAATTAGGGTTTATATTAAAATGTTAGTAACAAATAATTATTTTTAATTTACAATAAAATCATTTTAATATTTCTAAAGATGATTAGAATAAAAAAATCAATACACTACATAATGAAGACCTCAAAAAATAGAGAACCAGAAATAAAAAAATATTAGTGAAAATTAGAATATGTATTCTTGGAAGGTAAAAAAGTATCAATATACTACTATATATAATTTATAATTACTTTTATACATGTAACAATTTATTTTCTATGATTTTTTAATACAAAAATACTTTTTCCAAAAAGTAGTATAATGAAAAAGAACATTCATTGAAATATTTCAAGGTTTTTGATGTTCTATTTTTACCAAAACTAAAATATATAGATATTTTGAGATTTTATGAAATATATTAGGACGGGACAATCATGGTATATTCTCCCAATGAAAGAAAATACAAATGTTTTAAAAAACCTCGTAAAATGTTATTGGTTTCTTATGATATGAATGTTATAAAAAATAAATATTCCTTAACATAGGATGTTTAGAATGTTAAGGAAGATAAAATAAATATATCCATTTAATGTGAAAGTGGGAGAAAATAGATATATCATGACCTATTAGAATATTGTGATGAAGAAACTGAATATGTAACATAACCTGAAAATTTCAAACACTATAAAAATATGTTGAAATGAAAAATAAACATGGAAATTGGAAAGCTCCAATTTAGAATAGAATACGGTTGAGATTAGAAAATAAAAAACACTCATTTCATTGATTAAAATGGAGTTAGTTTCTGAATTAGGTAAACTCATATAATTTGTTATATCAATGAATAAATTGTTAGATAAAATTGAAATATATATATGTTATACCTTTCTCTAATACTAGTAGATAAAAATTTTATTTATATATGAAGGGTGTAAAAAACATATTTAACAAAAAATGATAATATTCATAATGAAAATAAAGACTTTTTTGTTAATTTTATGAAAAGGGGGAAGGTATTGAAATTTAAAAAAAATCTCCATAGTTTCAATATAATGAACCATCATAATGTTCATATAATTGACAACAAATCGATGATGAAAAATTAATTAAAAAGATGTATAGTAATATTTCATGAATATGGATATTGAAGAAGTAGTTCACATTGAGAAAAAATACTGGTTTTATAATTGATTATTATGAATGAATGGTTTCTAATTTTAATAATTCCATATGTGGGTCAAACCACACTCTACATTCCTGGTACTCTAAACACTATTGTTTTCTGAAAAATCTGAAATGTTTTATGTTAAATTAGGATAATAAATTACTATATAAGTGGACTCATAAACTGTTAATTTAATTTTTTTTGGAAAATATGATTTTTTTTGGGATATAAAAAATTATTTAAAATTGTTTTATAAATTAATGAAGATATATTTTGAGATATCTATGTCATAATAACAAACTTTCATTCTAGGATAACATGTTCTTCAAAATGAAAATTATATTATCCAATAAAATGAAAAGTATGACATAGATGTTTTATAAAATTAATTCATGACACATTCTAATTTAGTTTATACTATTATTTCATTGACATAAGATTTTAGTAAATATGAAATTGAAAAAGTGTAAACCAATACTATTTTATGAAGTAGATTGAAATTTTTCGTTACCCAAAAGTCTCATGATATGATATTTTTTATGTTGTGAATTTGTGTGATCAAAATCTGAGTGATCTGAAATAATCTCATATTTTAAAAGGAATGGTAACTGTAAGATATTTTAAGGTAAGAACTTCATATCAATTGATATTCTAATGAAATTGTGATATGAACATCCATTGTTATAATGGTGCAGATTGTGATATATATTTAAATGATTGAAAATAAAATTATGGAGGACCATTTTACTTTGGATAATTTTGTGAGTTTACACAATATTAAATTGAGTTTAGTGACTTTGGGAATATAATAATTATAATACACTATAGCTACCCACACATGTAATACAATTTTGTGTACGAATATTCAACTAAAATATTTTGATAGAATAAATTTCCAAATAATTAGAGATACTTTGTGATAATGAAAGTTCAATTGATCATAATAAAAATATTTTACATCATTTTAGATAAAATAAAATTAATATAAAGTACCGCTTTATAAATTATAATGAGTCAAGTGTAAAAGTTTTTATAAAATAAATTTCAATAAAATATCATATTGATGGAAATTTTATGAAATATATGCTAAGAGAGAAATTTAAAAAATTGATGAGGCAACTTCAAGGTCATTTTCAAACAAAATAATTTCTAAAAATCTTCAAGATACACCCCATAATTCATTATATTATGATGATAAAATGGGAGAGAATGTAACAAAATTTAGAGATGTAATTAAAATTTCATCATTAATAAATCTCAAGATTTTTTCATCATAAAATGGTACCAATGAACAAAAACGGGAAGATTGTAAATTTTTATTTTCTAATAATATAAAATTTTATTTTTAGGGGTATTTTATCTTAACATGGAAACAAATTTTATTTCCAATATGGGATGTAATTCATTCTAAAACATTATTTTATCTAGTTGTGTTGTGTCATGAATTTTATTTAAGAATGAATCAATTTTGGTAAATGTTGAATAACGTGAGTCATAAACAATGGAGCTGTGATTCATTATGAGTGGTAAAAATGATGGGTGTTAACTAATGTTAAAAAATGATGTCAAAAATAGAAAAAGGGAAACTACTGATCCTTTATAATGTTTTTACAATTTTTTCTGTTAAAAACTATTTTTTTGTTCAATTGGTTTTTTGAATCAGGTTAATGTTACTAAATGAATTTGTTGTAATGTTTCACATAGTCATGTGGAAGAATGTTTTTAACAAAGCTACTATAGTAAGAATATTATTAATATTATAATGTCCTTATCATTCAATCCATAATTTAAACATTTCTATGTTTGTCAAAAATTTACATAGATCATTAAAAATCTCATGATATACCATTTTGTTAAAAATGGTATTTTACTTTTTATAGATATATATTATCAGGTAGAGAAGCACTAAATTAATATGTTTTTAGAAAAAAAATACAATGAATATGTAGATGTTTGAAAAATCTCAATCTTGTTGATCAGATAATCCATTAGGAGAACCAATATTGGAAGATTTCATTAGAATATTTGTGTTTTTATGGTGGAAATTTTATTCTAAGGAATCAATAAAAAATCGTTAGATAGATTCAAACAAGGTGTTTCAAATATATTTTTCTGAACACATATCTTTATATTGTAATTACCTGATTAGAAAACCTTATATGGTGTTCTTTTCAAAGTATAACATTATAGATATGAATATTCAGAAACATTTATCTAGAGAGGGAAAATGAAATAAATCTAGTTGTAACACCTGAAGACAATATCATGTTTTAATTTTAGAATAAATTTATTTTTTTCTATCTTTCTTTATACACAACACCATGTTAAGATTATGATATACAAAACAAAAGATTACCTTGGATGCAAGGCCGCGTTTTACATCTATTTAATAGTACTTTTTTTAAATATAAAATATGTCGCTTTGATAATTTTTATTTCCCTAAATAAAATTTGTTTTATATATTTTCAATATAAAAAATATATTTGGGTTAAATATGATTTGTATGAGAAGTCTCATATTTAATTAATATTGACAAATACCTCAAATTAGTTAAAAGTGACATTATTGTATTAATTATTGTTTATAACAGGTATTTTAATTTTTTTTGAAGAAACTGTAGATCAATTATACATATATTATCCCAATGTAAGTCATTAGGAACATTTATATTACTAAATTGGATATAAAACATATTGAGATTTTGAATGTTTTTACTTTCAAAACCCGTTTGATCACCATGTTTGTGAGATAAGTGTTAAATGTTTTTCCCACTTCAATGATTTGAATTTTTAAAAACTGAAATACATGGTTGAAATAATTATAATATTTGTTGTCTAACAATATCAACTTAATTTTTGAGAAAAACTATTGGTGAATGCGATTAAAATTAATTACGGAGATTAAAGTAAAATTAAGCATAAAAATAACAAAACCATAATCATAATGGCCAAAATGAAATGGAAACATGCCAAAAAATTTTGAATGCCAATAGTTCTACCATGTCCCCAATCATTTTTAATTTCCTAGGTTATTTGGATATTATAAAATGGAATTGGCCTTTATAAAATGATAATTATTGGAAAAAGACAAAAAGGAACTTTTCTAACCTTTAACATTTATGAAACATTGAGATATGATCAAAAAATAGAATTTTAGGTCATACATATCCTTTTAAAGATAAATGGGATAATGATATATAATTAAATTTTCTTTAATTTTTTATGATGAGTTAGTTATAAAAACATCTTAGGAAACACCAACATAATGATTATTTAGTTAATAATCATTTAAAATAAATGATACTATAAATATAAAAATAGAATAAGATTTATCAATTTATGGTATTTAATTATATTTTAGATGAATATATAATGTTACACATATTTAAAATTATTATAATTTAATTTCAATATTATTTTCATATTCTAAAAATAAAATAAAATAAATTATAACAAAATTAACATTATTGTTGTTTTAATGTAAATGAATTTTTATTAAATTATTTAAATTTATTAAAAATTATATATTCTAAAATTTTATTATTATGTGCATAAAAATATTAAATATAGTTTAATAAAGATACAATTTATCTTTTATAATAAACATGTTGAAACTTATACTATTAAAATATTGTTAACACGATCCAGGTTTAAGAAATGTTTTAACACACCACATATGCTCATTTTAATATTAATTTACAAAAATCACACTATCCTTATATTATAAATTTGTTATTATATTAATAAATAGCTGGATTTGTATAATGAATCACAATTTATTTTTGTAATAATGAGTACATTATTTTGGCTATAAAATTATATGATTCATTAAAAACCAAATTATAATATTGGGGAATGTTATATCCAAAAGAACCACATTATTAAAATGAACATATTTTTGTATGGTATATTTTTTTATCAACCATTGTTCCCATTTAACCATCTACCTTACAATTTTAGAGACATATTTAGTAAGGTATACCTCCCATTAAGAAATAACTTTTGGTATTTACTAGATTTCCACTTCCCCTAATAAAAGGAAGTTGTATATCCAACATTATCACACCGATAAATACACTTGGGATTGAAATAGATTTAACATTATAGATCATCAACATCCTTAACCTTATCCTAGAAACATCACCATGGTCTGAAATCAATCCAAGGAATCAATTTTCTTCAAACCAGAAGGAGTTACTCGATTAAGATGTAACATCATTCCTAAATCTCTTTTGTTTAAATTTTATTAACCACCCCCTTAACTATTCATATTCAATGATTATATAAAAAACCATTATCCTAAATAAACTAGGATATTTTTATTATAAGGTTAATACTTTCACTTATAGACACTCCAATTTAATTGGTAACAAACATACTATTTTCTTGTATAATATACTACTGACTCATAGAACGATGAATGTTTGTTCTCTCATTACCACCTCTCATGGTGGTAATTATGATGGAAAATATGTTTATATATGTTTATATATGAAATATATTTTGTATTTATTTTTATGCATTTCTTTAATAACACATATCCATATACTTTCCATTTTTTAAATATGATATCATTTTTTGTGGAAGTATGGACTACCTCCCCCTAAAAGCGATGTGATTCGTTCACACTATACAAGGAATGTATAAAAGATTTTTTTAATTAAGCATATGTGACATGAAACCTCTATACTATATTCATGAAATTTTTAAATTCATGAAATTCTAATATATATCATTTTCATTATTACCCTTTGACACACATAAAATGTGATAACGCATTTCATGGATGTGTGGAATACATCCTCTTTTGAAATGACTTTACAGTAGTTTTAATGTTCAGAAAATGAAATTTTTTATACCCAGAATGTTTCAAATCGTCTTCTGAAATGCCATGATGGTAAGGGATCCTTATAACTAGAAACACATGGAATTTAATAATCTAGACTTAAAATTATTTATAATTCAGTTATTATCATTATTTTTCAATGTTATATTATGTTGACATATCTATAAATTAATTTATTTTTAATTTTATTGATTGATGACATGTATTTCAGTTTCATACCTTGAAATATTGTTATTTCCTTATCTATTTATTTATGTGGAAAGTGTTGTAATTTATTTACCTTTCCAATTGAATTTATTCACACTGATGCATTACTACTTCCACATTACATACCCTTACTGAGCATTTGAGATGACCCTTATTATGTTTTCTTTACCTTGGTTATGATTAATAAACTTTTGAATATGATTCAAAAGATATGGTTTATTTAATTTTATTATGTATCATGTTTTATTTAATATTTCCCAATGTATCATTGGTATCATGTCTTTAATATAATTTTTAAATACTTCTAAACTGATCATTCCATCAGGATTTGATAACATATAATCATGCCAATGTAATAGTAGTAGATACTGGCTCTATAATTTTAGGGTTGGGTCGCTACATTAGTAGTGTGAATTTGATGATTTTTGATATAGTACAACCTTTATGAACTAATAGAACCATCGAGGAAGAAATTTCTAATGATGATTTTTTGTGGAAAGTCTATATCTATTTATGTTGTGTAGATTATGTAATATGAGATAAAATAAAAATGATGTTTTCTATTCAGACTAATAAGGTCAGATTTTTTAACTGATAAATAATTAATATTTTGTTTCAGAAAATAATGATGGGTCATTTATAGTTACATACATAATGTACTATACATACACTTCGTGGAAAATATTCCTAAATAAGTTGAAAGATTTATAAACAGATGAAAGATATTTAGGTTGATATTTCAAAAGAATTTAGTAATTTTTATGTTTGTAATTTGACATATTTTCCATAAATATAATAAAAAATATAGTAGAATAGAAAATTTCACCAAAAAAAGAAAATAGTAGAAATTATTATGTTTCTATAAGATAATAATTATTGTAAACTGATGTATTTAAAAGTTCCTACAATTTAATCAACCATATTTAGTTGGATTAATGTAACAAATATAAAAATATGTTATTAATTCGATTGTAATTTGTGTACTGATGAAGAAAATACTATTTTCCTACAATTTTATCATGAGTACCAGAAAAAATAAATCATTTTTAAAATGTATTTTGAAATGATATGTTCTCAAGAAATTTTATTTGGATATAAAACATATATAACATTTTAATGTTCAAAAAACTAAAGAAAACTATGAAAGTTTTTGTCTCAAAAGAATTTGAGTTTTGTTGTGAAGATTCTTTATAACTCTATAAGAGTTGTGAATAGTCCAAAATCACCTCAAGGAGATTCAAATGAGTATAAACTTTGTATTTTGTAATTTTAGTGAGGGTGAAAGGAAATTTGGTGTCCTGCATCAAATATTCATGGGAACTTATAAATAGAGGTGAAAATTAAAATTTTACTATTGTAGGAGACTATACATAAGAAACAAATATGACATACATGAAGAATTATGTTATATTTTATTTTCCAACATCATTTTAGTTTCATGTTGAAGAATAGTTCTAGATAGAATGTTTTTTCAGAAGAATAATACGAATGTTACATTATTTACAAGACTCAGTACAATGAAGAATGTATCCTTGCCTAAATTTTTAAAATATTAGAGTTTTTACTCAAGAAAATTTCATATTTTTTATAGGCATAATTTTAATAAAGGCATGTCCAATAGATGCCATCAGATGTAGTCACAACAGAAATATATTACCAGATTTTGGAAATAAACATAAGTAGTATGAGATAGAGCTTTATAGATGAACCATTGTAGACAGTATTGAAAGAATTATAATCAATTCTTGTGGGTTAAATTTGGTGTGTGAATATCTTAAATTGATGGTTGTCAGTATAATATTTCCCATCATGAGGTAGAATGTGTTTATCATGTGTTAAGATAGTATTTTTTACTAACTTATTGTTAATGGTGAATTTCTATGGACCTATGGTGGTGTTTATTGAAGGAATTAATTTTCTAAAAATGAGGATTAACCTTATAAATCATGTTTTCCTAGAATTTTTTATTAACTTTTCAAACATGTTATATTTATAAAAGATTTTAATTAAATAAATATAAAATGTTTCTAGGATCATGTGTCTTAAATATAATTTTTTTTAAAGATGAAAACTAATTTAACCCCCACCACTTCTAAGTTACTATATTATACTTAGAAAAATTAGTATTTTATAGATTAAAGTTTAATATTCTCCCATAACATACTATTAAATTTATGTTTCTTGTGAATGTTTGAACATTTTATTTACAAATAATTAGGTATTGCTGGATATTCAACATTTGTTATTGATTTTATACAAAATATAAATTTTATTCCATAAGAATTTTGTTTTCATACATTATCATCTATGAATCAAATAATATTTTAGGTGTTTTGATGCATGTTGAAGAATTATTAGGTTTCATTACTAGATTTTACTGACTCACATTTTCAATGAATTATTTTTAAAATCTATAAAAATTATTTCACTAAACTGATGAGTTATATAGATTTTGGGGTTTAAGGATAGAAACATAGGATTTTGATGACATGAAATAAACTATTGAATTAATGAACATTTAAATCCTCATTAATAATAGGAAATTTTAATAGAAGGGATCATTTTAGGAAATCCCAATTACTGTGTTATACATAATGTATTTAATATACTAGTCCCCAAAAAAGTTTGTTGATGAGGTTGTGGGATTAGGTAAATACAGTTTTGTATTTCTATTTTTAAAATTAGAAGAAAAATGAGGATTCGATAAATTTTCAAAAAAAAATTAGGGAAAAAATAATATTATTAATTAAACTAAAATGCGAGAGTTGGTGTTTGAAATCAAAAGTTATCTAGATTAGAAGGAACTATGAATAATTTTTTAAGAAAAATATTTAAGAACATGTTTCAACCTATGGACACAACTTTATTATTTTTAAATATGTCATACGATTTGGTTTTTTAAGAAAACATTTCAATACCAAAAAAAATGTACACAAAATGTTACTTCAACACCTTACCATAACTACAATACGAGTGCTTTTTAACCTACATAATGGACTCAAGTACCTAAATAATTCCATGTTGTTAATCATTATTTAAACCATGATACTCCAAATAAAAACATAAAAAATAAATTTAAATAGTGAAATCAATTAATATAAATAAATATAATGGAATGAATTTAAAATTAGGTCAATAAAAAATTTATCCAACAATGATACATCTAGATTTACTCACAAATAATAATCCTAAGGAGAATCAGTATGATATAATGAAATTCATAACTCATTAGGGATGTGTTCATGGGACTCCACAATTTATATCGGACAAGGAATATAGCAGGAAATGGATAATCCAATAAAAATAATGTTCCTCCTTGATTCGTACTTCATGACTATAGTCACGGTCTCCTCTCATTACTGGATGATAGCTAGTGATGGTACTCTTTTATCTCTGTTATTGGTTTCCAATTTTTAATTCCTACCGTCATGTATAATATTTTATAGTATTAATCATATTTTCAATCATTATTAGGTATCCATCATGCATGTATCTTTTTTTTCAGTTGGAAGCAATGGAAACAAATGTTTCATATGAATTGAGGTGGAAAAATTATATGATATTTTCACATTTATAAAAATATTTTCATTTATTCTTAGGATACCTATGAGATATTCAACAATTTTTATTCCCTATATTATTTTTATATTTCATCTTGTATATATGTAATTAATATATTTAACTATTATGGTGTAGATAAGTAATTAATTTTTGGGGACATATAATCTTGTAGTAAATATCAAATTCATACGATTTACATCATGATGTGGCTCAATACCTTAAAAAATGACTAATATTCTTCTCAAATTCAATTTTTCCCCATCATGGCATGGTTAATATTCCATGAAACGTCACTTTTATTTATCTAATTCCACAATGTATAAAATTACATGTGATAATACATTTTAAAAATTTCTACAACGTATAATTTTTTATATACTCCATATTAGAAAAAACTCTCAAACACAATAAAATTAATATCTTACATGATACATATTTCAATTCCCATTGAAAATTCTTGAGTGGTAAAATGAAAAATAATTTGATCACATTCATAAGATGATGAGTATTTTCTATGATGTAAGGCATGAAAGTCTAAAAAAATTATAGTTTATATCGATATAGAAAATTCACTTCCACTAACTATTATTTTTTACATTACATAATTTTTAATTACATGCATACATATTATTTGGGGTCGATATTTAATAACATAGAATCTCATACGTAAAAATATAGAGTTAGAAAAAATTTAAATTTCACTTAACATATTCCATTCTCCCCTGGGATTCAAAAATATATTACTTATGAACCAAATAATCAATTTTTCTTAAGAATAAAATACTTTTTGAGGAATAATATTTTTATAAACCTATAACTAAAAAATTTTACTCCCCTTTATGTTCATGTTGAACGTTTTCCAAAAACATGACAAAAACATTAAAAACAATAGAATTTTTTAATAGTTCTACAAATATATAAAATCACATTAGAATAAATAATTAAACAATTTTCAATATAAGTTAAAAATATTTATAAAAAATATAAATGATTCAATTTCTCTTATATTGAAAAAATGGTTGTGATTAATTATTTGAAATTAAAATAAAAAGTGATGAAAATATGTTCTATGACGGACTATCTATCTATTTTATTAGGTAAACCTTCATTTACTAATGAAGGATGAAATATGATACATAAAACCAATGTGACATCTATATATGTAATCTAGAAGTCCAAGTAATGTTATCCAAATACTTCAGATATGTCTTACCTTCATACATGGAGCATTTAATTCAAGAAATTTTCTAGATGTGTCAAACTAGAATCTAATTCATATGACTCTAAACAAGGAATGGGATCTTCAGATTCATGTCATTTTATTAATTTTAAAGTATAACCATGTGGCCTTGAACCACATAACATGTTCATCATCCTATAAGATGTACACGGTCAAGTAGATATATAGTCATGTACTCCAATACTCCCCAATTCATGTGGTTCTATAAAACCTATTATGTCATGTGTAGTCATATTCCATGTGATGCTTCTCTGTGAACATATGTAATGTTCCATGTTTTTAAGAAGGTCAAAATTTCAAAAATTTATGAAATTTTTAATTTTATGAGTTGTCTATCCATTCTTCTTGGACTTAATACCCTATTTATTAGAGTTTTAATGACCCATGCCTTTGTTTTTATACTCATTTTAAGTCCCTATATTTTCCATGGGTATTTGGTGGTTTTCTGGGAGCATCAGACCGTACAAACACTATTTTGGGTAAGATTAGAGAGATTTGGATGGTTTGATCAACTTGTGCATCCTCCTACCAGAAATTTTTTAGCACAAATTGTAACAAGACAATATTTTTAACCTGTGTCTGTGGTGGGGGGGGTGAAATCCCATATCGAATAATTGAAATTTTTAACCAAGATGACACTCAAGGTCTATACATGGATTGGAAAAACATATTCCTAACTATGTGGGGTGTGGTGTCTGAATTGTGAGAAGTGCATGGTTGCTACATAGTTTTCCAAACTATGAGAGAAAACCATGTGGGTATTTATAAAGAAAAAAATTAAATATCCTATCCCCATCCTTTTTTATGTTTTCTTCCTACTTCTTCTCACATTTTTCACACACATAGGGGGTTTCTTTATTTTACATCTTTCCTTAGGCATTGCTTTAATTCTATCTTATGACCTATAAATCATGCGATATCAGTCTTGTTGTAATAATATTGGTAATTCATGCAATAATATTTCATCCCTTCTTCTAATATCTATCAATATTTATTTATAAATCATTGTGAGTCCTCATGCCATACTTTCACGGTGTTTTTATAAATATCTAATTTCAATTGTTTTGGCTTCAGTTATAGGATGATATCAGAAAAGAGAGTGCCTAAAATTATAAGGTGGAAAATACCATGAATAATTATTAAATTTGAGGGAGTTTTTGTGTGTTCATCTAAATTAAACAGTTCATGTAGTCCAAGAGAGACCCTTGGATAATGAAAAATTGTTCTTCAATTTATTATTATGTAATATGGTCCTCTATTGTGAATGAAATAGTCCATTTTTTAAATAAAAGACATGTAAAAAGATTTTTACTTTCTAGGTAGGTTAGGCTAGTTTTCTTTTGTGAAATTTGTGAAATGTTATATCATATGATTCATTAATTGGGAAAAAGATGAGAATGGCCTGAGGATTTAAGTATATACTAAAGACCGTGAATTAGGTGACAAGGTTGTCAATATGGGGAATTGTTCTAAGAAATATGGGGTGATGAGGATCACTATGTTGAGGCGAAAAAGTCATTGGTTTGAGGTGACACGGTCGCTTAGATGGGGGAGTGAATAGTTTGATTTGTGTCTGTGTTGACCAATTAGATTTAGTGATGTGGTTATAGGATCATGAGGTTCCATATGACACATCTTGGCTATTTCATTGGTGATTTCCACCAACCATTCCTGGATAGTGTGCCCTATAGTCATGTGCACACAAATAGGTCTTAGCTGATGGTGGTTGTAAACCAATAATTATGGTTGGAGTCATTTATAGACATTTCATCTTAAGGGTTGGTGTTGACCATTAGTTATGTTGTAGGTGATCATCATAGAAATCCATGGTCGAAGATGATGCACCATCAGCTGTTGGGGTTGTGACTGTCAGTTGTAAGATCCGAATCATTGTTTTACTTGCGATTTATGAGATGGGATTACTGAAGGACATAAATTGACATTGCATGGGATGTTGGGTAGTTGATCTATTAGTGATTATTTATTTATTATAGTATGGGTATCACCATAATCCATGCCGTCAAACTGTTGAAAAAACATGGACTTTCTAATGTAAGGTCTGAGGGTAAATGGAATTACTGTTCGGGTGTATCGTTGGATTGTATATTCTTGATTTTTGGAATGATGTGACACTAATATTTATGTGAGGTCCCTGAAGTCTCTCCAGGTATTATTTTTCCTCTGGGGACTACTTGGACATTATGCCATGGGTCCTCTTCCATGAAAATATATATATATATATATATATATATATATGAAAACTTTTAATGCCATTTTAATATATATCGAGGGAATATATATATATATATACATATATTAGAATTATACAATGTTGTAAATTGATTCCTTATGGCCATTGAGCAGAAGAGATATGGTTTAAATTAATAAATGTGTGTGCATGTGTTTCCTTTTTATTATATTTTGTATACAGCTACATAATTATGGATATAAGATGGGAACATGTAATTGGTGTTCTATTAAGTTCATACTCACACCATACATGCCCCCTATGAATGTGGGTAGAGTTTGTCGTTTTGAAAATAGTTAAGGATTCAGTCTTGAGATATATACCTTAGTGATAAGCATTATACATTTTTCATGGGATCAACAGATGTGGAGAAGGTGGTTGTTATGAATTGATCATGAGTTCCATTTTTATATTTTTCATGATTAATAAATATACTAATATTTTCATCCATGAGATAACATAATTTTCAATTTTTTGGACATGTTACAATTTTTTGTTTATGCATCCACAAATGGTATTATCCCTTTGTGCTTTTTTATTACTACTTCTATTTATTATTATTCTTGTATATTTATTATTTTTCTTTTGATGAGTTATGATCCTTATTACAGTGTGTCATATATACATGGAATACTGTTATTATCATCACCTAATGTTATAGTATCCCCACTATTGCCTCATCAGATCCTCACATTAATTTAGTAGACATTGATACATATGAAAAGAAAGCCTACTATATAGTGACCAACTATCGAAAAGTATTTTTTGAGTGGAAATTGGTTTGAGATGATACAAATATAATCAAAGAAAATAATTTTCCATTTTTTCCTATCTATTTGGGAAATGGAATACCAAATACTAGTATTTAGTTGGAAGTGGGATAAAAGATCTTGTTTTGCATCCGGAAGACCCATCAACAGGGACAGAAAAAGTTTCCATGTGTGGGAAATTTTTTGTTCTTCTATGAGCTTTTATAGTTCACTGATTTCCAGCCCATGTAGTCAACATCGTTGTGATGTTTATATGTTCATTGGTTTGACAATTAGATCAGTATAAAATGGGAGGATTTTTATGCATCATGGTAGGGCCTTAGGATCATATAATGTATGTTTTACTTGTGAATTTTACGGTGAACTAGGTATATTTTAATATAGGTGAGTTGTTTAAAGATTCAATAAAGAATATAAATATTGTTCTCATAGTAGTCATTTTTTGAGGAATTATACTCATCCATCTGAGTTATGTGGTTCTATATGGGATCGATATGTAATGATATATGTAAATTGAGTATACAGTCTTTAATATTATATGGATGAGTAAAAAATATTTTACTGGGTGAGTTGTTTAATGAGTTAAAAAAGAAGCTAAATAGTGTATTATTTCTTATCCTTTTTGCTGGAATTCTATCTATCTATCCTAGATTGATTATTTCTATGTTATTTATAACTCATTTATGTCATACTCACACCATACATGCCCCCTATGTCACACTCATTTATTTTGATTTTCCTGTCTCTTTATTTACTTTTTTTATTATTTTTTATATATGCCTTATTCTATTTTATTTACTTCTTTTCTTCCTTTGATTTTATTTTCTTTTTATTAATTTATTTTCCTTCTTTATATTTATTCCTTCTTTTCCTCTTTCCCCTTCTCATGTCACATGTACTGTTCACCCAAAAAACCCTAGCCGCGCTGCCCTTTTCTCCGTCCCCGTCGGACCACTTTCCTTCGTCTCCCGTCCTGCCGCGCCCCAACCTACCTCGCACCCTCTCCTTCTCCACCTGCTGCCATCCCGTCCGGCCTCTTCCGGGTCGCCTCACACTTCCCCCTACTACCTACCTCGCGCCGAACCCCCAGCACGCTACTACCCCTCTGGCCGAGCGACCTACGATGTGCCTCCCTCCCTTCAGTTGTGCCACCTCCCTCTGGTCGGCACCGCTCAGATGACCTTCCCTTCTTACCGGCTCACAACCCCTCGACCCGCCCCTCCCCTCCAGCTGAAGCCGCCAGCACACACCCCCTGTTCGCACGACCCGACCGACCAGGAGAGGCTCCGGCATGCCTTCCTCTCCCTCCTTCCCTAGGGTTTGATTCTTTTTTTTTGTATTTGGAGTTTTTGGTTTTGATCGGTGTGGATGTTAGACTTAGGGTTATTTGTTGATAATTTTTTTGATTCCGTTGTTTTTTAGGTCACTTGCAGTGCGATTGACGTACGATGGAGTTTGCGCACTGCGTTTGTGATGTTTGGACACCGATGTAAGTTTTTTATTACGCTGTTGTATTTCGCACGGTCCATGATAATTAATTTGCGACATGAAATGTTTAGTATAATTTTTTTTATATGGAATTGCATGAAGTTGAGTTTTTAAGGAGAAAATTTCGTATTTTGTGTGTGCAAAATTAATTGTGTTTATTTGGTGGATTATTTTACTTGCGAAAATAAATTTGGTGTTTTTTGATTAATCTATTTGGTTTGAAACTAGTTTTAAAAAATTTTCGCATGCCTTTGATATTTTATTGCATGTTGTATATAATGAGGTGTGTTTTTTAGGAAAACTCATGTTTTTTTATTTGATGTTAATTTATAAATCATGAAGTTTGTTATTTAAATTTTTTTAAGTGATTCGAATGATATTTCTAAAGGTTTTAGTGTGATTTTGATTTTTAAAAAGAAACGGGATTTTGGAGTTTTTTAGGTATGTCCTTTTTTGAATTATTCATGGTTGTTTTATGATTTCTGGAATTGATTTATTTATGGACATTAAAATTTTGAATCTAGTTCTTCTTGAGGGTTGGGTGCGTTTGCTTTTGCTGGTATTGTTTTTAGGGGTTGTGGATGGAAATTTTCTGTGGAAAACCCATGATGAATTATTTATCAGTGTTTCTTTTTTTTAACTATGTAGTTCGTTTATTAAAATGTGTGTAGGCTGTAGTTGGTGTTTTGGCGTTGCATCTTGGCACCTTTGGTTTTAAAAATGACGTTTTGAATATTTTTCTTTTGCTGCAAACCCTTGATGCATTATTTTTAAATTTTTTATAGATTGTTCAAGTGTTTAAGTTGTTTTATTAAATTATATGTGTAGTGCGTTGGGCCTTGTTTCGTTGGTTTTGGGCCACGCATGTCGAGGAATCCTACATGTACATGCATAGGGTAAGGTGTATGCATATATATGCCCTCTTTGTACATATTCTCTCATGGCGTGGGGAATATGTGCAATGCAGCTAGTGGTGTATATATATATATATGTATAAATGCATGTTTGTGTGTGTGCAAAGTGTCGGTTCGAGTGGCCATCGACAGATAACAAAAATTTTGAGGTTGGTCCCCTATGCCGAAGATTTTTATTTGAGATTCATAATTGCTTTCTTGTTTTAAAAATATGTTTTACATTTACTCTATATACACATGCTTTGAAATCAGGTTACGGTTTCTATAAATGATGATGCATTTAATTTGGAAATTGAAATGTATTTTTAATGATATCAGTCTTAAGTGACCTTTTCATGAAAAATTTATTTCGTAAAGTGGATTTGAATTAGTAAGGTGTATTTCCAAAGTTGTTTGGCCTTTTGGCCAGTTAATTGAAAAAAGTATTACATTATGTAATAAAGCCCATTTTGGAACCTTAAGAATGTTTTATGAAAAAGGAAAACCTCTCTTGAGGCACGCCCCCGTGGTTTTAGAAAATGATTTGTAGGTTGAAAGTTTTATTATGTGCCTAATGTTGAAGTTTATGTGTTGTGTGATGTGAAAGAGGGGGAATGCTCTTAAGGTGGAAGAACAGTGGTGAGAGGTTGAATGAGTTTTTGATAAGGAAAATGTAATGTTCATATATGTTTGCATGATAAAGAAAAACTCACCACCACTTGAAATAGAACACAATGGGAAACCCGGGTATCTAGGTGGGGGACCAGGACTAGTATGCTAGATGACACGACATGGGTTCTTCCCGGTTTGTCTAGCAGGATTGACGTAACAACACTAACTAAATATATGAATTTCTGAGGGTCGTGGTCTTCTAATCCACGTTTTGTGAGGGTCGTGGTCTTTTATGCCACATTTCACCGTGGTACAAGGTCTCTAGGTTCCCACTTGTTCTAGCTACCTATAGGGATTACCCATGGTGGCAATTTTTAAAATGATTCTTGTAACATAACTATCTTTTTAGTTGTTTCATACTTGAACTCTTATTTGTGAAAACCATATTTTAATCCAAACTATTTTCTGTTCATTTTTTTAACGTTAATTCATGATTGGAACCTATTTTGAAAAAGAAGTGGGAGTCAAACACTTTACATGAAAATGAAAACCCATTACTTGAATTTAAAAATGATGAAAAACATTATTTTATTATACCTTATATTCAAACTGGCATGATTGGATTTCTTGCTAAAGGTAGGGGCATATGACGTGGTTACATTTTTGGCATTCCTACTGAGCATCTCGGTGCTCATGCTTTACTTTTCAGTTGCAAGTTTCAGTCTTGGATCGCTTTTGGGAGCGAGTGTGGTTGACGTACCGTGGTGATCCACGGGGTAACCTGAGGTATGTCACGTTGCTTTGCTTATTACTTTTTCCACTTCCACATTGTTTAGTTTATTTTTCTTTATTTATCTGCTTGTTCAGTTTATGTTTATTTATCTTTGCTATGGGCCAAACCATTCCCAACTGGATTTTTTTGATGCCCGGCACTAGTTGTCAGCCTGTGGGGATTGGGAACGCCATTCGAGCCATGTCACGGACCGGGTCAGATGACGAACTGACCTGGTTCGTGACAAAATGGTATCATAGGAGGACCTCGTTATTTGGGGTGTCAAGTAGCATGGTGATTAGGTGTGTCGGGACTCGAGAGGTAGTGCGAGAAGGATGTCATGAACCCTTGCTCGTCTTGAGACTCGAGTTTCCAGGGGTAGTTTGGGATTTGAATTTTCTTCTTTGGATTGGTATGTGTTGGTGAGGAATGACTAAGGAAGTGAGCCAGTGTTACGCAGCAGACTTGCATGGAGTAGCGACCCATGTACATTCCAAGCGCATGGTTCAAGATATTTCCCGTGGTTGATGCTCACTTGGAGCATGGCCTACTAAGCCATGTTACCGGGTTGGTATAACCACTAGTCCCTTTTTTTGGAAGTTTTAATGTGAGTTATGTTTAACCTTCATTTTGGTTGGTGTGAGTAGATCTCAAAAATGAAAATGGATTTTTGTGAAGGATTTTTTAAAAGGGAATATGGTTGTTGGAGTGGAAAATGGTTTTTGAAATGGAAAACGTTTTGGAATTTTTAACTGTCTTTCTTTAATGATAAGTGACTTTCTCAAATTGGTTGGGAATTTGTGATGTGTGCTTAATGGTATGTTTTGAAAATGAGAAGTGTCTTGAATCAACCCTTGGTATTCCTATGAGTGATCACACATTGAGGTAAGCATATGGAAAGTGGGGAAATTGGTGATGTGAGTGGATGGTTTCTTAAGCTAGCACAGGGATATGTATGTGTGAGACTTCATGGGATACTGATGGTCGATATTTAAGTTGTTTTATTTTCTGATCGATGGTTTTCAAAAAGGGTTATTAAATTGTTTAGAAAATTGAGTTAGAAATTGTTTAGCGTTCCCTTTTCGTGTTGGGTATTCTTTTTTGTGGGTTCTTGTTTTTGACATATTGAATTGTGGTTGGAATAGTTATTTGATTTTGAGCATTAATTTGTGATTGAGGTGCGGAATTTTTATTTTTGATGAGTTTTGATTTGGATTTTTTCCTCTTGTTTTTGAGTATGCTGCCCAGAAAAGTCCCAGACGTTTCTAGTGAGCCTATTCTTGTTGTTGGTTCTACCCAGACTAATAGCGGAGTGATGGAATTGAAATATTTTCGGTTGTTGTCCAGCTTCCATGGTGATCATGATCTATCGAAGGCAGCGTACTTACATGGTGAAATCATTGATATTTTTTGGTTATTGGAAGCTCCCAAGGCTATGAGAGTTCGTGTTGGTTCAGGTCCATATGAAGGTGCAACTTGGGATTAGAAGAGGAGATAATCTCAGCGTCGTTGCATGACGATATGCCTTGGAATGTGTTTAAGACAACTCTCGTCCAATAGTTTATACCCGAGGAAGTGAAGTCTAGGAAAGTGGGAGAACTAGTGCGAGTCGAGTAAGGCCAACGAGCAGTGAAGGCCTATGTGAGGCATTTCAAGGGGTTTATTTCCTCCTCTCTAAAGGTAGAATCGTGAAATTAGTTAAAGTTTCTCTTGTGTTGGGTCGTGTTCTTGGGTTCAAAGACCGATTATTTTTGGTGTTCAAGAAGGCTTCCCATCCGGTGAAGAGAGTGAACCAGCGGAACCTATCTCATACAAGTCTTCTGGTCAATTCCATCTTCTCTTAGTCGGTCCACCCTCTTATTTGGTTCATGTGTGTCTAGGTTGAGTACGTTATGTTTCCTTGTCATCATCCTCTGAAGGCTTTCTAGCAGTGTGGCCATTTGGGACAATTGGTGAATTCCCACTAGTGGCAACATTTGGAAGAGTCTCGACCGGATGATGTTAGCTCCTGACTGCGGGGCAGTAGAAGCTTCAAGACATCAGATCTCTAGCCATAGGTGTTGGAGCGAAGCCTTTCATGCAGTCAGAAATCGTGGGGTGTGCGTCACCTTGGTAAACTTCTTCGCTAGTGCTGGAATAGGGATGATTTATGTTTCTCTGTTATAGCTCCCTCACCATTGATGGTTTTTTTTTCTATAAGAGACATAGAGGCCTCGTGGCCTCATTGTTGTCCTTGTTCCTTGAATCCCCCAATTTGGCAGTAAGGAGGTGTGGTGGTATCGTTTTCTTGTAATTTTAGTAGTTTTCCTCCTCCAATGTGAGCTTTGAAGGTTGTCTCTTTGTGGATATGAGTCTCGGGATGATTTTCTCTCTTGCGTGGCTAGCTCCAGTGGTGACCCGTTCTTGTTTTAGGATGTGCTCATTTTGAAGACACATGTGTCCTGGGAAATAATTAATAGGGGTTTAGTCTACTACTAGTTTTGGGTTCTTTCGTTGATGACCCCATGTGGTGGGGGTATGGGTTTTGTTGAGAGTTGATGGGTCAGTTTGTGCTGGGTTTCTCGTGTTGGTTCGTACTAATTGGATTTAGCTTGTCAGTTCTTAAATAGTGGGGTGACAAACCATGAATCTTGTCATGCCTTCTTCGAGGTTTGGTCTGTGTGGGTTTTCCCTCATGGATAAAGATAGAAATTCTAGATTTAGCACATTCTAAGAGTCTCAATGTCGATTGTGCTAGTCGGGTTCTTATGGTGGGGAGAACCCTCCTCGTTTTCAGATGGTTCTTCCCTAATCAGTTTCCCTCAGAGTTGGTCGGGTGTGACTGATGGAGTGAATAATCATACCATGTTCATGTTATTGTGGGTCTCGTTCAGTTACGAACTCAAGTCGGAATCCTTGTTTGGTTGGGCGACTTTCTGGGGGTAGAAAGTTTTTGTGGTGGGGAGAATTGTCACACCCAGACTTCGTTTGGGGTATGATTTTAATTTTTAATTTTTATCCCGTAATTTTATTTTCCTTTATTTAAATTTTTTGGTTGAAATGCAGGCTGAGCTGATATGAGTTATGTGTTTTTTCCAAATAAATGAGTGTCATCTTGTCATCTCCCAACGCGCGGGCAGGGCACGGGCGTAGGTGTATTGCTTCGCCAGTTTAACGTCCAGGTGGCCCGGTGCACGAATGGTTGAATAACCTAAGAAAAATAAAAATTTATTATAATTTCAGTTATCTTAACTATTAAGGTTATTGTTTTCATTACTATTATCATTATTAGTTTGGGTTAGAGCGTCTTTAGAAAAAAGAATTGATTTTCCTATCTCTTAATTTAATTTTTTTTATTATTTTTATTTATGGCTTATTCTATATTATTCCCTTCTTTTTTTCCTCTTATTTTATTTTCTTTTTATTTATTTATTTTCCTTCTTTTTTTCTTCCTTCTTTTCCTCTTTCCCCTTCTCCCATTGCAGGTACTGTTCACCCGAAAAACCCTAGCCGCATTTCCTGGTTCTCCCTCCCCGTCGGACCAAATTCCTTCGTCTCTCGTCCTGCCACTCCCTGACCTTCCTCACACCCTCTCCTTCTCCACCTACTACAATTCCGTCCAGCCTCTTCTTACTCACCTCAAACCACCCCCTTCTACCTGCATCGCACCGAAACCCCAGCGCGTTACCCCCCCTCTGGCCGAGCGGCCTACGACGTGCCTCCCTCCCTTCAGTCGCGCCACCTCCCTATGGTCGGCACCCCTCCGACGACATTCCCTTCTTGCCAGAGTGCAACCCCTCGACCCGCTCCTCCCCTCCACCTGAAGCCACCAGCGCACACCCCCTGTTCGCACGACCCGACCTACTAGGAGAGGCTCTGGAGTGCCTCCCTCTCCCTCCTTCCCTAGGGTTTGATTCTTTTTTTATTTGGGGTTTTTGGTTTTGAGCGGGGTGGATGTTAGACATAGGGTTAATTGTTGATAATTATTTTGATTCTGTTGTTTTTTTATGTCCCTTACATTGAGATTGACGTTTGATGGAGTTTGCGCACTGAGTTTTTGATGTTTGGACACTGATGTAAGTGTTTTATTCCTCTATTGTATTTCGCACGGTCCGTGATAATTAATTTGTGGCTTGCAATGTTTAGTATAATTTTATTTATATGGAATTGCATGAAGTTGAGTTTTTAAGGAGAAAATTTGGTATTTTGTGTGTGAATTATTTATTCTTTTTATTTGGTGGATTATTATACTTGCGTAAATAAATTTAGTTTTATGTGATTGATCTGTTTGGTGTGAAACTAGTTTTAAAGAAGTTTAGCATGCCTTTGATATTTTATAGAATATTGTATATAATGAGGTGTGTTTTTGAGGAAAACTCATGTTGTGTTATTTAATGTTAATTTATAAATCATGAAGTTGGTTATTTAAATTTTTGTAAGTGACGTGAATGTTGTTTCGAAAGGTTTTAGTGTGCTTTTGATTTTTTTTTTAAAAAGGGATTTGGGTGTTTTTGAGGTATGTCCTTTGTTTCATTATTCATGGTTGTTTTATGATTTCTGGAATTGATTTATTTAAGGACATTAATGTTGTGAATCTAGTTCTTCTTGGGGGTTGGGTGCATTTTCTTTTGCTGGTACTATTTTTAGGCGTTGTGCATGGAACTTTTCTGTGGAAACCCCATAATTAATTATTTATCAGTGTTTCTTTTTTTAACTAAGAAGTTTGTCTATTAAAATGTGTGTAGGCTACAGTTGGTGTTTCAGTGTTGCATCATGGAACGTTTGGTTTTAAAAATGACATTTTGAATGTTTTTCTTTTTTGCGAACCCTTGATGAATTATTTTGAAATGTTTTGTATATTTTTCAAGTGTTTAAGTTGTTTTATTAAATTATATGTGTAGTGCGTTGGGCCTTGCTTCGGTGGTTTTGGGTTGCACGTGTCGAAGAATCCTATATGTACATGCATAGGGTAAGGCGTATTCATATATATTCCATCATTGTACATAATTCCCTCATGGCATGGGGAATATTTCCAATGCAGCTAGGAGTCTATATATATATATGTATAAATGCATGTGCGTGTGTGCGCCAAGTGTCGGTTCCAGTGGCCATCGAAAGATAACTACAAGTTTGAGGTAGGTACCCTATGCCTAAGCTTTTAATTTGAGATACATAATTGCTTGCTTGTTTTAATAATATGTTTTACATTTATGCTATATACACATGCTATTAAATCGGGTTATGGTTGCTTGAAATGATTATGCATTTTCTTTGGAAATTGAAATGTATTTTTAATGATATCGTTCTTAAGTGACCTTTTCTAGAATAATTTATTTCCTAAAGTGGTTTTCAATTGATAATGTGTATCTCCAAAGGTGGTTGACCTTTTGGACAGTTAATTGTAAAATGTATTCCCTTTATATAATAAATTTCATTTGGAACCTTAATCATATTTTATGAAAAAGAAAAACCTCTCTTGAGGCACGCCCCCTTGGTTTTAGAATATGATTTTTACGTTGAAAGTGTTATGATGTGCCTAACGTTGATGTTTATGCATTATGTGACGTGAAAGAGGGGGAATGCGATTAAGGAGGAAGAACAATGGTGAGAGGTTGAATGAGTTTTTGATAAGGAAAATGTTATGTTCGTATATGTTTGCATGATAAAGAAAAACTGACCACCACTTGAAATAGAGAACAATGTGAAACCAAGGTATCTAGGTTGGTGACCAGGACTAGTATACTAGATGACACGGTAGGGGTTCATCCCTGTTTGTCTAGAAAGATTGACGCAACAACACTAACTGAACATATGAATTTCTAAGGGTCATGGTCTTCTAAGCCACGTTTTATGAGGGTCGTGGTCTTCTAAGACACATTTCACCGAGGTTCGAGGCCTCTAGGTTCCCACTTGTTCTAGCTACCTATAGGGATTACCCATGGTGCTCATTTGTGACATGATGCTTGTGACATAACTATTTTTTCAGTTGTTTCATATTTGGAGTCTTTTTTGTGAAAACCATATTTTAATCCAAATTGGTTTCTGTTCATTTTTTAACGTTAATGCATGCTTCGAACCTATTTTGAAAATGAAGTGGGGGTGAAATGCTTTTATTGAAAATGAAAACTAATTACTTTAATTTGAAAAGGGTAAAAAACAATTTTTTATACCTTATTTTCAAACTGGCATGATTGGATTTCTTGCTAAAGGAAGGGGTATAAGAGGTGGTTACATTTTTGGCATTCCTACTGAGCATCTCGGTGCTCATGCCTACTTTACTTTTCAGTTGCAGGTTTCAGTCTTGGAACGCTTTTGGGAGTGAGTGTGGTTGACGTACCGTGGTGATCCATGGGGTCACCTGAGGTATGTCACGTTTCATTGCATATTCCTTTTTCCACTGCCAAGTTGTTCATTTTATTTTTCGTTATTTATCTGCTTGTTCAGTTTATGTTTATTTATCTTGGTTATGGGCTAAACCATTCCCAACTGGTTTGTTTTGTTTCCCAGCACTAGTTTCCTGCCCATGGGGATCGAGAACGCCCTTCGGGCAATGTCGCGGACTGGGTCGGGTGCCGGGTCGTATGACGACCCGGCCTGGTTCGTGACTATTTATGTGTCGGAAAAGGGCATGAGGCTAAATTATATGTTATAACAAACCCTATTATATAAATTTAAGGGTCTGTGAGGCAATATTTCACGAGACATGGGTGTGGTTGGTGGGTTTAAGGGTAGTGGGATGTGTTTTGGTTATATATTTCACTATATAATATATATATATATATATATATATATTATTGATGTTTTACCTTGTTACTTATTATTCAGCATTATTCCACCTATATGGATTTTTTTTGAGTGTCAATAGGGGTGACATGGTACCATATGAGCATGCACCATATATGGTCCCTGGGGGCCAAGATGAGGCCCCATAGGGTCAAAATGATTATGATCCATAAGTAAAAGTTCTAGGATATGTAGGGTAGCCACAAAATATGGTAGAATTTGGGACATGGTAAGATTAGATGCTTAGTGAATTCTTGTTTTGTGTCATACTAAAAATTGATAGGGTAGATCTGAGAGTTTGTCTTTCCATGGATTATATGACTCAAGACATCTAGTCTCAACACCCACTATTTTTTTCAGGTTAGGGTGGAACATTTGAAGAAGATTACTAGATCTAATTTATGAATACTATTTTTGACCAACTTGATACACCTCAATTTTGAAGGGAGATGATAGTGACGTAAAAAATTAGAGGAATGAGGAAGTGAATGTGGGAGGTGCAGGTCTTGGTAGACAGACATGAGGGAATAAATTATAACGATTTTGAGACCAATTTCTTTAAGAATATATTCCTTTATATGTTCTCGGAAATCTAAAAAAATGATATATGTTTATTGGGAATCTTATGGGAATAAAAATTTATATATGTTTTGAGACTATATTGGACTTTTCTTATGCTATATGGTCATTGATAATCTGATGAGATATGGGTTTTATGAGTTTTTAGTGTGGGCCGGATCTAAAATGGGCATTTAATGATAGGGAATACATGATGGGTTTTAGGTATGGCATGATATTGATTTGATAACCTAATGAGGTATATTAATGATGAGTCATTATTGGGGGAATTTTACATATAGGTATGGTCAGTGGTACCATTAGGGTGTTTAATTTTTTTGGTCAGGAAGTAACTAGATAGGTAATTCTAATGGGTGGGATCCCATTAAATCAATTTTGCAGAGCCCCTATAACTAGGGTAGACTGGGTTAATGTAATAGAGATTAGTATCCTCATTAATATATTATGTAATTTTTAATAGAATCAAAACGTGCTATATTAAAGAGGGGTGACTGTAACGTCCTAAAATTTTTAACTGGTTGAAATTACAAACCATTTTGAAATTTTTAGTTTGGTGAGCCAACTAACAAATGTTTTGGAACTTTAGATCAAAATTCCATGGTTTTTATTGAATCAGGTCTATATAGTTAGATAGGTTTTCAGAATCATAACATGAATTAAGTAATTTTGGGTTTTAGGCGAATCAAATCCTTGAAACTTTGTTTTGGGAATGTTTAGATAGTGGTGCATGGTTTGATCAAACTATATGGCTTCCCTTGGGTAATTTAATATAAGGTGGTTCACATATGTGAGAGAGATGTGTAGTTTTTAACAGAGGGAATATGCATTATCAATGCATGGTTGGAAAAATTATGTTCCTAACCATTCGAGGAATGGTGATTGGATAGTGTGAACTGCACGGTTAACGAACTGTTAGAAAAACCATATGATAAAAATCATATGGGTATTTAAAAAGCAAGATATGATAGTTCATCATGTCTATCCTTTTTAGCGGTTTCTTCCTATTAATTTTTCCATTCACTCGCAAGCATGGGGGTGTTCACCCATCACCCTACTATATTAGGATTTGGCCTAACACCATCATCTGAGAACTGAATCAAGCTATATCAGTCTTGTGGGAATAATATCAATACGAAATTAAATAATATTTCATCACATACAATGTTATCTATCCATATGGAATAGAAAACATGTGTGAGTTCACATTCCCTATATTTATTCAATTTTTATCAATCTTCATTTTCTCAAATTTATGATCCATTTAGTTAATAATATTAGAATAGAGATAACATATGAGTGTATGGTAGGTAGTTCTATGAAATATCTTTGATTTTATGGTTTTTATTGAATGCATACCTAAATGAGAATATGTGGGTAGTATAATAGAGTCCTAAAATTTATTAACAATTATTCATCATATAATAATCTAGTAATATGGGTTGTTTTGGGGAATCTCTACTGCATTTATTTATAGAATGTATGGTCAGGGGATTTTGAAATACATGATATTTTAATATAGTTCACTTTTTTTATATTATTTAAAAGTCATATGGTATTATTGGTTCTATTGTAATGTCATAGGTATGAATAATGTATTATAGGTGATGCTGACAACCTAGAATGATTTAAAAAGGTCTCCATGCTGAGTGTGTGGACCTCGATACATGGGGTGATGATGAACACCAGGTTGAGGTGACATGGTTTTTATTTTGTGGTGACAAGGTCATCAGGACGAGGGAATGACCGTTATAACGTGATGTGTTGTTGAGAACTATGATTTAATGACATTATCACTACGTAATGTTGTGTAGAATGATCTGGCTTAGGTATTTTTTTGTGATTGATTCCCGCCATTACTGGAAAATAAGCCATTGGATTAATTTTCACAAAGATATGGATCATTTGAGGTGGTCGTGACCATTAATTGTGGGTGGAGGACTTTTTAGTTACTGAGGATTTTAGGACAGTGTATTCCATCAGTTATGTTGGAGGTTATCCCTATACGAAGACACATTGGATTGAGATTACCCATCAAGTGATGGTAATGAGATAATTAGTTGTGGTAGAAACACTTTTCCTAAACATTATATAGATGGTTCAGGATTATTGGATGAATTATAATTTCATTATTTAGAAATTTTGATTGTTGAGGCTAATGAGATTCTTTGTTTATTAGAAGAAATTTATCCTCATGCCTCTGGATGTCTGTTTTTTGAGCCTAGGGTACATTATAAGACACAATATAAGGGGCCCAAGAAATTTTGTTTTGTCATTCGACATAGATCCAAAAAAATTTATTGATGGGATCTGGTGCTGATGATATTTTTAGAAGGTTCTTGGGGGTGCTCAGGGCATGATATTTCTTTAAGGGGCACCTTATGAATTAACATATGGGTTTTCACCTTTGAAAATATGTATATGCCTATATGAATTATATACCATATATATAGTTATAGGAACATATTCAGAAATATATAATCATTCGATAAATTAGGAAAATGAATCCATGTGGATGTTGAGTACAGGGTAAGTGGGTTAAATTATTATATGTTCATGAGCATCCTTTTAATTATATTTTCCATACACCTGCATAATTATAGATAAATGTGAGGAACACATTGGTGGTGTCCTACTATGTTTATAGTCACACATTATATGGGGCCCTAAAGAAATGTGTAGACTTTATGGTTTTGTGATTAGGTAAGGATCATGGCTTGAGAAAGAGACCTCTATGATCAGAGTGTCACCATTTTTATGGTATAGTTGTTAGTCGGAAAGTTTGTTCCTCTTCATCGAGTAAAGGTTTCCTTTTTTATATTTTGATTGATTATTATATGTACTAATATGTTTTTCCATAGGTGACCCTTATTTTTAATTATTTTGTATGAAATATTTTCAATTTTGGTTGATGCATCTATGAATTGTATTATGACTTTTGCATTATTTCTTACACCCACTATATATTACTCTTTCTATATGATTACCATAATTTTATTTCCAATTTATGTTCTTATTTCCACTTTTTTATATTCATATGGATATTTATTATTATCATCACATGAGGTTATAGTGTCCCCACTATCACCTCATTAGTACCTCACTACTACCCGGTATCCTTTCTCATATGGGGCGGTGTGCTAATGCCCTGTGGTCAATTGGCCTAAAGAGATTTTGAGTAGAAGTCGGGTTGGGACTCTATTACATAATCTTTATCAACTATAATGAAAAAATATATTGTGATATTAAATGCCATTCTAAATACTATATTCATAAGACCATAAAAACCACAACCCCAAAGTTAAAACAATATATTGTATGATTCCCTCATTATACACCATATTGTTTTGTTTTTTTTAGATCATCCTCCATTTCCAATTTCTCTACATTTAATATTTTTTTATAAATCACACCCACAATATCAACAATATAACACAACACCACCTATTCACATTTGGTTACCAATATTATCATTTCCTTCACTATCATTCTCATTTTTTGAACAACATTATTAGAAATAAAATCATGAAGTTCCCCTAGGACATCCTTTCACTACCACTACTAGATTAGGTTATACCTTTATAATAGACATGCCTCACTAGGGTTGTTATCTACCTGTTTTCATCCCAAATACACTCATTTTGGACTGATGAATATTGAAAATGATTAAGGTAGATGTTCATCATAAAAAGGGTATGAAATAAAAAGATGATTAATGAACTTCAGAATGGGAGAAAAATTTTACTGTGAGTCCAGACCATCAATTTTTTAACCAAAGTTCATTATTCATTTAATATGTGGATTCAATGGATTAAAATTATAAATAACAAGTGAAAAAAATAATATAATCCAGTACATGAAGTATAATCCATAATATTTTTCTCTGAAAAGACTATAAATTAATGAATTAAATAGATCAAGGACATACCCAATAATAAAATAATGAAATAACCATACTCTAAAAATTGTTCAAAAATTTATACATGTGTTTCATAAATAAGTACCAATGTTAATGAGGTAAATCGTGAACCATAATCCATACCACAAAATTATAATTATGTAATATTTAAAATTGATAATCAATTTACAATCCAATAGATAATTCTCTGCATTGATTGAATTTGATATGCACTCTCAATCCCATTGAGATTATAGTGGAAAAAAATATCCTTTTTTAATTAGATAAAAGGGTATAAATTATATCATTAGTATAATTCGAACTATTTAATATTTTTAATGGTTAGAAATGTATTTTTTCAGGGATCATGACCAGGGTATAAAAAATAAAAATCTCCTTAGAAAAATATCCCATTTCGAAAACAACCATGGTGTCAAAATTTCTTTATGGGGCCTAGTTTTATGTTATAAATATTTATACAAAAGAAATGAATGATTATATTGTAATTAATTTTTATGTTCCCCTTAAAATCCAACTTAATAATAATTCCACCCAAACACATATTTTGGGAAACACCATGTCTTGAGATGAACATAATGACAAAAATGATATCTTGGGATTGTTTTCTATGAAGAATATAACAATTTATATTTTTAAATAATGAGACCCAAAATAGTATTTAATTTTATATGTATTGACCATCAAAAATCCCAATTCATTACTTCCTCCACACATACAAACAATCTAACATTAAAATTAAAAACAAACCATAATTCAATACAAAAATGATTTAAAAAACCTGCGAAATAAGAAGTTATTTCCTCTCACACACTTTATTAGTTTATGGAGGATTATATATAATGTTCCACAAGATTACAAAAAAACATTTGAAAAAGTCCCCCATTTAGCATCTACATTCTAAAACACTATGATATTTGTAGTAGTTATCAGATCAAACATAATTTGGTCAACACCTTATTAATTCCATAAGACCACACCACAAGAATCCTATGAGATTCATACACAATAGTTTTATCATCTACTCGAATCCTTTACCGTGACTATATAAGAAACTATAATGTACTCACTAACTCTAGAATATATTTCTAAAAAGGGTAAATCCCAAGGGATTTGGAATCCATCTACATTTAATGTTAGAACAAGATTACTCTTACATGAGAATAATATACCAAAGACAAATCCAAACATTATACACTATCCTTATATGATATTCATTGAAATATTCCTGTCAAGGATAAATAATATTTATATGAATTACAAAAAATTTAATATTCATCAAAAAATATATAAAAAATCCCAAATCCAACCATAAACACCATTTTGACCCTTTTTTATATGTGGAAAACACACATCCATAAATCCATCACAAAATAACATCACATAAATATTTTTCAATGAACCTGTTAGGTTTTTTTCTCTCTTTATAAATGATAGATATGAGAATATATAGAAATGGTATAAAATAACTTACTATTAATATTACTGAATTTTATTTTCTCCAAATCATTGGATAAAACTATAAAAAACATAGGTGACCATATCACCAATCAAAGGAACAACATCCCTCACCATATTGGTTATAATTTTCTTTGATGAGAATAACTGAATTCTAAATTTTTCAAAAACTATCTAGTAGCCATGATGTAATATGATTTCATAAATTCAACAACATTCATCACGGTACAACAAAAAAATCTTCAATGGAAAACCACTATTCATTTCTAAGAGGGAGTTTTAAACTCTCAAACTTAATATATTTTTTCATATCCATTGTCAGAAGAAAAATTGTTATAAAATACCCCAATCCATCCCCAGAAAAGGTCCCTTAATCATTATATTGGGAATTTTTTTATAATTTATATTTTTTATTGCAGGAAGAATATTCACAGGAAAGTGGGAATGGAAAAAATGTCATGATATGAAATTAATATCAAACCATATGAAAGATAAATAAATGATTCAAGAAAAATTTTAAAATTATGAATCGTTTATCCAATATATTTTTAATAAATATAGGTTACCTTCATGGATATAATTTCATTGATGATATTTATGAAGTGGTATTTCAAACATTCAGAGTATATTATGTGTTTATCCAATTATAATTTCCAAAATTTAAATAAATGTATCCAAATACTGTTTTATTTATCCATCCAAGAAGCATGTTCATTATTCTGATCAACCCAAAATGGTGTTTAAAACATTCTTTAGAAATAATCCATTCGGAAATTGATCATGAATTAATACCCAAGTATCTCTTCATTTGAATTATAGAGAAACTCCAAGGTATTTTCTACTTTTACTTCCTATTAATCTTTACAATTTGAAATGATGAAAACTGATTCCAACTCTAGATCTGGGATGGTTTCCAAATCTGTGTGAGTTTTTATAGCCTTATCATAGTTAGGTGTTTCAGGACCGTCCCATAATTCATTTCACTAATATGTACTTTTATTGGTTTTGAATTAAAAATTCCACTTTAATTTTAGACTCACACTTTATAATTCAACTTTATTCTAGGGTATCTAAAAAATAATAAATTTACTTTGTATGAAAAGAAATTTAATCGATGGTGTTGTAACGAAAATTTTGGGTAAATTTTAGTAATTCTTAAATTTACATGACCTCCCCATATTCGTGATGAATCCCTATAAACCAACAAGGCTCTTATTTTCATTCCTTTAATAGTACTAAAGGCATTCATCCCTTAATTCTACTTCATTCTCTCAATAGACTGAGATTCAGAGTTAGAATCATTCATAGATTTCCTCTCCTTCAAACTTCCTGTATGTGGACTATTCCCTTCATCGATTTAATACTTTCCATTTAATCCATATTTTGTGTTAGGCTATCAGTCACACAACACAAACAATAATGTCTATATTCTAACAGCATTCGATGTCTCATTGAAATGTGTGTTGAAGTGGACCATGTCATGTTTCTAGTAATTAGGCCTTTGTTGAATCTTAGTTTCTCATTTTTTACCATTATCCAGGATAATTAGACCAGAATGGGAGAGTTTGGTCAACCATTCAGGTATAACCAAAATTTGTTTCTCTTAAAAATTCATTACCAATAAATGTGTTTAAATCACTGTTTTCTCTTTGGAACGATGGACAACATCATTCCGATTAACACTCTTAGAAGGTTGATTAGATGAAATTGTGATCTATTTTCCATCGATAACCTAATTGTTCTATGAGAAAACCAATTTCATCAGATTATGTCAAATTTACATCATTCCCTTTTGATGAAATATCTATGATGAACTCCCTTGGAAGATTTTCTAGGAGAAATAGTGAGTCTCTGGCTCATAGATTATCGACTATTTAGGTTTGTATTATCCCTAAATATCATCCTGGGTTAAATAAAATGAGGTTTATATATTTTAATCATAATTACAATTAAGGGTTCAATGGTATTTCTAATCACATGGGTAATGTGTTCCGAAATGCATATGGGACCTACGAAATTACCTAGATTTTTCAAAATTGAGGGATTTTGGAAGGAGATTGAAAAAATGGTAGATGAAAACAAATAATTGTATTCACCAAGTCATGATTCAGGTGATGTTCAATGCACTGTCATAGGGGAAGGAAATAAAAACTATTGATAGTGTGTGAGCTCTAGGATTAAACAAGAGACATATTATCTTAGAAATATAATGAATAATCATGTTCTTACAGTTTTGAAATACAACCACCACACTATGATAGAGACCCCACTCTTTGTGGATGATTTTTTCGATGACATCCACCAAAGGCCTATGTCATCCATTGTGAGCTACTAGGGTAATATTGTGTAGGGGATAAGCATATAATAATTCCACAAGGTGGATCATAAGTGAAGGGCCAGAAATATAAAACATTATCCCAACCTCAATCCTCAAATATTCCAACTATTAATCCCCTTATTATGATAAAATGAAACAATAGAATGAATCTCTTTAATCCATGTCTCATACATTGGGAGATCAATCAAAAGTTGGTGATTCAATATATGCTAATAATATATTATATTTACACACTCATCATCTAAACAATATTTATCATAGTGGGAATTATGAAAAAACCACCACAATCTGGTTTATCAGTCCCACTAAAACAATAAGAAAATTTATCACCCCTAACGACACTATGGTGGAAAATTTTTTTATATAGAGACTCTTGTGTATAATCAATAAAAATTTATCTTTTAAAATAGATGAATTATGAAATCTAAACATAAGAACTATTGACATATTTATTTCAATGACAAAAAATAATAATTCTAAGGATATTAATTTATTTCTTATTTTCTATATGTATTTCATTATCTGAGACTAGTGATAGAATTTTTCTAAGTTTTGGACACACTTGTTGTCAATAAACCGTTAATAATTTATCACTATAAATAAGTAAATCATATAAAGGTTGATACAATTACTACATATCTCACCATTAGAATTTCATGATGATAAAGGGTAAATTTGGATATGTCTAAAACACCACCAGAATGACCTACCTTCTAGAACGAATCACTGTTAGCCACACCCTTCTAGAAATGAAATTTAGAAAAGTACAATACACCACCATAATAAGACTCATACAGGGTTATACCGCCAATATGAGACATTATTAGCTTACAAAACTTTTTTCCTAAGATATATCTAAAATGAAACACCATTATACTCAAAGACATTTCTAGTATTGATTCACCATTCCAAGACTCACCGCCACATTTTTTTTAACATACCATTAAAATTAAATTTATTATAATATATATATTATTGAATATAATTAAAAACATATCTTAATAATTTTATATTAAATATTCAATATAACTAATTTAAAAATATTTTAGACATATTGTATGAGGAAGTATGATATCTAGATGCATGTGGATATCTATCATGTTGTCGCTGCAATTAACAGAGGAAGCATACATTCTCATTTGAATATGTGAATGATCATGAAATGTTGATAGATATAATTGTTAGAGTTCATGGTTATATAAAACACACATATAGATGAATAGATGATATGATACATCATAAAATCAATCAACTGAGGAAGCTGAATCCGATAAATATTAGTGTATTTCCTATTTTCAATAACAAGAGACATAAACACTATATTATTCTAAATATTTCAATATAACATGAATTGATATTTATTCTCTATCAAATAAAGGATCTAATATATGCAATTTATATAGACTTGGTGATTTTATTCCTTCACACACTTAGTTTCTCTGTTGTGATAACATTCTATTACTTTTCGAGCATTGTGTGTGCATAATCATCATATAAGATGCTCAATGTATCAGGAGATGAAAAGAATGATACAAGATATCTTCTTATAACTCTTATAACATTATTACTCCCATGGATAATAGTGGTTCAGGTCCCCATGAGACCTATTCAACTATACTCCCACATATAATAGTACAAGAGTTAGTGTGTAACCTACAGAGTCATTAAAAAATTGTAAACCCCAATCTAGGTTATGGATCAACATGTTTATATTTTATAAAACAAATTGAGGTAGGTAATCACCAATTTTAGAGGTCTATGTATTAGTTTGAGAATAAACCTCTTTTTTCCAACTTTCATTGTATGTTTTTTTAAATTATTTTTGATTTTATGTATTTTCATTGTTTTGTATTAATGATTTCAAATTCTTTTTAACTATTATTTTAGATAAGGTCAAATAATCTTATATTTAGGTTAGTTATAAATTTATTTCTATAAATGGATTCTAGAAAATGGTTTTACGCTAAAAAATGACCTCCATTCATTAATGAGAATAATTAATCTAAATAGAAAATTAAATGAGAATGCATATAGAAAGAATAGTTTATTGATATTTTTTATGATATTGAAGATGAACGGATTATTCATATATCTTATTAGAAAGACTGGGATGATACTGAAAAATCATTTATACATTAATAATTTTAATGGAATGAATTCTCATTATTATGCACTAAGAGAAGAATAATTTTAATAATTTATACACATATATGTACTTATGAAATTTGGGATACAATGTCTATTTACTATAAGGGATATTATAATGTTTATCAGAGAGGCTTAAAACATGTAAAATTAAATATGATAACATTAAAATTAATCCTAATGAATATATTCTCAACATTTACATCAGGATCAATGAAAATTTTGAAAAAAATAGATCACTAGGAAATCATATTTTTTCCATGGACTAGATCATGTGGTTGTTATGATTTCTACCTATAAAATTGGAAAGATCATATATATCCATATATGATTATTGTGATATTAGAAAGTTGTTATTTAAAGAGATAATTTGTAATATTATTATGTATGATTAAAAGATAAATGTAAACTGTGAAGAAGTTGAAGAGCCTAAAATAAGCTCAACAACCATCAAAACGACTACATTTAAATAGAAGAAAAAAAATATAAGGAACGAGTATAAATTTATAATACAAGAGATAGTGAATATACACTGGATAATGTTAGGGGGTTGGATAATCTGGATAATATAATTAAAAAATTTATTGTAAGAAAATGTTTTTTAGATTACCAAACTACAAAGGAAAGTATCACTCCCAAGGAACATAGAAGAATGACTAGATCAAAAATGAAAATGTGGATTTCTGCAATTAGTGTAAAAGGAAATGACATATAAAATAAGACATTCTAGATTTAAATTACAAAAAACTCAATTGAAGATATGAGGTAGCTAGGAAATGCACCTGGATTGCACTATGGATATCTTCAGTGATACAAATTCTTCCCCAAAAGAAAATATAAATCAAAAAAATAGGTGTTTAATGATAAAAGTTTCTAAGGAATGCTATTTGAAGACCTCTTTTAAGAGCCTATGATACTTGAAAAGACTTTTTTGAAAACATATGATAAGAAATAATTCATTCTTCAAGATCTTTACTAGGGTTTATGGTGGTCCTGAAACATTTGGTTATAATTAAAAAGGTGAAAACATTGACCGTCCCCAAATTGGTAATAAAATTTGAGGTTGAATTATAATGTTTTATTTTTTATGGTTAAAAATATAACATGCTTAATATTTTAAATTTATGTGTTTATGGGTATTATTTAAAAATTTTAAATGATTTTTTCAAGTTTTTTGATTCTGAAATTTTTTTGATTTTTACTTCTTTATGAAATGATCATGTGTAAATTGTTCATTTAAACTCTATAGTTTTGAGAAATGTTTTATGATAAAGTTCCTTCCAAAAATAATAATTACATTGTAATATGTGACTAGGATATAAAAAAATTAACTCTCTAATGAAGAATACCAGGAAATGGTTCAGTATGGATCTTCCTAAGAATAATTTTCCAACTAATAATGTCTTTATACCTTATGAATAAGGGAAATAACACAATTTTTCAATTAATTCACCTAATGATGTGTGAAATTCTCAACCTCTAAAGTTTATTATCATAGATTTTTATGGACCTTATATATTTTATAATTAAAATATAAGGTTATATATCTATGTTCTTACTGGTGATTTTTCAGGGTATTCATGGGTATAATTTATAGCTTACAAAATTTAATCATTATCATATTTTTCAATGTATTACAAATATGTTTAAAACATATGTGGACATCAAATTAAGACCTTATGATATGACCATATCCATGAGTTTGAAAAACCATATTTTTAGTGTCCTTTATCACATAATGGATACACTCATAATGAAAAATGAATATAGGATATTTAATAACAGAAAAAATGTTGTGGAATAATTAGTTCATGTAAAACATGACGAGACTAGTCCACCTGAGTCTAAGAAAACCCTAGAAAACATTGAGGATGAATTTTCTTCAGTGAATCTAAACCATAATTCATTAGACTCTACTTTCAAGCAGTTAGAAAAAATTTCGAGTTCTAAATAATTTCCCGACCATTAAGATCCTAAACCTATAGAACTAGTAGTAACCAGTCTATATTTTTGTACTATTGTTAGAACCATTATATACCCCCATTTAGATCCTATTATAGGAAATGTATATAGAGGTACTCAATCTAGAGCTTTTATTAGAATTCATCTTGAAAATCAGGAATTGTTTCCACAACTATAACCTAAGAACATCAATGAAGAAATTAATGATGAAATATAGGTAATAGAAATGAAAGAAGATCTAAATCATTTTGAAAGAAAGAAAGTGTGGGAACTTTTATATTGACCTATTGATATCATGATTAATGGCACTAAATAGTTGTTTAGGAATAAGGTTGATGAGTTATGTAATATAGATTGAAACTAGTAAAAACATGTTCTAAAAGGATATAGTCATGAATAAGGGATACACTATCAGGAAACCATTTCACCTCTAGAAAGACATGAGTCCATATGAATTTGGATTTATTATTGAGCTCATCTAGATTTCACAATTTATCGAGTGGATGTTAATTATGCATTCTTGATTGTTTTTATAGATAATGATGTTATTATAGAATAACCCCCAGGTTTTCAAAATCACCATTTTCCAAAGCAATGTTTTAGGTAAACAAAATATTTATATGGTAAGAAATTGGTACCTAGAGATATGTTTGGTAGGATTAAAATTTTTATTATTTAAAAAGGATTTTCAAAAATTATAGCTTACCATGAACAGTTTTATAAAATGAATTAGAAATGATTTTCTAGTATTAAAAGTATTTGTTGATGATATTATTTTTTGTTCATCAAGAAATTCACTTTTTAGTAATTTTTATAAAATGTTGAAAAATAATTTTTAAATGAGTTTAATGGATGAAATTTTTCTTCTTATATAGCATATTTTTCTGAAAAAGGAAAGAATCATTTTTAATCAAAAAATATATATAAAGGATCTTTGAAAATTATTTGACCTAGATAACACTAAGAGTTCTGGTACTCTAATGAGTTTCACTTATAAGTTGGATCTTGATGAAGTTTTGAAACCAGTAAATAAAGCCTGCTACATTGGAATGATTAGATGTCTTATCTACTTTATGTACAGTATACTAGATATAATGTTTAGTGTGTTAATGTTTTCTTTCATTCATGTCAATACGAGATATTCACCCGTAAATTCTGTTAAAATAATTTTCTAATTCTCCACGTATACACCCAATTTATATCTGTTTTTCCCTAGTGGATAAAACTTTAATCTAGTGAGATATTATGATGCTGCTTTGGGCGGACTCAAGTTAGAAAGAAAAATCACCTCGTGAAAATGTATACTTTTTCACAAATCAAAATATTCATGGTGTAGTAAGAAACAAAATTCTATGGCATTGTATATTACTAATGATGGATTCATAACTATACGCAGTTTCTATGAAACAATTTTTTAGATGAAACACACTCTACTAGACTATGGATATCAACTAAAAAAACAACCAATTAATTATGATATTATAAGTTCTATTAATATTTTATAAAAATATTTTTCAAATTTAAGGAATACTCGTATTAATATAAGACCTCACTTTTTAGAAAACCATTTTCAAAAAAGGGGAAATCAGTCGTTAGTTTTTTGGCACAGAACATTAGTAAACTGATATATTTACAAATCCCTTAAATCATATGGAATAAACTATACCAATCATAAAAAATGAATGATTAATTTTTGTTATGTTTAATTTTATATAACACACAATTTGTATAAAACGTTGTTGGTATGAAACACCATTAGTATGGAACACTATTGAACTGAAAAAATTAGAATGATACACAAATAATTTGTTTCATTGTTTTAATTTACACACCATTGTTAATATATGAATTTCTGAATTTTTCTACATAAAATGTTTTCAAGAATCCCAGTTTATATTATATTGGTTTTTTTATTTGCATGGTCCAATTCATAAATATTCACAATATAAATTCAATTTTAATTCAATATTTTAATACCTAAAATAGTAAATGATATAAATAACACATTTTCTATTTCCAAAAATACATCTAGCCTCACCCCTTTCTTTCATGAGCCCAATTTGGCTTTCATTTTTCCATCCATCACACTTTAAAATGATTAATTCAACATATAGCATGATTTCTGGTTCTATATGCATGCCAAGAATTAGGTGACCTTATAATACTTATCTAGTAAAGTCATGATATACTAAGTAGATAAAAGAAAGTTCATGTATGTTGGCCATTCGGGAAACTATTTATCACGATATTGAAAATATAGTTATAGTATCTTAACGGTAAGTCGAATAAAAATGTATTTGGTCAAGAAAGTCTATAGTGGTCAATGCTATCCAGTTCCATTGTTTATTAGATTTCTTTTCATCTAATGGAACGCCATTTTATCCTCATATTGTTTCTGAAATTTTACAATATGTTGATTACTGTTTTAATTATGAGTAATAATATTTAATGAGTGAGAAATATAAAGGTTACACAGAATAATATTTTCCTTAAAAAGTGGAAAAATTATTGAGTGTTCATATTGAAGGTGTTTATGATAACTATCAGGGATCTATTTAGGAGGATATTGACATATTTATTAATGATAAATATGATAAAGTGTTTACCAGGGATGGGATAGCTAGAAGGCTAGTAGCCACATAACATGATGGGGAGTGCTAACTATAATTCAAATTTATTCAAATTACTGTTTCCCTAAGAAATTGTGATTTTTCATCCCATTTATACAAATATGTTTAAATGATTTTTCTTTTGATATGAGCACTTAAGATCAATCATTGTTTGTAACTTGTCATTCATTTATCTAAAATGAGCAATCCCTTTTCTATATTTAATTCTCTGATAAACTCAATGATTATTTCATCCCTCTTAAATGGAAAGGGCATATTGTTGATCCTGAAGAAACAATTACAAACTATGGTAGTTTCATTATTTCAAGAGATATTTGTTCTAGAATGAGAATTATCCGTAACCCCTATAAGTGACATTGGGTTGGAGATATTGATAAGTTTTATGCTAATTTTAATATGGACGGTAATCATACTAGACCGAGTGATATTGTTTACCCAGGTTTAGAGTCTGATGAAGTCGTTGAATATTCCAATAATGAAGAAGAAGTAGTTTCCTCAAAATATATAGTTGAGATGGATCATATATTTGATAAGGGAAAAGATCTATACATATTTCATTAATATCTGTTGATTATTTATATAGATCACATCCTACCTAGGAGACCTCATAAATTGAATTTTTTTTTGAAAAGTGATGAAGATGAGACAGAAGTCTAAAGTGATTATCAATTCAAAAGTAGTACAAATACTAATGATGATGTTGAAAATTGAGATGGGGATAAGGAAGAGGAATATAAGAAAAAATAACATGGAAATTAAAATTATGAATATTCTAAAGTTATTGATGATGACTCTGATGTTTCTTCTGGATAAATTATATGGAGACATATATAGATTCTTCTAGAGATTCTTGCTTTATCAAGCGTTTTTAGTGAGAAACCAGATTTGAATATAAAAGAGGATCCTTTTAAAGGGAAACATGAATTTATTGACTGAATGAGATCCCCATATATGGAAATATTTCAATAAATTTGTTCTATTGATGGAGTTGTGGCTAGTTATTTTGAATATATTTAGACTGTGTCAATATCAGTGGTGGAGGAATAAATGGAAGTTATTATTATTACTGAGAAGATTATAGCTTAATAGATGATCAAATAGATTATTGAAAAAAAGATGTTAATGAATTGTTAAGAGATATAACTTCTGATGAACTTCTTTTCAAAAAGAATGTAGAATGTGAATCTATTTTTTCTGTTAGAAAATAGGATGTCCAGATGGTAATATCTTCTAAATTTTTTGATAAAATATATGTTGATCCATTGAGTATTGAACATTCTATTGGTGAATAGAATGTTTCCACTTAGGATGTTGCAACCCCAACTGTTATCCCTTTATCTATTGTATCTGTAGATGTATTACCTTCTATGGATGAGATTTCAGAATTTTGGGTTGGTATTATTATATTGGAATGTGATAAATCAAATAGATGTCTGCCAATGTATGGTGGACCTGATGTTCATAATGAATTAGATCCTAAGGGAACTATGATAACAAAATTTTATTTTTAAGGGATATTATAAAAATTTCCTCAATTAAAAATCATGCATGTAAACATGTGGTTTCTATTCCTGCTACTCTAGTTGAGTTAGTCGCAAAAAGAAACATAGATTATTTTGGTAAAAAGATTCTTTAGTATTTTGATTAGTGTTTGAAGTACAAACCTCCACTCCTAACCATGATTAGAGAGAATTACATAGTATATTTCATTTAATTGGTTATTAAACACATTAAACATTAAATGTTTCATCACATCTTAGACAGACAAATTAAAAATAATAGAATATATGTTGAGCTAGAATCCATGAAGTTTATTCTTAAAAGAATTCAACATGCAGTTGTAACTAGTATGGACAACCTACTTGAGATAGTTGGAAATATTATGTTAGTGTCTTCTACCTCAAGTTATCCACCATTTGGTCTTGAGCCACATATATTAGTAATCATGGAATAATTTATAGTAACACCAACTTGTACAACATATGATACTAGAGGAAAACATCAAGAGACTTAAAAAAAGAAAGTCTAACAATGATCATGTTCTGAAGTTGATAACCTCTTATACACATGATATAAAGTCTAATAGAGAGACTATAACATAAGAAATTTATTACTATCTCCCAAGGTCTTCCACAAATAATTACATGGATAAAAACATCAATTTTTTTTTGAGAATATGATGATGCCACCAGCTACCCAAGCCTTTAAAGGGAATGTCTAGTAGTTCAAGTATATGAATATAGTGATGAATTGATATATTGATGAAATATAAAAATTATATAGTGAAATTTATTAGATTTCTAGAACATTATTGATTTCATAACCTTGATAAAGAAGATTTCGTATGTGTATGGTAATACAATAATTTATAAAAAATCCATTCCTATTAACAAAGAGGAATCTCTCAGAAAATTTGTTACCAGGGATCCACGAGAACATCTACCTACCCAGTTCCATCCTTTCACAATTCATCTGAAGCATGTTATGTGGAACGCATGACATTTATTTTTCTAGAACAATGACCACCTAATGCTATTTATTGAATTCGAACTGCTATTTTATGTACTATTCCCAAACATCCTTAATCCCTTGTTGCATCAACTTCTTCAGATCAATAGGAATACATGGAATAAATACAAAAACCAATGGAACCCTCTTATAATCCATCATGATTATGATTGTTTAATTGGAAAAATTATTTGATGTTATGTTTTATTATAAATTTTTTCTTAAACACTTACATAAACACATTTCATGAATCTTATTCTTTTTATCATATTTATTTTTCTTGTATGTCCAATATTTCATTAAAATTATGTTATTCCTTTTGGATAATACAAAAATATTGACAAAAATGGATAAAATTAAGAAATTATATAGATAACTATTGATTTTACCTTTCAAAAATTATCAAATTTTATATTTCCTTTGGGTAATATCATTTTTAACCATTATAACTTTAATACTTGATATTTTTTTATTTTTCATCATTTATACCATCTACATTTACTAAGAATGATAAATGGTGATTTGTATTTTGGATCAATCCTTTGTTGTAATGTTTTATATTTTCCGTACCTTTGATTCCATGATTGTTTATTATAAAAAGGGGGAGATTATTTAACTCCTTATTTTAATGATCACAAAATGAAGTATCTAATTATATTAACGAGTTTGAGGATTTCTATAAGAATTCCATAATAATATATTTGTGATGAAATTGTTATATTTATGTTATACAGTTGTGTTTAAGAAACAATCATGTCTGACTCACCATCTTCATTGAAATATCACTATGTCTGAGACACCTCCATGATATCTCACTATTAGGATGTCGTGCCAGTAGAGCATAAAGTTTTCTATGACTAAATCCCCACAAGATTGAACTACCATCAAAATCATTCACCGTTAACCACAAAAATCAAGATAACAATTTTATCAAGGAACTAGACATCACCAAAATAAGACACCACTAGTTGTATACAATGAAGGTGAGACACTTCAATCCTAAGACACCATCACCTTGAGACACAGAAATAATGTAACACTGCTAGTCACATTGAAATAACCGTCAGCGAGTCACTATTCCAAGACTCAAGACCACCTTTTCAAACATTAATTTTCATTTAAATATCTTCTAATTTATATATTATTGAAAGTAATTAAAAATTATCTTGCTTATTCTTTCTTCAATTCTTGATAGGAATCATTGAAATTGATGTCATACATCCTATATGAGGAATAAATATATATAGATGTGAATAGATACTATTTTTTGTAGTTACTTCTTCTAATAGGAAAAGAAGACAATATCTTGAGAAGATTTGAATGGTCATGTGAAGTATACAGATAGAAATTTGAGAGATCATGCTTACAGAATATATAAATAGATATTTAGAGATGATTTTCTAAATCCAGTAATAACTTGAATGAGGATGATAATCTCATAAACATATTCTTCTTTCATCTAGTCTGGAACAAGAGTTTATGACACTTTGTTCTTTTGATGATTTCAAAAGAACCTGACATGAACATTACTATGAATAAAATCACAATGTCATGAGAAATAATTCTTACAAACTGAGCACTTATATTTCTCTAAAATCTAAGTTTCTCTAATATTCTTACATTCTTTTTCATTTCGATTAGTGTGTCTTCATACCATATTTAATCAAACAAACAAATAATCCCCTTTGATTAACTGTATGATACTTGATATATTATCTTAACTTTTCTTACATTTTCACTCCCATAGATAACTGTGGTAGAGGTCCCCATGTGACTTGCTCGATTGTAATTTTATAGAAAAGAGTGGAAGAGGTCATGGGTGACTTGGACAGTTTGTAAACTCTTTTAAAACATGATCCTGGAGGTTGATAAATATTTTTATTTTATATAAAATTCTTGGTGATGGGAGATCACTTTGGAGATTATTATGTATCATTTAGAGACTGGACCTCTTGTTTCAAATTTCCACTACATGTTATTTTTTACTTTCGGTCATCATTTTGAACTGAAATTGTTTTATCCAACAAAACCTAATAATTAGATAGTTAATATTTGTTTGTTCTTTTATAAGATTTTAATTAATTTAATTGATTTCAAATGACTGTGTAATAATATATATTACTTACCCAAGAACTAGTAAACATTTAATAATCCTTTGGAATGATTATATCTGATAATTGTATTCTATAATGATTGAAAATTTTGTATTGAACTAACATGGGGATTTCACATTAATCATTTTTAACGGAAAATTTTATTTGATAATAATTTCATTGACTCATGAGATACTCACTCCAACCAACATGATAAATTTTATAAAACCACCTAAATCATTTCATGGGTTATAGGGAGGATGTTGATAAAGTGAACCAAATCAGACATTTATCCAATAGGTATTCAAACATTATTAAAAAAATTCACGGGTCACTAGGTTATATGATAAGTTATCAAGTATATCCGTGATTAATTATAAGTAAAATAAATAGGAAAATTAATTTTATTGAAAATAGAAAACAATTAATATATTATTGAAAAAACCTACACATCCTTCCAAAGCTCTAGGAAATTTATCCTCTACAGTAACAATAAAAAACATAGATAACCAACCTAATATTTTTTTTATTTTATGCACACAATATATGTTCATCTATAATTCTCCTAAAACATGATCATGTAAGTTTTATGATTTCTTTTATTGATGTTTTGGAATTTTATTATGTGGAATGTTGGTTTTATGGTGTAAAAATTAAGATACATCAAGTGTTTAAATTTAAAAATCTGGATAAATTTAATTTATTATAGTATTTTTAGATCAAAAATTTTTTTAAAAATTTATAGTTTAATATTATGTTTATAATTTTGATAATTGAAATTATAGTTTTTATATTTTATATTAATAATAGAATTTAGTGTGACAAAATTTTATTTTAGTGTTTTTTTGAAAAAGGTAATTATCTATTTACGTTCTAAAATAATCCTTACATTGTTTTCAGAAAAGATAACTTTTTTTTAAAATTACACAGAATAATTTTTTCAAATTCTGATTACATAGATTCTGGAATAAAGTTTATCCAAATTTCAAATTATTTTAACACAAATATAGTATATGTTTATGTAAATTGATAATTACATAGAATTAAAATTATACTGACATAGATTAAAAAATAATCCTTACATTGGTTTTAAGATGATCCTTATAAATTTATACACTGATACATATACAGAATATAATTCATAGTTAATTCATTTATTATATAAATTTATATATTTCAAATAAATTTTATTATTATTTTATTATATCTATTTTACTACTTCAATATAAGTGTTTTTGTTTTCCCACATAGGATGTTGTGAGTTTTGTAAACTAATATTATGTTATAAATAACTTCTCATGCATTGGAATTATCAACATAGAGACTATAATTGATATCCTGATCTAACCGTTTAGAATTTGTTTATTAATTATAACCGATATAACTTGATGGACCCAATGAAAAACAAAATGATTTGATCTAAAATATGATTATGATGATATTGATCTACTTGGACTTCATTTATTTTATTGTGATTCCAGATTATCTTCAATGTACAATCAAATTACCAAAATGATCGAACTAATTTATCATCTTTTTATATTCTTCATTGATATTCTTGTTTCTTCATTTTATTCTTTCATTTTCAATTTTTATTTAATTTTCGGTTAATAATTTTTCATTCTAAAATATTTTTGTCTCTTTTGGCTCATACCTATATTATAATCGGTCAGTCTCTCTATTTGTGACTCATATTAAAAATTTATTATTCTTCATAGGTTGTTCCTTAGTATGCATACAGTATTATTTAGGTGGGATGTGCCTCCAATTGAGGAAAATTTATGTTCTATAAAAGATTATATTATCCTCTCAAAAGTGAGGATATTTTCTATTGGATTAATTATAAATAAATGATTAGATAGGTGATAAAAGTATGCATATGATCATGTTGATTCAAAAAACAATATATTCTATCATTCGTATTTGTATTTTTCTACTTTATATATTCATTACATTGTTCATTTTATATGTTATTTCAATACAGTTATTACACCAGTACTAAAAGTTTCATATGCTACTACTACGATATTGAAACATAATATTCAATTTTTTAATGATTTTTAATATCTATTCATTACCCAATTGGAATATTTTTAAACACCTCATGAATTTAAAATAAGAATATGTTTGATAACATACTGAACATAGAATAGAAATCTTAAATGAACAATGAAATATTTTTATTTAAATGTAATCATTATAACCTAGTCGTTTAATTGTTGGCTGTGAATATGATTAATGATAATATAAATATATATATGACATACAAAATTAATAATTATTAATCAATTCTTAGTAATTGTATACATAATTTTTAGAAAGTACATGTTATTCTTAAAAACATGTTTTCTTCAAAATTGGGGATTATTGCTTCTTATTAGTGAATATTGTATTTCATTTCTAAAAATTATAAAAATTATGTTCTATAAAAATAATATAATTTTAAAAATCAAAAAATTAAAATGATCTTATTTTGATATTTTGGGATCATTTTGAAATGATCGATTTTTTAGTGAATAGTGAAAAATACTAATTTTTCAATTATTTCCATATCTTTTTATTAAAGAATTTAATTTAAAACTTATATTATATATTAATTAATTCTCAATATAAAAAATGTATCATTTTATTTATAATAATCTAATTCAAATAATCTCATTCCATTATTTTAATATATGTTAATTTTCCTTCTTAAAAAAATTAAAGAAAAAATTCATTGTATATTATAAATATCTAATACAATTTTTTTGTTATACATATAGAAAAATACTTTTAAAAAATATTTAATATGTGTAAATATGATTTTTATATTTTATATATAGAACAATTTTATTTTTAGTCATTATGAATTTTAACTGAGGTAAAAAAATTTACATTTGTAAGGTGTAAATCAGTAAATTAATTTTAAAAAATAATTTGATAAGGCATTAAAACTAAAAAGACGTAAAAAATGAAAAAAATACCATTATTTTATTTTTTGGGAAGAATGTTTCACATAAATATAAAATTAAAATATATAGATGTTGGGTGACATTTGACTATGATTGTGTAATTAATATTATTTTACGTAAAGAATGTTCTAAAATTTCCCTATGCTATTTTTATTTTTTTTTTATCTTCAGATAAACATAATGATATGCTATGAATAAATATTAAATATTTTATATATATATAAAAATTTAAAATTTTAATTTATTTATAATTTTTAGTCATCGAATAATTAGTTCAATTTCGTATGCAAAGCTAACACATTATTCATTTAATTAATATAGAAATAAAATAAAGTGTTTTCAAAAAATAAAAAAGTAATATTTTTTGTGGTCAGTTAAAGTGAAACATGAATATTATATATAGATATGTCATATTATATATATGTTTTATTACATATTCGAAATTCATAATTTTCATGATGTCTTTGATGTCAAATTAAATAGATACTGTCAAAAATGACTTTATTGTTATTCTATGAAAAATTATATATTATTTACTTATTAAAAAATTATAAAATATTTCATGTAGAAAATTAAGATAAAATACTAAAATTTTAATGTTTAAATTTTTGGAAAAATTAATTACATTTTTTGTAAATATACATACACATTTAGATTGAAAAATTAGTTATAAAATTTAAGTATAAAATTGATTAATATAGGTGTCAAACAAAAGGTTGATTTATAAAATATTAATTTAATAGGTAAAAATGCTATTAGATGAAATTATTCCAATAATATATTATGATAAATTTTATATTATGGCCAAATTGTTCCACTTTATCATGATACTGAATATATTATATTTAAATTTATTTCATAATTCCAAGTGTTTTTTTCATTATCTACAAAAATTATCAGCTCTCCTCTCTTATATACAAAACATATAGCCTCTTATCCTAACCAAACCCTTCCAAAATATATTATAAAAATACTTATACATTTTTTGATGTGATTTTATTTCTAAAATACCTTCCATTGTCCCCTTAAGAGAATATGTAATGGATCTCTTTCAGTGAAGATGTAATGATTTTTACGAGATCTTTCAAATATATATCTTCTTAAAATTCCACAAATATGTATTAAAATTATAAAATAATAAATACAGTATCCTAAATATACATATATGTTATTATTATTATATAATATTTTTTATATCTTTTCTATCATATGTAAAGTGGAAAATTTTCTCATCTAAATGTATGGATTATTGTCTCTATGTAGTGTTTTAATTTTTTCCATCATCACTTTAAATAGATTGTAAGAAAGATAAAATTAAATAATATAAATTATATTTATGAAAAATATATTCTTTACTAATTTTAATATCATATATGCCTTTTTAATATACAATACATTTTAAAATGTAAATATTTCTCGAGCATACTTGTGAACTACCACCTCTACGACGTGCTGTGATCAAATTTTCATTTTCTCAATAAAAATTGTAATAATTATACATTTTGGAGATATATATTTATATTATCCTGAATTTTATTCTGGATATTATTTAAATTTTATAATTATATGAGGATAGGATCTCCAATGACAAAACATCCATGAGTAAATTAAGTATTTTACAACAAAATCAATGAAAATAATGAAATATTATTGACAAAAGGGTCATAAGATGTCATAAGAGGGTTATATATGACATTATAAATATTAATATAGTAATAGTATAAATTAATATCATGTTTTAAATTATCATTATGGAGGTTATGTAATTTTCAACTATGTGGAGACTGAGGTATGGGGTTTTATAACTCAATCTATATTCATTAGGCTAAACTTCTATTTTTTGACTACATTATGAAATGATTATGTGTGAAATGAGCTCTAATTTAAATATATTTTATCCACAATTATTTTTTTATTTATATTTTTTACTCAATATCACATAATTTTTTAATTATCAATTTTAAATTATAATCATTTAATAGTATTTCATCTAAATTTTCACTAAATTTAGACATATTTGGTATTATACACCAGTTTATTTTTATGTGGTTTATATGTTACTAATTTATTTATATTACATTAAAATAAATTTATTCGTGATTATTAATGTTGTATTTTATGATTACACATTAAATTGGTTACATAATGAATGATTACAATGTGGTATGAATTTATTTTATAATATTTATTTGTGATTTCCCTTTAATTTCATTGAAGGAATCTTATAATCTATCATTATTAAACTCTATACTTTCATCTTATCCTCTGGATATTTAATAATATTACATAATTTATTTAAAATTATCCTCTATTTATGATATTAAACAATTAAAACACTTCTAAATAAAAATTGGATCATATTTTTCTTTTGGATTAGGGATATTTTCCATCCATGTCCCTATATTTTAATATTGAACTAAAAAAATTTCATCACTCAAACGATTTAATAATGAAATTTTAATTTATACATGTCATTATACATGGTCTTAGTGGAATATTTATAATGTTCTACCAATTGATTCATTTTCATATTTCTATATTAAAATTAAAAAAAGAATGTTTTCTCATTAACATATATAGTGTTAATATAATTTCCCACCCCCATAACCATATTATACCCTATAGAATCTTATAATTATTTTCAAATGTTTCATAGATAATAATATTCAATAAAATTTGATTTCAATACTTCACTATAATTTAAATTATTTATATATTTGATATAATTTTAATATAGAACATATAGTTCCCTTGAATATATGTTCATTTATTATCTCATTTTAATAATATGGCCCTTCACATACTTGCAAAATAAAAAAAATTATTTGGATTGTGAAACATTAAATTACTATTAAATATAAATATTATTATTATCACAGATAAGATGATTTCCAAAACTATATACCATTTTTTCATGTGTAATTTTACAGTGAATGTTTTTTGATTGAATGGGGAAAATAATGATGTTTAGTATTCATTAATAAATTCAAATACTTTTTAACAAGAAATATTGTTTATGAATTATATTGATCAATCAGTATATGCGTAATTTATTAGCCATGAAGTAATGGGTGGTGTCCAGTTATAGATATCCCCTTGAAGCATCGACACGTCTCATGATACAATATAGTTGGATATCCTTGTTAAATTAGTTTTTGGTGTACACTTACCCATAATTTAAACTATATTATTTAAAATTCTTGATTGTAAAAATATAATAATTTCCTAGATCATAGTGTACAATATTAATCATTTCATTCATTGATAATTCATTTATTGTTATCCATGATACTAATACATTAATATTATCCTTGGATGTATTTCATGAGCATTTTACTGACTAAATGATATAACATTATAGTTATTTAAAATTTCAAATTAATCAACCCTTATTTACTCATGATATATTCTAATCTATGTTTCCCTTAAATAGAATTTGATTTCACCATTATTCATATTACTTTCTCTAATATTTGATGAAATAATCATTAAATGAATTCACATATGTTAACTTTTACTATTACTTTGTTTTTAATTTTATTACCAATGTAATGTTAAAATCAAGTGTGAATATAGTTACCCAAAAATAATAAAAAATTATTCCTTCAGGGTGTGATCAATTATACCTACATTCAATGTAACAATGTGACCACTGACTCAAGATTAGAGTAGTAGAGGTTGTTATAGTTGGTAAAATAATATTTCTAGTATAATATTTGGGAATTAGATAATTTAAAATATATATTAGGGAATATAACTATATTATTAACATTTAAGATACTATTTTAAATATAATAACAGCCTAAATTATTGGTAAGGTATATATTTTTTGGTTTCCCACTATGAAGGCTATTTCTCAAAATTTGTTTTTTGGTTTAATTCAATGGAAAAAACCTAAGTTAAATTATGTAGACACTAAATATAATGTAATATAATGTTATTAAAAGGGAATAAATTGGTTATTTAATTGAGTTATAGGTATTGTGATTATTACAAAACATTTATCATGATATATGATTCAAACCTATATATTAACCTACTCTCATACTCAATATTTATCCGAATAATATATATTATGAGATCTCAGGTTGTGGATAACATATCAAAATAATAAATATTTACATCATGGTAGAAACGTTGAAATAGATATCACATATAATGTATGAAAGGAAGAGGAAATTGTTTTATGTATGGAAAATAATGGAATATATATATGATTTTTTTAGGGAAAATGAAGAGTTTCATGGAGGGAGATGATGTTCATTACAGAGTAGTATTTATATTTCAATGCCTTAAATCTATTGAATATGGGAACTATCCAAGACAGTGAAGTAATGACAAGGTCAACTCCACGTCCATGGAAGAAAATATGCTATGTAAATCTTTTAAGTATAAGTAGTGAATTTACTATGTACTTTGATAAAGGGATTATTGAAATTAATCAAGTAAAAGGGTTTGTATTTTTGAAATAAAATTTAGTTAATGATATGATGAAAATGTTATTTTAGTCATCTTTGGTGAAATTTATTGAATTTTTTGGAATTATTGAAATATTGTTTGATTTTATTTAAAGAATAAAGATTGTGGTTATTTTATAATGAATATATTTTTTCATACAGGTCTAGCATTAGTGTTATTTATATGATCATATATTAAAATTTCAATTATTAATATGTTCAAAAGAATTCATATCGATTTTTAGGTGTTAAGTGACTGTATTTTTAGGTTATATAAAACATTTAACAGTTCTTATGAATAATACTATATTTAGTTTTAAATATACCTTTTGGAAAGTATAATATTTTTTATATCATATTAGATAATGGGACATAAACAATCATGACAGTTAATAGGTGGTTCATTGATAATGATAAATTTTTGGATATATTTGTTGTCATGTTACATTTTTCTCTTCAAGTTAATAATAATATTTTATTGATGATATTCTTTTGAATTTCACCACATTAAAATATATTATAATGATTTATGAAGGATATTAATTTAATTTTTTGTATGATTCATTGGGATAATGTTTGTAAATATTTTAGGATTAACATACAGTTTAATAAAAAATATTATGTGTAAGGGTAAAATTTAATTCTTTTGGATGTAATTTATGGTAAGATGTCACCTCTGAGGATAAATAATTATTTACTATTGAGAGGATATTTATTTGAATTAGGATGTATGGTCATTTATTTATCGAATAATCTATATTGAAACGTTGGTGTTATTGTCAAATCATAAAATTAAAATATACTATTTCCATATGTGAAGGATTTTTCATTTATGATATTATCATAAAATGTGGTAACCATTTTAGTTTTGGACAAATTTAAATGCAAGATGAATATATCGTAATTATTATTTGAATTTTTTGATCTATAATAATTTTTTTATATTACTTCAGGAAAGAAACACTCGTATTGAATAATCATCATTTGGAGAAAAAATGTTATTTTTTGGGATATTGATTAAACGATGAAATTTAACATTTCTAGTAAGTACATTTTATTTGGATTTTTATACGGTAAATAAATTCATCAACTATTTGAAAAGGATATTGAAACAAAAAATTAATCTTATTTTTTCCATTTATGACAAATAAATATTTTTTTCATTAATAAAATATTTATGTCATTTTCTTGTAAAAATTATCTTGACCATGTTCTCTATCACGCTCTATTAGTCAATGGTAATTACATTTCTCCAACATGCCAATATTTTCACATTAACTAATTTTTATATATTTAGAATCATAATTTCATTCAAGATGAACTTCATATACCACGTTACATCTTTTTATGTGGAATTTTTATTAACCCTTTTCATGAAGTGGGTCTTACAGAAATGAATTTTAAAATGTAAAAATCTTGACTATAGAGTATAATTCTTTGTTGAGTGGATGAAATTTATCTATGGGAGGATAATCTAACTCCCTAATAAAAAAATAACACTATGATTAATATTATATAAATAAGGAATGGAACCTTCAAATGTGAATCTTATATTTGAAGGTGAAACCACTTTCATATATTTTTCATCCTGACGTATAGTTCATTACATGAATATCATGATATATAATTGTGCATATTTTGGAAATGTAGAATAGAACACACAAACCCTTTTTGAATTGTGCACAGTAAAAAGTGGTTTGAATATGGAGTTCCTTGCATACCTATATGCTTGAATTATCAAATTATTGAACAATGATGATTCAATTTAGATACAAGAAAACTAAATAAATAAATAAAATATTGAAGTATAAAACATAAAATTTTTTGATAAATATTCATAGTGATCATTATGATATAAATATGTGAGTTCAAGTGGACGTTTCTTCATCCCATTATTAAATAGATTTTGGATAGATTGAATGAAATACTGTTGATTCAGTGGAATTTGAGTACAGTAGTTGAAAAACAATATTATCCAGGGGTTGAAAAATTTTCAAGTGGAGAATACTCATATTTCTCAAGAAGATTATCATTGAATAATCTATAGTCTCAGTATAAAAAATTCCATTGAAGACTTGTCAAAAAAGTATAAAAAATTCATACCACTGAGGTAGATAAATAAGCTCCAATATAAAAATTGTGATATATTTATTGGAATTTTTAATCAAAAAAATTTAAATTGATATGATAATATATGAAACAAACATCAGTTGATCATGAGAAGAAGAATTTCATTGTACTAAACCTTATAAATATCATTGTGTGTTACTGCTTCCATTATTATCTAGAATGAATATTTATATAATTATTGAGAGCGCACAATATTCCCATTATACATAACTAGATTAGAGGAACATGGTTAATATGGGAAAATTAAAAAGAATGTAATAATTAGAAAAATATGAGTACATTGATTCACTAAGACTTTTAATATCCCTTCGTGATCTATCCAAGATATAAAGGTGTTATTTGAGAATATTTCTTCTCAAGATGTGATTAATGTTTTTTTCTCCAGTTATTTTCAAAAGGAATTTTTGATGTCAATATTTTATGATTATTCTAAGGTACTTTTGGTGGAAGACATTATTTTCACTTCTATTGAAGAGAACATGAAGGTCTCTTCCATGATTATGAAAAACCTGTAGAATGAAGAAGAAAAGATATTGTGTAAAATATTAATGAAATAAGAAAAAGATCAACACTCTCTTATTAATCCTCTTTACAATGATACTTTTGAATAACTTATCTCATTTTTTGAGTAATTTATAGAAGTTAAATCCATAAAATTCATTGAATAATTAAAATAAATATTTAAATTATATATGAATAATATTCCCAAAAGTTGTGTCATAAAAACATTGTTCATTTATGGACATTTTTGATAATAGTGATAAAAATTAAGATGAAATATATATACAATAGTATGTACATGAAATGGGTTATAGAATGAAAAATCCTCACATAGAAATCATTTATGAAAAATAAAAAAGTGTACCACTTTGCACATAAAAGATACATTTAATTGAAGAAAACATATAATAGCATATTTAAGAGAGTATTAAGTAAACATGTTTGTTCAAGTAATCCATTCCCATGAAGCATTGTTCAATTATTCCATAAATGATAGATATGACAAAATTTAATACAAAACATGTAAGGTCAAGGAGATTGAGACTCTAGTTGAGTAAATAATTATGTTGGAATAGGATTATATTTTGAATAAACATGTTCTTGAAGAATCATATCAAGATACAATCTCTATCATGGAATCACAATATAAGATAATGGAAGTCGAACAAAATTTCATGTTAACTCTATGATTGGAGGTAAAAATAACATGCATCTAAATTAATAAAGTGAAATGTGAATGGGAAGGTTGAATAAGATTATTTGAAAATGAAAGTCATTACTCAACAGAAAATATCATTGAACTAGATTTCAAATTGATAAATTATAAGGAGACACATGTTGTAATTTTCCATGTTTCTAGAAAGAAGAACACTTCCACCCAAACATACAAAGAGAGTCGACCAACCAGAATGTTTGGGTCTATTAAAACATTTGATACAAGTCATGTAATTAAATATACTCATACTATTGGTTTGAAGATTGAAAAATTATATCTTCATCAACCTTTTACATTTTTTTCAAAGAAGGTAACTCATAACCTAGTTAGTTTTATTTATGATAACCCAATCTAAAATTTTTATATATATTCACTAAAAAAATCATATAATATGTTGGTAGATAAAAATTATTATACATCCACAAAAACGGATATAGTGGATACTAGAATGATTGTGAAAAATAACTCGGAATATTATGATCTAAAAGGGGAACAGAATCCTAGAAACAAAAAGGCACTATGTTTTTCATGACTAATACTATAAGAAAAACCGATTTTTTCTACTACTAGTTCTTCTATAATTATTTACGTTATGATTTTAAATGTGGGAACAACATTATAATTATTTAATAAAAAATAAGACATATACTCATGTGGAATAAATTTTAAAAAATAAATATTCATAAATAATAGAAGTATATTTTATAAGAACTAATGAATATATACACTAGAAATAAATTAAAATTTATTTATGAATTTTTCGAGTACATAAACATATGATATCACATAGAATTAGAGTGATAATATAAACAAAATAGAAATAAATCTTATGATATTAAATTAGAAAATATAAAATCAATGAAAATATGTTGAAAATTATTCTTTGGGGAATACAAAAAATAATTTTATTAATAAATGTATAAACAAAGATGAAACCAAGAATAATAATAATTTATATTCCAATAATTTCAGTTAAACTATACAAATATGCTTCTAAATTAGAAATAGAGGTCATTCTAAGGATCATTTCAGACATGCTAGGGAAAATTAATTGAAGAAAGCTAAAATCAAGAAGTGAATTAATCCATGAAAGAAACTAGAAGATATGATTGATTTAATACATTATTGGAGAATGTTAGGATAAGTTTACAATAAAAGGTAATATAAAAACATTGATTAAGCCATGTGTAAACTAAAAAAATAGGTTATGAAGAAATTATTAATCATATTTTGTAATAAATAAAAAAATTATAGAGAACTGTAAAATTATAAAGATGAAGTACTAAATATAGATTAGGAAAATTAAAAGTAGACTACACTATATGAAGAGTTACTCAAATTAATAATTGATTATCAATAAATGATAACTCAAGTGTATAAAAAACTATGTGTTTGGTACAATGAGATATGACATAAATAAATAAATATCGTGAAACATTTACTTAATCAAAATCAGATGCTAAATATATAAAAACAAAAAGAATCATATATTATTTCACTTCTTAAATATGTTAATATAGAAAATACGCACATGATAAAGGTGAATAAAATAAGAGTCTATGCTATTGAATACACCTCCAAATTTGAAATCTAAAGGAGACATAATTAAAAATAGTATTAGACACATTCATGCGATAAGAAAGTGATTATATTTTTTTGGGAAAATTCCAACCCCATTTATTTTTTATGATCAAATATTCCCTACAATATTCCACATTCATAGTTTTTTTCTTTATTTGTAAGGAATTTATGGTGACATTTATACCAAAATTCAAAAATGAATGAGAAAATTTGAAGATAACTAGTTCAGATGGTTATTTATTTTCCCATGAAAACATGAATTGTTTCACAATGGTTGATCATAAACAACTTGATAACAATTTGATGAAACTATCCACTAGGTATAATTAATGGAGTACACCCCTTTATGGGGAGAAAACGTAAAGAATATTTTATCCAGAAATTTTCAATGAATATATATAAGATCAGGTCATCTATATGGTAGTTGTGAATAAAGGGATCCAAATTATACATATTTCCATTTAAATAATTATATAATAATTTGTCATCAAGGTGGACTGTTAGATAAAATGTGAAGTCATAAAAAGGGGGAGTAAAATATTATTTCAATTGAAATTTCTGATTTGTTTCTAAAAGTGGGTAGAAGAATATATTACTAGATAAATATTTTTTTATAAAACATCCACTTTGAGAAATAAATATTTTATAACCTTTTTATCACATGCATGTTGGTTAATTTTAGATATAGTCAATATTTGTTGCATCTCTCTTATTGTGTACACAAGATTATCCCATGTTACAATAATGTTGATCAACTAATTGTTCTTTGTTAATTGATCTAGGTGGTACCATATTTATTTCATTAAAATGATAAATCATTTTCCATTCCCTTAAAGGAATGAATAAAACCCCTACATTAATCCTTCCCATTTACATTTAAAAAGTTGTAGATGGGATATTATCCATAAATAATTAGTATTGAAAAAAGAATTGAAGGGGGATATTGAATATCTCATGTGGATGGTCAATGAGTATGGTTGTAATTGATTTCAATACATAATAATGAATAAAATTAAAATCTATGAGTAATTCCTCTATGATTATTTATTATACCAAGAATGATTAATTTGGAAAGTGTTTGAGAAATATTCAAGAAGAATGATAATGATACATTGTAAATTATTAAGGATTCCTTAGATATAATTCAATATGAAATTTTTTCATGATTGGCATGATAATTCCCTAAGAACTATGAGAGAATCATTGGTTTTAATTTGTTTACAAAATTTTCCATGATTGGTGATGAAAATCAAGAATTCCTATAGATTCGTCTATTGGAATTTGATGTCACAAATTGAAAATACCCATTCTAACACTACTTCTGATGAAGTTATATTAATTTAAAATACATTATTTAAATAGAAAACATTGTTTTCAAAATGTTTGTAAAATATTTATTGGAAGAAAACCATGAAATATCATTTTATTTCTGGATGATTTAAATAATTCGATGAAAAAATATTTTTTAAATTCCACAAATTTTTCCCTTAATAAATATTTTCATAGTGAATTCAAAGATTAGGAAAATGTGATTCAATTCAATTCCTTGATAAAATATTATTATAAATTGAATGATTTTTTATAAATATGAGGGACATAAGAAATAAAGACAATATCTTGTAAGAGTTTTAGGATTGGTTTGGCATATTGTTTTAGAAAGGTTGGAGGAAAAAATATTACATAGAGAAATTATAATTATTAAATTGGTGTTTAATAAAAATTAATGAATTCAAACCATAATATCCTCAAAGGGTTATTCCTTAATAACTCATCAGGGGCCCAGGAGGTCAATCCCTCTATGAAGGACTGTCCAAAGAAGAAGCACAGTTGTAGTGGGGGTCGTGTGTAAGGACAACATGAGAGTGAACCCAAAGGCACACATTGTTTGTGTATAGGTCCATAGAGATTGTTCATATTATGAGAATGCCTAAATGTTCATGTTGGAAGAACCACATGATGGAATGTTGTTATTGTTTGAGTGGGTGTTTTCACCCATGTATTTCACTAATGAGTTATATAAAAATTTGATTAATAATTAATACCAAAGATTATTTGAATATTCGATATTAGACAATGCAGGTGTTGGTATATTTAACCACACATAAATGATATCTATATAATGGTAAGAACAAGATATAAGTGATATTAATCTTCTAATGGATAATCTGCGGGTTGTATCGAAAAATGAGAATATTTCTCTCCTCCATTGTACATTCGACCCTACTGACAATATTGGTGGATGAAAAAATATTCCTATGATCTCTAAACATCCTCAGCTGATAAATCTAACAGATAGATAGCATTATATTTTTTCCAATTCCATGAATGAGATTTTATCTAATAAGATTTTCTGTATTTGAAGAACATGTCTTGGCTGAATGTAATATTATTTTTAAAGTTCATTGGCAATCTTTAAAGCATTTCTGCTTGAATGAGAGGAGATTCATGTGAGTATTATCCCATGAACAAAAGGAATGAAACACAATTCTGTAATAATGAATACATCATGATTATCATAATATGTTTAAATGGGAAATATATAATCATTGAGAATCATTAAATACCATGAAAATGAATTATTTTTACCAATATGAAGACATAGTTAACAAGACATGAATTATTTATGAGGATGGAAACTGATCTATCATGATTTTCAGTAAATAATAAAGGCATGATCATTCGGATATTTGAAATAAGAATCATGCAATATTTTCTATTCAAATTTAAAAATGTTTAACCCAATCATTTATGTATTTTAATATCATATTGATGCACCTTGACCATCTAGGGAATGTGGTGATACATTTTATATATTAAAAATATCTCGATAGAAGAGAATGTATGCCAAAAAATATATAGATATGCTAATAAATTTAAAGTCTCTTGTTTTACCATGAAAAAGAGCACCATGAAACTTATTTAATAATGAATAATTTCTACACTGAAAATTACTTTCACAAAGAATAAGTGGAACCGATTAAAACTCTCACATGAAAAATAAGAAGGAGAAGAATGACATGTTATTTGATCATGAAGTTACCAATATACGTGAATCCGATATATGAAGGAGAATCCTCATGAAGAATATTTTCCTTACTGATACTTGGTATATTACATTATGATTATGAGAAGATATCTTGAAAATTTTGGAATGGATGAACAGTGAAGACACACCCATTTAGGTTTTTGAAAGTAAAATAGTGGGGTGCATATAGAATTACTTTGATGCATACGTGAATAAATTATCAAATATATGCTCATATGAATAATTAATTGAGATACATAAAACAAGAATAAATGATAAACTGAGAAATAATAAAAATTTCAATAAATTTATAAATCCTTATGTTAACCATTCTGATATTAATAATTTAGTTGAAGTGGAAGATGAATATTCAACTTATTTAAGAGAACAAGGGAGACATGTAAAAAATAATGTTGATTTATTTGATATTGAAGACCTTAGTCTAGGAAGCAGATTATCCATTATATTTAAAGAAATCTATTGCTAAAGAGACACATTATTCGTGAGGAGTACATTTAAATAAATGGGTCGTTTCAGTATAAACAATTCCATTTAGTATTTATGGTTTGAGTAATAAATAACAAATCTAACTCAAGAATATTAATCATTTCATGTATAATTATTTTTCCAGTCATATTAATTTGTAATCAATTAAATATAAAATAATAAGACAATCCATGAAATTACTATATGTTGATCATTGAAATGATTAGGTCCTAGTAGTGAAATATGTAAAATTATTTATGTGAAATCACTTTATGTATTATCAAAATTTCATGTGTATTTCATTTCAGAGGGACCACAATAGTTCCATCCCTCTTAAAATGGTCGTTGATCGAGTGTAGGATTTGATAATTGTAAAAATTTAAAACACTAGGGTACGTTGATTCATCCACCTTATCAATGTATTTGAAATATCTGTATGGACTCTATAACATTTTATTGTCCACATTCCAATAATATCATAAAAAAGTTTTTATTTATTCATATGAGATAATATTACATTTAATTTATTTAGAATTACAATAATTTTTTTGAGAAAAATATTATTATTATTGAAATTAGTATATATAAATTATAGTATTTTTTATTATTATTTTCATGAAATCGTTTATTATTCAGTGACTAGTTAAAAATATCTATTTATAAAATACATCCCTTTATTATCTGTAAATGAAGAAATTTAAAATTACAATTATATTTTGATTTATTATTAATGTTCAATATGATCCATTTTCTTTAGGACAATACAATTTGAATTATCATGTTTCATGTTTATGATTTAAATTAATTTTGAATGCATTAAAGACATTTATAAAAATATTTTTTACTATGATTTATGAATATTTATTAAAAATAATTTTTGACACTTCTATAAAATGAATCATCAAAATTGGATATAATATTTGTAATCTAATGGTTAAATTTTTTAAATTATACCCCCTTTATTTTTAGCAATATGAATAGTAATTGTTAAAAAAATATACTATATCGATTAAGGGTGAATCAGGTAGTAAGGGTTAAAATAATGTAATAATGAATTAAAAATAATCCCAAAATATTCCTTTATATCCTTATATCAAAGGATTTTGGATGTACGATTCAAAAATCTAAATATATAGTAGTTTTCAACCATTTGTTCTTGGTAGGGACAATTATATTATTTTATGTAACGAAAATTCCAAAACCATCCCTCTCTAACATTTATTTTGTTTTATATGTTTTAATAAGGAATATAAAATGTTAAGAATAAATTTAAACTCTTAATATAAACATATTTAATTTTTTTATTCATTATAACTTATTTATAACTATTAGTGAGGGGATACCTAGATTATATTATTACATAGTGGTGACATAGTATTTATTGAATTAGTAGAAAAAAGAAATTAAATACTACCAAAGTAATATATTTTGGATCACTTATAGTGGCCTATAAACATTATAGACAGATATGATATATTATATATTTTTAAAAGTCTATATATAAAATAATAAATGTGTGATATCCTTCAAAGCCTGCCTCTAAGAGGCTTCTCTCCTCGCCGCTCTCCATGTTAGGGTTTCCTCGGCGGTGAATCGGAGGGGGGATGCCTCACACCGATTCTTCAGCATCATCTCCCCCTTTCAACTCTCCCTCTTTCTTCCCTCCCCGCTTCTCCATTTATGGTTCTTCCTCGTTCCTTCACTCCCATTCATTTCTTTTATCGTCCTAAGTCCATATTTTTTTCTTTTTTCTGGTGCTCTCTTCTAGAGTTTGTTGTTCCGTCAGTGTTGTTGAAGGTGTGATTCTCACATATGGTGGATTTATCTGTTGGGGCTTGTGGACTCTCATGGATAATTCTCTCTGTTGAAAACCTTGTCCACTTCTTATGTTGCTCTGGCTGAATGTTCCTTCGCTAACCTCCAAGTCGGTTTGTTGTGGGGGTTTCACGTTGGCTTTGGGATGTGTCGTTCGATCGGTCTATGGTGTTCCCGAAGGTGTATCCTGCATCATCTTTTCTCCACTGCGGTGGTCCTTATTCTCTTTATATGTTGAAGCGTGATATGTGATGTTCATTGGTTTTTAGGAGGCTTGCGGTAGGTTTTGGTATTCCTGGCGTTGTTTGTGGCTTTTTATTTAGGACTCACCTACTTACACCTCTCCTCTGGCTCTAGCTTCCATCGCTCCTCTCCCATTCGGCCTGGTGCGATGGATTTCAAGGTGTTTTGGGATATTATGGGTGAGTGGTTGATGTTTGTCAAGGTAACCTATCCTTTATAGGATTAGTCCGTTTTTATTTTTGTGGTTCTTGTTTATTGGTTGAAGATTCTTCGTGTTTGTTGATGGTTTGGATCACCGGCGTTTTGTTCTGATGACCGACGATGCGGCGAGCTGCTCTCACTGGCATGGTATGTTCTGATGATTCCGATAGAGTCTTTGGTCCCTTCGATCGGTTCTTGTGGCTTGAGGCTTGACATGGTTAGTCAGGGGCTCCGATATTTCATCTGTTTGGTGTTTGTATTTAAAATTTTGTAAGAATGTGTTGTTTCAGTTCAAGGCATGGAGGTCTTTGATGGGTTTGGTCTGGTGGCTTGCTGTTCAAGATGACGTGGTCTGGTGGCTCGCTGTTCAAGACGACGTGGTATGGACGCATGTCATGGGTTTTTTCAAGTTTACAATCGGAATTTTAATTTTGGTAAATTTTGAATTTTGAAATTTGAAATGTGTGTGGAATTATGGGTACCACTTTTGTCTGTACGGTTTTCGTTAACCCTTAAATCAGCTGTTTAGAAAATGAAAAAAATGGATTTGGATTATATAGAATATAAAAAAATTTTGGTGTATTTAATGTCAAAAAAAATTATTAATTAATGAAAAGACGTTATAAATATTTTATGAAAAATAATATATTATTAAATTATAAAAAATTAGAAAAACCTGGAATGATGACATTTAGGATCTTATATGGTCTAAATTTTAATTCCTTTTTAATTTATAAGTAAATCATTTACTTATATATCAAATTAGAACCCTTTAATATTAGAAAATTTATTATGTTGTTGAATGTGTGAGATTGTTTAATTACAGGTTAAACTAAAATATAATATATATAATACAACATAAACTTGTCTAATTATTATTAGGTATGGGGTTATTAACCGCATATAATCCTAGAGTTGAAATTTGGGCCACATTTTTCCAGTCCCACTTGAAAAATAGTTTTTTAAATTTAAATATTTATATTAATTCCATTTGTTTTCTTTCCTTCATTATAATAAGGCACCACCTATCATTTATTTTCTACATCACCTAGAACCTATTAGTTAAAAAAACAAGGATAAAAATCCCTCCCTTTATCCTTATCCATGTTATTGTGGCTATATTCTTATTATACGACCAAGCCTTCATCCCTCTAGAGAAGATCTAAAGGAATTCATTCAAAGAACTGGAAATTGTATTTACCAAAATTTTCAAATTCATTTCTTCGTAGTCATCGTATAAATATATATTACCTATATATAAATAATAAATCGAATAAAATAAATATACTGATATATTATTATGATTATTTTATTACCATTCTTCGTCTCTTTTTCATTCAATGAACAACAGCATCATCACTGGTACGTATATACATCTTATCGTGTCATTGTAGGATTGTAATTCATTATTAATCACCAAATTATTTCAAAGGTAACAAATATGGAACTAATGAATATATATTATTTTTTTGAAATAATTATTCTTATATAATTATAAGGTTATATATTCAATCTTACCTTCCAATCCATTGGAAAATGATAACGTTTCTCGTGTGTGTGTGGACTACCACCACCATGAAACCATGTGATCCGAATTTGATTAAATCCTTATGTGGAAGGTAATATGGATTGACATAAAGAATTTATTTTATATTTATATCATAATTATAATTATTGAGAATATGTAACTATAATAATTTTATATGGTCCCAAACTCCCATAAAAACATTCGTTGAAAAATAATGTAGTTAGCACCCAAAATAATGATAATAATTATATATTGAGGATGAATGGGTTATTTTAAGTAACAAAAGGATCATAAATAATTTCATACATATTAATAAGGTTATTGGTTAAATTAATAATTTTTAAAATCTATTATATAGAATGTTAAATCATATAAAACCAAAGGGAAACGTTGATGTAAAGGGGGTTTTGATTAAATTTCCACTAAATTGACTAAACTACTACATAATTGACAATGTTATTCCAGGAATATGTATCGAATGACCTATAATTTTTTTATTTTTTATTTGAAGATATTTTTTGTAGATTGAAATTTTCTTCACATAATAAATTAATTGATTATTTCTTCTTTCAACACTGCAATCTTTGTAAGGGACTTCATCATAAGTTACACACCATTGAGATATTTTGGGAATTATAAACCTTTTGATATTTATTTTGTGTAAATAAATATTCTTTTATTTATTTAATATTAATATATATTTATTAACTATGATTATATTTTCATTTTATGGTTACACTTTAAATGGGTCACAATTTGAAATCAACCAAATAGGTATGTAATTTTTTTTCAATCCCATTTTTTGGATTTCTCAAATTTTCATTGAAGTAATTTTATAATATACCCTTCTTGGAATTTATATATTTTCTTCTAATATGGTTATTTATAATTTTATGATATTTTTTTATCTTCTCCTCTAAATTTAAATTTAATCAATCTAATAATTATTTAAAATAAAAGATGATATTATTTCCCTTTTGACCGGGTTTATCGTTCTTCCATTTGTAGATTTTCAAAAACAAATGTTATAAAATAAGTATATTTTATTACTCAAATGATTTTTTAAGTAAGTAATATGTTATCCAATATTTAGTTAATGGTTTTAAAAGAATATTTATAATGTCTTATATAAATGGTATTTTTCGACATTCTTTACAAAAAGTAAAACAGATTGTCTTTTTTTAACATACACTATGTTATTGGACATTATCACCACCATAATAATTTTATACCCTTTATCTTATTCTGAATTTGTTCAATGGTTATAAAAAGAAACCCCTCTAATGAATTTTATTTTGATATTTCACTTCCATTTCCTTATTTCTCATCAGGGAATGATTTAATTACAAAACATATATTTCCAATGAATATATAGTCATATTTTATCTCTTATTAATTTTGTGGTCTATAATTTTTTCATAATGCATTCACTTTATTATGATTGTTGGACATTACAATTCTATTAAATATCAATATTATTTGTTTCATGGATTTTATTGATGCATAAAATGTATAAAATTTCTACAAATAATGTTTTACAATTACTATCATATGATTGAAGAAGTAAAAGTAATTTTTTTCAATATTCATTAATCAATATAGATATTTCTTTGGATAAAGAATTTTTGTTATGAAACGAATAGATCATTAAATATATTATGAATTCACTATATATTCAATGATGTGTGGGGCCTAGTTATTGATATCCCCTTGATGCATCAATAGGTCTCATGAGAGAAATCTTATGGGATAAACTTATTAAATGAGTTATTGGTATATTCCTACATATATTTTGTACTATTATAAAACATGTTATTAAAGTTAAAGTTATCATGATATCAAAGATAAAGATTTCCAATACCAATAATTTAATTTTATGATAATATTTTTATTTTATATGAGAATATTCGGCTGATATAATACATGGAATTATTTTTTTCTCACGATGTTGAATTGATGGAATGCATTTCAACATACATCATGTAATTATTTATTCATGGAGATAGAGGTACAAAAAACAAGGGTAGGGGAAGAGGAGGGAAAGGGAACATGGGGATTAGGGGTGTATAAAGTAGTGGAGGTTGAAGTAATCCCTTATAATGATATTGACCCCTAATGGCTTAAGACTATTCAGATTATAAAAGAAAAGTATTTCATAACTATGGTTGTCAAACGAAACTACACTGTTGGCAATGTTTTTTCCCTCCCTCCAGGTATGCATCACACTGGTGTTTTTATTAAGAATGCTATGACATTTTTTCAACATATACTAAATCGACCCCAAGACGACTCCAAGAACCTATAATGAATTCTAGAGGACCATCATGTCTATCTCTATCACCAAGTTTTTTAAGATTCTCTGGCAGCATACTCTACGTCCCATTAATAAGGCAATTGCCTTAGCTAGGAGGGATGAATCCTGGACCAACTTCCTGGAGAATGCAAATATAACAGACCTATTAACATCATGAACAACAACCTTTCCATGCATAACCCCCAATGAATAAGATCCATCTCAGTTAAGATTTATGCCCCTAGATGGAGGGTTCCAACATTCCTAGTTTCCCATAGAGGATATTCTTCTAGGTTAAGAGAGGGGGGGACTAGCCTTGAATAACGATAGAGACATATCCCCTTCTAGGTTCCCAGGACCCTAATGAGATCAATGTGAAATTTGTTGGAGAGGATGATGATGGAATGAGTAGTCGAGTCCACCCCCACATGAACCCATTTATTTTTCACTTGCCACAAACACCACCATCCAGCACGTAATAGTGTATTCCATGCCATTCTTTACAAACCCCCTCTCCTGAACAATGGATTCAGTGTTTAATGAAGGGTAAGTTATCTATAACTGTATAAGAGATATCCGTGAAATTATCAAACTAATACCAATCCTCATGCACCCATTAACTCTCAAATATAAGACGACAAGAAGTTTCTTCTCTGTGTCTCTTGCAGTAGATGCATCAGGATGATATGCGGATTCTACATCATCTAACCTTCTCATATATGGGAATTACCTTATTTCTTAATCTCCATGTCAGGAAATTATATTTTAAATGGATACTATTCACCCAAAGTAGGCTCATCCACAAGTACAAAATATCATGAATGGTGTAGGTCTGATGAAAGGCCTTCATCGGGAATAAGATAAATGGTGAGAGGGTAAAGACACACTTATCTAGAACCGATCTCAACTCAATAATATGCACCAACTCCTATTGGTAATTCTTTAGGGTGACATTGATAAAATATGGATACTAGATGGCTTCCCTCTATGAAATGGTAGAATAAAGACATCCTAGGTATCCTATGATCCCTCCCCCCATGTTTTTATTCTAAAAGGAGATGTCCCCTTCACTGATGATCCATCAAGAAAAAGGATTAAGATTATCTTCAAAGTGACCAATGGAATTCATTTCATGTAATTTATAGTTCCATATTGGTTATGCATTATTTACTAATGATACATTATACTTTACCTAACCATTACTATGTATTTTAGAGTACCCTTATTTATATTCCTTTCAATATGATATGATGAAGGATAATAAAATGAGTTCAAGGATTTTTATTGTATAATATAATTTTTTTTATTTTTTATTAAGAATATAATGTGGGATTAAAAATTGTATATAGTTTATGAGTCAAAATAAGCTATTCAGTACTTCATGAATGGATCACTTGTATCTTGAATAAATTTAATAATGAAACCATAAAATCCAAATTATTGTTTCTAGGGTTGTTACATATTTGATTCTCACACCTGAAAATTTATTGATATACTAACTCTTACCTTTTAGAGTGAATTTTTCCAGTTTAATTTTCATTCAATGGTATCCTCATCCTAGAATTAGCCATATAAGAAAAAAAATATTACAATGAGATTTAAGAATGATTATTGATATATCACCATACATTGATGGGATTGATTATAGCTATAATAATGTATGTTATAGAGAATATCTTAATTATCTAATCATAAATCATTTATAGATAGAATCTAAATAATATAACCTACCTGATTCTAATCTAGATACACATACTGGTATTGATATATTAATTTATTGTTTAAATTAAAATGTAATGAATATATTATATTCTGATACTTTTCTAAATGGGATTAACAATATATCATCATATCATATAGATTATGAAATTTGGATTATACTACACATTAATGATTACAATGCTGATGAGTTGAATCAAATAAAGCATTAGATGGTAGGTAAATAATATAAAGATGTTAATATGGATGAATATGAATTTGTTAACTAGTTGTTTGAAAGATATAAAATAATCATAAATGGAATGAGTTTGCTTTTAAGGTTTTGGATAATAAAATATATGATGAAATGGTGTTGTGATCTCAATAAAAATCATGCATTCAAAGAAAAAGGAAATCAATGTGAGAAAAAAATTAAAATGAGCATTTATTAGATAAAATAATGGGTAAACTACTTAAATATTTCCATAAATTATGGAACATTATATATGTGGATACAAACAAGAAGGATATGGCTTCAATTAAATTGAATATAAAAATTTATGTTGAATCTTCTTAATATGATCCATAAAAAAGTGAAAAAGAAGAGATATATTACCTAAAAAAAGTAATTATATGATGAAAAAGAGGTGGAAAAGGATTAAAGAAGTATTCTAGAATTGGTAAATAGAATTGTTATCTAAAGAACAATGGAAATACTAGTACATATAATAATGTTTCAAAACATATTTCAAATGAAAACAGAATGTAGGGATATATTACGTTATATTTTTAAAAACCAGGGAACCTTATAAAAGATAATTATTATTGGAAGATATAGTAGCGAGTACAGACATATTGATTGATATTTTTATAATAATATGACATAAGAAATTATATTAAAAGTGATATATAATAGTGTAAATTTTTCATTTTGACTACCAATTTGAATGTTGTTAGTACTGATTCAGTTTTTATTTCAGGTTATGATTCCTATCAAGAATGTGACCCTAATTTTTTTTGAAAATATGACAATTAATAGAAATGTTTTTTAAATATGGATGAGTTATATAAATAGATATAATGTGAAAATATACAACATAATAATAAATTTAGTTCTCTTACTAAGGAGAATAAGAAACATTCTAAAAAATTGGAATCTTAGGTACATAGGTTCGTGACATATTGACCGGGATTGTAATTTATAGAATCTAATAAAAAAAGAATGGAAATATTGAGACATAAATTATTTCCTTAAAATAGGATTTATGTACATTTTTTATGTAAATATGAATTATGATAAGATGACTGATATGAATAATCAAAATAAAAATAATATTAGTTATGGATATAATAAGAAATTTCCTGAACAATATAAGAATTTATTTTCTAAAGTTACTAAAATTAATGTATCTACATATATGTTTTTATTTAAAATATGAATGATCATTACTGAAATATATTTTAGTTTTGGGAGTCACTCAATTATTTATCTCATACTATAAAATTTATGTTGAATAATTTATAATCTAGATTACCAATTTTCTCAAATATTCTTGGGTACCTACGAACTATTACACTAATCCTATTAGACCCAATATAATGTTGGTATAATGTTTTTTTCACTAACATAATTTTTCGGAACTTTTCCTAAAGTGGTTCATTGTTTACGGTTAATTTACAGTGGTTTCTACGAACAAATGTTTGGTGATCCTACTCATGTTCAGTCTCTATATAAAATACACTTTTTTTATTGAATAATGGTTTTAATAAAGGTAAATTTGTTCCCAAATTATTTATTAATAAGGTTACAAATTATATTTTCATTATTAAAATATGTATTGATAATATTTATAGTGTTCTTTATTTTGGTGTAGTTCTCCAACCTTAGATATCTTGAAAACAATGTGTGTAACTATTAATTTTGTATGATTACAAAAAATAAAATTTCTACGAACCAATTAGTTTATCAATATTCTTATACATATAATATATATTATACCCATAATACGTTATGAAAAAATATATAACATGATACATATGATAATAAATAATTGTACATCCTTGAAATATTATTTATATATTTTCTCTTCATAACATGGTTAAAGGAAACATAATAAGGGTGGGCTCAAATACTCATTAAAGGAAAAATATTGTGGAAGAAATAATGATTCCATGAGTTCAATAATTATGGCATGGTAAATAACTAAAAATAAATACCATGTAATAAAAAACTAATAGGAAGGGAATAAACAATATTGAAAGGTAATAATTGTAAATACACGCTATTTAAATAACTAGGTAAGTAAATCAAAATGGAAAAGTAAGAAATTGAAACAAATTCAATTTAATCAATGAACTAAAAAGAAATGTATACATATATATTTCGACACACAATCTCATTGATAAATTATATTTAAAACTAAATGAGGTAAATGATTAATTGTTGGATTTTATGTCTAAGGAACAAGAAAACCTATACCATAATGTAATTCACAATATGGTTTAAATCCATGAATAGAGACATATTAAATTTTCACAACTAGTTTTTCACATGAGAACATGTTTATATATCAATGTGATATATAATGTCTAGGACCCCCATATAAATTCATGTCCAAATAATTCCTCATATCAAATAATCTAGGTTATTAATATATATTATCAAATATCCATAATGAATAAATATAACAAACATATCAATAACTCCTCCATGGAGGATAACTTACAATAATGTTTTATCATTTTTATGATTGGAATTACAGATTAAATATTATTAAAACATTCCTGAGGATATTAATTATTAAGCATTCATAATAATCAAAGAAATATTTGAAAACAATTATCCATTTTTTCAAATGACGGAATAAAATAAAATGAAAGATATAATATCATTAGAGTAATGATATTCATCATATAACATGTTGAAGGGTGGTATATACTTCAAATAAATGTTAATCTGTTCATAATAACTAATATATTTCATTTGAATGTAAATTGAGATGAAATCCGCTACATATGAATTTAAAGGCTCCAAAATAAAATCACCATTTAAAAAATTATAAAATTAAACTTTTTTGCATGAAAATGACACTTTTAATAAATGATGATGATTATATATGTACATATTGTACGAGGTAAAAGAAATAATCCTTTTTCATGTTAATAAAGATAGAGAATGACCCATTCAGAAAAAAACAAAGATTAATTTGAAAACATTGGTAAAATAAAAAGTGATAAAAATTTATTTAATAAATTAGTTTTAAAAATATTATTACATTTTTGAATGCATTTTTATAAAACATGGTTTTTATAAGAAAACAAGGTTTTGACTAAAGAGAGAAATGATGTCGGGTTTTAAAAAATATATTTTGTAAAACATATTGAGTACCAGAGAGAGTAAAAATAGATCAAATAATTTAAAATTACCATTAATAAATATAGGATCAAAATTGAGTGTTTTATTATAAACTTATTATATAATTTCCTTTGAGGTAAATTGATGTTTAAATAATTCCAAACAAAATGAGATTTTGATGTAAACACTTGGAAATACCATAAAGTTGACATAAAAATAAATCCATTAATAGAATATGTATGTAAAATGTATATCCACATAAGAAAATTGGATATAAAACAATATATTTTTAAAATGTGCTTATACAGGTAATCACATAATACAAATAAAAATGAGGATGTCATATAACTGAATTAAAATAAATATGGTTAAGATGTTTTTACCGGTTGGTAACATTTAATTAAAATATCCATACAATAAATAATTCAAATTAACACTCAATATACCATGATGATAAATTAATTCATGGTATATTATATGATAAATGGGAATTTTATACACCACATAAATGAATAAAGTCTCAAACATGAAATTTATCTCAGAGATGTAAAAAAGTGAGATGAAAATATCATACGTTGAGTCTAAATTGAAATATGTGTCTTTATATTCAGAAATAAAAAACTTATGTAAATTATATTCATTATAGTGAAAATATTCATGTTTTAAATAACTTTTATTCCACTTAATACCATTTATAATACAAATACCTAAATAATTATGTTTACATCGTGTGTTTTGACCAAATTCGATTTATCGGTAAAAAACAACGTTGGTGGGTAAAATAAGGTAAAAGGGTCATTATAATACATTAAAAGAATAATAATAATGAAATATTTATTATATTTATTCATAAATTATACTTTTAAACACAATAATTTAATATGGTAATGAAAATTAATGAATTTTACAATCATAGAGATAGCAGGTTGTACAGACGTATGAGTAACATTCCAATTTTTTTATAATCGTTCTAGAAAGAAGTAATGTAAAATTATGTAATTATATAATGATAATAATATCATAAATAATATTTTTTAAAAATCATATATTGTTATATGTATAATTATTTTTATTTAAAAGGAGTCACATCCTTTCGAGGAGGTGGTAGTCCACACATCCACAAAAGATGTCATCACTTTTTATGTGTGTGAAAGGGTAATAATGAATATGATATGTATATATATATATATTATTTTACTAAAGGTAATTATATCATGAATATTATATATTTATTTTTTATGTTACAATATTCTGATTTAAAACATTTTTTATACATTCTCTCTATAGAATGAATGAACCACATCACATGGACCGGGTGATAGTCCACACTTTCACAAATGATGTTATCATTTTTAAACAAAATAAAAGCCTAATGATATGTTTTTTAAATGAATTAAAGAAGATTAATGATATAATAAATATGATATATATCATATATAAACACATATTTCATCAAAATGTACACCATGGGATATGGTAATGAAAAAATGAATAGTCATCCTTTTGTGAGGGGGTTGTTCTCTTTACACGTAAATAGTTTTTTCAATACCCATTAGATGTAAGAGTGTGTAATTATAGGTATACACCTCAACATAAAAAAATAAGAGTTTATTTTTTATATTTTTTTATATAATATTTTAATAATAATAATTAAGGCAGTGGAGATAGGAAATAAAATTTGAGGGCTTAAGGAAAGATAATACCTCTTAATCGAGTTACTGCATTGGATTACACCAAATTGATTCCGTCAGTAGATTTAATAAAAATTTAGAATTAAATTATAATATAAGGAATGTTTTTGAATGAATTAGTAATATATTTTCCAATAAAAAGTGTTTTGATATGTGTGAGGATGTGGGAGGAAAGAAAGCATTTTATAGTCGAGGAGGAGTGACACTCTTGTAATATTTTGGGAAAAAAGTACCCCTTCCATGTTTTGAATTTAAAGTGGATTTATAATGATTATTAAAGGGAGGAAAGATTATAAATATAGCCTTCCAATGGAATTTAGACAATTATATATGCCATGTTTGGCATTAAGATTAGAGATTTCTCCCTTATAAAGCTAAATATGACCGTAATTATTGCAATTACATTTATTAACATTCACTAATATTTTTGATTAAAAACAAATTTTAACATATTAGAAATTATGAATTATGATGATTCTAAATAAGGAATAAATTATTCCAAATAAAAATCATATAATAAGATGAAATTAATTTAAATTTAATACTGCATATAAGAAGACAATTACTGTTTTCTAAAGTAAAAACATTCTAATGTTTTATAAGTTTTTATATGATATTTATATGTGAAGTTGATTCCTATGACAAAAACTAGATTAGTTGATTATAATATTATCAAATAAAAATTTAACATAAATTAGAAATATAACTTATACTTATAAATAAATTAACCAAAAATACTGTTTTTAGTTAAAATTAAGTATTTTTCATTATTCATCCAAAAATTAATCTTCTTAAGAAAAATATAAAAAAATCACCAAAAAATATTTTTTTTATCCAATATTAAATATTAAGTTTATTTTTAGATATAGGATTTATAGAATCAGAAAAAATTGGAATTATAATATGTTCTACATTAAATGTTGGTAAAATATCTATAATAAAAATATACATTTTATGAGTTATATTGGGTTTCTTATATTCTTATACTTATAAAATCTATTGGAGGAATATAAAATATACTTAATTGAATATATAAAATATATATTTCATTAATATCATTCAAAATTATAATTAATATATTTTATTAAGACAAAATGCTTTTATGAGGATAAAAATAATAATATTACCTTGATATTCAATTGGTTTATATTTTTTATTATTACCAATTGATTAACTATTAATTCATTTAATATTTGTGTAAAATATATATTTTCATTAGATAGTTAATATTTTTAAAAACCAATAATTTAATAGCTAGGTTACGTATTATTATATTAAATAGTAATATTTTAAAAATATTCTTTTTTCAGCAAGACTATGTCTTGTATGTAACGTAAGACATTGAAGAATCTATATTTTTCATGTGACATACGCTAGATCTATGTGAAATGGATTGAAAGATATAAAAAATATTTAATTTAATTAAAATTGAAAATATATTATAAATTCATGTGATATTATTTTCCCTTGTGCTCTTGGTGTTTCTTTTCATACACGCCATCGAATATAATGTTCCTACTTTTGATTTTTTGGGTGTTACATTATGTCCACCATAATTAAATTCTGTACGTGAAATTTTAACTCAATCTTGTAAATATATTGTTTGATATTTTTTATGCTAAAATCCCATTTATTGAGAAGGATTGTTAATAAATGATCAATAAAAAGGAATATTTATGGAACAAAGGTCACATAGACTAACATATAACTATCTCTCTAGGTAGAGAAAATTAATGGAAGGTAGAGATACATACATGGAGGAATGAATAAATATTTATATGCAGTTATTGGGGTCATCAATAACAAACATGAGAGTAATCAATGTGAATATTAGGGCCTCAAACAAATAAAATAAGTGATGATTTAGTAGACCCCTGGTTAAAAAAAATAGGTTATTTAGACAACAATTGTTTAGTTTTTTTTCTAATATTGAGTAATTATTTTACTACCTATAATACAATGAAATATAATTTCTTAATACATTTTTATTACATAAAAACAACTTCATATATTAGTTGTGCTTCAATAAAATTATAATTTATACTGAAATTAACTATTATGCAGTAAAATACATTTAAAAATGATCTTATGGCCCATAAAATTGTGATAAGTCTAACTATTTGTCTCTAAATATTCTCTAAAGTCTATATGGTTAATAAATTATCCTCTTAACACAAAATTTAATTATACCGATTGATTATTAATAATTATTCATCAAATTTTTTAACTAAAAATGATGACATATTAATGAAGATAATATGTAATTTAGTGGTTGGAATGAAACCCTTATCATCCTTTTGTCATGGTTTCAAGGCCCGTAACCTTCTCAAATTTTATTTTTTTCACCTGGCATATATGATTTTCATTTCTAAAATCATATTAATGTAATTTCCATGATAAACATGTCGGACTCCATGAAATAAGGAAAATCATAAATATCCTTTTAACTATGGTTTTAAATAGAACCTCATAACATAAATACATCATCTAATAATTTCTAAATATACCATTCCTTGATCAAGATTTTGTTCTATTGAAGAGGGAATTGACACAGTAATATCCCGTTTCCCCACTTTTATAGAAACGTACTATAAATGATTCTTTCAGCTGATTTTCATTAATTCCATCACACTATACTTTTTTCATCAACAATTTATTGCATTGTGTACTACATTCTCACAAATAATCAATTTCCCTTTTCCCTTGAGACACAGTATAGGGTTTCCCATTCCACATTTATTTCATGGAGAAAATAAGGCCTTTTTTCTTTGTTCTCAACCAAAAAATCTCTTAGAAACCTTTATCTATCTATTATATAGTGATTTTATGAGTTGGTTTAGGTATATGTTGTTAATCATATTTCGGGAAAACTAATTAGGTATAAATTGGATAAATTTAACACCTATAAACACATCATTGAGTTCAATATATTCACCACCACTTCCATTATATTCAATGCTAAATTTAATCATTTAGGTACAATCCATTCACTAAAACTAGAAAAAATTGTGAAAGTGCAAAATAGTCATAGAAAACATATAATTTTTATAGGATGTATAAATCATGAAATCTAATCTTAAATATAAAACACATTAGGCTTATTCATGATTATTCTCTATCAAAATCCTTCATAATAGTTTTTAATTAAAATTTGAATTATCATATGAATATCCTCTGGGAGTGCCAAACATGGTGTGTTGAAAGGCCCAGTATCATGTATGTTACCCCAAATCAGGCTCAGAACACCTTGTCAGAGTTGTTTCCCCAAGGTAAATGTGTTCAAAAATCAAATCCACTTTTAGTATCTCAAAAGAGATGTGTTACTACTAAATCCATATAATCTCTACTTTACTAATGTTCTAGGGTGTTCTTATAAACTTATTATCAAATTATACCTTAGGCTTCATTATCTAGTCTATGTTTTCAAAATCCAGTTCCCATGGTTGATACTAAACATCCTATGATACCAGCTGTATCACCCTGACCCCAGATATCACAGATTTAGTGTCTGCTATTAATATATTTTCATTATTACTATGAATCAAGTTCAGAAGAAATCATTAGATTAGTAGTTTTTTAAATCTAGATTAAATACATGATACCTATAATACATTGGGAAAATAAAATAAATGAAACTTAAAAAAATAAAATATAGTATATATTTGAAATATTATTTAAATATTCTCTCTTCTTAATTTGGGAAAATGAAACATAATAAGTTGTGAAAAAATCTTAGCAATGAAAAAATATAGGAGAAGCTGTAACACCTGAATATTTTTATGAAATAATTTCTATAAAATTTTTAATTATTCATTAGATTTAATTTCATGAAATAGTAATTTTTAATGAATCGTGGGGTTCCCCTAGTATAAAGTTATTATTATAGCCTAGTTGTTTGGTTAGTGAGAATATGTATAACTAACATATGAATAAGCATTGTGAATTCATTGGTAATAAATTATTTATGAAAAATATAAATCAATTAGATATTTGTATTTTTGTGTTAATTATTATGGGTAATGAAATTACTGAGATATATATATGTTATATACTTAATAAAATATTTATTATATTCATCCAATTGATATTATTGTTATAGGGTATGAATAACCCCTACATCATATATAAAATCCTATATTTTTAATAGGGTAATTTTTTTCCATTGAATAGTGAAACCATTTTAAATTTATATTTTGACACAATAATAATTATAATATGACAACATCAATTTTTTTATTCGGGATATAATAATGTACATTTGATGAATTTATGATATTTTTCTGATAACTATCCAGTTTTGATAAATAGTAAAAATACAATAAAGTTTATGTGAAAACAAATTTTTTCATCAAAATAATTTGTATAGTTAAATTATAATATTTAATGGTTTTAAAGAATTAATATAATATATTTTTGGAATTCTATATAATTTATATAATTATCAATTCTTTTATATTTAATTTAGATGTAAAATTATTCAAATCATTTGTAATGTTTTAGTTTTTTAAACTCATTCCATCTTTCGGAAAAGTGGATTAATTTTAAATTAATTATTAAACATATACATTTTAAATTTTTAAAAATGGATTCCATTCATTGAATTTTTATATTAATATTATTTAAATAAATATAATTTATTTTTAGGCTTTATGAATAGTAAATTTGTTAATATTATTTAATACGGTAAAAGGTTAAACCAGGTAATTAAGTGTAAGAATACTCTTATAAAATTTCCCTAACAATTTTATTAATATAATTTATTATGTTTTTTCGACTAAAAAATAATTTGGTTGAAATGGTATATATTTTAATCCACTAAGATGACATTAAGACATTTAATTTTTTTTATTTAAAGAAATGCAAAATTTGTCTCACTCAAATTTTATTAAAAAAATAATTTATTAATACAAGTATATTCTAGAGATAATTCAACTATAATGCACTATTTGAATTCTTATAAGATTTCCTTTATCATTGAAATTTATCTTTAATTTTTAGGAAATAAACAAACACTTTAATGGCTTGTAGAATAATGGTACAAAAATTATTTAATAGATGAAAAATCAAGGATATTGTTTTTATTAAAATAATAATACCCATTAAAATTTTAAAAAACATGAAACAATATTATTGTTAGATAATATATCAAACATAGTCATCCAAAGGTCGACTTATCGACCATTTAGAGCCTTATTCAATGGATTATAACACTTATATTATTTAATTTAAAGTGATGTTAAACCTGTCACCTTTAAAATTTAATAAGTATACAATTTTAAATAATTAATATTCTAGTAGATAAAGTCATCTAAAAAAGTTTTTATAAAATCTAGTATATTTATATTCAACACATTATTTTATTTGTAATTTTTATTTCGAAAATAACCATATTAAATAATTACAAAAAATTGTTGCATAAATTATTTTATTAAGAGAACTATAAAAAAAGTTACTAGAAATATTAATTTAAATATAATTTTGAATAATTAAAATTTCATAATGAATTTTCTAAATGACCTTAATCTCTTAATAATAAAATAAAAAACTTTTTTAGAAGTTATATCATTATATTGAAATTTTTAATAATCAGTGAATTGAATAGGGTCAAATTGACACTACAGATTGTTTATCAATATAATGTTTTGTTAAATTACATCCAAAACAATAATTTTTTTAAAAAAATATATAATAATTAATATATGGTATAAAATTATCTTGTTTATTTTTAAATGGTCTATTTTACATCAAATTATTTAATATTTCTCACATTTAATATTGAATTATTTGTTACCCTAGTTAAAAATTATATAGAATAATAAAATGGTAATTAAAATGATATCGAATAAATTGATTGAAATTATTGACCAAAATTTATTATACGACAATATCACAAAACTATCTCATCCCATATCAGAAATTTGGATTTTTTGGATGTTTTTGGGTAGGTTTTTTTATAATAAATTATTATATATGGAGTTTCCAAAATTGCCCCTCACCTCAATTATAAAAGGCACATACTCTATGACATCTTCACTTCACTTTCAGCCTTCAATCTCATCTATTACCTACCCTATTTCCATAACAACTTCAAAGTTTACATTATGGAGGTTCTGGTCATCTTCAACGAATAACTATAGTGCTTTTTGAATCGATTTAAGGGAAGAACTTCGAGGAAGAGGTAATATATTTTACTGATTAATTAAAACTTCATTTTTCTTCTACTCCATCCTAATTTTTTTGTTTCAATATTAAATAATAAAATAAGTATAACTAATATGATGATATTTTATTATAATTATGAAATAACCATATTTCACCTTCTATCAATCTTATGAAAACCAAAATTACCACGCGTGCGTACGTACGGATTACCATATCTACGTCATGGTGTAACCTATTTTTCACCACCACCTTTCTTGGATGGGTATAATGATGTAAATAATACCTATATATTGTTATTATTACATGATACTAATTTTTAAATATTATACAAAATCCAATTCAATACCATTCAACAATTATTGGAATGATATCATCACATGTTTTTACGTACAACCTTCCATCTAAACGATGCGATGAGATTTGTTCTATGTGATCTTCATTAAACCACAATTATATTCATGAATGGAAAGAAAAAATATGATATATAATATATTATTATAATTCTATAAATGATATAACTGCATCCTATGAAGTGGAACATGAACTTATCTGACAAAACATTCAGAAGAACATAAGGCAATTAATATCTGAATAACGAGTGACAATGAAATGTTACTAAAAAAATAATGATAATATACACACGTATGATATCATAAAAATGACTATGATTCTATATTAAGTCAATGATATCATTTAACTCATTATACAAGATATTAAGATAGATACAAAGGATATCAGACCTAATATAAGAGATAATTTAGCAATCTCATTATTATCTAAGATTTATTATATATAAGTATTTACTACGGTATATTTATCATCCAAATCAATTTTTAATAAGTATTTAATATTATTTATCTTGTTCTACAATTTTATAGAGTTAATTTTACACTTTTATGAATTTTAATTAAATGTTATGAATGTAATTATTTCTCATTATCCGATTTGAGGTACTTTATAAACTTTTTAGAAAGACTACAAGAAGAATTTTTTTTTAACTTATACAGCATGAACTGATTTTTACACTTTTATAATACCTTATTTCCATGAATCTTCCTTTACCATATTGTAGGTTTATTTCCAGTTATATCCTTTTCTTTAAATAGTGCATGGAATTTTGATAACAGAAATATTTTTTAAGAAAAAACTATATTTTCCTTATGAATTAATTTCATATGTTTGTCAAAATTATTTTCCATCTAATAATAAGGTTATTTTTTAAGAATACTATTCATATTATTCTTATTGGTCATTATGTTTAATATGGAATTCTATTTATGAAATACCTTTGTTTTATATGGATTATGTTATGAAGGAATGATGTTAAAGAAACTCATTTTATTCATTGAGTTGTGCTATGATGAATGATTTTGTTTCTGTGGAACACATAAGAATAATTTCATTATGAGATGGGTGGGATTTAAATATCTCTACAATTAATTTGATATAGATTTTTTTTCTCATGAAATAGACATGTATGAAATGGAAAATAAATAAAGTTAGGTCATACATGATCATAAGGATATGTTATCCCAGTTCAACAATGGACTTTGTCCACTATAATGGTCATGGAAATGAGCCTTGACTAATGTTAAATGAATTTATAAGCTTATGAGTATGGAAAATACTACATGACTTATCGTATGAATTTTTTTATTATGACCATTAATTCTTACAGACATTTTCCCATTACATGATATTAAGATCATTCATATGTAAGATAAGACATTAAAATGTTATGTTAGTATGTCTTATGATTTATTATATGATTTATATTTCTTTTTTTACACTTACATAGCATTTTAGATTACCCATTCACATGTTTCCTTTCCCCAATGTCATTAATAGGTGTATTAAGTAAGGTATATCAAAAAGGATTCTAGTTATGAAGCAATTAGTGGGAGAAAATGTAGATGATTTATGAAGTAGTTGTTTTTTTCACGTTTCTAAAGACATTATACCAATATGACATTATAATGGAATTATTATATGTTGCAATGAATATAAATCAATTTCTAATTAACAACTATGATTTTAAATTATGGGTAATTTTAGTTGGTATTATAGGAATGTTATTTTTATCCTTTGGACACTTGGATGAGAAAGTCATAGTAAGAACCCTAAATATATGTCCTAGTATAGGTTATAATCATAGTGTTTTAGAGATGTCCATAAATAACGTAGCATAAAATCCAAATATTCATACATTGAATTTTTTTCTTTATAATGTTTTTTTCACGTTATTATTAGTGTTTCTCACATTATGATTCTGTGTTTTATTCAAGGGATCGAATCCAAAGGAACCACGTTAATGCTGAATGAAACAAGAAAAAAATGATTATTATACTGAGAAACCAAATTTTATGGGGGGATGGAATGAAATGTCTTGTATCTCTGCTCACAAAACATTCTCAATATATTAAAAATGTAGGACTTTAGAATAAGCAATAGAGGGAGAAACATTATTTTAAATAATAATTAGTAAGTGACAGCCTTTATCATTGGGTATTCGGATCTATTAGTGGTTGTATAATGGATCAGTACCACTGAAACGATATTTTCAGTAATATATTGTTTTGTACATGATAAAATCATTTTATTAGTATATCATTTGGAAGGTGAATCTTATAAATGGTGAAATCATATCAACAATATGTGGAAAAGAGATTAAACTGATTCCATTGAATGGGACAAGTTCAAGATCATATATTTCTATAAGTACTTTCCTTGTATCCGTCAAAAAAATATGGAGAATGATTTCCCAGAAATTATGAAAAAAATGATGAATCAATTGGTAACTACATAAAACATTTTACAAGAAATGCAAGGTACAGATATGGAATTATTATCCAATGTAAGAGTAAAATTGAACTATTATTTAGTGTCTTAAAACCATGTAAAGTCCAATATGAAAAAATTACATTAATATATACAAAGAAATCATTCTATGTTCTCTTAAGGTTGTGATGGAGATTTGAGTAACCCATCAATCTTGTGGGTCTGATAAGAAGAGAAAAATTAAATTCAAAAGAAAATATAATAACCACACTAAAATGAATATGGGTTTTATCTTATGCTCTATGTGTGTAATGAAACACAAAGGAAATTGTCTTAACCGGACTAGTAAAAAAATTTGTGTGGAATTGATGTTCATCAAGCAGTTGAATACTAATGTTATGAGAAAAAGATTTTTAATTATATGAATACAGAAAAGGATACACTGAATAGACCTCATACACTTCAATGATAATAGTGCAATGAAATAGAGAATTATTCCATTTAATACCCTAATCCAAGTGATATTGATGATAATATAAATCATTAAACTCTTAAGACCAAAGAAAAAGGAGTGTCTCCTACGATAATTATTGGGAATGTGAAGAACGATAATGATGTGGTGAAAGGTATAGATACCATAAACTCCAAAGTAGAAATTTTTTCGTTTGTTTTTGGACCTAACCAATCTTTTATTTCTAAATAATTTTCTATGTGTATCATCATATTACTTCATAAATTAGATTTTGAGTAAGCTATGACAACTCTTATTGGGACAATTGTCACGTCAAATTTTTATTACTCTTTCCTTGTTTATGTTTATGGGAACGTGCTTCCTAAAAATCTTGTGATCCTTCATAAAATATAATTTGATATGATTCTTGGCCGGGATTATCTTTATCTATATGGATATCATATCAATTTCTAAATAATGGAAGTCACATTTCATATTCTAGATCAATCTATGATCACCTATTAATGCAAGGATAAATATTAATATCAAATAAAAATTGTGTCCATTTTATGTGTCATGATACCTATAAATGAAGGTTATTTATCTCAAATTGTTTGGAAGAAATTCTTGATTAAGTATAAAATCATTATATAGACTTTGATGATATATTTATAGAGTAATTTCTACGTCTTCAACCAAATCTCAAAGTTGATTTTTCAATAAAACTCATACTGAGTGCAATACCTATTCCAAGGACACCATATTTAATGGTCCCAATTGAGTTGCAGGAATTGAAGAAGAAACTCCAATTGAATATTGATAATAGATTCATAGTCCCTAGTGTGTTATCATGTAAAGAACCTATTCAGGTTGTTATGAAGAAATAGGATCAATGGGACTCTACATTGATTATAGAAAACACAAGAAGATCACTAACACGAATAAATATACTCTTCCCCATATTGATGACAAATTCGACCAACTATAAGGAGAACTAGGTTTGATATTCCTTCAACATATCATCAATTATGGGTCAAGAATAAGGATATACCAATGAAGACTTTCTGAACAAGGAATGTACACAATAAATTTATAGTGATTCCATTTTGTCTTACAATTTCCCCTGCTATCATTATGGATCTAATTAATATAGTCCGTAGACACTATCTTGATCTGTTATTGCTAGTCAATATTAGAGATAATCTTGTCTATTCAAAATGAAAATAAGAACATGAAGAACAAATGATAATTGTACTGAAGACCCTGATAAAGGATAATTGTTATGAAAATTTCTCCAAATGTGAATTTTGTCTTCAGAAAGATTCTTTTTGGTGCACATAATCTCAAGAGATGGGATATCTGTGGATCCATCAAAAATAAATGTTTTTTAAAGCTGGTTGAGACCAATAATGGTAACTGAGATCCAATTTTTTCAAGCGTTGGCTGGATAATAACATCATTTTTGAATTTTTTTTCATGATAATCAAATCCACTCCAAAAATTGACTCGGAATGAAGTTATGTTCATATGGAATGAGGAATGCGAAAATAATTTTAATGAGCTATAAAGATATTCATCCAGTGCAATTGCGATCACACTACCTTGGAGTGGAAATTGGTTTTTGATCTACAGTGATGCATCCATGAAGGGGATGGGATTTTTTCTCATGCCAAATGATATAGTGATAGGTTATGCCTCCTAACAATTGAAAATCAGGGAGAAGAAATTACACAACTTTGGATTTGGATTTATTTATGGTGATCTCTATATTAAAGATATGAAGGCATTATCTTTATGGTGAAATGTGTGATATTTGTATTGATCATAACATTTTAAAGTATATTTTAAAAAATAAGATTTATATGTGAAAATAATATGGGCAGATTTGATTAATGATTACGACTGCTCGAAACATAACAACCCTTGGAATGAAAACATGGGGGTAGATTATTTGAGTCAACAACACCATGCTCTCCAATCCAAGATGAGGATCACATAAGATCCAATATTTATGGAATTGAAAAAGATTTATATAAAAAATCTAAAGGATGGGGAAAAATATTTTTTTTCTCAAAGGAATGTTAAACGGTATATACAGGTGAAGATGAAAGAGGTGTAGAAGAAAGATGTAGAACTAAAAAAGAAGGTGAGAAATGTTCTGTAATTCAACCATGATTGCTATGATAATATAATTTTCAGTAATTAGGTTTGTATTCCTCCCATAGAAGATATAAATAAGGAGTTATTGTATGGGGATCATAGTTCATCATTCTCTATTCACCCTAGAAACATAAATATGTTTAGGGGCGTGAAAGAGTATTTCAGATGCGATGGAATGAAAAGAGTTATTGTCGAATATGCCTCTTGATTATTTGTTCTTTCAACAAGTTAAGGTAGATATAAATATCTCTAAAGTTATGTTACAACCATTACATATACTAAAATTGAAATGGGAAAATTCACAATGGAGTTTGTCTTTAGACTTCCAAAAACATCCAAAAGTAATAATTTTATCTGTGTTGTAGTTGATATCCGTAAAAAGTCAACACTCTTCATTTATACTAAAATAAATTTCTATCATGATCATAATTACATTATATATGTAAATGAATTTGTAATATTTCATGGAGTACCACATTAAAATATATCTGATCAGAACCCTCTGTTTAACACAATGTTCTGGTGAAGTCTTCAGTAGGCTCTAGATACAGAGTTATGTTTTAGAACTACTTATCATCCTTAGAAAGATGACCAATCAGAGAAGAAAATTAAATCACAAGAAAACATGTTTATATATTGGTCTATAGATTTTGAAGTTGGTTTGGGGAAAACACATACCATTGGATTAATTTGTATACCACAATATCTTTTACTCAATTATTCATATGGATCTTTACGATTCCCTCTATTGAAAGAAGTGCATAACTCTAACTTGTTGGATGAAGTTGGGGGAAGAAAGGTATTAGCACCTGATCTTATTGATGAAATGGAAGAAAAAATCAGATCTATTCAACAACACATAAGAAAAGATCAGATTCGACAAAAAATGTATTTTGAAAACTGATAATAATATGTATAGCTTTATGCATGTGAAAATGTATTTCTATGATTATCTCCCTGGAATAGTGTAATGATGTTTTGAATGTAGGGAATGTTGAGCCCTAGGAATATCGATCCTTTTGAAATTTTGGATCGTGTTTGGAAGGTAGCTTACCAATTGGCACTTCAACTGAATATCCCTCAAGATAATGATATGTTCTATGTTTCTCTCTTGAGAAAGTACATACATTTTGTAAACTTTGACTCCATACCGTTGGATCATGATCATTCTTATAAAGAACAATGGATAGAGATTCTGGATTATAGTGAAAAAGTTCTATAAAATAAGACCACTCACTTAGGAAATTTTTTATCGCGGAACAAAGAATTTGAGGAAGCTGTATACGCACTTAAGGATATGACGAGAGATAGGTATCCTCATATGTTTGTCTCCAGATAACAAATTTCAAGGGTTAAAATTAATCTTATGGGGGTAGAATATAACACCTCAACTTTCTTGTAAAATAATTTATTTAAATAATTTTAATTTTTTAGAATATTTCATTACACACAACCATGTCATCAAACAAACGACAATATTCCCTTAGTATACAAGTACTATTGTATCCTATCTTTTAGGTTAGCGAGAATAAGTATAAATAAGGTATGAAAATGCATTGTGAATTCATTGGCTATCAATTATTTATGAAAAATATAAATCAATTAGATATATTTATTTTAGATAGAATTAATATTGGTAATGAAATTAATGAGATATCTATATTTATTATATACTTAATAAAATATTTTTCTATATTCACCCAAAGTATATTTTATAAATATGGTATGGATAAAATCTATTTTATGTATAAAGACCTATATTTTTGAAAAAGGTATTTTTACACCTTTGAATGGAGAACCCCAATTAAATAAAGATTTTTACTTATTATTAATTTTAATATGGCAATATTAACATGTTATTTTGACCCAGGCTATAAATCATTAATTTGGATGAATTTCTGATATATTTATGATAACTTTCCAATTTTCATAAATAGTAAAATTACATTAAATTTTATGTGAAAAAATCATTTTTCATCAAAATAATTTATATATGTTAAATTATAATAAATAATGGGTGAAACATATAAATATTATATATTTTTATCATTAAATATAATGTATGTCATTAGCTTTACTTTTACATTGAATTCAAATTTAAAAAGATTCCAATCATCCGCAATGCTTTAGTTTTTAAAACTCTTTCTCCATTTATAACAATGAGATTAATTTTAAATTATTTACTACAAATTCTATGTTTCGAATTTTGAAAAATGGACTCCATATTATTAATCATTATGTAACAATTATGGAAATAAATATATTTTATTTTTTGACATTATGAATAGTAACTACGGTAATTATAATTAATAAAGTAAAAGGGTAAACTGAGTAATTTAGGGAAAGAATACAATTATAAAATTACTTTAACAGATGTCTTAATATAATTGGATGATATTTTTACCAAAATAATGCTTTGGATGAAATCGTATCTATTTGAATCCACCTGGATGAGATTAAGAAATGTAATTTATTTTATTTAAATAAAAGTTAAATATGTATCACTAAAATTTTAATGGATAAATCCTTATTAATATTAGATCCCACTATATATAATTTCTATTATATATACTCATTTTAAATATAGAATGTTTTCCTTTATCATGTAATTTATTTGAAATTTTTAAGAAATATATAATTACATTAAAATATTATACATTATTCATGTATAAATTAATAATTGACGAAAAATCTATAATATAGTTTTTATTAAAATTATTATTCCCATTAAAAGATCCAAAAACATTACCAAATATTAATGGTTGAGTAAATAATGACGATAATCATACAAGGGTCACATTATGGACTATTTGGAGCATTATAGAAGGGATTATGACACTTATATTGTGTTTATTTAAAGTGATCTCATAGTTATCACCTTCCCAATTTAATTAGTTTAACATTTTAAATATTGTATTTTCTAGACTTAAATTCTTCTAAAATTATTCTTCTAAAATTTAGTAGATTTATGTTCATTAGAGTATTTTAATTTTTATTTTTAGTCATTAAATACACAAATTAAATAATTACACAAAATTGTTGTAGTAATTATTTTATTAAGAGAAATATCAAATAAATTTTTTTAAAAATATTAAGGTAAATATAATTTTGACTAATTAACATTTCAAATGTTTTTTTAATATTATATTGAACTCTCAGAAATATAGTAATTTTTTTATGTTATATTATTATAATAATATTTTTAAAATAAATGAATTGATTATTGTCGTAATTGATACTATTTATTATTTATCAAAGTATTGTTTTATTAAATTAATCAAAAATATTTATATATTTTTTAAAAATATATAACAAATTATTATATTTTATTAAATGATCTAATTTCTTTTTTATGGTTTATTTTACATCATAAAAGATAATATTTTACCTATATGTATAGAAATATTGGTCATCATAGATAAAATTTAAATATAATTACTAATTTTAAATTAAAATGATAAATTTTAAATTGATTTAAAAACATATAATTTTTTCATTGATGAGATTAAGACCCTATCTAATCTCATCTATAAAATTGGCACATTTCAATGTTTTTTGGGTATGGTTTGATTTTAATTTAAATTATTATTTATGGATTTTCCAAAAGTCCCCCTCACCTCAATTATTAAAGGATGCCTCCTCCCTCACCTATACACTACACTTTGAGCCTTCAATATCAGACATACCCATCCCTTATTCCGTATCAACTTCTCAATTTACATTCTATAGGTTTTGGTCATCTTCAAAGACCATCTCTTGTGCTCTAAGAAGAGATTTCGTGGAAACACACTGAGGAAGTGGTAATCTCTTATACTGATTCTTTCTAACTTATTTCATCTTCTAAATCATATTCATTAATTGATTCATTATAAAGTGATAACATCGGTATAACTCATATTATGATATGGAATTTAAGTTATGAAACAACCATATTCCACCTTCTAACCGTCCAATAAAAAATGAAATCACCACATGTGTGTATGCCCAACTTACAGTCTCCACATTGTAATGTAATTAGTTATTCAAAAACACCTTACCCAGATGGGTATAATGAAGGAAATAATAACTATAATAACATGATACTAATTCTGAAATTTTTTACACCATCTACCTATATACCATTCAATAATTATGGTAATGATATCTTCACTCGTGCATATGTATGGTCTTCCATCTCCATGATGCAATGTAATTCATTGTGCTTGATCTTTATTAAAAATAATTATTATATACATGAATGGAATTGATATATATAATATATACTATACTGTAATCATTTTATAAATGATATAACAATTACCTAAGAAGTTTAACAAGAACTTATCCGAAAAAGATTTTATAATAAAACCAAGTAGTTAATATTAGAATAAGGAGTGACAATGAAATGATTCTAAAAAAACAATGATGATATAATCATAAATGAAATAAAAAACATACTATGATTTAGTAAGAATTTAATGACATCATTTAAATCATTATACATGTGGTTTAGATACATACAAACTATATTGTTCCTATGGTAGGGGATAATTTTTCAATCTCATTATTATCCGAGATTGTTTATACGTTGGTATATACTAGGGTACATTTTTCATCAATGACCATGTTTCATAAGTGTGTAAGATTATTTATAATATTTAAAATTTTATTAATGATAATTTCACACTTTGGTGAAATTTTATTAACCGGTATGAAAGTAATGTTTTTTCATTATTCGATTCGAGGTATTTTTTTGTGTTTTCTAAAAAAAGTATGCGGATAATGTTTCTGAACATATTATGAATGAATGGATTTTTATTCATTCAGAACTCTTTATTTATATGAATATTAATTTAAAATATTTCAAGGTTATTTTTAATTAAATTATGTTCTATTAAAATTGGATGACATTTTAAGAAAAGAAAACGTTTTTGAAGAAGAAATGATACTTTCCATAAGAATTAATTTCATGTGTTTTAGAATTCTTATTTTCCATCTAAAATTATGGATAAGTTTCGTGTATACTATTACTATTACTCTTACAATTGATTAGGTTTTATTATAGATTTATATCTATGAAATTCATTTTTTTACATGGATCATGTTATGAAGGAATGAAAATTAAGAAACCCATTTTATTCCTTGGGTTATGCTATGATGAATGATTTTGTTTTTTGGAACACGTTATAATAATTTCATTAAGTGATTTCTATGAACTATATATCCTTATAATTAATTAGGAAATGATTTTTATAAAATGAGATATAAATAACTGGAATGAAATGTAAATCTACTTAAGTAATGCAGGGATTGAATGAGAAGTAAACTAGGTTTGGTAATTGAATTTTCCCACAATGATGGTATTGGAAATGATCCATGAATATTATGAAATAGTTTTCTGTGCTTAGGTGTATTCCACAAAACATCATGACTTATTTTATGACTTTTGGGATAATGACCATTAATTATTATGAATTTTTTATCCTAGGACATTATATCACAATCTTTCATATACAGGATAATACTTTCAAATATTATAATGATAGGTCTTGTGATTTATGATATGATTTATTTTTTATTTTTTTACCCTTAATAAGTATTTGAGGTCAACGTTTCATATGCTTTCATTCCTCGGTTCATGAATAAGGGTATTATGTAATATATGCCAAAAATGAGTCTAGTTATATAGAAATCAATGTTGATGTTTAATGGTCTAATTGTTTATGATTCCCAATTTCTATATACACTATACCAATACAGTTCTATCAGGAAATTATTATATATTGAAATGAATATAAAATTTTTTTTATATAATATTAATTTATGTAATGTATAGTTTAATATAAATTAAACAATGAATCAACCACAGTAATAATTATGGAATAATAAATAACTGAACACACATACCATTTAATAAAAAAACTAAGAAGGAAGTGAATAAATAATATGTCCAAGTAATAACTAAAAACATATACCATTAAAATTACTAAATAATGAAAAATTAATATGGAAAGGTAATAAACTGAAACACATTCTGTTTAATCAATTAACGGACATAAAATGATTCTGTAGATATGTCGATACACAATCTCGTATATGAATATTATCTCAAAATAAATCATAGAAATTATTAATTATTATAACAAAATTCTAAGGAACAGGGAAACCTATACATTCAAGTGCATTATCAAGATTATTTAAAACCACTAATAGAGAGCCATTTAATTTTTGCAACTATTTTGTTCCACTAGAACCTATTGATGAATTGAGGAGATATATAATGTTCTTACCCCACCCATCATTTCATTTTAAATGAATTCCTCATATCCAATAATAGGTGTAAATATTATTCCATATCAAATAAATATATTTAATAAATAATACATACTTATCAATATTTCCTCAGTGAAGAAAAATTGAAAACAAGGGTTCTGGATGTTGATGAATGGAAATACCACTAATAGATCATTAAAAAAATTTCATAAAAATTAATCATTAAACATTAAAAAGCCTCTCATACAATATTGAAACATTTGAATCAGAATTTCGTGTGATATATTAACACAAAATGAAATATATAATATCATGAGAGTAATTAGATTCAAGATATAACATGTTAAAGGGTTGTATACACACAATATAAAAGTGAATTGGTTTATAACAAAAAATAAGTCTCAGTAAAATTTAAATTGAGTTGGAATCAATTAAATATGAATAAAGAGACCCAAGAATTATAATCATGAACTGAAAAATATAAATATAATACTTTTATTCATTAAATGGAAGCTTCTATGAAATGATGGTGGGTAAATCCATATATGTAATATGAGTTAAAAATAATATTCCTTTTTTAAAAGGTAAAATGTTTTGAAAATTACACATTTATTAAGGAATTATAATATTGCATTAATAAAATTGGTTAAATGAAAAGAGAAAAAAATTATTTAATAAATATTTTTTTAATGTATAAAACCATTTTAATAAAATAAGATTTTAAGAAAAAAACATGTTCTCCGATTAACAAGAGAAATGTTGTCGAGTTTTCTTTAGAAAACATCTTCCCTAACATATTGAGTACTAATGGCTAGGAACATGGTACTAATAATTTAAAATGGGCATGAATAACTATAGGAGGAAATACATAAATGGTTTATTAAAATATTAACCAATAATTACCTTTGATAGAAATTTATGTGTAGAAAATTCCCAAAAAAATAAGATTGTGAAGTACAACCTCAAAAAGACCATAATGTTGATGTGAAAAATAAATCAATGTATAAATTTTATAGGTCAAATTTGTCTCCAAATTAAATTGGTGTAAATTTAGTAATATATAATAAAAAATTTCTTCTAAAAATTATCATAGAATATTAATTACAATGAGGAAGTAATATAATCCAATGCAAATAATTTGGTTTGTAAGGTTCTTTTCTATATGGTAACTTTTAATTCAAATCCCATTAGAAGAAATATTTCAAATTTAAACTCATAATACAATGATTATGAAGAAATTAATGGTATTATATATTTTAAAGGGAAGTAGATACTCCACACAAAAATAAGTAAGTGGTGAACATAGAATTTATCTCACATATGTTAAAAAGTGAGGTAAAAATACCTTACCTTAAGTCTGTCCTGTCTCATGTCTCTTTATATTCATTAATAAAAAAATATATTAATTAATTAATTTATTGATATTTTTTACGTGTTTATCATAACTATTATAACAGTTATTTCCATGCCTTATAGAACTATATAAACAATTACTTCTATATCCGATGTTTTGACCAAATTCGATTTATGTGCCCAAAACAACTTTGGTAGGTGAACTATGGTTAAATGGTTAATTATATATCATCTACAAAATAGTAATATTGATATAATGATCATATTTATATGAAAATTATACCTTTACAACTAATAATTAAATATTTTTATGAAACTGAACCAACATATCAATCAGGGAGACTGTAGGTCGTACATATGCATGAGTAACGTTCCAATTTTTCAAAGATTGTTTTGGAAAGAAGGTAAGTAATATTATATCATTTCCGAATTATCATTATATAATATACATTATTTTATTTGAACATATAATTTAATATGTAAAAATATGTGATGTTAAATGAATCACATTGTCTTGAAGATGTGGCAGTCCACACATCCATGAACATCATTATCACATTTTATGCGTGTAAAAAGGTAAAAATGAAAACGAAATAAACATTTATATATTATTTCCAAAAATAATAATTATTTAATTAATATATTATATATGTTTTTTATATTTTATATGATTCATTAAAACAATCCATTATACAATCTCTTTATTGTATGAATGAAACACATCACATTGAGGGGGTAGTTGTCTAAACATCCATAAACAATGTTGTCATTTTTACACTAAATAATATGTATAAGGATATGTGTTTTTAACGAGTTGAATAATATTAAATAGATAATATATATCATATGTATCATAGATATATATTTTACACCATAATTTCCCCCATGAGAGGTGGTAAAGAAAAAATAAACAGTCATCATTTCATGAGGTGGTAGTTCACCATAAACAAAAATTGTAAGTTTGTTGCCCATTAGATGAGAGTGTGTGTAGTTGTAGGTCAAAACCTGAACATAAAAATATCCTAGTATTTTTATTATACTGTTTTTATATAATAATGTTATAAGGACAATTTAATGAGTATAGAACGGAAATAAAACTAGAGAGTTTAATGGGAGATGTTACCTCTTAATTGGATAACTCCTTTGGGTCTTCACCAATGGGATTTATTGGATTACATTAGGCCAAAACGAAGTCTTAAATGAGAAATATAGTTATTTTATGGAGTTAATTGAGTAGATATTGGATTAACCTATATTTCTTGAGATGTGTGAGGAAGTTGGAGGAAAGGAGAACATTTATAGAGGAGGAGGAGGAGTGACACTCTTGTAATATATTGTAAATAGGAAATGCACTAATTTTTTTTTATTAAAAGTGTATAAATAAAGGTAACATGCCTAGAAAATTGATTAGAGGGTAGGAATATTTCCATCCAATTGATTTTTGGAAAAATTATAGTCTATAATAGGCCTTAAGTTTAGGGTTTATTCCCTCGAAAATATTAATTTTACCTTAATCATTGTAGTTAACTTTAATTACATTTAGTAATATTTTTTGTCCGAAACTAAGATAAAAATATTAGAAGTTATAAATTATTCCAATTCAATGTATTTAATATATTTTCCCAAATTCTTGTCTTTGATGTGGGTGAAATTATTTTAAATTTTATTTCATTGAGGGAACAATAATGCCCCTTTTTATGCAAAAACATTCAAAATTTTGTTAAGTTTTTATATTTCATTTTTAATTAAAATTATTTATAATGATATAAATTGGGTTAACTGATAAGAATATGATTTAATTAAGCTTTAAAATTAATAAAAATATTATTTATATATATAAATACATTAGAAAAAATAGGTTATAGTTAAAATTCTATATTTTTAATTATTCAGAAAAAAATGAGACTTAACATAAAAATAATATAACATTCTCTCTAATATAAGTATTTAAGAATCCCTTCCGAAAATTTAGTTTATTTTGACATATAATATTTATAAAGCATCCCAAAATATGATTTACAATATTCCCCACCATTAAAATCTTGTAAAATTGCCATATTAAAAATAGTAGTTTTTTGTGTAATATAGGATATTTTTTATTATCTTATTCTTGTCATATATATTGGATGAATGTGAAAAATATTTTATTGAATATATTAAAAATATTTTTCACTAATATAAATAATTTATTTTAATTATTTTAATTTATTATGACAAAACAACTTTGTGTGCATAAAAATAATAATAAATCCTTTATATTCATTTGGTTTATAATTTCATTTATAATTAATTAATAAAATATTAATTGATTTTATATTTATTTATCCATAAATTTTCTTAATATAGTTAATATTATTCATAAATTATAATTTAATGGGTAGGTTATGTAATACTAAATTAAATATTAATATTTTACTAAAATACTTTTGTCCGGTAAAAATAGGTCTTGCATGTAAAACAAGCCATTTAAGAAACTCATTGTTGCATGCGATGTAAAAAAACTCTGTTTCATTATCATTTAAATATTCAAAATAAATTTAATTTATTTAAAAGAGTAAATATTTTATAATTTATTAGGATATTATATCCCCTTACCCTCTTGGTGTTGCGTGCATACATGCTATTGAATACGATGTTCCTACGTTCAATGTTCAGGTTGTTACATTCACCGTTACATAATAAAATTGCTTCCCAGAAATTTTAACTCGATATTTACAATATATTTTTTACATTTCTTATTTTTAAACATTATGTCTTGGGAATCGTTATTAATAAATACTCTATAAAAAAGGTGATGGAAATTATAATGTTCACATGGACTAACCGATATATTGGACTCTAAGTATGAGACCATTGTTGGAATGTAGAGATACACACATAGTGGAAAAGAAGAAATATTTTTAATAATTTATTGAGGTCATAAATTAAAAACAATTTTGTGATCAATTAAAATTTTAGGGCCTCAAAACCAAATATATGTGATGATTTAGTAGACCATCGATTGAAAACAAGTTAATTTACTAAGAAAAAACTTTTTTTATAATTTTTCTAATGTTGATTAATCATTTTACTACCTAATAATAAACAGAAATATAAATTTTTAATATATTTCATTTTTATAAAAAAAAATCATCTTTTTTTGGTCTCTAATTAAAATCTATGTCATCTAAAATTTAATTTTTATCCACTAAAATAAGTTTTAATGGATCCTACAACCCATAAAAGAGTAATAAGTCTAACTATTTACCTCTAACTATTATCCAACGTCAATATGGTCATTAAATTATTACCTAATACTAAAAATTAACATTACTAGTTCTTCATTAATATTTATTCATCAAATTTTTAAATAAAATCTATGATATATTTTCTAGGACAATATGTAGGTTAGTGGTTGTGTGAAACACTTTATGTTCATCGGTCATGGGTTAAATATCCCAGTATTCTCACATTTGATTGATTTTAACCTAGCTTATATGTTGTCATTTTCAAAAACCATATTAATATAATTTCAAAATTTTAAATGATGGATATCCTAGAAATATGGTAATTCACTAAATAGACATTTAAATATGGTTTTCAATATACCCTCAATACATAAATACTTCATCAATTTATTTCAAAATTGAACCTTACTTTTTCTAGAGTTTATCCTCTAAAAGACGCCATTTAATTAGGTAATTTCTAGGTTTCTAACATTAATAGAAATACACTATAAATGATTCCATATGATGTGTTTAATTTCCTTCTATTTCACTCTTCATTTTTACTGAGTAATTCTTTTCATTATGTCCTTCATTATCACACATAAACGATTTCCCTATTACCTAGAGATTCTCTCATGTGATCCCCCTTACAAATTAATTTCATTATTGAAATCAATCCTATTTTATCTATGGTCTCTACCACTCATGTTCTTTGCAACCACCATTATTTCGTTGTTTTGTGAGTTCGGGCGTTGGTTATGGTATATGTTGTTAATAATATTTATGGAAAACTTTCTATGAATAAACACAACATATTATACTTCTATAAATACCTAATTGTATTTCTCGTTGTCACTACATTCTCCTTTTTCTCCAATTTTTACTTGAATCCTTTCGTTATAATCCATTGATGAAAACTAGAAAACATAGTATGAGAAACAATATTCACAGAGAAACATATAATTGTTTATAGGATATTTATATCATGACACCTTATCATAAATCTAAAAAAATAGGTTTAACCTAGGTTATTCAATGTCAAAATAATTTATAATATATTTTAATTAAAATATCAATTATCGTGATCATATCCCCATAGAATGTCAAACCAGGGGTGTAGTAAGGTTTTTGTTAAATACTAGGTTACCCCAAATTAGGACAGATACACCTTGTTTGATTTTTTACACCTATATAAATATGTTCCCTAACAAAAACAACTATTAGTATCCAAATTAGATTTTATTAAAAAATAAAACCCACATAATCTCTACATTACAAAAATTATATGGTGTTCTTCTACCCATATCCTCAAAATATACATTAGGTTTACATTACCTAATCTATATTTTTTGAAATCCAGTTCCAAAGGATTCCACCTAACTTCCTTTGATACCAAATGTATCACCTCTACCATATATAACCTGAATCCAGCATCTTCTATTATTGCATTAGAATTGTAACGATGAATCAATTATAGAAGGACTGATTAGTTTACCATGTTTGGTAAGCTAGATTACAAAGTTTATACCCATAATAAATTGGGAATATAAAACCAAACAAGATAAATAATACAAAAAATCACTACATCCTTGAAATATTAATCACTTATCTCCTCTTCATAACCTATGAAAATAAAACACAACAATGGTGTGGTAAAATTCATAGTAAAGGAAAAATATAGTGGAAGAAATAATAAAATAATTAGAGAGATCAATTTGGCATGGTAAATAACTGAACACACATCCCATGTAATAAAAAACTAATAAGGATGTTCAAAATCAATATTGAAAGGTAATAATTAGAAACACATGCCATTTAAGTATGTAGATAATGAAAAATAAATATTGAAAAAAAATAAACTAGAACATATTCCATTAAATTAATGAACTCAAATGAAATTTATCTATAGATATGATGATTAAAAATTTCATGGGTAAATATTAACTGAAACAAATTGATGGGAATGCTTACTTACAAGTAGTCATGTCTAGGGCACGTGAAGACCTATACCATGAAGATCCTTCACAAGATGGTTTAAAACTATGGGTTAGAATTGGTTTAATTTTTTTTACTAGTTTGTCTCATGTGAACCGTTAGATGAATCAAGGGGTTATATAGAGTCAGGTCCCCTCTTATCTTACCTTTGCAATGAATTCCTCATATCAAATAATGTTAGATAATAATATTCCATTTCAAATATATGTTTTGAATAAATAATATAGTCTTAGAAACAATTCTATAGTACATTGTAACTAACAGCAAGGGTTGTTGGTGTTAATAAGTGGGGATACCACTTAAATATCATTAAAATATTCTTGATGAAAATTGTCCTTAAACATTCCAAAAAATTCCCAAATCACTTATTAGATTCATAATTTCTTATAAAAGAGTAAAATCAAATGAAATGTATATTAACATGATATTAAGGATATTCAAGATATAACATATTAAATGGTACTATATACACTAAATAAAAGTGAATTACTATATAATAAAAAAAATTAGCCTCAATGGATTCTAAATTCAGAAAAAATCCCTTACATGTGAATTGAACGACCCAAAAATTATGATCACAAATTGATAATTTTATAAATAAATATGTTAAAAAAAATTAAATCTTCAATGAAATAACGATAGGTAAATTCGTGGATTCTATATGTGGTAAAAAGAATATTCCTTTTTTCAGGGTAAAAAGATTAGAAAATTCCTCCTTGAGAAAGTGAAGATAATATTCCATTGAAAACATTGGTAAAATAAAAAAGTGTTAAAATGAATTTACTACATCATTTTTAAAAGGATAAAAACATTTTTGAAAACATTTTAATAAATCATTGTTTTTAGAAGATAATAAGTTCTCTTAATAAAGAGAGAAATGAAGTTGGGTTTTCTTAAAAACATTTTCGAAAACAAAATGTGTACCAAAGAGTGGAAAAATGGTTCTAATACTTTAAAAAAAATATCATTAATATCAATAGGACATGAAAATTAAAGGGTTTATTATGTAATGATCAAATAATATTCTCTAATGGGAATTCAAGTGTAAATAATCCAAAAAAATGATTTTGTGAAGTAAACCCTCAAAAAGACCATAATGTTGACGGGAAAATAAATATTTTAATATATAATATATGTCAAATATAAATACACATAAAACAATTTTAAATAAATTATTATATAGTAAATAGCTGATTATATGCACAATCAAAGAATATTAATGACAACAAAGATGTAATATAACCCAATGAAAAGAAATCTGGTTATAAAGTTATTTTCCACTTTGTAACACTTATTTGAAGTCCACATAGAATAAATAATTCAAATTGATATTAAAACTACCAAGTTTATAAGTAAATTAATTCTATTATATATTAAAATTTTTAGTAGATACACAACACCAATGAAGTATGTGGTGAACATGGAATTTGTCTCACAAATGTAATAAGTAAGGTGATAATCCCTTACCTTGGGTCTGACCTATATCATGTGTCCTTATATTCCTTAATAAAAAACATATGTCAATTATTTACTTGATTGAGAACATGTTTCATGTATATTAACTCTTTATTTCACTTCTAGCCATGTCTAATACAACTACTTATATAATTCAGTTTACATCAATTGTTTTGACTTGAATTTATTTATACGTCAAAAAAACATTGGTAAGAAAACTATGGTCAATGAGATCATTACATAACATGTCAAGAATAATTATCATGACATAATTATCATATTTATTCAAAATTTATTCTTTTAAAACCCATTATTAATCATTTTTATGAAAATGATCCATCATTACGATCGTAGGGAAGGTATGTTGTATGTATGCATGAGTAACATTCCATTTTTTAAATGATCCATATAAAAAAGGTAAGTAAGATTATATCATTTGATAATGGTCATTATATAATATTTTTTATAATATATAATCATATATATTTATATTTTTAATTCCTGTGATTCTTAAAGAATCACATCATGTTGAGAAGGTGGTAGTCCACACGTCCAGAAAGACATTATCACTTTTGAAGTGTATGAAAGGGTAATAATGAAAATAATATATATATACATATATATATAGTATATTTATTGAAATTAAATTAAGTCACTAATATAATATAGATTTTTTATGTTTCAAATATTTAATTAAACCATCCTTCATAAATTGCATGTATGTTGTTAACTAATCACATAGCTTTGAGGTGACGATAGTCCACACATACAGAAATGATGTTATCATTTTTACACTAAATGGAAATTATAATGATATGTATTATAAAACAATTAAATAACATTAAATAATAAATAAATATCATCTTTATCTAATATAAATAGATATTCGATCATAATTTCCACCATTATATGTAGTGATGGAAAAATGAACAATCATCGTTTTGTTAGGCGGTAGTTCTCTGTAAACATAAATTGTATGTTCATTACCCATTAAATTTAAGTGAATGTATGTTCAGGTACAAAAGTTAACACAAAAAATAAGAGTGTATTAATTATCATTTTTTATATAATAATATAATAAAAAGAATTTATGGATTGGATACTAGAAATAAAACTAGAGAGCTTAAAGAATGTTGTTACCTCTTAACCGGGTAACTCCTTTTGGTTTTCACCAAAGGGATTATTTGGACTAATTTCTGTAAAAAGGGATGATTCAATGAAGATGTTAGTTATTTTCAGGAGTGAATTGTTCTAATCCTGGTCGATTCACTGAGGCTTGTGAGGTGTGAAGATGTTGGAGGAACGAAGGCCTTTTATAGTGGAGGAGTGGAACTATTGTTATATTTTGTAAAAAAGGAAATAAATACATGTTTTTTAATTTATTGTTGATAAAAAATTGTCCAAATTAAATAAATTGGAGTATATGTTCAATATAGGGCTATTCAATGTATTTTGGAAAAATTTCTAGGCTATAGTAGGCTTTATTTTTAGAGTTAGTCCCTTATAAATCTTAATTTATCCTAAATTGTTATAATTAATTTTAATTAAATTCACTAATCATTTTTGTCAAAAAATAATATGAAAATATTATAAATTATGAATTATTATTATTATAAACATATAATACATTTTTCTCAAATTATTGTCATATAAGTGGTGGAAATTAGTTTGAATTTAATCTTGTTGGCCCGATGACAATGTGGGGTTTTATAGTAAAAATATTCAGAAGATTGCTACGTTTTTATTTTCAATTTCTATATTAAATGGATTTCTATTACCTAATTCATAATAATTGATTTTAAAATCCCCAAATTGAAATTTAAAATCAATCATAAATATAATTTATCCTTAAAAATACATGATACGAAAATGATTTTTTTTGTTAAAATTCAGTATTTTTCATTATTCATCAAAAAACAACATATCATAGAAAAATACAAAAAATTCACCATAACAAAAAAATTTTGTTTATATTTCAATTATTATTTATATTATGACATATATTATAAATAAATTTTCAAAAAATTGGATTTAAAATAGTTTCTCCATTTATATGTGATAAATGTTCCCTAATAAAAATATGTGTTTTTATGTATAATATTCTATTTTTTATTATCTATTACTTTTCAATTATGTTGGATGACTAAAAAATTTATATGATTAATATATAATATATATTTAATTTATATCATTTAATAATTATTGTTATTTTAATTTATTATGACAAAATTTTATTGTGTGGGTAAAAATAATAATATTTCTTTTATATTCATTTGGTTTATATTTTAATTTTGAATTAAATAGATACCTATTAATTCATATAATATTTATGTAAATAATATATGTTCACAATTTAGTTAATAACATTAATAACCTATAATTTAACATCTATTTAATATATTATTATATTAAATAAAAGAATTATAATTTTATATTATTATTTGGTAAAACTCAGTCTTCTGTGTAACGCAAGCCATTAAAGAAACATGTTGTTTTGTGAGACTTATGCTAAGTCAATGTCAGGTGCATTAAAGATATTAAATATGTTTAATTAATTTTAAATAGAAAATATATTATAAATTCTTTTGATATTAGATTCCCTTATGCAATTAGTGTTGTGTGGAATACATGATATTGAATATAATGATCCTACTATAGATTATTGAGGTGTTACATTTGGGATACATGTAGTTTACATTGGAATTTAAATCTTTAATTTCTCAATGGGGTAAATGTTAATATGTTATTTTGAATGTAATTATAAGAATTAAAACACATAAATGTTTTTTTATAGATGGGGTTAATGGAACTAGTGGGAATTCATGTGTCTAGAAGAGTTTTGAGAGCGTCTAGGGCTTGATTGGAAAATAAAGGTCATTTTTTAGAGATTCATCCCAAAGAACATGATTTCTAGTTTCCAAGTGGATCAACCCCAAAATATATTAATAGTAGGCAAATAGTTAGTTTAACCATTCATAGGAATCTTGAGAGCTATGGTTGGAGACACGGAAAAACTGTATAGGGACCGCATGATCTGCACATAGTTTTCTAAATATGTGATCCTACATCACATGGTTTGTTCCAGTTAGGAATTAGGAGTACATAGTTATAGAACAGTGTGTAAAAACATATTGTGAAACAATGCATCATTAATGGGTAGAGGGAGATTACATTTCCCCTAATCTTATTTGATACTTCTACCCATATTATCTTTCTCTCATTGCACATCAACTCCCACATCTGAAGATCCATCCTCCTATGCCTTATTACTCATCCCTAAGACTACATCATAATCCCCCATCAATAGTTTCATTGTATATCTAATGGAATTGCCTTCAATCTGAATAATCATTTCTTTTTTGTTCTCACCTAATGTAATAATAAACACATGATGGATGGTATTCCATATTTTCAGTGTGTTATATTATTTGATAATTTTCATTCAAACCATCTCGAATAAAGGATTAATATCAGGCATGTGAATAATATTAATCTTGAAGTAGGTGTTTTATATCTTTTATCTTAATAATTAAAATGTTTAGTAATTACTTTGTTGTATTTTGCACAAATTTTCTAAGTATCACCCTTTAAATTAGGTATTAATTAATTAAATATCAAACAGCTAAATTAGTTATTTCTTATACACTATATTGAAAAAATATTCATAATCTAAATATGTAGAGAACACCCTTTGGGGATTTTCCCATATATTCTATAATTATTAAAAAAAATAGGAATTAAAAAATAGATTTGAGTCTTACTAGCTTTATTTCTTTATAACAAATGATTAAATTTAAATAATTGATCTATAAGTTTTGTGGAAGACCCATTTTTATATTGATCCATAATTCAAAAATTGTAGAACCATTCATATAATTACAATTTTCTTTTCATTTAAATGTAATTATTTTCTAATCACACTTGATAAAACTAGTATAATGTGTTTTTTAGGGAATTTACGATTATATGGAAACATTATTTATTAGTAATCACTTAAAAAATGGTATGATCATGATGATTAAAATAAAAATATATCCATTGAATACATGTGGGCTATTTAAATTGATTAATGTGATCTACAAAATCGTTCATATTAATCCATGACCGATACTGGGATCCTTACATAGAACACCGTTATGTTATAACAGGTCAGAGAATTACAGTACACCTTGAGCAATACCAGGTTCCATTTTACGAAACACATTGGTTAATGTTTTATAGGGAAATTGAAATTACCCTATAGATTATTGATATAGATATAGGCCACTATTATGGTGTTTGGAAAATACATTTCACAACCCCTTGTGTTGAGACGATGGACTCGGTGATTGACTTCCATTTGGTTGTTTGGACATTTTCTTCAAGCCCCATAATGAGGATGTTGGATATAATGCTTCCCATTAGAATTTGTGATAGTAAAGGATCGAGTTACAAATCATAGTGTTTATTCATGGGATGATGCCCCATTTTATATAATGATACCCAAATGATATTTTTGTTATTATGTATGGATGCCTGATTTACAGCTCAAGTCCTAAATAGTACAATATATCTATATATATTTCTATATATGTTATTACATATATAGTTCATATATAAAAATAGGAAACTATTAATATATATATATATAATTATAATTTGTGACACAAATTTAGAGTTATTTAGGAATAATATAAAGTAGGTTTTCTCTTCTAGATATCCATTGAAGAACCCAATCTCGACTTGTTTGAACTTTTTTCATTCACTAATTGATAAACCACCACAACATTAAAATTTATACTCATAGAATAGAATTAATTAGAAACCATTAGGGTTGTCTTACTAATTTTACCTAACACATTATTCAGTCTACCACTTATTACACAAACATACCTTACGGTTTTAGTGTTATGTTTTGTATTTACATTGTGGGTTGTTATACATGGATATATACATTCAAGGACATGACTAAGTTGATGCTCAAGATTCTCAATGATATAGCCTTAGTGATATGTTATTTTCAATATAATAGTTTTGTATTCTGACTTACATGTATGTATAATTCCATTTTGTATTTACATGAAATTATTCTATAAATGATAATATTCACATATTTTTTTATATTTTATTATTATGGTAACCATTTCCATGGAAATTAATTTTTTATGAGTAAGATGTGTTTTTTATAATAAAGAATGTATACTCTTCCCAATGAACCATGATTGGACCCTCACTATTATGTTGTAGCCTATAGTATATATTGATGTATCCTTGAGGATGTTCGGCTAACTAACTAATGTTACAATTTTAGTAGATCATAGGTTGGGATGTTACATGGTTATATGATATCCTCTTTTACTTTTTTATTTCTCTTTTTGTCTAGTATAAATGATATTAGGTATTTGTTTTAACCTGAAAAATAAACTCTTTCAAGGAGTGATCAACTCATATATGGGTGAAATACTGAGTTTTCAAGGATTTACCGATATATTCAATTTTATAGTTTATTATTTTTTCTCCATGATTGATTGATAAAATTTATTCATGTTACCGATTTATGAGAATTATGAATTATACCATTGTCTCATTAAGTTAATGAATTACTTCAACATGCATCCTTATATTCATATAGAGGTTCACATGCCATGAAAATTACATTCATTAAATATTACACAGCTTGGTTTCCAAATACATTTTTTATGTGGCTCGTGTGATTTAGCTGCATGTTAACCAGTGTACCATGTTTAGTTGATTATTTTACATTCATTTACTATATACATTTTTTATGAATTATTCCAATATTACCAATATTCTTTTCTCTATGATATAATTTATTAGTATAGATATGGAATATGGGATATAATATAAAGTGTCTACATATACCAAATAACTCTTTTCATATATATCATGATGGATACATATAAATTGACATAATAATTATGAATTGTTTGATTCATAATCCATTGGTTTCATTATATTTAAAATAAATGGGGGAAAATAAATTTTTTAATAAGAATAGGCCTAAAAAATTAGACAGGGAGACCCATATAATTAAACCATCTTATTTGGAAATTTAATATTTTTTATCGAATGTAAAAACTAGGTTTTTGTTAAAAAAACATATTGTAAATTATAAATAAAAATACCATTACGTCTTGGGAGTGTAAATTATTCTAACAAAACCATGAGAAATATATTCATTAAATGGATTAATTAATATTTTAATGAAATTGGTTTAATTTAAAATATTAAAACCTTTGATAATAGATGTCGGTTAAATGGGTCCCAGTTTCAACATTGAAGACTAATGACTCTATATATGGGAATGTAGAACCATAAGAATGGATCTTTATATATTTAGATTTCCCCATTTAGGTGAGATTTATCATTGTATTATTTTATGATAATCCCATAATGTTTGTTTCATATATTAATGGTAAAAATTTTACTAGTTACATTCAGAAGGAACAAGGAAGTTATGATAGGACCCTCATCATTCCCTATTATTTTTATATGGCTTAATTATAAAACCCGTAGAGGTATACACATGATATATATGGATGATAATTTAATGTGTCATCTTCAACATAAAATTTATTATGAATAAAATTATAGTGGTATCTTAATGAACATATTACCTTAGAATGATAGAGAACATATGTTCTTATTTTAGACCATGTTTTTTTAAAGGATTTAGTTAAATAAACATAAAATCACAACTTAATTTGTTTTTCCTCTTTATCTTGGAATGTAAATTTTCACTAAGAATAATAAGTGATCTTATGGAAAAATAAATAATATTATTAATTCTTGAAAAGGAAATTTTTATATCTTTTTTATGATTCAATATGGTGTTAAAAAAATAATGTACAAAGTATCATTGTATTTCAAAGCTGGTACATGATGTTCAAAAAAAAGGAGCCTTTTAAATGTTTTGATAAACATTGTATTAGTTTAATGGATTAAATGAATCCTTATTGTGGAATTTCTGGTTTTAACCCTCATACAAGGGTAGAGTAAATATTTTGTTGAGCTCTTCCTTTGATGTGAATAGGCACCAAACCCATAGGTCTATATTGAATTTTTTTTCATTGGGAATAGTTGTTATGCTAGTAAGAATAGTGACCTTTTTGGAGTGACCAATTTATAGGAAAGTTGTTTTATATTTCCATAATGGCCAATCATGGGATTGGTAGTGCCGTAAAAAATTAAAACCTTTCTAAATTATTTTGATTAATTGTAGACATGAGGTGTTGTCTGTCCCGAGTAAGACTCTTAGTGATGAGATGACACAACTAGATAACCATGTGCTCATTCATTATGTTTAGCCCTATTGGAGGAATTTCAATAATTTAACTATCTCTATTAGAATTTTATACAACACCATGGCATGATCGCCATCTTAGTTGGCAATGTGACCATGAGTCTTCATCATTAATGGGTGAATCTGGTAATTCGTCAGATTAATAATAATATGTGATACTATTACTCTGGGATATGCCTTCTGTATGTGATATTAGTTTTTTAGAATCAAAGTATCGACAAAACAATGGATAATATAAAACGATGTGTCTTTTTATTGAATATATCTCATGCAGTACAAGTTGAAACATGTTATTCCTATCAAGATGGTAAAATAGAGCTTTGAACCATATGTATTGGGTGGATATTCTTAAAGATTTAATATTTTACCCAACATTAATGGGTCATAATTAAAGTAGAGTGACTTAGTCATTATGTGAAATTCTTATTCCCAGTACTTCGGATGATGTTACAAAAGGATCAGTTATAGAAACACTATAGATTGTTATTGTTTTGGATTCTAAGCCTGATAGTAATGACCTGTGTGAGAAAAACTAGGGGTTGAATGAAATGTACTTATATTTTAAATTTGATTTTGAATTATTTAATGGGAATATTTTCCACTCTTTCTAGATTAGTATTTGGTGAATGTTTTTTTCCACATCCAAACCTGATGTTTGGTGGTTGATGGATCATGTTCTTATATATGTGTTCCAATTCTCAGGAATTGATAACTGGGACACTCTTTATGTGTGGTGAATTGAACAGAAAATTTTTTAGTATGTCCTTACCCATAGAGGGATAAAAAACAAAATAGCCATTTTTATATTGTTATAATGGAATTTGGAGTCCCATAAGGTTGGTTAGTTAGAGTTGTAGTTATTAAGATGATCCTCAAGATAAAACCAGTTTATGAGTTTTGATCATTTCTTGATGCTAGATTCAATCTCAGGGTGAATGAGAGAATAAGTAATATAATGATTATGACACATGTCAATGGAATCACGATTAAACAATGAATAAATTGTTGTATGATTACATAATCTGCACTATGAGTCAAAGTTGAAAAATTGTGGGAGTTTTTGATACTATTATAGAAATCATCGATAATAATGGAGTGAAGGTCGACTTATGAAGATTATTCAATAGATGTATTTGGGAGATTCAAATTATGTTAGAAATATGTGTTTTGATTATTATTTACTACGATTGAATGGACATCTTTGGTTGTAAACCATTCCAGGAACATTGAATACGAGATTGTGGAAGTGTCTTAACACTTATTGGTAATAATTGATGTCCTCTTGGAGAACTCTGTTAATAATGATGATTGTGAACCATTCTAGAAAATTGAATAGATTATACTAAGATGTTTTTGGTTATACAATGAGATAACGAGAGAATTTACCAACTTTTTAGATTGAAAAATAAATTCTTTTATAGTTTCACTTGGGAAGTGTGGATAATATTAGAGGCAGAGACTATCCTGAGTGATAGCCGAAATCCAATATAGGAGAAAATTGATGGAATAATAATAATGAAAAAAAATATATCAATTTAATTTTCCTTCTTACGTTTATTTCCTATATTATATATCATATAATATCACTTATAGTTAACAATACAAACATCAGAAATGAATAATGAATGAAATAATAGGTATTTATAGAAGTTAGGGAACCTATGCCGATGATATAGCTACGTGACCATATAAATAGTTATAGGAACCATGTTAATATTAAAGTGAAATAATGAGTGGTAACATCACCCATGAATTTATAAGTAAAAAATAAAAACAATATAAATGATAGTATCATGTAATTATTTTATAGTCTAAGTAAATGATTATTTTAAATGTTTAAAAATATATATTGCGATTTTTTTAAGTCATAAATATTCAATTAAATTTTATAATTTATAATATGATCTAAAAGAAAATATATTCATACAGAATAAATTTATATATTAAAATTTTGTTTTAATATAATTTTAGGATTATTTTATGATACATTCATTAGGTTTTTAAAGTGTTATAAAATCAGTTATAGAATTCAAATCTATATTTTCATTTAAATGATGATTTGAATTAAAAATTAAAATTATAATATATAAAAACTTAAATTAATAAAATTGAGTTCATTATTGAATTATACATGACAAAAAAATGATTAGGGTGAGGATTTTGGATTTTTCTAAAATACTTTAATTTTCGGTGAATAGTAAAATACGATAATTTATGATAAATACATGATTTATTGATTCATAAGTTATTTATGGATTATCTAAGAACCCTTGGTTATAAATAACATTCATTTATTACTATAAATATTCACAATATTCATTAATATTGTTTTTCTTTTAAAAAAGTATAAAATAATGAATAAAATAATGAGAAATCTCCCATCTGTTCCACTATAAATACCATCCCTTTCCCCTCATTCTCCTCGCACCTTAAAAGATTTTCTAATTGTATTATTTCTTACAAATATTATCCCCAATCATCTCCCCTAATCCTTGAAGATATTTGTCACATCGAAATACAAAAATAAATTCCCTAAAAGAGATTCTCAAGGAGAAGTATTCATGAGGTAAATATTATTCATTTTCATTTTATATTATTTTCAAGTTCATTATTTTATTTTAATATACACACCTCCACTATAAAATTAATAATGAAAAGTACATTATAAATTATATACTATAATTATATCATTTAAATGGATTAATCACCATTAATCTCTCTACTCTCCCTCATTTATCATCATCTTGGAGGTGTCAATTTATAACTTTCATGGATGACGAACATTCATTCATTAATTTATTTTTCAAGGATGGCCATGAATCCATTTTTATCATACAAAAAAAACTATAATATATTTTTTAAAACTTTTCATATGACTTTTATGTTACATATTTACAAAATATTAAACAAAAAATCAAAAAGAGTTCGTTATGATCAATAACTGTCATAATAATGTAAACAATTATCACTAATTTTATTATCTAATGATTTGTACTCATACCATATAAGAAAATGTTATTATAACCTAGTACACTTATTTATGTTCATAATATTATATAAATTCAATTATGGTTAATTATACTCATTCCACAATAACATCCACACTCATATACACGTACACTAATCGTGAAAACCAATGAAATGAACGGTCCTGAGCGATTATAACTCCTAAAATTTGGAATAAATGAACATAAGAAATTAATAATAAATAAAATAAGTATATATAAGGTTATTAATTAATTAATTAATGGATTTATTTTTATTATTAAGGACATTAAGTTCAAGTGACGAACATATTCAGATACAAGGTATGGGTTTTCAACCTAATCCTCCAATTTATTTTTGGTTACTTTTTTTCTATATTTACCCCATTTAAATTATTAACTATTATTAAGTACACATTATTAATTATATTTTAAATATATATATATATATATAAATTATAATAATTACTTATTTTAGGGGTAGTTCTATTTTTTAAAATGATCATTCTCAAATTTTTCTTTATAAACAAGCCCGATTCAAGGGAACATCTCGAATTCTTACCTATTTTCAAGTGCACTCAATATTATGTTATGAGGAAAAAATATTTTCATAATTTCACTTATTTTATTATGAAAAATTTATATTATTTCCCTTCTGTTATTATACAATTATTTTTCCAAAATAACCCTTCCTTTCAAGGTAATGGAGATTTTCTCTCATGTATTGCTTCATGATTTTATAAGAGTATTTACATATATTTAAAGGCTATTATTTAATTTTATGTATAATTGGGATTAATATTTAAGATATAATTTACATTATTTTATTATATTTGTTCTGATTATTTTGGTTGTGGATGTACTATCCTGATACCACTCACGATATTACTTTGAATGATTGGCGTTTATGTTTATTAGTTGGGGAGAGTTATTTAAATTTAATATGTCGGTTCAATATTAATGTCTATGTTGATTATGATTCTAACCCTTCATATGTTTAACATTTTGGAATTATTATTTATTGGTTGGGTCCTTCTATATCCCATCTATTTATTGATAGGTCTCATGGGACAAACTAGCTTGGGTTTTTATCCATTATGTATGGTGTCTTGGATGAGGCCTTGAAACTATGATTATAATGCCAGTCATTATAAAGTCCCTCATTATAAATCTAATAATTGTTTTCCCATGTGATTATTATACCGTTATAATATCCATGGTTATGTGTTATTATGGAATTATTAGTTTTTAATTCCTTCCCTTTTATGCTCATGATAATTTTTTTATGACCTGGGAACTTTTAGTTATTCACCATGATTTATATTTGTGCGTATGTTGGATTTCATACACTTAATAATCATCTGACCTCACCCATTTCGTGTATTTTATTTTTCACTAGGATGTAAACATTTAAATTATGAATGACTTGCGAGGATATTCTAAATGTTTATTAATGTTACCAATATAGTTACATTGTTGTACTTCATTTCATGTTGTAATGAAACTATTATATAAAAAATATGGTATTATAATGATACTAAAATATCTGTTCCCTCAAAATATGAATTCTCTGTTTACATAAAAATGTAATAAAATAAGGTTTCATCACTAGGAAACTAGTGTAGTTTTATTTACATTTGATATCATAGGTTGTTTAGTAGAAACCATAGAAACTAAATTTAGAAAACATAAATTAGGGAACGTAACCAAAATATAGTCTTTGAGGATATTAATAAAAGATCATATAATAATTTTGGTAATGTATAGATTATGTAGATCTACTAGAAATATATCCCTATCTAGATACTACAGTTGGATGTGGTTGTTGAACTGATATACCTAGGAGTAATAACACTGAAAATGTTTTTTAGAACTGACTTAGGGTATCATGGTGCTTGACGACGGGCCTTACTGCACACCTAGTATAACACTCTCGAGGGGAAATTCTTATGATAATTCACATTTTCAATATAAATCATTCTGAATTATTTAAAAGAAAATATGTCCCTAAATTAAAAATTTTAATGATTGTGAAAATAATTATGCATATTGTTTCAATTTTGGTTAATTATTTTCTAGTATTGAGATCATACATTATGATTCATAACCAAATATTCTATATAGAATTATTTTGAAATGGATTCTTGTGAATGGAATGGAAACTAAATGAATGTTTTTATCCCATGTAGGGAATTCCCTCATATTCAATATAATCCTATTAATTCTAGATCCTTGACTGGTTCTGGGATACGTAAAACTATAATGGGATAATTAAATCAGGTTATGAACAATAACCTTATTAATATTGAAAATTCAGATCTATAACATGGTTGAGAAATGTTAAAACACATTATGTGACTAAAACATCTATCCTAAAATTGGACTATACACCCATCTGTAGATGATCAATAGATAAGTTCCTTAGAGAAGATATTTCTCAAATTGGGAAGTAATGAAAGGGAGAGTTTTCAATGATGATTATCATCTATTATGATATTCTTATCATATTTTGTCACTAATCAAAAAAATGGAGGAAGAATAAATTTAATGTATGGAATGGAGTGCTTTTACTTAATTTTTTTTAGAAAAATATTTTCCTTTTAAAAAATGACCCGTTATGGAAAGGCAATTATTGAATTTGAGGAAAAAAAGGATAATGATTTTTCTAATTATGAATCCATTGTTACATGGACAGAAATTCATGCTGCTGAAAACATACATAATGCAAGGAGAAATATTTTTTGATTATTTTATTTTTTAAAACCATTTGTCTGAAGGGAACATGTCTCCCAAAAAGTCTCATTATATGAAGATATAGTCCCATGTGATATCATAAAAGAAAAAAAATTCAATAAGTTAGATTAATTGAATTGAAATATAGATAAGAATATAGATATTTAACACTATGTAAAGGGAAATAATGAAAAGGGTAATAATGGAAGAGTCAGTTTTACATCCTATGATAATAATGGGAAGAAACACTGAGGTACATTCCTGATCGGTATGGTTACTTTTTAAAAGTTTTGATGATGAGTCCACAGAGATCATGATTGTATTGTTATAAAATAATGTAAAAAATGATCAATGCTAGAATTAAAAAGATATGGGACACTATCTAAATGATTTTTGAAAACATCAAGGATAATTTCCCCTGAAAAAGGCCAATGGAGAAAGGCCAAGCTTATGAGGTCAGAACTGCTGAGGTTAAAGTTACAAATGATAAGGTGGAAGGTATTATAATAATATCATCAATCATAGACAATGATTTATTTGATTCTGGTTAATAGTATTATTTTATATCTTCCAAATTTGAGAAGAATCATAAACATTTTTAATTTGATATAATAAAGGTTTTATTAGTAACATCTCTAAAGTGATGTATCATTACCTAAAAAAGTGTTTCAATCAGTCCCCTTTATGACACATAAATGTTATTTACTTACTGAAATTATCATCATACCTATGATTGACATTGATATAATTCTTTTTATTTATTGGATTTAAAATTATGATTAAAAAATATATTATAATAACAATGAACTTACAATTTTTAAAATTGATGTAGAGTCCCTTATCTTTAGAGAAAAAATCCCACCTTCTGATTCTTATCTATAACCACCCTTGTTAGTTCTTTTGAATTCAATTATTTGGGAGGAAGATAATGAAATATCTATAAGTGAGTAAAGAAATATTCACATTGAGGATACACCAATTGGACAACAATACATTGATGTATTTCGAGTGGATTTTCCATCATATCCCCCAAGAGTGGGATGTTGAGTTCTCTATGGATATAATTTCTAGCTGAAGGTATATATCAATAACTCTTTATATAAAGGCCATCGTTGAATTAATATAAATAAAGAAAAACCTAGTGCAATTTAGAGAAAATGTATTTATCGACCATAGTGTTTCTCCTTGGGGATCCCATGTTCTTTTTTTCATGATGAATGATAGATCCATGAGACTATTCATTAAGTGTTGGGAAATTATTTCTGTTACGACAAATAAAAAATATCACCATTCCTCGTATTGATGATCTATTTGATCAACTTCACAAATAAAAATAGTTTTTAAAGATTTTCCTTCGATTTTTAAATCATCAGTTGCGTGTGAGGAATGAAGAAATTACAAAGATAGAATTTCAAACCAGGTATGGGAATTATGATATTACAATAATTCCATTTTGACTAACTAATAAACTATCCACTTTCAATGATATAATGAATAGATTTTTCAAAGAATTTCTTGATTATTTTTTTGTGGAATTTATTGATGTTATCTTTGAATTATTCAAAAGTTAAAAAAACCATGAGAATCACTTGTGGATTATAATGAAGAATCGTAGAAGAAATTAATTATATGGAAGGTTTAGAAAGTGTGAATTTGGGTTTCAATTAGATTCTTTTATTGTCCATGTTTTCTCAAAGGATGGAATCTCAGTTCATCATTCAAAAAAATATGCATTTCAAAATGGAATAGGACAACATAAATAAATGAGGTATGTTGTTTTATTGGTTTAGCAGGTTATTATCAGTATTTCTTTCATAACATCGCCTGATTTTCTAACCCATTAACTAAGCTTACTGGAAAAGAAATTATGTTCCTATTGTCATAACAATGTGAATAATGTTTTGATTAATTAAGGAAGAGGTGAGTGATTTCTTCTATCTTGAATCTACCATCAGGAAATGGTGGATTTATGATTTATAGTGATGAATAAAATAAAGGAATTGGTAGTTCCCATCTATATAATTAAAGAAACGTTTTATATGTACCAAGGAAGATAAAAACACATGAAAAAAACTATCCAACTCATGGTCATGAGTAAGCATCTATAATCATTTCACTGAAAATGTGGTAACATTATATCTATTGTAAAATATTTGAGATATATAATGATTAAAAGAGCATCAAATATAAATTCTCATAGAAAGAACTCAACATGAGGAAAATTTTATGTCTCAAGTTACTTACGGATTATAATTTTTTAATACACAATCACAAATTGATGGAAAATAAGGTAGTTGGTGCATTGAGCCAGAAGAATCATGGGGTTATAAACAAAATAAGGATTGACATGGACTTTGTATACATGGATCCAGTAAATATGGTTATTGGAATTATCAATGAAGGTGAAACAACATTATATTTTCAACTAGTTGTGTAACCCTATTTATTGGAAATAATTAAATGTTCTCAAGATGATGATGTGGATTTTTAAATGAAAATTAATGTTTTGAATAATTAGATGTATATAGACTTCATGTTTATGGATGAAAGTTTGAAATTTTAGACGATGATAATTATTCCATCTATTCCAGAACTAATAAAAGAGTTACTGGATGATTCCCATAGCTCAATTTTCTCTATACTCCCTCGTAGAACTAATATGTATATGGATATGATGTAACATTTCAAGTGGGATTATATGAAGCAAAAAAAATATAATTATATATCAAGTTGTTTAATTTTTCAATAGGTGTAGGCTGAAAGAAAATGTCCTAGAGGATTCATGAAACCCCTACCTATTTCTAATTAGAAAGGGTATGACATAACTATTTATGATTATACTATATTTCCAAAAAAAATCCAATAATGAATAATGAAATATATGTGATTTTTGATTGAATTGAAAAATTTTCACATTTCCTCGCTTTGAGGGTGGATTTTCCACTAGATATACTTCAATGACATTATATTAATTATGTTTTAAGACATCATGGAGAACCCCTTTCTTTTGTAATTGATCATGACCCCCAGTTTACATTGAAATTTGGTATATGTTTTCCAAAATATTTGGATTATGAGAATCATTTGAGTACTTCTTATCATCCTCAAACCGACGAGCAGTCTAAAAGGACAATTCCAATATTATAAGACATGTTTAGATCATTCTCTTTCAATTTTAAATGTATGTGGGATCAATATTTTCCTTTGGTATAGTTTTCTTACAACACTATCTTCCATTCTAGTTTTCAAAGAGCACCATATGAAGCAATGTACGGAAAGAGATATCATACACCAACTTGTAGTGATGTAATTGGTGGAAGAAAACATGTAGGCCCAGAGCGTGTGGAGGAAAAAATATCAAAGGTAAATAATATAAAGCCCATATCAAAGAAGATAAATGTAGGAAAAAGTGATATGTTGATAATCGAAGGAAGGATTTTGAATTTCATGTGAGTGATCATGTTTTCTTGAAAGTATCTCTATGGAAGGGTGTTATATGATTTGGGAAGAAAATAAAACTGAGCCATAGGTACATTGGTCCTTTTTTAATTCATGGGAGAATTGAAACAATGTCATATTATTTAGAAATGTTGTCTATCCTTTGTTAGGTAGAAAGTTTCTTACACATCTCCTTATTATGGATGTACACACCAAACCTGACACATGTCCTCACTTATGATGTAATAGAACTGGAACCTGACTTGTCTTATTTAGAAGATCCTATAACGATTATAATCACTAAAGAATAGGGGTTGAGAATTCATAAAACACCAAAGGTAATGTTACATTAAAATAATCGTAAAATTTAAGTGGGAACATTGGAATCAGAGGATATTATGATTAATAAGTATCCAAATATTTATATGGGGTGACAATCTAGATATTTTGAGGGTGAAATTATTTTTTGAAGGGGAGAATGTTATCACTCAGAACACTATCAGTTAAATTTCCCATCACATTATTATATCATATAGTATAGATCACATTTAATCTCTTGTAGAACTCAATAAAAACATTATAAAAGAAGAATAAATGAAATAAGATGTATTTTTTGAAGTTAAGGATCCTATACCGAAGAAATTGTAACTTGACCTTGGGAATAGTAATATGACCCTTATGAATTGTAAATATGAATAATGACTGGTAATATTACTCGTAAAATTACGGATAAAATTTAGTCACCATATAAATGAAATTATTATGTAATTATATCATTATATTGGTAAATAGATGTTTTGAAAAAATTATTAAACTAAGGGTTCATATTTTTATAAGTGAAAAATATTTAATTTTAATTTTATAATAAATAATTTTTAAAAGAAAATATATTCATATAAAATGTATTCATAAATTCACATTTTTTTATCTTCTTATTTTTTGATAATTTTAGGTAACCTTTCTTATATTTAGAAAGTGTTATAATATTAGTTATAGATTTGAAATGTGTATTTTGAAATAAATTATGATTTTATTAAAAAAAAATTAAATTTATCATCTTTAGAAAATTATTTACATAAAAATTTGTTTATTTTTTAATTCTATACACCAAAAAAATGTTACGGGTGAATTTTTTTGGATTTTTTTTGAAATACCTGAATTTTTTGTGAATAGTAAAATATGATAATTTATAATAAATGATAAAAACATGATTTATTCATTCATATGTGATGTTTGGATGCTGTAAGCACCCCTGGTTTGATACCAAATGCACTTGTTACTATATATAGTCATAATATTCAATGCTATTGGTTTTTTGGAAAATAATAATAAAATAATTAATAAAATATTGACAAATCACCCATCTCCTCCGCTAAAAATACCTCCCCTCACCACCCCTTCTCCTAGCTTTATCTCTTATATGAACATTGTAAATTTCATCCCAATATTTAACCCAATACTCTCTTCCATGTCCAAAATATATTGGTCTCATCAAATGACAAAATTCAATTCCCAAAAATAGATTCTCAAGGTGGGGTACTCAAGAGGTAAAATCCCCTTCCTTTTCATTTTATTTTATTTTCATGTGCTTTATTTTATTATTATCTCCTTAACTCTTCTAGTAAAATGATAATTAAAACTAAATTATCATTTATATACAAGAATAATATAATGATAATGGATGAAACATCATCAATATCCCTACTCTCCCTCTTTTATCATCATCTAGGAGGTTCCACTATAATACCTTCGTGGATGATAAACATTTATTCATCAATTTCTTCTTCAGGGAGGGTCATGATACCATTTTTAATGGTTAAAAATAAAATATTATATGTATAAAAACATTTCTTTTGTAATGTAAGTAATATATTTATATAATATTAAATGATTAAACAAAAATAGTTTATTATGATCATTAACCTACTTAATAATGTAAAGTAATATCACTAAATTTATTATATAATGATTAATCCTCATAACATATAAAAATTGTTATATATATGAATTTAAACTTCTTTATTTTCATTTGTATCACTGAAATTATATTTTTGATAATTATACCCATTCCCCAGGAACATCCACACTCAGATACATGTATACCGATCATGAAAACAACTTAACTGAATGCTCCAAAGCAATAAAATTATATAATATAAATCATCAAAAATGGAATAAATGAAATTAATAAATTTATAATAAATAAAATAAATATAGGTATGGTTATTAATTAATTAATTTATTTATTTAATTTGATTACCCAGGATGTTACATTCAAATGCGAAACAGATTTGAACAGAAGGCAATCGTTCTCTATGACAACCTGCAATTTCATCTGGGTTACTCTTTTTCTATATTTACCCCAATTAAATTATGAAATATTATTATTTACACATGATAAATTATTTGTGAATGATATATAGTATGGAATCGATTAGAATCAATCTTTCTGTTATGGGTTGTTAGATGTTTTAAAATTATCTTTCCTAAATTTTTCTTGGCTAACAAGCCCAATTAAATGGAACTTCTTGAATTCTTACCAATTTTCAATTTCTCTCTATAATATATTTTGAAAAACCATTATTTTTTCAAAATAACATAATTTATTATGAAATATATATGTTAGTTCACTTATGGAATTATAAAAGTAATTGACGAACAAAATTCCTTGCAAGGTAAAAGTGTATTTCTATCAAGTATTACCCAATTTTATAACATAATTTCAATCTATTTAGATAAAGTTGTTAATTATTTTATTTCATTGTGATTAATATTTTATAATATCATCTACCATAATTGGTTGAATTATTTATGATTCGTTTTAGTGTGGATGTACTGTCATGATGCTATTTACCATAGTTTTTTGAATTATATCTAGAAAGATTCTATAACTAATAGGTCTTGTGAATTTACCTTGTTTAACATTGTTAAACAATAGAATGTTTTAACCAAAATTAAAGGTTCCAAAGAAATTTATATAGAATACAATTCACCCCCTCTTTTATATTGGGCATCTACGTCATTATTTCAATCCACCAATTGGTATCAAAGGATGTCTCTAAAATACATATATTCACAAAAAAAATTTCTTGATCATGTGTTCATTGTTCTATATTTTCCTTTCTCACAATTTTTACCCCTATTTATAAACTCTTATTACTAATAAAATTCTTTGGAAAGATATTTTCTTTGAGATGGCAGGAATGAATGTTGGTTCAATTAAAAATCATAATCCAACTAGACCACATATATTTAATGGGAATGATTATAAATAATTGATAGATCATATGAAGACTTTTGTTATCAACACTATAGTGGAAAACTTTTTAATTCTTCTTGGATATTACAATATTCTTGATAAGGATGTCAGAACATTTACTAATCAAGAAAAGTTAGAATATCAACCAAACTATAAGGTACCCAATACTTTGTTGCATTCCATGACCATGAATATATATTTCCATATTTCATTCTGTAGAGCTATAAATTATATTTGGAAGAATATTAAAGTAACTCACTTTGAAACATCCAATGTTATAGAAACTAGATGAGTTATGCTTAGAGCTGAGTATCATGGTTTTTCTTTCCTTTTGGATAACCAGTGTGAACGGTTCAACAGAGGTTTATGACCATTGTTAATAGATTAAAATCCATGGGTGAAAAAGGTTTAGATGATGAGGCACTTGTGGACAAGATTATAGATATTATTCCTAATGAGTGGGAGTCAAAGAGAACAGCTATTGATGAGAATATGAAATTCTCACATATTACTATTTATGATATTTTTGGAAATATTGTTCTACATGAGACAAGAATAAAAAAGATTCTAGTCTAAATAAGAAGAAGAATAGAAATAGAAGTGTTGCTTTTACAACTACTTAAAATCATATGAAAGTCAAGACTCCAGAGATAGTTACAAGATCTAAAACTAGGAGGACTATTATTTAATCTGAATCTAGTGAAAGTGAATCATCAGAAAACGAGTTATCCAATCTTGCCTAATGGATGAAAAAGATTGTTGGACAGAAGAAATTTCAATCTAGATACAAGAAAAAAGAGATAAACGACAACAAAGACTCAGAAGTCACATTCTATGAATGCAAAAGAGAAGACCATATAATGCCATATTTTCTTATTCAAAATAGAAAAGATAGAAAGGAAAATCATTTTAAAGGAAATAGAAAGAAATAATAAATGGATAAATCTAAGAATGTTTTGAAATCTAATGACACCTGGAGTGCTAGTGGTGGTGACTCTTCTAAAGAATCCTCGGAGTATGAATATACTGGTCAAAAGATACTTGGTCTATTAGCTAAGATACCTATTGAGAATCACTATTTAATGGATAAGGTACACAATGCTGAATCCATAACTAATGTATCCTTGAATGCTAATTATAGTGGTACTAAATATTATAAATCCTCAGATAAAAAATATTTTTCTGATGAAGATAATTATTTACCTATTAAGAAAAAGTCTCTAGGTTTCCTAAGCTTCTTGAGAATGAAAATTTTAAAGTCAAGAAAAAGCTTGATAAAAAAATTTCTTGTATTTCTATTGTTACTAAAGAAGTATCAGATCTTTCTAAAGTTCTTGATAAGAAAATATATGATTTTGAATGTATTCTAAAAACCCTTGAGGAAGATAATTTTGAGAATGATAAACTTTCTATGGATCTATAAAAATTTATTTCTAAGAAAACTGTTTTCGAGACTATCTCTAGTGATAAAACTATTGTTTTTGAAGATAAAATCATAGTTATTAAACTAAAGTCTGAAATATTTTCCTGGAAAAGTGTTTGAAATTTTTTTCCTTAGGTAAGAAAAACATAGATAAAATTAATTCCCAAATTTTACCACTAAGGAATAATTCTGGATTTGGTTATACTCATTCAAAACTGATTTTTAGTAACAATAATAGTGTACCTCAACGTGCTCCATTCTGAACTAAGTGTCACTATGGTGGGCATTGGGTAAAAACTTGTTCCTTAAACAAAACACATTCATTATTTTTTCATAAAGAGTATTTTTCAATGAAAATGTGTATTCCAAAAATTCTACTTTCTGAAGTGTCTGGATCCAAGAAATTTTGGGTTATAAAAGTATACCACTCTTATTTTCAGGAATGTAATGATGGTACCAATAGAAATACAAGGTACATGGATAGTGGATGTTCCTGGCACATGACTGGTAACAAATACTTCTTTGAAAAAATTATCAATACAAATGGGGGAAAAGTACCCTTTGGAGATAATTCTCAGGGATAAATTATTGGTATAGGTAACATTGTTCTTCTTGAAAAAACAATGATTGAAAATGTTTCATACATTAAGCATCTTAAGCACAACCTTATTAGCATAATTTAATTATGTGATGAAATTTACCTTGTAAATTTTAGGTATGACAATAGTTTAGTATACAATTCCATGGAATATTTTATTCTATCTACTTATTGGAAAGAAATTGTTTACTCACTAAACTTAGAAGACCTTAGGAGCCAAGATTTACCTTTTCATAGTGCAATGGAAGATTATTATTGGTTATGGAATAGAAGGTTAGGACATTGTAACCTTAGGAACATATGCAAACTCTCAAGGAAAATACTAGTTAAGGGTCTACCGGAGTGTATATTTGATTATTCAAATGTTTTTTATCCTTCTTAATATGGAAGGAAATATAAATCATGTTTTAAATCAGTTAGTGAAATCTCAAACACTGATTCATTATAGTTGGTTCATATGGAATTTTTGTCTAACACAAATTGGAATAATTAGAGGAAAATATTATGTATTTGCCTTAGTTGATGATTGAACTAGATTTACATGTGTCTATTTTTTGACAATGAAATCGGATTATTTTTATTATTTCAATAAATTTGGAGCCCAAGTTAAAAATCAGCGAAACATTCCATTAATAAATGTCCATAGTGATCATGGAGGAGAATTTCAAAATTCTATTTTATAAAATTTTTTTGTTGAAAAGGAATTACTCATAATTTCTATTCACCAAGAACACATCAACAAAATGGATTTATTGAATGATGAAATAGAATTTTTCAAGAGATAATAAGAACCTTGTTGAGTGAATATTTGGTAGCCAAAAATTTTTGGGCTGAACCTAAAACATCTGCTTGCAATACTATAAATCGTGTTATGATTAGACATTTTCTTAACAAAAATCAATATGAATTATGGAATGGTAGAGAACCTAGACTTTCCTTCTTCATGGTTTTTAATTTCAAGGTATTCATTCGGAAAACAAAAGATAGTATACACAAATTCCAACCAATTTCTGATAAATGAATTTTCATAGGCTACTCTAAAACTTCTTAGGCTTATATGGTTTTCAATAAAAATACATTTACTGGTGAAGAAACAGTTCATTTTAAATTTAATTAAACTAAACCTTCTATTTTTAATCATCCTCAACCTACATCCTCAGATGAGTTTTCAAAAACTAATTATCAACCCTTGACAGAAAATCCTTCTGATAAGGTAAATGTTCATGAAAATGTTTCTAAATAATTTACCCAAAAATACTTCCTACCATATGTTGATGAACAAGTTTTAAAAAACCCAAATCTGTTGTTTCTTAGTAATAATCCCAGTGATAGTATCATTGGTGATATAAATCAATGTGTAAGCACTAAAATTACCTTATGAAATGAAATATAACAGCTAGTTTTCCTTTCCCAATTAGAACCAAAAACACTGATAAAACTTTAGGTTATGAGGATTCGATAAAATCTATGCCAGATGAGCTAAATGAATTCGAAAGCTAGATTGGTTGTTATAGGCTATAATCAACAAGATGGAATTGACCATGAACAATCCTATGCTCCAATTGAAAAACTTGAATCTATTCAAATATTACTTTTCTTTTAAAGCATTTTTTTATTTCAAACTTTTTCAAATGGATGTTAAATGTGCTTTCATTAATTGTTATGTTCAAGAAAATGTTTTTTTGAACAACCACTTGGTTTTGAAGATACAAAACATCCTGAACATGTTTTTAAACATACTAATACTTTATATGGACTTAAAAAATCCCCAAGAGTCTTGTATGATAAACATATATTATCTTTGCTTCAAAATAGTTATGTTAAGGGAAATTTTGATCTAACCCCTTTTATATTAAAAGATAAGAAAATTGTTTTCATTATTAAAATTTATATTGATGACATTATATTTGGTTATACTCAGTAATCATTAACTGATTCATTTGAGAATCTAATGAGAAATGATTTCAAAATGAGTATGATGGGTGAGTTAACATTTTTCCTTAGTTTTCAATTTTTTTCAAAAACCAGAAAGAATCTATATATCCCAACATAAGTATATTGAAGATATCCTTTAAAGGTACGGATATGACAACAAAAAAAGTTTAAGTACTCCCATTTGTACCTAAAATTCACTTGATCTTGATAAAGCTAGGAAACTAGTAGATCTGACATCTTTTAGAGGTATGATTGGAAGCCTTTTTTATATGACATCTAGTGATCCAGAATTAATGTTTTTGGTATGCTTGTGTGCAAGTTATCAATCAAATACTAAGGAATCTCATTTAAGGGTAGTGAAAACGATTTTTCACTATATAAAGGGAACCATGGATATCGAATTATTTTATACTTCTTAAAATGATATTATTTTAAAATGTTTTTTCTGATGCTGACTTTGGTGGATGTATAATGGATAAGAAAAGTACCTATGGAACTTTTCATTTCGTAAGAGATTAATTAGTTTCATGGTCATGTAAAAAGAAACACTCAGTAGCACTTTCCACTATTGAAGTTGAATATGTAGTAGCTATAAGTTGTTATGCTCAAGTATTGTGGATTCAACACACACTCAAAGACTATGGTATGAGTTTTAACAAAACACAAATTTTTGTATAATACTAGTTCCATTTCCTTAATAAAAAACCATGAACATCACTCTCGTGCAAAACACATGGATATTAGGCATCATTTTATTAGGGATCACACACAAAAATTGGATATCATTGTTCAATTTATTGGAACACAAGATATACTTGCTGATATTTTCACAGAATCATTACCATTCGATAGATTTTAATACATTAAACAGAAGTCAGTAATGATAATTTTAAGGTAATATTAATTATTAACAACTTGTTGAAATATATCTCCTTACAATAAAAAAAATTCATTTACATAGGGGGAGTCCATTTTATTATTATCCAAAATTTTCGTAGTCAAAATTTTCATAGTTAAAATTTTCGTAGTCAAAATTTTCATAGTCAAAATTTACGTAATAAATTTTTTATAGCCTAATTTTTTTTCATAATAAAAATATTTAAAACCAAATTTATTCAAAAATAATACTATTCCCTAACTACGAATAATCTTCCTAGCAATTCGAAAGGTATGTTTCCTATCCTAAATTTTTGTAATCATATTCTTATTGTTGGTATTTTATTTTTGTTTAAAATTTTTTGGATTCACTTTTCCTTAAATCCTTTTTTATTAAAAACAACAAAGGATCATAATCTATCAAAATATCTTCTTGGAAATCATATCAATAATTATATCTTCTCAAGAAGTTTCTCCCATTGTATCAATCAGGGAAGTTGAATTGTCGCTTCAATTTTCTATATAAAGTCTACCTGATAGTTGTCCCACATCGAACCCCAAACCATCACGTGCTGAAGCTCGACCTCTATGTTTAAAGCCGTTCTGAATCTATAAAGTTTTTTTATGTATGAATGTATGTTGAAGCCTCTACTTAGAAAGAAATTTCAACTCTTAAGTAAATCTACGAGTGTAAGATCTACCGAGAAAGTTAAGTCAATCTAATGTTTTATTCCAAGTAGTAATACATTGTTTCTAAGAATATCAAGATGAATAATTGGGAGAGTGTATGTATATCAAAAACAAGACCACATGATTTAGTGTATCCAGAATTGCTGGATGAATTCTATGAGACAGTTAGTTTTTTTAATGAAGGAGGAAGAGATAAATTTTCATTCAAAATCTTTGGAAAGACATAATCTCTTTCTTATAACATGGAAGAAAATCTAATAGGAATTCCATATGAGGTAGAATTTGAGTTTTTTCACACAAGCTACCTGATTTAATATGATCTTTTGACACGGAAAAGGCCTTAGACTGTCTTAGCCTGAAGGAAGTGAAGAATATGAAATTTATTAATCTCTCTGAAAATCGTTTGATTCTTCAACTATGGGATCAAGGTTTTCTCATTCTGATAAAAGGGAAAAATAATACCCTGATGACAAGTGAAATTTATATTCTGGATTTTCTGGTGAACCTACGAATGATAAAGCTGGTTAAGCATATCTGGGTTATAGTTGAGAATATAAATAATGGAAATATGAAGTCTCAGATAATCAGGTATCTATCCATTATTTCAAATAATACTGTTCTTTGCTATTTGTCTTTCAAGATTCCTTACATTTAAATACCGAGAAATTGAATGATGATTCTTTTAAGTGATGATACTCTAAAGGGGAGGATGATTGGATTTAATAGTCGATCTGGAGAATTTTATGATCTACCTGAAAGAGAATGTGAATCTCTTTCAAAGAAATAGGAGGTGAATAAAACCTCTAAAAAGGGTTTAATGAAGAGGAACGTGAAGAAATCATAAGGAAAAGAAAAAACACATGTGAAGAAGGAAAATCAATGTGCACCCCCAAAACCTAAGAAGAAAAATACGTATACTTATGAAGTGGATGCTAAATGGAGAGAAGAAAAGAAATACAATGAAGGGGAGCCTAAATTTAGCCTGGACACTACTGAGTCAAAATAATTGAAGGAAAAGATAGTTGAGAATCTTGAAAAGGAAGAAAAACAAATTAAGAAAATGAAGAAATTACCGGAAGCTGATGTCATTCAATCTCTAATCAAGGAAACTAAAAAACCCTCTGAACAAATTCCAGTACCAGAATCCTTTTTAGAAGAACCATTTCCAGATACTCTAGGAAAGAATATATTGATTCCATAACAACATCAATAAGAATAAATATTACATGAAGACGAAGTGGAAGAAGAAGAAGAAGGCGGTGGTGATACTGAAGACTTGATAAAGCAAGTAAGGGATTTCCATGATACAAAAATTCCTTCTGAGAAATTATCAATTTTAACACCAGAAGCTGGTTTTTTAAAACATGCTACCCCTAGAAATTATGAGAAGGGTGATAGATAATTGAATATGTTGTCTGAAAATGAAAGTGACAATCACGATTTCATTCACCCAGGGTTTGTTGAGGTTTGAGCTGAGAAGGAATAAATTGATGAATATTAAATTGTTTAGCTATCAATTAGTGAACATGAATCTCTTAATCAAGAAGAAATCATTCCGAAGGATGATAAGGGAAAACATGTGTTTGTGGATAAAGCTAAAAATCTATCGTAATATATAAAGAAGTGGGTGATTTATCAAAAAGAAAGTCTACTGAAATTGAAAAATAATCTTCATCAACCAATGTCTCAGATTCAGAATCATCTTCTCTTGGCCATGACATTGTTGTTCAGTCTTTGGAGAAGCTGGTTGTGAATATTCCTATATTCCCTAGTATAGACTCAAGATATCAGTTAATTTTGCCTATGTTAAATCAAAAATCAGATTTAGTATCCATGGTGATTGATAAATGTGTTAGTCTCATGTAATACTTCAAGACCTTTCTCATTGGTTACAAGGGTCACAAAAGATCTTGTAAGAAGATGAAAAGTTGTTCAAGGAAGACAATAGAAGTGATGAGAATCTTTGATGAATATTGTAATAGTGTCAAGGATTATTTTGAGACCGAAGATGTGAAGATCATAGATCTCACTAATAGTTTTTCGGAAAAGTTATGTCTATAAAAAAATTCACGGAAGCATGAAATTAAATATCTGAATAGGAAGGTAAATTCAGCTGCTCAGAGTTGGGAGAGAGAAAGGGATTCCAGAATTGAGATTGAAAAGAAGCTTGCTAAGTAGGAAGAATTCTTGAAATCCCTGGCATCGAATCTTAAGACTCAGGAAGAAAAAATTAAAGCCGTAGTGAAAAAAACTAATGATCGGGATCAGTTTCTCAAGTGTGCATAAGAGTATCAAATGGAGCTCAATAAGTTAAAAACCACAGTGTAGGTGCTGATGCTGAAGAAGAAGGAAGAATAATTTTTTCTAAATCTGATCTTTTATTTTATTTCTTTCCATGTACAAATTCTTTCAAACTTTATTTATTTTTAGTTGATCGTTATTTTTTTTTTGTCCAATAAAAATATTAATGGTACCATATTTTCCTATCCTTTCCCTGTATTTATTTTTAAAAATAACAAAGGGGGAGAAAGGAATGTCAACAATGAATACATAGTAATGAATTTATTTCCCTATGTAAGGGGGGTTCATCTAAGGGGGCGTTTTCATCATGATGATTTTCATTTTGAAGCAAATAAAAAAATCCTTAAAGAAATTAAGAAAATGATCTTTAAGGTTTCCAAAGCCTAAGGGGGATTTAGTCATATTCACTTTGATCCATAAGTAAAGGGAGAGAAGTATTTATATTCAAGCCTATAAAATTTTTAATCCCTTATATTCTTTTTCGTAAGGATGTTGGTGCTTTCCAAAAAGGGGGAGATTGTTGAGTCAATATGGTTTCCTTATAACTTTTCCATTCCTTTATGTTTTTAAAATCACAAGCACTCTATCTTAAAAAAAATTATTTTCCACTCATATTTTCTTTAATAAGAAAAAAATTTCCTTCCACATGGAAAATATATCATTTCCACATTTTCATTATTCAAGATTTTGTTTCTCAAAATTAAACTCCTTTTATTCCTATGTGAAAAATTTGGTTTCACATATAAAACCTCGAGATTCTATAAATAATTAGATATAGATTATTCTGTTTCTAGGATCTGAATTCAAACTATGAATTCTCTAAATTTCAAACTCTGAATTATATGAAATTCATACCTTGAAATCAATGAAAATCAGGCTCCGAATTCTTTGAAATTTATTCTCCGAATTCTATGAAATTCAAGATCCAAATTACATAGAATTCAGACACCGAATTCCTTATAATTCAGATTCAAATTTCTTATAATTCAGACTCCATATTCCTGATAATTTTGGTTCCAAATTCTTTATAATTCAGGTTCGGAATACCTTAGAATTCGTTCTTGTAATTCCTTTTAATTCAGAAACAGAATTCCTTATAATTCAAACTCTGAATTCCAAAGAATTGGGGTTTCTAATTCCATAAAATTCAAACTCTGAATTCCTCAGAATTTAGAAAATAGAGTCTATAGAATTATGATTCTGAATTTCCTGAAAAACAGAATCCAAATATCCTTGTAATATAGACTCTGAATATTTTTCCATATACTCCGAACATTATTTTTCCTTAGACTCAGAAAAATAAAATTGGTTGAGCAACTGTATTTTACTTACCCTTGTTATAGTTATAAAACGATGTCGTGCATTCTGTTTCAAACTAACTGTTATTTTAGTGACACATGTATAGTCCCTCCGAGATTCGAGGAAAAATATGACCGTTGGAGGAGGGAGCCGACCATTGGAAATGTGCCTACAAATAAGATCCCATTTGAATGAGCTCAACATACATTGATCAATATAGAGGTTACATGCTATTGAAGTGATTTCTAGATAGAGAGACTCTCATGCTTTGTGCATACTGATCATCTTGTTCAGATTATTTCGTGCGACTCCGATTATTTTTGTGTACAATGAAGGGAATCAAGGGATTGAGGAAAGAGGTACCGACTACATTGAAGTTCGAGGACTTGTGGGGATAGCAATACAGACTCTGGTATTCCTATCGATGGATTACCCTGATGTGGGTAAGATAGACTTTCATGAAAGTATAAATCAAGGGACTTTTATTCAAGGATGTTGGATACCCTACTCTTTGGGTTAAAATATTTCTTACTTGATACTTTTTTTGTTTCATGTTTGATTTCCACTTCATTTTGATTATAAAGGAGATTATAAATATCTTATAATATCTTATACATGTATACTCTGATTAGTAAGATTCTATACATATTAAGGTAGAATCTTTTACCTTTTAAACGTTTCTTAAGTTTAATTTCCAGAACCATATTTCTGGAATCTACCACATTTGTAGAACTAAGAGGTCTTGTGAATTTGCCTTGTTTAACATTGGTAAACAATAAAAAGTTTTAACCAACATTAATGGTTCCAAATGAAATTTTAAATAATTCAATTTACCACCCGTCTTGTATATTGAGCATCTACATCATCATTTCGATCCTACAATTATGTTAATACTACTGACATTAATTAGTTATTCATTGAAAAAAAATTCACATTTGGGGGCCGTCCAACTCAACTCGAATTATCCTTTAGGTCATGTCATTTATACTTCACATCCATTAATATTATATTTGGAATTAAAATAACAATTGATTCATGATAACATACATTTATTAAAAATAAAAAATTAAATGATATCAAAGGAACTATATGTGTTGCGGATAACCCAATTAGCTATTGATCATTGATCATATTATGCTAGGTTAATCCCAATAAAAGAACAAGATTTTTTAAAATTTAGAGCCTGAATCATCATACTTGATAAATGTATTATGATTATTTTTTTCATGAAATAGATTATTACATATCCACATTATTTATTATCAATCAATTTTAAAATTGTAAGATCTCAAAGAATAACATTTAATTGAAATTAATGACTTATTATGGCCTTGGTAAATTGATTAATGAGAACTTTTTACACTTTCATGTTAATCCTTGAGTGAAAAAAGGTTCTACATTTCCGAAAATCATTTTTAAGCTCTTATTAGTCAAGGAACTACAGTTTTTCATGAGTGATACATGTATCCTATTTATGAAACTCATTGGTTAATAGATCATAAAGAATGTGAGATAACCTTATACATTATTATTATAGAGAGGCCTCAGTTAGGTTAGATTGATATGTTGTTTCACAACATATTGGGTGAAGATGTTTGAAATGATGTCACACATCCATTTGGGAGGATAAAAATGATGCTTCATGAACCCTAATAAGGATATTTGGTATGATGTTTCAAAATATTATTTTTTATGGTTGGGTATGATTTTCTATGTTCCCATTCATATTCTTGTGATTATACCCCTACTTATATAATTATACCTAGATTACATTATAGTGATTAAGCATATAAACCTATTTTATGCCTCAGGAATTTGTTAATAATGAATATATATATATATATCCATATATATTATGGTTTATATAGTCCATATACATACATATATTCTTAAAAATTATTTATACCTTTATACATGGTGGAAATTAATTTGAGGTTTTACAACATGAATCAAATAAGATATGGATATCATGGAGTCCTTTTGGGGAACCCAATCCTAACTTATATACATTAATTTGTTAATTATCCAATTAATATAGATTTAAACTTATTTATTTTAAACTAACTAACTGTATTAAATTAAAACCATTGGTGGGGGCCTGCTAATTTATCCTAACACCCTGTTTAGGCCACTGTAAGGTATCTAGATAGAACAAATGGTTATATGGTTAGGTTTCGGAATCCACTTTCCTAATGTCATACATGGATATGGGAGTTTGGGAGCACATGATTGAGCGTGTGATCATGATACTCATAAAGATAGACTTTGAGATTAGTTCTTTTTGTTATGCATGTATATTATGCCTTCCGCCATGTAATATTGTTTTATTTTGGTATTGACATGCCATCATTATTTATATTACAAGACATATAGATTTGGTTATTTATTTATTGGATGAATTATTTAAACTGATTCTTATTTATTATTCTACTGCAATGTTCAATAGAGATCAAGAAGTTATAGTTGTTAGGGTTGGTGTTCTTAGAACCAACATTTTTTTAATTTGATTCCATGAATGTACACTTATTATATAATATTCATTGTTCTGCATGACTATAATATAATAATGTCCTGGAATATTTGGTGCATTGATAAGGTCATGGAAGATCCCCACAATGATGCGAACCTTGAAATTCTATAACAATATTCTTAAATTAAGTTCTATGGTTGGATAACATAGTATGATAGGACACATAGTATAACGACCGTCATGTGCGATTACTAGTAAGAGGACAAGACTCTCTCTCATGGAGTTTACACTTGGTAATCTCCAAGATGGGAGATTATGGGAACAGACCCTCCAGTAATAATTATGAATGTATTGGTTTCATCCGACAATACTATCTATGAGCACGTATAATGGTCCTTAGACTGGAAGATTATCATTAACTCACGTCATGACTCACATACATAGATTTAATTATGAAAACCATCACGAAGACAGTTTGTAGGAAGTAGGGTACGTTGGGTGCATCACGAATGACATGTTGTTAATAGATAAGTTGATGAAGAATTTTTACCTTCCATATTTATGGAAGTAGATATCTCAGGCCCTTTGATTGAAATAATACTGTCGCCCAAATTCCATGGCCATTGTGTAACGACGAGTTTATTTCAAGAAGTCAAAGAATGACAGATCAAGCATATAGGTTTATAACACTTCCATGAAACATGCTTGATGATATTTTGAGCCAATGGGATAAATTACACAGAAAGAGTTCGTACGAGGTGACATGTCAATCTGGAATCATCTTCTTTCTCTTGGGTTCCTTGACCCGTTGCTAGACTGTAATCTTGGACTTTACGCATGCCCACCTAATGCCAACGAGAAAGAGGCCTAAAGGGTCACACACTAAGTGTATTCAAGTATCTCAAGTATAATAAAGATTATTCTCTTACGTGGTTTAATAATTATTCAAGGAAGCCAAAATCTTATAAAATTTAGAGGAAGAATAAAATGAAAACAAGTACATGTTGTGTATTAATGATTACACGCCGTGTAGTTTTTATTTTGAAAACAAGTACACGCCGAGTATTATTGAATGTACATGTTGTGTAGTTTTCATTTTGGAAAGGAAATGAATAAATGAAAACAAGATATAAATTTCATGTTCATTTAATGTACATGACATGTAGTTTTCAATGAAAAACATGTACACGTCATGTAATAATGATTACTAGCAGTGTAGTTTTTTTAGTCATGATTTTGAGGAAATAATATCATTCTATTAAATTATATTTATTATAATCAGTGTGGGATAATGTAAAATAATTAATGACTCGACATGGGGTTTTTAAAAAGAGTTCATTAAATAAATAAAATGCATAATTTGTTTATTTATTTTCATAATATTACAACCTCAAACCTGATTATAAATATCCTCACAACCCCACCTCCATTCCTAAGTGAATCGTTGTGCACAAAAATCCTAGAGAATTCTATCAAGACCGATAGTACTGCTTCCTCCTTGAATGCTCGCTAGAATGAGATAGATCCTCCTCCATCAGATCTAGATGATCTAAGGTGGACAACGCAAGCCAAGGTCTCTCCACGCTAGCACCTGGAGAATCCTTTGGCGACGTCTAGAGATACGTGGTGCACGTGTGGATCTCCCATGGAGGATGTCTAAACATGTCTTATGCGATGAAACATCGAATCACATCAGAAGGTGATCAATAATATCAATGAGGAATGAACACCCAAAATGTAATTATTTTCAATTAATTATATTAATCATAATCTACCTGTGAAAGTCTTCGTTTGTGGTTTCGGGACTATTTTTCTTCTTTGTCCATTTCTGTGATTTGATCTATGGAGACTAGCATTTATCATCGTATTGATCCAAGATTGATCATTTCTAATGACAAAAATAAAAGTGTGAACAACCACCCATGAGCATCCCATCATCCTGGAACATTCAATAGTATCCCCCCTATATCACCTTAAGTCCATACCTTATATTTCGAAGAAATTATCATATGTGGCGGTGAACTTTTGGTCAAGTGACTGACATACTAGTTTCTCTATTTTTGTAGTCTAGGTTCAGTACATTAGAGTATAGTTTTTGGTTTCTCTAGTTACTTGTTACATAATTAATTACTAAATTTTATGACTATGTAATTTTAAATGATTTTAATGAGGTAATTAAAAACCATTCTTTGAATTTAAATTTTTTAAAGAAGTAATATTATATATTTTGATCTATATATCTATACTAAATTGTATGATTAATGTTTTGGTATTTATTTTTGTAAAAATTTTATATCCCCTTTGATTACTAATCTTAAATAGGATTTAGATGAATCTAGAAAAAAATAGATGTAATTATATTTAGTGGAATGATAAGAAGATTAGTTATTTTTATATCTTTTAACCTGATATGTGTTTAGTGGTTTCTTGTATTTAGGTATTCTATATAATCATAACATAATTCATTTAAAATGATTAAAAAATAATTTTATATGTCAAATAAACATTAATTTTACTATTTTATATTCTAGAAACATCTAATTGGATTTAATTAGTATTTTTCATTCATATTTTTGAGGTTGTAGGGTTGATAAAATGAATACATTAGGATTGTATCATTTTCTTTGGAAAATATTAAGTTTTAAAATACCAAATATGAAATTATTGGTAAATTTATCTAATGTTGAGGTTCAGTATTTAGATACTTCTATTTATTGTTCAAACATTTCATGTATTAATAAAACATTATCTATTTTTAATGGTTATTTTGAAAATATATCAATTTTTTATGATAATACTTGTGATATTTAAATTTCAAAAAATCCATTCTATTATTTTATTACTTATAATATAGATGTTATATTTCCTTTTAGTAGAGATAATTTTAATTAAAGATATTTTTTAAAATTTGATTTAAAAAATAATCATCATGTTATTTTATTTTCTAAATCATAAAATATATTTCAATTTATGAAAATTAGATTTAATATTTTTAAAATTGAGAATCAATTTTCGTTTCTATAATTTTAAATGATTATTTATGCTTTAGAGTTTCTATATTCCATACTACAATGAATCTATTTACTGTAATTATTTTAATATACTGTATTTTTTTAGGTTTTTTATTAAATTTCAGAGATAGTATCTCTATTATACTAATTTTTATGTATATAAGCTAATATTAACATATTAATGGGTTGATAAAAACTATTTTAATTAAATGCGTGATAGATTTTTTTTAATCTATTTAATTATTTCGGTTTTTAATTTTTTTAATCATTTTTTATTATAATGCTTTCATGTTTTTAATAAAGTATAATAATATAGATATTTTTTATAAAATATGGTCATTTTTGTATTATTAAAAGAAGATTATTGTTTGTGATACAATTAACTTTATTAAAGATGGGTTTTTTATGATGATTATTATGGTATGAATATTAAAATAACACACAATTTATAATTTATAAAATTGATTACATATAATTTCATATATTTATATTAAATCAATTTTATCATGTTTATAATATGTATATTCTATTTATTTATTTTATTTATTTTTAATAATATTAATTGAATTTTTTTTATAATTTAAAATTTTATTATAGTATTTCTCACGGTAGAAATTATCTATATGTAGTTTAAATTCATTCATTTTTTTTCTAAAATTATACTTATTAATTTATTTAATTAAACCTAAAAAAAATTCCAAATGTTGTTTATATAGATTTTTTGATGATGTTTAAGAGAAATCAACTTACTCGTATAGAAATATAATTTATTATTATGTGAGCTGATACTTAAAAAACATGAAATCATTCTTACAATGATTCAAAAATCATATATACAATAACATTAAGATGATCCATAAGAACATATATATATTATTATGAATAAATATTTACATAATGAATTCTCATGTAATTGGAGTATTTATTTATTTGAAGTATTTTATTTATATTTATATATTTTTTTAATAATCTATATACAATCTTTTTTTTTTCTACATAATTTCTTGTGAATTTTGGATGATAATATTAAGCTACAATAATCATTTAATTTTTTTTCAAAAAAATCCATTTAGATATGGTCATGGAGATCGTGAAATAGTCATTGTGAATTTGTTTAAAAATTCATGTTGAGGAAACAAGATAATCATAAGAAATAATACACTAGTTTGATACTAGATACAATAGTGTTGATATATTACAACCGTTACTTATATTCATTAAGAGAAATCACATAGCAGAAATTATGTGCAACCATTCTTCTAAAGTGATCAAAATAATGCGTCAAATTTGTATTTTCATTTGATTCAATTATTAATTCATTATTTTATTATGCACAGAATCATACTTTTAGTGGTGGTTAACTTCTTCAAAAATTATATATTTGTTTTTATGATGTTTTTTAGGGGTTAAAATGTAATTTCCCATAATCTGATGATACTAAAAATATTTTCTTACTATCTAATTGGTTTAAGAATCTGTTATTTACCCAAGGTCTTACTTTTTGTAAAATCTCAAACAAAATAATTTTCTTAGAATATATTTATATTTCATCAATAAATTATTATTATATTACATATAGAAACAGTGATATCTTCTTAAAAGATTGTTGGATTGAAATTCCCATTATGTCGTTTAGTTAATTCTGGGGGGTCCTAATGAAAATTTTAAACTCACTTCATGTTTCAAGACCCAGGGTTGGCGTTTAAATAGATTTCATAACAAATAAAAAACAATTAAAATAAATATAATTGTATTTAAACCCCAAATTTCCATCCTATTCATGGGAAAGGGTTACTCCTCCCCCACACATGAATACTAGATAAACATGGAAGGGGGATAGAGGAGCTTTCAGAATCAATATATAATAGTATTCATGACCAAATCATGGTGCATCAATAATAGGTAAAAGATTTAGACCTAGAGCTTCAATGTTTTCTCCATGAGGATGTCAATTTATTGAAGTTTTTCATAAATACCTATAAATTAATTTTTAAACATTTTAAATCCCAATATTCAGTGTTGGGGACACCTTGGGGGTAATTGGGGTTATTGATATTGAAATTAGGGTATCAGGGTTATCGTAGAGGATTTGAATTTGGAAAACCCAACAATATGTCAAGTAACATTAAAGAACACATGGAATGTGTTGATTATTTTGGGAGATATGTTGAAGAAAAGAATAAAAATATTTTAGTCATTATGGAAAGGTCATGTCATTTTACTCGAGGAATGAAAAAATCTCAGGCAATCACTTTGTGTGAGGGGAACATGTCCATGTCAGGTACATGGCCAAAACCCAAGTAATGTACCGAACCAGAAAATATGTGTTTCAAATCTCAGGCAATCACGTTGCGTGTGCTTGTATTTGTAGTGCAGAAATAAAGCCTAACATGTTTCATATTATTGTTTTACTATGATATTGTGTATTATTTTCTACATGTTATGGATATGAAGGCTATGTTTATCAATGGGGGAATAAAGTATCTTCCAAATACTCTAATTGGGTCATTTCATAGACCATGAATCCAAGTGAAAACTACGAAACTACATCTTATAGTACATGATAACAGAATTTTAAGATTTTATAATTGAATCAACATGATTCGGATGTTATAACAACATGATTTTAATTATGTTAATTTAATCAATAAATTAAATGAATTTAGTATTGAATGTTAGAATATTAGGGGCCACCAACTCTATATGTGGATTAAAGTAGAGAATTTTAATGGAGGGTGGGGGCACAATCAAGGAATAATGTTACTTGAAATTAGACCGTTTGTGATAAAGTTTTTAATACTATTAAAACATAACAGATAAAATTTTTATTTTTTTAATTTGTTTAATTTAAATTCATCATATATTTAGTTATAATTTTAGATATGTTTTATGATAAAAAATGAATTGTCTTATTTAACTAAATTATTTTTCCATAAATTACATGGTTTATTTTGAAGATAAAAATCATGTTTATGGAGACTTAAGATTATAAAGTAGTGTCCATTATTTTTACCGCCATATTAAATATTAATTAGATTCATTTTTTGGAATATTCTAAAATTATTTATTATTTAGGGAATAGTGAAAAATGTGATGTTTGGACAAAAAAATTATTTCATTTCTTTTAATTATTTAATTTAAATGTTATACTATAATTTTCATATTAGTATAAAATATATGAAGTTTAATTTAATTAAAAAATTTATAACTAATTCCATTTTAATCAATATTATTTTTTAATTTTGAATAATTTCCATTCTAGTTATAAAAATCAAATTTTCTAAAAAATCATTTTTATTGTATTTCATGCACTCATATTAAAAAACATATAATTCACTTAAAAAATTTAAACCCAAAAAAATGAATTCCATATTTAAAATAATGATGATAAATTTTATTTCTGATTTCCATTTCATTTATAGTCATTTTGGATAATATCCATGGTAAAAATGTGTCAAGAGTGTAAAGGGTAAATCAGGTAAATGTAGCTAAAAACTATGTTAAAAGGAAAAAAAATCACATATTAATTCTAATTTGATGTGGGTATTTTTGAATAATACCACCTTATATAAAAATTTATAGTTATTGAGACTCTTGACTATGGTTAAGACTTTATAATATTTAGATATATATATATATTACAAGCATACCTCTCCTCTAATCTATAAAATGTAACATGTTTTGTATCCCTCCTGAATAATTTTGTTAACACTTAATAATACAAGGCCAATAAATACCAATCCCAAAAATAATTCCTCTCATCCTATAGTTTATGGAATTATCAAAACGCCAATCATATATAGCTTTTGTAGTAATAAAAAATGGGATATTTAAGAAAAACTTTAGGTTGTAAAAAAAATATTTCAAATGTATTCCATCATCTACCACGATAGAATATTCATACACAATTCTAAAGTAAAAAAAACTATATTTAATATAAAAATTTATTATTAATATTTCACTACCCTTTCCCAACATTGTTTACATATTGTGAGAATTGGAAACATCGCTCATTCAAACTTGTTGACTACCCCATCAATGAAGCGATGTATTTCATTTTTCATCAAAAAAACATATAGATGGTAGAAATTTCATAATAAATTTAAATATTTTATATTTATTACAAAATTATAAATCTAAAAATATAATATTTTATTTATCTTGTTACACATTCCATTAATTGGAAATTAATAATGTTTCTCATTTGTATTAGTGGAATACTACCTCCATGAGTTGATGTGTTTCATTTTTAAAATCAACCTTACTTGGTTGATCATATGGATAAATATAATGAAAAATATTATTTGTAGAAAAATTTATTTATTTTTGAATATTTAAATATTATATACTATAGTATTTTTTAGTTTTTTATAAATAAATGAAAACTACATGCATCTATACTTACAGATTAAAATCTAAAAAAACAAAATGTTTAATATTTCATAGCAACAATACATGGTTCGATTAAAAATATTATATTATGTAAAAATATTATAAATATATCATATTTAATATTATATATGTAATTTAAACAATACCCCTATTATAGTCATCAGTGAACTGATATGGTATATAAGATATAAACTGAACATAAAGGAAACATCAAATGTGAATTTAATAATTTTATTAACTAAATAAATCATCAAAAAAATAACATAAAATAAAAAATTATAATTAATGTAACATGAAAATTTTCATTATCAATGTTACAAAAATATAATTTTATTATCTAGGATATAGTGAATGTATGAAGCTTAATGAGAATTAAGGTAATAGAATTTTCTTCAAAACCTTTTTCAAATGTATTCCATTAAAACTGTTTTCTTTCATATACAAGATATTTAAAATGATCAAGAATGATATTATTTACAATTTAAAGGACGTTAAATATCATTTCCAACTAATTTTATATTTATTTTTAAATTTTTTAAAATAGATCTTTCATATATTTATCATAGTTGTAATTTTGGCATTTTTTTCAAAGTGAAGAATGAATGTTTATATATGGTAAATGACCAAGAAACATTTCCTAATGACACCTCCCTTATGAATTATAAATATTACACTAAAATAATTCATGGGTACTGTATTGTAAATCAATTATCTATATAATCAATTATGTTTTATATTTAAATTTTGCTTTGGGAATGCAATATCTATTTATCAAATATGTTATAGAACTATAAATGTTATTTCTTATGGGATTGAATGAAAAATAAAATTGGTTTCATTATTAGGGTTAAAATTATTAATTCATTGTTTAGGATATGGTTATTTTATATTTTATATGAATTGTGGATGATCCAAATATTTCTCTAGTGATGGTTGAGCCAGATATAGCTCTTTAATAAAATGGGTATTGCGATGAAGTTTATTGGTGTTTGGATACTCTTAAGAAATATAGAAATTATCCTGTATGATTTTACCATTGAAAGGGTTCTTCTAAGGGTTAATGTTAGAATATTATTACATCTTACCTAAAACATATTCTTACAACTATTTAGAAAAGGAATGATTTTGATTCTAAATTTTATGAAAATGATTTTATGTTTTTAATGAAATTTGATGATTCTTTTAATATATAGGTTAGAAGATTTTTTATCAAGGAATGGTATTCATGAGTTTCATGTATTTTTAGAAACACAAAAAAATAATTTATGATTCAAAATAAAATTTTTCATGAAATTAATTATTAATATAAGTTATTTTCCTAGAAAATAAAATAGATATTTTAGAACCAATGTTTATTGTGAAAATGGGAAATTTTCTTCCCTGTTTTTTTGGTTTACAGATGGTATAACATTAATCATATAATTGATTCCCCTTTATATGTTTTTAATCATAACACATCTATAAAAAATTATTTTCACATATTTTATGGATGAGTAGTAATAATAAATAATCCATTTTTAAATTCGTGAATATTTTTAAAGAAAAAGGTGTTGAAATTTCAATTTCATATATTTAATTAACCATCTATATTTTACTGAATGTGTATACTTTGTAAAATAAGTATTTCTTAATATTTGTTTCTTAATTAAGAGAAGTATCACCAATAAAGATCTTGGAAATGTATAAAAATGAAACCCTTGTAAAAAAAGTAATTATGGGTTGTTTTACATATGATGTATTGTACCATTTCTACAAAATTGAAACTATTAAATATAGAATGGAATGTGGTAGTTTAATAGTCTATTGAGAATACCATATATATACATTATTGAAGTAAATTTCTTAAACTGAAATACAGGTTTTAAAATTTGGTTTCCATGACCCAATGTGGATAACACTTTTTTATTTCCATATCATGCCACTACTATAGATACATGTAATATCACTATGAAAAGGGACATTATTATAACTAAAAAATATATACATTATATGATTATTTAAAATATAGGATACTATATTGGTGAAAAAGGTTTCACTGATAAAATGTAAATTTATCAATAATTTTAATATAACTCAAAATAGGCACAGGTTTTAGTAATGTGTTATTAAATTTATTGCACATTATGTCAACCCACAAAAAAATATAAATTATATTTATATTTTAAATAAGAAAACTGAAATTATGAAAATTAAATAATTCAAAAAATTATGAACACTACAACTACATTTTCTTGTATAAATAATCATAAATTTCACATTTTACAATTGATTAAAAATTAAATATCTTTATGCTATCAATGTGACTGCATTTTAATAGAATTAAAAAATGATACCAATTTCATAACATTCTACCATAACTAGAGAATAATTTAAGATTTTACCAATAATAAAAAAAAATTATTATGTCTGTATTACTATAATGAAATAAATTGAATATAAATATAATATGACACAATAATAAAATGTAACTTTTAAATTAAAAACACAAAAATTGATTCATATCAAGCTCAATTTTTATCACATTCATGTGAGGTTAATTCCATCATTTCACAAATTATATTTGGATTTAATTCTTAATTTATCAAGGAAATAAATTTTTGTTTGACCAATTTCCATATGTGATTCGTTTTTGAACAAAATTTTTAATTTTAAACTGAAAAAACATAATTTGAGTCGTACAATGCACATTGTGTATTATATTAACTTGAAAATGATTATTATATATTAAAAATTATTTATAAATAATTTTCCAAATCTATTAAGATAATACCTGATTGTTTGATTAGTTTTTTTGTAGGTGAATTTCTCTTTGGAATAAAATATTTATTTTAAATAAAACATGAACATTTAGTCGTACCGACCACAATGTGTGTCAGATTGATTTGAATCCAATTATTATAAGTTAGATATTAAATATGTGATACTTTCATAAATTATAAAGGCAATTCAACTAATTGTTTCAAAATTTTCAGTGATTGAGGAATTTTTTGAACTAAAATATTACTTTTGAACCAAATACAAATAGATTGAGTAATATTGTGGAAACCATGTGTCATATTTAATTGTGAATAATTCCAAAATGTCACAAATGGTCTTTGAATCATTTTCATAATGTAAATAATGATAGTTTGATTTTGTTCCTATGGTTTTAATTGACTATTGTATATTCTAAAGTAAAATAGCACATTTAAAAATAAAATACACATTTTGATCCATATCAAGAATATAATTTATTACATTGATGTGAGGTTGATTCCTACCCATAAAAAATGAATTAATTAGTTTTTTCCAAACTAAAATGAAAATTAATGAGTTTTATCTTTTTCGAGCATATGAAGTGTGTTTTCTAATTAAATTTACATTTAAAATAATACTATAAATTTTCAGTAATATCGGTCACATTGTGTGTTAGAGAGATGTGTGGATGATTCATTTATTTCACAATAGAATTATATATATTTTTTCAATTATCAATATAATTTTTGTTTGTTTTCAAGGTTTGTAGTTAGTGAAATTCAATTTAATCTAAAATTATTTTTTATAATAAAAAAACACCCTTTGAGTCATATCATGAACACCTTGTTTTATATAGATGTGAGACTGGTTCATAATACTCAATAACAACTTATGGATCAATTTCATCATGAATCAACATAATCCAAGTACATTTTCTTAGTTTTTATTTTATGAAGTGGGATTTTCATTGAATATTAATTTTATATAGTAACACCAACATTTTTTCATAGAGTATGATGTGAATCAAATTCCTATAAAAATTTACGATGGATAATTGTACATAATTATCAAGATAATCTGAGTGTGTTTGAAAACTTTTTAGTGAGTGGGGGTGTTTTTAACTATAATGTTAGTTTTAAACCTATGGCATACACTTTCTGCCATACGAGGAACACAATCTGACATAATTAATTGTGGCTCATTTCGTAATGTGACGTATGAATTTTAAGTTATTTTCGTGAAGTAAAAAATGGAAATTCAAGAGGATTTGATATGTTTTCAGCCTGTGATGCCCATTTTGATCTGAGATGCCACTTTTAAACAAAAAACACACACTTCGAATCATGTTAGGAAAACTTTGTATTAAATAAACATGTAGTTTAGTCTTAAATGTCACAAATGATGTGTGGATAATTTTACTTATATATAATCAAAATAATACTTTTTTTTCTACTATGAGTATGTGGAGTGTGTTTTATACTAATTTCATGATTTAAAATAAAAAAATTCATTCAATCACATTGAACACGACATGTGTTATACTGATATTTGACATATTTATATGTACCAGAATAACTATTTTATAATTTTCTAAAATTATCAATATATATTCTGTGTGTATAAACTGATTTTAGTTAGTGACTTGTGTTTTGAACTAAAATGATACTTTTAGAAATAAAAAAACACTTTTGCATACACCATTTTCCCCATGGATGATACAAATATTAATTTTATCCCTAGTAATTAAAAAGTATTTATGTATCATTTTGATAATGTATTAACTCAACCCAAGGATGCTTTCTTAGTTTTGAGAATGTGACACATGTTTTGATCTAAATGGTCAATTTTGAACTGAAAAAAATATATTGAGCTGCATGTGGAAAACTATCTCTAAATTTAATGTGTCATAAATTTAAACATGTCTAAAATGGATTTTATATTTTAATCCTAAAATATAATAAAAATTAAAGTGTGTTTTTTCAATTTTTCAGTTTGTGACATAATTATTTAATAGAAATTATATATTTAAACTAAAAACACTTACACTGAGTCATATCCAACACACAATGGTTTTTATTTATATAAGTTCAAATTATATATGTAATTTTTTTTGATGTGTCATTATTATAGAATATCAAGATAATCTAATTTTTTTCTCTCAATTTTTAATAAGTGGCACATGTTTTTAACAAAAATGTAATTTTAACGTACAAAAATTTATTTTTTCTCACACCAGTAACACGATGTGTTATATTGATGTGGGGTTGATTTATACATGTCAAAAAATTCATATATCCTTATATTAATGTATCAAGAAAATATTTGTATATTTTCTCTTTTAAGATTATGTGAAGTGTGTTCCGTACTAAATTATTTTAAAAACATGATATTTTAGTCCGATCAACCTCAATGTGTGATAGAGTGATGTAGGGATAATTATAATAAATAGAAAATATCTTATGATTCAAATTCCTAAATTTATAAAAGAATATTTAAATATTTTCATGGTTTTCATTCAATAATGTATTGTTGGAACTAAAATGTTTCTTTTGAACATAAGGCACACACATTTTTTTATTTTGGACACACAGTGTATCCGATTGATGTGGGTATGAATTGAACATATCAAAAATGACTTTTTTATTTTAATACTTAAATCTAAAGAAAATAATAGAGTGGTTTCTCAATTTTAAGTATATGAAACTTTTTTTAAAATAATTGGGCTATTTTAAACTGAAAATTTTGTCTTTGAGATATATTAGGAAAATTGTGTGTTGAATTATCATGTGGTCAATTCATACATGTCAAAAATGACATTTGGATCTGTTTCACATAATATCAAGAAAACATGAGGGTGTTTACATTATTTTCAATGATTGACTCATGTTTTTACATAAATACTTATTATTAAAATGAATAAATACCCATTTGAGTCATACCAGAAACATTGTGTGTCATATTGATGTGTGGTTGATTTAACATGTAAAATAGGATGTTTGGATCAAAAAATTATAAAATAATTCCATGAAAATTATATTTATTCTATTTGTTGTGTGTAACATATTTTTTAACTAATAATTTTTAAAAATGAAAATATGTAGTTCAATTCATATCAGGTTCACTATTTGTTAGATTGACATCCAGTACATTCCAACATGCCACAAAATAAATAATAATTTTTTAAAAAAAAATTATCAAGACCATACGAGTAAATTTTTATAGTTTTTTATGTGAGACACGTGTTTGTAATAGAAATATCACTTTTAAATATAAACCATAAAAATTATGTAATATCAAGATAATTAGGAAAAATATTGATGTTTGATTGAATCTTACATGTCAAAAATTATTTAGCGGCCATGTTCTAGATGTATAATAAAAATATGATTTTTTTTCAGGGTTTTCAATGACTAACCTATTTTTTGATATAAAATTCCAGTTTAAAATAAAATCATGTACATTAAATCAGATCATCCACAATTTATGCTCGGTTTCTATGGTGGTTATTCTTATATATGATTGTGACTTGTGGATCCTTTTTCGTATAGTAACAAGGAAATTAGAGATCTTTTACACATTTTTAGTTACTACCTCATGTTTTGAAAAAAAATTCCGTAAAAACATGATAATTGAGATATGGTGTGTACACTTTGTACTAGATTTAAAATTAAATTATATATAAAAGTCACTATTATCTTATGGGAAATTTATAAATATATAAAAATAATTTGAGAATGTTTTATAATATTTTAGTTAGTAATAACAATTAATAAAAAAAATGTTATTTGAAAATTGAAAACATTCAAATTGAGTCATTTTTATACAAAATACACAATATTAAATACAACTATATCATGGAAAAAAATTCACTAGTAAGACAAAATATATTACCCTAGTGAATAATTCTTATCCATGAAATTTTTATAAACTCATTTTTATTCAAGAATTTTAAACCTATTATATATCATAAAATGGTTAGTGAAAAATAGATTCAAGATAATGTCACATCTTCATTAATTATGGATTATTTTTATAATATATTTTTTATAATGCATTCTTAAAAAACATATGATTAAAAAGATGATTACTTTCATAAATAGAAAATATAAATAAATCAAACAAAGAACATGTAGGTCTATAATGAGAATATTTATCACAAACCATAGTGTATCATCCTTATCAAATCTATCACCAAAAATATATTTTTATACAATATATATGTTTTTAAAAAAATAAAAAAGTATCCATTAATACATTGTGGTATTTTAAGAAATTTAAAATCAAATTTTATCAAAAAGGTAAATCTGGTTTTTAAAACAAGACCACTATTCCAAAACCGAAATTATTCTACACAGGAGTGTAAATGATAGTTTTATATTTTATAGATAATAACAAAAAAATCCCTTATTGACATTAAAAAAATGAAAAATTGATATAATGGTTATGAAAATGTGTGTCTTAGGCCTAATATGAACTATACATTTTAATTACCATTTCTTATCACTACTATAGAAACATTATTTCTCAACATCAGAAAGATAATTCTTTTCATATGTGTAAGAAATTAGATTTCTTGTTTTTCTACTCTTGATAAGAACAAAAAAAAATTAACAATTCTTCCTATGAGGGTAGGATGTAGTTTGATGATTTATAGGGATTACCACAATTATATGTTGTGGAAAAAAATATAAAATGATAAAATTATTTCAAATGTGTAAATACTAGAAAAAAAAATTTTTAGTATGGTTTGTTAATAATATAATGTCACTACATTATATAAATTTTTTAATATCATGTAAAATAGTCATAATCAGTGCTAAAAAATAGCTCATGTTTTAAACGATAAAAAAGGTCTATTGTGGTAAGTTCCTTAAAAAGAAATTTTTAGTAGTTCAACATATATCTCTCATAAAATATAGGATTATAAATTATAAAAATAATTCTTATAGAAGACACATATTGAAACAATTCTATGCATCATTTACAACATAATAAAGAAAACCATATTAAAATTAAAATTACAATTCAATTTCAAATAGAAAAAAAAATTAAATTATAAAAAATATATATTAAAAACATTTCAATTAAATACAATGATATTGTCTTGTATATTATATTTCAAGAACCACATTTTCTATCAAATTATAAAAAAACATGGGTTTTGAAGTCTTTGAGACCCCCATTCAAAACATCACAACTATGTCACTAGTTTTTGAACGCCCAAACTATTCATGAAAATTATAGATAAAAAATAAATGAATCCATATGCATGTAATACTATAAATAAATAAATAAATATTAAATATGATATAATGTATTTATAAAATGTCACATTCAAACTAAACACATGCACAATGAGTCATATCGAGAAAACCCTATGTCATATTCACATAATATTGATTCATACACATCATAAATTATTTATGATTTTTTCTTATATTTTTATAAAAATATAATAATGTGTTGTCATTATATCATATATGATAAATTTTTTTACTATAATGTAATTTTTAATCTCAATAAAATCACATTGAGTCATACTAGTCACACTGTGTGTCAAATTTATGTGAGGATGTTTATAAAATTTATCAAATGACTTACCAATTGTTTTTATAAATATAATGAAATTATAAGAGTGTTTTCTCAGTATTTACTATGTTAGGTATTCTTAATTTTTGAAATATTTATTAAAAAAAACTTTTACTATTAGTCATATGAGACGTTCCATGTGTTATATTGGTATTCTGGAAATTCTAACACAGAATAAATTTATGGTGTATAATTTTCCCAAATTATCAATATAATTGGATTGTGATTTCTTATTTTTTAGTGAGTGGTATGTGTTTTGAAATAAAATGATACATTTAAAATAAACAGCTACACAATGTGTCATTTTAGGAGCATCGTGTGTCATATTATTATTTGAATCATATATATATATATATATATGATACATTAGATAATTATCCTGATGTTTGAAGAAAATCATAGTGGGATTGATAATTTTTCAGTGTGTGACACTTTTTTGAACTAAAATTAATCTTTTAGAAATAAATAAAACACAATTTATACTATTCAATGAACATAAGGTGTCATATTGACATGTGGTTGTTTCATACACATCAAAAATAACTTATGAATAATTTTTTGATAGTGTCATTACAAAATGAGATTGTTTTCTCAGTTTTGTGTTTGGGAATGGTGTTTTTCACTAAAAATTTGACTATAAAATAAAAATATTTATTTTCAATTATACCGACCATGAAATGAAATATACGAACATTATGTTGACTAACATTCTTAAAAAATAAATGATGTATAATTTTTATTATATTTTTATATTATTATGATTGTGCATTTATAGTTTTTAGTTAGTGGGATATGTTATGAACAAAAATGTTACTTTTAAACAGAAAATGAAGACATATAGTCTTACTTTAGAAAATATATATCAATTTGAGATGCATCTATTTATATAACATAAAACAGAACATATATATCCTATAACTAAAGTATCAAGATAATTCAAATGTGGATTCTTATAATTTTTTTGAATATTATTTTCCATTAAAATGTAAATTTTATATAAAAATCGCAGATTCATTTATATAGATTTATGTGTGGCTAATTCCTATATTAAAAATAAAATATGTATTGTTATATTAATTTAATAAGACAATAATAGTTTATTTTCAATGTTTTAAGTGAGTAACATGCTTTTTGAACTAAATAAATAAATTTAAACAATATATATATGTTGTGTTTAATCAGTCACACCATATGTCAAATTATCATATAGATAATTCCTATAAGTAACCAATGAATTATAAATCATTTTCTAATGTATTATGTAAAATAGAGTGGTTATTCATTATTTTTAGAGAGTGGGGCATGTTTTGAGCTAATGTGTCCTACTTAATCTAAAAACACATACTTCATGTCATACTGGAAATAGTCTATTCTAAATTGATGATCAGTTGATTCATATTGGATAAAAATGGTTTATGTATCATGTTAATAATGTTTCAAGTAAATATAATTATTTTTTCACTATTTTTAGTGTGAGAAGTGCGTTTTTCACTAAAATGTAGTTTTGAAATATAAAATTTATCCTTCAGTCCGATTTGGAACATCGTGTGTTTTAGCGACGTACAGATGATTCTGATATTTTCATAATAGATTTTGAAATTATCTACTACATTATTAAGATATTAAAAGTTAATTTTAATTCTTTTATTAAGTGATGTTTATTTTTAACGAAAATATTACTTTCAAAATAAAAACACACATATTTAATAATGTTGGGAACAACATGTATCAAATTGTCATGTTGCTAATTAATATATGTCACAACTGAAATTATGATCATTATACTAATGTATCAAGACTATATGAGAATGTTTTCTTAGTTTTGAGTTTTTAATGTATGTTTTGAAATAAATGGACAATTTTAAACTTAAAACATGCACTCAGAGTTATACCTTGAACATCAGGAATACAATTAACATTTGGTCAATTCTTACATGTAAAAAATGAATTGTGGATCATTATACTATTATATCAGGAAAATATGATGATTTTTTATCCATTATTTGTGGGTGACATATATCTTTACCTAAAACTATATTTTGAACTAAAAACAAGTACTTCGATAAATTTTGGGAATACTGTGTCTTAAATTAATGAGTTTAATTCCAAAATATTGAAAATGATGGAACTCTAATAAAAGTCTAATGGAATGGGGTGAAAAATATTTCCCAAAAATTGACCATGAAATTAAGGATAATGAAAATCATCTTGCATTCATTGATGCTATAAATATGAATCGAAATATATCCTCTTGGGTGAAATTTCATGTTCAATAAAAGTTACGTGAACTTATAACAATCAAATAATGTATTGATGGAAATTAGTTAAATGTTAAATGTTGGAAAGAAAGATATATGAACTCAATATTCTTTTACAGATTACATGGGGAGGAAAGCATAAATACAGGAAATAATTCTATCTGCATTAATGAAAACTTTTACACCTATGATAATGATGTTTCAATTGAATTGTTTGAATACATTAATTGGATGTTTTAAGATGATTGGATGAAAAACACATTGAATATTTTTGAATATATATTTCCCTTTGTAAATGTGTAGTATAACCAATCTCTTAAAAGAGGACCCACAAAATATGATGTTAGGGAATCTCTATTCTCTATTATATAGAGAGTTCTTCTATATTAGATGTATTTACAAATAAATTAGTTATATTCTATTAATAAATTTTAATGGATGACATTTTATTTTATGTAATGGAATTACTAACTCATTCGATAATTCCTCAGGGATTAAATTCAACCGTTGTTGGATTATTTCTCAAAATGAAAATTTATGATATATTAATCACATTAGAGATGTATTGCTTGGGAGTACAATTCCTAAATTCATTATTAAAATCAGGATGACCAGGGTGGGGAGAATAGTTAAAGGCAACATTTAATCAAATCATTTTGGATTTGATCCTTAAAGAGGCGTTCATCATTATTAATTCACAGCCTGAGAAAGTGTTAACATAATAAAGAAAAATGTGAAATAATATATCTTCTCCCTTATAATTGATATATCTGAGGAATTTTAGACCATTATATTTAGTTTTCTATGAAATTACACTTTGGAGATATGGCCTCTCAAATTCTTTTGTGTGACTTATGAACACATTTTGTTCATCAACAAAGATATCCACTTTAATCAATGTATCCCCCATATGTTTTTTCAATGCACCAGGGGGAATAGAAATCCCTTATCAAGAATTCTCCTTGATCTCCATAAATATTACCTATATAGATGTAACAATGATCCATCTAGGTTTGGCATACACAATAAGATTACAGTTGGGAGTGGTGATCCCACTCTATGAAATATGTAATTTTCAGATTACAATCTATTATTTGGGTTGTCTTCAAAGAGCACCATATCTAATATACATGGACTGTTTTTACAATATAAGGATGTGTTTGTAAATAATATTTGTATGGTAAAATATTTTATTATGGTTAGTAATGGTTTAAATGTCACTAAAAGGAACAGGATAATAAAAATGTTTGTAGTGAATAGGGTATTCTTACCATTTAAATATCTTGGTGATCCACTATTTTTGGGATAAGATAATATCCAATTTGATATAGTAAAAATATTTGGAGTTATTAATCATCTGGATTGATGTAACGGGAAATCTATATATCAATATGGGTGGGTCTTCCTATTTTTTTGTCATTAAATCGATATTTTTATACAAATTCTATATCTAATTGTAGAAAATAATTCCCATGAATGATTTTTAGTGTATGATTTGGTATTTCATCTGGAATGGGTTAATTCGTGAATGAAAATTTACAATTGTATCATATAAAGAGTGTTTTATACCCATAAAAATGGGGGGACATGTAATCAAGGATCATTAAATCTACCATGATGATCATATTAGTAAATTCACATGGGACTAGTTTACTTATAATGGTCCCATCTATTATTTTTTATCAAGAACATTCAAGAGAGGGTTATTATATGGGTATTAATATTATCTTCAGTCACCTTTCTTTCGCTAATTAAATCAATCCTTCATTATATCGTTAAAAATATAAAATGGTTGGCTATAATACATTCTTATATCGACTGTTGGAAAACCTATTAGCTTGACTGACCACTCAATGAAAAAATAATCATCCCACCTAATAGATTGTAGATGATTGTAATTGATCTGATTACACATTACAACTGCCTTAACATTTCCCCTTTCCATAATGTGGTGGAAATTTAAAATCATTCACTCATGAAAAGTGACAAACTGCCATGGAAGCCATGTAACAACGACTACCTCAATGTTGAGTGGTACTAAACGAATTAACATAAGAGCTCCACCTTGATAATATAATAGAAATCCAAATATAAGGTAAAAAACATAAAACCATCACTATTTATTATTCTATAGATAATCTTGAACAAGAATTTACTGACATATGATCAAATAAATAAGGATGGACAATAAATTGATTCGGCCTACCACTTTATCTTAAAAGATAAAGGTGATATTCAGAATATTTTTATTAGATGTGATTTTTCAAGGGATCTATGAAAATATTCATTTTATGAGTTCGACCATGAGCTTGATGCAGTTAAGAAAATAGAAGAGAGGATGAAAATCATCGACAAAACTGGACAGGGTGACCAAATATATCATCTTCTTCATGAAACCATGAACATTATCATTGACTTAATCTTGATAGTATCAAAAAGAAGATTGTTTGATGATCAATCTCTATCAATTCTGGCTAGAATAGTGTCCGTACACAAGGAGACCCATGTTATTACAAACGTTGAACTAGGAATTATCCATAACATCTTGAGTGATTAGAATATTTTAATGAAATGGGGAGTTTCATGATTATCAAATAACACCTTGGTACTATAATCATTTAGGTGGATTCCTTCAATTAACTCTTCGATAATTCCCTATATTGATGGTGTTTCTTCTACATAGAAGGAACATCAGGTTATTGAGGAATTTTAAAAACCCACTATTATTATCTCAAATGTTGTTTTCATAATTTTATCGATATTCAAGATACATATAAACATATGTTATGGGCGATGATATGTGTTATCAAACATGTTATTAAAAAAAAGTGGACTACCTTGTGTATTGAATTTGATTATGAAAATATTCAAATGGATCAAAAGGTGAGAACCATTAATATACCTTTGAAACTTCTTCCATGTTTGATTGATTGTATTAACAAGTCCAATTAAGTCAATTTGATTATTTGAAATTCATGTATGCTAGAAAATCTAGTATCATTTGTGTTTTAAAATATGGAGGACCTAGAAACAAGTATGATGTGGTCCTTTATAGATCCCAATTATTGTGCATCATTTGTGGATAATGATATGTTTTTGGTGGTTCTCTCTTATATTTTTAAACTCCATTTTCATTCCTATCATTTTTTGATTATTTTTAATTAATAATTTTGAGTACTGACTTTTCTTAAATACTAAATCTTCATTGTAGAAACAGACATATCTAGTCATGCCTACAACACCCTGTTTCATATTAAAATGAAGCTCATTTCTAAAGATCTCAAATTACTTTTGTATACTTTTCGTAAATTAAAAAAAATACTAGTGTGTTTTCATAGTTTCATCCTCGGGTGTTTGTTTTGAAAAAAAGAGTTTCTTTTATATTGAAGACTTGGACATTGAGTCAAATTAGAGACATTGTATAACTAAATGATGTGAGGATGAATCTTATATGACAAAAATTATATACAGATCATTTTTATAATGTATAAATACAATATGAGTTTCATTTTTAATAAGAACCCACATATGTTGAATACATTATACCATGCATTATTAAATGAAGATAAACATAATATTTTCCTATAAGTATAAAAGGAATAGTTATTTGGGGAAATTGTATACATTAAACATTGACATTAGATAGGTATAAAAAATATTATTTAAAAACTATATAATCATATATAAAAATTCAAATGATCTTCCAAGAATTCATGGGATATCCTCCGGATGTACATATGAAATTTGTGAACGGTAAATCCTAGAAAAATAATTATCAAATGAAAGAATAAATTAAACAATAAAAATTTGTTCAAGGGGTATAAAATAGTGACATAAAATGGTTAAAATCATAATCATGAATATCAAAATATTAAAAAATTGAAGAAATCTATGAATTTTTGGAATGAGGCAACAACATAAAAATGACATAAAAAGAAAAATTCAATGACAACCTATAAGTCTCCAGCCTTAAAAATAAAATAATCTTGATTTATATTAATAATTCACATTTAGTATCTTTTCACGTTTAATGATTTAGAGAATTCAGTTGTAACATATAAATAACAACTTGAATATTATACGAATTTTCTTCAACTTACTATCCATTTTTTTTTAAAAACTCTCCAAAATGAAACATGTTTAGGTCCATGTTTTAGACAACATTACTTTTCATTGATCACATCCTTGACCGAATTCATCTTTAGGTACTTTGAAAAACATTTCATAACATGGGATGAGAATAAAAAGATCAATAAGGGATTCATAAAGAAGGAAAATTGTTAGTCCTTTAAATCAACATGAAAACCATAAACACTTTATCATAAAGTTATACTTTTCACCTTTAATAAGTATAAAAAACACTTCTCTAAATATATGCTCATTTCATAAAGTTTTTTTAACAAAAATATCACCATAAATCCAATAAATAACAATATATATAACATAAAGGTATCTTGGAACACAAACATACCTAAATGGAATAACCATACCATCGACTTCCATACATACCACTTAATGGAATAGCTATACAACAGACATTCATACCCAATGTTTTGGAGGTTATAATGTAACCACCCATTATTTTTTTATCACAGAACCACCCATCATTTGGTTTATCATGTAACCACCCATCATCTGCTTATCACATAAACACTAGTCAAATTTCAAAGTTCCATTATATATTCATAACTCATAAAATATTACAAATATCAACATTTCACTAATAACATTTCATTTTCATTCACAAGAAATTATTTCAAGATATTGAAATAATCAATCAATTTGAAAAATGATTTTCAAGACCAAAAAACATAAAAACGGTATGTGGTATTTATTTTCCTTTTAAAAACATTACGGATTGTTAAGGAAGTCATATATCAAATAATTCTTGCGGCGGCGGAAAGGTCGTTGTCGATGCATTAATTAAAAACACACTTTTTGTCATTTAATAAAAAACAACGTAGAAAAATGATTCCATTTGAATGAAATTAAAATTCAAATGGGTTTTATATAAACCCTATAAAATAAGATGGTGTATATTATCAAAATATGCCTCAATGAAAGGATATTGAGACAAACTCTCTTACCTCATTCCCAACTTCCCTCAGTCTTTATTTAATTTTTTTGAATAATAAAACTAAGTGAACTTATAATTATTTCATACCCTTTTCATGTTTATTATTTCTTTTATATCACTTATTACCACATTATAAAAATTACAAATTTATTTATGTTTATATCAGATGTTTTTTCAGATATTTGGTACTTGATTATTAAATGAACTTGTTTTGATTCAAGTGGTACATGTAGTCCAATGTACATAATCTCTAGAATGATATTAATTATTTTAATGACACATTAATATCATATATATATATATATACATAAAGGTATTTATAATAATAATACTTATAGTTCTTAGAGATAATAAATGAAATGTATCGTTCATGGAGATGGTAGGTCGTACGTACGCATGAATGCTACTTTCATTGTTTGGCCATATTAAAATGATGAAAAAATGATAAATTTGTATATTATATATACATTATAACATCTATATTATATATGCTACATAGGTTCATTAAATCCATTTTTTATATGTTCCATGTATATTATGAATGAATCATATCACTTTTAGGGGCGGTAGTCCGCACTTCCTAAAATGAAATTATCATATTTACACATTATCGAAAGAATAAAGGTTTGTTGTAAATAAAAATTATAGAAGTATAGAGAAAATATAAATATTATATATATTATATATAACTATTGTTCCAATATAATGGCCACTATGAAAGGTGGTAGGAGATAATTGAACAATCCTCGTTTTGTGGGGTAATAGTTCACCGTCCATAGAAATAGTATGTTCTAAATCCATTAGATAGAGGTGTGTATGAGTGTAGGAAAAATAATTGGAATAAAAATATACTAGTATATTTAGGATACAATAGTTTTTATAAAATAATTGAATAAATATATTTTAGGTTTTTGGTGAATGGAAAATAAATGATTGTAGCTTGAGAGAAGATGTTACCTCAAATCAGGTAACTCCTTCTGAATTATGCTTAAAGGATTTCATGAATATAATTATTCCCAATGTAATTATCCTTGGTGGAGTGAAGATATTTTGGGAGTTTTTTGGTTTATATTTTGGATTATCCAAGTGGGTTTAGAGGTTTGAGTAAGGGTTAGAGGTGGTGGCCTTTTATAAGATGGAGGAGGGGTGCATTAGGAATGTTTGGAATGATTATTTTATTATAAAATGAATTTAGATTTAAAAAGGTCAAAAAAATAATTTAATTATAATTTAAGATGATTGTTGTAAGAGATCCTCTCAACCAATACGTTTTAGAAATGTTTTGGAATCAAATTTAACATTCTCTTTTAGCTTTAACCTTTAGTTAACTAATTTTACTCTTACCAGTTCTTCTTGTATATTCATACAATATGGTTAATATAGTTACCATAAAATGAAAATAAAACCACAAGTGGTTAATTAATGAAATTTTAAACGTTATATATGTAAATATTCTGAATCATATATTTCTAGGACCACTATATCATTTAATAAAATAGTATTTGTTTTAAAGACTCATTTATTTCAATTTTTACTGTATTCATATTATGAATTTTTAAAATGGAATAAAAAATAGATTATTTCGACAGAAAAAGTCATAATCATCCATAAAATTCATTGATGGACTAAAATGTTTCAAAATAAATTAATTTAAATACTTATAATCTCATTTATTTAAATCTATCATTAATAAGGTAGTCACTATAGCATCGTTATGTCATAAATAAATTTACTTATTTAATGCATAACTATTATAAATAAAATACCATGATGTAGGAAATATGTTTTTCTTTCCAATGACTATATATAGTAGAATATGTCTAATTTATTACCCCATATTAAAATTGTTTTATGATGAAGATACATGTGTATGTTTTATTTCCTCTTAACAATATATTTATTGTAATTTAATGTCATTTTCACACACAAGTGGATCTTAAATGCCAAAATTTTACCCTAAGGGTCGATATGGTCATCCATGACTCATCCTGTGAGTATGGGACATGTGTTGGGGTAAATTAATATTATTATAATATTATTTTTACCCTTATTTACCTTATTTACCATTTGACCATTTCAAATTAAAATAATTACTGAAGTTATTGTACATAGTTTCCAAAAATAAAAGTAACCTATTAACATAATTTGTACCCACTTACTAAAAATATGGAATCCATTTTTCAAAATTCAAAACACATAATCAGAGTAAAAAAATTTAAAATTAATTCCCATTGTCAAAATGTGAATGAGAGTTTTTAGGAAGTAAAATCATTCACAATATTGACTTTTGTTTATGTACAATTTAAAAGTGAAATTACTTATAATGAATAAAATTTGATTAAATGATAAATACATAGTATAATTACATATTAAAACTAATTAAAAATATAATCTAACTATATGATTAAATTATATGAAAAGAAAATTTTGACTTAAAATTTAGTATTTTTTAGTATTCATTAAAAAATAAATTTTATCAAAAAAATATTAAAAATGCACTTGAAGTACATCTTGATGTCCCACTTCTAAATAAGAAGTTTATTTTGTAAAATGGAACATATATAAGTGAAAAAAAACAAGATTAAAAAAAGGCTTTTGTCTTTAAAAAGTGGTATAACTACCTTTAAAAAATATCAGAGAATTTATGCTTAAAATTGGATTCATTCTCAATTTAAGCCTCAAAATTTTATTTTATAAATGTAAAAATATTTAAACACAGGTCTAATCATAATAAGGTTTTTTTTTCTACCTACTAATACAATGTCTAGGCATTGACTTCCATTTAAAAATAATAATATTATAAAAATATCATATTATTTATTTTCCTCGGATGTTACATCCTTCCCCCATTTCCGAAATTGTATCCTCATAATTTTATTTTCTTATCAAATAAGTAGGGGTATTTATCGCTCATATTATTTTTATATTTTCAGGTTTCCTCTTCAAACATGTGGTTTTTTCATAAAACCTTAACTTAATGTATTACCTTATTCTACAACACAAGTTATCTATAGTAAAAGATTTGGACTAGCTATTCCCCATAAGAAATATTCTCTTCTAACTGACCCACTTGTGGACTCAAAACATGAGATGGATATGGTATATACTTTATTTTCATTGAATCATTAAAAAAATTATTTGGATAAACTGTGAGGTAAATCCACTTGGTACGGAACTGATCCTACTTTTTCCAGAATTTCATCCGGTCCAGTGAACTGTGGATTCAACTTCCCTTTTTTACCAAAACAATTCAAACTTTTCCATGGTGAATCTTTGATAATGACATGATCACCTACTCAAAGAATTATCCTTCCTATAGTTATCCACATAACATTTCGGCATACTCTTACTTTTTCTCATATGCTTCTGAATTAACTGAACATTATGTGCCATATCTTCCCTTAATTCTAGTGGCATCAAAATTATTTCACGTATATCATCCCAAAATGTGGGATTTCGACACCACTTATCCTATTATACTTAAAATGGATCCATGTTTATAATGGAATGAATATTTTTATTATAAGAAAACTCAACCAAAGAAATATGTTGGTCCCATCTTCCTTGGTAATCCATTGAACTAGAACATATAATATTCTACAATGTTTGGATTGTTCGTTCTGACATCCCTTCTGATTGAGGATGAAAAGTTGTCCATAAATTTAATTTAGTACCCAACGATATCTAAAGGCCCTTCCAAAAGTTATATGTGAACCTGGGATCATGATTTCTTACAATGGAGAGGTAAATCCACACCAACTGACTATCTATTTAACATACAACTAAGAAAGTTGATCTAGAGACAATATATCTAGAATTGGAAGGAAATGACTAGATTTAGTTAAATGATCAAAAGTAACCAATATATCATTATTACATAAATCTATCATCATTAATCCCAAAATGAAATCAATGGATATATATTCTAATTTCCACTCTGAAACCGGTGAAGGATGATTTATACATTTTGTCAACTGTCACTCTTCATTACCATATAGATAAGTCAAACACTTCAAAGTAAATTTAGTAATATCTCTTTTCATTCCATCCCACAGGTAATGCTTCTGAAGATCTATGTACATAATAGTGCTACCAGGACGTACTGAAAATTTAGTATTGTGAATCACAAGAGAACCATAATCTCTTCCCTAATCTCAAAACACAATCTTTATCAATGTTAAATTCAGGGAACTTTCCCTTCTAAACTAATTCTATCTTTTTCTGCAACTCACTGTAATCTTTCTGTGCTTTCTTAATTATGTAAAGTAGGGATGATTTCACTAACATTTGTAACTAAATATAGGGATCTATTACACTAATAACTTTTATACCAAAGTTCATCAAATCATTAATCAAAGGATCTTGTTCTAAACATTACATGGTTACTATAGCATTATTTTTTGACTCAAAGCTTCGACCAATTTATTAGATTTTACTACATGGTAATTAATTATGAAATCATAATCCTTGATTAATTATATCCATATCCTCTGTCTCATGTTCAATTATTTATGGTTGATATATACTTCAAACTTTTGTGGTCTGTATATATTTTACATTTCACTACATATCGATGATGCCTCCAAAATTTTAAAGAAAAAACTATAGCAGCTAATTCCAAATCATGGGTGGGAAAATTTAGCTCATGATTTTTCAAATAACATGAAACATAAGAAATTACCTGATCATTCTTCATTAGAAAACAACCATGTCCTTTCAACAAAGAATCATTGTAGATAACAAACACACCATTTCTAGAAGTTAATGCCAATACTGGATAATTCACCATTCATTTTTTCAATTCATGAAAAAAATCATTACATTTATGTGTGTATATAAATTTAATACCTTTTTGAGTTAACTTATTCTACGGGCTAGAAAACCTTAGAAAAGTTACAAAAACCCTTCATTAAGAGCCTAACTAACCAAGAAAAATATGGATCTCTATGATATTGGAAGGACTTAGAAACTACTCAACAACTTTTTCTTTATAAAGGTAAATAGTTATGCCATTATTAGAAAAAATAGGACCACAGAATGAAATTTTTTGCAATCAAAACTCACAGTTTCTGAATTTCCCATACAATTTCTTCTCCTTTACAATTTTTCAGATATCCCTTAAATGACTTTCATTTTTCTCTTTAATTTTGGAATATACCAAAATTTCATTAATAAACACAACCACAACCTTATCCAAGAACATTTGGAAAATTCTATTCATAGGATCTATGAATACAGTTGGTTTATTGGTTAACCTATAAGGCATAGGAAAAAAAATGGCCATCACAAGTACAAAATGAAGTCTTTGGAATTTCATCTTCTATTACATTCAACTAATGTTTCTCTAACCTAATGATAATCTTCAAAAAATATTGATCTCCTTGGAGCTAATCAAAAAAATCATCAATATGAGTAAATTGATACTTTTTCTTAATAATGATATTATTCAATGGTCTGTACTCATTGCAAGGTCTCATTGAACCATCATTCATTTTAATAAATAAATACTAGAGCACCCCATGGTGATGTGCTAGGTCGAATGAAACATTTATCTAACAACTCTTTAAATTGTTCCTTTAACTCTAAAAGATCAATTTTATCGATTCGATAAGGGGGTTTTGAAATAGGCTTAGAATCTAGAACTAATTCATTAGTAAATTCAACATCCTAATTAATAATTATACTAGGAAACTCATCAGGAAAAAAATCAAGATACTTATTTACATCTAGAACATCATTAATATGAAGAGTTTATTTGTTTTAGAAAATATGTGTAAGGTAACATTCATTTACATCTTTCATTAGGTTTTCAGCTTCCAGATATGTTATCAGAGTTAAGGGTTTATTCTTTTACACAAATTGAATATACTTATGAAAAGAAACCCCTTTATCTCTAAATTCAATCCTAGAATTGTAAAGAGAATGAAAATGCATTCCCAAAATAACCTAAAAATGTACTAGAGGAAAATAAAAATGTTTCCAGGTAACTTCTTTCCATATATAAGGATATGAATATTCTTAAAATTTATTTTTCCCACAACATTTCCTCAATATGTTTTTACCATATGTTATGGATTCATTTCTTCCGATTGAATTGCAAATTTACCCAAACCTTTCACTAAAATGAAATAATGTGTACATATTGAATCAAACAAACTTTTTTATAATCCTAAAAAACAAACTATGTACCCGATACCAATATATTTGATGGTCCCACATCAACCATAGTAATAGAAAATGATTTCACCACACCCTTCTACATTTTTTCTGACTATATTCCACCCTGGGTAATCATATTTGGACACACATTGATATAATGTCCAAACTCATTGCAACTAAAACATATTATTTCTAGCATTATATTACCTGCTTGATCATCTTATTTATAGTTATGATCAATATAATGACTCTTACCACACCGAAATAACATTCAATATTTTGAGAGACATTCTCCAGGATTTTTTTACCATACTTCTCACAATATGGAAATTTAATATTCTTACCTACTGACTTATTTGATGAGTACATTAATTTTCCCTTCTAACTATACCTATTTTTTTCTCTCATAGGACACCTGATCATTTGAAAACATCATTTCCACTTTCTCTGCACATATAAAAATATTCTCATAGATTTAGAATTCATGAGAGTCTAATTCCTTTCAATATCATGACTTCAATCCTGAGTAAAACCAATTAATCATACTATCAAGATCTTGAATAACGTTTTTTGCTTACCATTCCACTCGAGTGAACATTTCTTCGTAAGCATCCACTTTTCTACCCTCCTACCTAAATTCCCAAAATTGGTTTTCCTTCCTAAGTAGAAATGCCTAAGGAAAATATTTCTCAAGAATATTCCCTATGAATTCCTCCCGATAGAGAGAATCAATCTCTCCAGTTCCCCTAATAGTTTTTACCATCGACCATCCCTAATCGTCATATTCTTCAAAATGTTAAACAAAAAGACAATCCTTCTGATTATCTATACACCCCATGACATTGAAATTCTTTTCCTGTTATTTGATCCACCCATCCACTTGTATATGGGCAAATGATCCTCTGAATTATATTGGATGATGGCTCATGAAATGATCAACTACAGACATGTTCTTCTGTTGTTGATCTATTAAACCTCGTTCATAGACACCACCACCATTTATCCCAATAGTTAACTGAGCCATCACTATAACAAACTATTCTGTCCTGATTCTGACTATCTCAGGATGCTAATTTGGACGGTTTTTTTCCTTTGTATGCCTTCCCCGAATATCTACCGTATCTCCACTATGGATAACCATTATGAAACAAAATATATTATATGAATCAACATAGTATTATTCAAATTCTATATAATTTCAATTTCACCATAATTAAAAAAAATTAATTAATTATATTCTATTAATAAAATATAGCTCCTAAAGTTATCTAAATTGGCCTCTCATTCCAACTATAGGGCCACATCCTTATACATTAAGAAATAATTAATTACGTTAATAATTCACAATGAAGATAGTTTCTAGTTTAATGATTTTCTGAATTAGGTCATAACATATACATTACAACATGAATATTATAGGAAGACACTTCTACTCAATATCCATTTTTTTTAAAACAAAAACTCTTTAAAATGAAAAACGGTTTGTTTTGTTTTTTAAAAAACATGAATTTTTCTTGACACAATCCTTGACCCTATTCAATTTTGTGTTTTATAAAAAACATTTAAAAATGTTGGATGAGATTAATAAGCTCAATAAGGGATACATAAAGAAGGAAAATGTTAGTTTTTCAAAACAACATGTAATCCATGAATACATTTTCATAATGTAATATTTTAACCTTTATGAAGTAGCAAAAACACATCCTAGAATATAAGCACATTGCTTACCCTTTTTTTAACCAATACATTATCATAAATCCCATAGAAAACAAAATATATCATATAAATGTAACTTGGGACATAAACATACTAAAATGGAATATCCATACAACCGACCTCTATACCCAATGCATCAGATGTTATAAGGTAACCACCCATCCATGGTTTATCATTGAACCACCCATCATTTGGTTTATACCGTAACCACCAGTCGTTGGTTTATCGAATAACCACCAATAAAATGTGCATAAACTATTAAATAATCATATCACAAAAAATATTGTGAATATCAACATTTCATTTGCAACCACAGAAAATAATATCAAGATATTGAAAAACTAAATCCATTTAAAAAACCATTTTCAATACCAGAATATGTGAAAAGAGTATATGGTATTTATTTTTCTTTTAAAAACATTACAGTTTTTAAAGAATCCAAATATCAAATAATGCTCACAGAAATGGAAAGGTCATTGACGTCGTATATGTTAAAGACAATACATTTGTAATTGTTTAAAAAATGACATAGAAAAAATATATCATTTGAATAAAATTTAAATTCAACTAGTTTAATTATAAAATTTATAAAAAGCAGGTTTATATTATCAAAATATTCCACAATTAAAGGATATTGAGATGAAGTCCCTTACCTCATGTCCGGCTTGCCACCTTCGTTCTTTAATTTTTTAAATAATAAAAATAAGTTAATTTTTAAATGATTCGTGTCCTTTTAAAGTTTATTATTCCTTTTATATCACTTATTACCTAGTTATAAAAATTACATAATTATTTATGGTCATATCAGTCATTTTTTCGATATTCAGTACTTGAGTAGAAAATGAACTTGTTTTGATGTAAGTTGTACATGTAGTCAAAAGTATATCTTCTCGAGAATGATATTAATGATATTAATAAAACATGAATATATATATATATATATTTATAATAATCCATTTCTCTTAAAGATATGAAAAGAAATGTACCTTTAATGGAGATGGTAGGTCGTACATACGTATTAAGGCTACTTTCAATTTTTATCATATTAAAATAATAAAAACAAAATGATACATATGTATATTATAAATACAGTAAAAAATCTATATTATATATTTTACAAATTTCAATTAACTCCATGTTTATATGTTCCATATATAACATGAATGAATCATATCACTTTGAGGGGGCGGTAGTCCGCACTTCCTCAAATGAAATTATCGTATTTACAAATTATGGAAAGCATAAAGGTATACTGTAAATAAAAAATTCCAAACAATAGGGACAATATATATATACTATATATTATGTATAAATAAATTTCCATCATAATGGACATCATGAGATGTGGTAGGAGATAACTAAACAATCATTGTTTTGTGATGTAGTAGTTCGGTGTCCATTGAAATAGTAAGTTCTAAATTCTTTAGATAGAGTTTGTGTGAGTGTCGGTCGAATCCATGGAATAATAGAATCAGATTATATCTAGGAAACAACTTTTTTAGAAAATAATTGAATATATATAGTTTAGGGGGTTGAAGAAGGGAATATAAATGAATGAAGATTGAGAGAAGACATTACCTCAAATTAGGTAATTCTTTTTTCCTTATGGAATAAGGATTTCTTGAATTTACTTCTACCTAAGGTAAGTCTTCTAGGAAGTCGTAAGCGATGTTTGGAGATTATTGGAGTAGATGTACAATGATACCAGGGTCATTAGATTTGTGAGTAAGGGTTAGACCTGGTGGGATTTTATTAGTGGGAGGAGGGGTACTTTTGGAATGTCTTGAAAGATTATTTTATTATAACATGAATTTAAATATAAAAGGTTCTAAAAGTCATTTAAATTTACGATAAGATGAGTATTGTTCTAAATACTCTCAAAAATTGGATTTTGAAAAGTTTTGGTCTCAAATTTAACCTTTTATTTTAGCTTTAACTATTAGTTAACTAATTTTACTCTTACCATGTCTTCTTGTATATTTATACTATATGGTTAATATAGTAACAAAAAAATTACATTCAAAAAATTGGTTCATTAATAAATTATTAAATGATATCTAATTCATTTGGCTGAATAATTTATTTTTACGACCATGATATCATTTAATAAAATAATATTTGTTTTTAAAATTCAAGTTTGTCAATTTTTATACAATTCATATAACGTATTTTTAAAATTCTATAACAGCATGATTATTTTGAAAAAAAATAGTCATACTCATTCATAAAATTATTTTATGGAATAAAATCTTTCAAAATAAATTTATCATAATATTTATAATCTCATTTATTTAAATCTTTCATTAATAAGGTAATCACTGCATCATCATTTTGTCAGAAATAAACTTATTTATTTTATTTCTAAAAATTATTAATAAAATACCATGATATAGGAAATCCTTTTATCCTTCCCATGACTATTTATAGTAAAATTTATCTTATAAATAACCCCCATATTACAATTATTTTAGTATGAGGAGACAATATTATGTTATATTTCCCCTTAACATTAAATTAAAAGTAATTATATGTCATTTTCACACACAAGTGGCTCCCAAATGCAAACTGTTCGACATAAGGGTTGATTTGGTTGACTATGGCACATTAAATGTGGTTAAGACAAGTGTTAGGTTAAATTTATATTATTATAATATTATTTTTACCCTTATTTACCTAATTTACCCTTAAACCATGGTAAATAAAAATAATTACTAATGTTACTATTCATAATGTCAAACTAAAAGAGAACTATATTCATAATTTGGACTAATTGATTCCAAATATAGAATCCATTTTTTAAAATTAAATACACATAATTGGAATAAATTAGTTTAAAATTAATTCCTATTGTCAAAATGAGAAAGATGTTTTTTAAGTAGTAAGAAATATCCAAAGATTGACATTTGTTTACGTACAATTGAAATTGAAAATAATTCCTAGTACCAACCATTGATTAAATGATAAAAACATAATCTAATTTCACATTAAAATATATTAAAATGATAATCTATTCATATAAATAAATTATATGAAAAGATAGTTCTGAGTTAAAATATATTATTTTTCACTATTCATTAAAAATGAACTTTATCAGAAAAATACAAAAAATTTACCCAATGGAAATTTTGATGTCCTAATTCTAAAAATGAAGATTATTTTTTAAAATGAAAAAATAGTGACAAAAAATATACATAAAAAGGTGTTTCCATCAAAAGGCAGTAAAATTACCTTTTAAAAATATTAGAGTATTTATGCCTAAAATTGGATTTATTCATATTTTAATCCACTAAATTTTATTGAGAAAATGTAAAAACTTTTAAAAATCATGTTTAATCACAATATGTTTAGTTCTGGTCATTCTTGCCAATACAACGGCTTAGCGTTAACTACAGTTTAATAATAATAATAATATATTATTATTATTATTGTATGACTCATCCTTGTGCATGACATAAGATTTTTGAGAAACCCATTATTGTGGGTCAGTTACTCCATAGAATATATAATACACCATAAAGAAAAAATAATATTTAATTCACAAATATTAATAAATATGAAAATGTTATATTCTTCATTTACCTTGGATGTTACATAACCATTGAAGCATCACAACATATTGTTCTTTGGATAACTTACCATGAACCATACATGGTATCTCATGAGTTAAAATAATACCCAAATTCCTTTTATTTATATGTAATTATAGTCCCACCCATCACATTCATGTCACTTATACGAATTTTTATTCCCCAAAAATAAAAAACCCTTAATATAACTTTCATAACTTTTAATAACATTATTAAAGTGTATTGGATACATACATGGATTTTGAATGTAAATGATGGATATCATAATCCAGTTGAATATCCTTATGTGTAAATTGGGACGGGTATTCCAAATAAAAAAAATTTGTTAGGAAAATCAAAGGTTGATTTAGATAGCATAACAGATGTACATAAATATTCACAGATGTGTTTAATGATTGTGAATGTTGTTCAATAATTTCATAGGAATCATAATGATAATAAATGAATCTATAAAAAACATTACGATATGAAAAAATTGAAATAAAAGGGGCTTAGTAAAAAATGAACATGAATAAGAAGGAAGATGAGAAAATCACATACCTTAAGAGGGTTCTTCCAAAATATCATAAGAATATTCTTAAGAGTATAGCAACACCATGGGAGGGATTTCTAATGTTATAAGTTGAAGGATTGTTTTCTCAATGGTATATTATTTTAGTGTAATGGGATGGTGGGTATTTAATTTTACAAATGGTAGTGGAATTATATAATAACTCTTAAATATAGGCTTTGTACTCTGTCTATTAAAACAATAAAAACATTAATACAGAAATTGATTTTCCCTACGGTATCATCCAATGAGGATCATTTTTTAATATTTTATTAATATTATACCAAAACTATTTAAAATAATAACATTTATTAGATGGTATTCATTACTGTTCAGATAGAATTATTTTGAAAACCCTAACATATAATATTTTGTTTTTATGAATATTTATAGGTTTGTATAACTAACCAAATGACATCAATGGAACATTAATTTAAAAGGTTATTATTTTTATACAAATGGATTCCTTTTATTATATTTATTATATAAATTTGTAGATATTATACTTTCATATTACATATTATATGTTTCTAACATATTTAGTTTTAGTAACGAAACTTGATTGTCTCATAAATAAATAAAAAAATAAAATTTAAATAATTTTGTTGTATTTATTCAAAAAATATTATTTTTTAAATAATATAATTATTTAAATTTTAGAATATAAAATTTAAAATTAATTAACAATATTTATTAGAAAATACAAGTTTTTACAACACTAGAAACATTCTAGACCGTTTACATAAAAATTTGGACATTATTAAATTACATTATCATTTATATTTAAATGAATATTATTTAATAAGAATATTCTATATAAATATAACATATATCAAAATTCATGAAATTGTTAAAAAGAAGGGTTTTATTTGAAACTACATATTTCCCAAAATGATATTTTGGATTGTTTTTATAAAAATATTTTTTTATATAACTCATTATAAAATAATGTGTATAATATAATAGGTAAATTGATCAATATAATTATTATTTGATTAAAATGAATGTATATTAATTCATATGATTTAGTTATAGTTATATATCCAATTACTACATGAATATACGACCTAATGATATGGTTTGTGTGGTGTTGGTACATTGATGGGGTTGTTCATCAAGTACGGTTTATGTGGGGATATATATGAGCTCGAACTTCTCCTATATGAAAAATGAATCGAGCCTCGATTTTTGAATATCTGGTTGGAAATAGTTAATGGAAAATCTCAATATTTATATCACTCTCAAAATATCCGATAAATGGTATTCATAGCATATGATTATATGGGCACCGACAGTCACATCTTCTTTCTGTTTCAATTAGATATTATTGTAACCATTAATATATAAGAATTTATTGGTCACAGTAGAATGGTTTTATTATTATTGATTATGGTTCTTAAATTTTTTATATGTCTGATAGGATAATAAGGGATATATATTATAACCAACAGTAAAACCAAATGATATATAATCGAATTTATTCTATAAATATTTTTCTTGTTATGTTCTTCCCCCTCAAAAAACATAATCCCCAAAATATTATTTTATACAATAAAACTAGTGAGGGTATATTTGTTTAGTATATATTCATGTTACCTTATTTATGTATCACACATTTTTTCCTCCATTTTATATTCACATGGTGTGTTTTAGTATCCCCTGTTTTAAAATAATATGATGTTAAATTGTGTTTAGAACACAAAACCCCAACCTTAAACGAATAATGAAATATTATTATTTAAATGTAATTTATATAACATTGTCATTAAATATATAGTTGTGAATATGATTAAAAAATTATTAACATAGAATTATGTTCAAACCCAATAAAATCTATTGATTAATTTATTGTAAATTAGCACTTAATTTCAAAAAGATTCATTTGAGTATTTAAAAGACATTTCATCCAAAAACAGATTAATTTCAATTTATGAGGTACTTTTATAATAAATTTATATAAATTTTAGAAAACTTCATTAATAAAAATTATATCATTTTGGATATAATTATATCAAAATTAAATTTGATTTATTTTTTTATTTTTCATTTTAGAATGATTCTTTAGTGAATAATTTAGAATATCAATGTTTTTAATATTATAATTTCTTCAATTTGATGACTATAATTAATAATTGAATTATATAATACAGTAAAATAATCATTCATATATTATATATATCATAATTAGTTAGTTTTGAGATTTTATTATTCTTAATTTAGGTGTGTGTTCATTTTTCTGCTGGAAAATGCATTTTTCAAAAAAAACTCTTTTTTACATTGTTTGAAAAATGTATATTAAAATTACATTATGTCATATATATAAAGTTAATTTAAGTCAATGGATTTAGTTTTTTGAATAATCATGTCAAATTAATGCTAATATTAAATTTTCATATTTTTCTAACTAAGGTAATTTTATTATGAATATTAAGAAATACAATTTTATAAATTATAATATTTATTATGATATCACCATGTAATAAATATGATATGAAAATTTGTTAAAATAATTTAATGAATACATTATTTTTTTATAGTATAAATATTATATTAATATATTTAATATTATAAAATTTATAATTTATTTCATGATGAATATAAAAATCACTTTTATATTCAATATAGTGGTTGTGTAGCACCAATAAACTAAATTTTGGAATCCTAATTATAATAATGATGAAGGAAATTTCAATTAATGACTTTTAAATTATATAATTTCAATAAATAAGTTTTTTTATTTATTTTTGAAAATTATTGAGTTATATAACACAAATATTATACAAATTCTTGTGTAATGCTTACACAAGGCCAGAAAAGTAGAAATTTCATTTTGAAAACTTTATCATATAATATGTCATTAAATAATGATACTGATCAAATATAATATTTCTTGAACTGAATTAAATTCTATTTATATATGAATTTTTTTAACATTCATTTTTAATGTAATTATCACAAATTATTATAAAACACTAACACAAAGCTTGTGCAGGGAGTAAAAATATCACGTAAATGATTTTAAAAACACTAAACGTAATAGTTATTAGGTCAGTTGTAGTGTAAAATGAATTTCAGAGACAAATATAACATATAAGGGTTGTTTGAATGTTTTACATTCTAATAATTTTTTTATGTAATTATCAATATAAAATAAATAAATATTGTCCAAAATATCTTTACTGATATTTTATGTAAAATAAACTTTCATTAAATTAATTAAATATAAAAATACACATTAAATAGAACAATTATAATCATAATGATCTAAAATTTAATCCCTTTTCCATTTATTAACAAATTATTTCCATATAATAAATTTTTTATTCAAATAATACTGAAAAATTCTTTAATATGATAATGGTTAAAATTTATTAACTAAGGGGTTAAACTATACGATATGTATTAAACTAAAATATATACCTATATATTATTCATAAAGGAAAAAAATAATTATATGAACGTGGAAATGGATTAAAATAATGATAGATGATGATTTTGAGAAATTTTTTTAAAGGAGATGATGTCGTGAAAGAAGGTTTGCATCTGCATAGTAAAAATTGATACACATGTCTCTGCTCAGTATGGCCTTCCAACACATAGCAAAGAACTCCACAAATAAAATTGTTTGTGAGATGAGATAGTACCTCCGACACTTGGATATGAAACCAAACCATTATTAGTTCTAAAATAGTGATTTTGTGTCCCATGATAGATCATCCCATGCAAAAAAAACATATGTTGGATTAGATGATACCACTCGCACCAACATAGGAAACTAAGTCGATTTTGAGGATAAATGTTGACTTCCATCCCACAAATGACCCTACAAAAATGTTTTTGTTCATGAGCTAGGGTTTCATCCAATGGATCCTTCAAAATAAGAATTGTGCCCTATCATGGATGATTGACCTTGTTGTTATTTAATACCTTTATTCTTCTATACAAGTCCCTCAAGTGAGGCTAAGAAGAAAAATAAAACGGGACCGAAGGGAGGAGTGATAAGAAAAAGATGAAGGAAGTGGAGCCTTAGATAAGAATTTGGATATATTCATTGATTCCCATCTAGTAATCCCACTACAAAGACATAAGAAGGAAATTAAATTCATCCTACCATCTATAAACTAAAAACCCCTTCATAGATACAATTTGGTGTGTCATAAATGGATTGATCATCGTGGAAAAGTACGCTGCATAGAGAAAGAAATGTGGACAGAACCCTTCCACTCAATGAAAATTCCTATGTGGGAGGAATCAAATCCCATGTAGAAACGAAGTACATGGATTGGACTTATCACCATATAGAAACACACTATGTGAAAAAAACCTAGGTTTTTATAGCATAACACTATACAGAGGGTACCATATCTTGTGTTGAATCACGATACAAGAAGGGAACCCCATCTGTCACAAGAACCTTTTATGTAGAATGGGTTATCCAAGGGAATTATATTCATCACTTCCCATCACTCCCTTCCTCTGTATCATCATTCCCCACTTTCGACCCTCTATAAACCATTCTAACAAAAAAAATCAAGTAATATTCCAAAGCCACATGACAAGTATGATAAGATTTTCAGGCACATATGTGTTCCCTGGAGAGTCTATATAATCATGCTATGAGTATTCTTATGTTTAACCACCTCAATATGTGGGTCACATAAAATTTCTTAGATTATACATTCCCCAGGAAATAACAATTATGACCATGATGGTTCTCAGCTGAATCACACCATTTTAAGGTCCAAGGGGAATAACTATCATTTCCCTTCTACGAGGGACAATACAGAAAATTCAGATCCTCCCTGTTAACAAAATTAGAATCCCTAATGGAGTAATCCCATAAATATTCATGTTGGAGTTGGCATTATTTCTTGTTTTCAGTAGTTATGGATAGAGATATATGGGTGAAAAGATGTGAGTATCCTGGATACAAAAATAAAATAGGAAAAGGGAACACTCAAAGCCTTATCCATATCTCTTTTATTCCAACATACATGAAACAATAGTAAAAATTGGACATTTGATCTTAAGATATATTTCACCCTCTTGTTTCTCACACTATGTTTGACTGAAGTGGGCTCAGAGGTTAGTGATGACCTTGACATCTACCTGGACCCAAACATCTAGTGGGCCTCCTATATATTGTAATCCCCGAATCCAAGAATCAAACCACAAAGGTTCATATTCTCAATCTAGATTCCCTAGATGTGCTTCATATACCATATAATCCCCAATGATGATCACTAAGACTCATATATAGACTAAATTCTATCCCAAACAAAATTATATGGGCTTTGATTCCCAGCTAACCGGGATATGTAGGATGTTTCCCAAAGGTCACAACACAATAGCCAAATTTACCCTAATGTTTTTTGTACCACATTCGTAGTAGGATTTTAACCACCTGGGATTCCATATCTTTTTCGGACCCCTCAAGCTACCTCAACAAAAGTTCTACACCAAACATTGACCAGGAACCTTCCACTTCGATGACCATTCTTCATGACATTGTGCTTCATGGGTTGGTCCATATCTTAATAAAGTAATAGGGGATGTGTCCTTTTAGCGGTAATGATTATGTGGGTTCTAATTCCCCTCAATATGATACCTATGAAACCCATTTTATGGGTTCAATCCAAAAATCAATACATATTTTTTCTTCACAGATTACTATAAACTCATGATTTATCTACTATATGGATTAGAACTATCATCGTCTAATTTAATGACCAAAGAGTCTTGGATCCATGAACAAAAAGGGTACCGTTGATGTAGACTCTCATATAGATAATGAATCCTCCATTTATATATAACACTAGATACATACAGATGATTTCGAACCAATGCATATTCATAATTTAATTTTACCTATCGGTGATCCATGTGTTCAAATATAAGAATTAATAGAGGATTCATCTACCAATATTAAATCTACAATAGATCCCCATAATTGGAAAAATTTCCCAAAAAAGTATGTGATGAGCCTAAATTTCCGTCATCTTGAAAAATGTTTGATATTAAGTTTCATTTTCCAACTTTCCCAATGAATACCTGAATTTTGAATGTTGTTTCACATTTTTTTCATGGATATGATTTCCATTGGGTGTTTCCACCTCATTTAACAAAACACTAATGGGGATAATTTGTAGATGGAACCCCCAACAAGAATTAATGTACAAAACTCAGCCCCTTTCCATCAATCATTTGGTGCTAGACCTTCATTGGATTAAAAATAGTGAACCTGATGTGATTTCATCGCCAAGGTGTTTGTGTTACACCCCACCATGCCTCATTTTCATCTAAAATGCAAGAGTGAAAAAAATACCTTCATATAAACATGTGTTCATGACATTATACATTCAAAAGTTTTTTTCTATATTTCTCAACAAATATTGATTTGAATTATCATCAAAACACTCTTCAATCGAATTATGTCTCACAATCATCGGTTGAAAATTACATCCTCTACTTCACATGTCATGTCCTCCACCAAATAAAGGATTCCATTACCCCTCCAATGTCTTAAATTCTAGGATTAAAATTATATTGTTTGAGGGTAACACCATAACAATACTCTACCAACCCTAGAGGCTACCCAACATGCCATATAGTACATGAAATCCCCCATATATCAACCTCATGGCGGTCGAAGAGCCAGAACAGGATGGCCCCAATAGCCATCATAAATCATTTTTGGAGCCTTTCATGAGAACATGATAATTAGTTCCTCCCACACCATAGGGTGGTCGGTGACGATTTAACGCCTGAAATTCATACAAGGACAATATGGGTCCCACCTAAGGATATCTAATGGTAATCATGTCTATAGATTTTTATGGCTCATATCCTTGCCATGAATAGGATACCCCCCCCCACAGGAACTAGCAAAAGAAAAATGGACCCAGGTCGCTATGGAGGATCATAGTGGGAGATGACTAATCAAAAAAAAAAGGATGTAATCCTTATTCATCCTAAAGAATACCCACATGTAAATATTATGTAAAAGTAATAGAAGATGAATATTCACACTCACTCTTATCAAGACTATCAATCAAATATGACAGAAAAAAGTAATCAGATGAAAATTACTTCTCGATAACATCCTGACAGCATTGAACATATGATGATGACCAACCTGAAGATGAAAATTCATAAATATTTATATCAATGCATCCATAAAAATATGGTGGCATGTCATGAGAATATGCAAATTACTTTGGATTATTATTTAGATAGTAATGAAAATATGGATTCAAACTACATGAAGATAAAAAATCATGTTAATTAATATCAACCCATCCATAAAAATATAGGGTAAAATTACTAGATGATGCATCTCGCTTGTCATGATCATAAAGCTCATTAGTTAAAAACGATGGAATAATATGGGAGGACAATCATTCCTACACATTCACATCAATATCACCATGAAAATATGAAAACAAACTACTATGAGAAGACACATATCCCAACCAATTCACATAACTACCACTACTCAAATAAAAAAACAAACAACTATGAGAAAATGCACCTTCTAGATAATGATCATCAAGCCCACCATGTAAATAAAGCTACAACCAAAATTGGTAAGATAAAAATTCATATTGATGTACATACAACTCATCAGTAAAATATATAAAAAATGTGAGGAGACACAAAATAATTAATGTTCGCATCAATCATATTAGGTAAATATTGTGGAAACCAACTATGAGGGAAAGAAAATTCATGTGGATGCATATGAAGCCCATCAGTCAAATACAAGGGGAATATATGAGCAGAAAAAAATTAATGCTTGTTCATATCGAGTTCTATTTGAAAATGGAGCAAAGAATTTAGAAATCATCTGGTGTATCCCAGTTTTGAAACAAGGGAGGAATCGTACTTATTCCCTGGAATAAGAGGATTGTCAATTCTTACCAGAAAGAAATAGAGGAATGAAGTAGGAACATATTCCTAATCCAAACTAAAATGGGAATATATTACCATTATAACCAAGGATATATATCATCATGTCTTTGAAATAATGTATGGTCATAAAAAATTTGTGAATGTATCAAAGGTACATTACATGTTGAATCCACATTAATAGATATATATTAGAGTTGGTCCCACAACCCTGCCCCCATAATTATGATGTCTTACCCAAACTAGAAGTTGATCACTCATGAAGAGACATGAAACCATTCAAAAATATAAGAGGGTCCTCAAAAATATTCTGATATAAATGGAATTTATGATTGGGAAAAAATGCCTAATGCAATAGGTGAAATTGGTTAACATCAGTGGATTCTCGGGGGGTTTCATATTTCCCTGCCTAAATTCTAGAAGCATAACAGAATACCTCTTCAGCACCACTATATCGACTTGAACATGCACCTGGGTATGAAGGCCATCACATACCTCAAGTGGCCTTTTGTTCACCCAAGATAGAGGAAATAAATAAATCATGAAAAAAGGAAAAGAAAAATTAAGGGAATCATTATAACCCTTCCCTACTACAATATAGTGTTCATGAGGTCATAAAATAACTATTAGTTGTGGCTCAGGATCCTTATTATACATTATCTATTTAAGGTATTAGAAATATTAGTTTTAGAGGTCCTCTACATAAAACCTGTTACTAGTAGACCAAAATTTTCTCCCTATATCTTCTTCTACAAATGATTACATTTTGGGAACAACCCAATCAAACATGATAGTCTGTGTCGTAAAGAGAATCACAGAATAAATCATCACGACTTGATGATCAAAATTTAAGATGGTCATCCCCTAATTGGAATTCTTCGTGCAGGTCCTACCTAGGTTATATTCTATATAATTTCTCATTTCCATTGGAAATAAAGCTTTTATGGTAGTCCTATCCATGATTTTATTCTAGGAGAAGGTCCTCCCTGAATGAAATTTAATATCAGCAAGAAGTTCCACTCATTACTATGTGAAATTCATAAAATACCTCATACTCTAATGGTCCTGTAAAGGTAGATCTAGATATGATATAGACTCTATCAATTAATACAGAAATTATTTATGATCAATAAGATGACCTGAGTTAATTCTCATCCTCCGAGATTCCCCAGACCATTCCCAAACCCACAAGACATCCACAATTTCCACTATTTGCGTTAAACCACAAAGAAGAGTTATTTTTTGGATGATCAGGTAGATGAGTCTCTCATAAGAGATTAAATAGAAATATTTCTTATGATAAGAGTGTTTTCAATGGAATTAATACCTATCTTGTTTTAGCCTTCAGCCACATATTTGTTCAGTATCCTATTGGAATTTTTTGAACAATTCGTACACACCATCCGTCTGAATCTATGGACTAATATATTCTAATTGATAGAAAAATTATAACAATAAAATTAGAATGAAGGTCATGTTAGAATAATTTGAGATCTTCATCATCAAATAAAATTGGAAGCCTTACAATCAACATGGAGTCAAGGATAACATATGTGATGAAATGATCTTAAATTGGAATACATTTATGAATTTCATGTGTTGAATCATCTAATTATAGATGCCCTAATCGGTGTTTATATATGGGGATGTGGGAACATGGATTTTCTTGATTTTACCTCAATCACTATTCAAAAAACCAACTAGAAATTTCATCCTATAATATAATTACTCAATTATGGCTATAAAAAACTCATTCCCAAAAAATATGGTACACTGAATAATAATCGACTATGAATAAGTCTCCAAATCATCCGGATCAATTAGATAAATCCATAAAAAGACTTAAATTTAGAAAATAAGGCCCTTAATTTAGAATTTCACATAAGTGAACCAAGTCATCAATCAGTGCTAATGTCCTCAGATGAAAGAATTTACCATGAATACTTGATATTGTATTGGACATACCCTCAAACAGTGATGCATGTAATCAAAAGAGATAAAAAAATTTGTAGTATCCACAAAAGTACATGATAATCCTTGTATGTAGGGTTGGACACTATTTTAGTGAAAAATTCCCCCTTATGACGTTTAAAATTTGTTTTAATTCATAAAAATATATAAATGGTAGAATCCCCAGCTGATAGGGAAGGTGTAATTTTTACCTCAACCATCCCCCCAACATAAAACAATATTTTTTTTTATGGAGGATGGAATGAAGTATGGTCTATCAGTCCATCCCATATTGTGACCTAATTCCCTATGAATGGTGGCGTACATCTAAGAAGTATAGAGGTTTCCGTATAGTTTCCCTTTGATAGGAAGCTTGAAGAGGTTCCTAGAAATGAGTGAAGAGTTTCAACAAAAGGTGGAAGAAACCCCCTATCATTTGATAACTAATATGATCACCACAATTAATTATACATAAATAAATTTAATAGATCTTAACCTTGTGGATGACACATGAAATGATGTAAATGAAGAGGAGTAGGGGAAGATGGTTCCATCCAGAATGTGGTCCACACTAAGATAAACGATGCATGTGTATGTACACAAAACCAAATAATTTCCCTGCGTTTGGGTGATCCCTCGATCAATTCAACACATCCACGTAATATAATCCATAATTAAAATGATATAAAGGAGACAAATAATCTTACCCAAACTCTTAATGAGAATAATCTCCCTATACTAATATGAATATTTTCTCAGCTAGAGAAAAAATGATAAAGTTGAGGAGGCTCAACGCTGAATTTCACTAAGGAATATATCCTAATTAATATACTCCCTAAAAATATCCTCAATGTACATATTCAATAGGTGTTCATCAAAATTAAGGGTTCATCATGGGGACTGATGTAGGGATAGTAAATCCTTTATACTATGTGATTTGACCATCAGTTTATCTATAGATGATCATGGATGGAAATCAATATTTACATATATAAAGAAGGAAAATGGAATGGGGTTAGGAAACCCATAAAATGATATCCTCTATCAGATAACATCTAAAGTGATGGAAGATATAAATTTGTAGATACTACTAATTTCTTCACATATCCAATATCTTATTCAACCAAATATTCTTCAAGGGATCATTGACACCAGAGTGTCATTGGTAGCTGAATTTGAAGCCATAGAGGGGCGGTGTGCTCCATTTCATTAGTAACATAACCATTATCTTGACTGGGTGAGAGACACCCCACAGTCTCAAAACATTAGTAATCATAAATTGCTACTATTCTATGGATCTGGTGAATTGGAACAAATCAGATGCACTATGTTTCATAGTGAGGTCCCATGATGGAAACTCAAGATCAATAAGAAGTAGTGAAAATTACATGCTACAAAAATTCTTCTTTCTCTTCAACTCAATGCTAAAAAATAAAATAATCAGTGACATGTTATGTTACATAATAAAATTGTTAAATATAGTCTCAGATTTAATTTCTACATAGAAAATTATTGTATACTCACTGAACTCCCCACTTCCCCCTCAAAAGATCTACATATTATATTAATAGAGACCCTTCTAGATGAGCTTCCAATACTACTCGTCCCTATGAAATGTATATGTGGGATTCATTATTTGTCTTCCATTAATAATACAATTGAATATTCTATACGACAGACCAAAATTAATTCATGGACAACTTCATCAGTCCCATGGAAATGAGTAGGGAAGGCGGAGGTTGCATCCATCACACTTAATCCAGCCTTTATGCCAACTCTGACACTGGAATTGACAACGTATCATGATATAACCTTGGATATAAATAGAAACCCCATATTCAACATTATTAGTGGAGGTAATGCATGCGAAAACAATTCAAGGAATGGGGAACTAAAGTTTACTCATTCCAAGATGACCAATTGCATGGTAATTTTATAGAAGCTATGAACAATAATTTTCTTTAACATCCAGATTACATAGGGCCTGACCGTGTAGACCTTGATGATGGGATAGATTATTTACCCATTCTATAGGTACTCAGGTACACCATTAAGTAATGATTCCCATTAAATTAAATCTTATAGGAAATGATATATTTCAAGCATATAATGTCGGGAAGGCCACAAGAAGATGTGTTGTATGTTTCCATTACATCCCTTAGAGAAGAAGTTGAGTGTAAATATGTTTTTATAAAAAATTGACAAATGGTTTATTGTATCATAACACTAAATTAAAATAATTAAAAACATGTTACTCTCTATGAATAGTTTAAATAGACAAATGCACCATCAGTTGTTTCCAATACAACACATTTGACGTCATCGGCCCCACAATTCTCCAAAATCTATTCTTTCAAAAATACTAATGACTGGAAAAATAGGAGGGATTTTTAAAAGGATGAGCTTTCATCAATAAATAGTTATATTTGATACTATTTGACTTCTTTTCATTATAATTAAAACAATGGTCACCTCCTCTCAAAACAACACTATAAGAAATATTCCACCAGGAAAATTCATTATAAGAAAACAAGTATATCCTTAGTTCCATAAATTTTATTTCACATAATGGATAAATTACCTAATGATGATTATAGAATTGAACCTGTGTTCCGCAAAAACTAGTTCGGAATCATATCAATAGTCTACATCATATTAGGATACTAGAGAAGGCATATAGTCGCGATAGGAACCATAATTCCAGCCACACATATAATCGGACTATTAATGTTCTTTAAACTCATTGAAGAAATATTCCTCAAGTTCAGAATGAGTAGTAAAATACACATAAATTGGCCAAAATCTACCCACACCCAATCACTCTAGGATATAAAAATAAGGGGTTACATGGGTTAGATCACCCACCATGGGTAGATAGACTTGCCCGACCCAACCCACAATGTATAGGATCACCTTTAACTCATATTTTTGGGTTGATTTGTCTAAATAAAATAATAAATCCCCAAAATATTTTGTGTTAGAACATCAACACTTTGGGAAGAAGAGTACATTAGAACAGAAGAATGAAATCCTAAAATAGTTTTCTTTAGAACCCAACAAACTATTTAAACTGGATTCCATGACTATGTCGAAATACCTCATAGAATCCAACAATAATTCTTTTCTAAATTTCATGGGAGTTTGAAGCTGAAGTGGATGTTGCTGGTCTATCTAAAATAGAGACTGATCATGCATAATTCCATCTAGTGTTCTATTTTATAGAACATGATGAATGATCTATTATATAGGGACACTTCATACCATCGTGTGTAACTGGGAAAATAATGATATCAATTTCATAATTGTTTTTGTAAGAACCCGGTTTCCACTCAGGTATAGATCCATTAATTTTCTATCTAAATCATTAAAATAGACCTAATATGGATCCCAAACTTTTTAGTGAAGTTTATGAGGGTTTCTGGGGTTGTTCCGAGACCAAAACCCATGTTTTTTAGAGAAAAAGGCTTCACACACAGTTTAGAGAAAACTATGCAGATCATGTTTTTTTGTACAAAGCCACCACACATTGTTGGCACATAGCGAAGTGGAAAATCTATGTGAAAACTCCTTTTTACTGGGTAGCCATGAATGGATTGCACACTTTTTAACAAACCATGAAAACCAAACAATTCGAGCAGAGCTGTCCTGCACAGTTTACACATGGTTTGAAAAATCGTGTGGACAAACTGTGTGCATGCTAAATTTTTGTGTAAATTACTAGTATTTTATTTATGATCTATTAAGTCACCCCTTCCCATATAATTTGAGTTTATGTGGTATTTTCCAATTTCTCCCTCAATTCAGGGCTTTTTGAAGAACTAATCTTGGAATCGACAGATCTCCTTCTTCCGACATCCAATCGAGCTTCCGTCAGCCCCGTTGGATGCACAACGGAATGTACTCGAGTCCCCTTTAGCCATTATTTTTATATCATTCTCTCAACCTAAATATTAAAATTTTACTTTTTTCACATTTTCATAGATCTAATCCCATGTGTTGAAAATAAAGGTATGATATAGTAGGAGAAGTATCGTACAACCCTAAGGTGGGTGGTATATAACACATCCCTAAAGATTGTTGTTTTTAGAATGTTTGTGTGGGTCCCACCTATTTTTTTGGATGTCGTTTCTTAAATTTATATACCATAAATATTATTGATAGAATATAATGGTTATACTATTTCAAAAAACGTGACTTGTTGTTAGTGGATACACCCACAACTAAATCTGCCTCATGTCGAAGGTTACACTATAAATGGGTTTTTAGTGTTTTTGACATGTTTGAAAAATTATCCGGGTGTGAACTTGCTTGCCTTTATAAAGGTGATACTTTCTATAATAAAGGAATTTTTATTGATGGTAATTTCATAATGGAATGTACCATGTATACTCACCACTTGACCCGACTAATGCAAGTGCTTTCAAATTTATTATTAAATGTGAAACACAGAACAGAAAGTATAATAATTGTATATCGTGGCCTTAAAAATGAGTTTTAATTAAGGTGACATGTCCATATAACCCCTTTAGATGCTAATATAAGGTAGAAGAGTGAAACTCTATAATTTACATGCCTTAATGGTTAATTAAGTCTATATTAAATGGTTTCAACGCTACTTGAACTATACACACACTAATGGAAGATAAGGATTGGACAGTTAAATAAATGGTTTCCACTCTACATAACATATCCACACAAATGGAAGTAAATAATTGAATTGAATGAATTATTACATTATTAGAATATCAAAATAAGAATGGACTGACTTGAACTCTCCACGGATTCTAAGAGGAGAATACATTTGGTAACGGGAACCCCATTACAATTCAAGGATGCAGTTTTATTATTTTAATACCCACCTAGACTCTAGTTATTTTATATTCCTTGAATTATTAGTATACTACAATAGGGTTCTTCAAATTATTATAGGATACCTCAGATACACCCCTTGGATCCAGCATTGACTAGAAGGTTCCATGGTGAAAGCCCATCTAGCCATGTCTTTGATTAGCACTGTTTTACCTTAGTGGATGAACATGGACTCCGTAGGTTACTTATTGCAGAATTAAAAGGATTATTATGCTTGGATTATACTCTTAACCCTTACTGAGACTCATAGAATACTGTGTTAGCATTCTATGAGATTTACATTACCTTGGTTAACACCCTCAAACTCCCTCAGAGGGTATCATTTTCAGGTTTCCTTGTTATGTCCTGGGACCTTCACCACTTATACAATCATGGCGTGATGTCAATGTTGGATATTCCTCACATAACATATGGACATTAAATGGTGATTACATAATTAATGATCTTGTTACCTATCCGAATACTAGCCGAGGGTTGAAGTAGGTACATGGGTATTTAGTCATAATATAATACTTTCTTTACTTATATATGCATTCCTACACACTGATATATTCCATTACATGGGCTGAATGTTATAGACAACATTGATTGTGGCACATTGAGATTTATCTCACACCCTCTCCGGGATCCAATTGGTACCTGTATTAGATTACATGGTTGCAGGTATTGACAAAGGGAATAATACAGCTTCCAACACTTTATTGAATTCTAATTGGTTGGATCTTGATTGTAGATGACCAAGTAGGATTTTGGGATGCTTGGAGTAGCCTTTTTTTCTTTTAATTTTTGGAATATGTTATTTCCTCTATCTTGTATTAATGTTGTCTAGTTTTATAGTGACATGGTATTACATTATCATCGGTCCAGTTGATACATTTATTATTATTCTTCTTTATCTATTGCATCAGTTTTCTTCCATTGTTTAATTATATTGCTTCAGCTATTTACTATTATTTTCAATTCCTTTATCTATGATACTCTATACTAATGAGGGTATAGTCTTCCCAAGGACACACCCAAGTCCCTTTCTGCTAGTCAGCAGCCTCTGGCGTTTGGGAAGATGCGCTTGAGGCAATGTGGATCATTTGGTTTGGGGCACCTGTTGAGTGGAATTCGGGTTTGTGACGTCACTAAGTGGTATCAAAGGTGATATATTTTTGTAATTTACTATTTAGAGACAACAGATTATAGAATAAGAACTCTTGAGACTTTTTCATAAGTCTTGATTAAGCGTCGCGAACCCATGTTTGGGGTAAAATCCACGTTACATGAAAATGAAATTGTTGTTCTATTATTCGTATTACCGTTGATATTGTTTCACTGTTTGGTGAAACACATTTTTTTGTGTTTTTGATTATCACTCTTTTTGAGAATTCATTTAATCCATGAATCGATAATATGAGGGCTAGGAGAATTATAACATGAAACATTATAAGAACCTATAATTCACATGACATACCTATTGTCGTGCCATATAGGTGCATTTCACTGATTTTGATTTCATGATATGTTTCTAATTGCTGAGTGATACTATGATAGTTTCTTTTACTTGTATTACATTAGCTGAAATTTAGTGATTTCATGTCTCAATTATTGCAGTGTATGAGCCCTCACGGGTTGGGATGAGTAATTTACCTAGTCGAGTCATTATACTAAAAACAAATGGGTGTCATTTCTGGTGATAGGTTTATGGGAACTAATTCATCAGAAATGTATATCCACTAAAAAGTGAATCCTGAGATCAAGAATTAATTGGTTTCACATAATAATCCCACCTTGTCATGTTTATGAAAGGTAATGGAGTGAACCTGGAAATTTACTGCAAAATTACATGAAACTTATACTAGCGCATTTACTAATACTTGGTCGTCTATGTCGGTATTTTGGGTATTATGCATTGGTTAGTGTTTTTTCATATGTTTAGATTGTGTTAGTGATGTTATGTCCTTTCTTATATTCCAGTTCTTTGGTTTTCTCTTGGAATTTGTAGACCACTGCCACCACGAATTCCTCGTGTCGTTATCTCGAAGGATGGTGAAGAACATACTCTAGAGAGGGGGGACCTAAGCATCTAGTATTGGTACCAAGATTGAAACTTGAGGTACCACCTGCTATAATTTATTCGAGAACAAATTCTCATGTCTTTGATTGTTTCCTGCATCTAATGCAGTCTATGAAATGTTCTCCATGGGTTGCACCTATGATGGCGGATTTCACCCATGAGTTCCAGCAGCAACATCCTCCAACTTTCTTAGGGTATGAAGTTTCTCAGGCTAATAATTATTGGCTAGAGGTATTTCTATATATATTTGAGAATATGGAAATTATTCTAGAGATGAGAGTGAATTTTTCTATATACATGCTTAGGGATTCATCCAAGCATTGGTGGGATGTGGTTACCCATGCGAGTCGTTATCCGGGAATGTTATGGGTTGACATCTAGACTGCCTTCTAGGATTTTTTCTTTCCTTAGGCATTGGTATTTGATAGGTCCAGAGAGTTCATGCATCTCAAGTAGGGTTCTATGTTAGTTATGGAATATTCAAAACATTTCATTAATTTACGATGCTTTTCTCTGCTTCTAGCCGGTGACGAGCGTTTGTGTGATAGACATTTTGAAGATGGTCTCCAATAAGCCATCCATACATAAGTGAATATATTTCTCTTTCATACCGTTTATGAAATAGTTGATCTGGTGCATAGCACTGAATGTAGCTAGAGGGACAACACACGTACCAGGTTTAATGTTCAGTCCCATGCCAGGCTAGTAGTTCTTCTTATGATAGGAAATGTTACAACGAGGTTTTTCTTCAGGGAAGAGGCAGCCAAAGTAATCAATTTGATAGCTCGGTGGTGTGTCATAAGTTTGGAATACCAAGGCATAAGAATACCCACTATGAAAGAGACCCTATAGAGTTTTGAGGGATTGTCCATATGGGTCAACATCAGTGATTTTCCATGACCCATTCACCATCATTTATTGGGAAAGGATCAGTATATGCTCCTCTTATAGGAGAATGTTATTTTGCACCATGTCAAGTGGGAAGTTGGAATAACACTGGTAGGTCTGGTCGAGGAGGAGGTTGTTTCCATCGTAGTTTGACCCCTTATAACCATTAGTTCTAGTAGAGTATTTATGATTATCGTAGTCCATCTATTGCATAGGGTCGTGGATCAAGTCAGTTGCATGATTTACAAACGATACTCGAAGATCATATTGCGGGACCATCTACAGAATGAGGTACTATTCTAGTAGCCTCCATTATTGTATCTACTTTGTTTGATAGTGGTGCTTAAAAATCTTTTAATTATGTATTTTTTGTTGAATATAGTAGACTAGAGATATAGAATCACTATCGTGTAATGACCCTCGATATACCATTGAGAATAAAGAAAGAGGGCATATGACAATTCATGGATTTTCCCCATGAGGTTGGAAGTTTCCATTTCTTGTAGAATCTCATTGTTCTCGAGATGACCGGCTTTGATGTAATTCCATGTATGGACTGGTTAGTCCATTATCACACATTTGTAGACTGTTATCTTCATAGGGTCTCTTCTACAACACTAGAAGGTTGTAGTTATCTTTTCAAAGGTGAGTGGTATGTTGAGGCTATGAGAGATGGACCAAAGCATCATGTGCTAGGTGGAGTGTCCATTGAGATTGAAAATCTTTTCATATAGGATCAAGGTTTTTTTCAAACTAATTTCCCTCAAGTAGTTGATTGTTTCTGAGATGTCATTCCTCGTGACTTTTTTTCTTACCTCTTAAGATAGAGGTAGAGTTTAAAATTTATATTATTCCAGAATCTGCCCTATTGTTCATTCCTCATTATATAATGACACCTATCATGTTTCAGGTGCTCAAGATGAAGATAGAGGATCGTGATGGGAAAGAAATTATACGACCCCGTACATCCTTTTGGGGTTCACCCATGCTTTTTTCTTAGATGTTGGATGGAACTCGTTGTCTATAAATGGGTAACATAATGTTGACCAATATTATAGTTATGAATCAGTATCCACTTCCCCAAATAGTTGATCTCTTTGACCAGCTCTGAGTAGCAAATGTGTTCTCTTAGATTGACCTCAGATCAGGTTATCATTAGGTGTGAGTCAGATCCTCAGAGATACCTTGTATAGCTTTCTACAATAAGGACGATTTGTATGAGTATCTTGTTATGTCGTTTGGTCATACGACTACTCCTACTGATTTCATGGATTTTATGAATATGGTTTTACACCACTATTTGGACTTTTTTATGGTCATTGTGGATGACATCTTGGTGCATTCTTGCACTCATAATGACCATCCCAAACATCTTGATATCATTTTGAGTACACTGAGAGATCATCATCGTTATTCTAAACTTGCTAAATGTCACTTCTGGATCAACATATTCCACTTATTGGGTCATATTATCTCAAAATCTGGAGTATCTATTGACCCTAAATTGGCTGGTGTTGTAGTTACCTGGGAGAATCCCAAGAAAGGGTTTTATATAAAAATATTCTTTCGAGTCACAAGATATTACAGTCCATTCATACAAGAATTTTCTCATCTTGATTCACCTATTATTGTTCTTACAATGAAGGGTGTCAAGTTCACAAGGTCAAGAGCGTGTATGAAATCCTTTCAAGAACCAAAAGGGAGGCTTGTATCAGCACCTATTTTGATTCTTCCAAAACCTGGAATAGGTTCTGTCACCTTCTACGATGCATAAGGAATTGGACTAGGAGTAGTGTTGATGCTGGAAAAAATTCATTGAATATGGATCTTTGTAGTAGTGTCCTCATGATAGAAATTACCTGACCCATGACCCTGGGATACCATGGGTTGTCTATGCCTTATGTATCTTGAGACACTATTAGTTGGGTGAGTGTATTTTGGTGTATTCAGACAACAAAATCCCCAATTATATCTTTTCCCGGCATGACTTGAACATCAGACAATGGATATGGGTCGAATGTCTACAATCTTTTGATTCTAAACATTCCTATATGCCTAGAAAGGGAAATGTGGCCACATATGTGTTGAGTCAGAAAACTAAAACGCAAGCCGTATAGGAAGCTAGTGTTGAATGGAAGTTAATGGGACCATTTTCTAAACAACATCTGACGTTTCATGATAGTAACAAGAAGTCTTACCTCTCAGTCTTAATAGTTACCTCTTCCTTCCTTAAGAAGTTGAAGTGTAGGTAGTTTTTAAATCTTGAAGGGTTGGTTCTCCGTGAAATTATATTAAGAGATAACCCACCTCTAGATTAGTTTGTGGATAGAGACAATGGTCTGCATCTACGTGGATGTATCTGGGTTATTAAAGACATGTTAGGGGAGTTGATGAATGAATCACATGCCTATTAGTGGGTAGTTCATCCAGGAATCTCAAAGATGTATTAATATATGGGACACTAGTGTTGGTGGCCAAGAATTAAATGTCATATTACAAGCTTCAATACTAGGTGTTCCACCATTCACCTGGTGAAGGCGGAGCACCAGCGACTTGCAAGCTTGTTACAGCCACTTCCAGTCCCGTAATGGAAATGGGAATATGTTGTTATGGATTTCTTTTTTAGTTTACCAAGGTCGTCGAGTGGTAGTGAGGTGATCTAGGTAGTCATTGATCGAATAAAAAAATCATCCCACTTAATTCCTTGTTTGGAGAATTTATTAGTTGATGAACTCTAAAGACTTTATGTCTATGAGATTATATGACTACATGGTGTTCTAGGTACTTTTTTTTCAAATTGGGATGCTCATTTCACTTCACAGATCTATAAAGTCTTACAGAAAGCATTAAGTACCAATGTGCTTCTAAGCGAAACTTTTCACCCTCATACTGATTGAAAATCATAACAAAAAATAAAGGTTCTAGAGCATATGATCCAAGCATCTGTCATTGATTTCGATAGTTCTTGGAAGAAGCATATTCCCCCCTTCGAGTTCTTTAAAATAGTAGTTTTCAGGAGATGATTCAGATGGCTCCTTTTTAGGCCTTTTATGGTAGACCATGCTCTTCACCCTTGTTCTAGGTAGATACAAGTGAGGCAGAACTACTAAGTCCTTGTCTTGTTCACGATACTTCAGAACAGGTTCATCTGATCATAAAGCATATGACTACTACTCCCTCTAGATAGAAATCTTATTCTGATCATCATCAAAACCCTCTTAAGATTGAGGTTGGGGATCATGTTTTCCTTCAATTTATTCCCAGGATAGGTATTAAACAGTTAAGGATGATTTTAATGTTGTTGCCTCATTACGTTGAGTCATTTGAAATTCTAGAGTGTGTCAGGTCGGTAACATATCAATTTCTAATACCATAGAGATTCCATGACATGCTCTGCGTCTTTCATGTCTCACAGATTCGACAGTATCATGATGAACCATCTCATAACATAGTTCCAAATGATGTTGAGATAGATGTTAATGCTACCTTTGAAGAGTATCCAGTGAAAATTATTAACCAAAGATTGATGGCTCTATGAGGAAAGTATATCACTATCGTATGGGTGCAATGGAAGCACGATCAAGTACATGAGAACCATAGAAGATTGAAGATGATGTACATGCTCAATGGACATAGTATTTCCCAGAATGTGTTTCCATACACAAAGAAGTATAACTCGGGGGGAGGGGGAGGAGTTCATTTAAGGTGGGAAGACTATATGAACCCATCTTTTATTCAGGTATGGATCCCTTAATTTTTAGAAACAATATTTAATGTGGATATAATAAAGATTCATAATGAGTTAGTGAAGGTTTTGAGGCTTTCCAAGGCTTGTTCGGATCCCAAAACCCATCTTTTTGGAAAAAACATGCTTCGTGCAGTGTTTATAGCAAACAGTTCAAAAATGACGCATGGTTTGGAAAACTGTATAGATTATGGTTTTTAGATAGAGACACCTTGCTCAGTTGGTGCACGATTATGCCACCAAACTATGTGAATGCCCCTTTTTGGAGTTTCTTGTGGGTGTATTGGTCACAGTTTAACAAACCATGTGGTGCAAACTATTTGTGATCAGTCGTCCCATACAGTTTTGGCATTGTTTGAAAAACTATACGCTGGATAAATTTTTCAATAAATTTACAATTTTTTCCTTAATGATCTACTAAGACACCCCTTCCCCCTAACCTGATTTTATGTGGGATTGTCCTATTTCTCTCTCAAAATTTTCCTTTTTGATGATATGAACATGGAATCAAGAGATATCCTTCATTTGGAATCTGATCTAGATTCTATTAATCACATTGGATGCCCAATGATATGTACTCGAGTCCTATGTATTCGTTCTCCTTCCCTATTTCTCTCGACCAATATATCACCATGTGGAATTTTTCATGATTTTTTAGATCTACTCTAATTCAGGGAAAATCAAGGGTCGATACCGGAGGAGTTGGATCGTACAACCCTAAGGTGGGTGGTCTATAACTCACCCATAATGTAAGATATTTTGGGAATGTTCAGGTGGGGCCAACTGGTTTTTTTGGAATCCATTTCAGAAATTTATATTCAATGATTACAGAAGATAGAATCATATGGTTATACTCTTTCAAAATATATGACTATTATTTAGTTGTTACACCCACAACTCAATCCACCTCATGTCGATTCTTATTCCATAAATCGTGTTTTAGCGTTTTGGACACGTTTGAGAAACTGTTCGAGTGTTCCCTTGAATGAACTTACTAGAGGTGAGCTTTTTGAAAATAAATTAATTGTAATTGATGATAATTATATAATGGAATGTACCATGTTTGCTCACCATTTGGACCACCTAAGGTATGTGCTTTAAAATTTATTATTAAATGTGAAATGTGGAATGGAATGTATACTAATTATATATCATGGCCTAATCAAATGATTATAAATTAATTTTTCTTGTTTGTAACACCCCTTTCCATGTTAATTGAAGGTAGTAGAGTGAACATCACTAATTGAAATTCCTTAATAGTTAATTAAAACATGATTAAATGGTTGCAATGATAATTGGACTATCCATACTAATGGAATACAAGACTTGTACCAAGAAAAAAATGGTTTCAAATCATAATGACATATACACACTAATTGAAGGTAAGACTTGAACCAAATGAATTATTATATGATTACAAAACCAGATAATAATGGAATAAATTGAGACCACCATGGATTCTGATAGGATAATGAATTAGGTATTAATAAATCTATAACTATTCAAGGATTCATTTTTCTTAGGTTGATACCCACCTAGACTTCGGTTCTTTTATAATCCACAGATACTCGGTATATTAATGTAGGGTCCTTATCATTATTAAGTGATACTTCATATACACTACTTGGATCCATCATTGACTAATAGGTTACAGGGTGAAAGCCCATTGGGCCCTATCTTTGCTTAGCCTCGTTTTACCTTTATTGATCACATTGGACTCGATATATGACTTATTGTGGAATGCCTTGGATTACGATCATTGGATTACACTATTACCCCTTAGATAGACTCAAATACTACTGAGTTAGCATTCTGTAAAATTTATATTACCATGGTAATTACATTGGAACTCACCCAATAGATATAATATTTATTTTTCATTAATATGTCTTTAGACCTTCACCACTTATACATTCACGAGGTGATTTTAGTGCTGGATATGCCTCACATGACCTATTAATATTAAATGGTTATTATTAAATTAATTAATTGGTAACATGTTCAGACACTAGCTGATGGCTGAATAAAGTAAATGAGTATTTAGTCATATTTTATTGATTTATTTACTTTATATATGAATTTCTTCTAACTGCTATATTCTATTACATGGGCCGGATGTTATAGACAACAATGGTGCTGGCCCATTGAGATTTATCTCACACCCTTTCTAGGCTTAGTTTGGTACCCGATGTAGATTTCACGGTTTCAAGTATTGAGAAAGGGAATCATACACCTTCCAACATTTGATTACATGATGATTGGATGGAGCCTGATATAAGATGACTATGTGGGATCTTGGGATGCATGGAGTAGACATTTCTTTCTTTTACATTGGGGAACATGTTATTCATACGGTCTTATATCAATGTTTTTAAATTTTCTATTGACATGACATTATATCATTATCATTCCAGTTGATATAATTATTATTATTCTCATTTATCGATTGCATCAGTTTGATTCTACCATTTAATTATATTTCTTCCTCTATTTACAATTCCTTTATATTTCTTCTGTTGTGGTACACTCTACAAATGAGGTAATATTCTTCCCACACACACACCTTAGGCCCTCACATCTAGTAAGCAGACTCCGACATTCAAAATGATACGCTTGAGGCCATATGGCCCACCGGGCTTGGGGAACCCATTGAGTGGAATTCGAGTCTGGGATGTCCTCGTTTTCATTGAAAACAGATCTGATTCAACCCAATTCTAGAATGAAAAATTTTTAGGCTAGTCTGGTATGAGGATAATCTATCACCTTCCACCGTAAAAAAGGAGGGAAATGAAAAAGTAAGAAAAATCCATTGTGATTAATCAAGCTCGGTTATCAATTTGATGACCTTGTTACAGAATCAGAGTTTTGGTGGTTTGATAGAACTCACCCTTCATCATATTACTACAATGTCCCTTGTTCATTAATACATGAAGATACTGTCATTGTATCATTAATGTATCAAATACTACATGAATGAAAATCTTGAGATGTTTCCCATCAATAAGACCTTGTTCGAATAATAAAATTCATATTATATAGATATATTATTCCCTCAATGGAAAAGGAAACAACCCCTTGGTTATGGAGTTTCATGGATCACAACCTCAAACGGTCTAGAAATGATCCCAACCAACACCTTCAAACATATCGGTGAAGATTTTTTTGATCCCATCAGTCATTTAGAGTATATGATCCAAAATACAGAGGTATATTAAAAAATAATTATGGTTGTAGTGATGAACAATGATTCCAGTGGTTTTAGTATGTTTGTGGACTCTAAAACAGTGATAGACACTCAAAGGAAAATAACCTTATTACATCCTCATAGATCCATGAAATCCTTACCGCATCATGTAATGAAGAAAAGTTTGTATTTTCACCCATGGTGGAAAATGAAACTTTATCTCCATCCCTCATTCCATCCTCCCCTTATTTTTTAGGAAATACCACATTCTCAACTCCGTCAGAGGAAGCTAGTTCATCTGCAAGATTCCAAGATATCGGAACCTCCCCCAACCCTATTGAAAATATCTCAAAACTAGTTCCCCTTATGGTACAATATTGAATTAAGAAAAATATGGATAATATGAAGAAGATGAAGACAAATTTTTGGATGACCTTAGGGATGCCCCTCTGGAATTTGAGGAGGGAGTCTCTAACACCACTAATCTGCTTAGAGAAATAAATTGGTGAAGAAATGAAGATTCATGGATCATATCGATTAGAACATCCAATTCATCCAAAATAAAATAGTTATATACCTACCCTGTAAAGAAACATTAAGATTTATTCACCTATAATTATAAAAAACATGTTGGGCCTCACTCACAAGGTGGACACTTACCACATGGGACTACATGAGGACCACCAGGGATATAAACAATTAGTCTGAAAGACCCCCCCCCCTCCCTGCCAACATATGCTACCAGAATTTAGCCTAATGATGATAAGACCATCAGTTCCAAGATCATTCAGGAGGCCCAATATCATAAATGGTTTTCTAGTACCACCCCCTTCATGTATAAAAATTGGATAATTAGTGTCTTCATTGATTTCATGGATCTCAACCGACACTGCTCGATGGATGATTTCCTAGTGTAGATTACTACACTACTGATTAATGGAACATTATGATATCATGATCTACCATTCGTGGATGGCTATTTGGGATATAATAAAGTCCAATTGCCATTGAAAATTCATAATCTGTTTCCTTCAGGGCTCTTGGGAGAATTATTTTATCGGGTAATTCCCTTAACCATGAAAAATGATCATGCCCCATACGAATTTTCTAAGCATCACATCTTCTACCCATCATGGGAAAGAATTCTGAATGATATATTCCTAATTTTGTGTTTAAATCCCAACAAAAATATAACCACCAAGAGGATCTTTACACCATCATAAAAAACTATGATAGTACGAACTAAAAATGAACCCCATAAAATATGATTTCATTATTTCATTATGGAAATTTGTGGGATTTTCCATACACAACCTAGGCATCAAAGTTGAACAGAGATTAAAATTATATCCTTGTTAGGTAACCTCCTTAAAACCATACAATGTTGAGAGGACAACAATAAAACATGATCTATATTCGGATCATAATATTCAAATGTGCATGAAAATATATTCCCATCACCTTGGTGATGAAAAAAGGATAAATATAAGTGGATAGATGATTATTAGGATCATTCAACAATTTTGAGAAATATATCCTTATCATGCTTTTTCTAATGTATCCTTTATAATTAACAATAATTATTAGTATATGAAAACTGTAGATTGATCATTATGAGCCTTCCTCACACAAAAGAATGATGCCGTTAGTGGAAATATTCTTTACAATCTTAATCAAACAATGATTGATCCTTATAATCTATATTTTGAAATCAAGAAGAGCTATCTATATCTAATAATTCTTTTCCAAAAGTTGAGGGACTACATACAGTAGCACGATATCCATTTGGTATCTCTTCTCAACCTAGTAAAAAAACTTATTAGCCATCTGATGCTGACTGAATGACCCTCGTGGTTGGTGGTAAAATTTTAGTAGATTTTTAATTTAATTTGTTTTTTAGAATATGGCCCAATTCCAAGTATTAGTATAATTTTGGCTAAATAACCCTGTAGTGAAATTGAGTTTGTTAGACACTGATCTACCTGATGAAATAGTTTTCCCTATTAAAGAGGGATCTTAGATATGAGATGTGTATTTAAAAATTCAATCTAGATGGTCGATATGGAATATGATGGAATTTCCTAGGCTCAACAATGTATGGATGGGATTCAAGATCATAACTCCAGAAACAGTAGTCTTACTCTACTCCTTTGAGCTATTAGAAGGGTGAACAGACAATGATCTAAAATATTTATCCTTTATTGTAGGGGTAGGTCTAGAACATCATGTATAATTCAATAACATAAAGATAAAATGAAATTTAAATTTCGTAATCAAGTAGATCAATATGGATTATTCCATAAAAAAGTAATAGTTAATCATTTTTTACACTATATTCGTGGCCTAATGATAGAATTTTGTTAGATATGACACTGACTCACATCCCACAGTAATAGAATTCCATGGTAGATACATTGAAAAATTCATCCAAAAAAACTAGCTAATATAGAATAGGGTGAATCATTCATTAGTATTTTGAATCCCCATATGGTCACACATTTTTTACAAGATAACATAGAATAGATAGTAGAGATTTTCCCCATCCTTGAAATGTATGACCCTACCACTAGTAAGATGACACCCATTATGGACTACATTTAAAAGGGTGAGCTCCCACATAAAAGAACCAGGATAGAGAAAATATAAATATTGTCATTTGAAATTAATATATAGGTTGTAATGAATCATTAAATGTTACCCTATATGTGGATCCTTGATGGGGTCCTTCTTAGGTGAATTGATATTGAATATTCAACTAGTATTGGGAAGTTAATACATGATTTAGTGGGGGACACAAGTTAGGATCCATGTATTATCATAAATTTAAAAGGATTTGGGACTACTAGATTATATAACTCATGAATGAACTGAGGTCCAAAAAAAGTGTCAATCCTATCATGTTCTAGCCAACATCATTCATCAACCCACAGAAATTCCTCACACATCCAAATACACCTCACCATTTTCTATATGGTAATGGATGTTGTTTGAGTGTAACCTCCTACATCCATCCAGAAAATTCAAGTACATCATCACTATACAGAATTATTATACTCATGGGATGGATTTTATCCCCTCAAAGAGCTAGGGTCAATGAACATTTTCATCTTTGAGATAGCCAAAATAATCCACAAACTTTGGTCCCTCTTACAATAATAATGGACAATTAAACATTTTTTGTTCTAAAAAATTGGAAAAAATATATCTCGAGTATAACATCATGTCCAACCATTCATCCTATTACCACACATCAGCTAATAGAATGATATAGGCCTTCAATAAGACTTTATCAAATAAAGACAAGAAGTTGTTTGATATTGAAAATAATTATTGGATAAGAATGATTGTGCATGCCTTATCATCTTACCATACTATGACCCACACTGCTAAATATGAAACCAATGAATAATTATTATATAGTACATAGGTGGCCATTACAATCATTTTTATATTATCCTCACTCCACATCTATTTATGTGATCAGGTATCCATGTGTGAGAACTCCAAAAAATGACTGGGTGAATTTGAGAGAGGAGATGAGAAGATATTTGTACACCTAAATCATTTTGATGTATAGCATAACTAGATCGCATGAGCCTTTAACAGCAATGTCCACCTCTCATCATTCCATGAGGTAGATATGGATTTTCTTCTCATTATTCGGATAGTAATAAGAATGAAACCACCAATATTGGATCTAATTTGGGAGGAACCCAATCCATACACAAAGTCTACTCTAACAGATCATATTCATTGATGTTGGTGGATGGGTACCTTAACACGATCCTCGACCAATAAACAGTGTCTAAAGAATTATTTCAAAAAGTCAAAAGACACAAGAATCTAGATAATGTTAATTATATTTCATGGTACCTCATGAACAACATGTATCCAGATTTCTGTCATCACAGGATAGGTAGTGAAACCTAGTGCCTTTTCATTATCCACAACCTCAACTGTTCCATCATTCTGAGGATGATTTTCATACGATCCTTTTTCTTGATGTAATCTTCTCATGTTGGGATTATGATTATCATAGGTGAAAAAAATCATCCATAACCCAAAAACAATACATAATCGACCTGATTTCATGACGTTAAACTACAAGGTACATCATCCATGTTGTAAGAATATAAACCCCATTTTATCAATGTACTCTATATAGGATATTGATCTTCATTATAACATAATTTTATCACCCAAGAGGATGTCACCCACATAATTAGTCAACTAGAATTCCATAATCAAGAACTACATGGGTATTGATTATCTTCCACATAGGATACCTATAGAAAACATTATACTACATCTAGATCCACCCACCCCAAAAGTAAATAGAAATTCCCATCTCTGTGTAAGGGATAGACCCATGTAGAGATATTTTCTCAAGAGTTACTTATGTCTTGATTATCATTCAATTCCATACAAAGGGACACCTAGACCCCACATCCTAGATTGATCCATGAAGCACAAGAAATTGTCCCACAAATTCCTAAAAATTAAATTTATGTAGGGGACTCTAATGTGGGTATTATTTACTGTTCTATCACAAGTAAAGAACCATATCTATATGTATGAGTCCAATCTGTATAAGGAAGTTAATTTTTAACTATGTGTGTCTTGATTCCTTCCCACACATGACACATACTAATTTTTATATCACTAATTACACATTCATCAAAGATTAAAAAAAACATTGGTAAAATTCCCAAATTGAGTATAGATTAGACATACATGGGGAGTATCTATACAAAACAACATGTGGATTCATTTTTACTCACAAAGGATACATAGTGATTCATGGATCTCCAGTCATGTTATTAGCTAAAAAATCAAATATTCAATGGGAAAAGCACCCTATGTGTATAGATCAAACATGTATAGTGAATTACCATTCAAAAATATGTATGGATTGATTCTGATCAATACATGATACGTAGTGACACATGTATCTCTATTAATGATTCTACTTGTAATAAATGATTGAAATTCTTTAATCCCTATATATAGGTCAGATATGCATAGTGAGACTTCTCAGAATAATGTGTTGGTTGATTTATAGTATCACAGGATACATAGTGACACTCATTCCCCCCATCCTATGCCTGGTTACAACAATCGAATAATCAATGGAAGAAATAACCCTTATGCATACAGATCAGATATACGAGGATAGTTCCCATTAAAAAATACATGTGGAATTATTCTTATCCTCAAAAATTACAAACTGAAGACCAGATATTTAATCATAAGTCTCTCTATAGTGAATGGTAAAATTACCCCTTATATATGAGTCAGTTATTTTAAAGAAATATTATCAGAACTACATGTGGAATGACTCTTTTAATCATGGTATACATAAAAACACTAATTTTTTATTATGGATCTTGTTGCAACATTCCTTCTATTTCACAATGATACAAAATCCTCCTTATGAAATTCCATTAAACTATATAGGGTACTATAACAATCTGTCACTTGATTATCACTATAATGAAATATATAGTGACTCTCATATTTTATACCCTAGTCTAGCCACCAAAAATTGAAAATACCTATATCTTCAATTCTATCACCTCAGTGTGGCAGATTAAACCTCTTTCCACCCCATGTTTCTCACACAATACATAGTTCATATAGGAATATGATTTTCATGGGGGAGTTTCCACACGATCAAGGAATATCTATCCACATTTGGGTTTCCATGGTTCTGGTTGAAATACAATATAAGGAAATCTAGAGGTTCATACAACAAGAAATTAAACTATGAATTCATTGTTAGTTTGAGATATATGTATGGATTAATTCCCTCAATTGCTGGATACATAGTTACTCCTGGGTATTTAATCATGGATCCAACCATAATAGTTTATGTTCACATTGAGGAACTTTTATACTTAATGCATGACATAAAAATACATGAAATATTTAATTAACATATTAAATTTATATGTGAGATACATAAAGAACTACATGTGGCATGATTCATTATTTTGTGAGATACATAGAAACACTAATCCCTTATGTCCTAGTCTCATCCACAGGTAAAATAATTTCCCTATATCTTGTATAAAAACAAAGATATATGTCGGAGGCCCCATTTTTGTGTTCCTAAATTAAGAATCGGTACATGAAGTTGAAATATCCTCATACATATGAGTATGATCTATGTAAGGAGTTTCACACTCCATAGACAATCATCAGGCAATTGTTATTTACATAATTAAACATATTTCTTCGATTCGTCATTCTCTATGCCCTGGGAAATTTCAGATCGTTACAATCTTCAAATGACCATCAGAGATGGAGGGGGTCAGTATCCCAAGGACACTTTCATTTCGTGGTGCACAATATGCCTAAATTATAACATATTATATTTCCCATAAAAAGATCTATCAACCAAATTATACTTCAATATTAGAAGAGGCCTCTTCTATCCTTGTTAAAAGGCATCATTCTTAAACATTACATAATCTTGAATTATGTTAATAATAAACATTGTGTATCTTTTCAGGTTTAAATATTTTTTGAATTAGTTCATAAGTTATAAAAACATTTTGAATATTACTTGTAGACACTTCTATTCAGTATCCATTTTTTCATAAAATAAAAACTTTTAAAACAAAAGTAACATGTTTAGTTATATGTTATAAGCATCATGACTTTTCATTGATCCCATCCATGACCGAATTCCACCCTATGTGTTGTTAAAAACATTTAAAAAACATGGGATGAGAATAAAAATCTTATTAAGGGATAATCAAAAAATGAAAGTTGTTATATTTCAAAAGAAAATGTAAAACATGAATACTTAATCATAATGTAATAATTCTCATGTTCATGAAGTAGCATAACACTTCACTGAATATAAGTTCACTGATTTCCTCATTTTTGACCAGCATATTACTATAAAGCCCGTATAAAAATACTTATTGCCTATAAAGGTAACTTGGGACATAAAAATACTTAAATAGAATAATATTACATTCGGCTTCCACACATATCACTAAATAGAATAGCCATACGACTGAATTCCATACATAATGCATTGGAGGTTATAATGTTACCACCTATCCTTGGATTATCAAAGAACCACCAGTCATTTTGGTAATCACGTAACCACCTATCAAATGTCCAATTACCATTACATAACCTTATCACATAAAATTTGGAAAATATCAAAATTTCAGTAATAAAATTTAATATGCAATCAAAATATATCATTTCATGATATTGAAATGATCAATCCATTTCAAAAACAATTTTCATTACGAAAATACCAAAAAATGAAATAATTGATTTCATATCTTTTTTAAATCGATAAGTCTTATCCAAGAAATCAAATAATGATTACAGCGGCGAAGAGTTCATTATCACCACAAACGTTAAAAAATTAAATTTGTAATTTATTCAAATATTTCATAGATAAAAAATTCCATTTGAATGAAAGTAAAAGTCAAAGGGATTTATTGTAAAATTTGTAAAAGAATGATGTGTATGTTATCAAAATATTCCCCAATGAAGGGAGATTGATACAAAGTTCCTCACCTCATTTCTAACTTTACTCATTCGTTATTTAGTTTCCGAAATAATAAATTTAAGTTAATTTATACTTTATTCAGAACCATTTTCAATTTTATTTCTTCTTTTATATCACTTATTATTTATCTATAACAATTAATTAATTATTTTAGTTCATATCTGACATTTTGTCAATGTTTGGAACTTTAGTAAAAAATAAACTTGTTATAATTATAAGTTGTCCATGATATAAAAATTCCATAATATTAAGAATGATATTCATGATTAAATATCATATATATCATGTATAAATTTATAGATAATATTCCATGGAATATGGATATAAGAAATGAAATACATTGTTCATGGAGACGGTAAGTCGTACGTACGCATGAACACTAATTTCATTTATTTTTCATATTTAAAGGAATGAAAACAAAATGATACATAAGTATTTTAAATTCTAGTATAATATCTATGTTATATATGTTACATATGTTCTTAAATTCCATTATTTATATGTTCCATGTTTAGAATCAACGAGTCGTATCACAATGAGGGGGTGGTAGTCCGCACTTTCTCAAATGAAATTATCGTATTTATACAAAAATGAAATGAATAAGGGTATGGTATCAATGCGAATTAAAGAAAAATAGACAAAAATTAAATATTATAAATATCATATATAATTACTGTACTATCATAATGGCCACCCTGAGAGGTGGTATGAGAAAATAGAATAATCATCGTTTCATGAGGCAGTAGTTGGATGTACCAATAAATAGTATGTTCGTATCCATTAGATGGAGGTGTGTGTAAGTGTAGTTAGAACCTTTATCATTAAAAAACCTAGTATATTGATGATACTTGTGTAGTTATATAAAAAATGAATAATAAGAGAATAAGGAGTGGAGAGGGAAAAATAATGGAAAGAAACGTGAGATAAGACGTTGCCTCAAATCTGGTAACTTCTTTTGATTTGAGCCAAAGGGCTCTCTTGAATTTCCTTATTCATCGAGGAACACTTATAAGAGTAATATTGGGATATTGGGAGCTTATTTGAGAATACTTGGAATGATTCAAGGGGGTTAATAGGTATGAGTAATGGGTTAGAGGTGATGTCCTTTTATAAGGGGGAGGAGGGGCATTTAATGAATATCATGAATAATTGTGTAATTATAAATTAAATATAGATTATAAATGGGTAAAAATTCAGGTAGTCAGAAAATAAAATGATCATAAGTCTAAATAAAATCATCCAATAAAATTTATATTGGTTTTGAATTTTTTTAATCATTATCATTTTTATTTACCCTTTTTTTACTCTTTCACTTTTATCAAACATTTAACACTTTGAGAATCCATGTAGTAACCAAAACATGTAAAACATCCAATTAAATAGTCAATAATAAACCATTAGACATATTATGACCATTTGGACAAATATTAGATTTTTCAGAAATTTATAATATTTAATAAAATATTTTATATTTTAAAATATGAATTCTGACAATTTTGACACTATTCATATAATGACTTTTTTTAAATCATAAAAAAATTATTGATTTAAAAAACATCATTAATACAAAAATAACATGTATCTATCATCCATAAAATTCATGAATGCCATATGAATAACCAAATTACATTTATTTAAATATTTATAATATCATATATCGGAATCCTTTATTAATGAAAAAACATTACGTCTTCATTGTGTCATAATTATATTTATATATCTAATATCTAAAAATTATATATAAAATTACATGATATAGTAAATATTATTATATTTATAATTAATATTAATTTTAAAAATTATAACATATATAACCCTATATAAAAATGTTTTACAAAAAGATATATGTTTATGTTACATTTTTCTTAACTTTTAAATAATTTTTATATAATGTCATTTTCACTAAAATTGGATCCATGGGGTCCCAAAATAAACCCAGAGATGCCCATGGTCGGCCAAATATCTTCCAATATGGTTATAAAAAGTGTTATGGTAATTAAATATTGTTATAATATAATTTTTTTACCTTCATTTACTAGATTTACCCTTTAACCATTGTAAGTAACATTTTTACGAATGTTATTATTCATAATGTCGAAAAATAAAAATTACATATTTAAAAAATTTGTACCTATTAATTAAAAATATAGAATCAATTTTTTTAAATTGAAGAAACATAAGTTTCATAAATTAATTTAAAATTAATTCCCAATGTGACGACCAAAAAGAATTCTTTTAAGATGTAAAAACAACAAAAGATTAAAATTTGTTTATATCTAATTTCAATGTGAAATTAAATTCAATGACAACACTTGGATTAAATGAAAAAAAACATAATATAATTATAATTTAAAAATAATTAAAAGGATAGAATAATAACATAAATAAAATACATCAAAATGCATTTTTAAATTAAAATACAGTATTTTTCACTATTCATCAAAAAATGACCTCTATCCGGAAAATTGAAAACATTTACCCAAATTAAATTATTATGTCACTAATATAAATAATTTGTTTATTTTGTCAAATTTTACATATAATAGGGAAAAATATATATTTAAAAATGGTTTTTTATCAAAAGGAAGTAAATCGACCTTTTATAGAATATTAGAGTATTTCATGATTGATAACAGATTCATTCTTATTTTAAGCCTATAAAATTTATTGGATAAAAGTAAAAACATTTAAAAAAATGTGTAATCATATTCTAGTATGTTATGTTCATTCCCACCAATACAATGGAAAGGTGTTATCTACCATTTAAAATAATAATATTATAATATTATTTTTCAGTATAACTCAAAGTTGTGTGCAACATAATATTTGAAACAAACACGTAGGGTCGTGTTGAGTATGCTATAAAAAATTGACTTCTATTTAAGCTAAAATTAATATTTATTTCACAAATATTAATAAATATGAAAATGTAATATTACTTATTAACCTTGGATGATACATCCTTCCCCCTTTTGGGAATTTCGTACTCGCAATTTTAAAATTAGGCTCTGATACATCATCAAAAGTCTCACATTTTAAAAATATTAAATAAAAGTATGAATTTAAAAGAAAGGAAGGGAAGCACAAAGGTCACCAGATATAACCAATATTGGGATTCCATTATAGGAATACAAGGATATATAAGACAAACTATCCATCAAGTTCTGATAGAGAGTGATAGAAAACATGATTAAGAGAAAGTTAACTCCCAGAAAATGAAAAACACGTCATACAATAAACAGTCTTTGATTCCTCCAAAGAAAAATTAAATGGATAAAATTTTTCTTATAATGTTTTTTTTTCATTAATTTTATGAATTCTAATACTACATATAATAATAACATAAGGAAATATACATACATTTCAAGTATTGTTTCATCATTTAATAACATTCTACCAAAAAATACACATTTCTACAAACAATGACTACTCAATATGACTTGGTCATACCTAAAGGGATATAATAAAATTCATAAAAATCACATAATCCACAAAATATTAACAATATATTTCATTTGTCTTTAGAAATTAACGAAAACCAAAATGGTTAGAACATGATTAGATGATCCCTAAAAATGATAATCCTTTATAAAAAGAAATACAACTCTTAATCTCAAAAATTAAACAAACCATACCCAAGTTTTAACAAAGGACATTCAATAAACAAATGTCCCTAAAATTCTTAAAAATAATTCAAACAATATTTTAAACCCAAAATTTAGAAGGATTTAATAACAACCCTGCTCTTTATTACACACATAAACATGATTGATTACATAAATTCTTTACATTATACAACATGGAAGATATAGAGGTATAATGTATTTGAGGCTTATGAACATTGCATAATGACTTAAAACATGAAACACAACATCTTAATTGAATGCTTCCATTAAAAGGCCATTTCATTCCTTCATACATTTCAATGTATGGGATAACCTGAGGACATTTATAAGAAAAGAGAGAGATATAAAGCCCAGTAAGGGAGTAAACAAGGAATAACATAGATAATACAAAAAATGTTAGACAATTGGAATATCAATGGATCCCAAAATAAACATGAACATAAAGGTAGGATATATCATGATTATCCTAACATGTAAATGTGGAAACAACTCTTGAAATTGTATTAGCATGATCCAAGGCTCATTGCGCATGGAGGATGAGTAAACCCTCAGTGCAAATTAATTATCATGATTAAACCCTCATTTCACTTGAACTAGCATGAATAAAACCTCATTTTACAAGAAGTATAATGATACTAATCTTTACCCAATGCATTGAAGCATTATCAGGGTACACCATTCAAAAACATTACATTTCATACATAAGCATACCACATAGATCATATAAAATGGATTCATTAAACATCATAATTTATTCCACTATAAAGGAATGTGTAATTAATACATGATACTATTCCATCAATAAGTAAATGGTCATAATATTGAATACCCTTGATAGATAAATGGGAATGGTATTCACTACACAGTGATTTTATCTTGGAAAATGTCGATGCAATTTCGGCAGTATAACGTCGTGACATCAGACTTCATAAAAAAGGTTTATGAGAGTGAAAATGGTGTATCATAATATTTAACAAAAATTTAAATAAATAAGGGCAATATAGATACCTTTCTCAACATAAGTAATGGAATTTGGATTAATAATACAAAATAATTGCTTGAATGTAAATGAGGAGAGAGAAATTACTTAGAAATTTTCTAGAGGGTAATAGGTGTACATGAGAGGAATTAGTGAGAGGGAAAATTGGTTTATAACAATTCAAATATAAATAGGGAAGTATGGGGGAGGTTATAAATCATACTCCAACATTTATAATTGAAAATAAAAGGCTATAACAATATTAAGAAACATGGATAAAATGAGAAAGGAATGAATCCCTTACGCAATTTCCGCATGGTAACAAGTGTTCTTAGGAGGAATTAATGAGTTATTAAGGGGTCTATAATCATTAAAAAATAATAAGGGTAGTATGGGGATCTAAATATTATACCCCATTATTTTTAATTGAAAATAAAAGGGCATAACAACTTAAAAAAATTTAGACAAAATTTGGAAAGAATGGAATCTCTTATAAGGAAGTGTGATTTCAAAGGCATGGGAGGGGCTTGAGAGAGGCTTCCTAAGAGATTGGGTCACCTTGGAAGGATTATTTAAAGAGAATGGAAGAGGTTTCACGTACTCAAAAGGATTTTAGTGAAGATATAGTGGTAGCTTGGAAAAGTTTATATAGGAATGGAGATAGAATTCTTTATTATTTAGGATTGGGTTACTACACATTAAAATAATCCAAACCACAATCCATCCCATTGTTTTTGCCCACTATGTTTTCCAAAGGGTAGTGGGAAAATTATTTTATAAGTCCAATAGACTAACATCTTAAAATAATATGGTGTCTTATGTGGAAGTGAGTCACACTCTTAGGGAAATCAATTTAAAAAGATAAAATGTTTTATAAGTCTTGAATGTTCTACAAAAGCATGGAAAATTAAACAAAACAAAACTTAAATAACATTATTTTAATTCTAAAACATATATTATCCAAAAATAATGATTATATAATTTTATTACATAATTATTTGGTAATTATGATGTCATAAAACAAATTGTATATTTAAACAGTATTTAATTTTTACACAATAATTCTACTGTCTCCGAAAATTTTGAAAAATTCGCCATTGGATATTTATGATATCATAATTCAAAAAATAATATTCATTTTTTCTAAATAATTTTCTAAATATGTGACACTTTACTTTTAAAATAAAAAACTGACATTTATCAAAAATTTATGGGGTTTAACAAAAATATCTTCCAAATCATAATAAAAATCACAATTGTACTCATAATAATTATACGGTAATTTATATTATATAAAAATTAATTTTATAATAATATATAATTAAAATATTATTAAATTAAAAAATCCATTAATTCATCAAAATAGATTTTAAAATTGGATATTAAGTAAAAATAATATTTGTGCTTTAAAATCTATTTACAACATAACAATAATAAAATTAATGTATATTTATTATTATATAAAACAATAAAGCACATAATCATATTTCTATGGTTTTGTTACATAAACCCTTATAACACCTACATAAGACCAAATGGTAAGGTGTGTGGTGGTGATATACACTTGGGGTGGATCTGATAACATCGCTCGGGTGGTAATCTCTATCAACATCAAATTCTCCCATAGGTAGTTCCGCTCGAGCATAACATGTTGAAGCTCGGCTGGGGTTGGTCATGAGTGAATCCCAATGACGCCACCTCCTTTCTGAGCTCCGACAAATGGGATTTTTATGGGGAAATTCTACTGGATAAGGTCATCACTTCAATTTTATGAGTAAATTGGATTTTTAAAGCCAAAAATTTATAATAACCATTTGATCGTGATTCAATGGATATATTTGCAATGTTAACAATTATTAATGGTGTTTTTAAATACAAAAACATAAAACCAAGGAAGTGAATATTTTACATAATTTTTTTAAAATAAGACTATTAATTAGATCAAGAATAATTTTCATTGATAAACATTTTTGACTTTTCAATCTACCCACTTTAAGAAATTTCACCCTCAAAATTTCCTTTTCCCACACAAAAAAAGATGCAGATAACTCTACTTCATCACTTCCTCTAATTCCCAGGTCGCTTCTTCAAACTTGTGGTTTTGCCCCAACATCTTAACAAGGGGCATTATCTTATTTTGTAGAAATCTTTATCTATGATCATAGATAATCACAGGCTGATACTCATAAGAAATATCATCCCATAACTGTACTACCTCTGAAGAGAGTACATGTGAAGGGTTTGGTATGAACTTCCTTAAGAGGGATACATGGAATATGTCATGTACTTTTTCCATGGTAGGTGGAGGTGCTAGTCAATAGGCTACATCCCAGACATGATCAAGAATCATTAAGGGGCCAATGTACCTTGTACATAACATCCATTTCTTTTCAAAACTCATGAGCTTATTCCACGGAGATATGTGTAGAAATACCATGTCTCAAACATTGAACTCAAGGTATCATCAATAGTTATTTGTATAACTCTTCTGTCAACTTTGGGCTACCATGATATGTTGTTGAATGGATTTCACCTTCTCTACTATTTCGTCTAGCTTTTCATGTCCTAGTAGCTTATGTGCACCGACTTCATCCCAACACGCCAGTGTTCTTCACCATTTCTCATAAAGGTCTTCATATGGTGCCATTAAGTGGCTCGAGTGGAAACTGTTATTGTAAGAGAATTCAACATATTGAATAGGTTGGTCCCATACTCTATTTAAGTACTTATAACATGATATTATCATATCTTTTAGTGTTTGAATATTTTTCTTAGATTGACCATCATTTTTTGGATGATAGGTCATACTGAATTTTTGTTCAGTTCTTAGAGCTTGTTGGAGACATTTTTAGAACATCGAGGTGAATCGTGGATCACGATTGGATACAATAAATAGTGTTACTCCATGAATCCATTCCACTAATTTGATGTAAATTCATGTAATATGATCAAATGAGAAGTCTTATCATATCGCGATAATGTGATCTATCTTCGTAAGACAATCCACAATGACACATATAGCATTGTTTCCTCTGGATGTCCTTGGATGTCCAGAGACAAAGTCCGTGGTAATGTTATCCCATTTCCAGAATGTATGGGTAATGGTTGAATCATCCCAATAGAATTATTCCTCATATCCTTCACTTGCTGACATACCAGGCACATTGATGTATACTCAGTGATCTCCCACTTCATGGTTTCTCACAAATGATGCCCTCGTAGGTCTCGGTACATCATCATGTTTCCTAGGTTAATGGGGAAATTTGAACTATGTGCAACATTCAAAAGTCCTTTTTCAACACCATCTTTTATGGAACACATAGTATTGACCCAAATCTCACAATTCCTTCTTCATTGAAATTGAACATTGATGATTTTCCTTTCCAAATAGTTTCCATCTTCTTCTAAATTCCCAATTCATCCTTTTGAGAGTCCTTTTACCTTTCCAAAAAATTTGGTTGAGCAATAATTTTTGAAAGGTTTGGTGATGTTATCTTATTTATGATTCACGTTTTTATATTCATCAAATACAAGAAGATTTCATCCATTTCAATTCCCATCCATGATAGAATTTTTGGATCCTTTCTACATAGAGTATCTGCCACCTTGTTTTCATTCCAAGGGTGGTAGTATATTGAGAATTCATAGTCTTCGGTCTAATCAAACCATCTGCATTGGATCATATTCAACTATTTGAATGTGAATATATACTTAAGTCTTTTGTGATCCGTGTATATTTCACAATTCACCCCAAATAGGTAACGTCACAAAATTTTTAAAGTGAAGATCACTTCCTCTTACTCCAGATTAGGCATGGGACTACTTTGAAGCATATGAAATTTCATTTCCCTTTTTACCTCAAATTTCATCAAATGAAGACTTATAAAATTTTCAATAATAACATTCCTAGAAACTTCATCATGTGATACAACACATATATATTTTTCCCCAAATTTTTTAATATCTTTCTTGATGGGGACTCATCATTCATAGAAAACAATAAATATATACTAATAGGACATGAATTGAAATACATTATGACATAAACTAAATTGATGTATTTGTTACATGTAATTCATTCATCATTATCCATCCTAACTTAAGACTTCTTGTGCTCCCTTTTTCAAGGAGATTGTTGATTCTTATCATGCTTCTCAACACATGTAATAGGGAATAGTCTTAGATAATGCCTGAATTCTCTACAATTATGACATATAACCATGTACGATCCCTTATATGGATCTATTTTTCAATCCATCACATTATCCATTATAGAAATTAGATACATTGTGCCCTTACTTTCCACAATTAAAGAATCTCCTAGTCCCTCTGTGACATTTCCCCTGGTGCCTCTTTACACATTTTTTGAACGAAGGAAATTAGGAATTCTTTCCCTAATCACCTTTATCAAATGGACTATTATGAGATTTCATATTCCTCTACTTTAATATCCTTGGGAATTCCAAAAAGTATCAATTTTTAATCATGATTTGTTATTTCTAGATCGGCATAATCAGGGTATGCCCAACTTGAGCTCCAATTTGATTGGGAATCTCGCTGGGACATTCATCAAGTTTCCCTTCGCATCAGTTGTTATCCATATTCCTCATATTACTAAACATTGGATAGAATAAAAGAAATTTTAGGGGTAGAACATAAAGGGAAATACAAAGAAAAAATAATATGACTTATAAATAACTCTAATATCCTTAATTTATTAATATATAGGATTTAATATATGTAATCCATGATATACTTCCCAACATATATTATTAGGGGAATTTTTCTTATTCCATAAATAGTGGTTTTTACTATGTTTTTGATTTACAAAATCATATATCGTGGGAGTGTCATCACCAAGAGTGAAGAAAGGCCTGTTTTCATGTACTAGGACACCCCGGGTCAAGACTGAAACTCCTTGTTAGAGATTTCACTCTTAGGTACATCTGTGTCAGAGCTGCCTATACCCACTCGTATCCAGCCATGGATGCATTTTCATGATAAAACACGTAATAAATACTCACCAAAAAATAGTTGTGTTTTTATTATACATAGTCTTATCAATTAGGATATCACTAGGTTTTTCAAACCCTAATCCCAAAAATAACTAAACTTATCCTTTGATACCAACTATAACAACCCTTCTATTTATTACACACATAAACATTATTTATTACATAAATTATTCACTTGATACAACATGGAATATCAAGAGGTCTAGTGTATTTTGGGATTAGGAACATTACATAATTACTTAAAACCTAAAACATAACATCTTAATTGAAATATTTTTTTACATGACCACTGCATTCCCCCATACATAGCATTTCATGGGATAACCTTAGGACATGAATAATAAAAGGGTGAGATAAAAATCCTAGTAAGGGAGTAAATAATTCATTACATAATGAATACAATGCATTTTATGTAATAGGATTATTAATAGAGAATAAAAAAATGAACATAAAAGAAAGATATAGCCTGATTATCAAAACATGGAAATGTGGCAACAACACATAACATGGTATTAGCATGAGGCAATGATTATTGCACATGGAGAATTAGTAAACTCTCATTTAACATAAATTATCATCATTAAATATTCATTTCACTTGAATTATAATGAGTAAACTATCATTGCACTTGAAATATCATGATACTAATATTTAACCAATTCATTGGAGCTCTATAGGGGCCCACCCTTCTTAAACATTTCATTTCATGCATAAATGTGCCACATGGATCATATAAAATTCAATCATTAATAATCATAATTTATTCCACATTAAAGGAATGTTGAATTAATAATTGAATCTCTTCCATCAATATGTAAATGTTCATAAAGGTGAATACCCTTGATAGAGATATAGGCATGGTATTCACAAAAAATTATTTTGGCTTGGAAAATGGGAGTGCAATTTTCAATGTATAATAGCGTGACATAAGACTTCATAAAAAAGGTTGATGAGAGAGAAAACGGTGTCTCATAATAAGTACTTAAAATGGACTGTATGGGTGGTCACATATATACATGTCCCAATATAAGTAATGAAATTTGGATTCATAATATAGAATAATTACTTGAATGTAAATGAGGAGAGAGAAATTCCTTAAAAAAATTTGGCATGGTAACAGGTCTACATGGGAGGCATTAATGAGGGATAAAAAGGGTCTCTAATCACTAAAACGAAAAGAGAGTAGTATAGGGTAGGTGGGATATTATACCCCAACATTTATAATTGAAAATAAAAGGGTGTAACAATATTAAGAAACATGGATAAAATTAGAATGGAAGAAATCCCTTACGCAATTTTGGCATGGTAACAGATGTACATGGAAGGAATTAATGATAGATAAAGGGGTATGACATCATTCAGACATAAATAGGGTTGTATGGGGGAGGATGGAAATCATACACCAACATTTTTAATTGAAAATAAATGGGAATAAAAACTTAAAGAAAATTGAACAAAAATGAGAAAGGAATATGTCCCTTACATGGAAGTTTGATCCCAAAGCATTGGAGGGGCTTGAGATAGGATTCTTGGGAGCATGGGGTGCCTTGAGAGGATTATAGAGAGGGTAGGGATAAGGTTGAATGAACTAAAAAGGAATTAAGTTAAGAGTAGTTTGAATAATGGGTGGGTTGATATATGAATGTAGAGGTAATTCTTTATTATTTAGGTTTGTGTCACTACATATTAATCTAATAAAAACCACAAACTAGCCTATGGTTTTTGATCATGGTTTTTTCTAAATAGGAGTTCAAAATATTATTTTATAACTCCAATGTCCGAAAATTTTAAATTAATAGTGTTGATTATGTGGAGGTGTGTCACACTCTAAAGGAAATCTATTAGAAAATTTAAAATGTTTTATAATCCTGGTCCACTAAAGCATTGTATAATAAATAAATAAAATACTAAAATCACATTATTTTAATAGGAAAACATATATTTTCTGAACATTATGTATATAGTATTTTATTATTGCACTATTGGATCATTATGAAGTCATAAAACACATTATATATTTAAACGGTAATTGATTTTAACCCAAAAATTCATCTGTCTTAGAAAATTATGAAAAATTCACTGTTGGATAATTTCGACATCCTGATTCAAAAAAAAATTTAATTTATCTAAATAATTTTCTAAATATGTAAATTTTTACTTATAAAATAAAAACCAACATTTGTCAAAAAATCATAGGTTTTAACGAAAATATATTTCAAATCTTAATAAAAGTCTAAATCATATACATAATAATTATTATGTCATTTATATTATATAAAAAGTAATTGTGTAATAATAGTTAAATAAAATTTTATTTAGTTAAAAAATCCATTAACTCTTCAAAATATTTTTCTTAATTGAATATTAACTAAATATATTATTTTTCTTTAAAAACTATTTACAACATTACAATAATAAAATGAATGTAAAAACTTTCTTATATTAAAAAATAATTCACATAATCATAGTGATATGGTCTTGTTACATAACCACTTATAACAACTACATAAGGCTGATGGGTAAGGTGTGTGATTATGACAGACTCTTGGGGTGGCTCGGATAAAATCACTCAGGTGGTAATCTCTATCAACTTCCACTTCCCCTGTAGGCGGTTCTTCTCGAGTTTAACTTGTTGAAGCTCGTATTGGGTTTGGTCAAGAGTGAAGCCTAGTGACGCGACCTCATTTACAAGCTTCAAAAAATGGGCTTTGTATGGGTCATGTCTTCTGGATGAGTCCATCGCTTCCTTTGTCTGAGTAAATTGTTTTTGATAAAGCCCTATATTTATACTAATCATGTGATCAGTGTTTAACAAATATATTTTAAATGATAACAATTCTTGATGGTATTTTGAAATCCAAACACATAAAACAAAGGAAGTTCATATTTTATATAACCATTTTTCATAATAAAAAATTTAATTAGATCTAGAGGAACATTTATTTATTAATGTTTAGGTAATTATAGATTTTATCACACAGTATCCATGATAAACATTAACATTTATATCCAAATAACATTGACTACTCTTAAAATCACATACATAAAATTAATTAACCTAATCACATATTCTCTATGATAGATTAATAATTTCTACAAATAACCCAAATTTCAATAACTCCATTATAAAAACATAGATTCTTCCAAAATAAATGCCACCATTACTCCTAAAATGAAATCCCATAGTATTCTTTTTTCCTTATGCATATAGTGTTCCCAAAAGAGAGAATGTCTTCTAAATTATCTTTTATCACTTAATCACCAAATAATTTTGTATAATAAGGTACCCATTTGATAAATCATAAGTTCCAAAAATATAAATATTCTTGATCCATAAAATCATTTAATTAAAAAGAGTTAGTCACACTAACAAGGGACTTTATGTAGGCCTGTGGTAGGTGATAAATCACTGTCACACTTTGGCTGTGCGTTCGATTTGCACACTTTTTTCCAACATGACTTGTTTACATAATGTCTATGTGTGGTCATTTTTCAAAAACAATATAATTTTATAACATTCCTAGAAATGAGATAATCTACTAATAAATAATCCTAACATATTTTAGTCTCAAATGTTATCTCAGCCCTTGCATTTGCATCCCAGAATGTAATAGCATGTAATTACCTCAAATTCAAGGATCATATAAACCCAAATTTATCATAATAAATATTTCCATAAAGGAAAGATAAGTATTCCTAAAATAGAATTTTCACATAGAAAACTATAGTGTTATAAAAAATAGAGAAAAGTCTTCTAAATCAATCACATAAACAAAGAGCATTAATACTTTAAACATTTCATCAACTAGATATCAAACATATCTCTCAAATTTCTAAAATATATACATCTTAATCATAGAACATTATTAATGATCCATTGCCAATGTTTTTTTCCATTTTCTTCTTTTATACTTCATTCCTATAAAAAATCATGTATAATGTCCAAATATTCCAATAATGTCAAAACATGAGCTAAGAAATAACACATACCTTTCATCAGTCATTTTTTGTTTCCTCACCTTCAATTGGATTGGCATAAAGAATTAGTAATCATTATTTTTTATGATCTTGATGATACCATTCCCGAACCTTTTTAGTAGAAAAACTATTATTATAATGACCATGAACACCATATTTAAAACATTCAGTTGATCCCCTAGAAAGAACTTCATTCCCTTTCCTATATTCAACTAGGCACTTCCTTTTTCCATATAAGGTTCTTGATTTATGACCTTCATTACCTCATCTATATAATCTTTCTATCCCTTTGAAGATTTTTCCTAAGTGATTCTTTCGACATCCGTGAAACATAGGTTTTTGAATATACAAACCATTATCATTATTACATGAATTTATATATGGATTTATTTCTCACATATACTATTCCATATAAAACCACCAAGGTTCATGTAGGTAATAATGAATCTAATTAGTTGGATGAGAATAATCACAAGAGTTCTTATTACAACTCCCATTTCTTTTAGTTTCTTATTAATAAAATTGTCAATGTTTTCTCCACATCCATTGTTACTTTGGTGCCTGCTAGATCAATCCATTTACTAAAACCAAAAAGGTTAGTGTGAGTATATCTATAAAATCATCATATAATATCTTATGAAGAGGGTAGACGCTAATATATTATTATTCATGTTATCTTAAACTCATTCAATTTATCTGAAATAACTATGAATCTTTCTAATATACTATCCATTATTATTTTTTCACTTATTCTTAAATGACACTCTAACCTATAAGGTTATCTAAATAGACCTCTGATACCAACTCTAAGGCCCTAACAATAAACATTTCATAATATTGAATTATGTTAATAATTCAAAATGAGGTTCTTTTCATGTTCAAGGCTTTATTGAATTAGGTCATAACTTATTCAATAAATCATGTATATTACATTTAGATATATCTACTAAGTATCTATTTTTTCATAAAATAAAAACTCTTAAAATAAAATAAATATATTAAGTTCTTGGTTTTTAATAGAAACACTTTTCCTTGATCCTACCCTTGACCCTATTCCACCTTATGTAATATGAAAAACATGTAAAAAACATGGGATGAGAATAAAAATCACTGTAATGGATACAAAAATAAGGAAAGCTATTAGTTGTCAAAACACCAATTAACCATGAATAATTAATCATAATGTAATAATTTTCACCTTAAAAAAGTAGCAAAAACACTTCACTGAATATAGTCTAATTTATTACCCCTTTTGTAACCAAAATATTACTATAAATCCCATAGAAAAAAATGTATATCAAATAAAGGTAACTTGGGACATAAACTAACTTAAACATAAAGTCGACTTCCAAACATATCACTAAAAGGAATAACCATATGACTGACTTCCATACCCAATGAATTTGAGGATACAAGGTAACCACACATCCTTGTTTTATCATGAAACAACCTATCATTTGGTTTATCACAAAACCACTCGTCATTTGGTTTATCACGTAACCACCCACCAAATTTCCATGTACCATTACGTAATCATAACTCATAAAATATTTCAAATATCAATATTTCAGTAATAAAATTTAATTTTCAGTCACAAGATATCATTTCAAGATATTAAACAACTCAATCCATTTCAAAAAAATGATTTTCAATACGAAAACACGCAAAAATTAAATAAGGTATTTCATATCTTTTTAAAAACATTAAGGCTTATTGAGGAAGTCAGATAACGATTAAGGTGGAGGAGAGGTCATCATTGCCACAAACATTACAAAAATTCATTTTTTCATTTTTTTATATTCTTAAAAGATAATAGATTCCATTTGAATGGAAGTAAAATTCAAAGGGTTTATTATACAATGTGTGAAAGAAGGAGGAGTATATTATCAAAACATTCCCCAAAGTAAGGAGATTGAGATGAAGTCCCTTACCTTGTGTCTAACTTGAATCAGTAGTTCATTAATTTCCTGAATTATAAACTTATTTTAATTTATTATTTCATAATAACCTTTTTCAGGTTTTTTATTACTTTTATATCACTTATTACCTTCCTATAACAATTAGTTAATTATGTCAGTTCATATCGAACATTTTGTCAATTTTCGGAACTTGTGATAAAAAAGAACTTTTTATAATTATAAATTGTCCATGTGGTGAAAATTACTTTATCTACAGAATGATATTAATGATATAGATATCATATATATCATATATATCTAGTATATATGTATTTATAAGAGTCCATAGCATTTGGATATAAGAAATTAAATACACAGTTCAGGGAGATGGTTAGACATTAGTACACACGAATGCTACATTCATTTTGTTTTCATATATAAACGAATGAAAAGTAAATTATAAAATCAATAATATAATCCCCATAAAACATATATGTTATATATGTTACATACATTCATTAATTCCATCCTTTGAAAATTCCATTTAAAGCATGAACGAGTCATATAACTTTGAGGGGGAGGAATTCTGCACTTACTCAAATTAAATTATTATATTTATACAAAATTAAAAGCATAATAGTATGTTATAAATAAGAAATAAAAACGTATAGATATATAATAAATATCATAAATATCATATATAATTAAAATTTCATCATAATGGACACCCAGATAAGTGGTGGGGGAAATTCGAACAATCGTCATTTTGTGAGGCAACAGTTCTTCGTACAAAGAAACAGTATGTTTATATCCATTAGATAGAGGTGTGTGTATGTTTAGTTAGAATAATTATAAGAAAAAACAACCTAGTACACTGAGGATACTGGTTATGTTATATAAACAATGAATAAGAAGAGCATAGGTAGTGGAGAAGGAAAAATAAAGGAATGAAACTTGAGAGAAGGTGTTACCTCAAATCAGGTTACTTCTTTTGATTTTAGCAAAATAGAAAAATTGAATTTACATATTACTATAGAATTTATTCTAAGAGGAACATACGATTATTGAGAGCTTATTTGGGAAGAGGTTTTTGAGCCAAGGGGCTTGTGTGGTGTGAGTAATGGGTTAGTGGTGATGACCTTTTATAAGGGGGAGGGGGCACTTAAGGAATATCTTGAATTATAATTTTTTTATAAATTCTATATAGGTTATAAATGAGTCTAAATTAAATTAGTTTGAATATAATATTACCATCAGTCAAAATAAAATTATCCAATAAAATTTATATAGGTTTTGGATATTTTTTAATCCTCATATTTTGTATTTAACCCTTTTTTGCTCTTACTGTTTTATCAAAAATTTAACACTATGAGAATAAAAATAGTTACCTAAACATGCCAAATATCCAATTAAAGAGTAAAAAATATAATTTTAGACCTATGTGACTATTTATCAGAATCGTAATTTTTTTTATTTTTATAATTTTTAATAAAATATTTTATATTTCAAAACATGAATTATGTAAATTTTGACACTATTCATATCATGACTTTTTTTAAAAATCCATAAGAGATTGATTGAATCAATAAATCATCATTAATAAAAAGATAAGATATATCTATAATCCATAAAAGTTTGTTATGACATCAAAATAACAATATTAAATTTATTTTATCATTTATAATATCATTTATTTGAATCCCTTATTAATAATGCAATCACTACATCAAAATTGTCTGATAATTATATTTATATCTTTAATGTCTAAAAATTATAAATAAAATGTAATGATTTAGGAAATATTTATCTCTATATAATTAATATTTATTTTCGAAAAGATAAATTATATAATCCCATATAAAAATTGTTTTACTAAAAGAAATATATTTATATTACATTTTCCTTAACTTTAAATTAACTTTTATAAAAAGTAATTTTCAATTACAAGTGGTTCCATGGAGTCCCAAAGTCAACCCCAGGATGACCATCATCAGACATGTATCGTAAAATATCGTCAGGCCACATATTAGGGTCATTTCATATTATTATAATTTTATTTGTTTTCCCTTATTTACCATATTTACCACTTAACCACTGTAAATAAAATATTTACTGATGTTACTATTCGTAATGTCTAAAAATAAAAGATACATATTTACACAATTTGGAAATTCTAATTCCAACTATGGAATCTATTTTTGAAAATTCAAAATGCAGAATATGCCTAAATTAATTTAAAATTAATTCTCGTTGTCAAACCCAAAAAAAAGTTTTTTAAGAAGTAAAAACTACCAAAATATTGACAAGTGTTTATGCCAAATTTCAGAGTAAAATTTCATTAAATGATGAAAATTGGATTAAATGATAAAAATAAAACCTAATTATACTTTAAAACCAATTAAAAGAACACTATAAACATAAATATAAATAATATTAAAAGGTAGTATTGAATTAAAATGCAGTATTTTTCTTGTATTCATCAAAAAATAAACATTATTAGAAAAATACAAAAAAATTACCCAAACTAAATTATTATGTCCCGCGTCTAAAAAATAAGTTTATTTTGTAAAATGGAAGATATAAAAGTGAAAAAATATATATTTAAAAAGGGTTCTCCATCAAAAAGCGGTAAATCGACATTATAAATAATATTAGAGTATTGCATGGTTAAAATAAGATTCATTATTATTTTAGGATTCTAATTTTTTTGGATAAATGTAAAAAAATTTAACAAAAATGTCTAATAATAATGTAGTTTTTTTCATTCTTTTTAATACAATGTCTAAGTGTTAACTACCATTTAAAATAATATTATTATTTTATTTTTTCAGTATAACTCAAAGTTGGGTGCAACGTAAGATTTCAAAGAAACTCTTTGTTGTGTGTTGAGTATGATATCGAAAATATTAATCCCTTTAATGTAAATTTAATATTGAATTCCCAAATATTAATAAATAGGAAAATGTAATATTATTTGTTTACCTGGGATGTTACAATTATAACCCCTCAATGGCATGTTATTTCATAATATCATTTTTCGTGAACCCATAAATCTCTAAATCCTTTTTTACACATCCTTTCGCCTCACATCAGAAGTATGTAAGACCATCTTGGCCTAATGATCCTCCTATTACTCATTTTTTTTTTGAATAATTTTCCTAGCTGTATAACATAAAACTACATGACCCCATGTCATCCTCAGTGCATGAAGTTAAACTGCACTACTAATTACCTTCTTATATGACTCTAAATTAAACATTTTCAAGATCAATATATGGATTTATCATAAAAAAATTTGATATGTAATGTAAAATGAGTATCCAATACTATGTCCAACTGAAAAAAATTTGAAAAAATTTCCTCCCCATGTGTATGTGTCAGACATGCACAGGGAACCCTATAAGAACTATGTATGCACAATTCCCAATTTTAATGTACATATAGCGACACCTGGATCTTATATCCTTGTCTATAATCAGAAACAAAAATTCACTCACTCTCCAAAGAATGAGTTAAATCTGTATATGAGTGTCTAATAGGTGTGTCACCCCACATGAGATCTATTATTCAAAAGAGAAGTCTCATTCCATATGCAAGAGTTCAACCAATTCATGGGGAAAACATCCCAAAAAAATGTATGGATTTCATATCTTATTGGAGAGATCTATAGTGACACAAAAACATTATGGCTCTTTCTAAGATGTAACAATTAATATCCTTCCTATGTGTGTGTAAGAACTGCACAATGGATTTCTTTCTACCCATTCTATAAAAATTCCATCCTTAAGCAGCCATTTATTATTCAGGAACACTATCATATCTATGTAAAATCTATTATTGGGGATGTAAAGATAATATTAAACCTCTCTAGCTATCATAAATAGAGGTAAAGTGTCCTTTATACCAATTTTTTGACTATCTATAATTTTCCCATGTTTCCTCTGCATAAGTCTCCCATAAAAGTTGGTTTAAACCAAAGGAAAATTCATCCCTATGAAAGGTTTTTTTTTCTTATCTATTTATTCCCCAATGATTTTTTAATCCCATATTACTCATCAAATACATAACTCCACATATTAAAGATAACAGTCAATCCCATTCTTTCTAGTTTATTATGCCATAGTCGTATATATATTACCATGAAATGGAGAAATCATTTATCCATAAATCAAATTTAGGTGACCCCAAATTGTAGCCCTATAATTTACTCACCAAAATATATTTTATTAAATTGTTAGTGAAATTATTATACTAAATTAAAATATATCATTCACTGTATCTCTTTTACACAATCAAAATTCGTATCAGATTTCTTTCTCATTCATGTCTAGAGTTGATGTATATTCCCTCATCATTATACAAACATCATTCTCCGGAAAATAAACCCTTCATGGTCTTTATAAATCCATATTTTCTCAAAATAAAAAGGCATTATAAATGGAGGGACAATTTCTTAAGGAAACCATAGTTTGGAAATGCATAATATGCCCCAGTCGACTCTGCATAAGATTACCAAGTAATAATCGTATCTTGCAAAGGATAAATCATCTTATGGAGAGACCATTACTACATCCTTAAACCCCATAAAAATAGTTATGGAAACTGTTATTATGATTACTCCTCTCATACATTCCCTATAAAATGTATCATATTAAACAATTACAAAAACAAGATCCTAAAATCCACCCATTAATCTCCAATGAATATGGGTATATTTGTGCCAATAATCCTTATTGGGTTCCTCACCCAATAATATATAATCAAATATGTTATACCTAAAACATTAATTGCATTATTAAGTATTGTAAGATATTTGACTTCCCACAAAAAGAGACATGGTACTTTCTAGATTTAAAACCCATAATATAAACCTGGGTAAAAGTTGATTCTTGGACGGATATACCTTTTCTTCTTATAAATTAAGAAAAAAAATGGGATAAAAAAAGACACAGAAAAAAATATTTGGTAAAAAAATTAAAATGGGATTCTTAACAAAGATTAATTTTATTCCCACTAATCTCGCACTATAGTACACTTAGGAAAAAATATTTGTGGTAATTGATGAGAAAAAATAGGGTTTTCCATTTAAAGGTAGGAAATGTAAAAACTCAACACGATTAGTCCCTAGACCTAAGATATAATTGAATTATTAAATGATTGTGTTAATTTGGTTATCCCAGATAACGATTGAAATTATATCTGGTAATGATTATATATCAAAAAATGAACAATTATGTTTGATTATCATTGAAAGAAAATATAAAGGACAAGCTTGAGAGGGAAAAAAAAATTCATTTTATTAAACACCATTGAATTATCATCCACACAGAATAGTAAATTCTTGATGATACTATCAAAGGAAAAAAATAAATTATTTCCCAAAATGGCTATTGTAAAACTCAGATCCCTTTAGTTTTCAAATAAACTAGCACCTCTCAGGATCGATCAATGGTCCACTAAAAATTGGATGTTTTCCTATATTTTGTTTCATATATTTGGTGCATATATTTAATTATGACCCTGAGATATCGACTCATATGCATCATGGCTTCAAAAAATTCATTTTTAAGATAGATGTACCTTTAAACATGTTATATAAACTTCATATTTTGGTAGCTTTGCAGTCTATTAGACCACATGATCATAAGATCACACTTCTTTAGTAACTAGGTGATATAAGTAAACATTTACATCATTTGTGGATTTTTTATAATGATTATAAACATTAAAATGAATAATATATCATATAAAATAATCGGTGGTTTCTAAATAAATAAGGATATGGGGGATATAGACATAAATGTGATGACAATGAAATCAACCTAATCCAAAACCATGGAAAATATAGAAAAGGACGTATGACCTATCATCCATTTTTGTAAGAGAGGTATATGTGATTATTGTAAAAATTTGGTTCCATGAACAATTTCACATAGACTTGTTTTTGATAGAGATGTTTGGATCTCACCCCTATTCACTCGCTTCGAAGGGTATTTAATCTATAATTTTAGTTACATTAATGATTTCTATGTTAAAAATGCATGTCCAAATTTGAAAAATATTATATCTCCACCTTCTTTCCTATATGAGGAACTCGACTGATAGGCCTGACATAAATTCCAATAGTTTCCATAGATATTCCATTAAGAAAAACATATATTGGGCTGAAAAAATTATTATTTCAATAAAACATTTATACACAACCTTTAGTAGGTGGGAATATAGAGGATAAGGCTTTGCTGAGGTAGTTCTATCAATGGGATAGATGATATTATCCATTTAAAACTGATGATGAAGGTCTTTTAGGAACATAAATATGAGAGGCCAGTGGTTTATGCAGATTTTATATGACCTTCACTAATATGCCATCAGGATAGTATTCCATACACAATTTGGACTAATCCAATGATAGAATGACAGAATTTTCCATATAAGGAAAATAAATTTTTGTGCTAAAATCTTCCAGAATCATCATCAGCAACAATAGTAAATGGTTAATGTGGTGAGAATCCTTAATCTAGGTAGTTTCATAGGGGAATAATTTTTTATACTAGAAAATTATAGTGAGAATGTGTATAGAGTATAGAAATCAATGATAGTTATTACTTCTACCTAGGTAGCTTAAATTCTATCTCATAAAAACTACAATATAAGAGTGGTCCTCTACTTTTCATTTACCATTATCCACTACCATTTCTAAATTTTAGAGGCAAGGGATGAAATTATGTGGGAAGGATCACTTATCATTTCAAAAGAACTATTGAGGCACATGAGTTTTGGTTTAACGACATCAATATTGAGAAGTTCATGGAAAAAGGAAAAATGAGAGATTATCAATCTATTCTAACATTCAGAACACTGAAAATGTTTTACAACCACGTTGTATATGAATTTGAATAACTAAAAAAGAATATGTGGATACCATTCTTCTTATATATATCCCAATAATTTATAAATATGAACAAGGGATGATATAGCTTATTTTATGGGTAATCCCTCCACCAGTTTAGCCACCACCATCTGGGTAAAGAATCTAACATTGTCATAGGAATCATGTGATGGGAAGAGACATATATTCAGGATCATTGTGAAAAAATAGGCTAGTAAAAAATATAAATATCGGTATGGTTGTGATTTGTATACCCACATAGTATTTTTTCCATTCTCAAGGGTGACCTAGTATAAACCCTAAATACCCTATGAATATTGGGTCAAGTGAGTCTTAGAATGCCATAAGTTAGGATTTATAAAACTAGACTATATAAATTCTATTATCAAATTCCTAAGTAGAATATGTGAGAATATATTAAGAAGATGACATATGGTTTCTCAGCCATAATCAATAAATCTTGGGATAATGGATAGATGTATCAGGTATCCTCTTAGGTATTTAAAGTAGAGATAAATTTATTAAACATATTACTGATAATGGGGGCTCCTCCTAGATAGTATACATCCTATAATATGACTCATACTTCACTATCTGATAAATGTAATGTCTTAGTGCTTGAACACCAATGACTGGTTAATTTTGAAAATATCTCAACCGGTGAATAAAGTGAAAATTACAAAACCTCTATGACCAGGCATTAGTTGACGACATCCAATTTTTTAGGGATGTTAATACAATATTGGTGGACCCAGAATGACTAATATCAATCTTATGAGAAACCCTCTCGTGGTTATAAGTACCACATAAATCTAGATCCTCCACTAGGATTTCCTCACGAGAGGGTAAGAAAAAGGATAAATAATGGCATATTTTAGGGACATGTCATGTATGTGTTGATTTATTTGAGTCAATTTTGATCCATTCAGAATAAAGCCTCTCTCTTTAACATACCAATAAATGATCTTCTATATAGAATAGATGATCAATTCCAAATGATCCTAAGACATCTCAATCCAAGAAAACATGAGATTCTAATCAACTAGTGGGAGGGGATAATAAAATTACTATAAGAAGTTGTTAGGTGGTAGTCAATTTCATAATGGGTTTCTTAGATACCCTGTTAAATGGAGGTTCTAAAGAAAGACATCATCAAGGATGATGTGATGTTTAATACTATCTACAATACTATAATACACAGAAATTCATTTATTAATCATTGTCATTTATTTTGAATCCAGAGTCACTTTTTTCCTATATAAGATCATTAATTATTTCTATGATTCATTGGTTAAGGAATATAATTCATATAAAATATGGGAAACTATTTTAACAATAGCCCACTAACCATCAGTCTACCACGTGATGGCCCACAATTCATTGTCCATCGAATTACTAGGTCACATGGTGTTAAATCTGTGGGATAAACCACCCGCAAATCATATGGCCACTATGAAGAAGATTAATAATTATAATTATCGAGTGATGATGTTAATTTAATATAAGGGGAATCAATAAAGGTTAAACACTATGTAGAAACAATTTTTGACTGAGAGTTCATAGAGGCCTCCTGTTCCTAGTGAAATCAATGAAGGAAAAATGATTTAGGCCCACTTTTTTAAGGTTTGTTCCACTCTTGTGGGTCTACTTTCATTCCAATAATCAATTAAAACCAAGACCAATTTCTCCATCAAAATAACCTCATCTTCATCTAGTTTGTAACTCATTATAGTGGGTGTAATTTTTGGGGTCTTGAAAATATCACATATAAGAAAAAAAATTACATAAACATGGAAAATGGTAGAAATATATCCAGATAAAAAAATTTAAGAAATTTGATCAAAAGGGGTGAGTTCGTGAAGAATGAATTGGGTCAGTATATTAAAATTTTATCTTGGGACTGCCGCTCCACTTGATATTATAAATACAATTTATTACAGGATATGATGGTACATCTAGTGCCTATAAACATATCTATGTTATTTGTGAGGAAGATCCATGATTTCTTTAACTACAAACAACCATTCCCCCATAAATGAAATATTTCATGGAATTATATGATACTGTAGATTCCCACGAACAAAACCAAGTCCCTCACAAGGTCAAACATTGATTTATATATCCGAAGATAATCCCCCTCATGCACATAAACTCATTCACTAGCCATGGAATCCTCTTTGGGTTCCCAAAAATTTAGCATCGCATCCCACTTCAAATGACTAACCATTCTAGTATTTTCTCCCTTTATAATCTATTAAAAGAAATATGGGGTGAGTGAGAAGAAAGGAAAAATGACAGAAATGATGAGTGAGAAGAAGAAGCCTAAAAAAGAGGATACTCTAAGATGAATTGGGAGATATTCATTGATTCTTTATAGGTAGACCCACCACATACCCTTTAAAAAGAAATTTAAATCATCTGACCATCCAAAAACATAAACCCCTTTTACAAACAGTACCCCACAAAGGAATAATATATGATTATAGAACCATGCCCAGGATAAAAAAATTATATGGGAAGAGAACAACCGCACAAAATAATACTTTACATGGATAGAATCTCGTCCCACAGAGAAACATGATACAAGAGTTGAAATGAATTCAGTTTAGTACAATGTTGTTTAGAAAGTATCCCATCATGCATAGCAACATTGTAAGTGGAGTGAACCACATCCCTCTTAAGAAGAAACTATGTGGACTGGGGAATTCTAGGGTATACTAATATCCAACTCCCATCACACCCTTGTAATGTATCATTAGGCCCCATATAAGCCCCTCTATGAAGTTGTCTAATGGATTTAGAACATGGAATCTTCTATATCCACAAGAATTGTACGATCAGATTAATGGGAAAAATAGTGTTTCCCTTTGAGTCTTAATAGTCATGATAAGTGGACTCATGTGTATATCCTCCAAAACAATTGTTGACCTTAGAATTTCATCAAGTCAATATTCCCTTGGTAATATGGGTTTCATCATTAGAGGTCCCCGTGAACAACTGTAAAATAGGCCTATAACCATGGTTTTCAAGAACCTTGGGTATGGGAAATATTTCTCAAACAATAACCAAAATTATTTCTAAACTAGGCAAATAGGGTCCCTATTTACACATGGGAAGACAAAAAAATTTTAGGTGAATGTTGCAGGAAACCCTATACCTACATTTTTACTGAACCATGGGTATAAGATCCCCTGTGTTTTTTGAAGGGGAAAATCGGTTGGGAAAACATATTGTTGTAGTTTTATTTACTATACCCATGTTTTATAAATATATATATGCACTCACATAAGAATTAATGGTGTAGTGGTAAAGGAAATTAGTTTTGTAGAGGCAGTAAGGGTTTGAATCCTACTTACTTCATTTTTTTAGTCTTATACCCATAGTTTCAAAACTGTGGATTTTACATTTTTAAACATTGGGTATAGGTCATTTATATACCCAAATCATGGGGACCCATGGATTGAAAATCATGGGTATAGGTATTTCAAACCGTGGTTATAGCTCAGGGCTATACTGATTCCTCGGTTTCCCACGGTTCCTTGAAACATTGGGTATAAAGAAAATTTTAAGTAGTGATGTAAACCTCCCTGTTCTATTAATTGAGGGGAACAAATTGAATTTACCTTCGGGGAAGGATAGTGATGGACATTATTCTCCACCCTAAGAACCAAAATATAATCCCTCTTGGAATAAGTCCTGATCCTTTCCTAATGTAGGGGACACTCTTGCTTCTCTTCACGATCCCGGGATGTAGCCGGATGGGTCCCCATATGGTACTATCCTGGGTGCTATAATAAAATATGATATGAGCACACTCAATACCCTACCAAACACTTTGGGATCCATCATAAATCCACCAGTAATAATAATTGGATCATTTATTCTTTAGATCCACCACTTCTCCTTATTTCTCACACAATCCATGACTCACATGGGAAAATTTTTAGTTGTGACCATAAAATATGCATGATCCAAAACATCCAATGGGTATCCTATATAGTGTATGCCTTGAAACCATTCATCAGCCTTAAAACTGCCATATTAGAAATAAGGCATCCCTATACAGGTCTTATATATTATATAATCCCCAATCATGCTCAGTGGGACACCCATACAGTATAATCCGCCAACAATGCCAATCAATGAAGGGTTTGATTTACAAAATATTGGGATGCATAAGAATCCATAGAAAGGAAAAAAACCTAGCAACCTAATTTACTCTAGGCCACGGTTCTTTTAGGGTCATCCCCACCTATGTGATCACATCTCTTACTGGTCTATCGGGACACCTCTACATGTGTACCACCCAAAACATTGACTAGGAACATTTCACCTAGACATAATTCCCGAATGAAATTAAACTAAATGTTTTGGTTCATGTCACATAACCTTAAAATGAGATGATTCCTATAATATTCCACCGAACTATGTGGTTTCTAATTCCACTGATACGGAAATGTGTGAATATCATATTATGGTTTTAATTCTGACATCAAAACAACTTTCTTCTCCCTTAATGTAGTGAAACTCGATAGTTCCCCATCATAAGGAATAAAACTAAAATCATTATAATGAATTGAAAAATGATATATGACCCCTTTAATAAAAGGGTATCATTGATGGAGATCCTCAAATACAAATCTATCCCTCCATTTATGGAGAACCTCATATACATATAGATGACTTCGAACCCATGCATAGTAATAATTGATCATTTATTCAGGTTCATCTATGTATACATACATGGGAATGAACATACGATTTCTGAAGATATATTAAATCTATAATAGATTCCTGTAATAGAAAATATTCTCCCCTCCCAAAGGGTTTGATGATCTTGATATTTCATCCACTCGACCAAATAGATTTCCAAACTGTTTTTGGCCAGGATTTTCAAAGGATTAATGCCTATTGAATGTAGGTCCATGAGTCATCCTAGATGTGATTTATATTGTGGGTTTATGGATCCATGAAAAATACTAGTTCAAGAACTTTCAGATATGGTATACCCGATGAGAATTGTTGTACCAAACTAAACCCCTTTCAATCAATCATTGGGCTCCAAACATTCATTAGAATCATTGAAATTATTCAAAATTGTTACAAAACATTAAATAGAATAATTTGGTCTATAAATGATCTACAATTTCCTCAATTTTTAATTTATTAACCAATTATTTGTATTTTATATAATTATATTTCCATAATATTGAAACATTATTTACCACGATGAAGGTTATAATTGGTTAACTAAGTGGTTAAAAAAAGATGTGTATTAAAATAAATTATAGATCATTATAAATTTTACTAGGTGTTAATAATAAAAACATAGCTTCATTATCATCTTAAACATATCATAATTGAATCATCTTACAGGAGTTATACACATATTATATTATTGTATGATTTATATTTATAAATCTTTTATTCATAATGTTTTATAATAAAAATTAATTTATTAAATTATATAAAATTAATAAAAAGTTACCATCATCCATGTGAATGTTATATGGTTATAAATTTAAAATATATTTTAATTGGGGCATAGTGGGCCTTATATATTACATTTCATGTCCCCTAATGTGTAAAAAACAGCAGAAGCATGATAAATTTAAAAATGGTAAATTGGGGGTTAAAACATAAAGATAATAGAAAAAACATCAAACAAAATTTAAAAAAATATTATTTTATGAAAATATTTTGACACATAATAATTTTACATTATACATATATCAATTTATAATCATTTTTTTATAAAAATTACTTTATATTAATCTAATACATTATGAAATTCTTAGAGTTCCTCTCTCTTACATATAAATGAGAACATCCCCTCATATTTTCTTTGCACATCATGATAATTTGGGTTCATCCATATCCTACCCAAAACCCTAACTGTAATACAATCCAATAGGATAGGGTTATTAATTTTTGTAGAATTACAAATTTTGACTGATTAAGGTTGAAATAACAAAATGTTTTCGGAAAAATAGGTACATATATTGAATGAATGTTTTATTTTTATTTATTTTTCGACAGCCTTCATATATTATTTAAAAATGATAATTAATAAAATAATAAAAAAATAATACATTTTTATGTTAATATGATACCATATATTAACATCCTATTCTATTAAATGGGTACTGAAACTTAGATATTTGAATACGGTGGACTACCTCTTCGTTAATCAGTGCAAGTCATTTTTCATTACTGCCTATCATAACTGGTTATTGTGATTTATATACACTATATATATAAGTCTTATCATATTTAACCTTATGTAAAGATATTATATCATCTAATTTCTAGAATTTCCTTCCTTTTATAAATTTTAATACCTTTCATGTATACGTGTGAACAATAACAAGCATGAAGCAATGTGAATCATTTTTCATCACAACATTGTACGGATGATTTTTATAAGTCTAATTATTGAGAAATATTATGTTTATGATATTTTTTCATTTTTAATTACAAAACAACTCTATACTTATCTCAATCATGATTGTAGATAAATTTAAATCTTACTCATGCCTAAAAATAGATCCCCTCAACATAATTGTTCTATAGTAATTTTTTAATGACCATCATCCAAGGATATTTTTAAAATAATAAGTAACATTTAAAATGTTAACATTTTTCTATTATTATTCTGATGATTATGGAATAATAAACTTGTAGACCAAAGGCATCCTGATAAATTAATTTTGGAAAAATGAGCTGGATATCATCAAAATTTCAAACATGAATAGAAATGAATGAGAGTTTTTTTAAAATGAAAAAAAAACGAACAATAAATAAAAAATATGTTCATAATAATGTAAATTATTAATGTAATTTTGTCATTTAGTATGATAATGAATTTACATTATATTTCATACTAAATGTAATACAATTAAATTTTAAAACCTTATTATATATGATTTAAAGATTTATCATTTTCCCCAATATCCATATTCAGGAAATATTTTTATATATGTTTTTGATATTGAAATAAATGAATTAAAATTTAAGTTTTACATATCCTATTTATAGTCATATTTTAGTTTTCAAAAAGAGTAATTTTTTAATTAAATATGGATTATTTTGATAAAATGGAAATAAAATGTTATATATTGCTGCACATCATGTAAAGAATTTTCCTTCCACCATAACTATTATGGGATGTTTGTATTATTTTCAAGATTTATTTTTTTTATCAAATAAATACAAACCAACCATTTAATCTAGGTTTTGTAAAATGTGTTTTAAATGAGACAATTATTTAAATATGTATAAATTCTTTCTTATTGGTGAAAATAATATTTTAATGATTGTAATTATGGAAATTAAATAATTAGTGTCTTACGATTTGTTATATTTAATGGGACTTTTTCATGATTAATGGTTTAGATAAACATGGAAATAATATTTCTTTCATGGGTGGATGAATTTAGAGTTATAGATTTTACAAATGGTTAATATGTCTATTAATGATCATATGATCAAAGGATTATATACCCTATTTAGAAAATATATGGTGTATGATTTTATTGACATTCATGATATTTTTGAGGAATTAATATTCTTTTGAGGGAAATTTAAACCTTAGGTTCAACTTGTACGATTATTCGAGAAGAATGCTTTATCGTTTTTTGGAGTATAAGATGAATTGTATGGAATAACTATTGAGGTTAAATCATTATTAATAGTAGACATTATTAGAGTTATTTTTTGAGTATGGGAATCATGTTTTTGGTGAATATCATAGAAATTATGTAAATATATTCTTAGTAATTGGACGATAAATAGGGCTGGAGACAAGATTTCACATCTACAAGGGTTGTGAATCTTGAAACCACAACTGAAGGGTTATTATGATTTTACATTTATTAGTAGACTACAACTAGTCCTCACTAGTATGATAATTATTATTCAAAATAAATCTATTTTAAAGATAAATTTTATTTTCATTTTGAGAATAAATATTTTATCATATACAAAACTTTTTGATTGAAAATTTATTTTCTGATTATGTGATTAATATTATTTCAGATAAATAATGCTCCATTTTTTGTAATCATTATATAAATATGGTAAACATAATATCATTAAAAAATATGGGAATTTATTTTTGGAGTATTTTATTAATTGTATTTTGGAAGCATATTTGATTATAATATAGCTTTATATTTATTAAAATTATAATTATAAATTACTAACATAATTTCTTGATTATATGATTTGTGAATAATAAATCTTTGACATGTGACATTATGCGGGACTAATATTTATTGGAGATAAATGCTAAATTAATATCATTTAAATATGTAATCATAGCCATATTAATTTTATTCATTGAACATGGTTTGGAATATTTTGTTCCATTTTATGGTTATTTATTTATAAAATGATCTACATTGAACATTCGTTGTTATTGTTGAGGCATTAGAGATTAATTTAATAATTTTTAAAATGACGTCTCGTTAGTTTTTGAAATTATCTTGTGATAAAAATTTTGGTTTAGGTTAATGTATACAACCATGAATAATATACTATTATAAATTTATGAATTTTGTGGATTATGAAATGTTGTTTACATCTTTAGTGTTGAAAATTAATCTTTTAAATTATTTGTTTGTTATAGAAGATGATATTGTGATGAATATTGATTAAAGTATTAAATTAAAATTTTCATGTTCAAAAATTTCATTAAATTAATATTTTTTATGGTAATGGATTTCTTTATCTATAGTTAAAATATCATTAATGAAAACATTTATACAATCACCATCGTTTTGGATGATTATGTGGAATTTTTCACACAACTTTTGTCATGGTTTTATGTACGTTGACATTATAACGACCATTCACATTATTTTGATAAATGATATTGTTCCCCCTCCATAATTATTAAATAATTTTATATCTCTTATAGTGATATAATATTTTTTTCCATTAAATGGTCTCTAAATTGGAATCTCATTTATTTTTTATTCTAGATGTCATACAAACATGGTTTGCCCTAATTTGATAATGAATTTTTATTTTCCATATTTATAATCTAGGATTTAATCAAAGGTATTTTAAAAATTCTAGCCATTTATTAATGAGATAATGTTTCAATTTTTATGTTTAAATTGATCAAATAGTGTAGGTGAATTTAATATCCCATGGTTTTAATTGGATATTATATTTGATGACATTTAAAACAAAAACCTGTAAGCTTAATTGAACCATGAAATATTATTATTAAAATGTTATAATTATAATATAGATGTTAAATTGGTGGGTTAAAATCATAAAAAATTAGAATAAAATATAAATGAAGCTCTTACCCACTAAAAATTTATTTATTATCGCCTAAAAAATAAATTATTTTTTATTAAATTCATTTCAATATTCAATAAACATGTTTTCATAAAAACATTGATTAATTGTTTTAAGATTAAATATAATCAATTATTTATATAATTTTTATTTATTTTATCTCATAATATTTATATCATTTATTAAATCATAATATAAAAATTATATTAGGGTGAAATTTTGGGATTTCTCTAAAAATTCAAATTGTTTTGTGAGTAGGGAAGAAATAATACTATTTTGGACAACTTATCAAATGCATTTATTGAAAAAGAATATTTTGATTTTAATTTTTATCATAAAATATGTTAGATATTTTTAAATTATAAAAAATATAATTAATTCCATTTTAATTATCATTATACATAATTTTGGAATATCTTCATTTTTTATCATAAACCACATTTTTCTAAAAATATATGTTTCATTGTTCTTTCTGATTTATATTGAAATAAATTTATATTAATTATAATATTTGTATTTGATGAATTGGAAATATATTTTTTATTTAAAATTTATCCTAATTTTATTTTTTTACATTTTTTTGATGAATTTCATTTTTTGGTTTATAGTAAAAAATACAGTTTTTATATAATATTGATTTTTTTATATCACTATGAAATAAATATGATATAAAAATTTATCAAAATTATTTAATGAATTATTTAAAATTAAAAAATAAATATATATATATATATATATAGTTTGGATTCATGAAATATACATTATATTTTTGAACCATGAAATACATGAAAAGCATTTTCAATGTCGATGAAATGATTCTACACCACAAAAAAATTTAAATTTTGTATCCAAAGTATCATAATAGGGAAGGAAAGGTACTTGAAATAATTATCTATTTAATTATATATATAAATGATGATTTTTATTTATAATTTTTACAATTTTTATTTATATAAATATAATCTTATCCAAATGTTTGTGCAATGCTTCCAAAAGGCTAGAAAATTATGATGATCATATTCACATGATTTTGTAATATATTTTTGTGTAAATTTATTTATATAATTAATATAAATGTTCACTTGATCAAAATAAATTTATTTTTATATGGGTAATTTTTTATAGTTTTTAGTGATGAATTAATTACATATAATACTTACACCACACTAATGTTGTTCTTGTGTGTGTAATTGAAAAAACATATAAATGAATTTAAAAATAGAGAATATAGTAATATTTTGGTGATTTGTAGTTTCCCATTAAGATTGTTGGTAAAATTTACATATTAGTTACATTTTAATGGTTTATATTCTAATTTCATTGAATTTATGATGTTTTTAATGTCGAAGTAGATAAATAGTGTAAAATAATGAAATTAATGATATTTTAAATTGAATAATATTTTAGAAATAATATATAAATAATAAAAAGAATTAAACATGAAAATAAGGATTATTTATCATAATAAATATTACCCTTTTTACATTTATGTTCCAATTTTCACTATAATGTAAAATCATAAAACATTAATATTGAAAAAGTTATTAACATGGTTATAGATAAAATTTGATAATTAAGGGTTTAAAAAAAATATAAGGTTTTAAAAAAATTATATGTCGTTATTAATATTTATTAGGTTATTATATTATGCTTATATTATCACGTTTCGTCAAACAATAACCTTTTTAATAGTTTCATATTACTTAGAAACATATTATATTATAATATTTCACATATTTAAGAAAATGAGATTAATGATATTCTACAATAATCAATATTTTATTAAATGTTTTAAAATTTATAAAATAATTAAATTCAATCATTTTAAAGTTATACTATTTAAATATAAACCATTTTCTGTTTATTGGTAACTATTTATTTTAGTGTAAATTTCATTAACTCTAAAGAGTAGAAGACATTAGTACCATGAAAATTTACCAAAGGGTTAAAGAGGGGTTAAAATATATAATGGTAAAAATATAAACAAAATAGTTAAAAAATATTTTTATGACATAATTTTCAATAACCTTATAAAATTTATGAATTTCATCAATTACATTATGAAATTTCATGACTTCCCCTCCATGAACTTATAAATGGGAACCTACACACCTCTTTTTTTCAAAAATAATTAGGATTTTAGAATATAAAATCATTTTAGAATAACCATTTCCAAATTATGAATTAATTATTTTGAGTGTAATGAAAAACATAACAAGATTAAGGTATAAATATATGGAGGTTACCTGGAGAAAATGTATTTCTTTTGAATGAATGTGTGAGTCTTATTTAATTTTTCTACCTCATTCAAATAATACAAAAAATGATGAAATAATTATTATTATATATAACATATTATGATATGTTTCTATATTAATATCATAACCAATATTCACTTCTCCTCCATCAAATGGGGAAAAATCATAATTAATTTATACGGAGGACTACAACATTACGAACCAATGTAAATTGATTTACAACACCAACTCTCATGATTTTTTATAATTATGGATTTAATAATTTCATATGACTTTAATTACATATTTAATATTATGTAATGATAATATATTAGGTACATTTTATTACCTTTAAACCCATTTTAATATTATAATTTCATACGTTCATACATGTGGACTACAACCAACATGAATTGATGTGATTTTCATTTCATCACCGAATCATAATTTTGATATATGTATGTTTGTTTAATGATTTCATATGATATACATGATATAATTTTAATTATATTATGATAAAATATCTTTAATATTATTTCCAGAATTATTAACAAAAATGGATTCATTACTCTTGTATACATAAAGCATATAGTCTATGATTATAACAAAGTTCATTTTTCACTAACACAATTAATGGTTTCTTTTAATTGTATAATTAATGAATTTAATTGATAATAATATGATTATTTTTTTTATTTTCGATTATGTAGTAATGAACCCATTGATCATAGTCATCTGAACAAATAAATTTTGGACATCTGAGCCAAATAATATAAAAAACTATGACATTAACTTGAAAGATTAAGTAATATTACATAATATGATAATAAATAAAATAAAATGAATAATAAATGTTAATTTTATTAATATAAAGTAAATAAAGTAAACAAATTTATATATTTTAATTATTCATGATTATAAATGAAATTCATGAAAAGTTGTTCTGAAGGTAAAGGAATATTTTCAATTAAAGCCTCATTTTAAAAATCTGAATGGTTTATTATTTTATTATATGTTTCTATTGTTGAAATTATTTTATTATTTTATTTATATAGATATAAAGAAATTTTAATGTAATTTATATGCTACAATTCAATTGATTTAAATAGTCTTCAAAATAAATAATGTCACATAATTTATAGAAAATGATATCATGAAAAAAAAGAAATATTTCATTTTAATGTAAACAACAATAACACAATTTTATACCGTGTAAATTTAATTTAATGAAGTTGTTACTTATAAAATTTTATGTTATCATGAAATAAATCAATTTTTTTATTTATATTCCTATTTTCAAATATGTTTTTAAATGGAATGTATATTCTAAAATAGGATAATCAATTATTATGGGTGCAAGTAATATTTCTATGATTGTAATGATGAATGTTTTTTATTTCATGGTTTTTTATAATGTTATGGTTCTTGGGAATTTTTTATGATGGTGGTTGGTTACCTTATAATCCACATACTTTTTTTACATTATATGCTAATTATGGGTGTGTTAGTTAGAGCCCTCTGATGCAATTGGTATAGATTATGTTCTCCAAAAAATATTTTCAAATTTGGACATAAATGTTATTCTACTTGTAAATGTGGTTATATAAGTGAAATAAAGATGATACTGCAAGTACATTACATGAATCTATGTACTTAATAATTAAGTTTTATTGATATAATTAGATATATAAAGGCATGTTTATGAACATTTATATTAAAGAAATTCATTTTCACTTTAATGGAAAAAATGAATTCTTTTACGAAATATTTTTCTTGAGGTTCCGTTTTATATAAGTAATCCTCATTTATTTTATTTTTTTGTTATTATATACTATAAAATTTTTTATGGAAAACAATGGTAATTAATGAATATTGGAAATATAAGTAATAAATTATTTGATCTAAATGTTTATTACGTTAAAGAAAACATCATTTTATGATCTCATGGATTTAGAATGAACTAACGAGTTTATTTATTTTTTAATTCCAATATTAATATTTTTTTATCATACAACAATTATGTTACTATTTTAGTAGAATTATGTGTGATTATGTATAAATAAGAATAGAAGTTGAAAGAAGTAATGATTTTTTTCAGAAATGAAATATTATTTTTTAAAATAAATTATTTTATTGAGGGGAAAGAATAGTAAAAGGAAGTTTCCAACATGTATAATATGGGTTTTTTATATAATAGTTTTGACATATTTCCCAATTAATCATGACCTGGAAGAATCCAAGAAATGAAGGAATGTGAATTACTATCTAAAAATTTAATTTATTCGTTGTTTAAGGTCAGGTCCTTATATTCGTTAATAATTTTAACTGAACATTATCACAATTATCTAATATTATCACCAACTTAAAATTATATAAAATATCTTTTTCTAAAGCCTCCACCTCTATAATTAATATATGGGTGGGTTATGGTATATAGATATTTAGTAGGGATACCTGGAATAAATAATTTACTTGGGATATGTTATATGGGTGTGTTAGTTGATAGGCCATAACACTAATGTGATATTAGATCTCATATGTGATGATATATCGACGAATAGTAATTCAATTTTTTACAAACATCATAAAATTTATCCTAAATGATAGATGAAAGAACATTTTATCTCTAACCTCAATCTCTAGATCTCATCAATAATTTTTAGCATAAATTTTCTGTCAAATTTTCAATTATTTCATATGATTTTGAATGGTTATGAAAATTAACATTTAATTTTATTTAAGTTAATATACAATCATTATATACTCTAAAATATCATAAATACATGTCAAAGTCTGAAAAAAAATCCCATATAATTACTTATAAGGTGACATTTGAATGTTATAATTGATGCTATTATTATATGAGAACTTCACTAGAGGAAGTTGTTGATCCCAATATCAATGGAAATACATTTTTTGATATCTCGGAATATCTTCTAGAGTCTTGATGGATCACTATTATTTAGCATTAATCTATAGGTGATAAAAAGTAATGAATCCCAACTCTATATCCAACTCATGCTAAGGGATTCTCTAAATCATTGAGGTAAAACATGGATCTAGATCAAATAAAATTTTGAGTGGTACTCCATGTATGTTAACAAGTTAACTAATACATATTTTTAATTTAGTCATAAGAGAAATCAAATTTGATAGAAATGTAATGCACTTCAATAATAATGAGTTCAACTTCCGCCAAAATGGAATTATTTCCTAAAGATATCATGGGGTTTCCTTTGAATAAAATCTATTATTATTATTCCCATTTCTATACTAGTATGTGAAATATTTTCATCATAAACATATAATTATATCATTTATACTGGAATTACTGGCATACCAAGCATCAAAATATGAATTATGTAATCTCTCACTTCACTTTATCCTGCTAGAATTTTTTACTTCATATCTATATAAAATTTAGTTCTTCTATGATTTATATAGATTGACAAGATATGTGAACCATCAAAAATTTCTCTCTTTATTTATATTTTTATGGGACACGTGACCTAGTAACAATCCTTAGAACTCCATCATTAAGAGATTATAAATATGGAATACTTTGTTTATTTTTTTGTATTTCATTATCATCATTTAGGGATTTCTTGAGATTTTAATGAAAGGATGGTTGATTGTTTTTATGAAACATATAGGATGTATTTACTTTTGATTTTACCATTTTTATCCATTAATTTTCCAACATGACTAGATTCCTTTCAATCGGCATACTGGATAGGGTTCTGAGATCCTGTATAAGAAGTGTATCTTCCACATTGTTCATTATCATATTATGGAAATGAATTTAATAATAGCAGTTTTCATCATCTATAAACACCTTAATAATAGTATATTGATAACATTTTGTGTGGATATATATTTAGGATTTTATGATACGTATATATGTGATTATTATCTCGGGAAAGATAATGTCACCAAATTATTACTGTGAAGATCAATGAAGCTATATATATTTCATGAGTTGGGCAGTTTTTCTCAGGGATCATTAATTGGTTGGAGGAATAGGCTATCAATTTTTCATATTTCATGAGTACAAAATGTAAAAGAATTTTGGATATTCTAAAAACTAAATGATAATACACTTATAATACAGGAAAAATATTGATTTCTTTTATATATATTGGTATAAAAAATCCTCTAATTGCATTTATCTACAAAGGATCCATATATATCCCTTCACTAGTGATAAAATTCCCTCTTAGTTGTACATTATCAATCCAAAATCAATATTTACTATAGATATCATATATATTTTACTTTTGATATATATTTTATACAATAATTAAGTACTCCACGTGTTCATAATTGATTTTAGAGTTGATAAAAAAAATATCTCTAAATGCGTGAAAACATTACAGAGGTTTTCTTTAAAGACAATATTATTTATCTCCGTGTAGATAAATATATAATTATTGAGCATAAATTGGATAAATATAAAATTATAGAGCTAGTATCTTATATGGAAATATGTATTTGGGATATCCAACCCCTCCACCAATACATGAAACTATCCAGATCAAAGATCCACCTTAGAGAAGTACAGGCATCCAAAAAGCTGATAAAACAATTCATCAACACCTATAAGAGGATATTTATTCTTTATAATGATATTTTTGATCTCATGTTTATTAATGTAGAGGAAAATTACATATATATATTCCAAAAAAAAGATTGTCGCACCACACGGTGAACAAATGTGGAATATAAAACCTTTATCAAGATTCCCATGTTTGTGCATCTTTAGCTATTCAGGTTTAATAGGGGATATTCTATATAGAATATTGGATATTGGTAAATCTGCATGTATATGTTTAATTGAGAACTACACTCCCATGTTTTTAATGAAAACTCTAATCCCATGTTTTGAGGTGGTGTTTGAATAGTTCTTATAACACCCCAAACAATTTATGGTACATTAATCTTAAAAACATTATTTTTATTATGTATCCTATTTTTATAAAGCACTATGTTTCTTTGGGACAAAACATGAATATTTAATAGATAGTTATAACATGTACTTTAAAAAAATTCCAACTTCTATGTTTTTATTTTAAAAAAATGGTCATCTAGAGTTTTGACCAATATGTCATTTAGAGTCTGATAAATCCAACTTGATTTTGGAGGAATATTATCATACCCTTTTGAATAGTAATATGAATTGCAACATGAACCTTATGAATATTCAAAAATGATAATATTTTATTTTATTAACGTAATAAGATAATAAGATCTTAATTAATTTTTCAATGTGATATAAACTAATTATACCTTTAAAATTATTTTTTCCAAATAATTAGGATTTTATTGAAATTGTATTTAAAATACATAGAAAATTATAGTAAAAAATGGAGATAAATTTTTAATCCTCCATGTCGAAAATTGGTTAGGGTGATATTTTGGGATTTTTCTAAAATACTTGAATTTTTTGTGAATAATAAAAATAAAGTTTTGAGTTTTCGGTAGTTTAATGACGTCATAATAATGTAATAATTAAATATAAAATTTTGGTAGAATTTTATAGAATATCATATGGAATTAGGAGTCCCATGTTTCTAAAACCATGGGTAAATACCATGGTCATGCCTATGGTATTTGGAAAACCCACTAATGAGATGTCCCATTAAATTGTTAAAAACACTCTCTCATTTACTATAAATACCCACTCACCCAATTTGGTTTTAATCATTCAAAACTCATTATCTACTAATCTCATGTAGTATTACCTCCCTAAGAGTCCGCCCAAGGTTTCCTCAAACCCCCATTGTCCCAACCTTCTTGTTTTGGGAGTTACTCTACAAGGTAAGAGAATCTACAACCCTTCTTTTTTATTAAAGCTTTCCTTTAATGTTTTCTCTTTTCTTTTCATTTGGATAATGTTGGGATATGTAATTTCATATTCCCCTTTCTGTATATATTATCTATGAGTGATTAGACACCATCTTTCTCTTATCAAACTATATTATGATATTTTAAGTGTCATCATTAGGCTGCTGAATGTTGTAGAGAGATTTCTCAATTTTTCTTATATTTTGAGTTTCTTTATTTTTTAATTATTTCGTTATCTCCCCTAATAAAAATACAAATAAAATTATTATAACTTAAATGAACTGTAATTTTATTATGATATTGGAATATTTCATCATCATCTCTCTTTCCCTCCTCTTATTCTAAAAATGAAAACATCATCCGAGATGTGTTAATTTATCACATTCAAGGACGACGAGTTCTCAATTTTAATTACCATTTTCAATTCTGGTCATGATACCATTTTTATAGTTGAACGAGAACATAATATATGTATTAATTGTCATTAATGTTCTATAATCCTTACCCACTAAAAATAATAATACAAAACAAGTTCATTATGAACAAAACTACCTATTTAATCCAAACAATTGTAATTAACTATTAACTAAGGAATCACCCTCATGGTATATAAAACAAAATAATTATAAGATAATTTATATATTTTTAATTTCATTAATAATATATATTAATAATTTTGTATGTTTAATCCCATTTCTAATGAACTTCTATTCATTAATATAATTAAAAGGATCATGAAAATAAAAGATGAAAATGATTCCATAAAAATAAAATTGAACTTCATAAAACCATAAAAAGGGACATCAATGAAACTAATAAGTTTTTAATAAATAAACTACATGTATAGGTTGTTTAGGAATTATTAATTAATGAAACTAAATTTTATTATTCAGGTCATTAAAACAAATGAATAACACACTCGAGCATAAGGTAAGGAGTTTCTCATCTCACTTTTAATTTTGTGTAATTTTCATTGATCACCACTTATTTCATGCATGTGGTGTGTTTTTTACTAACATTTGATATATATTATCATGATTTTCCTTATATTAAAGGTATTTTTTTATTCATTTTCTGGTATTTAGTTTTGGTTATTTGATTCAACCGATTACTTTGTGGTAAGGGACTTTATATCAACTTCCATTTTGTTGTGACTAAATTGGTATTATGTACCTAATAATCCTTCTATGGTGTACCTACTTTAAATTTGAGTTTACTTTCATTTGAAATTATATTTCTACTTAATATCCATATTCTAACATCAGGTATGTTAATTGTCTGAACCATATACAATTTTACATACAATGTTTATTTGGAATATTGTTTTAACTTTGGAAATACTGCTGAATTTCTATCCTCTACTCTATATGGATATTGAAAAGGCATATTTATATTTTATTAAATCAATTAATAAAGAATTATTTGGACTTTTAGTGGTGGGTGGGGCCCTTTATATCCTCTCGATGCATCGACAGGTCTCATGGGACAAATCAGTTGGCAGAAAACCCTTCGAGTATGTTTCAAAAAATCCAATGAGTTTCTAAACACAGGACTAAACTCTTTTAATGATATTTTGGTATCATGTGCAAGATACATGATGTTAAATTAAAAATAACTCTATTTATTCATTATCAGTTATTATTATCCATGTGGTTTCCAAGATGAAAAAATCTATGTATGAAGATTCAATCTCAGTTTGTCAATGGTGCAAGTTTTTTATTTATTCACTATGCCATAATGATTATGTCAAATTGGTTATGATTCACTTATTATTGAATTCATACTTTTGATATTTTTAATCCTTACTGATCATTTGATCTCTCTCTCGACAACAATGTAGTTATCCCCAGACTTTTTACAGCGCTCTCTCTTCAACAACGTAGGCAGGTTTTTTCCTCTTTCGGACAGGATGAAGGTGGGTAAGACTCCTAAGGGAGTGTTAAAGGAGTTACATTCTTCTTTGGGTTATCCACTGGGAATGGTGATGGTTTCCATGCTTCAAGAGGACAAGGTCTTCAGTTCCCTACTGTCTTCTTTGAGTATGAAACTGTCATTGTTTGATCCTGAGGATGGGTCGTTGTTTTGTAAGACCCTGACTCCTAAGAAGAAAGGGCGGATTCTGGAGTTGTTAGGTCTAATCACTCGCCCTATGTTGAAGGGGGTTGGGAGGCTGTTTCCATTTCCAATAGTAGGTAACCTTGGCCATAAGGCCCAGGTGGGTCTCTTGTGATGTGTTCCCTGATCATTTGGAATGCTCGAGGTATTGGGTTGCAGGACATGAGAACGTTCATTAAGTTAGAGGTCAGGAAGGCTCAGGCAACTATGGTCATCACTCTAGAGCCAATTAAGATCCATTTCAATCTTTTCCCTTTATCTCGGAGTCTGGGGCTAATATGGTGCATGCATGGGTCTCCACAGAATTTTACGATTTGGGTTTGCTGGAAACACTATGTTCAAGTAGATCTGGTGATCCATATGTTGTTGTGCCTTAATACAAGGATTTAAATAGGTGGAATAGATCTTTTCTTCTCTTTTGTCTATTCCAGTTGTGATGGTCTTTAGAGAGGTACTCTTTGGAATTTTTTCGAGTCTTTTTATTTCAAGGAGATTCCTTGGTTTGTTAGAGGGGATTTAAACTCCATTGTGAATATATCTTTAAAAAGAGGTGTGATGACGGGGTTCACCTATGGCATGTAGGATTTTCATAACATTATTGGTGTTAGCAATCATATGGATATGGGATTAACAGGTTGCATGTCTACATGAAGAAACAACCGCAAATGGACTAGCCGTATCTGAAGCCTCCTGGATAGATGTCTTTCCAACCTCAAATGCCTGGATTATTTTGGCCAGGCATCAGTTACCCATTTGTTGAGGTCGCTCTCGGATCACAAGACACTCCCAGTGCAACTTCAATGGTCTGCGTCAGGGCCTAGTTCGTTATACTATTTTCCTGAGTGGCATCGTGATGAAAGATTCTTGGAACTTGTGAGGTCTTCCTGGAACGAGTAGGAGGAGGGGAGGCTATATGATGGTTTTTCAAATCGGTGTAGGTGGCTTAAGAAAGATATCCAAGACTGGTTGGTTGACAAACCCAGGGAGGATATTTGTGTGGAGAGTCTGAAAGTGGAAATCGAACACATGGATGAGGAGTTTCAATCCATGTGGGATGAGTCTACTTTCATCAAGCTTTGTGATAAGTGAGCTGTGATGGCGGAAAAGTTGTTGGAAGTGGAAAGGGGCCTCAGGTAGAGGGCTCATGGTAGATGTCTTAAAGAAGTTCACCGAAACACAGACTTCTTCCATGTGTGCCTCAAGGAGAACCGAGGAATGAATGTAAACCTTCGTTTGGGGGATGGATCCTTTACATCAGATGTGGATGTCGTGGGTAAACTGAATTTGGAGAACTTTTAGGCACTGATGGCTGGTCCTGCCCCTATTGGTGAAGGATCCTCCTTCATAGGGGATCTTGTAGAGGGATTTCTGGAGTTCATCCCTATGATAGTGGCAAGATCTGACAAGGACCAGTTAATTGATGTCCCTAGTTGAAAGGATATCTAGGAGGCAGTTTGCATGATGTCGCGGGATAGTGCTCTTTGTCCGAATGGCTTTCAGGGGGCCTTCTATTTGGGAGCATGGTGGGTGGAAGTGTCCATGTGGTAGAGGACATTCAAGACTTCTTATAGGGGGTCCCCTTCCCATAAGGGATTATTTATCAAGGGTTGTTCTGGTTCCAATGATTAAGGATAAAACTTGTATTAACCATTATCATCTCATATGCGTATGTAATGTCTCATATAAAATTCTGGCCAGTCTTATCGCCAGAAGGCTAAGAGGCTTTATCCCACGGTGGGTGTCTAAAGAGAGGCATGTTTTTATAAAGGGAATGAGTATACAAGGAGCGATAATGATTTCTAATGAGATGGTTCAGGATACCAACTGTAGATGCATATGGTCCAATGTTATTATTCAAGTGGGCATGGAGTCAGCATCAGATTATCATGTCTGAGATCAGCTCAGGAACCATGTCAATAGTGTTCACTACTGGAGGGATCCAGGATGGGAAACAGCCACGGCTACCGGAGAAGAGGAGTCAGGATGGAGAAGCGGTGACGACTTTGACTTGGATGATATGTAAGTTTGTGTTGTTAAGTTGCCTTATCCTGGTATGTCTGTTTTTGGTTTAATTTTTTTTTTGTACCTTGGGTACCAGCAACCCCTTAAACCGGCTGTAGAAAATGAAAAAATTGATTTTCAGTAAGTGGGCATGGAAAAAGATTAGGATAAAATTGAGTGAAGCTTCATCATTCTGGTGTTGAGGAGGCTGGGATTTAATGAGTGGTTTTATGAACTGTGTTTCAGGTTTTTCTCTTCCCCATGGTTTTCTATATCTATTTTGGGGAAATATTTTTGTTTCTTCAAAAGGGTGTGTGGTGTGCGGCAAGGTGACCCATTTCTTCACCTCTCTTAATTATTCCTCAAGAGGCACTTTCTAGGAATCTCTAGAGTCGCATGTTGGAAGGAAGAATCCTTCCTTTCCTCGACTAGGGGGGGTGTTGGTTTCTCATATAATGTTTTCTGATGACATATTGATTTTCATGAACGGTTGGAAATGTTCGATGAGAAGTTTCATAGAGGTTATGTCCACATATGGAGATTTTAGTGGCCAGTACATTAATACAAGGAAGAGTCGTGTATTTTCAAAGAAGTGATCCGGTAGACGTTACAGGGAAATCCAAAGCATGTTGGGTATTAAGTAGGGGCAATGTCCTATGATTTATCTTGGAAAGCCTCTTTCCATTGGGTGTATTAAGAAGAGTTTCTTTGTGTATATTATTAATAGGATGCTTGGAAGAGTCCTCAACTGGAAGAATAAATTCTTGTCTTTTGGAGGTCGTGTGGTGTTGATCAACAGTGTCTTAACTTCTATACCCATGCATATTCTCTCAACAATTGTGGCACAAAAAGGCTCAGTTGATAGGATGGAGAAGGTTATGACTTCATTTTTTTGGGATGAAAATCTTACAGGACTCTGCCACTTGGCCTCCTAGAAGCGTCTGTCCAGGCCGGTGGAAGGTGGAGGCATCAGTTTTTAGGATATTTTTTGTACCATGTATGGTTTGAAAGCTCGTCTAGCCTAGGATATTATTGTGGGTGGTTCGTTGTGGGTGGAAGTTTTCTGAGATATGTATGGGAATCATTGAGAGGGTGGAGAGGCCTGCAGCGGTCTACCCTCACACAAGGAGAGGCATTTATTCCCCTTTAAGAAGAGTTGCAGGGCTCCTCAAGGTGGATCATGGGGAAAGGTGAGATTCACTTCTACTCGGTGAACTAGGCTAGGGAGAAGCTATCCATCTCCAGTTGCCTGGCCCCGTGTAGTTCCATCAGTAAGGAATGAAGGTATATGAATCTGGTTAGGTTGTTACTCTCTTTGGATCAGTGGTAGGTTTTCTATAGCATCTCCTTGAATGAGGAAGCGGATATGTGATGTTTTAATGAGTCTAGTTCGGGGGTCTTCTCACCGTGGGACTATTTTAATATTCTGCGTGCAAGAGAATAGGATACGGGGGGGTCATGGAACCATGAGTTTCCACCGAAGTTGAATTTCCTTATCTGGAGGGCTTGTAAGCAGGCGAATCCAACTGACGAGAATGTTCAAAAGAGGGGTATCTATTTTGCCTCCAATAGTTTTTGTTGTTCTCATCCAGGCGCCGAACCTATGGGGCATATTTTCTTCCAGAGTGAGTGGGAGTCTTGCTTATAGTCCTATGTCGGGCATTGGATCCCATATTGGGAGGGATGCATTTCTATACAGTTTTCTATCTCATCTTGGTTGCATGGTGTGGAGCAGAGCAGTCTGGAGATCAAGCGGCAGAGTACGTTTCTTTCAACCATCTATTGGACCATTTTGGATTGCCAAAATCAAGTTCATTTGGGTAAAAGGCTCTCCCTTAACCACATATAAGTGAGGATTCAAGTGTTTTTGGTGGAGCTGGGGTCTCTCCTTCGAGGGAGACAGACACTATTTCTATAATCTGGGTTGTTGAACAGAGGTGGATTATGAGATATGTCCTTTAGTTTTTGGATGAAATGGAATTCCCAGGTGAATGGAATGAAGCTTAATGTTGATGGTTCTTGCTTGAATAGTCAAATGCGTGGTGTGGGGATTATTAGAGACTCAGTGGGTTCTTTACGGCTAGCTTTCAGTGCCTTTTATGGTCTGTTCTATTCATTGGGGGTAGAATTTAGGGCACTCCACTCTGGTATCAGGTTATGTGAATGATTTGGTCTTCTAGTGACAATGATTGTGTCAGACTCTGAAGATCTAGTCAAGATTATTTTGGGGAAATGTGGGGATCAGTGGGAGTTAACGTACCTCACTACGAGCTGTATGCGGGACATGAATGGTGGTCAGTGTGTTAATCACATCTGGAGGGAAGCAAATGGCTCTACATATGCTCTTACTCATTTGGGGGACCCAAACGACCAACTCATTTTTATGAGAGTTTGGGGTCCCTTCCTACGGAATGTAGATGTTATTCTCTAGGGGATTCCCTAGGCCTTCACCATTTCCTCCCTCCTTGAAGATCTCTATGTTTTTATGCGTGTCTTTCTTCCCCGTTCCCCCTCTTTTGAATAAAAAATAAACTTTCATTCAGGGGATGCTATTTTATGATTTTGTTATGTTTTGAATCATGTTATGTTTCCCAATGTAATTTGAGTTATATATATGTATCTTGTGTATTAAATACTACTAAACTGAAAATTCCATTGGGATTTAAATCCTTCTATCCATGCTAATGTGACATTTAATTCACCGGTACCAGTCAAGAGGGGTCAGGGTAATATAGTTGGTATCATAGGAAGATTAGTAGAAAACATGGAAACTTGAATAAAAAATATTTATTATGGAACAAATCCCTAAGGTAGTATTTGAGGTTAAATATATAATAACATCTTGGTATTTTGGTAAGGAATAGATTATGTGGATATATCTAGAAAATAAATCTTCCTCTAGATACAAACAGGTAGAGGTGGCTCTGGAACAGATGTACCTAGGAGTGAAAACATTGACAAGGAGTGTCGGGTTTGACCCAAAGAATCCTGGTACACAACAACAGACCTTGCATCACTCTTGGTATTGACACACCAATCGAATATACTTATAATAATTCAATTTTTCTTATAAAGCCATTTATGAATGATTTTAATGTAAATTTTTACTCAGAGAAACCACGTTTATGAGATTAGTTATTCATAGAAATTCAATCTATGATAAATGATTTTTTAGTTGAGATTTATTTATTAATTTAGTTTATGCCATTATTTTGAAATGATGAATCACGGAAGAAGATGAATTAATACTCATGGGAAATGTAGTTATCTCCCTATTGAGCATGTCAACACGGTCAATGATGGAACAGATCAGATCATGACCATATTGGGACAAGTTACTCAGGTTGTGACAAGTAACCACACTACACCTGTGTGGTATCATTTCATGCAGTAGAATCCCTCATATTTCAGTGGGACTACTAATCCATTGGTTGTTGAGTAGTGGATCAATTCCCTTTAAAAGTTATTCATTGTAATAAGATACAATGAAAATGAAAAGGTATTACTAGTGGTATATTGTCTCAAGGGCGATAGAAATCAATGGTTTTCCTTGATCTGTAATAACGCTACGGAAAAAGAAATAGGTGATATGGAATGAAGGGATTTTATTGAAATATTAATCGAAAAATATTTCCCTGATGATAAATGAACCGAAATGAAAAGGAAATTACTTACCTTAAAGAAAAATAAAGGAGACCATGTAGCAGTGTATGAGGAAACCTTCACAAGACTAGCCATGTATGTTTTAGATTATATACGAGACTCAGAAGACAAGATTGATCATTTCTTTGAAGGTTATAAGCCATATATTCAAAGGGAATTGGCTTCTGAAAAATTTTCATCAAATGATGAATTTGTATCATGTTCCATCAAAACAGATAAAAAATTTCTCAGATAAGTTTTATCAAGGGAAACAAATATATGATGCAGTACTATGAAAACCAATGAAAAGGTGAAGCATCAAATAAGAACAAGGGAACAATGAAATTCCCATTATGTGACAACGGTGGAAAGAATAGTCACGGTAAATGCTTGAAAGGCATGAGAGTCTCGTATAAGTGTGAAGAAAAGGGCAGTCGTTCAAACTAATTCAAGGTGAAGATACAATTTGATTATGTTCAATGATACCATTATAGAAATATGGGACACTATAAAAATGATTGTATTATGTTCCAAATAAAAATTGCCTCCAAAAATCCCACGAGAGTAAGGAAATGTATATACAATTACAACCACCGAGGTTGAAGTTCCTAATGATTTTTTGGCAGGTATTTTAAGTCTTTCCTCAAACATAGCCAACCCTTTATTTGATTTTGGATCATCATATTCATTTATATCATCCTAGTTTGCCACAAAAATAAAGTAAGTCAAATTTCATTTAATAATGGAGTCGTCGGTAAAAACACCTAAGGGATGTATTGTTGCAACAAAGTCATGTCAATTAGTTCCCCCCCATGATACCTAAACATGACTTAGTTGTTATTCTTTTCATCATACCAATGAAAACCATTAATATAATTCATTGTATAAATTTCCTATCAAACTATAATGAAAATATTTATTCCTAGAAGAAGGAAGATACAATCTTTGAAAATGGTGTAGAATCCCTAATTATTAGAGCAAAAACCTCAAAATCTGATTCCCATCTAGATCCACCCCCCATATCTCTACTAAATTCATTTATTTGAGTGGAAGAGAACTAAATGTCATTGGGCGAGGAAATAAAACATCAAATTGAATATTTTCATATACTATAAGAACATGTTGATTCTCTTCAAGATAATATACCTAGACATCTTCTAGAGTAGGAAATTGAGTATTCCATTGACTAAATTTCTGGTTCATGGACCATATCCAATACCCCTTATAGAATGGCCATCGTGGAGTTAGTGGAGATAAAGAAACAACTAGAGGATTTGAGTGATAATCGATTTATCCGCACCAATATTTTTCATTGGGGATCCCTTATTCGTTTGTCAAAAAAATGTATGTCTTGAGGTAGTGCATTGATTTCAGAGAAATAAATGACGTTATAATAAAGTATAAGTATCCTCTACCTCTAATTGATGATTTATTTGATCAAATTCATAGAGAAATTATTTTTCAAAGATTGATCTTCGATCTGGATATCATCAATTGCTTTATAGGAAGGATGAAATTCTAAAAATAGAATTTCGAACTAGGTATGGGCATTTTGATTTTAAAGTAGTGACTTTTGGACTGAGTAATCCAAAATCTTTTTTCATGGATCTGATGAATTTAGTTTTGAAGGAATATATTGATGACTTTTCAGTAGTGTTTATTGATGATATCCTTGTATAATCATAAAGCTATGAAGATCAGGAAAATCACTTGTACACTATTCTAAATACTCTTTGATGAAATGAATTATATGGGAAGTTTAGCAAGATTAATTTTTGGCTCCAATCAGTTTCCTTTCTGGGAAACATTGTCTCTTAGGATGTAAATGTCTATAGATATTTCAAATACAAAGGTTGTGCAAGTATTTCTTAGTCTAATGAACCTAACCGATGTATGTAGTTTTATTGGTTTAGAAGGTTATTATTGGCATTTCGTTCAGAACATCGCCTGTTTAGACATCCCAATGACCAAGCTCCCATGAAAAGTGTTTAAGTTCATATGAACAATGGAATATGAAGAATGTTTTGAAGAATTTAAGAGAAAGCTATTGAATGATCCAATCTTGACTCTACCATTAGGGAATGATGGATTTTTTGTCATTAGAGACGCATCAATGAAAGGACTTACCTATTTCCTTTTGCAAAATGATAGAGTAATTTCCTATTCATCTATGAAGCTAAAAATTCATGAACCAAACCACCCAACTCAGGATCATGAGTTAGCAACTGAAATATTTTCATTTAAGAAATAAAGACACTATCTATATGGTAAAAAATATGAGATATATATACCGATCATAGGAGTTTGAAGTATATTTTCTCACATAAATAACTCGCCACGAGGTAAGGATGATGGATTTAACTAGTCAAGAATTATAAATGTATTATACACTACTCCACAGGGAAGTCCGATAAGGTGGAAGATTCTTTGAATATAAAGGATCATCGAGTTCTAAACAAGATGAGAGTTAATAGGGATCCTATGTTTATGGATCTTGTAAAGATGGATATGGGAATAATCATGGAAGGTGAAACATCAATGATTTTTCAAATGGTTGAAAAACCTTCTTTACGTGAAATAATAAAAATTTCTCATATTGAGGATGAGGAGATTCAATAGAAAATTAATTTTTTGAATTATGGTGTTGAGCCCTCGGGAAGATTGTTGAAATTCTTCCTATGATTGCTATTTTAATAATCACAAATCATCAATTAATTAATCTGGTTGGATTTCTCATATACGTAATCACAATATCTTAATGAATCTGTGTATATTGGATGGATCATGTTTTTTATCTCTTTGTTATTGATTTACAAGTATTCTGGAAGTCCTCTATATCAAAGGACAACGGTCGCACCGATCCATATCAAAGGACAATGGTCGCACTGATCCATATCAAAGGACAATGGTCGCACCGATCCATATCAAAGGAAAACGGACGCACCGATCCATATCAAAGGACAACGGTCGCACTGATCCATATAAAAGGACAACGGTCTCACCGATGCTGATCAAATGAGTCACCGAATATGACACACCGATGCTGATCAAATGAGTCACCGAAGATGACACACCGATGCTGATCAAATGAGTCACCGAAGTTGACACACCAATGCTGATCAAATGAGTCACCGAAGATGACACACTGATGCTGATCAAATGAGTCACCGAAGATGACACACCGATGCTCATCAAATGAGTCACCGAAGATGACACACCGATGCTGATCAAATGAGTCACCGAAGATGACACACTGATGCTGATCAAAGGATTCACCGAAGATGACACACCGATGCTGATAAAATGAGTCACCAAAGATGAAACACCGATGCTGATCAAATGAGTCACCAAAGATGACACACCGATGCTGATCAAATGAGTCACCGATCATGAAACACCGACGATGATCATCTGAGTCACCAATGATGTCTCACCAATGCTGATGCTGATGACCTACCGATCACTTGACACACTAATAGTCATAAACAGCTGTTTGAATTTCTTTTCCTTTATTTAATCTAACCAACAGTCATATTAGGAATATTTTAAATGCTCTGTCATTTATTTAATTTGTGTTGTTGGATGTCAAGGAACTGTACCTCGTACCTACAAAAAGAAATCATTTCTTTTTCCGGAGCACGTTCTTTAAATAAAGGAAGGATGTGATACTGCAAAGTGAGAGAGACACATAGACAAATAGAAAGACCACAAGGTGTGCTGGAAGAACAACGAAGTGTGAAAGAAAAGAGACGACTGAACTTACATGAGGAACTCATTCATCACTACTTACCAGTGAAGAGCTGAGAACGTGAACATAACACAAGATCTTCATCGACTGTCTCTACACCTGGAATTCAAGGAAACAGAAAATACTTTGTTTTTAGAAAAAAGCTATAAGAGGACTCAGAGCGAATTCTGATCAATCAACGGAGTCCAGAACTACACGACAATCACTAGAGCCATTTCTAAACTCTAAATATTTTCTCTGTGATTTATCTTTTTACATATTGAGCAGTGTGTGTTATATGCTGTATTTTACACACACGTTGTATCCTGTACTCTAACTGGAGGATTTTTAAATCCTCACTCAACACTCTTACATCCTTTTCATTCCCACTGAGATAGTGGTAGAGGTCATGTGTGACCTGGACAGCTGGTTGTTGTTGTTCTTTTTCCCACGAATAATAGTGGTAGAGGTCTTGGACCTGGACAGTTGTATACTGTTGCTATCCCCGATCCAGGGTGTGGAACATCTCTTTATAAATTCTTTTGAGAGGACTAAGTCTCGTCTTGAGACTGAACCTCTTGGTTATATCTGGTGTGCTATATCTGTCAAAGTTATTCTTTTATTCCGCTGCTAATCTCTTTCAAACCAAAATTGTTTTAAAGTCACTTTGATAATTAAATTCGCAAGTGTTTATATTAGTTGTAATTCAGTAAGTTGGTTTCAAACGTTAATCAACCTTTCTGTTTTGATTAATTGGGAAATAATCAATCCCTTGAGAACCCAACCGAACCCTTACTTTGATATAAATTCACTACAGTTTAATTCAGTATTTTATTTGGGGGTTTTTAAGACAATGTTTTGAAACAGAAATTTTAATTGGAACTCAATTCACCCCCTTCTTGAGTATCCACTCCGACCAACAATTGGTATCAAAGGAAGATTTAAATATTTTCTAAAAGTACTCTATTTTTCAACTGTGATTTTGGTTGTATTTTAAAGTTCTTAAAATTTCTGTTATTTATAAATTTTTATCTCTTTAAAATATTTTATTTAAGTAATCTATCATGGATAACAGACATGAAGGTGTTGCTACCAATAAACCACCATTTTTCAATGGCACTAACTATGCTCAGTGGAAAATCAAGATGAAAATTCATTTAGAAATCATGTGTTTTGATATTTGGACTGCTATAGAATCTGAATATAAAATTCCCACTACTGTTAGAACTACTTGGAATGAAGCTACTAAGACAGCCTACAATAATAACTACAAAGCTATGAATGCCTTGTACTATGCTCTAGAATATGAGGAATTTAATAGAATATCTGCCTGTAAAACTGCTTATGAAATTTGGGATACCTTAGCTATTTCTCATGAAGGAACAACTAATGTTAAAGAGATGAGATTGAATACCTATACTATTAAGTATGATAATTTTAAGATGAAGCCTGATGAACCCATTTCTGATATGTATCTCAGGTTCAATGAAATTGTCAACACAACGACTTCTCTAGGAAAGGATGTTCCAGCAAAGGAAAAAATCATGAGAATTTTGAGATGTCTACCTGAAAGATGGAGAGGAACCTCTGTCTCCATTAGGGAATCGTGTGACATTGGCGAACTTCCAGTCAAAGAACTAATTGGAAAACTGATGATGTATGAAGAGGAACTCAAAGTAAACAAAGAAGAAGATGATGAACCTAGAAGAATGTTTGTTGCCTTCAAAACTACAACCTCAAAGAATAAGGATAAGGAAAAGCTTCAAGCTATCAATGAAAGTTCAAGTTGTGAAGACAGTGAGAGTGATTCTGATAGTGATGCTGAGATGGCTCACATTTCTAGAAGGTTTAAGAAATTTTATAGGAAGAAGAATTTTTTCAGAAATTCAAACTACAACAGTAAGTATGACAACAAAGGACATTGGAAAAAGGATTGGAAGAAGCCAGATAAATCAGATGAAGTTGTCTGCTATGAGTGCAAAAGGAAGGGAAACATTAAAGGAGATTGTCCAAAGATGAAATACAAGAAGAAGTATGAATACAAGGATAACAAGTATAAGAAATACATGAAGGCTACTTGGAGTGCTTCTGAGGGAAGTTCTAGTGAATCTGAATTCTCTGAAACTGAATACAGACACAAGGAAAACATGTGTTTTATGACAAACACTTCTGAGGTAACTCCAGAAACTCCTGCTTCTAATTCATATTATTCTGGAGATGATTCTGAATGTGATAACATGTCAAAATCTGAACTGTTTGAATATTGTGATATCTTAGAAGAAACCTGTAATGAGGTGAAAGACAAGTACAAAGGTTTAAAGAAACAGTATTCTTTAACTGTTAAACATAAATCTGATATTGATATTGAAGTAGAAAAGAATGATCAGTTGCTTAAAGAGAATACTGAACTGAAATTATCTAAAGATCAACTCAACAAAGACTTACAGAAGTTTAAAAATGGTAAAGGTACTCTTACTCAGATGCTAGGTAAGAAAATAGCACCTAGATACACTACTGGTATAGGATACCAACCTGGACAAAGGAAGATTACCAAAACTAAATTCATTCCTAAATCTGGATAGAATGTAGCTAGTTCTGAAACTTCATATGCTTCAACTAGATATATTCATAGTTATAGATATAATAAGGTTTACCTTTCAAAATCTGTTGATTCTACAAAGTTTATGATACCCATAAGAAAAATTTGGGTACCAAAAGCTCTGATTGCTAACCTGTCTGGACCCAAGAAGATCTGGGTACCAAAATCATTTCCTATCTAAATCTGTTTTTTAGGGAACCTGCTTAAAGAGATCCTGTAGAAAGCCTTGGTATTTGGACAGTGGATGTTCAAGACATATGTTTGGAGACTTCTCATGCTTTAGAAGCTTAGTCAGAGTTGATGGAGGCTTTGTCACTTTTGGTGATAACTCAAAAGGAAAAATCATCGACTTAGGCCAGATTAGTCACACTGAATCAGTATTAATTTCTAAAGTTTTTTTTGTTGATGGACTTAAATACAAATTGTTAAGTATTTCTCAGTTATGTGATGATGGTTTTTATGTTAAATTTGAAAATGATTCTTGCAATGTTTTTAATTCTAAATTTTTTTAGTGTTTCCTGCTTTGAGAAATGAAAATGTTTATGTTGTTGCTTTAAATTCTTTAGCTAAGAAAAATATTACTTGTTTAAATGATTTTCATAAAGAGTCTTGGCTTTGGAACCGGAGATTAGGACACTGCAGTGTGCATTCACTTGGAAAACTTGATAGGAAGAACTTAGTTAGAGACCTACCCAAACTTGAATTTCCAGTAGACAATGTTTGTAATCCCTGTCAAAAGGGAAAGTAGCATAAAGTTTCTTTTAAATCAAAGAAAGAACTGTCAACTTCTCAACCTCTCGAGTTGGTTCACATGGATTTATTTAGACCTTCTAGAGTTTCTAGTTTAAATAAGAATCATTATGTCTATGTTCTTGTAGATGACTTTTCTAGACATACTTGGTTATATTTTCTAGCTCACAAAAGTGAAGCCTGTTCTTTCCTTGTAAAATACTCCAAGTCTGTAGAAAACCTTAGTGGAATTAAGATTAAAACTCTGAGAAGTGATCATTGTCGTGAGTTTGAAAATCATGAGTTTGAATCTTACTACGCACACAATGGCTATAGTCACAATTTCTCTACCCCTAGGACACCTCAACAGAATGGTGTAGTAGAAAGGAGGAATAGAACCCTGCAAGAAATTACTAGGACTATGCTTAATGAATATGACCTACCTATTTACTTTTGGGATGAAGCTGTAAATACAGCTTGTTATGTTATTAATAGAGTCTTGATTAGACCTGTTCTTAAGAGGACCCCTTATGAGATGTGGAACCATAGGAAACCTAAGGTTAACCAATTCAGAGTTTTTGGCTGAAAAGTCTTTATTCTGAATACCAAAGTCAATCTTGAAAAATTTTCATCCAAGAGTGATGAAGGAATTTTCCTAGGTTACTCTACTTCTAGTAAAGCCTATAGAGTTTTCAATAAAAGAACCAAATGTGTGGAAGAATCTGTTCACATCAAATTTGATGAAACTGATCCACATGAACCTAAGACCTCTCTTGAAAATCTTGAAGATGATCTCTCTATTTTGAACTTTAATGATAAAGACAGTGGACCTGTAGTTAAAACATCCAGTTCTGGAAATTTCCCAGAACCTTCTTCTATTGAAACTCAACCTGTAGAAGAACCTGAAATCTCTAGACCTACCTTTTCAAGACCAACTAGGATTCTAAAGAACCATCCTTTAGATGCTGTTGTAGGAAATTTAGATAGAGGAACACAAACTAGAGCTTCTCTTAGAAATCAGGTTGAACATCAAGCCTTCTTGTCATAGCTAGAACCTAAAAATATCAATAATGCTATCAATGATGAATTTTGGGTAATGGCTATGTAAGAAGAACTAAATCAATTTGAAAGAAAAATATTCTGGAAATTAGTAGAAAGACCTAAGGACACTATCACCATAGGCACAAAATGGGTGTTTAGAAATAAAGTTGATGAATCTGGAAACATCAATAGAAACAAATCTAGGCTAGTTGCACAAGGTTACAATCAAGAAGAAGGAATTGACTATGAGGAAACCTTCGCACCTGTAGCTAGATTAGAGGCTATTAGGATCTTACTTGCCTGTGCATCACATCTGAATTTCAAGTTATATCAAATGGATGTGAAAAGTGCTTTTTTAAATGGTTTTATTGTTGAATATGTTTTTGTAGAACAACCACCTGGTTTCACAAATCCTCATTTTCAAAATCATGTCTTTAAACTTTCTAAAGCTTTATATGGTTTAAAACAAGCTCCAAGAGCTTGGTATGAATGACTTTGAAACTTTCTTATTTCAAAAGGATTTACAAAAGGAATAGTTGATCCCACACTTTTTATAAAAAGAATTTCAAAAGATGTGTTAATAGTACAAATCTATATTGATGATATTATTTTTGGATATTATAAAAATTCTTTATGTACTGAATTTTCAAAGGTTATGCAAATTGAGTTTGAAATGAGCTTAATGCGAGAGCTTAAGTATTTTCTTGGATTTCAATTCTTTCAAACTAAAGATGGTATTATTCTAAATCAAAGTAAATATACTAAAGATTTATTAAAACGTTTTGGTTTAGATAGTATTATGGAAAGTGATATACCTATGAGTACCACCTGTAAATTGGATGTTGATGAATCTGGGAAACCAGTTGATCAAACTAATTACAGAGTTATGATTGGGAGTTTACTTTATCTTACTTCTAGTCGACCAGATATTATGTTTAGTTTGTGTATGTGTGATAGATTTCAAGCTAATCTTAAAGAATCACACTTACTGGCTGTTAAAAGGATTTTTAAATATCTTAAGTATACTGTGAACTTAAGTTTATTTTATCCAAAAGGATAATCATTTGACCTAACTAGTTATTTAGATGCTGATTTTTCTGGCTGTAAGTTAGATAGGAAGAGCACATCTAGAACATGTCACTTACTTCGAAAGTCCCTAGTATCATGGTGTAGTAAGAAACAGAACTCAGTTGCATTGTCTACTGCAGAAGCAGAATATATTGCTGCTGGTAGTTTCTGTGCACAGATTCTGTGGATGAAACACACTTTATTGGACTATGGATTTGATTTTAAACAGGTTTCAATTAACTGTGACAATACTAGTGCGATCAACATAACTAAGAACCCTGTGTCTCACTCTAGGACTAAGCACATTGATATCAGAAATCACTTTCTAAGAGATCATTATCAGAAAGGTGATATTTCTATAGAATTTATTAGTTCTGAACATCAATTAGCTGATATTTTTACAAAGACTTTATGCTCTGAAAGAATGAATTTTATTAAACAAGAATTGTGTATGATAGATCTGTGAAACTGATCTGTGAAACTGATCTGTGAAACTGATCTGTGAAACTGATCTGTGAAACTGATATGTGAAACAGATCTGTGAAACTGATCTATGAAACTGATCTGTGAAACTGATCTGTGAAACTAATATGTGAAACTGATCTGTGAAACCGATCTGTGAAACCGTTATGTGAAACCGATCTATGAAACTGATCTTTCTTTATATTAATTTTTATTTTGTGATTAATTAACTACTTTTATCTTTATTTTGGGAACCCTAAATGATGAAATAAATGATACACAACTATTTCTATTCCCCAAACCGTCGACCTTTCATTTCTTTCCCGCCAAACCTTATTTCCTCTCTTTTCCTCTACTTCGAACCTTTGAACTCCTTATTTCCCCAGAATCGTCAAATGGCTAAGCAGAAGAGACCGAGAAAAGGATCAGAAAGTCCTGTACCTTCAAAGCGTGTTCGAGGCGAGTCGAGTAGTACCACTCAAAAATCAGTAAATCCGAACCTGGAAACTCGGATTGTTGCTGTAGAAAAGGAAATCAGCTCCTCCTGGCTTTTGACAAGTAAGTCACTGTTATTACAAGTTTTAGATTCGCAAGGATGGAAATCCTGGTTCTCATATAACACTCGTGTTTACTACCCAAATCTAGTGCATGAGTTTTATATAAATCTGCATGTTACTTTAGATGGTGTCGAGGCTGCCAGAATGTCTTCTGTAGTGAAAGGAAAGAAAATATCTTTTTCATCTAAACAATGGGCTGAATGTTTGAATGTACCCCACGAGGGTCAGTATGATGATTATGCTGGAAAAATTACTCCAACCACTGAATACTTATCTTATGAGTTTGATTTGGAGCTTTTGACTGGAAAAAGAGAGTCAAAGAGAATCATAGCCTCAGAGCTGGATGGTGAATGTAGACTTCTCTTTAAGTTTATTCAGCACCAAATTTTCCCCAGGAAAGGATATTTTGCTGCTGTAAGATACCAGGATGTTTTTCTATTGTTTTTGCTAAAGACCCATGAGAAGATCAATTTGTGTTGATATATAATGGTGCACATAGCTGGAATGGTCAAACCTTCTAAGAAATCCATTGCCCTGTTCTATTCCAAAATGATCTCTGTTATGTTAAAGAATCTGGAATGTGTTGATGTAGCTGATGAGATAGCTGAATCTGATTGTTCTTATTGTGTTAATAAATAAATTTGTAAACGGATGAAAATAAACTGCAACCCATGGAAGAAATAATGGGTTACTGATGAAGACATGTTTTATGAATCTTACAATCCCAATGATCATGGAAAGAGGCCGAAGGGTGTGAGAGACCCTGGTTTGAAATCAGATGAGGAGCCAATTTATTCTGATGATGAGGAAGAAGTAGATGTTGAAAGGAATAAAGACACTGAAGAGTCTCGTAAACAAGGGATGGAAGAAGCTGAAAGAGAAGAAGGAAGTATGTCACCTCCTGATGATAGGAGTGATCCTGATACTGTGAGTCCTAAGAGAAGAATAGACTTTGGATCTGCCAGTCCACCTTTACCCTTACCTGAATCAGAACCAGTTCTTGGTGATGAAGAAGCTAGTGACACTGAAGTATCTGACAGTGACGTTTCTCTGAAGAATGGAAATGATAATGGAGATGATGATGATAATGATAATGATGATGATGGTGATAACCGACCAGTGGATGGTCTTGCTGTACATCCAACAGAAACACATCGAACTGTACCAGAAACAGATGCCAATGGAAAGAGAGAACCTCTTGAAAATAGTGGAAAGGCAAGTTATGATAAACCGAAATATACTATGTGTACTACTGTCTGGGATGATTACCCTAGTTTTGCTGTTTTGGGTTTAGAGTATTCTAAGGAAGAAGAAGGAGAATCAGAATCTACTGCGGTTATGATGGAAAGCCAACCAGTTGAGGCAAGGTCTGCTCATGTTGTTGATGCTGTAGGTGCTCATCTACCTAGTTATACCATCTCTCAGTCTGATTTTGATAAGTTCAAAAGTGAGTTGCTTACTGCTGTGAGAGATACAGTCAGAGAAGAGATTTCAAATGCTATTAAACCAGACCTGGCCAATACTGGTGAGTTTATTGGCAGGCACATAGCTTCTCTAAATCAGATTCTGAAGGATCTACAATCTGGGTTAGTTTCTTTATCCAACAAATTTAGATCCACCATCTCTGGTATGATGGAAGTGTTGAGAAATATGATTAAACATCTTAAGAAGTATGATCTGAGAAAGTTGAAAGCTGAGATAACTCAGATAGTTTCTCATGCCAGTACAACCAAAGTAACCAAGATCACTACTCGTGAGCTAGAGGCTCTAAACAAGATTGTGCATGATGAATTGGCCGCCATTAGGAAAGTTATTTATTTTTAATCATTGAGGAAGGTGAAGGATCACAGTGATCACATTCATAAGATGGTAACAGTATATTCAGCATATGCCACTAAAGCTCAGAGAGAGATCAAGGAAAAGGTTGATCACTACTTTTCAAAAATCTATACCAAGCATGAGATGACCGCGAATTTCAAAGTGTTAGCTGAAAATCTGAGACTACCTCCAATCACTCAAGCTTTCAAGACTCAAGTTCGACAGTTGCAAGATTTTACTCCAACCTTGGAATGGTTCATGGAGAATAAGGATGATTTTGAGAAGGCTATGCACTATGGTGCAGAAGTTATTCATAATTTCATAAATCTTTTGAAGCCTTATCTGAATGCACTAGCCACTACCATTGTGCTTCCTACTTTTGACCCTCTCAGTGCCTTTGATGTTGCTCCAAATCAGATCTCTGTTGCTCAAGCTCTCTCTCAACTCTGACCAGTTGCTCAACAATCTTCTCAACCAGCTCCTAGAGCTCCATAGCAAATCCCAATGGCATCCTCTCCTCCAACCTCCAGAGTCATCTTACCACCGTTTTAAATTCGACCAGTTCAACCTGCCTCCATGCCTTCCAACATACCAATCATTGATCTTTATGACAAGGGAAAAGCCCCGTTATTTCCCCAGAAATAGTTGTGCATTGTTATTGATAGGGTGAACCCTGTTTTGATTGTACTATGATGTCTTATAAACTTTATTCTCTTTTCTTTTTATTCTCACTGCTGCCTTCTTTTAATCTCTTCTTTATCTGTTTTCCCTCCTTTTTGATTATCCCAAAGGGGGAGAAATCTGTATATTTATGGATCTATGGGGATATGGGGGAGATGCATCTCTCATGGGGGAGATTTATATCTTTTTATGGAAATGCTTGCATAAGTATTAAAAGGCATAAATTCAGGGGGAGATTTATATCTCATTATGTTTTTATTATGCCTTATTATTGATGATATACTATATTTATTTATGGATAAGCTTTGTGATTGGCTAATATTTGTGATTATCAAAAAGGGGGAGATTGTTGAGCCCTCTGGAAGATTATTGAAATTCTTCCTATGATTGCTGTTTTAATAATTACAAATCATCAATTACTTAATCCGGTTGGATTTCCCATATACGTAATCACAATCTCTTAATGAATCTGTGTATATTGGCTGGATCATGTTTTTTATCTCTTTGTTATTGATTTACAAGTATTCTGTAAGTCCTCTATATCAAAGGACAATGGTCGCACTGATCCATATCAAAGGACAACGGATGCACCGATCCATATCAAAGGACAACGGTCGCACCGATCCATATAAAAGGACAATGGTCTCACCGATGATGATCAAATGTGTCACCGAAGATGACACACCGATGCTGATCAAATGAGTCACTGAAGATGACACACTGATGCTAATCAAATGAGTCACCGAAGATGACACACCGATGCTGATCAAATGAGTCACCAAAGATGACACACCGATGCTGATCAAATGAGTCACCGAAGATGACACACCGATGCTGATCAAATGAGTCACCGAAGATGACACACCGATGCTGATCAAATGAGTCACCGATGATGATCAAATGAGTCACCGAAGATGACACACCGATGATGATCAAATGAGTCACCGAAGATGACACACCGATGCTGATCAAATGAGTCACCGATCATGACACACCGACACCGATCATCTAAGTCACCAAATATGTCTCACTGATGCTAATGCTGATGACCTACCGATCACTTGACACACTGATAGTCATAAACAGCTATTTTAATTTCATTACCTTTATTTAATCTAACCAATGGTCATATTAGGAATATTTTAAATGCTCTGTCATTTATTTAATGTGTGTTGTTGGATGTCAGGGAACCATACCTCGTACCTACAAAAAGAAATCATTTATTTTTCCGGAGCACGTGCTTTAAATAAAGGAAGGATGTGCTACTACAAAGTGAGAGAGACACATAGACAAATAGAAAGACCACAAGGTGTGCTGGAAGAACAACGAAGTGTGAAAGCAAAGAGATGAATGAACATACATGAGGAACTCATTCATCAATACTTACCAGTGAAGAGCTGAGAACGTGAACATAACACAAGATCTTCATCGACTTTCTCTACACCTGGAATTCAAGGAAACAGACGATACTCTGTTTTCAGTCAAAAACCAGAAGAGGACTCAGAGCGAATTCTGATCAATCAAAGGAGTCCAAAACTGCACGACAATCACTAGAACCATTTATAAACTCTAAATATTTACTCTATGATTTATCTTTTTACATATTGAGCAGTGTGTGTTATATGCTGTATTTTACACACACATTGTCTCCTGTACTCTAACTAGAGGATTTGTAAATCCTCACTCAACACTCTTACATCCTTTTCTTTTCCACTGAGATAGTGGTAGAGGTCGTGTGTGACCTGGACAACTGGTTGTTGTTGTTCGTTTTCCCATGAATAACAGTGGTAAAGGTCTTGGACATGGACAGTTGTATACTGTTGTTATCCCCGATCCAGGGTGTGGATCATCTCTTTATAAAAGCTTTTGAGAGGACTAAGTCTCGGTTTGAGACTGAACCTCTTGGTTATATCTGTTGTGCTATATCTGTCAAAGTTATTCTTTTATTCCGCTGCTAATCTCCTTAAAACCAAAACTGTTTTAAAGTCACTTTGATAATTAAATTCGCAAGTGTTTATATTAGTTGTAATTCGGTAAGTTGGTTTCAAAAGTTAATCAACCTTTCTGTTTTGATTAACTGGGAAATAATCAATCCCTTGAGAACCCAACTGAACCCTTACTTTGATATAAATTCACTACAGTTTAATTCAGTATTTTATTTGGGGGTTTTTAAGACAAAGTTTCAAAACCGAAATTTTAATTGGAACTCAATTCACCCCCCTCTTGAGTATCCACTCCGACCAACATATGGGACATTGATTGATGTCATATACGAAGATAGAATTTTGAAATTTGGGGGGGAGAGGCTTTGTGTTCCCGATATACCAAATATAAAAATAATAATTGTTTGATGATGCTCATAGCTCCAAATTCGCTATACACCATCATATAAGTTAGATTTATAGAGATTTCAAGGAACATTTTTGGTCAGAAAACACAAAGAGGGGGATTTCTGAGTACCTGTCGATATGTATGGTTTTTTAACAAGTGAATGCTAGAAGACAAAATCATGGAGGAGTTGTGAAACCCCATTATTTTCCTATGTGGAAAATGGTTGATATTACAATGGAATTTGTCATGGGACTACCAAAGACACCAAGAAATAATGATTCCATATAGGTTGTTGTTGACCGTATTACAAAATTAGCATTATTTCTTTCCATAAGGGATGATTTACCTCTTTAATATTTAACAAGACTATATAATAATGAAGTTGCAAGACTTCATGGTGTACCCTAATCAATTGTTTCTGATCATGAGCCCTATTTTACATCAAAATTATTAAAAATTCACCAGAAGACATTGAATACTGAGCTTCGTATGAGTACTGTATATAACCCCCAAACTAACGGACAATATGGAAAAACTATTCAAACTCTGGCCGACATGATGATATCATGCTCTCTTGAAATTCATGGAATGTGGGATCAAATCTTTCAGTTGGTTTTATTTTCCTAAAACAATAGTTTCCATTCAATTATTCAAATTTCTCCATATATAGCATTATATGGAAAGAGATGTCAAACTCCAACTTATTGGGATGAAGTTGGTCAGAGGAAACTTATAGCCACATAACTGATTGGAGAGACCACAAAAAAGGTGAAGACAATCCAAGCCCATTTCGAAGTAGCCCAAAGTAGGCAGAAGACATTTGTTGACAACTTGAGAATAGATTTTGAATTACATGTGGGAGATTATGTCTTTATAAAGACAATCCAAGCCCATTTAAGTCTTTCTTGTTGCAATTGCTTGATTCAAATAATAATGTCTTAATGTAACCCCTGACTCTTTGATACTTGGGTTGGAGGTTTTTCACTCATTATCAAATCATATGACATAAAATACCATATCTATATTTGATACCCCTATTAAAAGAATGTGAAATAATAATTAATGGTTTATCCTGATTTTAATTAAGTGTTTCCGTAGTGTTTTTTTGGTTGGTAATAGAATAATTGAACACTTTTTTACATGATCTGATATATTATATAATATTACTATATGATATGCCAATGTGAATGGGTTTTCCTATTAACCTTACTAACTAAAATTGGCATTAATGAATCATAATTCATCTATTATAAATATACTCTTGTTATCATCCAAATTTCAATCAAAAATAATCACATGGATGTTATTATAATCCAAAAATCAATTTTTTCAATGCTTCCTATGTACAGAATTTTCCCAAATATTGGATTTATGTCATTGGTAATAGATACATGAATCAGTTCTAACATAAGAGCAATTCATCTACTTTTCATGGAATTGAAATCATCATGTTCCATTAAATATAACATATTCCCATTAATTAAAAATCCATTTTTATTACAGTACGGGCGAACTTATTCCTCTGGCTATCTATAGATGTTGTTGTAAAATCGCACTTGGATTTTCTCCTAGATCTTTGAAATTTTTGTCTTCAAAAAATCTTTTAAACTTTTAATTATTTGTTTTTGAAATATATATTTTAGACAATTATTGATTAAAATACATAAAATTTACTTTACAGGATTCAATATAATTATTAACCTCCATACTTTCCAATAAAACATATCAGTTATCCAATTCCCTCTCAATCAATGTAATTGTGACAATATATATTCTAGAAGTTTCATCTATAACATGTTTTCCATCATGAAGATAGTTTTTTGGACCAACACAATCCACATCAATAAAGTAATCCATATATAATTCAATAATTTCCTCTTCAACATATCTATTTATGGTACATCATTCATGATTTTATATTTTTTTTTAATTTCTATTTAAAATTTCAATACTATTTAATGGGGTTAATCTATCCAAAATGTATAACAACACATTTTCAGATTCATGTACCAAGTGAAATATATGTTTAATCTTCATATCCAAGGATATATGTGGGAAAAAACTAAAAATGACATGATATAATGACAATTGACATTTTCATAGTATAATACTTCCATGAGTTAATTATTATTCACTATACCGCTCTTAAAATGAAACAATGAATTGTTACTATGTGATCTACATTTTTATAAAAAAAAATATATCATATGATATATTCTATAAATCATTCATAATAATGTAAATATTATGTTATTCTATACCCTTTATCATTAAATAATTTACTAAAAATATATTATTCATATTTTATTACTACCACATTTAAAACATTACATCATTTTTTATGTTGAAAAGATGATATATCTATTACCTAGAAAGTGTGTAAGAATATGGATAAAGAAAAGTCCTTATTTTACCCATCACTATATCTAATACATTCCGTATACCTAAATATTTCTTGTAAAATACAGACTAAATGAAATCCTTTGTGTTTTCAAGTGAAATCAGTAATGTGTCAAGGACATTATCATGTACTTTTTTCAACATGCACGTAATTAAAAAAAATTAATGTATAAACAATTCCATTATAATAATTTTCGAAAATGACATCCTTTTTCAATTACTTTATTGTATGTTTTTTCAATGATGGTTTGTTAAAAGTGGTCACCATATCCATTAAATAATAAAATAGTAGGTAACTTATTAGTATATATGGTCGTGTAACATCTTTTTTTCCCATCAAATGATGTCCACCATGATAGGTATTTATTTATTCAATGAAAAATATTCTATATAATATAAAAATTGTATTAAATAATTATTTTATCCTAATTGAGTGTATACCTTATTCACAAATGGGAAACCGTAGATTTCCATTAATAAAATTACATGAAAAATTTCTATAATATGGAATGTTATTTATCATCCCATGCAATATAGAACATGATGTGAAATATTACTTTATATAGGAATCATACTATACAATATCTCAATCCCACATTACTTTTAGATCATCGAAAAAGCGATGAAAAAAATATCAATGTGATTTCATAGTTTTTTATTCCCTGATATATAATAAGAGAAATGATATTCTGTTATACATTCATGTATAAATATTGTGTAATGTAATAATTTACTATTATAAATAAAAATATACTATGACTTCTACTTTTTACATCAAATGTATTCATTATATCAGTAGATAGATAAAAATGATGGTCTATCAGCATGTTTGAAAATTGAATATACTCATGATCAATTTTATTCCATAAAGAATATTATTCTATGTGGAAATTTTTCCCATCGTAATTTTCTATACCTACAAGACATGCAAATTACCTTGTAGTCTCTTTACATCCTTATAGGTTCATAATACTTAGAATGATTGGAATTTTATAAAAAAATTAAATTGAATTGATTCTTCTTGAATGTATCCAGAAAAAACAATATTTGGAAATTTTTAAGCGATTTGTATTCCCTGATAAATTATATACCTTCATATGGATAAATATGTATTCATTTAGAGATCATACCAATTGAATGTAAATTTTGTTAAGCATCATATGTTCATCCAGGAAACCTAGTATTTTTTGGTAGAATATACTTCAAGGGATAATTTAGTTTAGTAAACCAATTTAACTCTATATATTTCCTACTTATAAATAATATACCTTCATTATGTAACAAAATTTAGAATATTTAGAACAACCTATATAAAATGGTGTCATTGTAAATCTTATTATCATCTAAAATAGAATTTCTAAATCATGTGTATCTTCTTCAACTATCATTATCGTTTCTTCAATATGACCACCATCTCCTGTTATTGTTGTAAAATATCCTTGATACGATCTTAATCATTATTCACATCTATATTCATATTAAATGATCCATTATATGTAGTGTTATCCTAGTTAAATACTATATTCATTTATTCATGATGCTAATTCTAATATTTTTAGCATTGATCTATTAAATCACTGAAAAAATATTATTCTAACTACTATTGACCAATTATTATTTAATAAAAACAATGTAAACATGGATAATGGGTTTCAGAAGTGTAATTTGTTTAATATTTTTAAATATAGATGAACAATTTATCCTAATCCCAAAAAACATTCTTATTACTATTGAAATCAATCAATTTTTTATTTATATCATTCTTATTTGACCTAGTAGTATTCATATTCAACAAAAAACAAAAAATGTATGAGAATATAATCTAGAATGTATGTTCTTTATAAGCATAAACACACTCACATATATATTCATTATATTTTACATAATTTTTCATTTCATTAACAACTTTATTAATCATAATGAAAATTAATTAAAAAGCTTACTATATTATAAAAATAATTTTTTTAGAGGACATTGTATATCAGAAATAATTATTTGTTAAATGGATTTATCAAGGGAAATAATAATGTGACCTTTAGAAATTGTTAGGACCATATCATTTATGTTTACTTCTTCAAAATACCTCAATGTCATCAGAAGTCGTTGTAGGTCACTATAGAGAACAAATTCATAGAATATTTTTGGATTCTTTAATGTTTATATCACATATGGTTTTTCTTATTAATACTTAAGACTTGGTAAAATTTGATTGAAGCTAATTCTCAAGAATAATATCAATCTAAGATATGAAGGTCAATCTTAAATCCCGATTTCCCATACCGTGTTAAAAAAAGATTATTAATTTAATGCTTAATTATATAATAGTATATCTAAACTAGTGGGATCTGATACAAAATATTTTTCCCTAAAATGTTAGAAAACATTTTTATTTAGTTATTGAATCACTCAATTTGTTTAAAAAAATTAATATAATCTCCAATATTTTTTTTATATAGTTATAGGTTATTTTGTAACATTTCAACGATTAAATACTTGTGATTCATTATATATAGGTATGTATATGTACTAATTTCATCACTGGTGTTATCAAAGAACCATAAAATAGAACTTTCTTATGTAGTTTTTGATCCACATATAGATATATATTTTGCGGAAAAAACTCACTATATTAATTTTTCTTTTCTCAATGTAATTTTATTCATTTTTACCAATTAAAAAGATTCAAATTTATCAAACGATTCATGAAAATTTAATTAAATAAATATATATTCATAGAGGGTTTGACATTTTTTTATCATTTATATATTATATGTTGTAGTGATAAAAGTGATATTTTAATGTTAATGTTGATCAACTTATTTTATTCATAATAATATTATCTTAAAGTACATGTTATATATATCATTAAAATAATTTATTCCTTCGTGAAACAATTCATTTAGTTAAATTGAAAATTTTACATATCATTAAAAAAATTTAAAATTCTAATTGATAAAGACAAATGAAATTATTTATGTTTGGAACTTGGTATCAATTTTATAATACATGAATCAATCCACTTTAAAAATTTATATGGTAGGTTCATAGGGTTTAAACAACACTTCTCAATTTCCCACAAAAAAATATTATTATTTAATTTTAAAAGGTTATTTTTTCTTCTCAAATATTACACCTCAATAAAAATGTTTAATACACAATAGACATAAAACATCCATGAAATATAATAAAAATGATTAATATCTCTGACATATACACCTTAATGCATACGTTGTTTGTTTTCACATTAATTCCTTCTAAAATATTAAATCTCTATATGTTTCCTTATTGATATAGTATTTGAAATACAATGATTCTAATATAAGGAATTATATGTCAAAGGAAAAACCCATTTCATATAAGAAAATTCAAAGGATTAATTTTAATAAATTCATAGAAATCAAAAAATTGTATGATTATTATAAAAAAAAGTAAATGTAATTAATTGGTAAAAATGAGAAAAAAAAGAACACAAAAATGAAAAAAAAATGTTACATACATTAACTAGAGATATAATATCAAATGATCATTTGAGAAAGGGGCCAAACATCAATCATAATAATATAATTGAAAATCACAATCATAGTGGAAAAAAATTATGCAAAAAAATAAAAACCCAATGAGAATAAAAAAAGAATGAAAAAGGAAGAATGATTAATTAATAACAAATATGGAATATCATAAATTTGATTTAAGGTTCAATTTGGATGAATGTTTCAATGGTGGAAGCTATTGAATTTTCCATTCATGAAACTGTGAATGGTAGGACAATGGGCGATCTCAGTTAGGGTTCTATTAAAATTACAGAATTCATTTTTTCAATGCTTGTAAAGATCAATTGTAAAGAATAATTTTATCAACACTAAATGGGAATGTATTGATATATGAAAGATGTTTATATAGTACCAAGGTGATGAAAACTTATAAATCTGTTAGCACTTTCCATTTTAATGATGATAAATGTTTCTTTTCCCATCACTTCATATCACACTTAATATTATTTTTCTTAGTATTTCAATAATCAAAACTAGTGGAAAAGATAAATTCAAAAATCCAATTAAAATATTTGAATAAATTAATAATGAAATAAAATTTCATATTATAAATTACATTACATAAAGAGAAAAACAATAAAGATAAATATATTACAAAAACAATTCAAATAAATGTATAAAAAAGTATTTAAAATATATGAACATCATTATTTCTTATTATATGTACTAATAATTATGATAATATTTCGATAAATTTGTTATTATTATGTTAAAATAATAAATAAAATTATTTATGCATGTCACAATAATTATAAAAATGAATAAATTATACACATTTTAAATGTTACAAAAAAAATATTAATGATAATATATAAATAAATATGAATAAATAGTAAAAATTCCATTTAAATTAAAATATTTTAAAATTTAGATGCAATAATAATTTAAGGTATTATAACTGTACAAATATTAAAAAATATATGGAAATAAAAATTAATACATACTAATCATGTAAATTATAAACACATTAAAAATAATATATATTACCAAAAAAATTAATAAATATTATAAATGAATATATTAGAAAAATAAAAAAGTTATAATATTAATAATTAATAAATTACAATGATATTATAAGTGAATAACTATAAATAATGAATAAATAATAATAAATTATCAAATATTAGAAATTTAAAAAATATTAATAATTAAAATTTAATAAATTGGACAATTATTTAAAAAATGAATTAATAATTTTAATTATATATATCATTAATGTATTAAAGAAATAAATACATAAAGTAAAATAAAAATTATAGAAAATTAGACTAAAAATCATTATAATGAAACACTGATTATTAAAGAATAAATAAGAATTGGATACATATTTAAATAAAAATATACAAAAGTAAAAATAATTAATGATTAATTACAAAAAATAAAATCATATTAAGTTTAATGATGATTAATAAAAACAAAATTATAAACAATATGAAATTTTAATAAATTACAAAAAAAATAAAAAATAAAAAAATAAAAAAATGAATAAATAATATAAATGAATAAGTTACATAAATATTTAAAATGGTGAAATATTAAAAATGATTTGGTATAATTAAATATGTAAATTTTAAAAACAAATAATATTTATTCATTAAAATTTAATAATTTCCAAAAAAAATATTAAAAATGAAATTATATATTAGTAATTTACCAGTTCAAAAAAACTAATAACGATTCGATATTAAATTTAAAAGAAAACTAATATTAAATCATACATATAGATACATGAATTTCCCAATAATATACTTACTAAAAATGATCAAATTTAAATGCAAAATAGATTAAAGTAAAAAAAATTATTTATATACATTAAAAGATTAATATAAATTTTAATTTCAAATAATTTAAATATATAAATAAATATTAAAAAATTGAAAATATTATGTGTGTATATATATAATTAAATTAATTAATTGTTTAAAAATGACTTTTCCTATGACTAGGTGTATGTATATGTGTGTTTCTATGTATATATATATATATATTGAAATATGATACACCATATTGAATAAATGGTTTTTATTATTATATTATGATATATTTATATATATATATATATATATATATATTCACAAATACAAAGATATTAAATACATACACATATAGATATACCTAATCATATACCCATGTGTAAACTCACACACACAAACATATATACACATTGTTAGTTGGTCATCCATGACATTGATGATGTCAAAATGACAATGATGACACTTATTACAAGTTCATATGACCATGTTATAAAGTTCTGAGGATTGAAAAATGGATGTTCCAGATTAAAAATAATAAAATTGTAAATATATTGAATTGAACTATTAATGATAATAATATTGTAGACACAATTCATAAGAGCATTATCACAATCAAGAGACATCATAGGGTGGATCGACATCCATGTTTTTGATAAAAAAATTATATATCTGAATGAATAAATCCTACAGGTGAACATTAGTCCTAATGGAATAGTACCCACAAGTGAATTGCAACCCAGTAGTGAACTGTATTAATCAATAGTACCCAAAAACACTTAGGAATATTTAAATACTAATAATTCCCATAAAATAATTTAAAAATTCCAAATTTATTTTAGAAATATTTGGAATTTAAATAACATATATTTTTTCAAGTGAATGTTTTATTTAGTGAATTTATATTTGTCCCATTTATTATAATTAATAGGAATTCCCTTGAGATAAATTATTTGCAAATTTAATTTATTTATGTGAATGTATGGATTGTAGATAGATCATAAGTTAATAACGACCAATGTATAAATGGAATTTTAGTTATTTATTTTAATATCATAAATACATGCAATTATTGTAAAAATTAATAAATAAATGATTCTTTACAAATATTCCCACTCACTCATTATAGGAATACTATTTTGAATTTCCAAATCTACTATTGTAACTTTTTAATTCACATTATTGAGCCCCACATACCCCATGTGGGAGTATTAATTTTTTATAATGATAATGAATAAGGATCTAGCTAACATAAAGAACCAGCGAATTTCCAGACAAGATATTGATGTGTTGTAAGTGTTTTTTCACTCCAACTAGAGCCTATGTAGTTCTCAATGAGTTACGCCTATGATATCGGTTGATAACTATTTCGCACAATGATTAATGTCATTGTAAATTCTCTGGATCTACCAATATTATTTTTATTTTTGTATAGTTAAATATTATATCATGACAATGTGGATGATGTGATATCAAATAAAATAATAATAAATAATTTATATAATAAAAAAATATTTTTGGTAAATTATTTATATAATATTATTTTTAAATTTTTTAATGTATATTGAGACCTTTCTTATAAAATCAAGATCCCTTAATCGAAGTTTAGATGTGATGGTTGTCATTATGTAATAATCATGTTTAATAGAAAAGTATTTCATTAATTAAAATTAAAAATATAAAAACCCTTATTAAATATTATGTTTTGAAAAAAGTGATTGTAGGAGGTTCTAATCATCTCATTTTTTGGGTGCTTCCTACTACTAACGAGTTCTTATGACAATGGCGAGTCGAATTTACAAATATTTCTAGAAAAAATTATCAATATATTTCTTGTTACTAATTTTGAGGATTCAATATCCAATTGATTGGTAATCAAATATAGTTGATGGGAAATGAATCAATGACCAATGATCTAGGAATAACTATGGTAGTCCATTCAAGATCTTATATTGGTACTCACTATGGAGTATTAGAGCCATAACAGATAATTTAAGGAAATGTTTTGAGGATCTAAGACACTATGATAATATTGATATTAAGTGTTATGAATTTAGTAGTTGAGGGATACTATTGTTGGCTAATATTATGGGACATGCTTATGATTACAAATATATATTTTTTTTAAACTGATAATAAAGAAAAAAGTCCTAATATACTAATATATTATTATTTTTATAAATATATGAAATAAAATACCACATGATCACTAAAATAAATATTAGAGAATTAACATATCTATATTCGTAAAAAATATCAATATTTTCTTTTATTATTACACATAATATTACTAGATGAAAGGAACTCCAATTTTCTGAAGACCTCACTACATATTCATACACCTCACCAATAGAGTGAATGAGAGAGGAATGACTACCTGTGGCACATGTGAATGATCCTATATTCTATTCCATCCTCAAATCGTTCATATATATAGAGAAATGATAATGAATCAATGAGAATTTTATTTCTAGTCTATGATATATCATATATCACATATTGAAATGGAGAAAGATATGCTTTAGTGAATTTATATTGTAAATAAACTATACCGGTGATAATGGGAATACACATATATAATTAGAGATATTTCCCATGAGTTATTATATTTACTTTATTTGTTAATTATGTTGGCTTTCCATGATGATTGGAAATTATCTATTACCATCCTGGATCACCTTATTCATCATGTTTTATGTGATGAATATTATATAGGAACAACTAAAGGAATCATTATATAAGCTTCAAAGGGAATTTATTGGTTGATTCATAATATTATGATGATCGTGATGAAATTAAATGTTGAAAATACAATGATTTATTTGAAATCAGTAGATCCTCTATAATTTATTTAATATAAATAAAATATAAATTAGTAGTATTATGAGAATGAGAATATTATCTTCACTAATGTTATGATATGATACTATAATAGACACATTAATGTTTTTATATATATGTGATGATAGAATTTAACATCATGTATATTCATCATGAGTGCAATTTTTCTATTTTACCCCTAGTATAATAGGCTTTGATTGTGTGGTACAAATTTGTATCAAGTTTCAATAACTATGTATGTTCAAAAAAATGGAATGTAAGGTGAATTCGTCATTTTCTGAAGTTGGATGATTCCAATAATATCATTGAAAAGTACATGACATTTTTTTATACTAATTGATTATTATTGAACTACTATTTATTATTGATTATCACTATAAAATTAACTAATGTATCCTTAGGAAATAAGGAAATATTATTTCTTATAGGATTAAAATCTTTTATAGTGCATAATACACAACTCATAGTTTCATAATTCTTGAATTGTATAAAAATATTATTATTATAAAAAATTTACTCATACATTTGTGTGGCGTGATAATTAGTTGTTAATAAAAAATTTAAATTAGTCATCAAGTACATTAATAAAATTTTATATTGACATTATATTGATAAATAAATGGTTTTTTAAATAGATTTACATATCATTTCATAAAAACCCATTATAAATATTTTTACTTTCCCCAAAGCATATATATTCAGATCAATAAGATACATGTGAACTCTATTAAAGAGATATTGGTTGTAAATTCAATTATATCCTAATAATTTAATGTGATATGAAAATTTTAAGAGTGTAGTAATGACTATGATTTTATTGAACAAAATTGAAATTATTTAATAAGGTGAGATAATGAATATCATTTTCAGATCTCATGATTCAATAAATAATTCTTTGTTCGATAGTGTATACAACACGAAACGCCATTTTTAAACGAACCATGAAATATTTATATTTAAATGTTATAGATATATCCTTTCCATTAAATTATTGTGTATTAATAGCATTAACCACATTAAGAAATATATATAATGGTATTACTTAACAAAAATTTACATATTAATGCATATTAAATAAATATTCAATTTTCAATAAAGTTATCTTTTCATAAAAATAAGTTTCCTTCAAAAACATTTTTTATTTTCTTATAAAATATTTTATTTATTTTCTCCAAAATGTAGAAATTGTATATGATAAAATCAACTTTTATTTTGAAATAATAATATTATATTTATTATAGGTTGATTTCTGACACCCACCAAATCAGCATCAGAAAATTCACAATTGAAAGAATCCCTAGACATTGGAATTGAATTTCCCTCAAAATAATATGAACTAAGACTTGCAGGTCGCATTAAAATCCAAGAGATTCATGATCATGGGACCATTTCAAGGTTACACAAGGACTCAAAACATGGTTCATAACCTATAATGAATCCTATAGATCCTCCTTCAACATACATTCCCCTTCTCATAATGGATCTTCATATAAACAAATTAAAAGTTGTAAAAACTGAATGAGATCTCCTAAGACACATGGTTTGTCATTGGAAAGTGCCTAAAAACCATATGAAATTTCATCCAGAAGTAAGAATGAGTAATATCCCATGAGAGAAATCCCCATAAGTCGTAATGATCATGTACCATATCTTTGTTCAAAAGGATAAATTTCATTAATGATTTTCAAGAAAACTAAAAATACACATGAAACATTATAGAATAAACAAAATGGAGATAATGGGATGAGGTGATAGGTACTAATTGTCCCTCATCAATCCATTAGACACCATATGACTTTGGAAATGTGTCCACCTCATCTCATGAAATCCATTTTCCTTATCAGCTACATCGCACAGAAGTCCATGAATATGTCCAGGTGACTCCACGGTTCCCCTTCGGCACCCTAAGGGAAAATAGATATATTTTTCCATACAATGACTAGTGCACCACCATGTGACCTAGATTTGTCATGCAATGAATCATCTGAATAACCATTTAATATTCTTCACATTACTCTTGATAATTAACATAACTCTAGAACATTTTTAAAATAAATAAAAGGGGATAACAAGGATGATGTGATTTGTGCTCTCTATTTCTAAAGGAAAAGTGGTATGCCCCAGTAGATCTGCAAGATGTCATCAGAACTCAATGAAATTTTCAAATCATATTGTGAAAGCCCTTTTCTTATCAGTCGCACAACATGGATTTCCTTGGGCATGTCCAGAAATATCGGTTTTTACCATTCGACGATTTAAGGACAAAATGTTAATTTTTTCAATGAAATGATTTTGCACCCCCACATGACCAATATCGGTAATCCACCACATCAACAAAAAGAATAATTTTGATTGGCCTTACTTTTAAAAACATGCAAGAATCCAAAACTATTTCAAAAAAATAGAAGAATAATAGGGAAGATTCAGAAGGTACTCTCAGTCATAAAATTCTTGTGACACACCATGGAAGTCCACACCATGGTCCCGGGAGACCACCCGAAAAATCATCCATGTCTCGTGGAAGGTCTGAGAAAATTTATTAAAATTCTCGCAAAAAGAATTCATCAAGAACCTCGGATTCCACAAAAGACTTTGGGAATGACTATATGACAAGATGAAAAGTTTTTGGGCATGCCTTCTTGATCGTAAAAGTATTCATAATCAGAAATAATATGATAAATGAATCATTAACGGAAGGGACCCACAACAGCTGAAAAATAGTTGATTCTCCTGAAGAAAACCACATTAGAGAATCAAGAAACAATGTTGAGATATCCTACTTCACCGACTTCAACCTGGATCTACAGTAGATATTCCAAAAAAGATCTGATCAAATAGAATAGTGATACATATAAATTCTAAACCCGATTCTAAAAAAGGTACCATCTTCAACGTGATGGATACTCTTTGGTGTAAATGTCCCAATCATCTCAGTGGAATTCTCAAATTAAGAGATCATGTGATAGACCAGCCACATATTAGGTAATATTTCTATGGGAATCTAGAGTTATTATGCGATAGGCACATGTCAATTGTCGTTATCATTCACTGGTCATGTGAAGGATCTCGTATGGGTTATGAGAAGAAAAACCCACTAGACCCCTATTTCATGTGAAACATTAAATAAACTGAAACTTAATAAACCTAAGAAATTACAAATACAAGGGATAGAATTGTGATAAACTGTGGCTGACATAAATGAAAGACATGCTCGCTGGCCCTCATGTGAGGCGCATGATTTATACGAAGGCACATGATTACACCATGATACATCTTCAAGACCTCACGAAATTCCTTCAAAACTATATTTGAGACAGAATAAAATCCTTCTAACTTGTCAAATCAAGTCACATAACCCCTCTCAATGGTATTAAAAACAATATGAGTATATCAAATGAGTCCTACGACTTCCTTCACATACATATCTTGACTCACATAACGGTGTCCGCTTATTTTAGTCATGTATTGCCAATGCATTTAAGAATGAAATCCATGGTTTTACAACATCCTTTGGGAATTCTAGATAAGACCTATAACTCCCTCCACACAAGAAGAACATGTCTCATGATGACCCCTAGGGATGTTAACCATGACATGTGAAATCCTTCTAATCATATAAGATATTCTTTTATAACACCCCCATATGTGTCAATATCAGTCATGCAATCACCTCTAGTAAAAGCCAACCAAGTCATCAATTGTCTCCCAGCCAAGTCAATGAAGTCATGAAAAACCTTCTAGAAAATAAGGCTAGGGTATTAGGGAATCCTAGGACTCGATATCTCTATCCATCATTGGTGTTTAAGCCCAAAATATAAGGGAAAAATCAAAGTGTAATCCCAAATAAAGGGAACTATGATGACATAAATTCCTACCGTATTTAGGGAACGTAAGCCACCTTTTTAAGGTTCAAGCTCCATAATGATTATCCATGGTGATCTTGGTATCCAATTCATTTTCCAAAGAAATGGCATTGATCGCATTCTAAACCTTATTTATCAAAATGATCACATCTCTAGTAGGATGAGGGATTTCCACTATTCAAGACATCTATACTATACACCATAGGGTTACAAGGGATTCCTCATTGCATAATCCATGAATACTAACATTATATAGTATGTCCCTGATCAATAAAAAATGCCTCATGTTATGAACCCCTAGAATTTATGAAACCTCAAGGGTAGTCATAAGGAATCTGAGTATGATCCTCTGCCTTAGCATATTAGTATGATAAGGGATAAATGAACTAAAATAACTCTACTACCCATTATTATCAAGATACATAGGATTCCATTCCAAGGACCGATCATTATACCAAACATCCCAAGGAATGCCCTAGAATACATGTCAATATATATAAACCATTCCATTGATAATTTGTTCCCAGTTATTTTCATCATCGAGAATAACACATGTGGTCTTAGGAAAACACAATAAACACTTCATTGGGCATCTTGAATCTCCACTCACTAGGGAAATCCAATTTTGTATTACCCAATGAGGGGTTTGGTAGGAACACCCCTCATATAAGGGTATATAATTTCAGGCTAGTCCCATGGGAATAGTTTAACTATTATGCCTCTATTTTCTACCATAACAAATATATATAAGATGTCTCCCTGATAATAGATTTCACACATCTGGGGTCTCAGATTATGCACATATATCCTCTCTAAATGATGCTAAACTACATGATATTAATGTACTACATGGGTTTTGAATCCTACAATAAATTGAATATATAGGATGCATCCCAATGGTTTAATACCATACTTGGAATATTAATTGCCTCATCGAGTGAGAGTACAGTTTGAATACTTTGATCAAACGAATTTATCACATAAAGTGGTTATTTTCTAATTAGGGGATGCACGAAGAAACTCATATACATACATATGAATTTACAAATGAGACAGAACTCCCATCAGTTAATTAATGAGACTCCCTTTCTCTGTTTAATGAAATAAATAACCCATCAATCATTGTTTATGGTATTGGGATAAGGAAAATATACATGACCATATCATAAATCCATACGAGATTAAAAGAGTAAAAAAACTTTCACCCTAAAAGGGTGTGACAAGAATTACCTTCTATCCTCCCAACCAATTAAAGTCACCAAGAGTCATTGAGCCTAAAACCTGTGATGAATGTCAGCCTTCGAAAATAAGGTATGTGCCCAACAACGTATAGGGGAACCACATGAAGTTTTCATAAAGGGGAAAATGGAAGTACAATGAGTGTAACTCATTCCAATCCTAAAACCCCAGATGAGATAGAAATAGTGAATCTGATCTGAATGTATCCAAGTAAAAAATGTCTAGTTATTGTGTATCAGTCCATTTAACTTTCCCCTATATGCAAACAAAATTACAAAATCGATGGGAATATCTATAATAACATAATGGTTGGTTTATAATGTGTCAGGCCTCTTTGTTTTTATAATCCTATAAAAAGACATATGTATGACTAAAATTGTCACATAAATGATCCAATATAACCAGGGTTCCCATGAAATAAGTCCATAATCATTATAAAATGTCCTAATGAGAATAATGGACGAATCAGAGAATATCAAGACAATTATCTCAACCATGCATATCTAATTTAAAACATTATTCCTACACTATTTCACTAATTGGTAACCTTTTCAGTGTTGTCTGCATAATAGAAGATATTGAGAAAATCCATATTTGAGATAACGTCCTGATCATCTAGCATTCTCTTCAGAATATAATTTGTTATTTCATCCTATATGGTTGACAAGATAATATCACATGCATGAAAAATCCATGATAAGTAGAAAACAAAATGGTCTAGGAGTACCACTGACACGGTAAAATCTACACCATGGTATATGATCATGATGTTCTCCAAACACAATGACTGGTGAGTCGCATCACCCAAGAAAGGCTGCTGCTAATCTAATGTCTATCGTCACCACGGCCAACAACTTCGGGAGCTTATCCGTGGAGTGTGACAACGAAAATCTTCCATTTCTAATGAAGGTTTTGTTGGAGTATAAAAACCACTCCATTTTTCGGTTCTACTAAGTCGGGAACCTATCAACCTATGTCACCAAAACCATCCCTATTGAGGGTAGTATCTGACACACATCCACCTCTGATGGCCATGCACCCGCTACAAAAAAGTATCATCAGAGGAGGAAATGCAATGGATATCTAGTAGAGGGATCATACCCCCACTCCAGCTGATAATGAATTCCATAATATTCAAGTAGAAACCAACAAGCAATCTAATATAAATTCTTGTAAAGAACATGTCTATGGGAATATCACTGCAACAGGCATGGGGGGGCTCTTTCTCAAGCCCTAATGCACAAATCCCATCATCTTATTCTGGTGGCATAAGACGGATATATGTGGGAATATATACCCACTTAAATTGAAAACATATGATAGTTTGTCACAAAGAATAAAAATGTGATGAATTGTATCCCTACATGAACTTTTTTAGAGTGCCAATATGTTTTAACAATAGCTGAAGTACTTCTCCGACATATTCGAACACTATTGTTGAAAAAGGGGAAGGAACATACTCCTATCCCTATGGTCTGGAGAGCCCAACACTCACAAACCAGTGATTGTATTTATGAAAGTAGACATTCTATCTCCTTCCCAAAAAGATTATATGCATATTGGAATGAATGACATGGAATCAGACTAGGATTATATCCCCATTCCAACCTGGGCCCACCATTTGAGAGCAACATATGCATCATGATAGGGGTGCATGCGGTCAAAGATGTCTTGTGGAATTTTCCAAAGGTCATGGATCATGCTCATAGCCCCGTTCTAGACGAATGTTCACCACATCATATGGGCACATGCCTTGGGAAATTATCATATTCATATCAAATATATTCATAGGCATACTCCAAATTCTCCAGATTAGGAACATATCCAAGTTCTAGGAAAGGCTGACCAAGTGAGAATGGAACAAGGCTCAAGATAGGCTCAAATTATTGTTAATGATCCTTCCAAACCTATTCCATAAGATCGTGACCTCCATGTGCATTTTCCTACTTTCTCCAATGAACGATTATCCCAACATAATTCCAAATCAACATAGGTGGAGCCTCATATTCTTCATCCCATTATGATGGTCCACATGCATATTCAGAAGGGGAATGTATATTCAAACTAAGATCATATTCATGATAAAAATGAGACCCACCAAGTGAGAGTGGAATATGCCTCAGTGCAGACTCATTTTTTGGCCAATAAAGACCAGTGGTATATTCACGTAGGAATATTATTTTAATTTGGGGAGTTTTTGCACCATGTTTCTCACGCAAAGCATAGTTTACATAGGAATATGATTTCCATGGGGGGAGTTTCCACACGATCAAGGAATATCTATCCACATTAGGGTTTCCATGCTTCTGGTTGAAATAACATATATGAAAATCTAGAGGTTCTTACAAAAATACAATAAACTAAGCATTCATGGTTAGTTTGAGAGATATGTATGGATTGATTCCTTCAATTTCTGAATACATAGTGACTCCTGGGTATTTTAACATGGATCCAACCACAATAGTTTTTGTTCACATTGAGGAGGTTATATACTTAATGCATGACATAAAAATACATGAAATATTTAATTAACATATTAAATTAACATGTGTGATACATAAAGAACTACATGTGGCATGATTCATTTTTTGGTGAGATACATAGAAACACTAAGACCTTATGTCCTAGTCTCATCCATGGGTAAAATAATTTCCCTATATCTTGTATAAAAACAAAGATATATGTCAGAGGCCTCATTTTTGTGTTCCTCAATTAAGGATTTGTACATGAAATGGAGATGTCCTCATACATTTGAGTATGATCTATTTAGGGAGTTTCACACACCATATAAAATAATCGTGTAATTGTTTTTTACAAACATTGACACATTTATTCCATTCATCATTATCTATGCCCTTGGAAATTTTAGATCTTTACAATCTTCCAATGACCATCAGAGATGAAGGGGGTCAGTATCCCAAGGACACCTTAATTTCATGGTGCACAATATGCCTAAATTAGATCATATTATGTTTCCCATAAAAAGATCTATCATCCAAAGTATACTTCAATATTAGAAGAGGCATCTTCTATCCTTGTTAAAAGGCCTCATCCTTAAACATTACATAATCTTGAATTATGTTAATAGTTCACATTTAGGATCTTTTTAGGTTTAAATCATTATAGAATTAGTTTATAAGTTATAAAAACATCTTGACTATTACTTGTAGACACTTCTATTTAGTATCCATTTTTTCATAAAATAAAAACTCTTAAAATAGAAGTAACATGTTTAGTAATATGTTATAAGCAACATGACTTTTTGTTGATACCATCCTTGACCCAATTCCACCTTCTGTGTTGTTGAAAACATTTAAAAAACATGGGATGATCATAAAAAGCTTATTAAGGGATAAAAAAATGAAAGATGTTATATTTCATAAGAAAATGTAAAACATGAATACTTAATCATTATGTAATACTTCTCACATTCATGAATTAGCATAACACTTAACTGAATGTAAGTTCATTGATTACCTCATTTTTAACCAGCATATTAATACAAATCCCGTATAAAAAAACATATAGCCTATAAAGGTGACTTAGGACATAAACATACTTAAATAGAATAACATTACATTCAACTAACACACATATCACTAAATAGAATAGGCGTACAACTGACTTCCATACCTAATGAATTGGAGGTTATAATGTTACCACCTATCCTTGGATTATCATAGAATCACCCATCATTTTGGTTATCACGTAACCACTTATCAAATGTCTAATTACTATTACATAACCTTATCATATAAAATATTGAAAATATCAAAATTTCTGTAATAAAATTTAATATGCAATCAGAATATATCATTTCATGATATTGAAATGATCAATCTATTTCAAGAACAATTTTCATTAAGAAAATACTAAAAAATGAAATAATTGATATCATATCTTTTTTTAAAACAATAAGGCTTGTTGAGGAAAGCAAATAACGATTATGGCGGAAAAGTGGTCATTGTCACCACAAATGTTAAAAAAATTACTTATGTAATTTTTTCAAATATTTCATAGATAAAAAATTCCATTTTAATGAATGTAAAAGTCAAAGGGGTTTATTATACAATTTGTAAAAGAACGATGTGTATGTTATCAAAATATTCCCCAATGAATGGAGATTGATACAAAGTCCCTTACTCGTGTCCAACTTTATTCATTCTTTCTTTAGTTTCCAGAATAATAAAGTTATGTTAACTTCTAATTTCCTCATAACCATTTTCAATTTTATTATTTCTTTTATATCACTTATTATTTATCTATAATAATTATTTATTTATTTTTGTTCATATTAGACATTTTGATGATGTTTGGAACTTTAGTCAAAAACGAACTTGTTTAATTATAAATGGTCCATGATATCAAAATTCCATTATATCCATAATGATATTCATGATTAAATATCATATATATTCTATATATATTTATAGATAATAGTCCATAGAATTTAGATATAAGAAATGAAATACACTGTTCATGGAGACGGTAAGTCGTACGTACGCATGAACACTACTTTCATCTATATTTCATATTTAAAGGAATAAAAAAATGATAACTAAGAATTTTAAAATTATAGTATAATTTCTATGTTATATATGTTACATATGTTCTTAAATTCCATCCTTTATATGTTCCATGTATAGAATGAACGAGTCGTGTCACTTTGAGGGGGTGGTCGTCTGCAATTTCGCAAATTAAATTATCGTTTTTATACAAAATTGAAAATAATAAGGGTATGTTATAATGAGAATTAAAAAAATAGACAAAAATTAAATATAATAAATATCATATATAATTACAGTACTATCATAATGTCCACCCTGAGAGGTGGTATGTGAAAATAGAATAATCATCATTTCATGAGGCAGTAGTTCAATGTAGCAAGAAATGGTATGTATATATCCGTTAGATGGAGGTGTGTGTAAGTGTAGTTAGAACCTTTATCATTAAAAAACCTAGTATATTGATGATACTTGTGTAGTTATATAAAAAAAGAATAATAAGAGAATAAGGAGTGGAAAGGGAAAAATAATGGAAAGAAATATGAGATAAGACGTTGTCTCAAATGTGGTAACTTCTTTTGATTTGAGCCAAAGGGCTCTCTTGAATTTATTTATTCCTTGGGGAAGCCTTATAAGAAGAATATTGGGATATTGGGATATTATTTAAGAATATTTGGAATGATTCAAGGGGATTAATATGTATGAGTAATGGGTTAGTGGTGATGTCCTTTATTAAGGGGGAGGAGGGGCACTTAATGAATATCATGAATAACTGTGTAATTATAAATCATATATAGATTATAAATGGGTAAAAATTCAGGTAGTCAGAATATAAATTGATGATAGGTCTAAATAAAATCATCAAATAATAATAATATTGGTTTTGAATTTTTTTTAATCATTATCTTTTTAATTTAACCTTTTTTCACTCTTACACTTTTATCAAACATTTAACACTTTGAGAATCCATGTAGTTACCAAAACATGTTAAATAACCAATTAAACAGTAAATAATAAACAATTAGACATATTATGACTATTTGGAAAAATATTTTATTTTTTGGAATTTTATAATATTTAATAAAATATTTTATATTTTAACATATGAATTATGACAATTTTGACACTATTAATATAATGACTTTTTTTTTAAATCATAAAAACAATATTAATCTAAAAACATCATTAATACAAATATAAAATGTATCTATCATCCATAAAATTTGTGAATGCCATAAGAATAACCAAATTGTTTTTATTTAAATATTTCTAAGGTCATATATTGGAATCCTTTATTAATGAAAAATCATTACATCTTCATTGTGTCATAATTAAATTTATATATCTAATATATAAAAATTATATATAAAATTCCATGATTTAGTAAATATTATTATATTTATAATTAATATTAATAGTCAAAATGATAACTTATATGACCCTATATAAAAAATGTTTTACTAAAAGGTATATGTTTATGTTACATTTTTCTTAACTTTTTATTAATTTTTATAAAATGTCATTTTCACTTAAAATTAGATCCATGGGGTCCCAAAATCGACCCAAAGATGCCCATAGTCGGCCATGTATCATATAATGTGGTTATAAAACGTTTTATGGTAATTAAATATTGTTATAATATTATTATTTTACCTTTATTTACAAGATTTTCCCTTTAACCATGGTAAGTAAAATATTTACTGATGTTACTATTCATAATGTCTAAAAATAAAAGTTACCTATTTACACAATTTGAACCTATTAATTAAAAATATGGAATCAATTTTTTTAAATTATAAACACTTAAGTTTGAAAAATTAATTTAAAATTAATTCCCATCGTGAAGACCAAAAAGCGTGCTTTTAAGATGGGAAAACAACAAAAGATTGAATTGTGTTAATGTTTAATATCAATGCGAAATTACATTCAATGGCAACACTTGGATTAAATGATAAAAATATAATCTAATTATAATTTGAAACCAATTAAAAGGATAGTATAATAATATAAATAAAATACATCAAAATGCATTTTTTAATTAAAATACAGTATTTTTTCACTATTTATAAAAAATGAACATTATCTGAAAAAATTGTATAAATTTAACCAACTTAAATTTTTATGTCACTAATATAAATAATTTGTTTATTTTGTCAAATTTTACATATAAAAGTGAAAAAAATATATTTAAAAATGGTTATTTATCAAAAGGTAGTAAATCTACCTTTTATAGAATATTAGAGTATTTCATGATTGAAAACAGATTCATTCTTATTTTAAGCCTATAAAATTTATCGGATAAAAGTATAAACATTTAAAAAACATGTGTAATCATATTATATTATGTTCTGTTAATTCCCACAAATATAGTGGCAAGGTGATATATACCATTTAAAATAATATTATTATTATATTATTTTTCGGTTTAACTCAAAGTTGTGTGCAACATAAGATTTGAAAAAAAACACTTTGCGGCATGTTGAGTATGCTATCGGCAATGGACTTCTATTTAAGCTAAAATTAATATTTATTTCACAAATACTAATAAATATGAAAATTTAATATTACTTATTATCCTAGGATGTTACATCCTTCCCCCTTTTGGGAATTGTGTACTCGCAATTTTAAAATTGGGCTCAGAAACATCATTAAAACTCTCACATCGTAAAGAGATTAAATAAAAGTATGACTTTAAAAGAAATAAAGGGAAGAAAAAAGGTCAAGTGAGATAACCAATATTCGGATTCCATGTAGGAATAAAAGGATATGGAAGATAAACTATCTATCAAGTTCTGATGGAGAGGGATAGAAAACATGATTAAGAGAAAGTTAACTCTAATAAAATGACAAACATGGCATACACTAAATAGTCTTTGATTCCCCCATATCAAAAGTAAATGGATAAAATTTTCCTTATTATGTTCTTTTTTATTTATTTGAGGAATTATTATAATACATAGAATAAGAACAAAAGGAAATATACATACATTTCATGTAGTGTTACATCATTTAATAAAGTTATACCAAAATATACACATTTATACAAACAATGACTACTCAAGATCACTTGGTCATTTCTAAAGGAATAGAATAAACTTCTTGAAAATCATATAATCCACAAAATAATAAAAATATATTTCCTTTATCTTTAGAAATTAACGAAAACCAAAATGGTTAATACATGATTAGATGATCCCTAAAAAGGATAATCCTTTAGAAAAAGAAATACTACTCTTAATCTCAAAAATTAAATAAACCATACCCATGTTTTAAAAAATATCATTCAATAAACTAATTTCCCTAAAATTGTTCAAAATAATTCGTAATATGTTTTAAACCCAAAATTCAGAGGGATTTAATATCAAACCTTCTCTATATTACACAGAGAAACATGATTTATTATATAAATTCTTCACATTATACAACATGGAAGATATATAGGTATAGTGTATTTGGGGCTTCAGAATATTATATAATGACATAAACCATTAAACACAACATCTTAATTGAATGCATCCTTTACATGACTATTTCATTCCTTCATACATTGCAATGTATGAGATAACCTGAGAACATTCATAAGAAAATAGAGAGATATAAAGCCCAGTAAGGGAGTAAATAAGGAATAACATGAATAATACAAAAAATGTTAGACAATTGGAATATCAATGGATCCCAAAATAAACATGAACATAAAGGCAGGATATATCATGATTATCCTAACATGTAAATGTGGAAACAACACTTGACATGGTATTAGCATTAGCCATGGCTCATTGCATATGGAGGATGAGTAAACCCTCATTTCACATGAATTATCATGATTAAACCCTCATTTCACTTGAAATAGCATGATTAAAACCTCATTTTACATGAAATATCATGATACTAATCTTTACCCAATGCATTGGGGAACTATCAGGGTACACCATTCATAAACATTTCATTTCATGCATAAGCGTACCACATGGATCATATAATAAGGATTCATTAAACATCATAATTTATTCCACTGTAAAGGAATGTGTAATTCATACATGAAACTATTTCATCAATATGTAAATGGGAATAAAATTGAATACCCTTGATAGATAAATGGGAATGGTATTCACTACACAATGATTTTGGCTTGGAAAATGTCGGTGCAATTTCGGCAGCATAACGGTGTGACATAAGACTTCATAAAAAAGGTTAATGAGAGTGAAAAGGGTGTATCATCATATTTACCAAAAATTAAAATAAATGGGGAAATATAGATATATTTCCCAACATAAGTAATTGAATTTGGATTCATAATACAAAATAATTGCATGAATGTAAATGAGGAGAGAGAAATTCCTTAGAAACTTTCTACAGGGTAATAGGTGTACATGAGAGGCATTAGTGAGAGAGAAAAGGGTTTTATCACCATTCCAACATAAATAGGGAAGTATGGGGAGGTTATAAATCATACCCCAGCATTTATAATTGAAAATAAAAGGTTATAACAACATTAAGAAACTTGGATAAAATGGAAATGGAATGAATCTCTTACGCAATTTCAGCATGGTAACAGGTGTTCTTAGGAGGAATTAATGAGTGATTAAGGTTTCTATAATCATTAAAAAATAATAAGGGTAGTATGGGGGGTTAAAAATTATACCCCATCATTTTTAATTGAAAATAAAAGGGCATAAAAAATTAAAAAAATAATTGGAAAAAATTGTGGAAAAAATAAATCTCTTACAAGGAAGTGTGATTTCAAAGGCATGGGAGGGGCTTGAGAGAGGCTTCCTGGGAGATTGGGTCACCTTGGAAGGATTATATAATGATAAGGGCAGAGGTTTCATGAACTGAAAAGGCTTTGAGTGAAGATGTAGTGGTAGCTAGGAAAAGTTTATATGGAAATGGAGATGGAATTCTTTATTATTTAGGTTTGGGTCACCACATATTAAACTAATCAAAATCACAATCCACCCCATTGTTTTTGCCCATGGTTTTTTACAATGGGCAGTGGAAAAAATTATTTAATAAGTCCAATAGACTTACCTATTAAAATAATAAGGTTTCGTATGTGGAGGTGAGTCACACTCTTAGGAAAATCAATTTAAAAAGATAAAATGTTTTATAAGTCTTGAATGGTCTACTAAAGCATGGAAAATTAAACAAAACAAGCTTGAAATAACATCATTTTAATGATAAAACATATATTAGCCGAAAATAATGATTATATTATTTTATTACATCACTATTTTGTCATTATGATGTCATAAAACACATTGTATATTTAAACAGTATTTAATTTTTACACATTAATTCGACTGTCTCAGAAAATTTTGAAAATTTCACTGTTGGATAGTTATGATATCATAATTCAAAAAATAATATTCATTTTTTCTAAATAATTTTCTATATATGTGAAATTTTTATTTTAAAATAAAAACTGACATTTATCAAAAATTCATGGGGTTTAACAAAAATAGCTTCCAAATCATAGTAAAAATCACAATTGTACTCATAATAATTATATGATAATTTATATTGTATAAAAATTAATTTTTTAATAATATTTAATTAAACTATTATTAAATTAAAAAATCAATTAATTCATAAAAATAGATTTCATAATTGTATATTAACTAAAAATACTATTTGTGCTTTAAAAACTATTTACAACGGAACAATAATAAAATTAATGTATATTTATTATTACATACAAAAATAAAGCACATAATCATATTGATATGGTTTTGATACATAACCCCTTATAACACCTACATAAGACCAATGTGTAAGGTGTGTGATGGTTATATACACTTGGGGTGGATCTGATAACATCGCCTGGGTGGTAATCTCTATCAATATCTATTTATCCCATAGGCAGTTCCGCTCGAGCATAACATGTTGAAGCTCGGCTGGGGGTTGTTCATTAGTGAATCCCAATGACGCCACCTCCTTTCTAAGCTCTGACAAATGGGCTTCATATGGGGAAATTCTACAGGATAAGGACATCATTTCAATTGTCTGAGTAAATTAGATTATTTAAATCCATAAATTTAAAATAACCATTTGATCACGGTTCAATGGATATGTTAGCAATGTTAACAATTATTAATGGTGTTTTTAAATACAAAAACATAAAACCAATGAAGTGCATATTTTATATAAATTTTTTTCAAAATAAGACTATTAATTAGATCAAGAAGAAATTTCATTCTTAAATATTTTTGTCTTTTCAATATTCCCCCCTTAAGAAATTTCACCCTCGAAATTTCAATTTCCCACACAAAAACATATGCAGATAACTCCACTTCATCACTTCCTCTAATTCCCACATCTCTTCTTCAAACTTGTGGTTTTTCCCTAAAATCTTAACTATGGGAATTATCTTATTTTATATAAATCATTATCTACGATCTAAGATCATCACAGGCTGATACTCGTAAGAAATATCATCCTCTAAATGTACTACCTCTAAAGAGAGTACATGTGAAGGGTCTAGTATGAACTTACTTAAGAGGGATACATGGAATATTTCATGTACTTTTTCCATGGTAGGTGGAGGTGGTAGTCAAGAGGCTACAGCCCCAACATGATCATGATTCTCAAAGGGGCCGATGTACCTTGGACATAACGTCCCTTTATTTTCAAAACTCATCAGCTTATTCCACGAAGATATGTGTAGAAATGCCATGTCTCGAACATTGAACACAAGGTATCATTAATAGTTATTTGTATAACTCTTCTGTAAACATTGGGATACCATGATATGTTGTTTAATGGATTTCACCTTCTCCACTATTTCATCCAGCTTTTCATGTCCTAGTAGCTTACGTTCACTGACTTCATCCCAACACGTCGGTGTTCTGCACAATTTCTCATAGAGGGCTTCATACGGTTCCATTAAGTGTCTCTAGTGGAAACTATTATTGTAAGAGAATTCAACATATTGAATCGGTTGGTCTCATACTATATTCAAGTCCATAGAACATGATATTATCATATCTTCCAGTGTTTGAATATTTTTCTTAGATTGGCCATCAGTTTTTGGATGATACGTCGTACTGAATTTCTGTTCAGTTCCTATATCTTGTTGGAGACATTTTTTGAACATCAAGGAGAATCTTGGATCATGATTGGATACAATAAATAGTGTTACTCCATGAACCCATTCCACTTTGTTTATTTAAATTCATGTATGTTGATCAAATGAAAAGTCTTATCATATCGCGATAATGTGAGCTATCTTCGTAAGATGATCCACAAGGACACATATAGCATTATTTCCTCTGGATGTCCTTTGATGTTTGGTGACAAATTCTATTGTAATGTTCTCTCATTTCCATGAATGTATGGGTAATGGTTGCATCACCCCATTAGAATTCTTTCTCATAGCCTTCACAAGCTGACATACCAGTCACATTGATGTATACTCAGTGATCTCACACTTCATGGTTTCTCACAAATGATACTCTCAGAGGTCTCGGTACATCATCGTGTTTCCTAGGTTAATGGAGAAATTAGAACTATGTGCATCATTAAAAAGTTCTTTTTCAACACCATATTTTAAGGAACACATAGTATTGACCCAAATCTCACAATTCTGTCTTCATTGAAATTGAACATTGAGGATTTCCCTTTCCAAATAGTTTCCATCTTTTTCTAAATTACTACATCATCCTTTTGAGCATCCTTTTACCTTTCCAAAAAAGTTTGTTGAGAAATAATTTGTGAAAGGATAGATGATTTTACCTTATTTATTATCCTCATTTTTATTTTCATAAAATAGAAGAATATTGCATCCTTTTCAATTCACATCCATGATAGATTTGTTAGATCCTTTCTACTTAGAGCATCTGCAACCTTGTTTTCATTCCAAGGGTGGTAGTAGATTGACAATTCATAGTCTTTAGTCTACTAAAACCATCTCCATTGGAGAATATTCAACTCTTTTTATGTGAATATATACTTAAGGCTTTTTTGATCTGTGTATATTTCACACTTCTCCCCAAAGAGGTAACGTCACAAAAGTTTTAAAGCGAAGATCGCTTCCTCTTACTCTAGATCAGGCGTGGGACTGCTTTGAGGCATAGGAAATTACATTTCCCTTTTTACCTAAAATTTCATCAAATGAAGACTTATAAAATTTTCAATAAGAACATTCCTAGAAACTTCATCATGTGATATAACACTTATAGATGTTTTTCCCAAATTATTTTATATCTTTTCTGCTGGGGACTGAACATTCATAGAAAACAATAAATATATACTAATAGGACATGAATTTAAATACATTATGACATAAATTAATTGATTTATTGGTAACATGTAATTCATTCATCATTATCCATCATAGAATAAGACTTCTTGTGCTTTCTTTTTCAAGGATATTGTTGATTCTTATCATGCTTCTCAGCACATGTAATAGGGAATAGTCTTAGGTAATGACCGACTTCTCCACAATTATGACATATAACCATGTAAGATTCCTTATATGGATCTTTTTTTCAATCCATCACATTATCCATTATAGAAATTAGTTACATTGTGCCCTTACTTTCCACAATTAAAGAATCTACTAGTCCCTCTGTGACATTTCACCTGGTGCCTCTTTACACATTTTTTTCACGAAGGAAATTAGGTCTTCTTTCCCTAATCGCCTTTATCAAATGGAATATTATGAGATTTCATATTCCTCTTCTTTCATATCCTTGGGAATTCCAAAAAGTTCCAATTATTAATTGTGATTTTTGATTGTTGGATTGTCATTATCAGGATATGTCCAACTTGAGCTCCCATTTGATTGGGAATCTCACTGGGACATTCATCAAGTTTCCCTTTACATCGGTTGTTAGCCATATTCCTCATATTACCAAACATTGTCTAGAATAAAAGTAATGTTAGGGGTAGAACATAAAGGTAAATAAAAATACAATATCAGATGACTTATAAAAAACTCTTATATCCTTAATTTATTAATCTATAGGCTTTAATATATGTTATCCATGATCTACTTCCCAACATATATTCTTAGGGGAATTTTTTTTATTCCATTAATAGTGGTTTTTACTATGTTTTTGAATTTACCAAATCATATATCTTGGGAGTTTCATCACCAAGAGTGAAGAAATTCATGTTTTCATAACCAGGATACCCCAGGTCAAGCATGAAACTCCTTGTCGGAGTTTTCACACTTAGGTACATCTGTGTCAGAGCTGCCTCTACCTGCTCGTATCCATACATGGATGAATTTTCATGATAAAACACATAATCAATACTCAAAAAAACTAGTTATTCTTTTATTATACATGGTCTTATCTATTAGGATATCACTAGGTTTTTCTAATCATAATCCCAAAAATAACTAAATTTATCCTTTGATACCAACTATAAAAACCATGCTATTTATTACACACATAAAGATTATTTATTACATAAATTATTCACTTGATACAACATGGAATATCAATAGGTACAGTGTATTTGTGGATTAGGAACATTACATAATGACTTAAAACTAGAAACACAACATCTTAATTGAAAACGTTTTTTACATGACCACTACATTCCCTCATACGTAGCATTTCGGGGGACAACCTCAGGACATGAATAATAAAAGGGTGAGCAATAAATCCTAGTAAGGGAGTAAACAATTCATTACATGAAGAATACGATACATTTTATGTTATAGGATTATTAAGGGAGAATAAAATAAAAATGGACATAAAAGAAAGATATAGCCTGATTATCAAAACATGGAAATGTGGAAACAACACTTAACATGGTATTAGCATGGGCCAAGGCTTATTGCACATGGAAAATTAGTAAACCCACATTTCCCATAAATTTTCATGATTAATGCTTCATTTCACTTTAATTATAATGATTAAACCATCATTGCACTTGATATATCATGATACTAATCTTTACCCAATTAATTGGAGCTCTATCAGGGCCCACCCTTCTTAAACATTTCATTTCATGCATAAGTGTGCCACATGGATCATAGAAAATGGATTCATTAATCATCATAATTCATTCCACAGTAAAATAATGTTTAATTAATAAATGAATCTCTTCCATCAATAAGTAAATGTTCATAAATTTTAATACCCTTGATAGAGATATATGCATGGTATTCATTAAACAATGATTTTGGCATGGAAAATGGGAGTGCAATTTCGAATGTATAACACTATGACATAAGACTTCATAAAAAAGGTTGATGAGAGAGAAAACAGCGTCTCATAATATGTACATAAAATGGAATGTAAGGGTGGTCATATAGATAGATGTCCCAATATAAGTAATGTAATTTGGATTCATAATAAAAAATAATTGCTTGAATGTAAATGAGGAGAGAGAAATTCCTTACAGAATTTTTGCATGGTAATAGGTGTACATGGGAGGAAATAATGAGGGATAAAAAGGGTCTCTAATCATTAAAACGAAAAGAGAGTAGTATAGGGTAGGTCGGATATTATACCCCAAAATTTATATTTGAAAATAAAAGGGTGTAAAAATATTAAAAAACTTGGATAAAATGAGAAAGAAGAAATCCCTTATGCAATTTTGGCATGGTAACAGATGTATATGGAAGGAATTAATGATATATAAAGGGTTATATCATCATTCAGAAATAAATAGGGTAGTATGGGGGAGGGATTAAATTATACACCAACATTTTTAATTAAAAATAAATGGGAATAACAACTTGATGAAAATTGGACACAATGAGAAAGGAATAAATCCTTTACATGGAAGTTTGATCCCAAAGGCATTGGAGGGGCTTGAGATAGGATCCTTTGGAGCATGGGGTTCCTAGAGAGGATTATAGGGAGGGTAGGGATAAGGTTGAATGTACTGAAAAGGCATTAAGTGAAGAGTAGGTTGGAGCATGGGTGGGTTTATATAGTAATGGAGAGGTAATTCTTTATTATTTAGGTTTTTGTCACCACATATTAATCTATTCAAAACCACAAACTAGCCCATGGTTTTTGACCATGGTTTTTTCTAAATAGAAGTAGAAAATAATATTTTATAATTCCAATATCATAACATTTTAAATTAATAGGTTTTCTTATGTGGAGGTGAGTCACACTCTCAAGGAAATCTATTTGAAAAGTTAAAATGTTTTATAAGCCTGGTCGACTAATGCATTGTAAAATAAATCAAAAAAACCTAAAATCACATTATTTTAATTGGAAAACATATATTGTTCGAAAATTATGTATATAGTATTTTATTATAGCACTATTAGATCATTATCAAGTCATAAAACACCTTATATATTTAAACGGTAATTAATTTTAACCCAAAAATTCGCCTGTCTCAGAAAATTATGTAAAATTCACCATGGGTTAATTTAGACATCTTGATTCCAAAAAAAATTATTTTATATAAATATTTTTCTATATATGTGAATTTTTACTTATAAAATAAAAACCATCATTTATCAAAAATTCATGGGTTTTAACAAAAATAGATTGCAAACCTTAGTAAAAGTCAAAATCATATACATAATAATTATTCTATCATTTATATTATATAAAAAGTAATTTTGTAATAATATTTAAATAAAATATTGTTTAATTAAAAAAACCATTAATTCTTAAAAATAGATTTATTAATTGAATATTAACTAAATATATTATTTGTGCTTCAAAAACTATTTACAACTTTACAATAATAAAATGAATGTAAATTATTTTTTATATAAAAATAATAATTCACATAGTCATAATGTTATGGTCTTGTTACATAACCACTTATAAGAACTACATAATACTAAAGGGTAAGGTGTATTATTGTGAAAGACTCTTGGGGTGGCTCGGATAAAATCACTCAGGTGGTAATATTTAACAACTTCGACTTCCCCTGTAGGTGGTTCTTCTCATGCTTAACCTGTTGAAGCTCATATTGGGCTTGGTCAAGAGTGAATCCAAGTGACGCCACCCCATTTCTGAGATTTGAAAAATGGGCTTTGTATTGTTCATGTCTTTTGGATGAGTCCATCACTTCCTTTGTCTCAGTAAATTGGATTTGATAAAGACCTATATTTATACTAATCACATGTTCAGTGTTCAAAAGATATATTTGCAATGATAACAATTCTTAATGGTATTTTGAAATCCAAAAACATAAAACCAAAAATGTTCATATTTAATATAACCATTTTTCATAATAAAAAATTTAATTAGATCAATAATAACTTTCATTTATTAATTTTTAGTCCGTTACAGATTTGATCACACAGTCTCCATGATAAATATTAACATTTATGTCCCAATAACATTGACTACTCTTAAAATCACATTCTTAAAATTAATTAACCTAATCACATATTCTCTAGGATAGTTTAATAATTTCCACAAATAACCCAAATTTCTATAACTCCATAATAAGAACATAGATTATTCCAAAATAAATTCCACCATTACTCCCCAAATGAAATCATATAGTATTCTTTTTTTCCTTAGTCATATAGTGTTCCCAAAAGAGAGAATGTCTTCCAAAATATAATTTATCACTTAATCACTAAATAATTTTCCTATAATAAAGATACCAATTTTATAAATCATAAGTTCCAAAAATAAACATATTATTGATCCATAAAATCATTTAACTAAAAATAGTTAGTCACACTAACCAGGGACTTTACGTAGGCATGTGGTAAGCGATAAGTCAAAGTCACACTTTGGTTGTGGGTTCGATTCGAGGACTTTTGTCCAACATGACAGGTTGTCACAATGCCTATTTGTGGCCGTTTTCCAAAAACTATATAATTTTATAACATTCCTAGAAATGATATAATTTACTAATAAATAATCCTAACATATTTTAACCTCAAATGTTATCTCAGACCTTGCATTTGAATCCCAAAATGTATTAGCATTTAATTACCTCAAATTCAAGGATCATATAATCCCAAATTTATCTTTATAAATATTTCCAAAAAGAATAGATAATTATTCCTCAAAAAGAAATTCCACATAGAAAACTAAAGGGTTATACATAATAGAGAAAATTCTTCCAAATAAATCCCATCAAAAAAGAGCATTAATATTGTAAACATTTCATCAACTAGATATCTAACATATCTCTCGAATTTCTGAAATGTATACATCTTAATCATTGAACATTATTAATGATCCATTACTGATGTTTTTTTTACATTTTATTATTTTATAATGAATTCCTACAAAAAAATCATGTACAATGTCCCTATATTTCAATAATTTCAAAACATGAGCTAAGAAATAACACATACCTTTCATCGTTCATTTTTGGTTTACTAACATTCAATTAGATTGGCATTAGAAATTAGTAAACATTCTTTTGTATGATCTTGATTATCCCATTCCCAAACCTTCTTAGTAGGAAAACTATTTTTATAATGACCATGCACACCATATTTAAAACATTCAATTGATCCCCCAGAAATAACATCATTCCCTTTCCAAGATTCAACTAGGTGCTTCCTTTTTCCATGATAGGTTCTTGATTTATGACCTTCATTACCACATCTATATAATATTTCTATCCCTTTGAAGCTTTTTCCTGGGTGTTTCTTTCGACATTCATGAAACATAGATTTTTGATTATTCAATCCTTTATCATTATTACCTGAATTCCTATATGTATTTATTTATCGCATATAATATTCATTATAAAAACCACCAAGGTTCATGTGGTTAATCATGAACCTAATAGTTGGGTGACAATAATCGCAAGAGTTCTTATTGCATCCCCAATTTCTTTTGGTTTCTTTTTAAGAAAATTGTCAATGATTTCTCCACATTCATTGTTACTTTGGTTCCTTCTAGATCAATCCATTTACTAAAACCAAAAATGCCAGTGTGAGTAAATCTATAAAATCATCATATAATATTTTATGAAGAGGGTAGATGCTAAGATATTATTATTCATGTTATCTTAAATTCATTCAATTTATTTGAAAGAACTATGAATATTTCTAATATACTAAACATTATTATTTTTTCACTTATTCTTAAATGAAACTCTAACCTATAAGGTTATCTAAATAGACCTCTGATACCAACTCTAAGTACCTGACCATAAACATTACGTAATAATGAATTATGATAATAATTCAAAATGAGGTTTTTTCAGGTTTAGAACTTTACTGAATTAGGTCATAACGTATTCAAATAATCATGTATAATACATTTAGGCACATCTACTCAGTATCTATTCTTTCATAAAATAAAAACTCTTAAAATAAAAGAAATATGTTAAGTTCATGGTTTTTAATAGAAAGGCTTTTCCTTGATCCTACCCTTTACCCTATTCCACCTTATGTACTATGACAAAAAGTCAAAAAATGGGATGAGAATAAAAATAAAAGTAAGGGAAACACAAAGAAGGAAAGCTATTAGTTGTCAAAACACCAATTAACCATGAATACATAATCATAATGTAATAATTTTCAACTTAAACAAGTAGAAAAAACACTTCATTGAATATAGTCTAATTGATTACCCCTTTTGTAACCAAAATATTACTTTAAATCCCGTAGAAAACAATGTATATCATATAAATGTAACTTGGGACATAAACATACTTAACCATATTATCGATATCCAAACATATCACTAAATTTAATAGCCATACGGCTGACATCCATACCAAATGAATTTGAGGATATAATGTAATCACACATCCTTGTTTTATAAAGAAACCACCTGTCATTTGGTTTATCACAAAACCGGTCATCATTTGGTTTATCACGTAAGCACCCACCAAATTTCCAAGTACCATTACATAATCATAACACATAAAATATTCCAAATATCAACATTTCGGTAATAAAATTTAATTTTCAGTCAAAAGATATCATTTCAAGATATTAAAAAATTAAATCCATTTCAAAAGATGATTTTTAATACGAAAACATGAAAAAATGAAATAAGGGATTTCATTTCTTTTTAAAAACATTATGTCTTATTGAGGATGCCAGATAATGATTAAGGTGGCAGAGAGGTCATTGTTGCCGCAAACATTACGAAAATGAATATTTTTCATTTTTTATATTCTTCATAGATAACCGATTCCATTTGAATGGAAGTAAAATGAAAAGGGTTTATTATAAAACTTGTGAATGAAGGAGGAGTATATTATAAAAACATTCCCCAATGAAAGGAGAATGAGATGAAGTCCCTTACCTTGTGTCTGACTTGACTCATTAGTTCATTAATTTCCTAAATAATAAACTTATTTTAATTTATTATTTCTTAATAACATTTTTCAGGTTTTTTATTCTTTTTATATAACTTATTACCTTCCTATAACAAATTAGTTAATTATGTCAGTTCATATCGGACATTTTGTCAATTTTCAGAACTTGTGTCAAAAAAGAACTTGTAATAATTATAAATTGTCCATGTGGTGAAAATTCCATTATCTACATAATGATATTCATGATATAGATATCAAATATATCATATATATCATGTATATATGTATTTATAAGAGTTCATAGCATTTTGATATAAGAAATGAAACACACAGTTCCTGGAGATGGTAAGATATTAGTACGTATGAATGCTACTTTCATTTTGTTTTCATATATAAAGGAATGAAAACTGAATTATAAAAATAAATATTATAATTCTAGTAAAATATATATGTTATATATGTTACATATTTTCATTAATTCCATCCTTTAAACATTCCATTTAAAGCATGAACGAGTCGTATAACATTGAGGGGGCGGTAGTCCGCACTTCCTCAAATTAAATTATTATATTTATACAACATTAAAATAATAATAGTATGTTATAAATGAGAATTAAAAAAGAATAGATATATAAAAAATATCATATATATCATATATAATTACAATGTCATCATAATGGATACCCTGAGAGGTGGTTGGGGAAATTCGAACAATCGTCATTTTGTGAGGCAACAGTTCATCGTACAAAGAAATAGTATGTTCATATCCATTAGATAGAGGTGTGTGTATGTTTAGTTAGAATAATTATAACAAATACAGCCTAGTACACTAAGGATATTGGTGTTGTTATATAAATAGTGAATAAGAAAAGCATAGGTAGTGGAGAAGGAAAAATAAAGGAATGAAACTTGAGAGAAGGCATTACCTCAAATCGGGTTACATCTTTTTATTTTAGCCAAATAGCTATATTTAATTTACTTCATACTATAGGAGTTATTCTAATAGGAACATAGTAATGTTTTGAGATTATTTGGGCAGAGGTTTTTGAGCCATGGGGCTTGAGTGGTGTGAGTAATGGGTTAGCGATGATGACCTTTTATAAGGGGGAGGGGGCACTTAAGGAATATCTTGAATTATTATTTTATTATAAATTCTATTTAGATTATAAATGATTCTAAATTCACTTTGTTTGAATATAATATTAACATAGGTCGAAATAAAATTATCCAATAAAATTTATATAGGTTTTGGAATTTTTTAAATCTTTATATTTTGTATTTAACCCTTTTTTACTCTTACTGTTTTATCCAAAATTTAACACTAAGAGAATCAAAATAGTTACCTAAACATGCCAAATATCCAATTAAAGAGTGAAAAATATAATTTTAGACCAATGTGACTATTTATCTGAATCCTTTTTTTAATTATAAAATTTTTAATAAAGTATTTTATATTTCAAAACATGAATTATGTAAATTTTGACACCATTCATATCATGACTTTTTTTAAAATCCATAACAAATTGATTGATTCAATAAAACTTCATTAATATAAAGACAAGATATATCTATAATCCATAAAATTTAGGGATGACATAAAAATAACAATACTAAATTTATTTTATCATTTATAATATCATTTATCTAAATCCATTATTAATAAAGTAATCATTGCATCATCATTGTCTCATAATTATATTTATTTCTATAATGTCTAAAAATTATAAATAAAATGTAATGATTTAAAAAATATTTTTCTCTATCTAATTAATATTTATTTTTGAAAACATAAATCATATGAACCCTTATAAAAATTGTTTTACTAAAAGATATATATTTATGTTACATTTTCATAAACTTGAAATTAACTTTTATAAAAAGTCATTTTCACTTACAAGTGGCTTCATTTAGTCCCAATGTCAACCCAAGGATGACCATCATCAGACATGTATCATAAAATATTGTCAGGACACGTATTAGGGTCATTTCATATTATTATAATATTATTTGTTTTTCCCTTATGTACCATATTTACCAATTAACCACTGTAAATAAAATATTTACTGATGTTACTATTCATAATGTCTAAAAATAAAAGATACATATTTAAACAATTTGGAAATTCTGATTCCATCTATGGAATTCATTTTTCAAAATTCAAAATGAAGAATATTCATAAATTGATTTAAAATTAATTACCGTTGTCAAAACAATACAATGTTTTTTTAAGAAGTAAAAACAATCAAAAGATTGACATGTGTTTATGCCGAATTTCAAAGTAAAATTACATTAAATGACCTAAATTGGATTAAATAATAAAAATACAACCTAATTATACTTTAACTCCAATTAAAAGAACACTATAAACATAAATATAAATAATATTAAAAGGAATTTTTGAATTAAAATGCAGTATTTTTCTATATTCATCAAAAAATGAACATTATTAGAAAAATAGAAAAAATTTACCAAAAGTAAATTGTTATGTCCCGCATCTAAAAAATAATTTTATTTTGAAAAATGGAAGATATAAAAGTGAAAAAAATATTTAAAAAGGTTTCTCCATCCAAAGGCAGTAAATCGACCTTATAAAAATATTAGATTATTTCATGCTTAAAATCAGATTCATTATTATTTTAGGCTTTTAAATTTTTTTGGATAAAAGTAAAAACATTTAACAAAAATGTGTAATAATAATGTATTTAGTTATGTTCATTCTTTTTAATAAAATGTCTAAGTGTTAACTACCATTTAAAATAATAATATTATTATAATTTTTTGGTATAACTCAAAGTTGAGTGCAACGTAAGATTTCAAAGAAACTCATTGTTGTGTGTTGAGTATGCTATCAAAAATAGTATCCCATTTAATGTAAATTTAATATTTAATTCACAAATATTAATAAATAGGAAAATGTAATACTATTGTTTTACCTGGGATGTTACAATTGTAACCCATCAATGGCATGTTATTTCATAATATCATTTTTCGTGAACCCATAAATCCATAAATCCTTGTTTACACATCCTTTCGCCTCGCGTCAGAGGTATGTCAGAACATCATGGCCTAATGATCCTCCTATTACTCATTTTTTATGAATAATTTTCCTAGCTGTATAATATAAAACTATATGACCCCATGTCATCCTCAGTGCATGAAGTTAAACTGCACTTCTGATTACCTTGTCATGTGACTAAATTAAACATTTTCAAGATCTACATGTGGATTGATCTTGACAAAAATTTGATATGTAGTGGAAACTGAGTATCCAATACTATATCCAACTGAAAAGAAGTTGAAAAAATGTCGTCCCCATGTGTATGTGTCAAACATGCACGGGGAACCTTGTAAGAAATATATATGCACAATTCCAAATTTTAATCTACATGTAGCGACAAATGGATCATATATCCTAGTACATAAATAAAAAAAATTCCCTCACTCTCCTAAAAATTAGTTATATCTCTATAGGAGGGTATAATAGGTGTGTCACCCCACAAGGGATCTATTATTCAAAAGAAAAGTCCCATTCCCCATGCTAGATTTCAACCAATGCATGTGGAAAACATCCCAAAAAAATGTATGTATTTCATATCTTTTAGGATATATCTATAGTGACACAACAACATTATGTCTCTTTCTAAGATGTAATAATAAATATCATTCCTATGTATGTGTCAGAACTGCAAAATGGATTTTTTTCTACCCATTCTATAAAAAATTCATCCTAAAGCAACCATTTATTATTTAGGAACACTATCATATCAATGTAAAATCTATTCTTGGGGATGTATAGATAACAGTAAACCACTATGGCTATCATAAATAGAGTTCCAGTGTCCTTTGTACCCATTTTTTGACTACCTATAATTTTCCCATGTTTCCTCTACATAAGTCTCCCACAAAAATTGGTTTAAACCAAAGGAAAATCCATCCCTATGAAAGGTTTTTTTCTTATCTATGTATTACCCAATGATTTTTTAATCCCATATTACTCATCAAATACATATCCTCACATATTAAAGATAAAATTCATTCCCCTTCATTCTAGTGTATTAGACCATATTCTTATATATATTACCATGAAATGGGGAAATAATTTATCTATAAATCAAATTTCCGTGACCCTAAATTGTAGCCCTATAATTTACTCACCAAAATATATTTTAATAAATAGTTAGTGTAATTATTATACTAAATTAAATTATTTCATTCATTGTATCTCCTTTACACAATCAAAGTTTGTATCTGATTGCTTTCCCATTCATGTCCAGAGTTGATGTGTATTCCCTCATCATTATACAAACATCATTCTCTTGAAAATAAACCCTTAATGGTCTTTATAAATCCATATTTTCACAAAATAAAAAGCCATTATAAATGGAGGGACAATTTCTTAAGGGAACCATAGTTTGGAAATGCACAATATTCCCTAGTCGGCTCTACATAAGATTCCCATGTAATAATCATATCATGCAAAGGATAAATAATCCTATGGAGAGACCATTCCTATATCCTTACACCCCATAAAAATATTTATGGAAACTGTTATTAATATTACTCCTCTCATACATTCCCTATACAATGTCTCATATTAAAAAATTACAAAACCGAGTTAAAAAAATCCACCCATTAATCTCCAATAAATATGGGTATATTTGTGTCAAATATGCCTTTTTGGGTTCCTCAACCCATAATATATAATCAAATATGTTATAACTAAAATATTAGTTACATTATTCAGTATTGTAATACATTTAACTACCCAAAAAAAGAGACATGGTACTCCCTAGCTTTAAAACCCACAATGTAAACCTGGGTAAAAGTTGAGTACTAGACCGATATACCTTTTCTTTTCATAAATTAAGAAAAAATTTGGGAAAAAAAAAAGGGAAAAAATATTTTGTTAAAAAACTAAAATGGGATTCTTAACAAATATTAATTTTATTCCCACTAATCTCGGACTATAGTGCACTTAGGAAAAAGTATTTGTGGTAATTGATGAGAAAAAAAGGGTTTTCCATTTAAAGGTAGGAAATGTAAAAAATCAACACGATGAGTCCCTAGACCTATGATATAATTTAATTATTAAATGAGTGTTTTAATTTGGTTATCCCAGACAGCGATTAAATTTATATCTGCTGGAGATTATAATTCAAAAAACAAACAATTATGTATGATTGTCATTGAAAGAAAATAGAAAGGAAAATGTTGAGAGGAAAAAAAGTATTAATTTTGTTAAAAATCAATGGAGTATCATCCACATAAAATATTAAACTCTTGATGATACTATCAATGGAAAAAAAATTATTTCCCAAAATCTCTTTTAAAACTCAGCTCCCTTTTGTTTGCAAATAAACTAGCACCTGTCATGATCGATCAAGGGTCCACTCCAAATTGGATGTTTTCCTAGAATCTGTTTCATATATTTGGTACATATATTTAATTATGACACTCAGATATCGACTCATATGCTCCATGGCATCAAAAAATTCATTTTTAAGATAGATGTGCCTTTGAACATGTTATATAAACTTCATGTTTTGGCAGCTCTGCAGTCTATTTGACCACATGATCATAAGATCATACTTCTTCAATAACTAGAAGATATAAGTCAACATTTACATCATTTATGGATTTTTTTTATAATTATAATAAACATTAAAATGAATAATATCTCATATAAAATAATCTATGGTTTCTAAATAAATAAGGATATGGTGGATAAAGACATACATGTGATGACAATGAAATCCACCTAATCCAAAACCAAGGAAAAGATGGAGAAGGATGTATGACATGTCATCCATTTTTGTTAGAGAGGTATATGTGATTATTGTAAAAATTTGGTTCCATGAACAATTTCACATATCCTTGTGTTTGATAGAGATGTTATGATCTGGCCCATAGTCACTCGCTTCCATGGGTATGTAATCCATAATTTGAGTTTCATTAAAGATTTTTATTTTAAAAATGCATGTCCAAATTTGAAAAATATTATATCTCCACCTTATTTCCTATATGAGGAACTTGACTGATAGGCCTGACATAAATTGGAATAGTTTCCATAGATATTCCATTAAGACCAACATATATTGGGCTGAAAAAAGTATTATTTCAGTACATTAAGTATACACCTCCTTTGGTAAGTTGAAATATAGAGGATAAGGCTTTTCTAAGGAAGTTATATCAATGGGCCATATGATATTATCCATTTAAAACTGATGATGAAGGTGTTTTAGGAACAGAAAAATGATAGGCCAGTGGTTTATGCACCTTTTAGATGACCTTCCCCAATATCCCATCAGCATAGTATTCCATCCACATTCTGGAATAATCCGATGATAGACTGACAAAATTTTTTGCACAAGAAAAATGAATTTTTGTGCTAAAATCTTCACAAATCATCTTCAGAAACAATAGGAAATGGTTAATGAGGTGAGACTCCTTAATCCATGAATAGTCAGAGGGGAAGCCTTTTTCATACCAGCAAATTATAGTGAGAATGTGTACAGAGTATAGAAATTAATGATAGTCACTACTTCTACCTAGGTAGCTAAAATTCCATCTCATAAAAAAAACGATATAAGAGTGGTCCTCTACATTCCCTTTAAAATTATCCACTACCGTTTCTAAATTTTAGGGGAAAGGGATAAAATTATGTGGGAAGGATCACTTATCATTTCAAAAGCACTGTTGAGGCACATGAGTTTTGGTTTAACGACATCAATATTGAGAAGTTCAAGGAAAAAGGAAAAATGAGAGATTTTCAATGTATTCTAACATTCTGAGCACTGACAATGTTCCACCACCACATTGTATAAGAATTTGAATAACTAACAATCACTATGTGGAAACCAATCTTCTGGCATATAGCCCAAAAATTTGTAAATACGATCAAGGGATGGTATATCTTATTTGATGGGTTATCCCTCCACTAATTTAGACACCACTATCTCGGAAAAGAATCTAACACTGTCATATGAATCATGTGATGGGAAGAGCCATCTATTCAAGATTATTGTGAAAAAATAGGCCAGTAAAAAATATAAAGATAGGTATGGTTGTAATTTGTATACCCACATAGTATGTTTTCTATTCTCAAGGGTAACCTAGTATAAACCTTTAATACCCTATTACTATTGTGTCAAGTGAGTCTTGGAATGCAAAAAGTTAGGATTCATACCACTAGACTATAGAAACTACATTATCAAATTTCTATGTGGAATATGTGAGTATATATTAAGAAGATGACATTGGGTTTGTCAACCATAATAAGTTAATCATGTGATAATGGACAGATGTATCTGGTATCCTCCTAGGTATTAAAAGTAGAGATAAATTTATTATACATATTACTGATAATGGGGGCTCATCCTAGATGGTATACATCATATAAGATGACTCTTACTTCACTATCTGAAAAATGGAATGTCTTGGTGCTTGAACACCAATGAAAATTAATTGTGGAAATATATCAACCGGTGATTGAAGTGAAAATTACGAAACCCCTATAACCAGGCATTAGCTAATGACATCCAATTTTTTAGGGATGTAAATGCAATATTGGTGGACCGAGAACAACCAATATCAATCTTATTAGAAACCCTATCTTGGTCATAATTCCCACATGGATATAGATCCTCCACTAGTATTTACTCTAGAGATGTTAAAAAAGGATAAAAAAATGGAATATTTCAGGGACATGTCATGTAAGTGTTGATTGATTTGAGGCAATTTAGATCCATTTAGAATAAATCCTCTCTGTTGAACATACCAGTAAATAAAATTCTATATAGAATATATGATCAATTCAAAATGACCCCAAGACATCTCAATCCAAGAAGACATGAGATTCTAATCAACTAGTGGGAGGGGATAATAAAATTACTATAAGAAGTTGTTAGGTGGTAGTCAATTTTATAATCGGTTTCTTAGATGCCCTGGTAAATGGAGGTTATTAAGAAATCCATCATCAAGGATGATGTGATATTGAATATTGTATATAATACTATAATACAAAGAAATTCATTTATTAATCATTGTTATTTATTTTGAATCCAGAGACACATTTTTCCTATAGATGATCATTAATAATTTATAAGATTCATTGGTTAAGGAATATAATTCATATATAATGTGGAAAACTATTTTAACAATATCCCACTAACCATCAGTCAACCACATGATGGCCCACAATTCATTGTCCATCGAAGTACTAGCTCACATGGTGTTCAATCTATGGGATAGTCCACCCGCAAATCATATGGCCATTATGAAGAAGATCAATAATTATAATTATCGGGTGATGTTGTTCATTTAATGGAAGGGGAATAAATAAAGGATAAACACTATATAGAAACAATTTTTGATTGAGAGTTCATAAAGGCCTCTTGTTCATAGTGAAATCAATGAAGGAAAAATGATTTAGGCCCACTTTTTTATGGTGTGTTCCACTCTTGTGGGTCTACTTTCACTCCAATAATCAATTAAAAACAAAACCAATTTCTCCATCAAAATACCCTTATCTTTATCTATTTTGTAACGCATTCTAGTGGGTGTATTTGTGGGGTCCTGAAAATATCACGTACAAGAAAAAAAATTACATAAACATGGAAAATGGTATAAATATATCCAGATGAAAAAATTTAAGAAATTGGATCAAAAGGGTTGAGTACGTGAAGAAGAATTGGGTCAGTATATCAAAATTTTATCTTGGGACTTCCACTACACATGATATTATACTACATTAAAAATCGCCATGTGAATGAAATTTATTATGGGATATGATGGTACATCTAGTGCCCGTAAACAAATCTATGTTGTTTGTGAGGAAGATTCATGATTTCTTTAACTACAAACAACCATCCCCCATAAATGAAATATTTCATGGAATTAGATGGTATTGTTGATTGCCAAAAACAAACCCAAGTCCCTCACAAGGTCAAAAAATGATTTATATATATCTGATAATAATCCCCCTCATGCACATGAAGTCATTCACTAGAAAAGGAATCCTCCTTAGGTTATGAAAAATTAAGCATCATATCCCGCATCTAATAACTAACCATTCAAGGATTTGGTCCCTATATAATTCATTAAATGAAATATGGGGGGACTGAGAAAAAGGAAAAAATGATAGAAGTGATGAGTGACAAGAGGAATCCTAAAAAAGTGGATACTTTAAGATGAATTAGTATATATTCATTGATTATTTATTGGTAGACCCACCACATAGCCTTTAAAAAGAAATTTAAATCATCCAGCCATCGAAAAACATAAAACCCCTTTAAAAAAAGTACCCCACAAAGGAATACTCTATGAGTATATAACCATACCCTACATAAAAAGAATTTATATGGGATGATAACAACCACACAAAATAATACTCTACATGGATAGAATCTAGTCCCACATAGAAACATGATACAAGAGATGAAATGAAGTCAGTGTAGCACAATGTTTTGTAGAATGTATCCCAACATGCATAGCAACATTGTAAGTGGAGTGAACCACATCCCTCTTAAGAACATGCTATGTGGACTGGGGAATTATAGGATTTTCTAATATCCAACTCCCATCACTCCCTTCTAACGTATCATTAGGCCCCATATAAGCCCCTCTATGAAGATGTCTAGTGGCTTTAGAACATAGAATATTCTAAATCCACCTGAACTGTATGATCTGATTAATGGGAAAATTAGTGTGCCCCCTTGAGTCTTAATAGTCATGATAAGTGGAATCATGTGTGAATCCTCCAGAAAAATTGGTGACCTTATAATTTCATCAAGTCAATATTCCCTTGGTAATGTGGGTTTCAACATTGGAGGTCCCCATGAACAACTGTAAAATAGGCCTATAACAATGGTTTTCAGGAAACTTCGGTATGGGTAATATTTTCTAAACTATACCCAAAATTATTTCTAAACCAAGGCAATAGGGTTCCTATTTACACATGGGAAGTCAAAAACGTTTAGGGGAATGATGAAGGAAACCCTATACCCATAGTTTTACGGAACCATGGGTATAATATCCCCTGTGTTTTTGAAGGGGAAAAATAGTTTGGGAAAACATATTACTGTAGTTTTTTTACTATACCCATGTTTTATAAATATATATATGCACTCACATAAGAATTACTGGTGTAGTGGTAAAGGAAATTATTTTTGTAGAGGGAGTGAGGGTTTGAATCCGGCATGCATCATTTTTTTGTACTATACCCACAGTTTCAAAACTGTGGATTTAAAATTTTTAAACATTTAGTATAGGTCGTTTGTATACCCAAAGAATGGGGACCCATGGATTGAAAAACCATGGGTATATGTATTTCAAACCATGTTTATAGCTCATGGCTATACTGATTCCACGGTTTCCAACGGTTCCTTGAAACAATGGGTATAAATAAAATTTCCAGTAGTTATGTAAACCTCTTTGTTCTATTAATTTAGGGGAACAAATGGAATTTAACTTTGAGGAAGGATAGTGATGGACATTATTCTCCACCCGAAGAACCAAAATAGAATCCCTCTTGGAGTAAGCCCTTATCCATTCTTGAGGTAGGGGACACTCTTTCTTCTCTTCACGATCCTGGGATGTAGCCGGATGGGTCGACATATGTGACTATCTTGGGTGCTAAAATAAAATATTATATGAGCACATTCAATACCCTCCCCAACACCTTTGGGATCCATCATCAATCCACCAGTAATATGAATTGGATAATGTGTTCTTTAGATCTACCACTTCTTATTATTTGTCACATGATCCATGACTCACATGGGAAAAATTTTAGTTGTGACCATTAAATATGCATGATCCAAAACATCCAATGGTCCTCCTATATAGTGTATTCCTTGAAACCATTCATCAACTGTAAAACGGACCTATTACAAATAAGTCATCCCTATACGGGCCTTATATATGATATAATCCCCAATCATGCTCAGCGGGACACCCATACAGTATAATCCACCAACAATGCCAATTAATGCAGGATTTTGTTTACAAAATACCAGGATACATAGGAATCCACATAATGGAAAAAAAACCGGGAACCCTAATTTATTCTGGGCCATGGTCCTTGTAGGGTCATCCCCACCTGGGTGATCACATCTCTTACTAGTCCATCGGGACACTTCGACATACGTACCACCCCAAACATTGACTAGAAACATTTCACCTAGACATAATTCCAGAATGACATTAAACTAAATGGTTTGGTTCATGTCACATAACCTTAAAATGAGATGATTCCTGTAACATTCCACCGAACTATGTGGTTTCTAATTCCACTCATAAGGAAATGTGTGAATACTATATTATAGTTTCAATTCTGAAATCAAAACATCTTTCATCTCCCTTAATGTAGTGAAAAAACTACCATCAATATAATGATTGGAAAAATGATATATAAACCCTTGAATAAAAGGGTATCAATGATGGAGATCCTCAAATACAAACATATACCACCATTTATGGAGAACCTCATATACATATAGATGACTATGAACCCATGCATAGTAATAATTGATCATTTATTCAGGTTCATCTGTGTATACATACATGGGAATGAACATACGATTTCTGGAGATATATTAAATCTATAATAGATTCCTTTAATAGAAAATATTCCCCCCTCCCAAAGGGTTTAATGATCTTGATATCCCATCCCCTCGACCAAAGATATTTCAAAACTATTTTTAGCTAGGATTTTCAAAGGATTAATTCCTATGGAATGTAGGTCCATGATTCATCCTAGATGTGATTTATATTGTGGGTTTATGGATTCATGAAAAATACTAGTTGAAGAACATTAAGATATAGTACACCCAATCAGAATTGTTGTACCAAACTAAACCCCTTTAAACCAATCATTGGGCGCCAGACATTCATTAGAATCATTGAAATTATTTATAATTATTACAAAACATTAAATAAAATAATTTGGTCTATAAATGATCTAAAATTTCCTCAATTTTTAATTTATTAACCAATTATTTCTATATTATATAATTATATTCCCATAATATTGAAATATTCCTTACCACGATGAAGGTTATAATTGGATAAATAAGAGGTTAATAAAAATATATCTATTAAAATAAATTATAGAACATTATAAATTTTACTAGGTTGTGATAATAATAACATATCATCATTATCATTTTAAACCTATCATTATTGAATCTTTTTACATGAGTTATACACATATTATATTATTATATGATTTATATTTATGAATCTTTTATTCATAAAGATTTATAATATAAAAAATTATTAAACGATTTAAAATTAATAAAAAGATACCATCATCCATGTGAATGGGATATGGTTATAAATTTAAAACATATTCTAATTGGGGAATAGTGGGCCTTATATATTACATTTCATGTCCCCTAATGTGTAAAAAACAGCAGAATCATGATAAATTTAAAAAGGGTAATCCGGTGGTTAAAACAAAAAGATAATAGAAAAAACATAAAAAATATTTAAAAAATATTATTTTTTGAGATTATATAGATACTTAATCATTCTATATTATACATATATAAATTTATAATCATTTTTTTATAAACATTACTTTCTATTAATCTAATACATTAAGAAATTCTTAGAGTTCAACTCTCTCACATATAAATGAGAACAACCTCTCATATTTTCATTGCACATCATGATAATTTGGTTTCATCCTTATCCTACCCAAAACCCTAAATTTAATACAATCCAATAGTATAGGGTTATTAATTTTGGTATAATTACAACATCTGACTGATTATGGTTGAAATAAAAAAAAAATTCTGAAAAAGAGGTACATATATTGAATGAATGTTTTATTTGTAGTTATTTTTGTACATCCTTCACATATTATTTAAACATGATCATTAATAAAATAATTATAATAAAAATAATAATATGTTTATTTGTTAATATGATACCATATATTAACATCCAAATTTATTAAATGGGTAATAAAACTTGGATATTTGAATATGGTGGACTACCTCCACGTTAACCAGTGTAATTCATTTTTCATTACTGCCTATCATGACTGGTTATAGTGATTTTTATACAATATATATATATATATATAAGTATTACCATATTTAACATTATGTGAATATATTATATCATCTAATATCTAGAATTTTCTTCCTTTTGAAAATTTTAATACCTTTCATGTATACGTGTGAACAATAACCAACATGCAGCAATGTGAATCATTTTTCATCACAACATAGTAAGGATGATTTTTATAAGTCTAATTATTGAGAAATATTATATTTATGATATTTTTTTCATCTTTAATTACAGAATAACACTTCACTGATCTCTATCATGATTGTTGATAAATTTAAATCTCACTCAGGCCTAAAAATAGATCCCCTCAACATAATTGTTCTATAGTTAATTTTTAATGACCATCATCAAGGGATATTTTTAAAATAATAAGTAAAATTTAAAATGTTAACATTCCTCTATTATTATTCCAAAGATAATGCAATAATAAACTTGTAGACCAAAGACATACTGATAAAGAAATTTTGGAAAGATGAGCTGGATATCATCAAAATGTCAAACATGAATAGACAAGAATGAGAGGTTTTCTTAATTTCCAAAAAACGAAAGGAAAAATAAATAAAAAAATATGTTCATAATAATGTAAATTATTAATGTAATTTTTTCATTTAGCATGATAATGAATGCACGTTATATTTCATACTAAATGTAAGACAATTTAATTTTAAAACCTTGTTTTAAATAATTTAATTATTTATCATTTTACCCAATATCTATAATCTATAAATATTTTTATAAATGATTGTGATATTGACATAAACGAATTAAAATTGAAATTTTATATATCCTTTTTACTGTCATTTTTTAGTGTTCAAAAAGAGTAATTTTTTTAAATTAAATATGGATTATTTTGATAAAATGGGAAAGGAATGATCTATTTTGATGCATATCATGTAAACAATTTTCCTTCTACTATAACTATAATGTGATGTTTGTATTATTTTCAAGATTTATTTTCTTCATCAAATAAATACACACCATCCCTTTAATCTAGGTATTCTAAAATGTGTTTTAAATGACATAATTATATAAATATTTATAAATTCTTTCTTATGGGTGAAAATAATATTTTGATGATTTTAATGATGGAAATGAAATAATTAGTGTTTTACGATTTTTTATATTTAATGGGAATTTTTCATGATTAAAGGTTTAGATAAACATGGATATAATATTTTTTTCATGGGAGGAAAAATTTAGAGTTATAGATATTACAAATTGTTCAAATATCTAATAATGTTCATAAGATAAAAGGATTATATACCCTATTTAGAAAATATATGGTAAATGATTTTAATGACATTCATGATATTTTGGAAGAATTATTATTATTTTGAGGTAAATTTAAACCTTAGGTTCAACATGGACGATTATTCGAGAAGAATACTTTATCGTTTTTTGGGATATAGGATGAATTGTATGGAATAACTATTGAGGTTAAATAATTATTAATTGTAGAAATTAATAGGGTTATTTTTTGAGAATGGGAATCATGTTTTTGGTGAATATCAATGAAATTATGTAAATATATTCTTATTAATTGGATTATATAAATAGGTCTGGAGACAAAATTTCACATCTTGAAGGGTTGTGAGTCTTGAACCCACAACTGAAGGGTTATAATGTTTTTATATTTATTAATGTACTAATACTAGTACTCACTAGTATGACAATTATTATTCAAAATAAATCTATTTTAATGATAAATTTTATTTCCATTTTGAGAATTAATATTTTATCATATAGATAACTTTTTTATTAAAAATTTATTTTGTTATTGTGTGATTAATATTATTTCACATAAATAATGCTCCATTTTTTGTAATCATTATATAAATATGGTAAACATAATATTATTAAAAAATATTGGAATTTATTTTAGGAGTATTTTATTAATTGTATTTTGGAAGCATATTTTATTATAATACAGCTTTATATTTATTAAAATTATTTTTATAAATTACTAACATTTTTCTTGATTATATGATTTGTGAATAATAAATCTTTTGTATGTGACAATATGTGGGACTAATTTTTATTGGAGATAAATTCTATATTAATATCATTTAAATATGCAATCATATCCATATTAATTTTATTAATTGAACATGGTTTGGATTATTGTTTTGAATTTTATGGTAATTTATTTATAAAATGATCTACATTGAACATTGGTTGTAATTGTTGAGGCATTAGAGATTAATTTAATAATTTTTAAAATGATGTATCATTTGTTTTTGGAATTATCTTGTGATAACAATATTGGTTTAGGCTAATGTATATAGACATGAATAATATACTATTATAAATTTAGGAATTATGTGGTTTATGAAATGTTGTTTACATCTTCAGTGTTGAAAATTAATATTTTAAATTCTTTTTTTTGTAAAAAAAGATGATATTGTGATGAATATTGATTAAAGTATTAAATTATAATTTTCTTGTACCAAAATTTCATTAAATTAATATTATTTATGGTAATGGAGTTCTTTATCTATAAGTAAAATATATTTAATGAAATATTTTATAAAATCATCATCTCTTTGGATGATTATGTGGCCTTTTTCACATAACTTTTGTCATGGTTTTATGGATATTGACATTATAACGACCATTCTTATTATTTTGATAAATGATATTGTTATCCCTCCATAATTATTAAATCATTTTATTTCTCCTCTAGGACTATAATATTTTTTTCCAACAAATGGTCTCTAATTTGGAATCCCATTTAATTTTTATTCTATATGTCATACAAACTTGGTTTTCCCTATTTTGATAATGAATTTTCATTTTCCATATTTATAATCTGGTATTTAATCAAAGGTATTATTAAAATTATAGACATTTATTAATGAGATAATGTTTCATTTTTTATTTTGAAATTAGTCAAATAGTGTAGGTGAATTTAATATCCCAAGGTTTTAATTGAATATTATCTTTTATAACATTTAAAACAAAAACCCGTAAGCTTAATTAAACCATGAAATATTCTTATTTAAATGTTATAATTATAATCTAGATTTTATATTGGTGGGTTTAAATCAGAAAAAATTAGTATAAAATATAAATGAAGCTCTTACCCACTAAAAATTTATTTATTATCACCTAATAAATAAATAATATTTTTAGTAAATTCATTTCAATAATAAATAAACATGTTTTAATAAAAAAATTGTTTAATTTTTTTATGATTAAATATCATAAATAATTTATAGAATTTTTATGTATTTTATCTCATAATATGTATATCATTTATAAAATCATAATATAAAAATTATATTTGGGTCAAAATTTGGGATTTCTCTACAAATTCTAATTGTTTAGTGAGTAGGGAAGAAATAATGCTATTTTGGAAAAAATTTCAATTACATTTATTAAAAAGGAATATTTTGATTTTAATTTTTATCATAAAATATGTTAGATATTTTTAAATTATAAAAAATATTATTAATTCCATTTTAATTATCATGAAACATAATTTTGGAATATCTTCATTTTTTATCATAAACCACATTTTTCTAAAAATATATATATCATTGTTCTTTCTGATTTATATTGAAATGAATTTATGATAATTATAAGATTTTTATTTGAGGAATTGGTTTTTTTTTGAATTATTATGTAAAATTTATCCGTATTTGAATTTTTAACATTTTTTTGATGAATTTAATTTTTTTGGTTTATAGTAAAAAATACAGTTTTTATATAATATTTTTTTTGATATCACAATGAAATAAATATGATATAAAAATTTATCAAAATTATTTAATGAATTCTTTATAATTATAAAATTAATATATATATATATATATATATTATTTTGATTCATGAAATATACAGTATATTTTTTAACCATGAAATTCATGAAAATCATTTTCAATGTTGATGAAATGATTCTACACCACAAAATAAATTTAAATTTTGTATCCAAGTTATCATAATGGGGATGTAAAGGTACTTTAAATAATTATCAATTTAATAATATATATTATTGATTATTTTTATTTATTATTTTTACAATTTTTATTTATATAAATTGAATCTTATCCAAATGTTTCTGTAATGCTTCCAAAAGGCTAGACTAGTATAATGATCATATTAACATGATTTTGTAACAGATTTTTGTTTAAATTTATTTATATAATTAATATAAATGTTCACTTGATCATAATAAATTTATTTTTATATGGATATTTTTTACAGTTTTTAGTAATGAATTAATTACATAAAATACTTACACCACACTAATGTAGTGCTTGTGTGAGTAATTGAAATAACATGTAAATGAATTTAAAAGTAGAGAATATAATAATATTTTGGTGATTTACAGTTTCCCATTATGATTGTGGATAAAATTTACATATTAGTTACATTTTAATAGTTTATATTCAAATTTCATTGGATTTATGATGTTTTTAATGTCAATATAGATGAATAGTGTAAAATAATGAAATTAATGATATTTTAAATTTAATAATATTTTAGAAATAATATATAAATAATAAAAAGAATTAAACATGAATATAAGGATGATTGATCATATTAAATATTACCCATTTTCTATTTATATTCCAATTTTCACCATAATGTAAAATCATAAAACATTAATATTGAAAAAGTCATTAACATGGTTACAGATAAAATTGGATAACGAAGGGTTTAAACCAAAATATAAGGTTTTAAAAAAATTATAAGTCGTTATTAATTTTTTTAGGTTATTATATTATGCTTACCTTATCATTTTTCATCAAAAAATACCATTTTTAACAGTTTCATATTACTTAGAAACATATTAGATTATAATATTTCAAATATTTAAGAAAATGAGATTAATGATATTATACAATAATCAATATTTTATTAAATGTTTTATAATTTATAAAATAATTAAATTTATCCATTTTAAAGTTATACTATTTAAATATAAACTTTTTTCTATTTATTGGTAACTATTTCTTTTAGAGTAAATTTCTTTAACTCTAAAGAGTAAAAAACATTAGTATTGTGAAAATTTACCAAAGGGTTAACTAGGGGTTAAAAATATATAATGGTAAAAATATAAACAAAATAGGTAAAAAAATATTTTTATGACATAATTTTTAAAAACCATATAAAATATATGTATTACATCAATTACATTATGAAATTTCATGACTTCCCCTCTATGAACTTATAAAAGGGAACTTACACTCCTCTTTTATTCATAATTAATTAGGATTTTAGTTTATAAAATCATTTTAGAATAACCATTTCCAAATTATGAATTAATTATTTTGAGTGTAATGAAAAACATAACAATATTAATGTTTAAATATATAGAGGTTACCTGGAGAAAATGTATTGATTTTGATTGAATATGTGAGTTTTATTTAATTTTTTCTACCTCATTCAAATATTCCAAAAAATGATGAAATAATTATTTTTATATATAACATATTATGATATGTTTTTATATTAATATCGTAACCCATATTCACTTCTCCTCCATCAAATGGGGAAAAATCGTAATTAATTTATACGGAGGACTACAACATTACAAACCGATGTAAATTGATTTACAACACCAACTGTCATGATTTTTTATAATTATGGATTTAATAATTTTATATGATTTTAATTCCATATTTTATATAATGTAATGATAATATATTAGGTACATTTTCTTACATTTCAATCCATTTTAATATTATACTTTCATACGTGCATACGTGTGGAATACAACCAACATGAATTGATGGGATTTTTGTTTCATCACCAAATAATAATTTTGATATATGTATGTTTGTTTAATGATTTCATATGATATTCATGATATAATTTTAATTTTATATTGATAAAATATCTCTCATATTATTTCCAAAATTATTAACAAAATGGATTCATTACTCATGTAGACTTAAATCATATAGTCTATGATTATAACAAAGTACATTTTTCACTAACACAATTAATGGTTTCTTTTAATTGTATAATTAATGAATTTAATTGATAATCCTATGATTATTTTTTGTTTTAGATGCTGTAGTAATGAACCCTTTGGTCATAGTCATCCGAACAAATTAATTTGGGACATCTGAGCCAAATATTATGAAAAACTATGACATTAACTTGAAAGATTAAGTAATATTACATAATATGTTAATAAATAAAATAAAGATAATAATAAATGTTAATTTTTTTTAATATAAAGTAAATAATGAAAATAATTTATCTATTTTTATTATTCAGTATGTTAAATAATATTCATGAAAAGTTGTTCTGAAGGCATGGAAATATTTACAATTGAAACCTCATTTTAAAAATAAAAAAGGTCTATAATTTTATTCTATGTTTCTATTCTTGAAAATAATTTATTATTTTATTTATATGGATATAAAGAAATTTTAATGGAAATTATATGTTTCAATTCAATTGATTTAAATAGTCTTCAAAATAAATAATGTTACATAATTTATAGAAAATGATATCAAGAAAAAAAAGAATTATTTAATTTTAATTTAAACAACAAAAACACGGTTTTATCCGGTGTAAATAAAATTTAATGATGTTATAACTTTTAATATTTTATATTATCAAAAATTAAATCTATTTTTTTATTTATATTGGAATTTTCAAATATGTTTTTAAATGGAATGTATATTTTAAAATAGGGTAATCAATTATTATGGGTGCAAGTAATATTTCTATGATTGTAATGACGAATGTTTTTTAATTCCTGGTTTTTTATAATGTTATGGTTCTTGGGAATTATTTATGATAGTGGTTGGTTCCGTTATAAGCCATGTACTATTTTTTACATTATATGTTAATTATGGGTGTGTTAGTTAGATCCCTCTAAAGCAATTGGTATAGATTATGTTCTCCAAAAATTATTTTCAATGTTGGACATAATGGTTATTCCACTTGTAAATGTGGTTGTATGAGGGAAATAAAGATGATACCCCAAGTACATTAAATGAATCTATGTACTTAAAAAAAATTATTAATTTAATCAGATATATAAAGGCATGTTTATGAACATTTATATTAAAGAAATTCTTTTTCACTTTAATGGAAAAAATGAATGTTTTTAAGAAATATTTTTCTTGGGGTTTCATTTTATATAAGAAATCTTAATTTATGTTATTTTTTCGTTATTATATACTATATAATATTTTATGTAAAAAAACGGTAATTAATGAATATTGGAAATGTAAGTAATAAATTATTTGATCTAAATGCTTATTACGTTAAAGAAAACACTATTTTATTATCTCATGGATTTAAAATGAACTAACGAGTTTATTTATTTTTTAAGTCCAATATTAATATTTTTGTTGTCATACCACAATTATGTTACTATTTTAGTAGAATTATGTGTGAGAATGTATAAATTGTAATAGAAGTTGAAAGAAGTAATGATATTTTTCAGAAATGAAATATTATTTTTTAAAATAAATTATTGTATTGAGGGGAAAGAATAGTAAAAGGATGTTTCCAACATGTATAATCTGGGTTTTTTATATAATAGTTTTGACATATTTCTCAATTAATCATGACCTGTATGCATCCAAAAAATAAAAGAATGTGAATTACTATCTAGAAATTTAATTTATTCAATGTTTAAGGTTAAGTCCTTATATTCATTTATATGTTTAAGTGAACACTATCACAATTATCTAAGATTATCACCAACTTCTAATTATATAAAATATCTTCATCTAAAGCCTCCACCACTATAATTAATATATGGGTGGGTTATGGTATATACATATTTATTAGGGATACATGGAAGAAATCATTTACTTGGGATATGTTAGGTGGGTGTGTTAGTCGATAGGCCGTAAGTCTAATGTGATTTTAGATCTCATATGAGATGATATATCGACTAATAACAATTCAATTGTTTCAAAACGTTATAAAATTTATCCTAAATGATATATGCATGAACATATTATCTCTAACCTCAATCTATAGATCTTATCAATAATTTTTAGCATAACTTTTCTGTCGAACATTCAATTGTTTCATATGATGTTGAATGGTTCTAATCATTAATATTTTCCATTAATTCATTTAATATAAATTCATTATATACTCTAAAATATCATAAATACAAGTCAAAGTCTGAGAAAACATCCCATATAATTACTTATAAGGTGACATTTGAATGTTATAGTTGATGCTATTATTATATGATAACTTCACTAGAGGAATTATTTGATCCCAATATCAATGGAAATCCATTTTTTAATATCTCAGAATATCTTCTAGAGTCTTAATGGATTACTATTATTTAGCATTCATCTATAGGTTATAAAGAGTAATGAATCCCAAATCTATATTCAACTCATGCTAAGGGCTTCTCTAAATCATTGAGGTAAAACATGGATCTAGATCAAATAAAATTTTGATTGGTACTCCATGTATGATAACAAGTTAACTTATTAAATATTGTTAATTTAGTTATTATACAAATCATATTTGATACAAATGAAATGCACTTCACTAATAATGAGTTTAACTTCCACCAAAATGGAATTATTTGATAAAGATATCATGGGGTTTCCTTCTAATAAAATCTATTATCATTATTCCCATTTCCATACTATTATGTGAAATAGTTTCATCATAAACATATAATTATATCATTTGTACTAGAATTACTGGCATACCAAGAATCAAAATATGAATTATGTAATCTCTCACTTCACTTTATCCCGCTATATTTTTTTACTTCAGATCTATATAAAATTTAGTTCTTCTATGATTTATATAGACTGACGAGATATGTGAATAATCAATAATTTCCCTCTTTAGTTATATTTTTTATGGGACACATGACCCAGTTACAATCCTTAGAACTCCATATTTATAAGATTAAAAATGTGGAATATTTTGTTTACTTTTTTGTATTTCTTTATAATAATTTAGGGATATCATAATATTTTAATGAAAGTATGGTTGATTATTTTTATGAAACAAATAGTATGTATTTTCTTTTGAGTTTCCCATTTTTATCAATTAATTTTCCAACATGACTAGATTCCTTTCAATCGGCATACTGGATAGGGTTCTGAGATCCTGTATAAGAAGTGTATCTTCCACATTGTTCACTATCATAGGATAGAAATGAATTTAATAATAGTAGTTTTCATCATCTATAAACACCTTTATAGGAGTATATTGATAAAAGTTTTTGTGGATATATATTTAGGATTTTATGATACGTATATATGTGATTCTTATCTCGGGAAAGATAATGTCGTCAAATTATTACTTTGAAGATCAATGAAGTTGTACATATTTCATAAGTTGGGTAGTTATTTTCATGGATCATTAATAGGTTGGAGGAATAGTCTATCAATGTTTCATATTTCATGAGTAAAAAATGTAAAAGAATTTTGGATATTCTAAAAAATAAATGATAATACCCTTATAATACAGGAAAAATATTGATTCCTTTTATATATATTGGTATAGAACATCCTCTAATTAAATTTATCTACAAAGGATCCACATATATCCCTCCACTGGTGATAAAATTCCCTCGTATATGTAAATTATCTATCAAAAATAAATATTTACTATAAATATCATATATATTTTACTTTGGATATGTATTTTATACAACAATTAAATACTCCATGTGTTCATAATTGATTTTAGAGTTGATAAAAATAATTATCTCTAAATACGTGAAAAACATTACTGAGGATTTCTTTAAAGACAATATTATTTATCTCCATTTAGAAAGATGTATCATTATTGAGACTAAATTGAATAAATATAAAATTATAGATCTAGTATCTTATATGGAAATATGTATTTGGGATATCCACCCCCTCCACCAATACATGAAAATATCCCGACCAAATATCCACCTTAGAAAAGTACTGGCATCCAAAAAGCAGATAAAACAATTCATCAACACCTAGAAAAGGATATTTATTCTTTATAATGTTCTTTTTGATCTCATGTTTATTAATGTAGAGGAAACATTACATATAAATATTCATAAAAAATGATTGTCGCACCTCATGGTGAACAAATGTGGAATATACAACTTTTTTCAAGATTCCCATGTTTTTTCATCTTTAGTTATTCAGGTTTAATAAAGGATATTATATATATAATATTTTATATTGGTAAATCTTCATATATATGTTTAATTGAGAACTCAACCACTCAGTTCGGTGTAATACTATAAAATTCATTATGAAACCCATCAATATATTCTTTTATAATATGCATGTCATCAAGGATTATGTTTTCCTTAATATAAATCATTTGAGCTAGATACACACTCTCTCAAGGAAATATTATTCATTATTGGGATGATGATTCGAATAGATATATTTCATCCTCCATACACATATATTGAATCCACGTGTGATTTTTGATATATATAGTGATTCCCTTCACTCTCTAATTTAAGTTTGATTTATACATGGAAATCCAATCCCAACATAAATACCACATAATTCCACAAAAATGTGTATTACAATATTTAACGGTAAATTCATCTAAAAAATATTTATAGTGGAGAAGTTATATAATTCGATTAAAATAATATCCATATTTTCTATTTTTAATGAAAACTCCACTCCCATGTTTTGAGGTGGTGTTTTAATAGTTCTTATAACACCGCAAACATTTTATGGTAAATTAATCTTAAAAACATTATTTTCAATAGGAATCCTATTTTTATAAAGCACTAAGTTTCATTGGGACAAAACATGAATATTTAATAGATAGTTATAACATGGACTTTAAAAAAATTCCACTTCTATGTTTTGATTTTCAAAAAATGGTCATCGAGAGTTTTGGCTAGAAGTTCATTTAGAGTCTGATTGAACCAACTTGAATTTTGATGAATATTAACATACCCTTTTGAATAGTAATATGAATTGCAACATGACCCTTATGAATAGTAAAAAATGATAATATTTTATTTTATTAAAGTAATAAGATAATAAGATCTTAATTAATTTTTCATTGTGATATAAACTAATTATACCTTTAAAATTATTTTTTTGAAATAATTATGATTTTATTGATATTATATTAAAAATACATAGAAAATTATAGTAAAAAATGGAGATAATTTTTTAATCCTACATGTCGAAAAATGGTTATAGTGAAATTTTTGGATTTTTCTAAAATACTTGAATTTTTCGTGAATAATAAAAATATTGTTTTGAGTTTTCGGTAGTTTAATGACATCATAATAATGTAATAATTAATTATAAAATTTCAGTCGACTTTTTTAGAATAACATATGGAATGAGGAGTCCAATTTTGCTAAAACCATGGGCAAATACCATGGTCATGCCCATGGTATTTGAAAAACCCACTAATGAGGTGTCCCTTTAAATTATTAAAAAACTCCCTCACATTTACTATAAATACCCACTCACCCCATTCGGTTTTATTCATTACAAACTCATTATCCATGAATCTTAGGTATTATTACCTCCCTAAGAGTCCTCCCAAGGTTTCCTCAAACCCCCATTGTCCCAACCTTCTTGTTTTGGGAGTTACTCTACAAGGTAAGAGAATCTACAACCCTTCTTTTTTATTAAAGCTTTCCTTTAATGTTTTCTCTTTTCTTTTCATTTGGATAATGTTGGGATATGTAATTTCATATTCCCCTTTCTATATATATTATCTATGAGTGATTAGAGACCATCTTTCTCTCATCAAACTATATTATGATATTTTAAGTGCCGTCATTAGGCTGCTGAATGTTGTGGAGAGATCTCTCAATTTTTCATCTATTTTGAGTTCTTTACATTTTTAATTCTTTCATTATTTCCCCTAATAAAAATAAAATTACAATTCTTATCACTTAAATGAAATGTAATTTTATTATGATATTGGAATATTTCATCATCATCTCTCCTTCCCCTCCTCTTATTCTAAAAATTAAAACATCGTCCGAGATGTGTTAATTTATCACATTCAACGACGACGAGTTCTCAATTTTAATTACCATGTTCAATTCTAGTCTTGAAACCATTTTTATAGTTAAACCAGATCAGAATATATGTATCTATTATCATTAATGTTCTATAATCCTTACCCACTAATAATATAAAATAATAATACAAAACAAGTTCATTATGAACAAAACTGCTAAGTTAATCTAAACATTTTTAATTAACTTTTAACTAAGGAATCAACCTCATGGTATATAAAAAATAATAATTATAATATAATTGATATATTTATAATGTCATTAATAATATATATTAATAATTTTTTATGTTTAATCCCATTTCAGATGAACATCTATTCATTAATACAATTAAAAGGATCAAGATAACTAAAGAAGAAAATGCTTCCATAACAATAAAATTGAACTTATTAAAACCATAAAAAGGGACATCAATGAAACTAATAAGTTTATAATTAATCCATTATATTTATAGTATGTTCTAGAATTATTAATTAAAGAAACTAAATTTTATTATTCAGGTCATTAAAACAAACGAATAACACACTCGAGCATAAGGTAAGGGGTTTCTCATCTCACATTAAATTTTGTGAAATTTTCATTTATCGCCACTTATTTCATGCATGTGGTGTATTGTTTACTAACTTTTGATATATATTATCATTATTCTACTTATATTTATGGTATTTGTTTTATTCATTTGTTGGTATTTAGTTTTGGTCATTTGATTCAACTGATTACTTTGTAGTAAGGGACTTCGTATCAACATCCATTTTTTGTGACTAAATTGGTATTGTGTACCTAATAATCCTTATGTGGTGTACCTAATTCCAATTTGAGTTCACTTTCATTTGAAATTATATTTCTACTAAATATCCATATTCTAACATCATGTATATGTTTATTGTATGAATCGTATACAATTTTACATACAAAATTTATTTGAAATATTGTTTTAACCTCGGAAATATTGTTGAATTTCTATCCTCTACTCTATATGGATATTGAAAAGGCATATTTATATTTTATTAAATCAATTAACAAAGAATTATTTGGACTTTTAGTGGTGGGTGAGGACCTCTATAGCCTCTCGATGCATCGACAGGTCTCATGGGAAAAATCAGTGGGTGGAAAACCCTTCGTGTTTGTTTCAAAAAATCCAACGAGTTTCTAACCACTGGACTAAACTCTTTTAACAGTATTTTGGAATCATGTGCTATATACATGATGATAGATTAATAAGAAATATTTTTATTCATTATCAATTATTACTATCCATGTGGTTTCCACGATGACAAAATCTATGTATGAAGATTCATTCTCAGTTTATTAATGGTGTATGTTTTTCATTTATTCACTATGACATATTGATTATGTTAAATTTTTTATGATTCACTTATTATTGAATTCATACTTCTAATATTTTTAATCCTTACGGATCATTTGTGCTCTCTCTCCTCAAAAATGTAGTTATCTCCATACTTTTTATAGCGCTCTCTCTTCAACAACGCAGGCGGGTTGTTTCCTCTTTCGGATAGGCCGAAGGTGGGTAAGACTTCTGAGGGAGTGTTAAAAGAGTTACGGTCTTCTTGGGGTTCTCCACTAGGAATGGTGATGGTTTCCATCCTTCAAGAGGACAAGGTCTTCAGTTCCCTTCTGTCTTCTTTGAGTATCAAACTATCGTTGTTTGATCCTGAGGATGGGACGCTATTTCGTAAGACCCTATCTCCTAAGAAGAAAGGGTGGCTTCTAGAGTTGTTAGGTCTAATCACTCATTCTATGTTGAAGGAGGTCGGGAGGTTGGTGACATTTTCTAATGTAGGTTCCCCTGCCCAGAAGGTTCGGGTGGGTCTCTTGTGATGTGTTACCTGATCATTTGGAATGATCGGGGTATTGGGGTGCAGGACATTAGAACGTCCATTAAGTTTGAGGTCCGGAAGGATCAGGCCACTGTGGTCATCAATCTAGAGCCAATTAAGATTCCTTGTAATCTTTTCCCTTTATCTCAGAGTTTGGCGTGCATGGGGTGTATGCATGGGTCTCTTGAGAATTTCAAGATTTGGGTTTTCTAGAAACACTATGTTCAAGTGGATCTGGTGATCCATATGGTGTTGTGCCTTAATACACGGATTTTAGTAGGTGGAACAGATATTTTCTTCTCTTTTTTCTATGCCAGTTTTTATGGTCTTTGGAGAGGTGCTCATTGGAATTTTTTAGATGCTTTTTATTTCAAAGAGATTCCTTGGTTCGTCACAGGGGATTTCAAATCCATCGTGAATATATCATTGAAAAGAGGTGGGATGATGGGGTTCACCTGTGGCATGCAGGATTTTCATAACATTATTGTTGCTAGTGGTCATATGGATATGGGATTCACAGGTTGCATGTCTATATGGTGAAACAACCGTAAAGGGACTAGCCATATTTGGAGCCTCCTGGATAGATGTTTTTCCAACCTCCAAGGCCTGGATTCTTTTGTCCAGGCATCAGTTACCCATTTGTTAAGGTCGTTCTCCGATCCCATGCCACTCCTGGTGCAACTTCAAAGGTCCACGTTGGGGCCTAGTTCGTTCTGCTATTTTGTTGAGTGGCATTGGGATGAAAGCTTCTTGGAACTTGTGAGGTCCTCCTGGAATGAGTAAGAGGAGGGGAGTTTATGTGACTGTTTTTCAAATCGGTGTAGGTGGATTAAGAAAGATATCTAAGGATGGTTTGTTAACAAACCCAGGGAGGATATTGGTGTAGATTGTCTGAAAGTGGAAATATAACACATGTATGAAGAGTTTCAATCAAGGTGGGATGAGTCTACTTTCATCCAGCTTTGTGATAAGTGAGTGGTGCTGGCAGAAAAGTTGTTGGAAGTGGAATGGGGCCCCAGGTATAGGGCTCATACTAGATATCTTAAAGAAGTTGACCGGAACGTGGACTTCTTCAATGTGTTCCTCAAGGAGAAAAAATGAATGAAAGTAAACCTTAGTTTGGGGGATGGATCCTTTACGTTGGACGTGGATGTCATGGGTAAACTGAATTTGGAGTACTTTTAGGCACTGCTGGCTGGTCCTGACCCTATTGGGGAAGGTTCCTCCCGCATAGGGGATCTTGTGGAGGGATTTCCAGAGTGCATCCTTATGATGGTGGCTAGATCTGACAATGACTAATTAATTGATATCCCTATCCCAAAGGAGATCAAGGAGGCGGTTTTCTTGATGTGGAAGGAAAGTTTTCCTGGTCCGGATGGCTTTCAGGGGGCCTTCTATTTGGGAGCTTGGTGGGTGGAAGTGGCCATGTGGCGAAGGCCATTCAAGACTTCTTCTGGGGGATCTCCTTCCCATGAGGGTTTGTTCATCAAGGGTTTTTCTGGTTCCAAGTATTAAGGATCGAACTTGTATTAACCACTATCAGGCTATATGCATATGTAACGTCTCATATAAAATTATGGCCAGTCTTATCACCAGAAGGCTAAGAGGCTTTATCCCACGGTGGATGTCTAAAGAGAAGCATGGTTTTATAAAGGGCAGGAGTATCCAAGGAGCGATCACGATTCCTAACGAGATGGTTCAGGATATTAACTGGAGATGCATGGGGTGTAATTTTATTATTCAAGTGGTCATGGACAAAGCATAGGATAAAATTGAGTGGAGCTTCATCATTCATGTGTTGAGGAGGCTGGGATTTAATGAGTGGTTTTCTGACTTGTGTCTCAGGTGTTTCTCTTCTTCATGGTTATCTATATCTATTTTGGGGAAAGATTTGGGTTTCTTTAAAAGAGTGTGTGGTGTGCGTCAGGGTGACCCTCTTTCTCCACCTCTCTTAATTATTCCTCAAGAGGCACTATCTAGGAATCTCTAGAGTCGCATGCTGGAAGGAATAATCTTTCCTTTCCTCGACTAGGGGAGAGGGGGAAGTGTGTTGGTTTCTCATATAATGTTTGCTGATGACGTATTGATTTTCATCAATAGTAGTAAATGTTCAATGAGAAGTTTCCATGAGGTTATGCCTACTTATGGAGATTTGAGTGGTCAGTACATTAAAATAAGGAAGATTCATGTATTCATTTCAAAGAAATGATCCGGCAGGCACGGCAGGGAAATCCAAAGCATGTTGGGTATTCAGTAGGGGAAATGGACTATGATTTATCATGGAACGCCTCTTTCCTTTGGGTGCATCCAGAAGAGTTTCTTTGTGGATATTATTAATAGGATGCTTGGAAAAGTCCTCAACTAGAAGAATAGATTCATGTCTTTTGGAGGTCGTGTGGTGTTGATCAATAGTGTCTTAACTTCTATAACAAGGCATATTTTCTCGACAATTCTGGCACAAAAATGTATGGTTGATAGGACAGAGAAGGTTAAGACTGCATTTTTGTGGGATGAAAATCTTATAGGATGCTGACACTGGGCCTCCTAGAAGCGTCTGTCCAAGCAGGTGGAAGGTGGAGGCATCAGTTTTCAAGATATTTTTGGATCCATGTAAGGCTTGAAAGCTCATCTAGCATGGGATATTATTGTGGGTGGTTCTCTGTTGGTGTAATTTTTCTGAGATAGGTATGGGAATCATTGAGAGGGTGTAGAGGCATGTAGCAGTCGACCCTCACACATGGCAAGGAATTTGATTCCCCTTTTAGGTGAGTTTCAGGGATCTTCAAGGTGGATCATGGGGAAAGGCGAGATTAACTTCTGTACGGTGAACTGGGCCGGGGAGAAGCTATCCTTCTCAAGTTGGTTGGCCCTATGTAGTTCCATCCATTAGGAATGAAGGTATCTGAATCCGGTTAGGTTGTAACTCTCTTAGGATCAGTGGTATGTGTTCGATAGCATCTCCTTGAATGAGGAAGTAGATAGGTGATGATTTAATGAGTCTAGTTCGAGGGCCTTCTCATCACGGGACTATTTTAAGCTTCAGTGTGCAAGAGAACTGGACATAAGGGGGGTCAGGGCACCATGAGTTTCCACCAAAGCTGAATTTCCTTATCTGGTGGGCTTGGAACCAGTCGAATCCAACTGATGAGAATGTTCAAAAGAGGTGTATCTAGTTGGCCTCCCATTGTTTTTTTTTGTTCTCATCTAGGCGCCGAGCCTATGGGGCATTTTTTCTTCCAGAGTGAGTGGGCGTCTTTGTTAGAGTCCTATGTCGGGTAGTAGATCCCATCTACGGAGGGAATAATGTCTATACAATCTGCCATCTCTTGTTGGTTGCACGGTGTGGAGCAGAGCAGTATAGAGATCAAGCGGCAGAGTACCTTTCTTTCAGCCATCTATTAGAGCATTATGGATGGCCAAAATAAAGTTAATTTGGGTAAAAGGATATCCCTTAATTACATATAACTGAGGATTATTGTGCTGTTAGTGGAACTGGGTTCTCTCCTTCGAGGGGGTCATACATTATTTCTGAAATCCAGGTTGTTTAACAGAGGTGGCTTAGGAGATATGTCCTTTGGTTTTTGAATAAAATGGAATTCCTGGGTGAATGGAATGAAGCTTAATGTGGATGGTTCTTTCTTGAATATCCAAATGCGTGGTGGGGGGATTATTAGAGACTCGGTGGGTTCTGTACAGCTAGTTTTCAGTTCCTTTTATGGTATGTTCTATTCATTGGGGGCGAAATGTAGGGCGCTCTACTCTGGTATTAGGTTATGTAAATGCTTTGGTCATGTGTTGACAAAGATTGTGTCTAACTCTGATGTTCTGATTCGAATTATTTTGGGGAAATGTGGGGGTCCGTGGGAGTTAACGTACCTTGGTACGAGCTATACGCGGGACATGAATGGTGGCCAGTGTGTTAATCACATCTGGAGGGAAGTGAATGGCTCTGCTGACTCTCTTGCTCTTTTGGGGGACCCGAATGACCCGCTCATTTTTATGAGAGTTTGGGGTCCCTTCCTATGGAATTTAGATGTTATGCTCTAGGGGATTCCCTAGGCCTTCACCATTTCCTCCCTCCTTGAGTATATTTATGTTTTTATAGGTGTATTTCTTCCCCCTTACCCCTCTATTGAATAAAAAATAAACTTTCAGTCAGTCGATGATATTTTATGATTTTGTTATATATTTAATCATGTTATGTTTCCCAGTGTAATTTGAGTTACATATATGTATATAGTTTATTCAAGACTACTAAACTAAACATTCCTTTGGGAGTTAAATACTTCTAACCATGAAAATATGACATTTAATTCACCGGTACCGGTCACGAGGGTCGGGGTATTATAGTTGTTATAAGAGGAAGATTAGTAAAAAACATGGAAACTTGATTAAAAAATATTCATTATGGAACAAATCCCTAAGGTATTATTTGAGGTTAAACATACAATAACATCTTGGTATTTTGATAAGGAATAGATTATGTGGATATATCTAGAAAATAAATCTTCTTCTAGATACAAACAGGTAGATGTGGCTCTGACACAGATGTACCTAGGAGTGAAAACATTGACAATAAGTGTCGGGCTTGACCCAAAAAATCCTGGTACACAATAACAGACCTTGCATAACTCATGGTATTGACACTTCAATGGGATATACCTATAATTATTCAATTTTTCTTTACAATCCATTTATGAATGATTTTAATGAAAATGTTTACTCAGAGAAACCATGTTTATGAGATTAGTTATGCATATACATTCAATCTATGATAAGTAATTTTTTATTTGAGATTAATTTCAAAATTTAGTTTATGTCATTATTTAGAAATGGTGCCTTATGGAAGAAATGGAATTAATACTCATGGGAAATGTAGTAATCTCCCCACTGATCATGTCAACATGGTCAATGATGGAACAGTTTAGATCATGACCATATTGGGACAACTTACCCGGGTTATGATGAGTAACCATGCCACACCTATGTTCTATCATTTCATGCAGCAAAATCCCTCTTATTTCAGTGGGACTACTAATCCATTGGTTGTTGAGCAGTAGATCAATTCCCTTTAAAATTTATTCATTGCAATAAGATACAATAAAAATTAAAAGGTAGTACTAGTGGTATATTGTCTCAAGGAATATGTCAACCAATAGTTTTACTTGATCTTTAATAACAATATGGAAGAAGAAATAGGTGTTATGTAATGGGGGGATTTTATTGAAATATTCATCGAAAAATCTTTCCCTCCTGATAAATGAACCGAAATGAAGAGGAAATTACTTTCCATAAATAAAAATAAAGAATACAGTGTTGTAGAGTATGATTATACCTTCACAAGACTAGCTAGGTATGTTTTAGATTATGTACGGGTCTCAGAAGACAATATTGATCATTTATTTTAAGGTCATAATACATGTATTCAGAGGGAATTTTCTTCTGAAATTTTCTCAACAAATAATGAATTTGTATCAGGTTCCATCAAAACAGATAAAAACTTTTCTAGAACAAGTTTAATCTAGAGAAACTAATATTTGAAGTGGTAATATGATAACCAATGAAAAGGTGAAGCATCAAATAAGAACAATGGAAAAGGTAAATTCCCATTATGTGACAACGGTGGAAAGAAAAGTCATGGAAAATGATTGAAAAGAATGGGAGTCTCCAAGAAGTGTGAAGAAAAGGGTAATCAGTCAAACTAATTCAAGGCGAAGAAACAATTTTATGATGTTCAATGATACCATTATAGAAATATGGGACACTATGAAAATTAGTGTCTTAAGTTCCAAATGAAAATTGCATCCAAAAATCCCACGAGAGTAAGGGAAAGTATATAAAATTACAACAACCAAGGTTGAAGTTCCTAATTATTTGTTGGCAGGTATTTTAAGTCTTTCCTCAAACATAGCCAACCCTTTATTTGATTTTGGATCATCGCATTAATTTATATCTACTTAGTTTTCCAAAAAAATGATGTAATTCCAATTTGATTTAATAAAGGAGACTTCAATAAAAACTCCTAAGGGATGTATCGTTGCAACAAAGTCATGTCAATTAGTCCCCCCCAATGATATATAAACATGAATTAGTTGCATTCCTTTTCATCATACCAATGAAAATCATTGACATAATTCTTTGTATGAATTTTCTATCAAACTATAATGAAAATATTTATTCATAGAAGAAGGAAGATACAATCTTTGAAAATGGTGTATAATCCCTAATTATTAGAGGAAAAACCTCGCAATCTAATTCTTATCTAGATCCACCCCCTGTCGCTCTACAAAATTCGTTTATTAGAGAGGAATAGAACTCAATATGTTTGGGCGAGGAAATAAAACATCAAATTGAATATTTTCATGTACTATAAGAACATGTTGATTCTATTCCAGATAATATACCTAGAAATTTTCTAGAGTGGGAAATTGAGTATTCCATTGACCTAATTTCTGGTTCATGGACCGTATCAAATACCCCTTATAGAATGGCTATTGTGGAGTTAGTGGAGCTAAAGAAACAACTAGAGGATTTGAGTGATAAAGTATTTATCCTCCCTAGTGTTTTTCCATGGGGATCCCTTATTCGTTTCGTTAGAAAAATATGGATCTCAAGATTGTGCATCGATTTCAGAGAAATCAATGAAGTTATAATAAAGAATAAATATCATCTACCTCTAATTGATGATTTATTTGATCAAATTCATAGAGAATAATATTTTTCAAAGCTTTATCTTCGATTTGGATGTCATCAATTGCTTTATAGGAAGGAATACATTCTAAAAATAGAATTTAGAACTAGGTATGGGAATTTCCAGTTTAAAGTAGTGAATTTGGGACTGAGTAATCCAACATATTTTTTCTTGGATCTGATGAATAGTGTTTTAAGGAATATATTGATGACTTTGTAGTGGTTTTTATTGATGATATCCTGGTATAATTTTAAAGCTATGAAGATCAGGAAAATCACTTGTTCACTATTCTGAATACTCTTAGATGAAATTAATTATATAGGAAGATTAGAAAGTGTAATTTTTGGTGCCAATCAGTTTCCTTTCTTGGCCAAATTGTCTCTAAGGATGTAATGCCAATATATATTTCAAATAGAAAGTTTGTGCAAGTATTTCCTACACTAATGAACATAACTGAGGTATCTAGTTTTATTAGTTTAGAAGGTTATTATTGGAGTTTCATTCAGAACTTCTTCTGATTAGCCATCCCAATGATCAAGCTACCATGAAAAGGGGTTAAGTTCATATGGCCAATGGAATATGAATAATGTTTTGAATAATTGAAGAGAAAGCTATTGAATGATCCAATCTTGACTCTACCATCAGGGAATTATGGATTTTTGGTCATTAGAGATGCATCAGTGAAAGTACTCGGTTGTTTCCTTTTGCAGAATGATAGAGTGATTTTATATGCATCTATGAAGATAAAAACTCATGAACCAAACAACCCAACTCAGGATCATGAGTTAGCAGCTGAAATATTTTCATTTAAGATAATGAGACACTGTCTATATGGTGAAAAATATGAGATATATATACTAATCACAAGAGTTTGAAGTATATTTTCTCACATAAAGAACTCACCACGAGGCAAGGATGATGGATTTAACTACTCAATTATTATTATTGTACTATAAACTACCACACAGTGAAGGAAAATAAGGTGGAAGATGCTTTGACTATAAAAGGATCATGGAGTTCTATACAATATGAGAGTTAATAGAGATCCTATGTTCATGGATCATGTAATGATGGATATGGGAATAATCATGGAAGGTGAAACATCAATGATTTTTCAAATGGTTTCCAAACCTTCTTTATGTGAAATAATAAAAAGTTCTCATATTGAGGATGAGGAGATTCAATAGAAAATTAATGTTTTGAATTATGGGAGATTGATTGACGTCATATATGAAGATAGAATTTTGAAATTTGGGGGGGGGGATTTTTGTTCCCGATATACCTGATCTAAAAAAATAATTGTTTGATGATTCTCATAGATCAAAATTCTCTATACACCATCATAGAAGTTACATGTATAAATATTTCAAGGAACAATTTTGGTTGGAAAACACGAAGAGGGAGATTTCTGATTACGTGTCGATATGTTTGGTTTTTCAACAAGTGAAGGCTGGAAGACAACATCCTGGAGGAGTCATGCAACCCCATCCTATTCATATGTGGAAATGGGATTATATTACAATGGAATTTGTCATGGGAATACCAGAGACACCAAGAAATAATGATTCCATATAGGTTTTTGTTGACCGTGTTATAAAATTAGAACTTTTTCTTGCCATAAGGGATGATTTACCTCTTAAATATTTAACAAGACTATATAATAATGAAGTTTCAAGACTTTATGGTGTACCCTTATCAATTGTTTCTGATCATGATCCCTATTTTACATCAAAATTATGGAAAATTCTCCATAAGGCAATGAATACTGAGCGTCGTATGAGTACTACATATAACCCCCAAACCATCAGACAGTATGAAAGGACTATTCAAACTCTAGATGACATGCGGATATCATGCCCTCTTGACAGTCATGGAATGTGGGATCAACTCTTTCAATTGGTTTTATTTTCCTAAAACAATAGTTTCCATTCAAGTATTCTATGGCTCCATATAAAGCATTATATGGAAAGAGATGTCTAACTCCAACTTATTGGGATGAAGTTGGTGAGAGGAAACTTATAGCCACATAACTTATTGGAGAGACCGCAAAAAAGGTGAAGAAAATCCAAGACCATTTCAAAGTAGACCAAAGACGGCAGAAGAAATTTGTTGACAACTTGAAAATGGATTTTGAATTCCAAGTGAGAGATTATGTATTTATGAAGACAATCCAAGCACATTCCAGTCTTTCTTGTTGCAATTGCTTCATTCAAATAACAATGTCTTAATTTAACCCCTGACTCTATGCTACTTCGGTTTGGGGTTTTTCACTCATTATCAAATCATATGACATAAAATACCATATCTATTTTTGACACCACTATTAAATTAATGTGAAATCCAAATTAATGGTTTATCCCGATTTTAATTAATTGTTTCCATAGTGTTGCTTCGGTTGGTAATAGAATAATTGAACACTTTTTTACATGATCTGAGATATAGATTAATTTTACTATATGATATGCCAATATGAATGGTTTTTCCTATTACCCTTACTAACTAAAATTGGAATTCATGAATCATAATTAATATATTATAAATATACTCTGGTTATCGTCAAAATTTCAATAAAAAATAATGACATGGATGTTATTATAATCCAAAAACATATTTTTTCAATGCTTCCTATGTATAGAATATTCCCAAATATTGGATTTATGTCATTGGTAATATATACATGAATCCCTTCTGACATAAGATTAATTCATATATTTTTCATGGAATTGAAATCATCATGTTCCATTAAATATAACATATTTCCATTAATTAAAAATCCATTTTTATTATAGTACGAGAGAACTTATTCCTCTGGCTATCCATTGATGTTGTTGTAAAAACAAACATGGATTTTCCACTAGATCTTTAAATTTTTTTTCTTTATAAAATCTTATAAAAATTTAATTATTTGTTTTTGAAATATATATTTCAGACAATGATTGATTAAAATACAGAAAATTTACTTTACAAGTTTCAATATAATTATCAACCTCCATACTTTCAAATAAAACATATCAGTTATCCAATTCCCTCTTAATCAATGTAATTGTGACAATATATATTCTAGAAGTTTCATCTCTAACATGTCGTCATTCATGAAGATAGTTTTGTGGACCAACACACTCCACATAAAACAAGTAATCCATATATAATCCAATAATTTCCTCTACAATATATCTATATATGGTACATCATTCTTGATTTTATATATTTTTTTAATATCTATTTAAAATTTCAATACTATTTAATGGGGTTAATCTATCCAAAATGTATAAAAATACATTTTTAGATTTACGTACCAAGTGAAGTATATGTTTAATCTTCATATCCAAGGATGTATATGGGAAGACCAACTAAAAATGACATGATATAACGAAAATTGACATTTTCATAGTACAATACTTGCATGAGTTAATTAATATTCATTATACCGCTCTAAAAATGAAACAATGACTTGTTAATGTGTGATCTATATATTTATAAAAAATATATCATAAGATAAATTCTTTAAATCATTCACAATAATGTAAAAATAATTTTACTTCAGACACTTTATCATTAAATATTTTACTAAAAATATATTATTGAAAATTTATTAATACCACATTTAAAACATTACATCTTTTTTTATGTTGAAAAGATGATATATATATTACATAGAAATTGGGTAAGAATATGGATAAAGAAAAGTCCTTATTTCACCCATAACTATATCCAATAATTTCTGTATACATAAGTCTTTCATGTAAAATACAGACTAAATGCAATCCTTTGTGTTTTCAAGTGAAATCAGTAATGTGTCAAGGACATTATCATGTACTTTTTTCAACATGCATGTAATTAAAAAAAATTAAAGTATAAACAATTCCATTATAATAATTTACAAAATTGATATCGTTTTTCTAATCCTTTATTGTATGTTTTTTCAATGATGGTTTATTAAAAGTTGTCACCATATCCATTAAATTATAAAATAGTATGTAACTTGTTAGTATATATGGTCGTGTAACATCTTTTTTTACAACGAATGATGTCCCCCATGATAGGTATTTATTTATTAAATGAAAAATATTCTATATATTAGAAACATTGTTTTCAACAATTATTTTATCCTAATTGAGTGTGTACCTTGTTCACAAATGGGAAACCCTATATTTCCATTAATAGAATTACGTGAAAATTTTATATAATATGGAATGTTATTTATCATCCCATGAAATATATAACATGATGCGAAATATTCCTTTATATAGGGATCAAACTATACAATATCTCAATCCCACATTAGTTTTAGATCATTGAAAAAGGGAAAAAAATAAATATCAATGTGATTCCACAATTTTTTATTCCCTGATATATAACAACAGATATGATATTGTATTATTCATTCATGTATAAATAATGTTTAATTTACTAATTTACTATTATAAATAGAAATACACCATGAGTTATACTTTTTACACCAAAATTATTCATTATATCGGTAGATAGATAAAAATTAAGGTCTATCAGCATATTCGAAAATTGAATATAATCATGATAAATTTTATTCCATAAAGAATATTTTTCTATGTGGAAATGTTTCCCATATTAATTTTTTATACCTACAAGACATAAAAATTACCTTGATGTCTCCTTACATACTTATAGGTTAGTAATCCTTATAATGATTGGAATTTACAAAAAAATCAATTGAATTGATTCTTCTTGAATATATCCAGAACAAACAATATTCGGAAATTTTTAAGTGATTTGTATTCCCTGATAAACTATATACCATCATATGGAAAACATGTATTTAATTAGAGATCATACAAATTGAATGTAAATTTTTTTAAGAATCATATGCTCATCCTGGATACTTAGTATTTTTTGGTATAATATCCTTCAAGGGATAATTTAGTTTAGTAAACCAATTTAATTCTATATATTTCCGACTTATAAATAATATACCTTCATTGTGTATGAAAATATAGAATATTTAGAACAACCTATATAAAATGGTGTCATTGTAAATCTTATTATCATCTAAAATAGAATGTCTAAATCATGTGGATATTCTTCAATTATCATTATCATTTCTTCAATATGATCACCATATACGATTATCATTGTAACAATATACTTGAAATAATCTTCATCATCGTTCACAACTGTAATCATATTAAATGGTCCATTATATGTAGTGTTATCCTAGTTAAAAAATATATTCATTTCTTCATCATGTAAATTCTGATATTTTTAACTTTGATCTATTAAATTACTGAAAAAATATTATTCTAAAAACTATAGACAAATTAGTATTTAATAAAAACAATATAAACATGGATAATGGGTTTCATAAGTGTAATTTGTATAATATTTTTATAACTAGATGAACTCTTTATCCTAATCCAAAAAACACAATCTTATCACTATCAAAATCAATCCGTTTTTTATTAATATAACTCTTATTTGACATAGTAGTATTCATATTTAACCAAAAACAGAAATTTTTTGAAAATATATTCCAGAATATATGTTCTTTATAAACATAAACACACTCACATATATAGTCATTATATTTTATAAAAAAATTTATTTCCTCATCAACTTTATTGATTTTAATCAAAATGAATTAAAAATCTTACTGTATTATAAAAATTATTTTTTTACAAGACATCGTATATCAGAAATAATTATTTGTTAAATGTATTTATCAAGGGAAATAATAATGTGACCTTTAATAATTGTTATAAACATTTTATTTATGTTTAATTCTTCAAAATACATCAAGGTCAACAGAAGTCATTATAGGTAACTATAACGAACAAATTCATAAAATATTTTTGGATTCTTTTATGTTTAGAACACATATGGTTTATCTTATTAATACTTAAGACCTGGTTAAATTTGATTAAAGCTAATTCTCAAGAATAATATCAATTTAAGATATGAAGCTCAATATTAAATCCCCATTTCCCATACCATGTTAAAAAAATATTTTTAATTTAATACTAAATTATATAATAGTATAACTAAACTAGTGGGATCTGATACAATATAAGTTTCCCTATAAAGTTAGAAAACATTTTATTTAGGTATTCACTCACTCAATTTGTTTAAAAAATTAATATAATCTCCAATATTATTTTTATATAGTTATAGGTTATTTTGTAACATTTCAAATATTAAATACTTGTGATTCATTATATATACGTATGAATATGTCCTAATTTCATCCATGGTGTTATCAAAGAACCATAAATATAACTAGATTATATAGTTTTTGATCAAAATATAGATATATATTTTGGGGAAAAACTCACTATATTAATTTTTCATTTCTCAATATAATTTAATTCATTTTTACCAATTAAAAAGATTAAAATTTGTCAAATGATTCATGAAAACATAATTAAATAAATAAATATTCATACAGGGTTTGACATGTTTTATCATTTATATATTATATGTTGTAGTGATAAAATTGATATTTTAATGTTAATGTAGATCATCTTATTTTATTCATAATAATATTATCTTAAAGTAAATGTTTTATATATCATTAAAATATTTTATTCCACCGTGAAACAATTCATTTAGTTAAATAGATAATTTTATCTATCATTAAAAAAAATTAAAATTAAAAATGGTAAAGACAAATAATATTATTTACGTTTGGAACTTGGTATCAATTTTATAATACAAGAATCAATCTACTTTAAAAATTTATATGGTACGTTCATAGTGTTTAAAAACAATTCTAAATTTCCCACAAAAATATTATTATTTAATTTTAAAAATATTTTTTTTCTTCTCAAGTATTACACCCTAATTAAGATGTTTGATACACAATATATATAAATCATCCATGAAATATAATAAAAATGATTAATATCTCTGACATATACACCATAATTCATATGTTGTTTGGTTTCAAATTAATTCATTTTAAAATAATAAATCTATATATGGTTCCTTATTGATATAGTTTTTAAAATACAAGGATTATAATATAAGGAATTATATATCAAAGGAAAAACCCATATCATATAAGAAAATTCTAATGATTAATTTTAAAAAATTCAAAGAAAACAAAAAATTGTATGATTATTATAAAAATAAGTAAATGTAATTAATTAGTAAAAATGTTAAAAAAGAAGAACACAAAAATGAAAAAAAAAGTTTCATACATTAACTAGAGATATAATATCCAATGATCTTGTGATAAACGGGCCACACATCAATCATAATAAAATAATTGAAAATCAAAATCATAGTAGAAAAACATTATGCAAAAAATAAAAACCCAATGAGAATAAAAAAAATAATGAAAAAGGAAGAATGATTAATTAATAACAAGTATGGAATATCATTAATTCTATTTAAGGATCAATTTCTTTGAATATTTCAATGGTGGAAACTATTGAATTTTTCTTTCATGAAACTATGAATGGTAGGACAATGGGCGATCTCGGTTAGGGTTCTATTAAAATTACAGAATTAATTTTTTCAATGCTTGTAATGGTCACTTGTAATGAATAGTTTTATCAACACTAAATGGGAATGTATTGATATATGAAAGATGTTTATACAGTAAAAAGGTGATGAAAAATTATAAATTTGTTAGCACTTTCAATTTTAATGATGATAAATGTTTCTTTTCCCATCACTTCATATCACACTTATAATTATTTTTCTTCGTATATCAATAATCAAAACTATTTGAAAAGAAAAATTCATAAATCCAATTTTAATATTTGAATAAATTAATAATGAAATATAAATTCATATTAGAAATTACTTTACATAAACATAAAAACAATAAATATAATTAAATTACAAAAATATTTCATATAAATGTATAAAAAAATTATTTAAAATATATGAACATCATTATTTTTTATTATAAGTACTAATAATTATGATAATATTTTGATAAATTTGTAATTATTATGTTAAAATAATAAATAATATTACTTACGCATGTCACAATAGCTATAAAAATGAATAAATTATATATATTTTATATATTACAAAAAACAATGTTAATAATAAAATAAAAATAAAAATGAATAAATAGTAAAAATAGCATTTAATTAAAAATATTTTAAAATTAAGTTGCAATAAAAATGGTAGGGATTATCATTATACAAATATTAAAAAATATATGGAAATAAAAATTAATACATACTTATAATGAAAATTATAAACACAATAAAAATATTATATATTGCCAAAAAAATAATTAAATATTATAAATGAATATACTAGAAAAATAAAAAATATAGAATGTTGATAATTAATAAATTAAAATGATATTATAAGTGAATAACTATAAATAATGAATACATAATAATAAATGATCAAATATTAGAAATTTTAAAAAATTAATAATTAAAATTTAATAAATTGGAAAATTATTTAAATAATGAATAAATAATTTAAATTTTATATATCATTAATATATTAATGAAATAAATACATAAATTAAAAAAAATTATAGTAAATTAGACTAAAAATCATTATAAAGAAGAACTGATTATTAATGAATAAATAAGAATTGGAAACATATTTAAAGAAAAATATAATAAAATAAAAATAATTAACGATTTATTACAAAAATTAAAAACATATTAAGGTTAATGATGATTAATAAATAAGAAATTATAAACAATATAAAATTTTAATAAATTACAAAAAAAATAAAAAAATTAAAAATAAAATTAAAAATTGAATAAATAATATAAATCAATAAATTACATAAATATTAAAAATGGTTAAATATTATAAATGATTTGGTATAATTAAATAGATAAATTTTAAAAACAAATAAGATTTATTCATTAAAATTTAATAATTTACAGAAAAAAAATATTAAGAATGAAATTATACATTAGTAATTTACTAGTTCAAAAACCCTAATAATGATTCGATATTAAATTTAAAAGTAAACTAATATTAAATCATAAATATAGATACATGAATTTCATAATAATATACTTACTAAAAATGAATAAATTTAAATTGAAAATAAATTAAAGTGAAAAATAATAAAAATTATATATATACATTAAAAGATTAATATAAATTTTAATTTCAAATAATTTAAATATATAAATAAATATTAAGAAATTGAAAATATTATGAAAATATTATGTGTGTAAATATATAATAAAATTAATTAATGTTTTAAAAAATGACTTTTCCTATGACTAGGTGTATGTGTATGTGTGTTTCTATGTATATATATATATATATTAAAATATGATAAACCATATTCAATAAATGGATTTTATTTGGATATTATGATATATATATATATATATATATATTCACACATACAAACATATTAAATACATACACGTATAGATATACATACTCATATACCCATGTGTAAACTCACACAGACAAACATATATACACATTATTAGTTGGTCATCCATGAAATTGATGTTGTCCAAATTACAATGATGACACTTCTTTCAAGTTAATATAAACATGTTATAAAGATCTGAGGATTGAAAAATGGATTCTCCTGAATAAAAATAATAAAATTTTAAATATATTGAATTAAACTAAAAATGATAATAATACAATAGACACAATTCATAAGAGCATTATCACAATCAAGAGACATAATAGGGTGGATCGACATCCATGTCATTGATAAAAAAATTATATATCTGCATGAATAAATCCTACAGGTGAACATTAGTACTATGTGAATAGTACCCACAAGTGAATTGTAACCTAAAAGTGAACTGTATAAATCAATAATACCCCAAACCACTTAGGAAGATTTAAATACTAATAATTCCCATAAAACAATTTAAAAATTCCAAATTTGTTTTGGAAATATTAGGAATTTAAATAACATATATTTTTTTAAGTGAATGTTTTATTTAGTGAATTTATATTTGTCACATTTATTATAATTAGTAGGAATTCTCTTGAGATAAATTATTTTCAAATTTAATTTAATTATGTGAATGTAAGGATTGTAGATATTTGAGGAGTTAATAATGACCAATGTATAAATGGCATTTTAGTTATTTATTTTAATATCATAAATACATGCAATCATTGTAAAAAATAATAAATAAATGATTCTTTACCAATCTTCCCACTCACTCATTATAGGAATACTATTTTTAATTTCCAAGTCTACATTTACAACTTTTTATTTCACATTTTCGATCCCCACATACCCCATATAGGAGTATTTATTTTTAATAATGATAATGAATGAGGATCTAGCTGACATAAAGAACCAGCGAATTTCCAGACAAGATATTAATGTGTTGTAAGAGTTTTTCACTCCAACTGGATCCTATGTAGTGCTCAATGAGTTACCCCAATGATATTAGTTGATAACTATTTTGCACAATGATTAATGTCATTGTAAATTCTCGGGATCTACCAATATTATTTTTATTATTGTAGGGTTAAATATTATATCGTGACTATGTGGATGATGTGATATCAAATAAAATAATAATAAATAATTCATATAATAAAAAAATATTTTTGGTAAATTATTTATATAATATTAGTTTCAAATTTTTTAAGGTGGATTGAGACCTTTCTCATAAAAGTAAGATCCCTTAATCTTAGTTTAGATGTGAGGGTTGTCACTATGTAATAATCATGTTTAATAGAAAGTATTTCATTCATTAAAATTAAAAATATAAAAACCCTTATTAAATATTATGTTTTGAAACAAGTGATTGTAGGATGTGCTCATCAACCCATGTTTTGGTGCTTTCTACTACTAAAGAGTTCTTATGACAATGGTGAGTCGACTTAACAAATATTTCTAGAAAAAATTATCAATATATTTCTTGTTACTAATTTTGAGGATTAAATATCCAAATGATTGGTAATCAAATATAGTTGATGGGAAATGACTCAATGATCAATGATCCATGAATTACTATGGTAGGCCATTCAAGATCTTATATTGGTACTCTCTATAGAGTGTTGGAGACATAATATAGAATTTAAGGAGAGGTTTTGAGGATATAAGACACTAAGATAATATTGATATTGAGTATTATGAATTTAGTAGTTTAGGGATACTATTGTTGGATAAAATAATGGGACATTCTTGTGATTACAAATATATATTTTCCTTAAACAGATAATAAAGACAAAAGTCCTAATCTACTAATATATTATTTTCTTTTAAATATATGATATACAAAACCACATGATCACTAAAATAAATATTAAAGAATTAACATATCTATATTTGTAAAAACAATAAATATTTTCATTTATTATTAAAAATAATATTACTAGATGAATGGAAATCCATTTTTCTGGAGTCCTCACTACATATTTGTACACCTCACCAATAGAGTGAATGAGAGAGTAATGACTACCTGTGGTACATTTAAATGATCCTACATTATGTTCCATCCTTAAATCATTTATATATATAGAGAAATGATAATTAATCCTTGAGAATTTTATTTCTAGTCTATGATATATCATATATCACATATTGAAATAGAGAAAGAGAGGATTTAGTAAATTTATATTGTAAATGAATTATACCAGTGATAATGGGAATACACATATATAATTAGTGATATTTTCCATGAGTTATTATATTAACTTTATTTGTAAATTATGTTGGCTTTTCATGATGAGAGGAAATTATCAATTACCATCCTGGATCACCTTATTCATCATGTGTTATGTGATGAGTATTATAGAGGAACAACTAAAGGAATCATTATCTAAGCTTCAAAAGGAATTTATTGGTTGATTCAAAATATTATGATGATCGAGATGAAATTAAATGTTGAAAATACAATGATTTCTTTGTTGTCAGTATATCCTCCATAACTTATTTCACATAAATATTAGATTCAAAGTTTGTATTATGAGAATTAAAATATTATCTTCACCAATGTTATGATATGATACAATAATAGACACATTAATGTTTTTATATATATGTGATGATATGATTTAACTTCATGTTTATTCATCATGAGAGAAATATCCCTATTTTACCCCTAGTATGATAGGCTTTTTTGTGTGGTACATATTTGTATCAAGTTTCAATAACTATGTATGTTCAAAAAAATTGGAATGTAAGGTGAATTCTACATTTGCTGAAGTTGGATGATTCTAATAATATTGTTGAAAAGAACATGACATTTTTGTATATTGATTGATTATTATTGAACTACTATTTATTATTGATTATCACTATAAAATTAACTAATGTATCATTAAGAAATAAGGAAATATTATTTCTTATTGCAGTAAACTCTTTTATAGTGCATCATACACAACTCATAGTTTCATAATTCTTCAATTGTATAAAAATATTATTATTATAACAAAAGTACTCTTATATTTGTGTGGTGTGATAATTAGTTGTTAATAAAAAATTTAAATTATTCATCAAGTACATTCACAAAATTTTATATTGACATTATATTGATAAAATAAATGTATTTTTAAATATATTTACATATCATTTCATATAAAAACCATTATAAATATTTTTACTTTCCCCAAAGCATGTATATTCAGATCAATAATAAACATGTGAACTCTATTAAAGAGATGTTTCTTGTAAATTCAAGTATATCCTGACAATTCAAAGCGATATGGAAAATTTAAGAGTGTAGTAATAACAATGATTTTTTTTGAACATAATAGAAATTATTTAATAAGGTGAGATAATGAATATCTTTTACAGATCTCATGATTCAAAAAATAATTCTTTATTCGATAGTGTATACAACACAAAACACCATCTTTAAAAAAACCACAAAATATATATATTTAAATGTTATAGATATAACCTTTCCATTAAATTTATGTGTATTAATAGCATTAACCACATTAAGAGATATATATAATAATATTACATAATAAAAATTTACTTATTAATGTGTATTAAATAAATATTCAATTTTTCAATAAAGTTATCTTTTTATAAAAATATGTTTCATTCAAAAACGTTTTTTATTTTCTTATAAAGTATTATATTTATTTTCTCCAAAATTTAGAAATTGTATACGATAAAATGAAATTTTATTTTGAAATAATAATATTATATTTATTATATGATGATTTCTGACACCCACCAAATTTGCATCAGCAAATTCACAATGGAAGGAATCCCTGGATATTGGAATTGAATTTCCCACAAAAGAATTTGAACCAAGACACGCGGGTCGCATTAAACTCTAAGAGATTCATGATCATGGGACCATTTCAAGGTCACACAAGGAATCAACGCATGGTTCATAACCTATAATGAATCCTACTGATCCCAATTTAATATACATTCCTTCTCTTATAATGGATCTCCATATAAACAAAGGACGAATGGTAAAAACTGAATGAGATCTTCTAAGCCACATGGTTTTCCATTGGAAAGTGCCTAAAAACCATATGAAATTTCATCCAGAAATAAGAATGAGTAATATCCCAGGAGGGAAATCCCCATAATTCTTAATGATCATGTGCCATATAATCATTCAAAAGGATAAATTTCATTAATGATTTTCAAGAAAACTAAAAAGACAGATGAAACATTATTGAATAAACAAAACGGAGATAAAGGGATGAGGGGATAGGTACTAACTATCATTAGAGGATATACGACGAGGCCTCATCAATCCATTAGACACCATATGACTTTGGCGATGTGTCCACCTCGTCTCATGATATCCATTTGCCTTGTCATCTACATCGCACTGAAGTCCTTGAGTATATCCAAGTGACTCCATGGTTCCCCTTTGGCACCCTAAGGGAAAATAGATATATTTTTTTCATACAATGACTAGTGCACCACCATGTGACCCAAATTGGTCATGAGATGAATCATCCGAATATCGATTAAATATTTTTGACATTACTTCTGATAATTCACATAACTCTAGAACATTTGCAAAGTAAATAAAAGGGGATAACATGGATGATATGATATGTCCTCTCTACTTCTGAAGGAAATGTGGTATGCCTCAGGAGATCTGCAAGATGTCATCAGAACTCCACAGAATTTTCAACTCATATTGTGAAAGCCCTTGGATTATCAGTTGCAAAACATGGATATCCTTGGGCATGTCTAGAAATCTCGGTTTTTTACCATTCGACGATCTAAGAACAAAATGTTAATTTTTTCAATGGAATGATAATGCACCCCCACATGACCAATATCGGTCATCTGCCACATAGACAAAAAGAATAATTTTGGTTGAAATTACTTATAAAATCTTGCATGAATCCAAAACAATTTCAAAAAAAACAATGGATAAATAATAGGGAAGATTCAGAAGGTACTCTCAGTCATAAAATTCTTGTGACACACCATGGAAGTCCACACCACAGTCCTAGGAGACCACCCGACAAATCATCCCTGTCTCGTGGAAGGTCTGAGAAAATCCATCAAGCATCTCGCAAAAACCATTTATCATGAACCTTGGATGTCACAAAATACTTTGGGAATGTCTGTATGACAAGATGAAAAGTTTTTGGGCGTGCCTTCTTGATCAAAAAAGTATTCATTAATCAGAAATAATCTGATAAATGAATCATTAACGGAAGGGACCCACAACCGCTGAAAAACTGGTGATTCCCTTGGAGAAACCCACATTAGAGAATCAAGAAAAAATGTTGAGCTATTCCACTTCACCAAATTAAAACTGGATCCACAGTAGATATGCCTAAAAAGATCTTATCAAATGGGCTAGTGATACATATAAATTCCACACCCGATTATGAAAAAAGGTTTCGTCTTCTACATAAAGGATACTCTTTGGTGTAAATGTCCCAATAATCTCAGTGGAATTCTCAAATTTAGAGATCATGTGACAAACCAGCCACTTATTAGGTAATATTCTTATGGGAAGCTAGAGTTTTCATGCGATAGGAATATGTCAGTTGTCATTTTCATTCATTGATCATGCGAAGGATCTCGTGTGGGTTATGAGAAAAAAAACCCCACTAGACCCCTATTTCATGTGAAACTTTAAATAAACCGATAATTTATAAACCTAAGAAATTCAAAATACAAGGGATAGAACTTTGATAAAATATGGCTAACATAAATGAAATACATGCTCGCAGGCCCTCATGTGAGTCGCATGATTTATACAAAGACACATGATTACACGATGATACATCTCCAGGATCTCATGACATTCCTTCGGCCTTATATTTGAGAGAGAAGAAAATCATTTTAACATGTAAAATCTAGTTATATAACCCCTCTCCATGGTATTAAAAACAATCTAAATATATCAACTGAGTCCTATGATGTCCTTCACATACATCTCCTGACTCACATAACAGTGTCCTCTTATTTTAGTCATGTATTTCCAATGCATCTAAGAATGACAACCATGGTTTTACAACATCCTTTGGGAATGCTAGGTAAGACATGTAACTCCCTCCACAATAGAAGAACATGTCTCCTAATGACCCCTAGGGATGTTAGCAATGACATGTGAAATCCTTATGATCATATCAGAAATTCTTTTACAACACCCCCATATGTGTCGATATCAGTCATGTGATAACCTCTAGTACAATGCAACCAAGTCATCAATTGTCTCCCAGCCAAGTCAATGTGGTCATGTAACACATTCTAGACAAGAAGGTTAGGGAATTAGGGAATCCTAGGACTCGATATCTCTATCCATCATTGGTGTTTAAGACCAAAATATAAGGGAAAAATCAAAGTGTAGTCCCAAATAAAAGGAACTATGAAGACACAAATTCCTACCGTATTTAGGGAACATAGGCCACCTTTTTAAGGTTCAATCACCATAATGATTATCCATGGTGATCCTGGTATCCAATATATTTTCCAAATAAATGACATTGATCACATTCTAAACCTTATTTATCAACATGATCATATCTCTAGTATTATTTGGGAGTTCTACTATTAATGACATCTACACTATACACCCCAGGATTACAAGGGCTTCCTCATTGCATAATCCTTGAATACTAACATTATATAGTATGTCCCTAATCAATAAAAAGTGCCTCGTGTTATAAACCCATTGAATTTATTAAACCTCAAGTGTAGTCATAATGAGAGTATGATCCTCCACCTTAGCATATTAGTATGATAAGGGAAAAAATAAACCAAAATAACTCTGCTACCCACTAATATCAAGATACATAGGATGTCTTTCCAAGGACCAACCATTATACCAAACATCCCAGGGACTGACCTAGAATACATGTCAATATATATAAACCATGATATTGATTATTTGTTCCCCCTTATTTTCAACATCGAGAATAACACACTTGGTCTTAGGAAAACACAATAAACACTTCATTGGACATACTGAATCTCCTCTCACCAAGGAAATCAAATTTTTTAATACCCAACTAGGGGTTTGGTAGGAAGACCAATTATATAAGGGTATATAATTTCAAGCTAGTATCATTGGAATAATTTAACTATTATGACTCTATTTTCTATCATAACAATGATATATAAGATGTCTCCCTGATAATAGATCTCACACATCTAGGGTCTCAGTTTCTGCACATATGTCCTCTCTACATGATGCTAAACTACATGAGATTAATATAATACATGGGTTTTTATTCCTACAATAAATTGAATATATAGGATGAATCCTAGTGGCTCAATACCATACTTGGAATATTAATTGCCTCATCGTGTGAAGGTATATTTTGAATACTTTGATCAAACGAATTTATCACATGAAGTGGTTATTTTCCAATAAGAGGATGCATGAGGAAACTCAGATACATACATATGGATTTACAAATGAGACAGAACTCCCCTTAGTTAATTAATAAGACTCCATTTCTCTCTTTAATGAGATAAATAACTAATCAATCATTTTTTAGGGTAACTGGTCATGTATTGGGACAAGGAAAATATAAATGAACATATATTAAATCCATACGATATTCAAAGAGTAGAAAACATTTCACCCCAAAAGGGTGTGATGAGAATGACCTCCTATCCTCCCAACCAATTCCGGTCACCAAGAGTCATTGAGCCTAAAACCTATGATGAATGTCAGCCTTCGAAAATAAGGTATGTGCCCAACTACGTATAGGGGAACCACTTGGAGTTTTTGAAAAGGGGAAAATTGAAGTACAATGAGTGTAACCCACTCAAATCCTAAAAACCCAGATGAGATAGAAATGGTGAATCAGATCTGAATGTATCCAAGTAAAAAATGTCTAGTTATTGTATATCAAGCCATCTAACTTTCCCCTATATGCAAACAAAATGACAAAACCAATGGGAATATCTATAATAACATAATGGTTGGTTTATAATGTGTCAGGCCTATTTGTTTTTATAATCCTATAAAAAGACATATGTATGACTAGAATTATACCAAAAATGATCCAATATAACCAAGGTTCCCATGAAATAAGTCCATAATCATTATGACATGTCCTAATGAGAATAATAGACGAATCAGAGAATATCAAGAAAATTATCTCAACCATGCATATCTGATTAAGAACATTTTTTCTAAACTATTTCACTAATTCGCAACCTTTTCAATGTTTTCTGCATAATAGAAGATATTGATAAAATCCATATTTTAGATAATGTCCTGATCGTCCAGCATTCTCTTTAGAAAATAATTTGTGACTGCATCCTCTATGGTTCACAAGATAATATCACATGCATGAAAACTCCAATGATTAGTAGAAAACAAGATTTTTTGGATATACCACTGACATGGTACAATCCCCACCATGGTATATGATCATGATGTTCTCCAAAAAGAATGACCAGTGAGTCGCATCACCCAAGAAAGGCTGATTCTAAGCCAATGGCTATCGTCACCACGACCAACAACTTCAGGAGATTGTCCTTGGAGTGTGACAACCACCATCTTCCATTCATAAAGAAGGTAGTGTAGGAGTATAAAAACCACTCATTTTTTAGGTTCTACTAAGGAAGGAACCTATCAACCTATTTCACCAACACCATCCCTGTTGAGGGTACAATCTGACACACAACCACCTCTTATGCCCATGCACCAGCTATAAAGAAGTCTCATCAGAGGAGGAAAGGAATTGGATATCCAAGAGAGGGATCATACCCCCACTCCAGCTGATAATGACTTCCATCATATTCATGTAGAAACCAACAAGAAATATAAAATCCATTCTTGTAAAGAACATGTCTATGGGAATATCACTACAGCAGGCTTGGGGGGGTGGGCTCTTAATCAAGCCCAAATGCACAAATCCCATCAGCTTATTCTGGTGGAATAATGAGGGTAGATGTGGGAATATATACCCACTTAAATTGACAAAATATGGTAGTTTATCTTTAAGAATAAAAATGTGATGAATTGTATCCCTACAAAAACTTTTTTTATAGTGCCAATATGTTTTAACCATAGCTGAAGTACTCCTCCAACATATTACAACACTATTGCAGAAAAAGGCGAAGGATCATACTCCTATCCCTGTGGTCTAGAGAGCCCAACACTCACAAACCAGTGATTGTATTTGAGCAAGAATACATTCTATCTCCTGCCCAAGAAGATTATATGCATACTAGAATGAATGACAAGGAATCATACTCGGATTATATCCCGATTCCAACTTGGGCTCACCATTTGAGAGCAAAATTTGCCTCATAATAGGGGCACATGCGGTCAAAGATGTCTGGTGGAATATTCCAAAGTTTGGGGATCATGCTCATATCCCCATTCTAGATGAGGCTTCACCACATCATATGGGCACATGACTTGGGAAATTATCATATTCATATCAAATATATTTATAGGAATACTCCTAATTCTCAAGATTAGGAACATATCCACGTTCTAGGCAAAGCTGACCAAGTGAGAATGGAACAAGGCTCAATACAAGCTCAAATTCTTGTTAATCATCCTTCCAAACCATTTTCATATGATCATGATATCCATTTTCATTTTCATACTTCCACAAATGAACCATTGTCCCAACATAATTCCAAATCAACACAGGTGGAGCCTCATATTCTTTATCCCATTATGATGGTCCAGATGCTTATTCGAAAAGGGAATGTATATTCAGACTAAGATCATATTCATGATAAAAAACAAGACCCACTAAGTGAGAGTGGAAGATTCCTCAGTGCAGAATCATTTTCTATCCAATAAAGACTAGTGGTATATTCTAATGGATCAGGATTGGATTCATATTCTCAATCTAAATGAGGTTCACCATGTTGGAATGTAACATGCCTTAAGACATGATCACATTCTTTTTAATAATGATACAACTTACTATAATATTCCAATAGCTTCACAGATTTCGGATCATAATCCCACAACCCAAGGAGGTTACATACATGTTACATAAACTATCACACAATAGGATCATATACCCATATAATAACAAATGGCATGTTGATATATTTTTAACATAACACAGAACATATCCCATACTCTGAATTCGATCAATTCCAGTTTACTTAAGGATTTTCAAGACAAATTCTCAACCCCAAAAGTTTCTGTTAACTCATTTGTCAATGTGTAATTATATGACATTCATTACCAAAATATTACTCCTCATGGTGGAGTGGAGGTGGATCAAAGGGACCTTACTCCAAAATCCTTCATTGCCAACCTCATTACAATGATATCTTCCATATACAAGGAAATCATCACTTTTTTCTAGATACCTCTATATAGAGTGGTGAATCAAACACTAACACATTCCTAGAGAGAGGTGATCGAATCATTATGGTCAACTGTATATATTTCCCCATAATTTTCCATTAGCGCCCCACTCTCATCTGCATGAAACCATCAGATCCAATTTATATTTTCTGATCGGATAGAGTCATGTAAGCCTAATTAGAAGGAGGCCAAATTTTACATACAGAGGTAGTTACCCAAAAATAATCTCCCCATCATGTTACATAACCTTACTATTAAGATCTCTGAGATATCAGATGAGCTATAAAAGTAGTTATTTCTTAAACTATGCCAATATATGAGGGGTACTAATCAGAGACTGAAGGATCAATATTTTCCTTATCAAGGATTATACTTCCACCTTGAAAAAATCAATATACTCTATTATCAGCTATACAGGGATACTAAATCTATGGCATTGTATCCAAAACCAGAAAGAACAATGTAAATATGAAAAACACTTTCCACTGTTTCATTACGCCTCATTGACAGTTAATCTCCAATGTCAAATCATGAATATGTATTTATTGATGGGGAATGTATGGATCATTACACTTTTACATACCCTTTATTATAAATCCCCTATGATAAGATATCCTATAATGATATAGCCTTTATAAAAATTAGAGGGTTGGGTAACACTTTGTCTAGTTGGTCACCACAATAGACTACCCCTGCATAAAAGGTGCATTGGAACCATTGATGGGGAGATATTATAGACAACAAAATTTCAAACTGTTCCACTTATGAAAAAAAGTGGGAATTACAAACATTCATACTAATGTTTCAATCATCTGGAAAAATAATTGTAAGGAATGTATTTGACCACGGGATTTCATCGCGCCCATATCCTATAGTATCACAATGAGGCAACATAGCAAGGACCACAATAGTAGCTTCTATGGAATCCATATAAGAAAGGACTCGACCTCAGGGCAAGGAGAAAATATAAAACTACCTCTGACCCCATATTGTCAATTCCTAAGAGGACATAAGACATACCCTTAGCATCAGTAGGTGAACCTCATCCCATTGGACTGGGGAAATTTATATCTCAATCACTATCACTAGGATCATTATCCACTACTAGGACCTTAGAGACATCAACACTGATTCTAGATAACCCCAACCCCACTGATCTATGGGCATTTACACCTCCATGTCCATCCATAGAATCATCAAATCCCCAACTGGATTCATTGGATCCACAAAAGATAGACATATCATTTCCAGTTATAGCCTCAATTGAACCCCACACCATAAATATGGGGTACTATTCACCATTATCACCATCAAAGATGGAATTAGTATTCACCATTTTTAGATGAATCGGTCAATGGTTTACATTCCACCACCACCTACCTCCACCAGAAAAACCCCTACTGGTTGGGGCGCATTCGACAAACATGACTAGAAACTCCCTCAGAGTCACTGTACATGGAAAAAAATGGGAGGAACAATTTGAAAAGAGAATCAGACCCTTCTAGTGTCGCAAACCAAAAAAGACGAATATGAACAAGGGTTCAAATAATGGCTGTGGAAATGTAAGTACAGAATTTGCCTGTTGTGTTGAAATTAATGGAACAACTACCATTTTATAATTTGACACTTTGAAATTGTTCATTGTAAACATGGATGATATTTATCAGGACACAAGTGTAGGAGGCCATGGCATGGAAAACAAACCTCATGAAGAAGGTGATGTGGATGCATTAAATGAGGTTGCATGCACCATGAACCAACGATGGATCAAAAAAATGTAGTCTCTAAATATCATGTTCCATGTCAAGCTTGGAATATTACCTATTGGAAAGGTACAGTCACATCCTGATCACCTCCCAGAAAAAATAGGGTCCTATACCTGGATGAATGATTGTATAAATATGATAGGAAATAAACTCTCTAAACATTCTATGAAGAACAACTGAGAGGCAATATCCAGACTAAGTATCATATTCAGGTGGAGAATAATGTTCTCCCTCCCATGGGCGATCCTCTAGAAATATTGGTATCATAAAACAATGTTGTATCTATATCTATACATCCATTAAACATAAATGGGGATGTAACAAATGACTGTGACATATATATATTACATAAATAACCTCCCCCTTTCTAGGAAAATCATTATATCAAGGGATGAATTGAAAATAGATAGGAGATAAAAGTGGGGACACCTCAATAACCCCCACCATCTCCCTCTATATGGGAGACAACTCAAAAAATGGTACCCCCAAAACTCATTAACATCATCGAGCCCCTAACTACTCAAATGGAAGCCGTTGAAGGGAGGTGCACATGAATGCAGCCTGAGGGGAAGCCATATGCCGATTATTTGGAGGACAATTTGCCTTCACCGAATTTTGAGAGTCATATCGTATCTAAATTTGATTGTCTGTGTGACACAAAAAAAATTTAAAAAACATTGCTTGACGATGTGGGACGATGATGGTCTATTTAGATCAACATGAGGCAACAATTTTTGGTTGTTTTGTACAATCTCTGATAGAGCCATCCTTTGTTTGGTGTATAATTCTGGCTATATGATCCATATCCATATGGGAAGGAATTCATCATCAATTCCATTATCATTTCAGTTCAACACTGAGGATGATGATGTTAATCACCCTAAAAAACTAAAAACAATGTGATAATTATAGGGTGTCTAACATCATATAATGGTTTAAGGGGTTGACCTACTCACATAGCATCCCTCTCTCACAATAAAAAATATTGTATAATTATGATGAAAATATTATGGATAAGTTGTAGACACCACTTATTCTAGTGAAATATCTAGGTGGATTCCCTAATGTTGTAAAAATGAACAATCATTTAGAAGATTCCCTCTAGTATACCCAATACAAAACTCAACTCATCCAAACAACACGTAGAATAAGTCCATCCAATATAGAAGCTATAGTTGTTTCTCTCATGCTAGAAATTGTGCCTTTAAAAATACATAGGTATACATCAGACTTCCTTTCACTTCCTATTGAGTGAAAAAACCAAAGAATCACCTATGGCTAGAAGAACTGATAAATCAGGGTCCCTAAGGATTTGAGGAACCGAGAAAAAAGTATACTCCTTTGAAGATGATAAAGTACCCAATTATTTATTAGTAGACATATATAATAACATTCTCACACTCCCTTCACCCGAGAGGCCTAAAAGAGTAACCTCACTGACCATCTTAATAATATCCCTTTCATAGAAGGTTGGGTCATACACAATAGAACTAATGTACATCCTTCACGGCATGGTTGAATCTATATAATTGAAACTAGATAACTCACCAGAGCATGTGTCTTGAATAACTGTGGTCCATGTATAATTGGAGGGTGCAAAGAAAAAATAACCACCTTGACGTGCATGAAAATTAGAAAATTGGGTGATTCTAAAGGTAGTTGATGAAGACCACACAACTCCAAAATCATAGTTGTGAAAACATGAAATAGATCTACCACCCAAGAAGAAAACATTAAATGTTCCACCCAAAGGTTGGAGTGACAACCAGAAAAAGAAAAAAACCTAAGAAAAATATTCATATTCTCCTCAAAAGTGATCCTTAATCTCATCAATTTCCTCCCAATGGAATATGAGGAATGGGAACTACCATATCAAATGAAACCCTAATCCGACAAATAACTCATATTTTATTTTTTTTCAACACAATACACTTATCATACCCCTTCTCTGATGATGAATTTTTCCATAGAATGAGTTTCCACAAATTACTAGGGAACTATAAATCATATGTGTTGGAGTTGAGGATACATGGGATATCACATACATGGTTAGACTCAATATTCTGATAATATACCCATAAAAGAAATATATGCAACTGAGACTCAGGGAAAGTGCTTCAAAATGATCTAAAGAGGCAAAAAGGTGCCATAGACACCTCTAATAGTCATTCACATCCAATTTTCTTGAACGACCACTTAGTAGGGGTCTAATCTGATCAACCCAAGCTGTGGGGAAGGCTGGAATGAACTACAATAATAGAATCATATACTCTCTCAACCACTATACAAGAAAAAGGTTCATCGATCCCAAATGCCTCGTCTCTTCATCCACACATCTAGTAGAAACTCTTTATTTGGAAGCACTAACATGTATGCCTAAAGTACAATGTTCTGAAATAGATGGTGGGAGTCCCATCCAATATCTCAGTCCTTGATGTGCTCCATATTTCAAAAGGAATTTGGGATACACTTTTTGAATCCGTCTATAGCCAAAAAGAGTTCGAGAAAGAGGATGTTGAAACCCTTATATATCAAGAAAGGAACACTGAATCTAAATGTCACATCTCTATCTCATTAACTATTCCTGATCTGGAAGAGGCCCATGATGGACACATTAGATCACTACATTTATCCGGAACACTCAATAATATCAATGTCCAAAGAGCTCTGATTGATAATATTTCTAGGACTAAAATTTTCTCAGCCCGAACCCTACCATTTTTTGGATATAAAATGGGTTTTGGTCTCCATATCAACTAACCATCCATGGGTAAGATAAGCGTTAGAAAATTCCTCTTGGGAAAATCTGTATGGAAGTCCATTTTATGTATCTCACATTGGATGATGAGATTTGGATCATCCTGTAAGACACCACTTATAATTTCATGCTCGGAAGGCCATGTCTCTATATCCATCTAGAGATACATTCAACATTAAACTAGTGTCTGATGTATCTCATTAAAGGAAATATCTTGCATACTATATGGTGATTCTTCTCCCTTAAAGATTTGAAGGTACACATATGCTGACAAAGACGTTAACAGAATTGGAGTAAAAACCAATGGTAGATCGTGATATACAGGTTACCACTACCAATTTCTTTGGGAAAGACCATGTTAATCCTATGAGTATGATCTATGGTTACTGTTTTCTCCCCATAAACTTGGTCAAGGTCACAGATTTAATCTCGGTTGTCAAATCCCCTAATATTCCTAGGGATGACATCAAAGACTAATAGCATTGATATTTATCTTTTTTGAATTAGTGAATATTGGATGAAAATGTATCATCTCATGGACTCTCTATCCCTGATAATGATATTGAATACCCCACATTTCTATCACCCTCTGAAAATGAATAATCATAAATATAAATGTAAGAAGATGAGGGTGTCAAAAGGAATTCCCCTCCAGCATTCAAGGAATGATTCTCCAACACCATCAATGAAAATAGTCAGGTAAATCTAGGAACAAAGGGTGACATGTGGCTTACACTGATTAGTGTCTATATTCACCTAAAAGAAGATGATACATACATCATATTTTTTAAGAAACTACTATATGTGATCGTATGGAACTACAAAAAAAATCTATAACTAAACCCAGATGTGGCTACACACCATCTCAGACTACCATACGGGCATCGGGGATTTATGTAGGTATCCTGGTTAATTCAACCCCCTCATGCCCCAAATATAGAGGAGTAATTAGACAATTTTATTGAAGAGAAATATGATTGAGAAGTTAGGTATCTGATATTTCATTCCAACTCATCCTTGTCAAAAAGATGAATGTAAATATTAGGTTTTACATTGACATAAAGTACCACAATTGGTATTGAACAAATGATGACTTACCATTGTAAATTACGGAGCTCTTGATCAATCAAACTGCTGGTTTCCATGCCCTTTTGTTCATGTATGGGTACTTGGTGTACAATCATATAATTATGTCCCCTAGGTATGAAAAATCCAATACCTTTAGGGAACCTAACAGGATAATTTTTTATCAGGTTATTCTCATGGGCTGGACGATTTCCATAGAAACTAATCTATACCCCATGGACAATATCATTAAACCATTCTTTGTAAAGATAGTCGGGTGTTATATCAATGACTTGGTGGTTAAATTATGATAGTGATGTGATAACTTCACAGACCTTCAAAAAATATTTAAAAATATATAAAAACATAATCTTCAGGTGAATCCATAAAAATTAAATTTTAGGGTATTATAGGGAAATTCCATTTTTTGGTTCACCACCATCGCATTGAGTTTGAACTGGATAAGACTAATGCTATATAATCATTTTCACCCCCATAAATCTTATAGAATTTATGGAATCAAAGGATAACATTACTATATTTTTCCATTCATTTCCACCCGGGATAAATAAAATATCACCCCATCCCTAGGATAATGAATAAGGGATCTGACTATGAATGTGATGATGATTGTTGAAAATCATTCAAAAGTATCAAGAATTACTTGATACATCCACCTATTATGATGCCTTCCTCTGAAGTGAGGCCACTCATCCTATATGTGGTATCCATGTAATGCTCAATAGGCACCCTCCTTGCAAAAACAATGATGAGGGGACTGATAATTACCTCTACTTCCACATCCAGACTATGCTAGGTACTGAAACCTGAAACTTTGATATCGAGAAGAAATTCCCCATGTCCATTTTCAAAATGAAAAATTTGAGGCATTACATACAACACCATGATGTCCAACTGATATCTCATATCTATCCACTCATGTACATCATTTAATGTCTGATGCTTACTAAAATCTTGGTCTGATGGGTAGCTATTCTACATCAATATAAAAATCATTTTTTAATGGAAGTCAGAAAAAAACAAGCCCTATCTAACTTAGTTGAATCGCATCCTGCCCCGGTGAATATTTCAGAAGACACAAATATTCCCGATGAAGAGTTATTGTATTCCATTGAAAATCCCTGGACATGGGGGGTGTATTCTAATGGTGCCTCAAGAATTCCTATTGAAACATGGTTGAAGATGAAAAGCTCAACCAAGTGGGCCTAGGGATTGTATTTATCTCTTATGAAAAAGAAATTTTTATGTACACTTTCTCACTATTTGAAAGCTTCAAAAATAATGAGGAAGAATATCAAGCCCTCATCACTTACTTGGAATTGGACCTACAGCTTTAAATATCCTACCTATACAAGAAAGGGTATTTTGAGTTAGTAATAAGGCATGGCAGTGGTAATATTCCATCAAGAAGGGAGAACTATCCCCAATAACTAGCTATGTTAGGGGACTAATGGTAGAGTTCCCTTTTGAACCAGCATGGCATCATGTTCCCTCATCAAAGAATGCTCACACTGACAAATTTTCCTATAAAGACAATGTCACGTCTGATCATGATTATGAAGAATAATTATTATGAATCAAAAATATGAGAATGGTTTTAGAAATATTTTTCTGTGATATGGGAGAGTTTAATCAATTCATCACTACCCTAGAGTGTGATGCACCAATAGTCACCCCTAGATGGATAGATCCTAAAATCGAGTATCTATAATATGGGACTCTCCCAACATATAGAGCTAGAATGGAAGTAATTTAGTTTTATGAAATGAACATTACCATAAATGATGACTCAAATTAAAAGAAACCCCTCTACAAGTGTGGATTCAATGGGATCATCCTTAGTTCCAAAGAAGGATATATTTCTTCCATCATTGAAGAAGTCCATCTACGATCTTGAAACACATATCAATAAAGAACCAAGATCTCCCATTAGATCAAAAGGATAGGATATTACTGGGAAAACATGATATATATAACATTGTATAATTCACCATGAAATTTCATTCATGCCAAACCCATATTAAATTTATCCCAAACCTCCATAATTTTTAAATAAAGCTAAATATTTCTAGTTTTTTTCCATTTGAAGGATGGATTTCATGGGTCCAAATCCCCCATATATAGCTATGAAGTTCAAGTACATCCTTACTAGTACCAACTAATTTTCTAGATGGGATGAGTACATACCCTTTACATAGGTTGGGATGAATAATATCAGTAACTTCATGATGTCCTATATCATCATGGGGTTCATAGACCCTCAAATAATATTTATAGAAAATGACACAGAATTATATTCTAGGGTGTTGAAGAAGTTGTACCATGAGTAAAAAATCTAGTCGAATAACTCATATTGTAATTATGAATTGGAAAATGAAAAGCTAGGGGCCATAAATAAGAGTCCATGAAATATACTCCATAAGATGAGGAATAATTATATGAAGTCTTTTACATAAAAAATCCACCATGATTTATGGGCCTACCATAATAGCACATGTAATTTTACAGAAGTGAAACCATACTAAGTGGTTTATGGGACAAAGGAACTATTACCCATGTAATTGTAGTATTCATAACTATGAGTAGACATCTATGGGTGACACTCAGATGACTAGAAATCTCAAAATCGATTAGACGAGCTGGAATGACTAGTTGAGAAGAGGGGGACACACTTCAAAATTTATAAATTCATTGGAACTAGATTGCTCAAGAATTTAATAAAAATGGGTTTCTTTGTTCAATTCTTCATTGAGAACTGGTGTTGGTCCTTATAACCCTAATGATAGAGAAAATAATCCCCCAAGGATTGAACCCAAGTTAGAGATACCTTCTATCATATATAAGATCTACCCAAACTAGGAATACTCATTGGAAACAATGGTTGGGGAGTGTGTCACAACTCTTACCGATGAATGATTTATCTAGAAATACATTTCATAGATATCATCACATAACCATCCACATCATTGAAATTCACTTCATTTATCTTAGCTTGTTAATGTAAAGCTATACAAAATTCATTCTTCCAACTAGATTTTAATATGCGTGACATATTTATTCTAAATATCATGATGTTAAAATATATAACTTCCATCCGGAAATAATGAAATTAAATTTTATGAAATCTTTCACCCTTACCATTAATATGAAACTGCATGGCCAATATCTTCAATACATGGCATAAAACTTCACAGAGTCGTGATTAACATATCTATTCATGTTGAGTCACCGATGTATTTTTCACATAACTTTAAACTACACGGTTCTTATAGAACTATATATAGTTGATTCCCATTTTGATGGGATGTGTAGGGATGACTCAATCATATATCTTTGTCAATACACTACATGATAATAATAGACTTTATTATACCCCCTTCATTATATGCATTGTCGGGAAACTCGTGTCCTTAATTATTTCTCACATAGAGCATATCTCATGTGAGCATAGGAATTTCAGTAGGGACTTACTATACAAGTGAGGCATAAAGGAATACAATAGGTTAATTATGATTCCTCACCATATGACGTTAAATATCATGGTCAATTTCCTTTCCGCATGATTTTAAACTGCATGTTTTCCACGAAATACAGGTGGTTTGATTATCAAACTATTTAGATACATAGTGATGCCCAGACATCCACTCATTGTCCTAACTGTATTATACCCATCAATCTATGTCAGTTCTCCTACATCCTCACCATATGATGTCAACCTCCAATAAATTTTTATAACTTAATATGGATTTAGTATCATCCTTATGAGACATATAGAGATGCCCAAGTCTTCATCTTTGGGCCCAACCCTGAAATTTTCATTTATTAAAATGATTCCACCTTCTTCCTCACTGCATGTCGCTAAAATACATGGAATATCAAGAACTATTTTAAGGTAGATTCATGTAATCACAATATACAAAGTGACACCTGCATCGCCAATCCTTGGTCTAGTTTTAATGGTCAATGAAAATAATTCCCTCCTCCATGTATGAGTTAGACCTGTAAAGAGTATTTCCCATTTTATAACTACTAGTGACATGATTCTTTCCCCACAAGATTCGTAGTAATACATGAAGTTCCAACAACTATCCTAGTAATAAAAAATATATAAAACACCCATGCCTTTGTGTGTGAGATATAATGACATATGAGAAAATGTTCATAGCTACATGTGTCTTGATTATCATCCTTATGACATATGTAGTGATGCCCATATATACATATTTGGGACCATCCATGACATATCCCCACATTCACATTACTTCCCACATCCTTACTACATGCTGTTAATCTAGATGGAAGTACATCCTTATAGCATGATGTCAAATTTCATGGAAGTATGCCCTTACTACACGACGTTAAACCACAGAGAGGAAATTACATCCCCACTACACAACTATAAACTAGGAAACCATTACCCATTCATCCTTCCATATCGAAGGACCAAAAAATACTTACCTCATCCACCCATAGTAAGGGTTTCTTAACAAATCTATTAAATCACCTCAATCAATAATACACACATCATGACATGGGTGTTTCAGATCATCATAACCTTAATGGACATTATAACTGATATATGGCTTAAATGACCATTTTCATGGAAATGAATACATGAACATGGATCCTTCATATGCACCTATGAAATTTAACCAAATTCATCACCCTAAATCAGAAATTAAAATCCTCATGAGACCTCACATCATTGAGGCATCAATCAACCCCTTAGAGTGTCTGAACAAATTCATCTATAATTATCCCATATCATTACTCTGAACCCAAGAACCTTATTACATGATTTCAAACATTTCAATATCTTTATCAGAAAGATTTTGGGGTGCTTTTGACCATGGGTATCCCAATTAGTTTATTGTGTAACATCCCCTATATTAGGATTATGTGAGTCATGACCCTAAAATATATGTGTTTTGTTCAAATATCAATGACCTTAAACCCTATACTATAATTCTCTTAATCAAAAGAACTAAAATTACTAACTAAAGCGATAGAAAAAAATTATCGTCAGAAGTATGCGTGTGAAGACCAAAGAAAAAATTTACAATTTTCCATATAATATCCTCATTCTCAATGTTGAGGAACAAATTAGGTAATGAATCTATATGTAATAAAATCTCATAGGGTCTTCCCAATATCCCTAGTAAATGCCATGATTTTCTCATTAGATTCCCTGGTTTAGGAAGAGGGTAGAATAATTATTCTTCACATTTTCACACTCTAAGAATATGTTCGTTTGTAAATGGAACATGTTTTAGGGTACTATAGTTATAACAACCCATACTTTACATACATTGTTATTACTACAGAATTGAAGCATACTTATTACAACATATAACAAACCCATGATAGGACCGTATAGTTATAGTGTCTTTAGAAGCTAGGAAACATAAACAAATTTTTCATAAATCATAAACATTGTCTCCCTTTTAGCATATCTACAGTCCCTTTTGGCATATCCTACTTATTACACTTCTTCCGGACCTGGGGAAAAGAAAACATAAAAAGGGTGAGCTCAAATTCTTAGTAAGGAGAAATAAAAGAAATATCCATCATATAAAATTCATAATAACATAACATTTCGAAAATCTTATCCTACAAAAGATATCATAATATCATGACATTGTAAAAATCATAGTAGTGAAATGTTATCCTAATATTCATAACAAAAGAAATGAAAATTTTTGTCATACACACATAATCATAGAAAATCATTTCATATTTTTCAAGTCTCATTTCAAAGACAATCATAGTGGACAAAGTCCATTACTGAACTGAGTTCACTCCTCGTTCTAGTCCTGTATCATTGAACTAGATTAACTTTTCAATCCAACCATGTATATCTAATGAGATATAAATCTTTACCCAATGTATTGGAGGTAGATATAGGTCCCACAGATCTAATAATTAAATCATTCTTACCTGTGCTATAAAATAAACATAAATCATTCATCATAACCTAAAGAATAAAATGGGGTTTTTAAACATCATCCCATTATAACATAATCCATATAAAACAAATGGATATCATTTCATAAAATAATCATGAAATCTTGTAGAGTAATCATCATGAAAATAAGGCATTATGAAACCTTAAAATCCTTTCATGCCGTATATGATAAAAAAATTCCTCATACTTTTGCTAGAAAAGTCAAAAAGTACCTCGTATGGTAAATAAAAGAAACATTTCTTCAATAACTTATGGTAAGAGTAAAAATATGGTAAAAATGGATTGATAAATACATGTAATAATAGAAAACATTTTATGAAAACATTTTGAGAAAAATGGATATGAATGATAAACATAACCCAAGTAAATACTTAGGAATAAACAGTCTCGAATAATAATGAGATTGGAATAATTATCCCTTAAAATTTATGATCGGTGAAATCATACGTGTAATAAAGAAAATTACATGCATATTTAAATATCATATCCTTCATAATAAAAATCATAAATCATTCATGGGAAGCATAAACACCATAAAAAATAAATATATAGTGATTAAGGCATATGTCTCCCAGAAATAAAAGTGAGATGAAATAATCCCTTACCTTATGTACAATTTCTTCTGTATGTGTCTGAGACTCCTATATAGTGGGTTTAAACATATTATTTGTTGAGTAAAGTATTGTTTTCAACAATACATATTAATGTTATTTAAAGGGGGAGATTATTGAAAATAATACTCTGTCTCTTTATGATAAATTTGATGCTCACAAATACCCTTAGTTATTTTCTAATGATTTTATTTAGTATTTTGCAGGAATTTGTTAATTTATTTTACTCTTGATATAACGAGAATTTATTAATTATTTGGAATCTGCTTTACTGCATTTTGGAATCAATGTTCATACCTTACGTGGATAAATATAGCACAGAATCTGCTTTAGCACGTTCTGGAATCACTGTTCATACTCTACATGGATAAACGTACCATAAGGATGAAAAGCGTGTATACTTTTTGAGATAATAGAAAAGTATGGTTAAACAACCATACGTTTTCATCAAAGTATAGAAGAAGAACCTTACTTTAGGAAGGAACCTTACGTTTTGGTTATCAGCAATGTATGGAAGTAGAACTGTACGTAAATTCTAAACGTTACGTTTGTGTCTCAAAAGTATGGTTCATCAACCTTACTTTTGTAAAAAACCATACGTTCTAGGAAAAGTATAGATCAAGTAAAAGTATGGATCTTTTACCGTACGTTTGAGAGTTGAAGAAAATTGTATGGATGATCAACCTTATTTTTATTTTCAACCTTACATTTTCAACCTTACATTTGAAGACTATGTCACCAACCCTACGTTTGGAGGCCACGTCATCAACCTTACGTTTGGCATCGGAAATTTTGATAGATAATATTTTTGTGCTGCGATCAGTAAGCTGATTATTGGGCGGATTTCAATCCGGATTTAAAGTCGTTTTTTAATGTATGACTTTGACTGATTCAAAGCCGTTTTATTTATGGATTTAAGATCGAATTAAAAGGAGATTTTTATGCCGAGTCTTAAATGAATTTACGACTTCTCTGTAAATTCAAATTTTTGAATATCGAGAATCAGAAGGTGACTTTTATGGATCTAAATATGCAGGAGATATACTCAGTGTTATTATATATGTTCTCTCTGAAACACCAGGTACATGTGTGTATGGTGATTGATCTATTATTAAAAAAGGTGGAAAATAGAGACTGCAGAAATTCACGATTGATATTCTATTTCAAAAAGGAGCGTCAAAGCTCTGTTTGTATAAGAAGAAGGAACTCAATAGAAGATTCACTTGTTCTGCATCGAATATCTACTATGGATCTACTGCTGCTGACTTTGTGAACTATATCTCTATAACTATTGCAACTGGATCGACTCATAACTACTTCGTCTTGAAAATAAATATTTCTAGAGACTTCGATCCATCTGTTGTCAATTGCATTTTGTTGAAATTGTGAAGATCAACTGGAAAATTTATTTCTAAAATTCTCTTTATTCTTGAGTAACCAGCTTCTCGTTCGAAGCTGTGTAGGTTCATGTTTGAACGAGAGGGATTTGTTTTGCCTTGGATTGTAAAGGTGTCAACTACCTGTACTCAATTGTGAACCGGTGTGTGGAAAAGTGGAATAGATAGGGAAAATCACCAAGCTCATGGAGTTGAGCGTTGGTGGAGTGGACTAGGGGCCTTTTGTTCCCCGAACAACTATATATCTTTGTGTTCTTGTTTTTACATTTTCCGATGCACGATCAAATCTGATAAAGTATAAAGGACAGAACTTGTTCAATCAAAGAGTTATCGAAATATTGCAAAAGACACAACTCACCCCCCTCTTGTGTATAATCTGTAGATTTAGATCCAACAATTGGTATCAAAGGTGGAGCTTCTGATAGAGCCTTAGAAAGCTAGAAGCATTTAAGGATTATATAACAAAGCATCATGACTGATACAAGAGAAGGGATGTCAATGATTAGAGCACCATATTTTAATGGAGAAAACTATGGTTACTGAAAATCGCGCATGATAATATATCTGAAAAACCTTGAATATAGAGTCTATTCAAAGATTCTGACTCCTTATGAAATTCCTGAAAATCCTGAGACATGGAGTGCTGCTATAGAGGCAGTGTACGATATGAACTCGAAGTCTATGAATGAAATTATCTGTGGTCTAGGACTAGATGAATTTAACAGAGTATCTCAGTGCCTGACAGTATATGAGATGTGGCTAACAATAGCCATAGCATATGAAGGAACAGACAATGTGATACAAATGAGATATGCAACTGCCAAATTGAAATTTCATACTTTCAAAATGGTTGAAGATGAAAGCATTATCCAAATGAATGATATATTGAAAGAAATTGTCAATAACATAAGAGCTCTAGGAGAACCTATCAAGAAGGATGATCAAGCTTTAAAAGTACTGAGGGTAATTCCTACTCGATGGAATGGTATCTCTGCTGTAATCAGAAAATCAACTCCTATCAAAGATATAACCATGAGAGAGATGATTGGTACACTAATGATGTATGAAGCTAAAATACAAGATAAATCTAATGAACATAAAGTGATTATCAAAAGATAAGATACTACCTTGAAGGTAACTTCACAACAAAAGAATAGAAAGATGAAGAACAGAGAAATCAAAGCTAAATCAGAAAGCTCTGACTCATCAAACTCAGATGAAGAACTGGCTCAGCTAGCTAGGAAATTTAGAAAGTACTAAAACAAGAAAAGAGGCTTCAAAAAACCCTTTAAGGGAGATAATAAATAAGTAAGATGTTATGAATGTAAGAATATGGGGCATATCAGACGAGATTTCCAAAAATTGAAGGATGCAAAGAAGAAGAAATTCTTCAAAAGAAATGACTTTGAGCAGAAAGACAAGAAAGCTATGAAAGCCACTTGGAGTGTATATGAAGACTCCAGTAGCTCTTCTGGATCAAGCTCAGAGAAAGAAGAAGTTAATCTAAAATCAAACATGTGATTTATGGAAGAAATTGTTGAGGTACACTCATATTACTCCTATGAATCAAATTCTGAATCAAGCTACACAAATGAAAAACTTGCAGCCTACTGCAATATGCTTGAAGAAAGATATGATTCACTATTTAAGAAATATAAGTCACTAAAAAATAAACATAAATCCATTTAAGATGAAAGAAATAAAATTCTAAAACAACATAATGAATTAACTGATAAATACAATTAGATTAACAGTAACTATATTAATTTTGAATCAAGAATAAAAACACTACAGGATGAAGTAGAATCTTACAAACATGCTACATTGGTTTTTACAAAAGGATATAATTCATTAAATGAAATTCATTGAAATAATGTCATTAAAAAGGAGAGATTTGGAATTGAAAGTAAAGGAGAAAACCCAAATCTATATAAAAAATATTTTTTTCCTAGCTCTAAAAAGGTTATTTGTAACTTTTGTGGGACAAAGGGACATATAGCTAAAAAATGTTTCTTAATACAACCTCAAATTTGTGATGTTAAGAAAGCCTATGTTTCAAAAGACTTATATGATTCAGCTAATTTTAAAAGAAGAAAGAAAATCCGGATAACCAGATCATTGCTAGCTAACACCCCTGGACCCTACAAAATATGGGTACCAAAGCAATCTATTTGAAAGTCTTTGCAGGTAGCAGGCCACCAAAGAAGAATAGATATATTGTACATGGACAGTGTAAACTCAAGACATATGAGTGGAAACTCATTGAATTTTTCTTCACTCACTCAATAGGAAGGAGGATTTGTCACATTTGGTGACAATGCCAAAGGAAAAATCATTAGCATTGGAACTGTAGGAGATCCATAAATAGTCGCAATCAATAAAGTACTTTATGTACAAGGATTAAGACACAATCTGATAAATATCTCTCAACTTTTTGATGATGGATATACTGTTGATTTTACTAACAATTTTTGTATGTTTTCTAAAGATAAACTGTTTAAATTTAAAGCACCAAAAACTGAAAATGTCTATACTCTAGATTTAAATTCCTTTTGTAAACAGCAAGTAAACTGTTTGACTGCTAAAGTAAGTAAATCCTGGATTTGGCATATAAGATTTGGACATTGCAATGTATATGTTTTACATATGTTATCTAAGAAACATTTAGTTTCTGATTTACCTTGTCTCAAATTTTAATGTGACAGATTTTGTGATGCATGTCAACATGGAAAGCAACACAAATCATCCTTCAAATCTATTAATAAGGTTGCTACATCTAAACCTCTAGAACTTATTCATATGGATTTGTTTGTACCCTCAAGAGTAGAAAACATAGATAGTAAATTATATGTATATGTTTTAGTTGATTACTATTCAAGATTTACATGGATTTTCTTTTTGAAATTTAAAAATGAAGCTTTTAATTTATTTGAAAGTTTCTACAAATCTGTTCAAAATGAAAAAGGGCTCAATATAATCTCATTGAGAAGTGATCATGATGGAGAATTTGAGAATCTGGAATTGAACTCTTTTTTCTCAAATATGGGTATTAAACACACCTTCTCTGCACCAAGAACACCTCAACAAAATGGGATTGTAGTAAGAAGAAATAGAACTATTCAAGAAATGGCTAGAACTATGTTAAATGAATATAGCCTACCTATATATTTCTAGGCAGAAGCTATGAATACAGCTTTTTATATAATTAATAGATTTTTAATTAGGCCTATTTTGAAAAAGACACCCTATGAACTATGGAATAACAGAAAACCTAAATTAAATTACTTTAATGTTTTTGGATGCAAGGTTTACATCTTAAACACTAAGGACAATCTTGGTAAGTTCGATCCAAAATCTGATGAAGGTATTTTTTTAGGATATTCTGCTACCTCCAAATCTTATAGAGTTTAAAATAAGAAGTCAAGGATTGTTGAAGAATCAGTTCATGTGAAATTTGATGAATCTGATCCCTTTAAGAAAAGGAAAGAACAAATCGATGAACTTGATTCTAATGATAACATGAGACTTGAGAACTTAAAGAATGATTTTGAAAATGATATAAAATAAATTCAGTCCAGTTCATAGGAACATGATACTAAAGAACCTTTAAATATATTACCTATACAGTATAGAACCCTAAAGAATCACCCTTTAGAAACTATTATAGGTAACCTAGAAACTGGTGTTCAAACTAGAAGAAACATAAGAAACCTTGTGGAATTCTCTGCCTTCCTATCTCAACAAGAACCCAAGACTATAGAAGAAGCTTTAGATGATGAAAGCTAGGTAATAACAATGCAAGATGAATTAAACCAGTTTAAAAGAAATGATGTTTTGGAATTAGTGGAAAGACCTAAGAATTATCCTGTAATAGGAGCCAAATGGGTCTTCAAAAATAAACAAGATGACCAAGGCACAAAAACTAAAAATAAAGCAAGATCAGTAGCTAAAGGATATAATCAAGAATATGGAATAGATTATGATGATACTTTTGGACTTGTATCTAGGTTAGAAGCCATTATAATCCTTTTAGATTATGCATCTTATATGAATTTAAAATTTTTTTAGATGGATGTTAAATATGCGTTTTTAAATGGTTATTTAATAGAGGAAGTTTATGTTGAGAAACTTCCTGGTTTTGAAAATTCTGAAAAACCAGATTATGTTTTTAAACTTACTAAAGCTCTTTATGGCCTTAAACAAGCACCTAGAGCTTGGTATGAAAGATTAAGTTTTTTTCTTTTGAAAAATTATTTTATTGTTGGAATGGAAAACCCGACACTCTTTAAGAAAACTGTGAAAAATAATGTTTTATTGGTTCAAACTTATGTTGATTATGTAATCGTTGGATCAACTAATAAAACTCTTTATCATGAATTTTCAAAATTAATGCAAGAAGAATTTGAAATGAGTATGATGGGAGAATTAAATTTCTTTTTGGGTCTTCAAATAATTAAAAAAAATTTTGGAAATGTTGTAAATAAAAGCAAATACATTACTGATTTACTTAAAGAATTTGGACTTGAAAACAGCAAGTCATTTACAACTACTATGTGTACTAATATAAAACATGATTTGGATGAAACTGGAAAATCAGTTGAAAACAAGTTATATAGAGGTATGATTGGTAGTTTGTTATATATTACTGCTAGTAGGCCAGATATAATGTATTTAGTATGTCTTTGTGCTAGATTTCAATCAAATCCTAAAGAATCTCATCTAACTACTATTAAAAGGATTTTTAGATATTTAGAAGGAATTATTTTTCAATATATTCTTTATTCTAAAACTTCTGATTTCAATTTGATTTCATATTCAAATGCTGACTTTGGAAGTTGTTGATTAGATAGAAAAAGTACATCAGGTACATGTCACTTCTTCAGAAATTCCTTAGTATCATGGTCTAGTAAGAAACAATATTCAGTTACCCTGTCAACAGCTGAGGCAGAATATGTTTCTGCTAGCAGTTACTGTGCACAAGTGTTGTGGATGAAAAATACTCTTATGGACTTCGGATTGAATTTAACAATACACCTATTTTAGGTGATAATACAAGTGCAATTAATATTTCAAAAAATCCTATTAGCCATTCTAGAACTAAACACATTGATATAAGGCATAACTTTTTAAGAGATCATGTTATTAAAAAGGATATATTTTTAGAATTTATGAATACTGAAATTCAATTAGCAGATATTTTTACTAAACCACTTCTCAATGCAAGGTTTGATTTTATTAAGGGGGAGCTAGGTTTATTTAATTATAAATAATTTTTTTTATTTACTTTTGATTTGTTTTTTAAATACTGTTTAAGTTTTTTTTCTCTCTCCATATGCAAATTTTATTTGTTTTAAATATATGTAATGATTAGTGATTACACAGGAATTAAAGCTGTCAGAGCCTTTTCATCTTCTAAAGCGTTTCACTTCTATCGAAACCCTTTCGAAACCTGAAAATCGCACTTCTGCTCCTAAACCCTAATCTTCGAACCTCTGAAACCCTAACCTTAAAACCTTTAGAGATTCTTGCAAAGATGGTATGAACTAAAAGATCCAGTGAAGCCAAGCCAAGCAATGCCAAGAGACAATGCATCGAGGGAAGAAAAATTTTACAGGGAAAGGTAATCGATCTCGACTGGTTATTTCAGACAAATATGTTGTTGAAGAAAGCACTGTCCTTTCATAATCTTGAACAGTTGTTCAACAGTGAAAATACAGAATTTATGTATGAAGTAGAACTTAGATACTTCTTCAAATCTGTACAGTTTAGCCTGGGAGATACCGAGGATAGTATAATGGCTAAGATATAGGATAGGGATTTCTCAATCTCATCAGTAGAGATTAGTCAGATTCTTAACTACCCTCATGAGGGAGTTTTTCATTTCGACTAGAAAAATATTGGACATTCTATGCATAAATCTGAGGACATCATGTCTTTTCTTTTTGGTACTAATTCAATACAGAAAATGCTTTTCAAGGATTTGGAGCTTGATCAGAAGATTTTGGTTAAATTTATTCATACTGGAATAGCTTCAAGAATGGTAGAAATGGAGAATATTTTGTACCCTGATATTTATATAGTGTTTCTTATGTTAAGCGATATTAAGTTAAACTTTCTAAGATACATGGTAAGGTATCTCAATTACTACTGTCAAAGCGAGGCCCAGATGAATTTCTACCCATTTGGTCGATTTATTTCGAAACTGCTGCTTAAGAAAGACATGGTGAGATTAGTGGATGCCCGAGTTACCTGTCATCACAGTAATACGTTTAATGCTGGAACTCTAAGTAAGGTTGGATATTTCTGGAGCACAATTAAATGAAAACGTTTTCCAGTAAGAGTTGAGGAAGACTCAGAGAGTGCTCAGGCTCAACCTGCTAAGTCCAAGGAGGAAAAAGCTGAATCCATAGTCAGAAATGTAGCAATAAAGATTCACTTAGAAGTGGAACATGTTGAGGAAGATAGAATTTAGTAAGGAATTCAATCAAAAAGAAAGAGACCTTTCAATGAGGAAGTTACTTCCCCTGCTTTGGAAACAACAACAGAAGCATTATTTTCTTATTCTTTTGTAAGAGAAGCTATTGTTGAAAAGACCATGGAAGATTTTACTGAAAGAACAGCACCAGTAGAGGGATCAGGAGTTCCAGAAGAAGCTTAAAGGGAGAATCAGGAATAGATTGTAGCTGATGATGAAGTTGCACTTCAACAGGAACAAGAGAAGGAGGAAGTTCCTGGTGAAGAAGTGGCCAAACCTCAGGAATCCACTGAAGATATTGTTATTGAAAACCTAGTAGAAGGCCTAGATGCTGATGTTTGTGGTGAGCATGCTTCTGAAGCTCACACAGAGGTACTTCAAGAGGATTTTTTTGTGGAGTAGTTTTGGAACTCTATGGAAAAATCTGTGGACCAACCTTCTCAGGACAGAGAAAGAGAAAAATCTGATGTGGAATCATTACCTTTGGTACTGCTGCATCAACCAGAGAATGTGAATATGAATCAAGCATAGGGTGCATCTGATTCAAGGTAAGAATAAGTTAAAGAACTGTACAAAAAATTATCTTAGTTGGAATCTGAAAATGTTTCTCTGAGAAAATCCTTAGACTTAGAACATTTGAAATTTCAAAAGCTGAAGGAGTGTACAGTTTCAATGCAAGAAGTTGAAATGTTTAAAGAAGATATGTTGACTTCTATTACACAATTGAAATCTGAAATGGTTATGAAGTCAGATTTATCAGATCTAATTTCATTTATGGAGAACCAATTTTCATCCGTTGCAAATAGTAATGTTAGTGGATTAGGTACTTCACCTGATTTAATCAAAAGTTTTCATGCTATCACAACTGTGATGAGAAACATGAATGACATGTTACAATATCTTCAATGTAACAATGCTCCTTTATCATTGTTGCTGGACAATCAAAAGTTCTTAGTGGATTAACTGACATCTAGTGAACCATCGGTCAGAATCCTGTTTAATCAGTTGTCATAGAAGCTGTCAGTGTTTGTTGAAAAAGAGGAAAGGTTGCATGAGTTTTTCAGAGTCAATTTAATCGAGGATATTCATATGACCCAAGAGAACAGAGACCTCATTATCAAACTTGTAGATGAGATGATGAAGAGACTTTGGGAACAGTTTACATAAATCAAGTCTGCAATCCATAGGAGATAGACCATGTTGCCTATCTTACCCAAACCTTGATTCCTGTGTATCTCATTGTCACGTATATACTACTGTTTTTTGAATGAAAATTTCCTTCATTGTTTATTTGTTTCCATCTCTATTTGTTTTACTAAATTTATTTTTTATATGCCAGTACTCCAGATTTAATTATTGATAAACAGTTAATAATAAGCATTTACCTACAGTTCAGTGCCACATTAAATGTGTTAAAATCCAGGATTTTCCATTCTTTTTGTTATCACACAAAGGGGGAGAATTCATTTTATTTAGGGGGAGAATTAAAAGAAACTTTATGTAACTAATTTTGAAATTTTATTTTGTTTAAATAATTTTAATAATTTTATGGGTTTTGTAATCATCCAAAAGGGGGATATTGTTGAGAAAAGTATTTTTTTCAACAATAAATATTAATTTTATTCAAAGGGGGGGATTATTGAAAATAATACTTTGTCTCTTTATGATAATTCTGTTGTTCACAAATACCCTTAGTTATTTTCTAAGGATTTTATTTAGTATTTTGTAGGAATTTATTAATTTATTTTACTCTTGATATAATGAGAATTTATTACCTATTCGGAATCTGATTTAGCGCATTCTGGAATCACTGTTCATACCTTAGGTGGATAAATATAGTGCGGAATCTGCTTTAGCGCATTCTGGAATCACTGTTCATACCATACGTGGATAAACGTAGCGTAAGGATGAAAAGCGTGTATACTTTTTGATATAAGAGAAAATTTTGGTTAAACAGCCATACGTTTTCAGCAAAGTATGGAAGAAGAACCTTACGTTAGGACAAAACCTTACGTTTTGGTTATCTGCAAAGTATGGAAGGAGTACCGTACGTAAATTCTAAACGTTACGTTTGTATCTCAAAATTATAGTTCATCAACCTTAATTTTGTAAAAAACCATACGTTCTTGGAAATGTATGGATCAAGTAAAAGTATGGATCTTTTACCGTAAGTTTGAGAGTTGAAGAAAAATTATGGATGATCAACCTTACGTTTATGTTCAACCTTACGTTGTCAACCTCACATTTGATGACTATGTCACCAACCCTACATTTGGAGGCCACGTCATCAAACTTACATTTGGTGTCGGAAATTTTGACAGACGATATTTTTGTGCGGCGATCAGTAAGCTGATTGTTGGGCGGATTTCATGCCAGATTTAAAGTTATTTTTTGAAGTACGACTTTGACTGATTCAAAGACGTTTTATTAATGGATTTAAGATCGAATTAAAAGGATATTTTTATGCTGAGTCTTAAGGGATGTTACGACTTCTCTTCAAATTCAAATTTTTGAATATCGTGAATCAGAAGGAGACTTTTATGAATCTAAATGTGCAGGAGATATGCTCAGCTTTATTATATATGTTCTCTATGAAGCACCTGGTACGTGTGTGTATGGTTATTGATATATTATTGAAAAATGTGGAAAATAGAGACTGCATAAATTCACGATTGATCTGCTATTTCAAAAAGGAGCGTCAAAGCTCTGTTTGTTTAAGAAGAAGGATCTCAATAGATGATTCACTTGTTCTACAACGAATATCTACTTTGAATCTACTACTATTGAAGTTTTGAACTATATCTCTATATCTATTGAACCTCGATCGACTCGGAACTGCTTCATCTTGAAAATCAATATTTCTAGAGACTTCGATCCATCTACTGTCAATTGCATTTTGTTGCAATTGTGAAGATCAACTGGAAAATTTCTTTCTGAAATTCTTTTTATTATTGAGTATTCATCTTCTCGTTCTAATCTATGTAGGTTTGTGTTTGAACTAGAAGGATATTTTTGCCTTTGATTGTAAAGGTGTCAACTGCCTGTACTCGGTTGGGAACCGGTCTATGGAAAAGAGGACCAGATAGTGAAAATCACCATGCTCATGGAGTTAAGTGTTGGTGGAGTGGACTAGGGGCCTTCTGTTCCCTAAACCACTATACATCTTTGTGTTCTTGTTTTTACTTTTTCCGCTGCATGATCAAATCTGATAGAGTATAAAGGACGGAACTCATTCAATCAAAGAGTTATCGAAAAATTACAAAAGACACATTTCACCCCCCTCTTGTGTATAATGTGTAGATTCAGATCCAACATTATTAACTTATAATAGAACCATAATAATATTTATGATATCATATATGATTCACTTACAAATTTATATTACCCTTTCATTTGTCAATTCTATGTTAAAGTAGCATTTTGGGTAATATTGATTCATTTATCATACGTGTTTTGACTTCTAATTATTCATATGATTAATTAGATCATTATTACCTACTTAAAAAATGTAAAACATGATTTATATATAATATATATTCATAATATATATAAAATATATCAATAAATGGATTGGATTACACCGTTCATGGAGACGGTAGGTCGTACGTATGCATGAACGCTGTTTTCGTTTCATTAATAAATTGAATGGAAGTAAATGGAATATATATACATAAATCTAGTATCATTATTATTTCATATGTTTAGTTTATTACTTATTATATATAATTTATAATCATTCTTGAATGGTTGACATTGATAATGAATCTCATCGCATTGTGGAGACGGTAATCCGTACGTACGCATGAGCGATGATATCATTCGCATAATTATTGAATGGAATTAGAGTGGATGATATAATATATCAGAATTAGTATTATTTTATAATAATAATAATATATAGTTATTATTACCACCATTATACCCATCCGTGTATGGTGGTGGTGGGAAAACAGATTACACCACGATATGGAGACGGTATTCCGTATATATGAATGCGTGGTGATTTTGTTTTTCGTAGGATGGATAGAAGGTGAAATAGGGTTGTTTCATATTTATAATAACATGTCAGTATATTAGTTATACTGATGTTATTACTTTATAATGAAAAAACTAAAGAAGCGGAAGTAGAAGAAGAAATAAATTTGAATGAATCGGTAAATGATATTACCTCTTCTTTGACGCGCCTCTTCTAAACCTCCTCTTAGGGCACTACAGTTGGTCTTTCAAGAATAAAAGTACCTATAGTATGTTTATAGAGAAGTGTAGAAGATAAATGTACAGTCTTTGTCCAGGATTAAAGGCTCAAAATGTTGTGAAGTGGAGAGGGAGGATGAGCCCTTTTAAAAGAGAGGAGAGGGACACTTTTGAAAACCTCAAAATATTAATTTACAATAAACTCAAACCCCACATAAAACCTCCAAAATGACTCAAAATAGAAGATGAGATAATATAGGGTTGTAATCTCAACAACCAATAAAATTTAGTCATGTTGGGAATTTATTTTAAACCTTATAATTTTGTTTTATCCTTACTTAATCTATTTAATTTTATTTGTGGTAATAAGATTTTAAATTATAAATTTTTATAAATACTTAATTATGTGTTGTGAATTTTCAATAATTGGATACTTTATGAAATTTTTTACTATATAAATTTCAATTTATAATTTTTATATATTTTTGTTTTTTTTAAACAATTTAATAATATGTTATGTTTATTAAATATCAATAGTGCCAATTTTGTCACTATTCAATTATTTGAATTTAAATAACATCCACACATAAGATATATTCGATAAAAAATATTTAATAGATCCCTAACATATAATATGAATCTTTAAAATTCTTGGAGCACATTAAATAGTTTATATAATATTTATTTTAATATTTTTAAAACCATTTATTTGATATTTCAATCAATAAAATAATTTCTACATCACTATTATGTCACCATTAATGATAATTATTTAATCCCTGAAAATTATAAATAAATTCGAATGATGTAGATAATTTTATTATCTTTATGGTGACAATTTAGTTGTGATGTTTTATGAATTTTATCATTAAATTAAAAGTATTACACTTATAAGATATACAAGAGTGACATGTTGTCACTTTATTTGGTTTTAATAATAATTACATTGTTTCCATGGTCAAAAGTCCATGAAATGAATATATTAAAACCCTTAGGTGATGTGGGTCTATTTTTATTCATCCAATAGAATCTTTTCTGGTTTTAGGGTAATTTTATAAACTTATTTTTACCCTTAATTACCTTATTCACCTTTAACTGTAGTAAAAAAATTTACTATAGTTACTATTCATAATGTCTAAAAATAAAAATTAGCCTACTAACATAATTATGACCTACATATTCAAAATATGGAATCAATTTTTCAAAATTCAAAAACCAAAAGTTGTAGTATTTAATTTAAAATTAATCACGCTGTAGTGAAAATGAGTTTTAAAAATTAAAATATTGCCAAACATTGAAAGGTTTGTACCTATGAATTCAATGTTAAATTAATGATAATGACTTAAATTATATTAAATGGAGAAAATATATTCTATTTATAATTAAAAACCATTAAATATTATAATTTTACCATATAAATTATCTTGGTCAAAAAAGTTTTTTTCAATTAAAATTTAGTGTATTTTAATTATTCATCAAAATATAAACCTTAATAGAAAAATATTAAAAAATTATCCTAAGTAAATTTTTATATACTTATTGCAATGAATATTTTTATTTTTTCAAACTAAACTCATAAATGTGTCAAAAACAAGATTTAATGGGGGTGTTCCATCAAAAGGCGCTAAAACTGCATTTTTTTAAAAATACATATTTTCCAAGAAAATTTTATTTTGTTCTCATAACTTGTTCTAGATAATTTCTAAGATGAATGATAATGTTATAAAATTAAAAATTATGTCAATACTATTCATTATAGCTAGTTCATAATAATATTATAATAATATATCATTGTTTAGTGAAACTCGGTATTGTGTACAACACAAACTATTGAGGAAGGTCGCTCTTGCGTGCAACACAAGCCAAGAATAGTGTTTGCGTAAGCTAATACGGTGTTTCGTATAGCACAAGCTATTCTTTGTGTATCGTACAACACAAGACATCAAACTAATTAAATATAATAATTCTCATATAATCTCGGGGTGTTACAAAAATCGTTCTTTAATTTTATACCTTCCATATATCACAATTTATGAGTAGGGGTGTCTTGGATCATTATAACCTTCCATTTCCCTTAAAATGGATATATAGCTTCACTGACCCTTTGGTTGACTATGAATACATGCCTATGGCTCCAGCATATGTTTATCTTTCGGTCAACTAAATGCATTACTCAGAAAAAGAAATTATAATCCTCGTGATCCTTGGCATCATCACGAATAAAACTCCACACCTCAGTGTGTCTAAACTACTCCCTATATGACTGCCACATATAATTCTCTTGACTCGAGCACTCTGTTTCATGGTTTATAATATTCTCACCAAACTATCCAAGTGGATTCGATATCCTCGAAATTACATCACCATTTTTTGTATCATTTCATGATGAAGGACGACAATACTTTATTCCCTATACATCGATAGCCCATGCCTCATCATTAAAAACCACATTGTATAGAACTCGAGCTGTAGGATTTAAGAGCTAGTTTACATAGGGTTCCAAAACTCTTCCTAGGTATCCTTATTTCTATACCCAACATCACCATTTATATGATTGATCCATTATAAACCTTTCATGACGTAGAGAAATAGGTCGAGGTCATACTTCTCTTGTCATGCTACGGATAGATAAGTTCTTTAATGCACCAACTGAAGGAATATTCTTCTTTCTAGAGAAGAACTCCAATCCATGTGGGACATTGAAACACCACAGTAATACATGAAATCTCTGAATTTCATGGGACATACCCATCATGTCTACATCAACTCAAACTCATGGACATAGAATTTTGGACTAGGATTTACATCAATCATATTCCAACTATCTGGGCCGATCCATATTCAAATATATTTCTATTTCCACCAATATCACCTCCAAAAAACATCCATGGCCCTTAGAATGGAAACATGGCTTCATAGACCATTTTCTTGACTATGCATGCATCTATAGGGCTCATTCATATGTTCCTATTTCAATTTACAAAATGTGTGACTCTAAAAATGGCCCTTCTAATCATTAGGAGCCTCAGCAACACCTGCAACAATCCCGACATCTCAGGGTGTTTTAGGTCCTTCCAGAAATGTCCCCGCCATATCACGTGATGATATTTAAGGTCTGTGCTAAAAAATCCAATACTAAAACATTATTAGGTCGATCCTAAAAGACCTAAAACAAATGAAATAATAGGTCTGATCTAAAAGACATAAAAAAATTCCATATTAGTTCTGAGATAAAATCATTTAAACTAAATCAATAGTAGGTCTGAGTTTAAATACCATAAACTAAGGAAATATTTGGTCTGATCGAAAATACCTCAATCTTAATTAATATTTGTTCTAAGATAAATGATTGTTAACTAAACAGATATTATTTCTAAGATAAATATTATAAACTATTGAAATACTATTTCTAGGATAAAAGACTTTAAAATATATAATAGTGGAAATTTTTTCTGTATGAGCCTATAAATATCTCTATATGGCCTTATAAAAATCATTTTATGCACACCAAGCCTGTCGGATTTGGAAAATAATGGAGAAATCACTTTATAGGACATATAGTTAACCCATTTATTATTCTATAAATCAGGTGATCTCAAGATAACTGGAATAGATTTTCAATGGATAATAACATGTTTTTGGGAATTCATCACCACTTCTCGAAGAAGAGTAGTTTTAATCCAAATATCTAGAAGAAAACATTCATTTTTTCATTATTTTATGAAAATGATAGGTAGAATTAGAAATTCCCTTAATGTCAGAGAAACAAGATAACATTCACCTCATGAAATGATGAAAGATTAATATAATTAAAGAGAATTTAGAAAATTCATTGATTCAATATATGGAATAGAGGTAGGAATCTTCACATTTTAGAGCCTCTCTGATGCTTTATCAAAAATAGGGGATGATTTCCAAGAAAAAAGTTGAGATGTAGTAAAAGATGATTTGCAGCAATAGAACACTTTGTAAGAGTCTAGAAGGAGGCATCAATTGAGAAATAAAGTGCCTCTCTCCCCGCATCTTATTCTTCTTCCATAGTAAGAAGTGATTCAACTACTGTAGTCAAATTATGAACCCTCCTCGATGAATTTTCCATGGTGGATGATGATGTATAATGTTTAGACCCTAGGTTAGAAAACATCTCCTCATATCTCCATATCTGTGCATTTAAAGCATCCATCCTATCTTCCAGTTCATATAACTACTAGGGACCCACTCTAATGCATCCACTATCACACTCATCATCATAGAAAGGGATATATCATTCGAAAGATAATGAAAATTTCTTTCCTCCATGGCATTGTTTTTTATGTCAAGATAATTTGCTGCATGATTTCATAAAATGGTTATCCGTCAAAGCTATCTTCCCCTATGTCCTGAAATTACTGATGAAGGAATTAAAATTGGTTGAAGAGTATTTCCAAGAGGGTCAGAGTAATAAAGATGTGAATCCATTTAGAGATCATTATATGATTTCATTTATCATCTAAAACCAATAAGGAATATTCGGTAGAAGGATTCTTGGTCAGTTGTATTAGTGATGAAATATGAGTAGAAGACTCATGTTCTCTTAAATCAATATAATAATAATCCATAGCCTATTTTGGAGGATTAACCTCCTCAGTGGAATTTATTTCACCGTCTGAGTGGTTGTCACCTAAATGAGGTCTCATTCTTGAGGTCTTATCAAGATCTATTATCAACTCCATTTTTTCCAATAACAAATGAATTGGGGGTTCAAAAGGCCTTTCTCCATAATGGACTTTTTAGCTTAACATACCATTGGGATATGTTTTTAACCAGTTATATTAAAAATCATAGGTAATGAAATTAGAATAAGAATCAATAGGTTAAAGTATAATATCACCCTTAGTGTCTTCACATCTCAGCATCATCTAAAATTTTCAAATAACCAAGGGATTTCGTTTCCCAAGACAAAAAAATGAGGATAGACCCAATTAATGCAGCTAAACTGTCAATAAAAATGATACGGTGTATACAAGTCATAGATTATTAGCTCATCCACCCTGTCTATGAGAACCCCATCCTGAAGTGAGATCATATAAGTTATTACGTCAAGGGAGAAGCTTTCATCATCAATGATATGACTGACAGGTGCATGAAAGGGGATAAATATGAAGCTACAGTAATGGAATAACACACCCCTAGCCTCATAAGGTCTTAGTACATATCCTTGACCCTAGATATGTATAGAAGTCTAGGATGGGATATGGTTTATGGGATCCTGGAACTATTGTAATATTCATATTAATGGAAATTTTTCACTTTATGCATCCAGATATGAACTAGAGAAGACCATAGATACTATTAGGGATGAAAAATTGTTAATCATGGCCCAACATTTGATAAATTTTTGAAAGGATATGTAAATTAATATTAATGCATCACCCTTATGCAAGTCACACAATCATCACTAATAGGCTTACATTGATTTCTGAATCTGTGTCCCAAGATGGAAAGAGACAAACATTGAAGAACATGGCTATGAAACATTCCAATATAATGATTGGAGAGATCTTATATTTCACAAAATATCCCAATGTGGTATGATTTGCATCCCCTATGATTCCCCAATATTAGATGTCACTATCTCACACTTGCTGAATGGTCACCTATAGGGGATAATAATGGCTGGTTTAAAACCACTACTCTATAGAATAATATTGATATATACCCTGAAAGAAACAATAAAGTCGATTTTCAAATATTTATTCGATTTCTACTATATAATAGTGAGTATAAACTTCTCCAAAACTATTCCCTACTAAGGATCATCCTAAACATATGTTGTAGGTCGGAATACATCATATATTTCTCCAAGGAGAATAATCTCGCCCAACTAATTGATGTCACGTAGGCTAATTCCAACATCACAATAAGGAAAGTGAAATTTGTTGGTACCAAGACACCAATGGATGATCATCTCTTGAAGGAGGTTGGGATAGAGATAAAAAATGAGTTGATAGATCCATATGGTGTAATAAAGGTGAACCCTATATAAATCATCAGTGAACTCGAAGCTTCTTTCTCTAACCCAGAAAGGCCACTCCCACTCATCGGAGAAAATTCAACTAGGATGGAGATCCCATTTGAAATACCATATAATTCATTGATTATTAGATTAAGAATTTAATATTATCAAATAGATTTGAGCAATACGTTTCTAGGAAAATCATGATCATCCATGCCCAGGGTAGAGTTTGCCAGTAGATTATACAAACCTTGGGATCTATCTATAGCCATCGGACTATTCTAAACCATTGTTAGCTGAATGTAGTGAAAAAACTAGGCACCCAATGGGATGGTAGATTGACATACATAGGAGTAATGGTACCATCATACTATAAACTAAGCATGTATAGAGGAAGATAATGAGATAAGGGATAATTTTGGATGTCGGTATAGAGGAACTGTAACACCAAGATGTTTTTATGAAATATTTTCATTAAATAATATTAATTTTTCAATAGCTTCAATTACACTCAATCAAGAGTATAAAAGAACCATGATACTAAATTAGTATAAAATTAGAATTATAAACTAGTTGTTATGTTATAGGGATAAATATATATAACTCATGAAAATGTTTGGTGATATTATTGGCTACCAAATATTTATGAAATATTTAAATAAAATCTACATTTTAATTTTCATATTAATAAATTAACCGAATTAAATTTATTAAATTAAATTAATTAAATATATATCCTATATATATATATAATATTTTTGATATTTATCAAATATATATTTTAGTCATAAGATATGAATAAATCCTATTTTGTGTATAAAAACCAATATTTTTCAAAAGGGTAATTTAACCACCTTTTAGTGGAGAACCCATATTAAATTAAAATACTCTAACAATATTTTTAGTATTAAAATGTACAATAATTCTTGGGTATATGGATATAAAAATTTACATTGTATAAATATAACAATTTCTCAAATAAATTTCTTGTTTTTTTAAATAGTAAAAAATAATAAATTTTAATTCAAAACAAATTTTTCCATTTAAATTATTTATATGGTTAAATTATATTATTGAGTGGGTTTAATATATAATTATATTATATTTTTATCATTTAATTTAATTTAATCCATTGACATTAAATTTACATTGAAATCAGATGTAAAACATTTCAATCTTTTACAGTGTTATAAATTTTAAAACACATTTTCTCTTCATGACAACGAGATTATATGTGATTTGATTAATAAAAGAATCAATGTTTTTATTTTGAAAAAATGGATTACATATTTTTAATCATTATATATATATTATTTAAATATATTTATTTTATATTAGGGAATAATAAATAGTAACAATAGTAATTTCTTATTAATTTGGGAAAATACTAAATAGGGTAAATAAGGGTAAAACTAATATTATAATGTTTATCTAAAAACTCTCTTATTTTCATTGGTTGAGTTTTTTCAGACCTAAATCATCCTTTGGAAGATATAGTATCTTTTGAAAGCCAATTGGATGATATTATGACATTTAATTCATTTTATTTAAATACAAGTTAAATGTGTCTTATTCAAATTTTAATAACTATATCATTTTTAATATAATATTATACAAGAGATAAATATGACTCTAAATACTCATTTTAAATATAATTTTTTTCATCATCAGGGAAATTTATTTTAAATTTTAATGAAATAAATAATAACATTAATTGTTCATACATTTATTATAAACAAGTTGACTAATTGATGAAATGTCAATAAAATAATTTTTAATAAAATTATTATAACCATTAAAAGGAAAAAAAACATTAAAATATCTTATTAGTTGAGAATTGATTGACCTTAATCATCCAAGTGATGTGTTGTTAAACATTTTCATCCATTTGGAATGATTATAACATATATATAATTGTTTTTAAAGTGATTATAATGTTTTCACATCCGTGTTTTAATAAATATAATTTTTTTATATAGGATTTTTCAAAATATATAGTATACAATATGTATTTTTATGAAATATATATGATTTATCTTCTTTATTGTTTTTTATTTTTAATTTTTATTCAATATATGTGTGTTAAATAATTACAAAAAGCTAATGAATTAATTATTTTATTAATGGAGATAATGAATAAATTTTATTAAAAATATTAAAATAATTATAGTTTAGGATAAATAATATATAAGAAAAATTTTATAGATGACCATCACCACTAAGAAGTATTGTAATGGCCCAAACCTCTCTAGTCAATTTTGTTGCGAAAATCTGGTGTCTGAGGTGTTTCGGGAGGTCAAGGTGACTTATCCCCAACACATTTCCAAATTTCCAGTTATGTGAATAGTGTCATCGGAAGGGTTATGTGGACAGTGTCATCAATAACCTCCTATGATCAATGAAACAGTAACCATAAGTGAAGAGTGAAATAGCAGCCTTATGTGAACTGTGTCATCGGTAACCTTCTGTGAACAGTGAAATGATAACCTTAGATGAATATTGAAATGGTAGCCTTATGTGAATAGTGTCATCAGTAGGCTTATATGAATAGTGCAATGGTAATCCTCTTTGAAAAGTGTCATGGTAACCTTATGTGAACAGTGTAATTGGTAGTCTTATGTGAACAGTTTCATTAGTAACCTTCTGTGAACAGTGCAACGGTAACCATAGGTGAACAGTGCATCATTATCCATAGGTGAACATTGTCATCAGTAGGCTTATGTGAACAATGCAATGTTAACCTTCTGTGATCATTGCAATAGAAACCTTATGTGAATAGTATCATCGGTATGCTTATGTGAACAGTTTCATCGATAACCTTTTGTGAATAGTTCAACGGTAACCTTAGATAAACAGTGCAATGGTAGCCTTATGTGAATAGTGTAATCAGTCAGATTATGTTAATAGTGCAACGGTAACCTTCTGTTAACAGTCCAATGGTAACCTTATGTGAATAGTGTCATCTGTAGGTTTATGTGAACAGTGCCAACTGTGAGGTCCAACAACAACCTCTCTTTCTTTTTCCAAATTTCATGTTCATGAACAGTTTATCTAGAATGTTGATGTTCTAACGGTGACCTCATTCCTATTCCAAATTTTGAGTTCATGAACAGTGTTTCCAGAACGGTGAGGTTCCAACAATGACCTCTTCCCTTTGGCTAATTTTGAGTTCATTAATAGTGTTTCAAGAATGGTAGGGTGTAAAATGTTTCCAGAATGGTAAGGTGTAATGTGTTTTCTAGAACAGTAGGTTGTATAGTGTTTCCAGAATGGTAGGGTGTATAGTGTTTCCAGAACAGTAGGGTGTACAATGTTTCTAGAATAGTAGGGTGTAGAGTGTTTCCATAACGATAGGGTGTACCGTGTTTCCAGAATGGTAGGGGGTACAGTATTTCCAAAATGGTAGGGCGTACAGTGTTTCCATAATAATAGGGTATAAAGAGTTTCCAGAATGGTTGGGTGTATATTGTTTCCAGAATGGCAAGGTTCCAACAACAACCTCTATTTCCTTTTCCAAATTTAGAGTTCATGAACAGTGTTTCTAGCTTCTTACAGTTTCATCCCTTTGATGTTTCCGTTGACATAAAATGCATTTAATTCCTTATTTTAATAACTCTAATTATGATTTCAACGCCATAAATCCTATAATAATTTCCCTAAGGCTCATGATTTTTTAAATTTTTCAAACCATGTTGTTTAATGTGATCCACTTTTAATGGAAAATCCATCGTATCTTAAATAATTGCTTCGTTAAATCTTCTAAATAGATGATATATCTTCCTCCCTAGTTCTTCCTCCATGTTCTCATATATGAGATGCTCTATCCTTTCATTCCATTCCATAGAAGTTTCACAATCAAAATTTCCCCCTTTGGATTGTTTCCATTCTGTTTTTGATGCAAAAATTCAGTATTGACCAATCTTCGATATAAGGCATGATCAATCGTCATTCTTCTGGGTTCATCTACTTTTTTTTCTCCTTTAAATTTTATTTAATGGTATATCCATGTACCTAATAGACTTTTCTTGGGTGTTGACCGATTTGGTGGTCTCTCTGCATCCTCGATAGAATAAAGTTGTCACAGTGGAAGGAGATCGTAACATGTTGTGTGGCTCGTTCTCATATAAATAATGTCAAGAGTAGTTTGAGGTTGGGGATTCATTGCTTCTATTTTCATTTATGTGAAACTATATAGTTAGCATGTTTTATCCCACTATATCATAATGGAATTGAAATATTTAATATTTGAACTAGTTAAATTAATTGATATCTATCGTATGTTATTGCATCTTTTTTTCTAGATAGTGTGAAATCTAATCATGATTTGTTTATATTTTCATTCTTGATGGAAATTGGTAAAGAACGTAAAGCCGAAATTAATCGATAATTGTCTGGATAAAGATATAGAGGCATATAAATGAATCTGGTTCTTTATGTAGTAATTTTATGTTTAAAAAATTGGTTTAGTAAGCATGTTTATTTATTTTTGATAGCTTACTGGTTAGGTTTCCCAAATTTGGAACCTATGAATAATAAATCGGTTAATCCAAGGTGGATTAAAGAACTAGTTTTCTGATAAAATATAATTCCTTGTTGGGGTTTGAGTTACCCTCTTTCTTGTTTAAGGTCTAAGAGACCAGTTGATATGATGTTTGTTTTCCTGGTGCATGAGTTGTGATGTGGTCCTGGATGGCGGTTGTGATATGTGGGGGCATGGAGGCCTACTGGGTGTGGCAGCAGTTGACGCCTAAAGTGGCGAGATTCATCTGTTTATGCATATGGGTGTCGGGGAGGACATCATGGATGATGAAATGGGTATGATGTGAATTTTTGGATTCTTACTGATTCTTATTGGTTGTTTCTCTACGTTACATTCCCCACTGCTCAAGGAAGATGGTCTTGCTTACCCTTCTTCTGAAAGTGGTGAAGACACACAAGGTATTCCATTTTTTTCCATGATGATATTTTCAATGGAGGATGGGTCTAAGATCATACTATTGGTGGAAAAGACTTGACGGGTAGTTCATCTACTCATCGTGTTGAGCCCCCTTGTGTTTAATAGTATATAATGTTTTTCTAGAATGCTTGGGAAAATGGGAACGTAATGTTGTATATAAATAATTGAATAAATGATGTTAACCCATGGGGATGAAACTTGCTGGTTTCCAATGATGAGGTTGTAATTTGATGGAACAATTTACATTGGGTGTGATGCTAATTAAATATAATGAGGAAATTATATATGTTCAATTAATGGTTAAATAATTAAATAACGTAAAGTGAAACTGATAAAAAGGGAATGATGTAATGTAATAAATCTCTTTAAATGGTTGTGTTCTTATAGGATACATAGTCTATGAATTAGAAACCGAGAGTCTGATAGGAATTTTTCGTAGTTGAGTCTAGGACTAGGTTATGCCAATAGGGTGGTTGTGAGCTATATTATATTCTGTACTTTATGTGTTTCTATACGCTACTACACCACGTCAGTTAGGGAAACTGACACCACTTGGATTCAAAGACCTCAAGGGGAGTTTTCCCCAACATTCTAGTTGGAGGATAGATAGATTACCACCCCATTTGGCCCAACTCTCTTCTCTTGGTAGTTACTTGTTCTGGTAGGCACATCAGTTAGTTTTCCATATATATGTTTGTAGAGGGCTGTAATGGCTTGCGGTTATTCACACACAAATATTTTTGGATATAGTTTTCTATGGAATACTATAGGAGTAATGTGTATAGGTAGTGACATCTTTAGGATTCTTACTCAGTGTGTGGGTTGTAATTGAGGGAGGTATAATGCACGACATATGATAAACGTTATATGAGCTGTTGTGCCTCCTGGAAATGACCTGGTTACTTTCTTGTGTGGATGTGGGTTTTTTTTGCATGAGGTGCATGTTGTGGTGCTTCTCCCAGGTGACTTCGGGAAATCCTTTTCGGAGAGAGATGCTTTAGATGTGCAATGTTGGGGAAAGTAGGAAAACCATTGGGGAAGTAGTAGTGGGGTTCCCTTGATATTAATATTTTATTATATACACTTGTATGCGTTACTTTATGAGAGTAGAAATGGTGAGGTTGGAAACTTAGTATACCTATTTAGGTGATGAGTTAGTTTCACTTGTTCTTCACTGTTCTTTTGCATTATTTCTTTACTTTTGCACGAGAGGCTCTGGTGAGGATCCTACAGAATATACTGTTATACTCCCCCTATGTATATATAAAATATTTTTACGTCACCTGGAGAAGATTGCAGATCATATTGTTTTCTACTAGTTTGAGGTTACAAGAGCTAATTGGGATTCATGGTTGCTGTTGTTTTTATTTCTTTTGGATACATGCAGCATTCCCCTTTTAGATGTAGTACTTTTTCATGACATTACATATGTGTACATGGGTTATCATTTGTATATTTTTCTGGGATGGAGTTGGTTGGTGTCTATCGTATCTCTCTCTTTCGCATGTGTTCTCTTAGAGGGTAATTACTCCCATATTTCTGTTTACTATACCCTCAGTGCTTGTATCCAACCAGGGGCCTAATATAAGACGAATTTAGGGGTCATTATCTCCCTTCTCACATTTCCGGACTAGGAGGGTAAACATTGTGGAGAGGGGGTCATGACAGAGTGGTTTCATAGGTATGGTTGAGAGATAGGATTGAGTTTGGTATTAGGAATATGTGAGGATACATGGGTTGGAAGGGATACAATGTCAGCCAAGTTTATCAAGTTATGTAAACACTAGATAATGGAAAATACATAGGGGTTTAGGGCCCCTTATGATCTGATGTACGGACCTTTAAGTTTACAAGGCTATTAAAAATGGTGAAAGAAGTTGCCGGGTATAGACCTAGGAAAATATCATGCATCATTTTTCTTTGTTCCTATGTTTAAATGGGTAGAACATGGGTTAAGTTAACCTAAAATGAATAAATGAAAACAATTAATTTACTAATGATGAGTGTTACATATTCTATTTTTAGGAGCTCTAACTATTTTTTATTTTACAGGTATGGATCTAGGTTGACGTCCACATCAGGATCGCATAAAAGAAATCTAGTAGGCAGTTTTAGCAGATCACCATTGGTTAGAGGTTGTTGACGAAACATAGAGGAGGACACTCCGAGAGTTTCATATCTATGTTTTGTAGAAGTATGAGGGCTCTATTTCAGATGCTGTTACAGAAGACTGGTTAGAGAAGATCAATGTAGGATTTAGTTTGATCTGTGCTCGGATGGAGCACTAGGTGTGCTTGGTTTTGATGATTTTTCATGGAGTAATGAGGAATAGGTGGTTCTTGTTCCTCGGGATCATGAGGAGTCAACAAACTCATGGGAGGAGTTCCAAGAATAGTTTAGAGTCAAGTTTCTTTCTTTGACCTTGAAGGAGTCTAGTTTCTAGGATCTTCTTACCCTTCAACAGGGGAGCTCCAGTGTGTGAAATTTTGGAATCTATTTTAGGAACCATTTATGATATGATTTGGAGCTGTTACCAGATGAGGAGGCTAGGGAGAGGAATTTTGAGGAGGCCTTACATCCAGATATCTTGTGCTAGTTCACCCTATTTAGGCTAAAGATATATCTAGATGTCTTAGAGAGGGAAGTGGTTGTCAAGAGGACATTATCCATAACCAAATCATAACAAGAGGGAAGTATTCGTGATTATTTATGAAGCAGTGATGTGGTCAGGGGTTCCTGGTTTTCTAGGAAGAAGTGTTTCCGTTCTGCTGGGGGTAGGTCCCAGCCCTCAGGATCCTTTTTTTTTCAAGGGCGGCAGCTCTCATGCCTATAAAAAAGGATCAGGCACTTATTTTTCCAGTGGTGGTGGAGTTCGTTGGCAGTGAGAGTGCCTGAAAATTCTGAGAAGTAATCGTGCACTAGGTGTTCTTCTCCAGGTTCCTCGGTTGAGGAAGTTACAGCCAAGGTAGTAGTAGAAGGTTGCACCAGCTTTATGTCATCAAGGGGTAGATGGGGCTAGGTATAGGACAGCCTTGTGCTCCTCCATATCCTCAAGGAGCAGAGCATGACCATGATGGTGGTCTTCATCAGGGTCAGAGAGGCCGTGGAGGAGGTCATGTTAAGATTCATTCTTTAGCGTTTCTAGCTACAGGAAATCCAAACGTCATTCAAGGTACCCTTTTATTGTTTTCTACCATGGTGTATGCCCTGTTTTATTCAAAAACGACACACTCTTTCATACCACATACCCTTGTCCATGTTTGTGGGCTTGAGGTAGAGAGGCTTCTAGTGACCTTGGCATTGACTACACCAGTTGAAGGTTGAGCTAACTTGTTTGAAGTATGTACCGACTGTTAGCTAGTGTTGGGTAAGTACTGCTCTTTTGTAGAATTACTATGTTTATGAAGACAACCACATTACGTCATCATCATCATGGATTGGTTGTATTCAGTGAAGGATATCATGGATTACTTCATGAGGTATGTTGTTTTCTTTGATATTGATGGACAGGAAGTGGTGTTCGTTGGTGAGAGAGACCCTAAGATGGGTGAGAGGCATGTTACATCTATATCATCTATGATGGGTGAGATAATGCTAAGTTCTTCAAAGGTTCAGCGGTTTTCATTTCCTAGGACCGTAGATGTGTACCATGATGTCTTTCAACAAGAGGTCGTAGCCTTACCCCCTCGATGAAAGATCATGTTTGGGATCGAACAACAACCAAGAGTGTCTAATATCTCTATGTCTCCATATAGGATGGCCACTTATGAGTTACCAAAGCTATGTATACAAATTTATGGTCTGTTATAGTGTGGTTTTGTTCGGTCGAGTGTGTCACCATGGGATGCATTAGTTTTTTTCATGAATAAGGCTAACATCAGTTTGTATTTGTGTGTCTATTATCATCACATAAACAAAGTGACAGTGAATAATTGCTATCCTCTTCTGTGGATTGATGATTTTTTTTATCAACATAAGAGTGAATGATTGTTCTCGATGATTGATTTGTGGTAAGGATATCATAATATTTGTGTGAAGGATGAGGATATCCTGAAGACTACTTTCAATTTTTTTCATGGGCATTATGAGTTCATAGTAATGTCATTCGTTGTGAAAAATTCTCCAGCTATGTTCAGGGTATTGATAAATGTTCTGTTCCGTGAGTTCCTAGAGAATATTGTGGTGGCTTTCATCGATTTCATCATTGTGTACTCCATGTATGAGGAGGATCCTGAAAATAATATACATGCCATTTTGGGAGTTCTTCATCAACATCAGATATCTTGGAAGTTGTCAAAGTGTGTGTTTTGGGCTCGATAAGTCTATTTCATGGAGAATGTTGTATCCCAACAGGTAGTAGCTATATATCCATCAAATATAGAAGTAGTTTTGTCTTGGGAATCCCACAAGATAGTGTCAGACTTGTGATGATTCCTTGGTCTTGTAGGCTACTACATGAGGTTCTTAGCAGACTTATCTCAATTTGTGACTCCTCTGACATCTTTGACCAAGAAGGATCAGGCATTCATATGGACCGATTAGTGTTAGGCAGCATTCGAGTACTTAAAGGAGAACTTTGTAAGTTCTCCAGTTCATTGTCTTCCAGCAGAGGGAGTTCAATTTTCTGTTTTATGAGATGCTTCACATATAGGGATAGGTTGTGTTGTGATGCAGTAGAGATCAGTTGTTTCTTATGGGTATCATCTATTTTTTCCCCAAGAACGTAACTATTAAACCCATTATCTTGAGTTGGAAGTTGTGGTTTTTTCTCTGATGTTGTGGAGACTTTAACTCATTGGCAAGCACTTTGTGGTTTTCCCTGATCATAAGAGTTTGTGTTATGTTTTCTCCCAGTGTGACTTGAACTTTCCACAACATTGGTGGATGGAGTCTTTATAGGAATACGACATCAAAATTTCATATACTCCTAGAAAGAGGAAGTTTGTAGTCAATGTGCTGAGTCAAAAGTCATGTAATGATGAAGTGAATGAATTTGGTCACTCATGGAGAGTAGTAGAAGAACAATTAGCATTAAATCATGATATGGGAGAAGTTGAGGGAAGATTTTGTCTTTTTAAGATGACGGTGAGTTCATCTCTAGTGTAACAGGTGGAAGAGTCAAAGTTGGGGGATCTTGAGGTGGAGATCTGGAGAGACCAATTTGTTAGTGGTGAGGCCACTGATGGTTGGACTGAGGATGAACAACACTGATTGTTGTATTAGAGAAGGATTTTTCCTTCTTTGGAGATGCATGAAATGGTTCTCAAAGAGATCCATATTTCTCCTTTAGTGGTGCATCATGGTGGGACAAATATGTAACATTCCATGAAGATCCAGTTTTGGTGGCCTGGGATGAAGCATGCTATTGTGGAGATTGTGTCTCCATGTTTGGTCTACCAGATGGTAAAATCTGAACACCGTGTTCTTAGTGGTCTTCTCCAACCGTTAGATGTTTCTCAGTGGAAGTGGGAAGACATCTCAATGGACTATGTTACTAGTTTACCTCAAATCAGGGAGGATAATATGCCATTTGGGTGGTATTGGATTGTTTAACTAAATTATCCCACATTATATAAATCAAGGAATCAAGCTCATTGGATGTTTTGTTGAGGTAGTATCTGAATGAGGTGGTGAGACATCATGGAGTCCCAAGGATGATCATTTCTGTTCGAGATCCGCTTTTTACCTCTAGGGTGTGGATAGGTCTCCATCATGCTTATGGTTCTCAGCTATTCCTTAGAACTACTTTCATCCTTAGATGGACGGCCAGACAAAGTGCACCATCGAGACTCTTGAAGACATGTTACGCTCTTGTGTCTTGGATTTTGGAGGTTCGTGGATAAGGCACATACCCTTAGTGGTGTTCTCTTACAACAATATTTTTAACTCCACCATCGGTATGGCGCTGTTTGAAGCCTTGTATGGCCGGCCCTTCCATTCTCTGTTCTTCTGTACTGGGGTTGGAGAGTCAGTGATTCTCGGACCGGAACTAGTGTATAATAAAATTGAGATGGTTCAAGTGATTCATGAGAGGATGAAGAAAGTGCAGGATTGTAAGAAATCATATGCTAATCAAAGGATACCCTTAGAGTATGATGTTGGGGATCACATGTTTCGGAAGGTGACTCTTTGTCTTGGGAATTTAATGTTTGGTCGTGGGAGTAATATTTATCCCCGGTTTGTTAGTCATTTCCAGTTGTTAACTCATGTTTGATTTTTAGTGAATTGAGTAGCACTTCCCCTATAGATGATCCAGATACATGATTCTTTTCATGTATCACAGATATGTCATTGTCTCTGTGATGACTCTAACATCATCAATTGGGGAGAGATCAATGTTTATGATAATGCGGCCTATGAGTAGCAACCTTTGGATATCCAAGACTGTAATGAGAATGTGTTACACAATCGTTCTATCCCCTTGGTTCATGTCTTGTGGAAACATGGTGGCTTGGATGTGAGTACCTAGGAACGTGACTCACATATACGTGCTATGTACCAAGAGTTGATTAATGTTTAACTCTTTTCATGTAATGATGTCCCCTTTATGGTTATATACCTTTCGTGTTAATGAGATAACATTATTTTGTTGCTTCTGGTGGCTTTCTCTCTTTTGATATGTATCTCGATGGGTGGTAGTTCAGACTTATTTTATGTTCTCTTATAATTTGGTTTTGAATTCATGATGCTGAGAATGTTTTGATAGGTATTTGATGTAATGTCATAGACCTATCTGGTCCATTCCATTGTGAAGATATTATATATGAGGTGCTTTGAGATGTTAAGGTGACTTATCCCCAACACTTTTCCAAATTTCCAGTTATGTGAACAGTATAATTGGTAGGCATATGTGAACAATGTCATTTGCAACCATCTATGAAAAGTGTAATGATAACCATAGGTGAATATGGAAATGATATCCTTATGTGAAAATTTTCATCGGTTGTCTTATGTAAACAGTGCAACGGTAACCTTCTGTGAACAGTGTAACTGTAACCTTTTGTGAACAATGTCCTCAGTAGGCATTTGCGAATGGTTTCATTATTTCCCTTCTACGTACAGTGAAACAGTTACCTTAGGTGAATAGTTCATCAGTATCCTTAGGTGTACATGTCAACAAAAGTCTTATGTGAACAGTGCAATGGTAACCTTCTGTGAACAGTGCAAATGTAACCTTATGTGGACAGTGTTATCGAAAGGATTATGTGAAGAGTTTCATCGGTAACCTTCTGTGAACAGTGTAATGGTAACCATAGGTAAATAGTGCAATGGTAGCCTTATATGAACAGTTTCATCAGAATGCTTATGTGAACAGTCCAATGGTGTCCTTCTGTGAATGGTGCAATGGTAACATTATGTAAACAGTGTCATCAGTAGGCTTACGTGAACAGTGCCAACAGTGATGTCCAATGATAACCACTCTAGCCTTTTCCAAATTTCAAGTTCATGAATAGTGTTTCTAGAATGGTGAGGTTTCAACGACAACCTCTATTCTTTACCAAATTTTGATTTCATGAACTATGTTCCCATAATGGTGAGGTTCCTATAGTAACCTCTTTCCATTTCCAAATTTTGAGTTCATGAATAGTCTTTCCTAAATGGTAGGGTGTATAGTGATTCCAGAAAGGTAGGGTGTACAGTGTCTTTAGAGGGTAGGGTGTACAGTGATTCCATAATGGTAGGGTGTACAGTGATTCAAGAATGATAGGGTGTACAATGATTCCAGAATGGTAGGGTTTACAATGCTTTCAGAACGGTAGGGTGTACAGTGTTTCCAGAATGGTAGGGTGTACAGTGTTTCTAGAATGGTAGGGTGTACAGTGTTTCCAGAACAATAGTGTGTACAGGGTTTCCAAAATGGAAAGCTTCCAACTACAACCTCTATCTCCTTTACAAAATTTCGAGTTCATGAATAGTGTTTGTAGCTTCCTATAGTTTCTCCCCTTTGACATTTCCTTTGACGTAAAATGCATTTGATGGCTTGTTTTAAGGACTATAATGCCAATTCAAAGGCTATAACTCCAATATTAATTTCCCTATGGCTCAGGATGTATTTACTTGGTCAAACCACGGGGTTTAATGAGATCCGATTTTAATATAATATTCAGCGTATCATAAACTACTTCTCCATTAAATCTGTTAATGGTACCATATATATTCCTCCCTAGATATTCCTCCTTGTTCTAGGCTGTGAGACACTCGATGCTTTAATTCCATCTCGTAGGAGTTGCACAATTAAACATTCCTCTTTGGATTGGTTCCACTCAGTTTTCATGAAAACAATATGTATCGATAAATATTCAATATAAGGTATGATCTATCACCATTATTTTGGGTTCATCTCCTTATATTTTACCTTCCCCTTTAATATAATGGTATTTCCATGTTACAAATATAATTTTCTTTAGTCTTGGCTGGTGTAGTGGTGTCTCTGCATCTGCGGTGGAATACAGTTGTCATGGGGGGAGGAGATCGTAACCTATTATGTGGCTCATTCATGAATAATGAAATAAATAAACCTTTTTAGGTAGGGGATTTGTTGTTTCCCTTTTCAATTATGTGCATTTTTATATTTATCGTGTTTTGTCCCACTAGATAACAATGGAATTGACAGAATAACTATTTTAACCGGATAAATAAATTGATATCAATCATATGTTATTGCCTCTTATTTTTCTAGATAGTGTTGTAACGAATCAAAAAACTCGTGGAATGTTTTTCCTTAAATACATGGTAATTTTACGAGTCTGTGAGAACAGACGGAATGTGGTTCCGAGGCCCACTGTTCCCAGAATCAAATTTTTAATTTTTGGCCGGGTACGTTCAGTAAATGTATGAGTTGGATTTTCTAACTTTTGAACTGGTGCTCGGAACTAAAATATAAGGGCACCGTTGATGTCGCAGTGCCTGTATTCGCATAAAAAGACATTCACCTCGAATTAAGTTGGTTGGGAATAAAAGATAGGTTCTGGGATTTATGTGGAATAATAAAATAAAATAAGTGCATGTCTTATTTTATTTTATATGTTATAACCACCATGTATATGTTTGGGGCGGGGACATCCACACCTTAACCTCCCTTGAGAGGTTATAGTGGTGGGGTCCACCCTAACTCAACCACCCATGTGAGGATTAATTTGGTTGGGACCACCTAAGTTAGAAGCTTCTTGAACTTCCCATTACGTGGGAAGAGCCTCTTGAGCTCCCCACTATATGGTGTCAAACCACTCAAATTAATTAATCGAGCATTAATTAATTAATTTTGAATCTTTCTGAATATTTGGTCCAGCAATCAAATAATTGATTAACATAATGCATTATTTTTTTGGGTTTTCATTTTAATTTGGTGGAGCTTGGGAAAAGGAGATTTTGTGAGAAAATGAATTCTCCAATGATGAACACCCCTTCCCCCAACGAAGAACGATCTTCAACCAGAACAAGGTAGGAAGCGTCGTCCTTGAACAACGCTGAAGACATTATCCTCGACTTCTTCATCTTCATTCCCAATGTCAACGAATCGACGTCGCATATCCATGACATCTTCAATGAACAACAAATCCGCGGTAGGAGTTTCAAATTTGTTTTGTTCCTCATTCTTCGTTTTTCTTCGTGGTTTAGAATTTTAAACTGCTTGATATCACCCTAACTTAGAGGGCATTGGCCGAAAAAACATGGCCCGAACCCTTCACCATTCTTATTGATTTTGACACTAAACGATGCATGATTCCGGAATGAGTGTTACTCATTAACATTGGTTGTCAATCGAAGGAGACGTACCGAGGTGTGTGAGACTTCTTCCGGAATGAGAAAGGGGCCACCAAAACTCGTCCGGTGACCCACGAAATATTTTCCAGTGATCAGAACCACCGAAAAAGAGAAGGGAATCTGGCACTCAGGCCAGCAGCATGGTCTACGGTGGAGCAACCGTGCCGCTAGAGGATAAGGCCACGGTCGACTGGCCACACCATTCCAGCGGCGGCCGGCGCAAGGCCGACCGCGAAGGAAGCCGACGGCGCTCGCCGCATGGTCGCTAGAGAAGGTGCAATGCAACCGCGCCGCAAGGTGTAGAAAAAGGGGGTCGGGACCCCTGGAAACGACGAAATAGTGGTAGCCGGTGCTAGGCTTTCCATAATGAAGACAGGCATCCCGAGCCGCCGGGTTTCCAGAGATGGCGCAGTGCAACGGTGTCGCGCGGGAGGCGGCTGCCCGCTCAGCCAGCCGCGAGGAGCGGGACCCAGTGGGTCCCGCATGACGCGGACAGGCACCATGTGGCACTGGATTGATTCTCACCTGAACAGGTAATCCATTCAGGGTACAAGGGGCACGGACTACCCCCTGGACGCGGCTAGGGTGGACCCCATGGGCCGCTGAGTCGGACCCAGTACGGGCCGCCAGGTCGGACCCAGTGCAGGCCTCCGGTTCAGACCTAGCGTGGGCCGAGTCGGACCTGCGGACTGGGTCAGACCCACGAACTGGGTCGAACCCCAGTCCAGACCTGGGTCGGTCAGACTGGGTCGGACCGAACCCCGACCCGTTTGACCCGGTTTCACCATTTTTCCATAACAAGGGATACAGGTGTCTGATTGACGAACCATCTACGGGGATAGAAAGAATGGAGAAAGAAGGTTATTTTGGTATACCCCACTTTAGGTTTGGACACATTTGGGGTAAGATAGGGTTGGATCGAACGTAAATCCAACTGGTCCCTCAGAACGGAAATACCAATAACTCTCAGACCGGGCATCCGATTGACGCACCATCTGTCGCGTTGAGTTTCTTATGGAAAGACAGGTGTTTTGGATACATAAAATTGGTAATTCATGGATGTTGATATATAAACACACATCTTGAGGAGAGTACCCTCACCGAATCAAGCATGCTTTGTGCGGAACCCTATGACTTTTTGTGCCCTAACTACTATTCTTGGATCCTGTGTGGGTCCGACAGTTCTGACATCTGTTCCTGGATCCTATGTGGGTATGAAGGAATATCTAGTCCTGGATCTTGTGTGGGTTCGATAGCTTGGACTACTGTTCCTGGATCCTGTGTGGGTCTGACAGTTCTGATTTCTTTTCCTAGATCCTATGTGGGTTCAACATAATAGCTGGTCTTGGATCATGTGTGGGTCAGATAGCTCCGAGTACTGTTCCTGGATCCTGTGTGGGTCTGATAGTTCTATCTGCGGGTCCGGAATCCTTGTGGGTCCGATAGATTAGATGATTCAGTGGATACATCTGGTCATCTCTAACTCTCTATGTAAGTTGTATACATGTGTGAGTTGAGTCAGTGACTTGTTTTTTCCTCATGATTGAGATGAATTACTATATAAATTATGTATATTTTTTGGCATAAACCTATGTGGGGTTATATGTTTATTTCATACCATGTGGTTTCACCTTGTTGGATTTGTGAGGCCATGAGGGTCTCTGGGTCCTTACTGAGTATTGTTATACTCACCCCTACATGGGCTATGCCCACACCACGTTGTGTTGGATGCAGACAACAGACATCAATGACCGAGGCTAAGTGTGCAAGGACTGAACAGTACATGGAGGTGGACCTCACGTTGAGTCAGTACCTAGTGGAGAGTACTAGACAATGAGTGCTTAGGAGGATATCTGAACTTACCCTTCTGGTAGGATCTGTGGTGGATGATCCATGAGTTGCTTTTCACATTTCAGCTGTTTTTTTCTTTTTAGTTGTACTTGTACTTTATAGTTGGGCTTGTATTTTTGGCCCATTTACTTTTCAGCACTCTATTGTTATATAGTTTTACATAGTGTTTTATATTCAGTTATGCACTCTATTGTGTGTGTTTTCATTTATAAATGCAATGCCTTCCCAGTTTAGGGATTTACACCTTTGGTGTTAGTCACCAGCCCCTGTCCTATGGAAGGTGGGCTTGGAGTAGTCACGGCATAGGCCCCAGGGGACGAGTCATGAAAAATTGGTAATAGAGTCATGGTCAACCGCAGAACATAGGACTCTGATATTTTCTGTGAAGCAATAGTGTTAAGGGTACTAGGTGTGGTTTTCAGTACAGTGAGTACAATGTTGGTGCGGTGACCGATGTATCCATACACCAGGACCCTGACTTATGACATCTGACTCAGTGCATGAAAACACCGATTTCATGTGTGTTTCAAGAGTTTTTTTGTGATATCTTTGATTTAACAGACATGGTATAACTTTTTGACTGTGTTTCACCTGTATCCTTTCAGGATGGCCCCACAGAGACAGCCAGCCAGGGTTCCGAGAGTTGGACGAGATGACAGCCCACCGAGCAACAAGGCCTTGTTGCAGAAACCTATCACAGCGGAGGCACAAGAGGTACCACAACCTATTGGTCCATCAATACCACTAGCCCCAATAGACGAGAGTGCACGCCGCTTGATCACATTTCATGAGTTCCAGTGCCAGAGGCCACCCAGCTTCAGGTGTGAGATGGACCCTGAGGCAGCTGAAGATTGGCAGGAGGCTGTGGTGAGAGTCTTTAGACTAGTAGGGACACCAACTGACAACATGGTGATACGTGCCGCAAGTATTATTTAGGAAGTAGTAGGAAGATGGTGGAGCTTGATGCTCAAGGTGCATGATGATGTGAAACTTCTCTGGGTAGACTTTGAGAGCCTGTTTTGGGTGGAGTTTTTCCCAGCCACCCTACGTGCGGTATGGATACAGGAGATATTGTATCTACATCAAGGTAGCATGAAGGTGGAACATTACTCAGTGAGGTTCACCAACCTCTCACTCTACTCCACAAATATAGTTCGAGACCCATTTTTCAGGGTCCAGACCTTCAAGAAGGGGCTCATGTGAACGATCAGGGATTCGATGATCATCCTCAGCATCCCGACGCTGGTGGGGATGTTGGAGCGAGCCATCTTAGTGGAGAGTTTCCTTGATGAGCAGTCACCAGTAGTGAGACCCACCATTGGGCATATCGTCATGGATTCTTCTACAGCTGGTAGTAGACATATGTCACAGAGGTCCAAGTGGACCAGACCATCTAGAGGATGAGCTCAGTAAATGGGTTCAGTTGTGCGGGGCACATGAGACAGAACCATTCATTCCAGGATCGGGCAATGTTACTCTTGTGTCTAGCAGGATCACATGGCTCGTGACTGTTTGACCCACCGTACTGAAGATCAGTAGACTGTCTAAGGACCACCCAGGAAGAGACAAAGATTCCATCGAGGCGGACTACCAGGAGTAGGCGGACGTGGTAGAGGAGCTGGCTGCGCAGCTGGTGGTGGATGATGTTACGAGGTGTTACCACCACCACTACCAAGAGGTCCACCCCGACCACAGGGATCATTTGGACATGTGAGAGCATAGCTTCAGGTAGTTGAAGCATACGATCATGGTGCTCTGGAGTTGATTTGAGGTACGATCTATGCCTACTCTACCTTAGTTGCATTTCTTATAGACACATGTTCCAGTCACACTTTCATTTCCACTTCCCTCATTCGGAGCTCGAAGATTCCTAAAGAGTCGTTAGTTCGATCCTTATTGCTAGAGACTCCTATGGGAGTTGATTCAATGATTACGCACTGGTGTCAGCAGTTTGAGATAACTCTAGGAGGAGAGAGCTTCAGTTGGTATCTCCTTGTAGCGACGTCGAGGTCTTACGACGTAATCTTTGGTATCGACTGGTTATCTACAGTCCATGCTCAGATTGACTGTATTAGGTGCATAGTGTGGTGTGTCCGCACTGATGGGAGAAGGTTCACCTTCACCGGTGAGAAGGGAGCCTTTTCTGTGCAGGAAGGACTTACTCGGAGGAGGGTGAAGCTGATCACTCATCAGTTGGCCTGCCATACCCTCGTAGTAGTTGATGTGGAGTGTCCGAGCTATACTTTAGTGTTGGACCATTACATGGATGTTTTCCCTTATGATGTCCCAGGTCTACCTCCTCACAGAGAGGTGGACTTCTAAATTTACTTGTACCTTGGGACGACACCAATATCTACACCAACATATTGGACGGCTCCCACTGAGCTTTGTGAGCTGTGGGTATAGCTGGGGGACTTACAGGGGAAGGGATTCATCCAGACTAGTGTTTCTCACTAGGTAGCACTGATTCTGTTTTCCAAGAAGGCGGATGGAAGCATGAGGCTTTGGGTCGACTACCGTCTCCTGAACCAGGTGACTGTGAAGAATAAGTACTCACTCCCAAGGATTGATGACCTCTTTGAGTAGTTGAATGGATCATGATGGTCCTCGAAGATAGACCTCATATCAGGATATCAATAGCTCAGAGTTCGAGACAAGAATGTGTAGAAGACAAACTTCAGGTGTCGGTATGTCCACAACGTGTTCTTGGATATGCCCTTCGGCATAACCAATGCTCCAGTAGTGTTCATGGGACTCATGAACAGGATTTTCCAGCCATACCTTGATCTCTTTGTCGTAGTACTCATTGACGACATTCTGATATACTTGACTACTAAGGAGGAGCATGACTACCATTTGCAGGTAGTACTTGACACACTCCGAGAGCTCAAGCTTTATGCTAAGCTCTCGAAGTTCCAATTCTAGATTCGAGAGGTTCACTACATGGGACACGTTATCTCAGAGGATGAAGTTGCAATGGATCCAGTGATGACTGAGGCAATACTTTCTTGAGAGCCACCCAGGAGTCTGATGGAGCTTCGGAGTTTCCTAGGTTTGGCTGGGTACTATCAGAGGTTCGTACCAGACTTCTCCAGAGTTGTAGCACAACTATCATCTTTGAAGAAGAAGGGAAAACCCTTTGTGTGGTCAGAGAGAAGCCAACAGAGCTTTCAGGAGATAAGGTTGTGGCTGACTAGTGCCCCCATCATGAGGCTTCTAGAGGAGGGTGTAGTGTAAGTAGTTTATTACAACGCATCAGGGACCGGACTCATATGTGTCATGATGCAGGAGAGAGTAGTTATCACATATGGTTATCGGTAGCTGAGAAAACATGAGCATAACTATGCTACCCATGATCTGAAGTTAGCAGTAGTGGTATTTGGCTTAAATATGTGGAAGCACTATCCGATGGGAGAACATTTTACTTTGTACTATGATCACAAGATTTTCAGGTATATCTTCTCTTAGAAGGACCTGAACCTGAGACAACGACGTTGTCTTGAGTTTCTCCATGACTATTACTTCAATATAATTTATACTCCTAGAAAGGGGAACGTTGTTGCTAATGCACTCAGCAGGAGAACTGGTATACATCTTCTAGGAGAGGCGACAGAGCAGCTAGCTTCTCTATAGATATCATTTATGGATAGAGATGGAGAATCTTTCACCCCTCTACTTCTTCAGCGATTCAGGGAGGCTCATCTTGGGGAATCTGAATGCGAGACACGATGTACTAATATATACATAGGGAATGCATCTGATTTATTTTCTGAAGGTGGATAGAACTTCATCCTCTTTAGAGGATGAACTATGGTGGTAGTATCACTTTAGGAGGAAGTGTTGAGGGAGTTCCACACATCCCCTTTAGCAATACATCCAGGAGTGGTGAAGATATACCAGGACCACCAGCGACAACACTGGTGGCTGGGAATGAAGAAAGCAGTAGAAGAGTTTCTCTCTCGACGCCTCACTTGTCAGCAAGTAAAGGCGGAGCTTCAGGTACCAGCAGGCATGGTTCAACCTTTAGAGTTCCTAGAGTGGATGTGGGATGGGATATCCATGGACGTCGTGACGGGTCTTCCATATACATCTAGGGGAAATAACTATATCTGGGTGATCATCGACCAACTCACAATGTCTGCCCACTTCCCACTGATCAGAGAGTTGGGTTCAGTAGGGAGCTTGGGACAGCTCTACGTGTAAGAGATTGTGTGGCTACATGGATGACCTTCTTCTACTATCTTCGATCGTGATGAACGGTTTACTTCCCTGCTATGGAAGTGGTTTCCATAGGCTTTCGGGGCACAACTTCATCTGAGCACCACCTTCCATACTCAGAAGGATGGCCAGACCGAGTAGACCATTTAGACCCTTGAGGACATGATATGTGCTTGTGTCTTCAACATTGGTCGTAGCTGGGAGGATCACTTACCTTTAGTGGAGTTTTCATACAACAACAGATATCACTCCACCATCGGGATGGCACCTTTTAAGGCCTTGTAAGGTTGACCTTTCAGATCGCCACTGTGCAGGACAGACCCATGGGAGTCAGCACTAGTGGCACTAGAGATGGTACGGGATACCATGGAGAAGTTATCGATCATCTAGGAGCGGAAGAAGACTACACAGAGTAGGCAGATGTCGTATGCTAATAAGATTCGGAGGCCTCAGGAGTTCAAGGATGGAGACCACTTCTTTCAACGGGTCTCACCTCGATGATGTATATGGAGAATTGGATGAGGTGACAAGTTATATCCGAGATTCATTGGACCTTTTCATGTCCTCATCAGAGTTGGCGAGGTGGCTTACCACTTAGGTCTTCCACCTCAGTTGCACCGGGTGCACGACATCTTCCATGTATCTCAGATGAGGAGATATGTGCACGACCCTTCCCACATCATCCACCATGGGGAGCATGATGTCGATGATGGGGCGACTTTTACGGAGTTTCCAGTGGAAATTGAATATCGACAGGAGTGGGTCTTTTGTGGACTGTTGATACCTCTATTGCGCGTATGTTGGTAGCACAGGAACCTCCAAGACATCACATGGGGGAGGGAGGCTCAGATGCGTGCTCAGTACCCCCAATTGTTTCCTTAGTTTGAGTTGTGGCTTACGGGGACGTAAAGCCCTGAGCTGGGGAGATTGTAATGACCCAGAAATCTCGTGGAATTTTTTTTCATAAATACATGGGAATTTTATGAGTCTGCGAAAACTAACGGTGCATGATTTTGAGGCTTGGTGTGCCCGGAATCAGATTTTGATGTTTTGTTTGAGTAAGTTAAGTAAACGTATGAGCGGTATTTTATAAATTTTTAACTGGTGCTCGGAATTGAAATATGAGGGCACGGTTGATCTTGTAGTGCTGGTATTCGGTTAAAAAGACATTCACCTCGACGACAGTTTATCGGGATTAAAATATAGTTTGTTGGTTTTACATGGAATAACTAAACAAAATAAGTGCATGTCTTATTGTATTTTATTTTTTATAACCACCATGTGGAGGTAGGATGGGGGGACCGCCACACCTTAACCTCCCATGAAAGGTTATGGTGGTGGGGCCCACCTGAACTCAACAGCCCATTGAGGATTATTTTGGTGGGGACCACCTGAGTTGGAAGCCTCTTGAACTTCCCACTAAGTGGGGAGAGCCTCTTGATCTCCCCACTTTATGGTGCCAAACCAATCAAATTAATTAATTAATTTAGAATCTTTTTGAATTTTTGGGTCAACAATTAAATAATGTATTACCTTAATCTATTATTTTTGGGGTTGAAATTTTCATTTAGTGGAGCTTCGGAAAAGGAGATCTTGGGAGAAAAGGATTTCTCCAATGAAGAACGTTCCTTCTTCCAATTAAGAATGATATTTAACTGGAACAAGGGAGGAATCGCCGTTCTTGAAGAACGCTGACGACGTAATCCTCTACATCTTCATCTTCTTTCCTGATGTCAACGAATCGACGTTACTTATCTACGACATCATCAACGAACAATGACTCTGAGGTAGGGTTTCGAATGTTGTTTTGTTCCTCATTCTTTGTTTTTCGTCGTGGTTTATAATTTGAAGCTGCTTGATATCACGCTAATGCGGAGGGTGCGGGCCAAATAAACACTGCCTGAAACTTCCACCTTTATTATGGTTTTTGACTCTAAATGCAGCATTAGTATGGATTGATAGTTACTCATTAACATCGTTTGTGGATCGAAGTTGACGTCCCGAGGAGAGTGCGACTTCTTCTGAAACGTGAAACGAGCCACCAGAACTCCACCAATGACCGGAGAAAGATTCTCCGGTGATCAGAACCACCGATGAAGTGAAGGGAGATCGGCGCTCCGACTGGCCTCATGGTCAGGAGTGGTGCAACTGTGTTGCCGGAGGGGAAGGTCGTGACCGACTGGCTGTGACGGTGCGGCGGCGGCCGACGCAGGGCCAGCCGTGAAGGAAGCAGGCAGCCTGAGATGTCGGGCATCCAGAGAAGGCATGGTGAAACTGTTCCACACGGTGGAGATGAAGGGTGCCATGATAATGCAGCGGTAGCCGGCGCATGGCCGACCATAATGTAGTCTGGTGTCTCGAGCCACCATGTCACCAGAGGGGGCGTTGCGCAATGGCTCCACGAGGGAGGCGGCTGGCCGCTCGACCAGCTGGGAGGAGCGGGACCCAGTGGGTCCCGCGTGACACAGACTGACACCATGTGTCGCTGGTTTGATTCTTACCTGAAAGGCTAATCTATTAGGGATCTAGGGGCGCAGCCTCCCCCTAGACGCGGCTCGAGTGGACCTAGCACGGGCCAGGCCGCCCCCGTGGACCGGGCCGCCCCCGCGGGTTGTGTCGTCCCCGTAGGACAGGTCAGACCCATGGACCAGGTCAGATACATAGACCGGGTCATACCCCAGTCCGAACCCGGGTCGGTCTGATGGGGTCGGACCGGACCTAGACCCGTTTGACCAGATTTCACCTTTTCACCCATAACTTGGGCTACGAGTGTCTGATTGAAGAACCATCTACGACGACCGAAATCTCGGAGCAAGATGGTTCTTTTTTATATACCCCACATGGGGTTTGGACATAGTTGGTGTACAACTGAGTTCGATCGAATTTAAATCCAACCGGGCCCTCGGAATAGAAATACCAATAACTCTCAGACCGGGCGTCCGACTGACGCACCGGCTGTCACGTTGAGTTACTTATGGTAAGACATATATTTTGGATACATAAACTTGGGAATTTGTGGAATCTGATGTATTGGCACTCGGCTTGAGGATCAGAACCTCCTGGAAGAAAGCATGCTTTGTGCGGAACCCAGTGACTAGCTGCACTCTGACTACTATTCTTTGATCCTGTGTGGGTCTGATAGTTCTGACTTATGTTCTTGGATCCTGTGTGGGTTTGAAAGAATATATGGCCCTGGATCTTGTGTGGGTCTGACAGCTCTGACTACTATTCCTGGATCATGTGTGGGTCTGACAGTTCTAACTTCTATTACAAGATCCTGTGTGGGATTGACAGAATAGCTGGTCCTGGATCTAGTGTGGGTCTGACAACTCTGACTACTGTTCCTAGATCCCATGTGGGTCCAACAGTTATAACTATTGTTCCTGGATCCTGTGGAGGTCCGACAGCTTAAATGATTCAGTGGCTACATCTGATCATCTTTAACTCTCTACATAAGTTGTATACCTGGAGGAGCTGAGTCAGTAACTTGTGTTTTCCTCATGGTTGAGTTGGATTACTAGATAACTTAGTTATATGTATGGGCATATACCTAAGTTTGATTATCTATTATATCATAACTTGTGGATTATTATTATTGTATTTGTGAGACCTTGAGTGTCTCGGGGTCCCTACTGAGTATCGTTATACTCACTCATGCACAATCTATGCCCGCACCATGTTTTCTTGGATGCAGATGACAGACAATGCTGACCGAGGCTGAGTGTATGTAGACTGGACGGTACACAAAGGTGGACCTCACTTTAAGTCAGTACCCTAGTGGATACTGACGGACGAGGAGGGCTAAGGAGGCTTTTTATACCTACCCTTCTGGTAGGATCCATGGTGGATAATCCAGGAGCTTTTTTTCACCTTTCATCTTTTTTTCATTTTCATTTGTACTTTTACTTTACAATTGGGCTTGTATTTCCGACCCCTTTACTTTTTAGCACTCTCTTGTTATACAATTTTACTTAGTGTTTTGTATTCAGCGGTTTACTCTATTGTGTGTGCTTCCAGTTATAAAGGCAATGTCATCCAATTTCAAGGATTTTCACCTTTGGTGCTAGTCGCTAGCCCCTGTCCTATGGAAGGCGGGTTTGGGGTAGTCACAGCACGGGCCCTAGGGGACACATCATGACATGTGTGATATAAATGCTTGCTTGGTTTAGATTTTCGTTTTTGTTGGAAATTGGTAAAGAACGTAACATGAGAATTAATTGATAATTTTTTTTGGCTGAAGATAATGTGGCATGTAAATGAATTTGGTTCTTCTTGTTTTAATTTCATATTAATAAAATTGTTGTAGTAAGAATGTTTATTTAGTTGTGATAGCTTACTGGTTAGGATTCTCGATTTTGGAACCTACGAATTATAAATTGGTTAATCCAAGGTGGAATAAAGAACTGGTTCTTTGATAAAATATAATTCCTTATAAGGTTATGATTAATCCACTTTCATGTTTAAGGTCCAAGAGCCTAATTGATATGATGTTAGTTTTTTTGTTGCTTGCATGGTGATGTGTGCCTGCATGGCTATTGAGGTATGTGGGGACATGGAGTCCTACTGGTTGTGGAAGAAGATGACGCCTTGAGTAGTGAGATGCATCTATTTATGCATGTGGGTTTCAGAGAGGATACTAGGGGTGATGAAATGGGTTGGATGTGAATTTTTGGACTCTTACTGATTCTTATTGGTTTTTTATCTAGTTTACTTTTCCCACTAATAAAGGTTGTCGGTCTTTCTTACCCTTCTTCCGAAATGGGAGAAGATGCGTGGGATATGCCACATGATTTCTGCATTTAGCTTCCCAGGAGAGGATGGGTCTACGGTCATTCTATATGTGGAAATGACTCGACGGTTATATCATTAACTCCCCATGTTGAGCCCCCTTATGTTTAGTAGCATAGAATGTTTTTATATAATGCTTGGGAATATGAGAAAGTAGTACTATAAATTAATAATTGAATAAATGATGTTAACCCATGGGGTTGGATCATGGTGGGGCGCAATGCTGAGATTGTAATTTGAAGGAAAATGTACTTTGGGTGTGATGCTAATGAAATATAATATAGAATTTATGGATGGTTAATTAATTTTTAAATAAATAATTAATGTAATGTGGAACTGATAAAAAGGTAATGAAGTAACATAATGAAGCACTTTAAATGGTTGTTTTCTTATAGGATACCTAGTCTTAGAAGTGGAAACAGTGAGTCCTATAGGCGTTAGCTGCAGTTGAGTCTAAGACTAGGTTGTACCAATAGTGATATTGGGAGATATAGTATATTCTATAATGTTTGTGTTTCTATACGCTACTCCACCATGTCAGTTAGGGAAACTGACACTGTAGGGATTCTGATCCCTAGGTGAGGGGGTGCTTTCCCTAACATTCTGGTGGTAGGATGGATGGATGACTACCCCCTTGAGCCCTTCTCTGTTCTATTGGTAGTTAGTTGTGCTTGTAGGCAAAACCGTTAGTTTTACCCATATATTTGTGTAGTGGTAGTAATGGAATGTGGTTATTCACACTAATATATTATGGATATAGTTTTCTATGGACTATTATAGGTGTAACATGTATAGGCTGTGATAGCTTGAAGATTCTTACTCAGTGTGTGGGTTGTAATGGATTGAGGTATAATGTACGACGTATGATACACATTATGTGAGATGTGGTGGCTCCAAAATTCTACTTGGTTACTTTCTTGTGTGGAAGTGGTGGTTTTGTTACACAAGATTCATGTTTTGGTGCTTCGTCCATGTGTCAGCAAGCAATCTATTTTGGAGAGAGATGCCCAGGACGTGCGACATTGGGTAAAAGTGGAAAACCAATGGGGAAGTAGTAGCAGGGTTCCCTTGGTATTATTTTTTATATTATATACCCTTGCATTTGTTAATTATTGAGAGTGTCCATGTTGAGTCTGGGAATGTGGTATACCTATTTAGGTGACAAGTTACTTTCACTTGTTGTTCACTTTTCATTAGCATGCTTTATTTACTTTTGAATGAGAGGCTCTAGGGAGGATCCTACTGATTATACTGTTATAATCACCCTATGTATATATAATCTTTTTATCAGGACACTTTGAGAAGGTTGGAGATCTGGCTGGTTTATACTAGTTTGGGGTTGGAGGAGATGTTTTGGCTTCATGGTTTCTGTTGTTTTTTACTTTCTTTTGGGTACTTGTAGCTTTCCCCTTTCAGTTGTAGTAGTTTTTCATGGAATTGCATACATGTACTTGGGTTTTCATTTATATTTCTGTCTTATTTGGAGTTGGTTGGTGTCTATCTTATCTCTATCTTTTTAATGTGTTCTCTTAGAGGGTAATTCCTCCCATCTGTGTGTTTATTATACACCCAGTGCTAGTCGCCAACCCGAGGCCTACTTGAGGCGGGACTTGGGGGGTCATTATCTCCCTTCTCACATTTCCAGAAAAGGAAGGGTACAACTTGTGGGGAGGGGGTCAAGAAAAATATAATAAAATATTTGGTTCTAAGTTAACTATATATCTTCATAATTTTAAAAAAAAATTATTGAATAGATTCAAAATCGACAGTATTGATTGTTTATCAAAATAATGTATTATTAAATTATATAAAAAACATAAAGAATTATTAAAATATAGAATAATTATTATATGATATAAAATGTTCTAAAGTAACTATTTATTGTCTATTTTAGATCATATAACTAGATATTTCACCCTTTTAATATTGAAATATCTGTTGCCATTGAAAATAATTAAATAAAAAACTAAGTGTAAATTAAAATGATAAGGTTTAAATTTATAGAAAAACATCACTAAAATTTATTTTTCGATGATATTAAAACCTTATCTAATCACAAAAAAAAATTAGATAATTTTAGACGTTTTTGGATATGGATATATTTTATTATAAATTAATTTTTCTTGAGATTCCATAAGTGCCCCTCATGACATGTATAAAAGAGAAAATCATCCCTAAATTATTAATATAATATAGAACCTTAATGATTATCTATAAACTATCCAGTTCCCTTATAATATTCCATAGTTACATTTTTTAGGTTCTGGTCTTCATTAAAGGCCAACTATAGAGATTTAGTAGGAGATCTAGGGGAATCTCATCGAATAAGAGGAAATCTACTCTACTGATTCTTTCAAACTTCTTTCATATTATACTACCTATTCATTAGTTGTTTTCATTATAATGTAATAAATCCATTATAACATTTAGACTTATATGTTATTATGATTATGTGACACCCATATTCAACTTTCCATACATCCTATGAAAAATGAAATCACCACACGTGCGTACATACGACTTACCGTCTTTATGCCATGCTATAATCTAATTTTCACCACCTATTTAATTGGATGTATATAATGATGGAAATTTTAACTAAATGTGATTACTATAACATTAAATGTATTTTTTTAACAAAATATTTAGCAACAACTTCCATGCCATTTAATAATTCTGGGAATGATATAATCACTCATGAGTACATACGACCTACCATCTCCATGGTGCGATGTGATTCTTTATATATGTTATCCATTAAATAATTGTTATATAAATGTTTAAAATAGATAAATATAGTATATATAATGTGAATAAATTTTTTTTATGATATAACTATGACCTAACAAGGAGAAACATAATCTATTCCGCAAGCAAACATACGAAAATAGAGCCATTAATTCTTGAATAATGAGTAACAATGAAATTATATTACCAAATGGATGACAATACATTCATATAAGATATCATAAAAATTAATATGATTCTATAATAATTTAAGGACACTATTTATATTGTTATACCAATGGCTAAGATATATAAAAATCATATAAGAACGATGTTAAGTGATAATTTTTCAATCTCATTATTATCTGAGATTGTTTATACATAACTATTTACTAGGTTATATTTATCATCCATGTCCCCATTTCATAAATATGTATTAAAATATATATTATTTATATCCTAATAAGATTTTATGAAGAAAATTTTACCCAGTGGTGAATTTTTTAATATTGTATGAAATAAATATTTATTAAATTTTCATACAAGTTATTTCTTGACTTTCCGAAAAGAGTGTGAGAAAAATGATTTTTTTATTTATATGTAATGATTTTTTTTTATATTTTCATAAAAACCTATTTACATGAATATCCATTTAAATTTTATCATGTTTATTTGAAAATATATTATTTACATTTAAAATTTCATAGAACATAGTGAAAAAGAAAACATTTTTTGGGAAAATTGTTATTTTCATCAAAAATTAATATCAACTATTATATTAGAATTAATTTCCAAATGGGATGGCATTTTTTTAATATGTTTATGTTTAAATTATACTATCTCCATTTTTCCTATGGTTTTATTTTTTATAATATAAAATTATATTTATAAAATCCATTCTTTGTACATGTATTATGATATGGTTGAAGGATTTTTAAAGAAACAAATTTTATTCAGTGGGTTTTGTTGAATGATTTATGATTTGGTAGCACACATAAAGAAGATTTGATTATGATATGGGTGAGACTTATATTCCCCTATAATTCTTTAGGTAAATATTTATATCATATGAGATTGATAAGGCTATAATAGGAAACAATCTCGGTGCAGTAAGACCAAGCCATAAAAAGGATTAAACTTGGTTCAGCAATGGACTTTTTCTATTATAAGGGTGTTGGAAATAATCCATGACTAATATGAAATGATTTTCTAGGCTTATGTGTATGAAACAATTTTTCATATATTATGTTATGTCTTTTGAGATTACTTTCAATGATTTTTATAAACATTTATGATTTATCTCATGACATGATATCACCATCTTTCATATGAATGATAAAATATTCCAATGTTATGTTTATTGGTATTATGATGATGATATGATTTATATATCCTATATTTACACTTAATGAGAATATAATCTGACCCTTTAATGTGTTTCTTTTCCCCAGGTCGTTAATAAGGATATTATGTTAGATATGTCAAAAGAGGTCTAGTTATGATGAAATATGCGGGAGACAATGTATATTTCTTCTGAACTGGTTGATTATGATTCACATTTTATAATGACACAAATACTATATATATATGATTTTATTTTTTTTTATTTTTTGATGAATATTCTTCAAATTTTGAATTAATATCTATGTATGCAATGTATACGCTATTATAGTTTGTATCAGATCAATGTATAGTTATCATTAGGAAACTAGGATGATAAAAACATAGTAGGAAACCTAAAAATTTGTCAACGTATAATATACAATTCTAGTTATTTACAAATGGTAATGAATAACCTTGGAAAAAACCTAAAGTGTCCTAAATTGAAATTATATTCTTGGTTTTTTGGTTTTACCATTTTTATTAGTGTTTCTCACACTATGATTCATTATTTTAGTTAATGGTTAGAATCTGATGAAACAACATTATTGATGAATTCATGAGGAAACTAAATGATTCTCCTCATTAGAAAACTAATGTTATGTGAGATGGAATGCAAAATCTTATAGTTATTCTCTCATATCCTTTTCATTCTTTTTATCATGTATAAATTCCAAATGAGAAAAGGAGGGAAAAATTCTATTTTCTGCTTCATGAGGAATCATCCACTATTTTATAAAATGTCTTCTAATACACTACTTTATGAAAAATGGATTAGTACTAGAGAAAAAATATTTTTATTTATCAGAAACTCAGAAAATGAAAATTTAATCTTATCAGTCTATCGTTTGTAATGTGATGCTGATAAATGGGAGATACTTTTTAGAATATGAGTCAATTAGATGAAATTAAATCCATTGAATGAGATATGTTCAAGAACATTGTTTAAATAAATAATTTAATCACATTATTTGAACATTGATGGAGAATTTTCACCTTGATCTTAATAAAAATACTATTAATCTTTTGGTACCAAAGATAAAAATTTTACAAGACATACAATTTACACTTCTTGAATTATTATCTACCCGGAGTGTCAAATTGATCAATTATTTAGTGGATAAAACCTTATATTTGAATGTAATTTTCCATAAGGGAATTAAATAGTCATTATAAAATAGTTTGACGTGCTATCAAGTATGATATAGATATTTGAGTAACCCATACATTCTCATGGGTTTGATATGAATATAAAATTTTAATTTAAGGGAAAATACCAAAACAACACTGAAAAGAAGATAATTTTCACCTTATGATCAATGTGTAGAAAATAACATGGAAGATTTTTTCTTAAAGGCACTATAAAATGATTTATATATTGGATAGAAGGTTATTAAGAAGTTGAATGCGGAAGTGATTGGAAAAATACGTCTAATGATATAAATAAAGAAAAAGAAACAAAAATGGACCTCCTACAATTTAATAATACAAGTTAAAATAACTGGGTAATTATGCCAAAAAATTCCCTAATCTAAGGGTTATAAATGTTGTTGGATGTTAGTAAAATCTTGAGGCCAATGAAAGAGGCATGGCCCATGTGATCACTATTGGTGATGTGGAATATGATAATGAATTTGTGAAAGGTACACTTACTATCCACTCTAAAGTATAAAATATTTTATTTGATTTTTGATCTAACCAATCATTTATATTTGAAGTATTTTATAAGGAAATTACCCTATTACCTCAACAATTAGTTGTTATGCTTTCTGTGAAAACTCCTAATGTCAAAACTAGTGTATCAAAAGATTATAAATCTTATCCAATTGATGTTTGTAGGAATGAGCTTCCAAAAAACCTGGTGAACCTTACTATAGTAGAATTTGATGTGATTCATGAAATAAATTGGATTTATCTATGTGGATATTATAACTTTTTCTAGGGAAGGGAAGTCACATTTTATATTTTGGATAAATCAATGATCATTTGTCATTGCATATATGAGTATGACCTTTTAGTGTAAATTTCATTCATCTTATGGTTATTGATTTCTATAAATGAAGGTTATATTTCTCAAATAGATGGATATAAACCAACCATTAAGAATACAACTATCATAAAATATTTATTTGAGATGTTTCTGGATGATTTTTTAGGACTTCCCCTGTATTGTGATGTTGAGTTTTCAATAGTGCTCATACTAGGTTATATGCCTATTTTAAAGACACCTTATGAAATGGACCCAATTTATTTGCAAGAATTAAATAATAAATTCCAACAGAATATTGAAAAGGTATTAATATGGCATAGCATGTCACATTGGGGTACACCTGTTATGTTTGTTAAGAAGAAGGATAGACTAATGAGAATCTTCATTGATTATAGAGAACCTAACAAGATCACTATCAAGAAAAATTGTCCTCTTCCCCACATTTATGACTTATTCAACCAACTACACATATCTCAATACTTATCCAATATTGATCTTCATTTAATATACCATAAATTATGGGTCATTAATGAGGACATAGCATATATGGAATTCTATACAATGTAGGATACTATAAATTTATATTCATGCCTTTTGGTCTTAGGAATTCCCTTGTTACTTTCATGGATCTAATGAATAGATTCTATAGAGACTATCATGATCATATTGGGGTATTATTTATATAGGTATGTATTTTATTTTCAATGATCAAGGGAAAACAAGAATATATCTTGATAATTTTTCTAAAGACCCTCATAAAGGATAAACATTTTGAAAAAATTTCTAGGTATAACTTCTGGCTTTATAATGTTTTATTTTTGGCCACATAATCTCAATAGAAGGGATATATGTAGATGCAACAAAAATAGAAGTTATTGATAGTTATCCTAAATCAAAAATGCTAATTGGGATCTAATTTTTCCTTTGTTTTTAAGTTAAATATTCTTTTTTGTGACAGATATTTCATTACAATCTAATCAACTCACCAAGATGACTCGAAACAGAGTTATGTTCATGTGGATGGAAGAATATGAAAAAAAATTCAAAGAGATAAAATTATGGTTATCTAGTTCACCTATGCTCACACTTCCTTGTGTTAGGAAAAGGTTTGGGATTTATAGTGATGCATAAAAAGGGGAAAGTATATGTTAATATGGCATGTTATATGGTGATATTGCTCAGGAAAATTGGAAATCTATGAGAAAAATTACAGAACTCGTGATTTGAAGTCAACTATTGTAATTTTTTCATTAAAGATACAGAGGATTTATCTTTATATTCAATTTTGTTATATTTATACCTATCATAAATGTTTAATGTATATTTCAAAAAAAAGATGAATATGTGCCAAAGGAGATGCTTGAAGTTTATTAATCATTATGATTTCTCGATACACTTTCACCTTCGGAAAGAGAACACAATAGAATATTATTTTAGTTGAAAGAACCATTCTAGCCTATCCATGATAATGATCACAAAAGATCCAATATTTAAGGATTTCTATGAGATGGTCTTTGAAATATTAAATAAATGGAATAAATATTATCTTTCTCAATTGAATGTTAAACCATCTGTACAAGTGAAGAATGTGGAGGCACTAATGGAAGATGTAGAGGTAAAAAAGAAGGTGAGAAATGTTTTTGAATTAAACCATGATTGTGAGGGAATTATAAGGGTCTGTAAATGGGTTGTATTCATCAAATACCATAATTAAATAAGGAGCTACTGGATGAGTACCATAGTTAATAATTCTGTATTCTTCATGGGGGGAATGATGTATTAGGACCTCAATTAGAATTTTTGGTGGGATGAAACAAATAGAGATATTAATGTATATGTCTTTCGGTGCATATTTTTTCATAAAGTTAAGGTAGGGAGCCAAAAGTTTAAGGGGATGTTACAACCATTACACATACCAGAATGGAAATGGAAAAACATCACTATGTACATTGTCCCTGAACATCACAAAATAACTGAAGGCCATATTTCTATATGGGTTATAGTGGATCTTTTAGTGAAGCCAACACACTTCATTAAAATTATAAATCATTTTTTCTTGATCATATTTCAAGAATATTTATAATGGAATTGGTATGATTTCCTAGAGTATAACCTTCCATTATATCATATTAGGATCCAGGGTTTACCTCTAAGATTTAACAATGTATTTAGAAGGATTTGGATACAGAGTTATGTTTTAACACTTATTATCATCCTCTGACATATAATTAGTCTTAGAGGAAAATTCATACTCTAGAAGACATATTGAGTGCCTGCACTATGGATTTTAACGTTTATTGGGATCAAAACCTATATTTGGTATAATTTTATTACAAAAAATATCATTTACTTTAGTGTTAATATGGATCCTTATGAAGCCCCTTGTGAAAAAAAGTTTATGACTAAAACTTGTTGGGATAATTTTGGGGAAAGAATTCTATTAAAACCGTATCTTGTTAATGAAATCGAAAAAAAGGTCATATCATTACAACAATACATAATAGAAAATCATATTCTACAAAATAAGTATGATGAAAACCGATGTAAAAAACTAGAGTTTGAAGTGGGAGACATAGTGTTTCTATGAATATCTCCCTATAAGTGAGTAATTTGATTTTGAATGAAAGGAAAGAAGAGCCCTGGGTATATCAACCCTTTCAAAATTTTGTATTTTGTTGGGATGGTAGCATAACTATTGGCTCTTCCACTAACACTTTCTCAAGTTCATCATGTGTTTCGTGTATCACTACTGATAAAGTACATACCTGATCCTTCATATTTACTAAACTAATAATTTATACCAATGGATCAATATCATTCTTATAAATAATAATAGATAGTTTTTCTGGATCGTAGTGAAATGTTTCTAAGAAATAAAACCAATTTATTGGTTATGATTTAGTGGATAAACAACCATTTTGAGGATTCTACATGGGCACTTAAAGATGTGATGAGGTAGATGTATCCTCGTATTTTTGTATTAATATATTGAATTTCAAGGGTGAAATTTATCTTAAGTGGGGTAGAATGTAACACCTAGCTATTTTTATGAAATATTTTCTTTAAATATTTTTAATTATTCAATAGATTACATTACACTCAATCATGATTCTAAATGAACTGTAAGATGAAATTAGTATAAAATGACCATTATAACATAGTTCTTAGGTTACCGAGAATAATTATAACAATCTTATGAAAATGTATGGTGAATTTAATGGCTCTAATTATTTATGAAAAATGTTAATCAATAATATATTTTTATTTTTGTGTTTATAAATCAAGTGAATTAAAATTAATAAATTAAATTTATTAAAAATATATATTATATACACTGTAATTTTTTTTATTTTTCCAACATATATTTATATTATAAAGTATGAATAACACCTATTTGATGTATAAAAACCTATATTTTTAGAAGACTGATTTTACCACCTTTTAATGGAGAGCCTATTCTAAATTAAAATTTGGACACATTAATAATTTTCTTATTAAAAATTAACTCATTCTTTGGAAGATTGATTTAAAATTTATATTGAAGGAATCTTTTATATTTTCTCATAACATTTATGTTTTGATGAATAGTAAAAATATACCATATTTTAGTTAAATTGTTTTTGTTAAAAAACATTAATAGAAATAAATTATATTATTTAATGGATTTAAATTGAATAATAGATTATATTTTTATGAGTTATTGTAATATAGGTAATGTAATTAATTTTACATTGAATTCGGATGTTAAAGCATTTCAATCTTTGGCAATGTTTTATCTTTTAAACCCCATTTTTTCATTTCAAAAACAAGATTAATTTTAATTTAATTACTTAAACTTTTGTGTATTGAATTTGATAAAATGGATTAAATTTTATGACTCCTTATTTTCAAATTATATTAATAGAAATATTTTTTCTGAATTATTAATAATACCATTGTTTATGTTTTATTTATTTAATAAAAGGGAAAAGTAGGTAATTAAGGGTCAAAATAATATTATAAAATTACCCTAATAGTTATCTTAATATCATAATATGTTTTCTTCATCTTAAAAAATCCATGGGTCGAAATGTTATTCTTTGTAAGCCACATGGATGATATTGGGACATTTAATTTATTTTAATTTAATGAAATGTTAAATTTGCCTATGAAAAATTTTCATAACTATATCATTTTTCATATAAGGTTATATATAAAATAAATTTAAATATAAATACTGATTTTAAATATAACTTTATTTCATTATCATGGTAATTTATTTTTAATTTTTATAAAATAATGGATTACTTTAAGGTTTTATACATTAATGATGTTGAAATTATTTAAATGACAAAAAATCAATAATTTTTTTATGAAAATTATAATAACCATTAAATGATAAAAAAAATTGTGACCAAATATTATTAGTAGAGTATATATTGACTATAGTTTTACATTATTTGATTTATTAGCCATTTAGAGCCATACAGAATAGATTATGACACTTATAATATTTTATTTAAGGTTATGTTAAAGTTGTTGCATTCATAATTTAATAAATATACCATTTTTATGTAGACTTTTCTAGAAAATATATTCGACTATAAATATTCTTCTAAAATATAAATGATTTATGTTATTCATAGTAAATTATATTTAATTTTAATTAATGAAATGTGTATAATAAATAATTACATAAAACTAATGTATTAATTATTTTACTATTGGAGATAATAAATAAATGTTACTAAAAGTATTAAAATAATTATAATTTGGGAAAATGAATATATTCAAAAACAATTATAGATAAATTTACCTATTCTAAATATAATAAAATATTTGGTTCTTATTAATCTTGATATCTTCATATTTATGTAGAAATCAATCATTTGAATAGTGTCTCATTTTTCAAATATTTATTTTTTTTACAAAATAATGAATTATTAATTTATTTAAAAATCATAAAAAATCTTTCAAATAAATAAAAATAATGATATGGTAAAAAAATTCTAAATTATTTATTTAGTTTCTATTTAAAATCAAATAAGTAAATATTTCTCCTCATTGACATCGAAATATTTTTTACATTAGTTAAAAATTATATAGAATAACAGTGTATTAATTAAACTGATAGTGTTTACATTGATAGAAATACATTTCTAAAACATATTGTTTTATGATATGACTTTCTTATATCATCTCATATTCCAAGTTAGGTAATTTTGGAGTTTTTTTGATGCAATTATATTTTTTTATAATTTAATATTTTGGTTGATTCTATAAGTTCCCCTCACCGCAATTATTAAAGGGAAAATCCTCCCTCACTAAATAAATTCATTTTAAACCATTTAGCTCATCGATCCCCTTACCATTTTCCTTATAAAATTATCTACTCACATTCTATATGTTATTTTCATATTCAGTTACGAACACTATTACATTAAGATGGGATCTAGAGGGAGCACGTCAAAGAAGTGGTAATTTCCTCAACTGATTCATTCAAAGTATATACTTATTATACTTCTTCTTCATGAGTTTTTTCCATTATATATTAATAAAAATAGTATAATGTATATACTAATAAATTTTTATGATTAATAAACAACCATATTTATCCTTTTTTCCATCATATTAAAAACAAAATCAACATGCGTGTGTAGGTACGACATACCATCTTCATGTAGTGGTGTAATATTTTTTCACCACCACCTTACATGGAGAGGTATAAGGATGGAAATAATATATTTATGTGATTATTATAGCAATATATTTATTTTGGAACAAAAAATATACCATTCAAATCGATACCATTTTTCAATTATGGGAATGATATCTTCACTATTGCGTACGCACGACCTACCATCTCAATGATGAGATGTGATTAATTATACATGATATACATTAAATAATGTTTATATTAATTAATTTATGAACAAATATTGTATATATTATGCCAATATCATTTTATAATTATATATCTATATGACCTAAAAAGGATAAATGAGTCATATTCAATAAATCATGCATAATAAAAATGAAACCATTAATACCAGAATGAAGAGTAATAATAAATTGCTATTAACAAAAAGTATGATAATATGATTAAATATGTTATAATTAAAACAAATAAGATTTTAGAGTAATTTAATTCCATTATTTACTTCATTATACAATAGGTTCAGATACATACAAAATATATTTACCCTTTGGTAAGGGATAATTTTTAAATTTCATTATCATCCGAGATTATTTATATGTAAGTATTTACTGGGGTATATTTTTCATCCATATCCATGTTTCCTAAATATGTATTCCAAAATAATCTTTCTAGACATTGAATTTTTTTAATTTCTATATTACCCACTAGTGAAATTTGATTATATATATTGAAATAAATCTTTTTTAATTTTTGATACGTGGTACTTTTTGACTTCCCTAGAAAAGTACGAGAATAATGTTTTCTTTTAACCTATACAGAGTGAATGGATTTTTTATGTTTTAATAATTCCTTTTTTATATGAATAATAAATTAAATTTTTTTTGTTTATTTTAAAATAAATTATTTTATTTTAAATTTTAATTTCATTATGAGAAAATAATTTTTTTAAGAAAGGATATTTTCCTCAAGAATTAATTTTAAGTGTTCTAAAAAAATTATTTTGCATTTGCCATTTAATTTTTTTAATAGGATGATATTTAAAGTATATTATCCATATTAATCCAATGTTTTAATTGTGTTTATGATGAAATTAATTTTATGAAATCCATTTGGTTTACATGGATTATGATATGGTGGAATACTCTTTAAATAAACCCATTTCACTCATTGGGTTATGATGAATGATTTATGGTTTCTTTGTAATTAATGAATGATTTCAATATGAGATTGGTGGGACCTATATCTCCCCCTTATTTTGTGGTTAAATATTTATATCTCATGAGATCAATAGGGCTAGAACAGGAAATGAACTTTGTTTAGTAATAACAAACAGGAACGAGGAGTGAACTCTGTTCAGTAATGGATGTTGTCCGATATAATGGTCTTGGAAATGAGACCTGAGTATATGAAATTATTTTATATTATTATGTGTATGACACAATATTTAGTGTCTTAGTTTAATACTTTTGGGATTATATTCATTTATTTTTAAGAACATTTATGATTTATTCCATGACATGTTATCATGATCATTCATATGAAGGATAAGAGTTTTAAATGGTATGCTTTTATGTCTTATGTATATGATATGATTTATATCTTCCTTTTCTAACGTTACTAATAAACTAATCTCACCCTTTCGTAATATTATTTTACTATGTTTATGAAGAATGGAATTATGTATTATATGTAAAAAATAGGTCTAATTTTGAAGAAATAAGAGGAAGAAAATGTATATGTCTTATGAAAATGCTGTTTATGTTTCCCAGTTTCTAATAACACTAAACCCATAAGGTCATTGCATGGTTTTTTATGTTATTAATTAATATTATTCAAATTTTAAATTAATATTGATGTGTGTAAATTATGGTCCACTATAGAAACCTCTTCGATGTTTAATTAACAGTATACAGAAGATAGTGGGGATCGACATTATGATTTCTGGCTACCATGGAACATTGATTCGCCGAAACCAAGCAACCATTACAAGAACCAATAGACATTTAAAAATGAATAAGTGCAACATGTTTGATGAATAAAAAAATATTTTCAAATCATGATAAGGACCAAAAACATCAGGTGCATCACATGACTCAGAATGTGATTTGTGAACTACATAAGGAGTTCACGGATCAACTAACCTATTGAGGACTCATGGGGTGGATAAACACTACCGAGAATCATGTGAAATGCATCACCCCACTTGAAACAAGTGACCATGTGACCTTAACGTGGTCTCTCTAGTCACAAGAGATCGAATGATTAAGAAAACGAATCTGAAGAAACCCTCTAGAAAATCACATCACCCATTGACAATGTTTGAGAAGTTACCAAGGTATAATTCTTGGATGGATCAGCCATGTGTTTGAGAAATGAGTATCCTTATCAAAATTAACTTATGATATGGACTCGCAGTGTAGACTCGTGAATGGGGTTCATGATAAGGGTTCGTGGAACAGTCTCACGATAGAGGAACTCAACATATGTAGGGAGGATAGCACTATAAATAAGTGGTTAATGGGGGAATTAATTTTCCTACACCCCCTATATATATTATATCTCAAAAAATAAAAAACACCACATGATAGATCAAAAATCACCTATGAAATTGGTTAGATACACCCATGATGACTGAGAAATGCATTATTATTCCTCTACATTAAGCCCATGACCCCGTGGAAATTGTTCCTAAGGGTGGAATTTGTTAACGCCCACAAAATGCGCATAAAAATTCTCAAAGGAAGTAATTACTTGAGCTGAGAATTTCCTTCCCCAAAAAATAAAAGTAAAAAATGACTTGTTGGCCGCATTAACCTCTATTGGACTCACTACTGCATGACTATATCATGGTCATATGAAGATTCAACATGCAATGCTTGACCATTGACGAATCCCACGGAGCCCCCTTCAACAGACCCTCTTGATCTTATAATCACTCTATAAAAAAACAATGGAAACCTGGTATCAATTGAATGATCACACCAAAGCCGCTTTGTTTTTAATTGATAGTGCCTTACAAACCATTAAATTTATCACTAGAAATAATGAGTAATATAGAAATTGAGAAAATACTAGAATATGTAAACATCATGAACCATATCATCATTTGAAATGATAAAATTCCTTAATTATATTCTTGAAAAAAATTGAGATCCATGAACCATTCTATAATAAATAAATAAATTAAAGAGGTAAGGGGTGAGTGGTTCTCAAGGTCATTGAAGGACATGTGACTCACCCACAATAATCGGCAGGACAACACCAGACATTGGGGACATGTCCACCTCATCTCACGAAATCTCTTTGGTTTGTGAGCCGTGCCACATGGAATTCCTCAAGTATGTCAAGGAGAATCTAAGCTTCCCAGTTGGATCACTACGTTCAAATGGATATATTTTTCTAAAACATAACCTATGCACCACCATGTGTCCCATGTTGTTCAGGTGATGCATGATCATAAAATTTATTAAATGTCATTGATACTACTCATAAAAATTCTCATAACACTCGAACGATTGTAAAATAAAATAAAATGGATAATAATGAGGAGGTGAGAGGATCTCGTGGATTGTGAAGGACATGTGGCACACCCATGGTCATCCGAAAGATATCGTGAGACCTCGATGAAATGTCTGAAACATCTGTAAAAATATATTTATCTTATAAGCCATACTACATGAAATTACTCCATCATGTACATGAATCATTGTGTGTTCCCCTTCCATACTCTATGGAAGAACTGATTGAATTTCCCATGAAATTCTCATGCACCCCCACACGACCGATATCAGTCATGCGACACATCACCATAAAAATTGAGTAATTTTTCCTTGATATAACATAATAAATATCACATGAATCCCAACCGTCTCTACATAAAACAATTGAAATAATATAGGGAATATACAAAAGGTACTCAAAATCATAAAATTATTATGACACAATGAGGAAGTCTGGATGACGACCATAGAAGACCCCTATAAAAATCAACATTGTAGCACAAAACATCTTAGAGAAGTCATAAATAATCTCACCAATGCCTTTTAGCAAACATCGTGGATCCCACATAGGCCATTAGAAATGTCCATTAGACAAGATGAAAATTATTTTTATATTACCATGTGAAAAAACATGTTTTAATTAGTTATAAATAATATGATAAAGGAGGCATTGAATAAAGAGACATGTGACCACAGAAAATCAGGTGAAGCCACCATAACAACCCATGACACAGACCTATGAAACCATGTGGATCTAGCCCAATTCACTGACAATATCCGGGATCTGAGCCAGATATGCCGCATAGAGCTTCGACCAACTAGGGTGGAGATTCCTATAAATTCTCCATCCCATCATGAAAAGGGGATCAACTAATACACAGAGGATAATCTTATGTGTAAACCCCCATGTATTGAAGTAGACTTATCTGAACAACTGATCATGCGACCAGCTAGACTTCTATCTATTAATTTACTAGTGGCCTATCAGAGCAGTCATGAGACATGCATAACTAACTTTTATTGATCATTCATATATCACATGAAAGATATATTATAGGCTATGAGAATAAAATCTCACCACCCACTCGATCATGCAAGACATAAAATAAACTAATACAGAATAAACCTGAGGCATTCACAATTCCAGGGATAGAACAATGATAAAAAGTGGAAGACCTAAAAAAGAACATACTCCCCAGACCTCATGAGATTTGTGTGAGTCATAAAAAGACACATGATAGCACCAGGAAAGATAATTTATATCACACGAAATTACTTCATTATTCTATTTTTGAAACATAAAATCCTTCTAATATGTTAATAAAAGTCACATAATCCCTATGGGACTACCGCCTTTGTATCGTGAAACCCTCAGGGTTTATCACCCATGACCTTTGATGTCCTTAAGATACACCACATAACACATATAATGACATTTTCACATATCAATCAAGAGTCACCATTGTAGCTAGGAATGACAACCATGCTTTCACAACACCCGTCGAGCAAGCCAACTATGGAACATGACGCCCTTCTTACATGATGGTGATGTCTCTCAATGAACCATATAGATGTTATCTAGGACATGTGACATCGGTAGAAACATGTCACACAGACTCTTCCAACACCCTTCATATGTGTCAAGGTATGTCATGTGATGGACTTTAGGAAAATCCCACAATCTCATGCGATGTCCCCCAAACAACTCAATGGGGTCATGATACACCCTCTAGAAAATTAGGTCATACAAAAAAGCCATTCTAGGGTTAAATATATCTATCCATCCATAGTGTGTATGCCCCAAATATAAGGTCAACCTCATATTGTAAACCCCGATGAAGGGAACTACGAAAACTCTAATTCCTGTTATATTGAGGATACATAGGATACACTTTCACATTTCAAGCTCTATATTGATTGTTTAGTGTGATACCAATATCCAATACCTTGTAAAAAAAATGCAATAGATCAATGTACAACCCTCTTTTTCAAAATGGGCATAGATGACATGATCTGAGGGAGTTGAAAAGATCACGTCATCTCTACTTTACACCACGGGGTTACAAGGGAAACCAAAGTGCATAAGCCCCCGACTATTGACATCATTTTTTATGTCCATGGTCAATAAGGAATGAACTAGGAGTTAAACCACTATCATTTTGAAATCCTCAAGGACGATCATATTTTCTCTGAGTGTGATCGTCCACCTTATCTGAATAGTTTTTCATGGGATAAATGTCCAACAAAAACTTCGCTTCCCATCATAACAAACATACATAGGATTCCATTCCAGTTCTTGAGGTCTATACCAAACATCCAGAGGACTACACTAGAAATAAGTCATAGATATATACACTATAAAATTGATTATATATTATCCCTTATTACTCATATAGATCATAGCTCATGTGGGTTTCATGTGATGTAATGAACATCCAAATAGAAACCATGAATATCTACTCAGCAAGTAAATCCCAGTATATAATCCCTGATGAGTTGTATAGCATGATCACCACTCATATAATGGTGTGTAATTTGGGGATAGTAACAAGGGAATAATTAAACTATGATTACTCATATTACCTATATAATCAAGATATGTAGGATGTCTACTTGAGACTCAAGCTATCACATATGTTGTATCAGTAAAAAAAGATATGTCCCTTCCACATGATGCTAAATTTTTCGGGAATAACCAACAATGGGGGTATTGATACATATAATAACGAGAACATATAGTACACCTGATAATGTCACAATCCACTCCTTTGAATATTAGGCACCTCCTCGAGTGGAAATACATTCAATAATATTTGATTACAAGACTTCAACATATAAATCTATTATTAACCGTTAAGGGGATTGATGAGGAACCTTAGATACATACAGATGGATTCACTAATGAGACTAGACTCCCCTTTGTTACTCAATGACACTCCATTTATTTGTTTAATTAGGGGACTAACCAAAGAATCAGTTTGTCAGGGTAACTAGTCTCATATCATGATTAGGAAGATATACACAAACATATGTTAAATATATAAGATAGTCTCTTAGAAGGTGACATATCCCTTCAAAGGGTGCGGTGAGCCCTATCACTAATCCTCTCAACAAATTCGATTACCTAAGATTCATTGGTCCTAAAAACCCAATTGACCAAAGACTATTGGAAAGCACCCAACTATGGATGGATTAATATTAAATGTTTATATAAAAAGTGACAATGGTAGTGCAAAGATCATAACCCATTCCACACATTAAATTACCGATGAAACAGTTATCCTTTATGATTTTTCTAAATTGATTGATTTTTCATTAAATAGTGAAAAGACTATTTTACACATGACTTTTTTAAATAGGTCATTTATTTTCATTATAAAGTCTCCTTACAATTTAAATTTGATAATATATTATGATAAATATATTTTAGATAAAATAAATCTATTTATTTAGTTCGGAAACAACATTATACATGATTTTTGGTATAGGTGTATATTTTGGATAAAAATGAATTCTCTGGAAGATTTTATATCATAACATTTTACATATTTAAATTAAATGTAATTCTATTCACTTATCAGAAAATAATTTAAAAAAAATTAATTGAATTTTTTAATTTACGAATTCGAATGTATCCTAGGATTAATATATTATGTTTTTTTAAAAAATATTTTTATTTTTGGGAGAATAGTAGAATAACAATGTTTTCTAAATATGTTATTAACTTTGATATCTATAATTCATAAATATGAAATAAAAAATTATCAATCTTTTAGAATAACTGTTATTTCATTATATGATACAAAATGATACAAAAATAATTCCAAATGTATAAACTATAATCTAAATAATGATATATATGAAAATCATTTTCAATGCCAATGAAGTGTTTGTACAAAAAATTAAAAGTAAAACTTTGTGTCCTCATGATAACATATGAGACGTAATGACTCTTTTATTAACTTGGATAATAAATATTAATTATTTTTTATTACTTGTTTGTATATATATTGAATATTTGGTTATGTTACAAATGAATTATCCAAATTCTTATACAATGCTTGTGCAAGGTAATAAAATTTATAATGTTATATTAAATAATTTTTAAAGACATAATTAAGAGTAAAAAAACATATTTCTTGAATATATATGTTTATATTGAATATGAATAATTTTTTTATGATCGTAAATTATTATTTCTAGTTATTATAAAAATACAATATGTATTTTTAAAACACCATCATAGTTCTTGTGAATACTGAGGAAAAACAAATTAAATTATTTTTAAAACACTAATGGTTATATTTATTAGGTGATTTATAGTATCCCATAAATTTTATAGATAAATATAAAATATAGGTGATATGTGAATGACTGATATTCTAATTCCATCATTTTTTTTATTTCAATGTCAAATTATAATAATTAGCATTTAAAATGATATATAAACATATGAAAATGTTATGTGATGATTATATTAATACCATATAATCATTATCAAATGGTATATGTTATTTTTTAAACATTTAACATGATTTACACACTTATTATATTATAATATATAATGTATTTACAAAAATGAAATTTAAGGTATTTAGTAAAAAAATATTTTAGTATATGATAAAAAATTCATTAAAATCTTATCTAAATCCATGTTATTGTGGTATGGATTAAAATATCTAACATGAGTAATTAATGTGTTACTTGTCTTTCAATAGTAACCTTTATGTCTCATTTCATGTAAAAAAATGTGTTCATGTGGTAATTAAAAAATGTGTTAAATAAGGAAAAAAATATTTATAAGGGTTAAACCATCATTCAAACATGTCCAAATATTATTGTATGATTGGATTTAAACTAATACCCCTATAATATTTTTTTTATATAAACTTATATGTAGTATAATGTAAAAAATTATTTATATTAATTTAATATGTTTAGAAGTTATTCAATTTCCCCTCCCCAAACATATAAAAAGACACCTCTCACTTATACTCTATACACATCCGGATAATTTTTTTTATCATGTACATACAAAAATGCCTCAAAATTTCCTATTAGTTTAAATTGGTCATAATACCAACCTTATAGTTTATAAGTTGTACAACAGAGGTGGTTTCTAAATGACGTGGTATAACATTCAACAGAATTTCTTTTTTTCATTTATTGTTCTACCTCCATTAATTTTTTTCATCCATAATGATGTTTCTACACAATTATTCTATATTCTAGATATTTTCTAATGTTAATAGAATAACATATATCCATATTATCTTCCATAAAAAGGGAAATGAAACCATAATTTGTTTGTATGAAGGTCTCCTGCCACGTGAACCAGTGTAATTGATTTTTAATCACAACATTTTATGAATAGTTGTAATGATGGATTTAATGTATATATATTATAATAATTAAATAAATTAAATAATGGAAATATTATACATCATTTATTTTCTTACATTTTGATCCATTGAAAAACTATTACATTGTTTTTGTGTACATGCCGATTAACACCTCTATAAATTGATGTGGTTCATTTTTCATGACCATGCCGCATTGATGATATATATGTGTATTATATTATATAATATAATATTTATCGTATTACAATAATTATTAAATGATATACTAATAGTTACCTTTGTTCTCTCATGTTTATAAAAAATGGAAATGTTTATCACGCATATGTATGACATAATGTATCAATTATTGTAACATAATTCATTTTCAATAACCATAATTAAAAATTGAATTTAAAAGAATAATTATTGTATTAATAATATTATTATGTAATGTTAATTAATCTGATGAATAGGGATTAATTATCCATTTTTCATGGTAAACACTCCAAATACGTTCTTGAATTTTGAACTGAACATCCTTAGAATACTCGACCTGGACATAACAAGTTATGTTATTAAATATGTCATTTAGGTTAATGAAATAAATGAATAAATAAGAAAATATTAAATATTGTGAAGATTATTACATATTTAAATACCTCATTAATTATTACTATAGAATTTTTGAAGGACATACATCATAATTTTATACTAGATGTAAGGTATTTTGTTTCAATTTCCCTTATCGTGGCATATTATACTATTATGAACCATATTTATTTTTTATGGTGTATATAATTCCAAATTAACATTTTATATCATTAATAATTCTTGCATATTAATATTTTACGTTTCAATTCAAATTAATCTATGTAGGGAAATTTTAAATGAACGTTACCACGTTGTTATTTGTTTATTAACATCATTTCTATTCAAAGGTACATATCACTTATTTGTTGATAATATTGTAGAAATATAATGTTTTAAACAATAATTATACGATTTATGATATATTTTATTTTTTTGGATTTACATTCATTAAAAACAGTCTGTCTATAAATTAGTTATCACTAATATTTTATGATCATTGTAAGGATTATTCATCACAAATTTTACTTCTTTAGGACTAATGCTTATGATATACACCTATACTATTAAATCATGTGTATATTATTCAGATTTAAATGTTATTCCATGGGTATCATTATATTAATGAAATTTAGTGTTCAATTTTATGTGATTTCTTTCATAGAATTACGATCTAGATATTTATAAAATAGTTTGTAATTTATGATAAAACATTATCTTATTTTTTGTATTATACTATTCCAATTTCCATTAGGATGAATTATATGCCTTTATTTAATATAAATATATCTAAATTTTTATACTATGGTTTTATATGTGGTTTACTTTCTTTATTTATATTTCATTATTTATTAAATAAAGAAACAACATTAATATTGTTTGTAAGTGAAATAAATCCTGTATATTATTTTTTATTAGGAATCATTATCTATTATATAGATGATTTAAATAGTATTTTTAAGCATATTATTGTATATAAATAAAGGGCTTCATAAATATATATTACATAATATGTTACATTCTTACATAGGGTTTTAAAAGGAAATGAAATATATTTTTCCAAAAGAGTCACATTAGATACCATTAAAATTTGTTTGAAAATATTGGGTTCTAACGTTTATGATATGAATATATTTTCCAATTATAATCATTATTTAATTAAATATTCCTTTATAAAAATATTATATTTTTTTTAAAAAAAGTGAATTCATATTTTTTTGATTTTTTTTGTCTTAATGTCATTTGAAAAGTTAAAGGATTATTTTCCCCAAGAATATTTTTAATTTTCATAAATGGTATTTCCATTCATTAATGAAAAATCTCTTGATGATACATATGTTCGAAAGGGTATATTTTGTAATCTGACCATATTTATTTTTTCTCTAGATGGGTTATGACTGAATCAAATATATTTTCATTGATATAATTTCTTTTCATGAGGAGAATCATGTTATTAATGGAATAATGGTTGTTTTTATAATTTTTATGATGAAATGAATGCTCTATATACATTATTCATGACATAGATATTGAAAAATGTTTGTGATCATTAGTGGGTCTATTAGAAATAATGCATAAATGGATATATTATAAATAAATGGTGGATGGTTACATTATAAACTATAGATGGGTGATTCCATTATTAACCAAAAATGTGTGATTTTGATATAACACTCAAATGAATTAGTTAAAGAGAAACAAGTTTCCAGTTATATGATTATCCTAAGAGATTAATGGAATTTACTAGGTAGGTTATTAAATTCATAAAGGTGATATGATAATGATGTTCCACGATACTAACACATTTTATATATAAGTTTTAGGTGTTTTTAATTCTTTATTCAATAAATATTTTCTACCCATGGATAAGGATAATTGATTCAAATGAATAAATAATTGTTAAAATATTTATTCCATTTTTCATGAATTTATTAACCATATTTTTATGGGTTTGAATTATTTTATGTTTTTATTTTAACTTTGATTATGTCATAATTACAATATAAACATCTATCTCTATAATGAAATTCATATTTCAATGATTATTTATACCAACATTCTAATTTTTTCTGAAGAGGTTATGAATAATTATGTAAAATTATTTTTTTCTATAATGATTTCTTTTTTGGAAAATTTTATGGGAGATGGTGAATAATTATTTGGAAATTTAAAATGATGAAAACAGATGAAAAAAATTTCATATGGGGAAATTAGTATTATTATGTAATATGTATTCCTAAATATATATAACTCTAAACAAAATAGGCCACTAGTAATTTAATTGACCCAATATTGTTTTCTGATGATTTATGATATGAATATAAACAACAAGGTCATTATTATTAGTATAAAATTTATAAATTTAAAGAACATTTTTTTATAATTAGATTCAGTATTTTAGATATAGGGCTATTATAGTTCATATCAAAGGAATGTATTAGAAAATTTTAGTTATTATAATGTATTCATGTGTGTTTATATTAAGATTTTTGGATAATAGTTTATGATTATAAGTATAGGTTTCATAATATGTTAGGAATATTATAAATACAGTTATGTATTTATATGATATGATTTTATGTTAAATAATAATATATTGGGATATTTTTTATTATGTATATGTTTATATAACACCTTTTTAACCAAAATTATTACAGAATAAAAATTCTATAAAATTTATTAGGATTTATTAAATATGTTTTGAGAAAATACATTTTGTTAAAATATTATTGAATTTTTAGGTTAATGAGGTTTATTTGGATTTATTTTTTTTATTTATGTAATGATATATGATGAACCTTCTATGTTATTATTATATTTTTTAAAATAATTAATAATTTTCTTATTTTAAGGTTTATTAATATTGGGAATTATCTTACTATACGATAAAAATTTCAATCTTGGTTAACAAAAAAATATATAACGAATATATTTTTACCAATAAATTGATTATTTGATCTGTTAAAAGTTTATTTTAGTTATTTAGGCATGAATAATTAAATGATATTACTTATAGTTTGGATTAAAGTAAGATATTTTGGAGGGAATTGAATAATGTATTAACATATACTTGTGAACTAAGTATATATCAATATGTTATTAGTCTAGTTTGCAAAAAAATCCATGAATTTAAAAAAATACAACTTATAATAAAAATTTAATACTATTACATTTATTTTGAGGAATTTTTGATCTTTTTTCACATCTCTTAGGTTCATATATTTGTGGTTGTTAAAAATATCATGATAATTCAGATTTTTTTATCAATAATCTCTTCCACTCTCTATAATTTTTTTCGAATTTATTATTCTTTCCTATTCATATTATAACATCCCACCAATTATTTTCATGATTGAATCATAGTATGTGTTAGTTAATAAGACCTTCATATTTCCATTTCCCTCTTTTCAAATTTATTTTTTATTAAATTACTTTTATAATATGGGTTTTCAAAAATTCTATTATAAAATATCAAAAACATGATTATAATGGATTGTTTTAAAATTATGAGGAAACCATTTTCAATGGGTGATGAATTTGACTTTACCATTATTTTAAAATGAATATTATGTTTAATAAGAGATACTACATGAGAAACCATGATTAAAAGTTCAATGAAATATAAATATTAAAATGTTTTATATATATATATAACCTAGTATTTATAATGGTGGTTATGAATAGGGTAATCAAAATTATTAAATCAATAAAAATGTAATAATCAATATAAATGTATTGATTAATTAATAGTAAATAAGAATTCATTTACTTAGTAAATTCATTATATGCATTAAAATATGTTTATTTCAAAAATTATTTTTATTAGATTTTGTGAGATGTTATTATGTTTAATTTCACCCAATTTTATGAAATTTCATTGAAAAATGAACAATTATTTTAAAATAAAAGTATTAAAAATGTCTTAGTGTTAGTTTTTTGGTGTTTTTTAATAAAAAGGAATATATATTTTGAATAATGAAAATTTATTTTTTGTATGATTTTTTGTAAAATATCATTTATTATCATTCAAAAGTTTGATTATAATTTTAAATAGATATTAATTAATATGAGTAAAATTTATTTATAAATAGGAAAATAAATTACCTAGGAATTAATATTCTAATTTATTTCGTTATATGTTAATGTTATTTTCTTAAAATACATTTCCCTAAAAAGTATTTTTAACTAAATTTTATATATCTATATTAATTGAAATTTTTGTCACCTATGAGAATTTAATTTTTAAAAAGGGAATTATTTTCTTGATTCATAATGTAAAATTTATTGTGGTATTAATTTTTAATATTTCTATATAAAAAACATTTTATAAATAGAAAAAATATAGTTTTAAAGAAATATTGAATCATTTATGATATTTCCAAGAATTGTTTACTATAGATAAATTTGTTAAAAATAATAATGGAATTATTTGTGATAGTATATCATAATTATCAAAAACATAAATTCAATAAAAATTAAATGGAATTTATTCAATGAAGATATGAAAAAACATTTTTTTTCTCAGTATAGTTCTTGAACATCACTGGAAAATTAATCCTTTTGGTACTACTTGTAATATTTGTGAATAAATATCTCTTTTATCAACTTTTTTAATAACATTGAAGAAGAATTGTTGAATTTTAGGTATAGATAAATTTTTTAAAGTTTTATTACAAATCATTTATTCAAATGCTTTTTTATTTTGTGTATAAATATATAAATGTAAAAATAACATATTAAATAATTAATCATGACATAGATGTAATAAAATATACATATTAGGTGAATATAAAAAATTAACATAAAATAAATTAGTTTTTTAAATTATTTAAATTTATTTTTAATTTTAAATAATGATATAACTCCCTAAAATTTATATACAATGCTTCCATAGTTCTTGTAAAATGTGTAGAAACATTATGTAAATGATTTGAAAAACTATAAAAGTAATATTTTCTAGTGAATTATAGTGTACTAAAAATTAAATTTAAAAATATAACATATTATTAATTTTTTCAAATTTTTTATTATAATAAATTTGTTTTATTTTTTTAAATATAAAACTAAATGAATAGTTATTCAAATGATATTAGTTGTATTTTATGAATAAAATATTTCAATAAATTATTTTAAAAAATTAAAACATGTGAAGAAAAATAAATATAATAAATAGATATAAATTTTACCCCTTTAAATTTTATGATCCTTTATTGACCTTATAGGTAAAATTATATGACATAAATATTGAAATGGTATTTCCATACTTAATGATGAAATTGGATAAGAAAGGGGTTAATCCAAAATAATTATGCATAAAATGATTCCAAACCCAATCAAAAGTTTATTTATTTATTATAATAAGACCATATCCTCCATGAATTCAATTCCATGTCATTTTGGAACATTTTAAATTAGTTATCGAAGTATTATTTTATAATATTTCGTGTATTTACAATATTTATATTAATGATAATTTTTAAAAATAAATATATTATTAAATTATTTAATTTTAAAAAAAAATTATCATTTTCCATGCGAATTTAATATGGATTAAAATATCAACCATGCCCTAATTTTCAGTAATTTTCCTTTACATTATCATTCTTGTGTCCTTTAGTTTAATTTTTTTGTCATTTTTATTTTAAAAATATTCAATGGGGGTTTAAAAGGGGAAATATGGGTCAAAATTAACCTAAATTATTAATAATATTTTTTAATGATATTATTTATACTCATAATCATTCCATATAAATTATATTCCTCTTGAACATACAAAATAATTTATATTACTTTAGAATATTAAGAAATTATATGAATTCCCTTTCTAAAAATTATTAAACAAAACCCTATATACTATCATCTCCATAGTTCAATACCCATTTTAATCATCAATAACTTACCATAAAACCTTCTTAAAAAAATTCCATAAAATATAGTGTTCTTATATTCATCATAATACAAACCTTGCATCAATTAAGGTATAAAGAAATATAGGTTATTTAAGAAGATTTATTTATTTTAACTAGATAATTTATGTTTTATTACTTCTTATAACACTAGAGAATATACATCAGCCATACTAAATTAATAGAATATGTGACCTAAATATTATAAGATTTTATTATGTTAATGGAATAACCTTTATCCATTTCCCCTTAAATAAAATGTGAAATAAAACAATTGTTCCTCTGTATGGTGGGCTAACCCCTCATGAACTGATGTAGTAAATTTACCTTCACTACCGATTGTATCTAGTTATAATGATGTATTAAATGTATAAATATTATGTTTATTACATAATTATCATTTTTAATGATTATATGAAATTAATATTCTACCATTTCTTTACATTAATCAAAGATAACATCATACATTTGAAAAAATAAACTACCACCTTCATAAAGAGATGTGATTTAATTTTTATCACTATATCAAATTGATGATACAAATATGTGTATGAAAATATATAATATTATATTTATTATATTATCATCAATATAGAATGTTGAAATTTTAGTCACCTTATTTCAAGAATAATCAATGAAAAATTGAATCATTACCAATGGGAAGTTATGATCTATCGTCTCTGTAATGGTTACGTAATTAATTTTTCAGGACCATATCAAATGGTTGGTTTAAAAATTATAATTGATAAATAAAAATTATTATTATCTCATGATAATTATTATATATATAATATAATAATTACCCATATGTCAATGGTCAACATGCCAAATCTGTTTTGAAATTATGAACTGAACAGTCTGAAAACACTAGTTCTAGATTTTGGTAAATATGTAATTATATATATCAAGGAAATAAATTAAATTAATGGTTTAATGGAAAAATAATAAACATGGTTAAATTTAATAAATAGGTAAATAAATAATACATGTTTATGATACACGAGTTAATAGAAATAGATAGAATTTCTTGACTCACAGTATGATATTTCATCATAATTTACCTTTATGGAAGAATATTATAATTTTATGCAACTATTTAATATTATACAGTGCATATAATAACCATTGTACATTTTATATCATTATTCCATTATATATTATTTTATTTTATATTCAAATTTATATTATTTAATCCAAGGGGATTTTACATTAATGTTAATATGTTGTATGTGGTTTCTTAACTCAATTTCCCGTAATTGGGTTATATCACTTATTAATAGACTATATTATTCTCAGATTATGTATGAAATTACCCATGTTTTATTTTTGTTTTAATTTCAACATTTTTATGGATATTTATTTTTTACACATATTCTATCGATTAATTAATTCTCAATTCACTCATCTGATCTTTATACGGGTTATTTATATCAAATTTTTTTATTTGTTTTTTTATTTCATAGACTTATTATCCAAAAGTTAATAATACATTAAGAGTCTTTATGACAGATACTCATCCTACTTCATGATTTTCTGTGATTAAATTTATTTTGGGAGGGATAATATAATTTTATTTTCAATGAACCATATATAGTTTATTATAATATTCCCTCCAATATAGTTTATATTTTTAATTTATATTTCCTCCCTTGATTATTATAGAAAAGTTAATGAAGTTTTTTTGTTATATCAATCTTGTATCTTCTTTTTTATCAGGAATCAATATTTTATTTTTTGATTGTTTCTGAAATTTTTTCTAAAACATTCATTTATAAAGAGACTTAATAACATAGTGTTATTTCACATGATCTTTTACTTTTATATAAAAATATCAATTAGAAATTTCATAACATTTTCTAACATAGATCACTTTTCAAAATAATTTTATTTTTTTTTGGAAATAATGTTTTATTTTAATATTTACAACCGGGAAACCATTTCCATGAATTATGAATGTTATTTTCATTAAAGATTTAATTATATGTTTCTAGGGTGGTTCTCATTGGAAATTATTTTTGACAAATATTGTTTTTTAATTTTTAGTTTTTAAATGATTTTTTAAAGATTAAATGGTCTTTTCATGAATAATGTTTTTAAATAATTTTTAATGGTAATGTTATTCAATAAAAACAATAACCTTTAATATTACTTATTCTACAAAATGGATATATTGTAATGGTAAAATCCTTATTCTTGTTCTGGATGGATTGTGATTTTTTATGACATTTTTTGGGAACCATTTTCATCTATAAGTTATGATCATGTCATTAAAGGAATAATGGTATCATTTTTTAAAGTTATGATAAAATTCATGATTTTTTAACTATATTAATTATATGGTTAATGGAAATTCATTAGGATGAAATAATTATATGTTCTATACCATGTATGTGTGGTTGTTTGTAAGTAATACATGCCAAGTTATATAATAAACTAAGGATAATTTATTCTCTTATAAACCTAGAATGATTCATTCTGATAAACCCCTCGAATGATTTGTATAATAAGATGATGTTAACAGGTTATAGGTTTATCCGATTTTTTTTTTCTTTACCAAAATGTTTTTTCAATTGTAAAGCTTATTATAAGAGTGATATTATAGTGATGTTCCATGACACCAAAACTGTTTTCATACAATATATGTGTTTTGAATGGTTACGTTGATAAATATTGACCAAAATTGGAAATTGAATTTTTAATCTAATATCTCTTCCCATATTGAAATCATAATGCCATATGTTTAGTTTTATTATAATTGGTTTTAAATGAATTAATTATCTTAACATATTCTCATACACTTTTATTATGTAATCATGACCTTATAAACATATTTATCAATGATAAATTCAAATTGTTAATTCTTACATTGACCATTATAGATAATTTATTTCCCCTTATAATGTGTCATTTTCCAGAGGTTATGAAAAATAAATATAATTAATTTTTTTCAATGGTTTCCATTGTGGCGAATTTTTGAAATGATGTATAAGACAAATTGTGAAATATTAAAAGACGAGAATTGTTGGAATAATGATCACTAGAAGAAACATGTTTTGTTAGGTAAAAACACTTTCTTATTCATTAAAACTCTAAAACAAAATATTCATTTTGTGTATATGTTATATAATATTTTCATTTCAGATAGTATGCATTTAGTGGAAAATATTGGGTCATATGTATGATTATCAATGATAGAAATTTAAGGGTCATGTTTTTATCACATGATTTGAATATGTGGGTTTGGAATAGTTAAAATACTAATTGAGATTTCATTGATCCTAAAAATATATATGAAATAGATTTTCAATATCAAAATTCTATATATACATCAGAGGGATGATTGTTGTGAAAGGAGGATCATTGATGAGTCTTATAAGAATTCATTAATAATTTATATTTATTATAAATTAATTCAACCAATCAGATTCACTAATAGTAATAAACTTCGTGATTTTTTTAATTAGATCTTCAATTATGAGTATTATCAGTGATGAAAATTATTCTACTTTACTTTTGATACAAGCATAGAAAATAGCTTCATCAACCCATAAACACGTTCCATTTAAAATAAAAAATGTAAATCATATGAGTAATAGTATGAAATAAATCAATTGTCTCAAAAATAATGTGTTTAGATGAAAATATATTGTCATGGATTAGTTAATAAATAAACCTACATTATGAGTAACCCATTTTGAATGTCCGGTAATTGTTCTAACTTTTCATTATAATATTATAAAAATCCATAAGATAGAAAAAACATAGTCATCTGTTAGACCAAGTTTCAATAAATGAGTTCAAATATCCTTTTTATATTATAGGATCATTGTTTATTTTTAACAGTATAATCTTATGATTCCCAAGTTGTTGTAATAGTAATATTTTCATAGGTATCATGGGAAAAAATTTACAGACAGATACATTAATGTAATTTTAAATAAATCTTGGTTGTTTTATATTGAATGTGTTGGGTGATAAATTATTTTTTAACTATAATTAATCTAAGAAAAAAATGGTATTTAGATATATAATATAGATGAAATATTAATATGAATTAAATAAAAGGGAATTCATGTACCAAAAACCATGTTTAGTTTGTAAGTTTCATTAATTAATATATATCCATTGGTGAGTTTTCAAGGGAACCTAATATTGGATGGTACAAGTGCATTACTAATATAGACCGATTAGCTATTCACAATATTCATGATTAAATCTCTTATAATATCACATGTAATAAAACAATTCTGTGTTTTATTACATGTGATCATTATCAAGAGATTTAATTCATGAATATATGTGAATAGCTAATGTTTTTATATCTAGAATGACTTGTACCATCCATATTAGGTTCCCTTGAAATCACTATGGATATATATAATTAATGAAAGATTCATGAGAATAGAAAAGTCACTAAGAATGAATGTATGCAAGACTTCTATAATATGTTTATTGGTTTAAATTAGTTTTCCATGTGAAATATATAAAAATATATTAAAAATGATACTAGTACAATCATTATAAAAAATGTTTTGATAGTAACTCTCTAATGATTCACTAAAATATAGACTCATGTTATAGGGATCAAGATTAATTATGGATATTCTAATGGGTAACATGGACCAATTAAAATTATATACATAAATGTATTAGAAAAAATTAATAGAGAATTGTTGTCAATGACACATGAAAAAAATTCCTCTAAGAATACATTTAGAAGGCATATAATTAAATTTAAAATGATAATTAAAATTAGATAAGTTTATATGATGTATCAAGAACATATTAATTACTATGAACTAGATTTTATTTTACAACAATGTAATATACTAAACAAATATCAGATAAATCAAAGAGAATTTTCCAGGAAGTAATAAGATTTATCAAATAACACATTTTAATGTACAAGGGATATGAACCTAGTACTTGAAGAGTAAAGATTATAAGTTCCATGGGGTATCAAATAATTATTTCAATCAACAGAATCTCATTCATGCTGCTATGTAAAATATCTATATATACTAAGCATATTGTAGCTTCTACTACTGTCAAATAAGTAGTAAAAAATCAAAAACATTGTGTTGCATATAATTAATTCATAAAAATGGTACTTTATAATAATTTAATGTTATGATATAGGAAATAATAATATATATTTGTGGATATCATCATGTCAAGAGTTAACCTCGTACTGGTGAATTCATACAAAATAGAGTTTCTATCTAGGATACCATGGAGTACCTAATGACTAAATCCATCACATAGGAAAACTAATATTTAATCATATGATCGTTAATAGGTTTATTGTTACCTTGTTTTCATGAGTTAAAGTGGGTGTGTTGTAAACGTGGTGACCTAAACATGATATGAACAACACTTTTTGAAGACTATATCCTTTATACATAGTGTTTTCCACGATGCAATCATTACGTAATATCATTGATACTTTTGTGTCCATTTTTTTATTGAAATTTTCATATATAATCTATTATATCATCTAGTTATAGATGTTCCAAACTATAATGATACCATCAAGAAATCGTGAATATAATATTAGAAACATCATCTCTGGTCTACATATATCGTACCAATAGGAAAACAATGATTTTTTACTACCAGGATCCATGGGATGATAACATTGGACTTCATAATTGAATAAATTATTTATTATAAGCATAATATAAATATTAATTTATAATGTTATACATATTTTTTTGAGTAAAAAAAATTTATTGTGAATTTATTATTATAAAAATATTAGGAACTACAAAGCCTTTTACAAATCCATTTTATAATATAATATTTGATAATCTTGTATACCAACCACATAGAACATTCATATGTCCATAAAGTAATTTATATAAAATTAATACATGGATAATATATTTTAACATTCAATATCAGTAGAGTTTTAACAAATACATCACCAAAAATAATTCAATTTAAATATAACATTTCACATCCATTTGAAATTAATTAAAGTGATGAAATATTGTATATGATAACAAAAGTTTTGTAGATTATAAGCTAGAAATCAGGTAATAAGTTTCAACATTATATATCCATTATTTTTTATTATATCCATGTGACACTAATAAAGATCTATTCATAAGAAAATCATTAGATTAATAAATTTTATTTCTACAAATCCATTTAGTTCCCTAAAATTATATTTTTCATGTTGATCAACTAAAAATGAAACAATATTTCTACAATATTGATTTATCATAGTTTTTATAGATAATAACATGATTAAAAAATATAATGATTTATCAATACATTTAGGAATAAAAATGAGAGTTAATGAATAATGTGAAGATAAATTCATTAAATAATTTGTGGATTAAATTGTTGAATTTACATTTCCAATGACATTGAATAAAGCGATTAGTTTATGTGGTTTCTCTATTTTAATAAGTATGAATACCCCCCTTAAAATTTCCATTATTATTTTGGGTATCAGCCTCTCTAAAATTGAATTCTTTACACTCTTATTCATTTTATTTAAAATCATCTTTCATTTCTTTTAAAATATTTTCAACAATTTTAATATTTATAGACTATTTAACAACCATGTATCTTCTATTATAATGATTATAGTCTTCAATACAGTTTGAATTTCCTAAGAAATAAATTCATCTGATTTTGAATAAAATTTATCTAATTAATCATTATTCATAAGAATATCATCTGAATAGCTTAAAAATACAACTATTGATTTTCCACCATTCCATATTTTATAAAACATTTCCATACAATTTTTTTAAAAATTACTATATATGAAATATGGAAAAAATATATATTTAAAAAATAAATATCTGGTATTTTGGAAATCAATTAACATTATTCTAGAAATTTTTTGTAGTTTTATATTTTTCATTCCACAACACCATTTTTTCATTTCATAGGAGATGAGAAATTATTTAAATAATGATTACCATGTCATAAATTTTGAAATTATAGGTTTAAAAAATCCCATACCCTATCACATATAATATAAAAATTAAATATTATTTTTCATTTTTAAATTTTTTATATATTTGGAAATGTTTTAAATGGTTTTAGACATATGATTTATAAAAAGAGCCCATATAAAATAGATAATTCATTAACAATTATAATGAGTTACAATTCACATTCAAAAAAAGTTGTAGATATTTTTTAAGTAAATTAATATCTATTTGTATAAATTTCTTATCATATCAGATTCATTCACAATTACATAATATAATTCATAGTACTAGCATTTCACATAGGAATTTAAAAAATTGAAGTTTCCCACCATTAAATATAGAAACTGCTGAGCCATATATTATTTCGATACTTTCTACGACAGTCTGAAGTTATCTTGAAAAATTCTCTTATTACATTAGATGATAAAAAACTATCATATTTAATAAACATGAAGTAAAAATATATAGTTTTTCATTGTAAAAATTATAGTAAAATACATATAGAGAGAAAAAAAAATTCAACTTTGGTACCCATAATGTTTTTTACTAATTGGATTAGAAGAAGAGTATTTAAGAAGCGAAACAAATTTTAAATAGTTATTTACTGGGAATCTAGATGGTAGTGATTTATCAATATTTTTTAGTGTGTTCAACTAATTTTTAAAATCTCATGGAACACCCACATGAAAAATTTCCTTCCGTTCCACATCTAAAACTTATGGTAGTTTACATTATGACTTTTTATTTTTTTTTAAAATTGTTTTTTACATTTTGGGTCACTAAAAATAATAAAACGTAACATATTTATATATATATTATAAATTTTTATCATTCATATAATTTTATTATTTTAACACTTTACCAATAAAATCTACAAAAATATAATGTTGACAATTAAATTTCATTTTCCTTTTATACATTTTCATCTAAAATGAAATTAAATTTTACTTCTCATGAATTATTATTTATAGAAATATATTACATGTGTTTTTTTTATTTTTTTTAAAGTACTTTAAATTCATATTATTATATCTATAAGAATAATTTCTTATCTTTTAATTCCCATATATTTGGTTCTTTTTCTTCATCAATTGGATTCTTATATTTATTTCTTAGTTCAATTTATATTTTTAAAATAATGTGTATTTTATTTTTAAAACATGTTTTTTTATATATTTATAACTCCAAAATTTTTATTTATAATTTTATTGAGAATATTCATGATTTGTTTCACATATGTTAATTAATTATACCAGCAAGAAAAAATTTTGAATAATTTTTGGAACCTGATTTATCACTTGAACAAAAATATTTTGTGCAACTTTATTTAAATACATGTGGGATGTTCTATTGATTTTTTCATCATCCTTTTTCTAGTAATTATTCTTGGAAATTCAAAATTATTGTTCATATTCCTAAAATAGTTTTAATAAGATAATTTTTAACATTATTACTAATAACATTACCTTTTATTATTCTTCACCATCATTCCCTAGATAATTCTATACAAATCACCATAAACATACTTTTATATTTTAATATACTCTTTAAGAATCATGGAAACCCTCATAACATTCAATTCCATATATCTCAAAATATAATGTGTAAAGATAAATATTAACATATACAAATTAAATTATTTTATTTTGATATTAATTATTATTAATATATTTTTTATGTTATGATAATATTTCATAAATGATGTAATTAAATAAACATGTGTATATTCTTAAAAAATATAAATTAAATTATAATAACATTATTATCATTATACTTCAATGGGAATGACCAATTAGATTTATCAACATGTAGATTATTACCTAATTATTTTCATAAGGAAATCATAACATAACAATTCTACTTAACTTATATAGAATTCCATTTATAGGTTCCTATTTAGCAATCATAATATCATAACACTAATATCAAAGAGTACTAATTTTATTTTTTTATTTTATCCAATATATAATGTATGACATGGAATATTCTCCAAATTTTATGTTTTTTTGTATTCTAATATATGACTGTATAAATTTCTTCAAATAGTATAATATAAAATGCTCATTGTTAGTTAATTTAAAAAATAAACAATAGATTCATTACATGTATAATTTTATGGTATAATTTATGGTTTTACCATTATGGTTGAATGATAAATTATTATTGATATAGAAAATATTACATACCTCATTTTAGATATCTATAATATGTAACATAAAAATCTTCCTTTATAGAATCAATCCATTATTATAACTTGTTATATCTATGATAAATTTATATTTTCCATCCCTGGTTATGTTTAAGAAATTGATAGGAATGTATATATGTATAATTAGTAATAATCCATTTAATTTCCATGTTATGAAATAAATTATTTGTCTAAATGGAAATAAATTCATTTGGTTAGGGGTTAATAGTCCAATCTATAAATTAAAAAATTCTTTTCAGTGTAACTTTCATTTCTATAAAAAAATAAAAAATAAAAAAAAAGTATTTTTCAATTTATTTTAATCAATGTGATAATATGTGTATTGGTCACACTGTATGAATGAGGTTATGGAACCCAATATTAAAAGTGTTTAGATTTTTTAAGGGAATAATAAGCTAATACAACATTGTTTTTAACACCATGTTAGAACAACCTAAATCCTATTTTTTCACACATATATGCACAAACTAGAATAATATTTTTGAGTTGACGATGAAACAACCATTCCTTTATCCAATTAAAATTAATAATAAAAACCATTTCCATTTTCTAAATTGAGGAATTACTAGGAAAATGTTTTTAAGGGTGGTATTACATAACTCTATGGTCGTGATTTTGAATGAATGAACCAAAAGGAGACTTTTTTCACACTAAATCAATGGATTAATTTTTTTAAAATAAATTTTTCAAATAATGAATGATTGATTTTCAAGGAATATGTGATCTCCTTAGAATCATATAACCATTAATATGAATTTCCCCATACTAATTTCTAACATAATTTGATTAAATATCTTGTGACTCAATACTATTCAAAATATCTATATACATCATTATTAAAACTGTTACATTCATGATGTTTATCTATATAGCTCTTTAATTCATAAAATCCATACAAACATATCAGTGAATTCATAAAAAGTTTTGTTTTATCTTTTTTTATTGAACCACATTTCACTGCAAAAAATATAATGAAAAATTCCAAGGTTTAGAAATTCTTTGATAATCAAAGAACCATACATCAATTACACAACAAGAATTTTATAATATTTAATATAATAGTTAATATTATCATAATAACCATAATTTGTGTTCTTGTAATACCCCCTAAAATAATTAAATAAAAACACTTTATATTTTAATCAATTCAATTTCAAAATATTAAAATTTCATAGGAAATAATATGAAAATAAAATATGTTTTATGCCTTCATATATTTGTTTTATTCCATAAAAAATACTCTCAAATAAATTTTCATATAACTAAAATAATTATTATTAAATTTTGATATTATTATATCACCGAAATATGTAACAAATATGAAAAAGATTGAGATAAAAGACATTGAAAAATTTTAGAATATTTTTGAGTTTTAGAAAATAAATAATTTATTCATATGAATTGTTTATGACTTCTTCTTGTGAAGGAATTTTATTCCAGTATGAATTTGCTTGTATATGAAATTATATATCCCTTTTTAATTTTATGATTTTATGAAATCTAATAGTTAATATTTTTTTGAAATGAAATTTAGTATCTCGTATGACATTATGTGAAATGGATTCAATTTTTTAGACTAAACCATTAAAATATTTCAAATTATTTTTATAAAGCTACTCATGATGTTTGGAAACAATTGGGAATTATATAGATACAGTGTTGATATAATAATAATATTTAATATATCATCTCATACTCATGAATACATTAAAAAATAATTGATTTCCACTCAAATAGTTCCTTATATAAAGAAACCTACACTATTATTGAATCTAAAATATAGGTTTTATGATAGGAATGATATATGTTTTATTCACATTGAGTGTTTCAGTAAAGTTATTTCAATGGCTGGTAAAATATATGATTTATTAAATAAAAAAATTCCCCAATTAATTATTTATAAAAACCTATACAACCTCTATATAGTTCTAATTTTACCTAATATATAGGGTTTTCCTCAAAATTATAGAGAATTAAGAGTTAGAGATTGTGTTGGTGAGCATTTCCAGATACACCTTCACTAAGGATTTATTGTAATCATGTCAGTAATCACCCACATCATTAATAATAATAGTTCTAGTACCATCTTTGTAAATGATGGATCTATTTATAATTCATTTATTTTTATTTTTAGTGATTATTTAATTGATATCATTTATTAAATAGAGGTAAATTCTAATAAAACAGAATCCATGTTATGATATTTCATGGACTTGTTATATTAAATTATTCTAGAGTTTGGAATTGATTACAAATTTATACTATAGTCACTTACTTAATTTATTGACTTCCATTCAATAATGACGACCATAATGAACAAAGACATCAATAACTTCTATCTTTTTTGTTTATTGGATATTTCCACCTACTCTTCAAGCTTAAATCATTAGTTTTTGTCTTGGATTGTGATTTGGGAATTTGTGTGGTCCAATTCATGGCATGATTGAGCATTTATTCTATTGTTTTTTGTTTTAGATTCAAATTCACTGAACATAAAATTAGGATGGATATGTAAATAGAAATATGATTCTGTGAAGATCATGGGATAAAATATTTTCACCAGAGAAGGAAAAAAGGAAAATAGACATTCATTTGGTCGTGGGGATGATTCAACTTTCCATTCAATATTTGTTACATTATATGTATAGGTATTTAATTTATTATATAAATAGTTGATTACAAGTTCCTTTTCATAGATAATAGTGAAAATGGTACATGATTTGAAGATTTTGAAGGAAGATAACATTATATAAATTACATGACCACATTATAGTACTGTATAATTGAATATTTTGTGTGTCCTATTGATCTAAGAGTTTTTTTATATTAGAGAAAAATATAACATGTTCATGTGGGAAGATCTACAAAATGAATAACCCTATATGACTGGACCCAAGTGTATAAAGTGTTTAAACATAGGAACCCTGATTACTCTCACACAAAATGTGGAAGGGAAGCACAATATGTTTCCTCGGAGGAACATGACTTGGTTAGTAAGGAATATGTGCAGTTCCAAATCCATACCAACATTCCATGTTAATTTTTAACACACTGTGTAGTTTCCTATTTTCATTCAATGCGGGGATCCAATACACATGCATTAAAAGGATTATCGAAAACGTGATTTATTCCCTTGTGAAACAACCTTGTATTTAATTGAATTTTACATCTAGTCCCATATGAGTTAAATTCCATTTGTAATGGGATGTCAGATCTATGAAAAAGTATATGGATTAATATGAATGCTATGTGAGAATGATCAAACACATAAATGTATTAGAGATGAAGAGATAATTTTATACATTTCTAGTTATTGGCATCCCACCCAAATAGGGAAATTATGTTAGGATGCCTTATCACCTTAAAATCCTTAGTTATTGTTAGATATTTTAATCCCATATGATTATGTTTCGGTTCCTTTTCCTAGGGAAAAAATAGGGTAAATATCCACCTAATATTAATTTATTGGATACAATATCCATTGGTTTGATATATTTTATACATAATGAGATAAGAAAATGAAATTGATCCTCCACTAGGGCTGGAATCCCCCTACACCATTGGGGGCATGGGATCCTCCATAACAATTATAAAGAGGTTAAATGGGTTGTCGCTTTAGATGATATAATTATCATATAATATTTCTGAATCAATGGGATAATAATTAAGACTAAGACCATACTCTATGAATTGAGTACTAGTTGGGGAATATCTACACACACCATCATTCATCCTATTACTCCAAAATGATTTAGGGGTGTCCAATTGGGTATGTATATACGCACCCATGTACTAGCTCTATATTCACATGTCTTGTTTTTTATATGAAATAAAATTTGATATAAATTTTGTTTTACCTTATGAAAGTGGTACTCAATGGTTTTTTCTGGCTATGGTAAAAATATTGTTGTTATATGAAAGGATACATGCTGATAATATAATTTATTATTGATTTTATGTGGGACCAAATTTACAGTTTCAAGTTATATTTCCCCCTTTTACATTGTCTATGAATTTTCACACATTCTTGTTTTAATTGAGGTTGTGTATTCCATTATTATTTTTGTTTGTTATTATTCATCATTTGACTAGTGTTTCTACTACTGGGTATGGGTTTATTTATAGATACATTTGGCTGAGGACTCAAATGTAATTAATATTCACACTAGGTGCTAGTAACTATCCCCAATACTATCGGAGATGTGATTTGGGTAGCACACCCATTTTACTACCAACCAGGTAGGCCGCAATGGGTTATTTCATTATAATGTTAAATATCATAGTATATGTTATCCTAAAACATTCTTTCAAGATATGGTACATGTGATGATATATTTGTGATTTAGGTTGATAGTGTCGATGTCTTTTGAGTTCTAATATTAGCCTAGGAACCCCAATGATGGTGTGAAGGCTATCATATCCACTATCTTGGAATCTGAAAATCTTATTATATACATGGTATTATGAGGAACTAGTTTTTCGGAAAAAAAACAACACATGAATCATAACGGAATTTGTTTATGGAATTTATGTAATTATTCAGTTTTTTCTTAAGATATTATACATAATTCATCGTATATCTTGAAATTGTTAGGATTCCTAACACTAAAATCTATCTAGTAATACATTATAATATCATGAAGAAGATCAATTTATTTATTAGATATCATTATAGTGGAATAATAATTAGTTTTTTTCTCTTGGTATTTAATGACAAATACTTCCACCAATCATACAATGATCTACCCTTCCCCTTGTAAAAAACCATATTTTATATATCATTGAGTAGTATCATATTTTATATGTTTATGATCAATGATCTCATAAGATGAGAAAGATTTAATAATTCAACATGTAGTGGCTGCCCAAGTTCCATGGTGATCCTGCATAGTAGGCATCTGAGGAAGGACTAGATGTGATGGTTTGACTACTCCTACATGTTAGAACCAATCATAAAATGATGTCAGTTTTTTCACCTATAATTTATTAAAACTAAAATAGGATTATGGAAGATAATTTTAAATCAGATACGGGGTGAGAATAATCTTCCTTAGACAAAATTCAAGTGCCACTTTCTAGAGATATATTTCTTAGTGACTCTATGATTAGAACGTATGTAAGAGATTATTTTACTACACCAAATAATTTGTTCAATAAAAAATTTAGAATCCATATTTCCATACCATGCATAATAAAAAAATGAAATTTTTTATGGTTACCTTTTATCATGGAAGATATAAAAAAATACTAAACTATTATATTTGAGCTATATTAGATCCCATCAATATCTCAACATTTACCATGGTGATAGAGTGATTTCTGTTTGATAGAATTATATCTCATGACTAGATAATATCATGGGAGGTAATATTTCATCAGGTGGAAGAGTCATCGACCATAGATAATAGATGAGATACTCTTATAGTTCAACACAATATGTGATAACAAAATAGTTTTTAGATGCAAGGATTATTCACACATGAATCTCATAGAGTGACAAATCTATAAGAGGATATGATATATATCACATTTATGGGTTGGGGATATATATCATGGGATTTATTAACCAACTATGAAATTTTATAACTAAAGTATTAGGTTGAATCATATTGGTGAATGTAGTTTTGTGGGTAAGATGACGCACCAAGAATCATTCATGGAACGAGAGTTGTATGAGTCATGGGAGTCGGTCAGTGTTATGACATGACACTACTTCCACAACCTCTATGTTGTCAACATTATGCTTTGAGAGATAGAATCTAGGGATGTGGTTAGTTGAATGTAGTGGAGTTTTATCATCTATAAGTCCCTTAACATTTTTTATGAATGGTCTATTTCATTTCAACCATACAATAAATGTTTTAGACACATATTAATCCATTTTATTGGATAAAACACTTATTCAATAATCAAAAATTCCAATTTGAGGAATTTTTTTATCACAGTATTGTATTGGAAGTTTGAATTTTCAATTTTAGTATATAATTTATAATTTTACCTCTTCATATTTTTGGCGATGTTGTAGGTTATAATTATTTTTATATACTAGTTATATACCATCCATTCCCAAATAGATTATTTTTGATAGAGGATGTGGTGTACTTGATACGAGGAGACAATATTTTCATTCACTAATAAGAAATATTCTTTATCATATTAGTCCAGGCTCATGTATGGAAGGATAAAACAAATTTACTATAATTTATATTTCTTAAATCATAGTGAAACAAACATGGAGAATGTTTAATTCACTAGAATAGTATAGTAGTACCTATATTTCATTATTGAGGATGTACCATTTTCCTCATAACTAAGTGGATAAATTTAGTATAAAATTACACCATGGGATGGATTGAGTATATTTGGATGTATATCATATGACAACAATAATTCTTTGTGATATGGGGGAGTGGTAGGAGGACCTTTAATGAAATGGTTTTATCAGAAATTTGTTATATCCTAAAAATATCTAATTTTGTTATCAAATATTTCACATGCGATTCTGAGGTTTTCCATAAATTAACATCACCTAAACATAGTGTCTATTAGGAATATATACCCACTACAATGGATTGATAACCACATCGATCAGATTAGGGGGAGAGAGTTTATCAATGATTAAACGTAGGTCAGTATATAAAAAATTACAAGACTATGATGATGACACACAAAAACAATATTCTTATTTACCCATTATAATTAAGATTACTCGGGGATTCTCCTTTGCTTAATGAATCCCGAATTGTGTATATAGGTATCATGAATCTGATCGTTAATTATTCTAAACACCAATTTTGGTTACAATTTGATCATTATAATCTTAGTTAATCAATATAAGAGACATAGAATCCATGTAATTTTTCGTGGTCCTTGAAATTCATTGATTGTATCAGATGTAAAGAGAACTACAGATGATTTATTTCTAGATAAGATATGTCCACTTTCTGTGACACTTACCTAAGAGGAAAGAGTTTTAGTGGAACTAGAAATGATTTAGGTAGTGCATTAATGGGAGCCACCCAACAGAGTATGGAAGTTCAATTTTTCTTTTGTTTGGTAGGTCATTATAAGAGATGTGTGACATATTTATCTTGGGTTGTGACACCCTTAATTTATTTGACCTAAAAAGGGTATAATATTTTCTAGATGAATATTTTATGAAATAAATTGAGGAGTTTTGTTAGTGGTTGACTATAATTACCACCTTGAGTTTCATAGAGAAGAGTGTTTTGTACATGGTTCTATTTGATGCTCCTAATCTTGGATCATATTTTGATTGGTGAAAATATTGGAAATAATTTCATACAGATCACGTTTATTGATAACCGATGAGAAGAAATACATAAAATGTGAGAAAAAACTAATTACAATAGTGTTCTAACTGATGAGATAGAAATTCTAAATTCTGATTGGGAGGATTTTTATTTATTCAAACCACAATATTCTTAGGTACATCATCTCTAAAATAACTGTCAACATGATATAGTTGTAGTTGATAGAGTAACATCAATAGAAATTATGATAATATATACTCTTTGGAATGGGATACAATTGTTGTTATTAATAAAAAAATAACAATACCAAATACAAAATGAGAAATTCGAAAAGTTTACATTGATTTGGATAACCTTGGTGGGTGAGGGAGGGAAGACATACCTCTAATTAATGGTTCTAATTCCATTGATTATGTAGTGCAAGGGGAAGAACAATATAAGGATAATTTGTTTGAGGTCATAAATGACAAAATATTCACTATAAATTATCATAATGGATTATCCAATGGTGGGGACTATATTATCCTCTTCTTTGTTAAACATTAGTGATTATATTTTTTTGAGGGAAGGTGTTTACATTGTTCCATGTATCTCCTATTGAAGTTTATCCTAGAGTGTAAAATATAAACTAGGATCTTTAGTGGAAATTTATGTGCATTGAGATGAGGATGATTTTAATAGTTTAGATCATTATATTCTTCAACATCTAGTAGGTAAAAACCAAGCACTAGGTTCCATTGAGGTCAAGATATTCCATTGGGGTAATGAAATTGAAGTTGGCGGTTATTCACATGGATTTTTCATTGGGATATAAATAGATTTTGATGGGTCACAAATATTTATGGGTGATCATATCATGACCCATTATGTTTTCCCACATCCTCCCCATTATAAAGAAGAGTTTATTTTAAATCTTAAGACACTTTTATTGGTAGTATATCTTCCAACTTTATTCGTAACCCTTGACAATTTTCACAGATAATGATTCTCAAATCATGTATTCATTAAAAAGTGTTTTACATGATTATTTTGAGATCAAATTATAAATGGGAATAGTGTTCTACACTCTTAAAACGAGTATATTGAGAAAACAATTATATCCTCGATCCGAAAATGTAGGTTTACAGTTGGATTCTGGACGATATTGGGATGATCAGGCAGCCGTCTTTGAGTTTTCATAAAAATATTGGTTTCATTCTAATATTTTTATGATGCAATTCAAGGACCATTATGAGAGACTTATATGGTCACTATTATAATAGTTAAGGCTAATAAAATCAACACGTATAGTGTCAGTGTCGGTGTGGGGAATGATAGAGAAAGTATCGATTATCTAATAGTATTTGGGGATATCCCAGAGCCATTAGAAATCATATACAGGATAAAAACAATTTCTTTTGGAGTCCAAAAATGGAGAATATATGTTAATTAAGGTAACACCAAGAGACGTGGTTTTAATTATTTTTTCGGGATGATAATATATATCCATGGCTTTCCCAAAATTTTTATATTTTTTATAGGATGAGAGATTCTTCATACCACCTAACGTTTCCTATGCAATATAATTGGGTTTATGAACACTTCTACATGTTTCCACCAATTAGGTATATGTATAGTGAATAATATGATACTAATTTTGGGAGTGAAAAAAATAAATGATGGAGAAACCTATTGATAGTACCTAGTAGTGATTGAGGACCAATAATAAAGAGCCATCATTGGTGGATTATTCCCATTATGTGTTTTTTCTGTAATCATGAGAATCATCTAGATGGTTCCTGAGAGTGGGAGAACCAGATGTAGAATTAGAACCCTCACATGTTCAATTAGCTTATTTATTTTAGGATGAAATATCATTATTTTCTAGAGAATTTAATTGATCTAGTTTTTATTATTTGATGCATTAGATACTTTAAATAATAATTATAGTGCTAATCATAGAGTCGGTATGGAATTTTTTTTTTTGTGGTAAAACCCAAATTTATTTATATTAAAAACATTAAATATATAATCTCACAGGGAAACATAATTTAAAAATTAATTTATTTAATTTTAATGGAATATTGGGTAAGAAAATTGAGACATCAATAGAATATAGAATTAAAAATTTACCCTATGGGTTCCAAAAAAATAATTTTCACCTTGAAATTCTATAGATTTTTTTCATTGGTGGTTTAAATAGAAAAAAAAATAATAAAATAATTTTTAACATATTTAATTATATAACACTATCCAACATCTATATAATCTATATTATAATGGATCTCTATGTTTATCTACATAATTAAAATATAGGGTATAGAGAGAACTTATTAGAGAGAATTGGAAAATGAACAAGCCTCGAGGATCAATTACAGAAACTTAAATGATATACCATTCCATCAATGAAAAAAACTATAGTTAATTATTTATAAGTGAAATAATTATTTCCAACATAATATTTTTTAAATTTTTTGGGATTATTTTTTTCTCAAACCAGGGTCAATTATTAATAATTTTAATTTATATATGTATCTATCATGGAACCTATAAATAATTTTTTTTCTATAAAATTTATTTTTTTCACCTTGGATAGTTCATTTTTTCTTTGGTTATTAAATATCCTTATAAAATTTATTTCCATGAAGAACAAAAACATTTTATATAACTCACATTTTTAGTTTATGGATTTCTCCCTCCATTTATCATGTGTTCTTCCCATGTATTCATTTTGGATGGTGATTTAACTTTCTATATTAAATAATTCATCATGTGGCAAAACAATGGTCATATGGGTTATTGTTTTGGATTAAAATAATGGATCATGGCATGAAAAAATATTTTTAATATCAAAATGTAATAAGGATGAGAAATGGATGACAAATATTTGTGATTTCATCAATGAATGTTGATTTAACATCTACAATTCGTGAGGATAATTGGATTTTTCAACTAATGGGTGTAAATATATGATATCTAGAAAGGATTTTCTCACTATAATCATGGGTTGGATTTTCCATTATATATATAATTGTGAGGTTTTCAAAGGATATGAAGAATAACGAGTAGGTAAACATTCAAAAAAATAACTGACTACACAAATAGTAGTTCTGAATAACACACATTGTGTGTCACATCAACACACCACATGACTTTTCAGTGAGAAGAATGTCAGTAATCGATAATGATGAAAATAAATTCATTGAGATTATGTATGATCAATTAAATATATAAAAATATTACATTATCAATATTTTTATTTTTTCTTACACACCATATAAAAGGGATATAAAAATGAGACCTTGAAGTAACACAACTCTAGTACTGAGGAACATTCTATATTATAATCACTGACCTACATGTTCTTTTACTTATTACAAATGTCTTATAATGTCCCACTTCCATGAAATTTGGGTCACCGTTTCATGGGAAGAAGACTGAATATGGGTTACACATTGTGTACACTATGAATCAAACATTTCACACACTTTGGATTGGTTTGTATCCTTCATTCAGTCCCCTCAAGTGTAATTCTAAAAAGAACGCAATGTTGAGTCAATATCCACATATAGATATGAGGGTAATGGTGATGTGAGTTTGATCATCCAACTAAATATATTAAGGACTAGTTATATATTTTTTACACTTTTAGTTGCGGGAAACACATAATGACATGGCAATTTCATGAAGGGACAATATCCATATGGAATCCCTAGGTAGGGTCTCAAATTATATCACATGTATTTGAGAATTGGATCCATAACAATGTATTGGATATCATTAGTATCCTCTAATATCTTAGAAAGTAGTTTCCTCATTTTTTTGTGTCATTATCATATCAGTTTAATAAGAACATATTGGGAACTATATACCCCAATAGAGTTGGTATCCACCTAACACTATAGGGGGTATATAATTCCCCACTATATATATAAAGTGGTTAAATGGTTTGATGGTTCATATGATATTATATTCTTGGAAGAAATTTATAACCTGCAGGATGACTATGATGATAGAGAGCATATTTGTTTCCATCAATACTCCATTGAACATATCCAATTTCACCCAATACCTCAACATCTTAGAAATAGTTTTTTTATGACTCACATTTTATTTTTGACATCATCATAATTATGTGGTTTCATACTAGATATGTATGAAATCACCCCTACATGTAATCTTCTCACATATGTTTTACCATGTGAAGATGAAAGACTATTATATGTTGATCTAGGTGGGCCTAGTGTGGGTGGTTATTATTTGTTTTTTAAGTATTTGGTTGTAGTATTTTTATCATACTAGAGGTTATTTGATAAGACCTAATTATCCTATTTTTATCAGGGTTGAAGATTTTTTTGTTATTGGGATAATATATTTTTCCTTCAACATTTGAAATGTTTTTTCATACTCTGTTTAGGGATTTTATGTAATGAATTTCTTTTTTATTTATGTATATTTTTATTCCACATTACATTATTATTCATGGTGATGAGTTTGTGTGTAAAATTTTATTAGTCTAAGCCCCCATGTGCGTTATATTCACAATATAAACAATTAACTACCTTGTAGAATATTTGAGTGGGACCTGGGGTGTCAAACCCAACATACTAATTCCTAAGTCATCCATCATGGTTTTGTTCATGTCATTGCATATTGAATATTAATTTAATTAATCTATGTTGACATAATAAGATTCACGTTATAATTTTTTCCCATATTTAATATATTTCAGATGATCTTAAATTCAGTAAATATGATATTGGAAAATTTATTTGATTTCAAATAAAAAAACTATTTCTAAATCCCGATTCAATGACTCTATAATTAGAAAATTTTTACGACTAAGAGAAAAGATTATTCATTTTATAATTGAATAAAAAACATTACCGACAACAATAATTAATATGTATTATATAAAAAATAATTTAATAAATTATAAATATCCAATTATTAAGAAATATTTATATGATCCATAACCAATCTCATATGTGTGTGGATTGTTTCTTCCAAATAGAATCTTAACTAACATAAATAACATAGAGAATAATTCCACAAATAAAATTAACCATAATATTTTCATCTGTAATTAGTGAATTCCTAAAACAAATTTATTCAATAATGTTATATTTAATAGTGAAATACGTTTATATCTACAAAATAACAAAGAAATAAAGGGGCATGGAGACATTAAAAATAGCCGAGTGGTTGTCATGTAATGGATAATGAAAATGATTCTTTTATAAAGTGTAGAGTACACTAACTTTCTATCACAATTCTAAAAAACATGATTATATCTAAAATTATTGTTTATATTGGATTGGATTCATAGATAATGATTTTTTATATAGATATGTTGCATACATTCTCTATGAGATAAATGTAAAATAATGTTATTGAATTGTCTAAAATACTAGAAAGTTGGTTTGATCATTAATCATTAATATATGAAAATATAAACTCATCAACTTATTAAACATTACTATTGATTTCAACTCTATTTCTCAATTAATAATGTCATATAAATATAATAAACCATAATATATGTTTCTTTAGAAATAATCATATAATAATTATGAGAAAAATATCATATATTAAGCATCATGTTATATTACTATGAGAAACGTTTATCATACCACAAATAAGGTTATTATTTTATTTTAATATAAGTAATTCTTCAATTTTATCACATTATTCTATTCACTTGTAAAAAAATAATCTGATTATATATATATATATATATTATTATTAATCAAGTATAAACCTATGTAATAAAATTCATTCAAACCAATATAAATATATGTTATCCACTTTAAAATATTTACAAACTAGTTGTGTTTATTAATAACTACACGACCTTTTTCATAAAATGTATATTGGAAACCCCATTTAGCTCCAATAATGACATAATGTTTAGTTATTCCAACATTCAATTCACCTAATTATTTTCAATATGATCATGATCAAAAATTTTGAGTTCTATCCATATTCTATATTTTATGACTTCTTCAAAAGTTATAGACATCATTATAGGAAATAGAAAATCATGCTATATTTAATCCATGATTCAAATCCTGGTTGGGGTAGTTATGTATTCAATGATTATTGAGGGAAAATATCCATTATCCCATTCCATCTATAGGATTTAGTATTAATTTTTAAAACCATTGACCCTTTCATAGATTCACCTTTTCATCCTTCACCATTTGAGAAAAGAAGATTGATTTCTAAGATTGATCATAAATAATCATTTTCTTCACACATATCCTCCAAAAATGAGATTCACATTTTTTTAACCCCGCCTCTCTTTAAAAAAATATACAGAATAACCTTAAATAATATTATGATTCTTATTAAGGTCGTTTTAATCCTTACTCATTATGTTCTGTCCCAAAAATAAGCTTTCATTTTATGGTTCACAATATTTTCCCTTGTTGACATATTTATTATTATTGTGAAAATTTTAATATAAATTAAAAAATGTTTCAATAATGAATTAATACCATGAAGTATCTCATAGGTTGTTTGATCCTCTAAAAAGCTTTTGAAATCCAAATATTTATTGTAATAAATAACATTGATAATTTTTTCCCAGGAAATCAAGATTATCCACATTCACTGTGAAATGTCTTAGCTATGTTCTTTATTATTCTTTTTAGACATTAGCCCAATCCATTTTTTATGGTCCTCTCACAATGAACATGTCATATTTAATAATTTTTAATATATTTATTAAATTTAATGGATATATATAGAGTTCCATTATCCATAAAAATATTTTTTATTGAATGAATTTGTTCATCCTTTCCGCCCATTTTATATATCATCATGAAATCTATCACCTCTCTCTAACTTTTCATAAACATTATAGACACCATTATACTATAAATAAGGTTTAGAATACAATACATCACTCACAAAGTTCCATATAGATTCATAAAACCATATACATTTATATGGACTAGTTAAATCTTATTGGATACTTAATTGTTATAAAAGTATTGTTTTGTTACTATCTTACCTCACATGGACGCATGACATGATTTTTCTCTGTCATAGTTTAGTTCTTGATATTAATTATTTCATTAATCTTGGGAAAATTTCTATGCTTTAATATAATATATTTCAATGCCTGCAATGAAATATACCACGTTTTTATTTTAATGTTATGAAATATATGTTCTCTTTACTATCAACCTGGTAAAGATTTCTGGTCAATATCTACCATTTTAAAAGATATTTTCTAATTTTATTTTGTTATCAAATATCCTTAGTGATTTAATGAAACCATAATATTATATTTATAATGTTTATTCACATAATTTTTATTCGTGTTTCAATCCATTCAAAAAACGAACTATAGTGTTCATGGGATCTTCTTTAAAATACTTTATTTAAACAAAAATTAAGAAAAAAATCTTTCATAAATATCATAGTCCCATAAATACATTCCAAAAAATCATTTAGAATCTTTTCTTTTTTCTATTCATTGAGTTTGATCACTCAGTAATTTTTATCCAAGTATTATATTTTATTTTTCGTAAGCAATTTTATTCTATAATATCATTATCACCCATCATTCAGACATTCCAAGAGAGTCTAGGTCTAATTGGTATTTCCATGGAAAACTATTTTTAATTCATAAAAATGTGCAATATTATAAAATCCACCTACTTTTTCTAATCATGATAATTTATTACTTTGTAGAATTAGATAATATTTCTTGTAATCTATTTTCCTTTTATTTACATGTTATATATTTCAATTTATTCCTTTCATAAAAATAATATATTTATTCATGATTTTAGAGTAGTTAAAATAAGATACATAAAAGGACATTATTCATTTAGATAAGGGATATGGTGGAACTATTATATTCTTGTTTCATAGTTCTTTACTTCTTCAATAAATATTTTTCTTTGGGAAACAAGTCATAATTTTTCCATTAAATCAATAAAACTATCTTTTCTTATCTTTGAAAATATTTATATCACCAATCCTCTATGTGTATACTTATTTCTTGATATTATAAACTAGTTTTCTAGGAAATACGTCTATCTTATACCTTAAACATAAACTTTTTTAATAAATATAATAAATTAGACTAGGATTTTTCAAACCCACATGGAATATCACTCATTACCAAAAACTATGGTTTTTCATCCAAAAGCTTCCTAAAACTATATGATACTATATTTTCTATTGGTAATAATTATTTAACAATGAACCTCATAAATATTATCTTTTTTATTGATTGACATGATTTTACTTTATTTTGGATCATAAAATTAAATGAAAAAACATCCTCTATAATAGATTCAATTATTTTTTCTTTCATCCCTTTTAAGAAATCATTATGATCAATAGTTTCCTTTAATTTTTTCTTAAATTTTTAGTTTATAGTCAATTGCTTCTCCCACACTTTTATGACGTGATTCTCAATCAGTTAACAGATAATCATATAAGTTATTCTTATGTTCATGATAATATAAATATTCTACATATTCCATTACCAAATAATTAATTATTATACTCTTCATTATTTTAATATTAATCTATTCAATTTATCAATATATTTCAATTTTTTGGTAAAATAGTTCTATGAGATCATGATCTTTCACTTCATGATTTTTCTTTTTCATGTGTGGTTATTATAGTAACCACATTTTATGACATAAAATAAATTTCCTCATGAATATATTATTCATTATCCTACTCTTCAATGTATTTAAGGCTCTTAATCTGAAAATTAATTGTCTTAAAGATACTTTTAATGTAGTTTCATATATAGGGAAAACATATTCATGGATTTTTGAATTTATTGATTAATTATTTATCATTATTAAAAATTTTAGGTGAACTGAATATACTATATATAACCTTTTAATACTAAAAACAATCAAGGTGTATCTTCATATCAAATTATACATTTCCCATTGCGATTTTTTTTCCACCAATGAAATTAACTCACAAATAAAATTTGTATCTTCACCATATTCATTATTATTGTAATGGTTCACTATGGTTTTCAGTGCTATATCCTTTTTGATTTTTTATTTTCTTTTATCATGTTTAAGATGTAATTCATTCACCACCAAATTACCATGAAATTTATCATGATATTATATAGATAGTGTTTTTTCTTCAAGGAGATAAGGTTTATTGATGTGTCAGCCTCCTCCAGATTATCATTACAATAATCATATCTAAAATTTATTCATAAAAAATAAAATATATATAAATAAATCAATAATATGTTTGAATAGTCCATAATATTCTAATGAGGTCACATTTTTTGGTTATCAACCCTTTTTTTTATAATATAATGTTTTTATTCCTTAATAACGATGTCACCTTTAGAGATATTTAACAATTTGTCCCACATATAATTTTCCTCAATGTGACGTATATCATTAATTTTATTTTTATTTTCTATTGAAAAAATTAAATATTTTTAGGCATTGGAATGAATATAAAGAAACTTCATATCTCGTTCGAACATAAAATATTTAAAAAAGTAACTTATATGAACCATGCAAACAGCTATAGAAAATACATTGAGTTTGGAATATCATAAATGATATCTAAACCATGTTATTACAATTTTTTGATTTCAATAAATGGAGAAATGAAAACTATTTTTCATTAAATATTTTTTCTTTAACAACTGAATTTGGTAAAATATATTCACAACCCAAAACCTATGTCATAGATATCAATTATTGCAACCAGGACCCAAAAAAACCAATAGGGGGATGAATGAATTGAGGTTTGATTGTGGTTTTCAATATATTTCCCATGATTTCATGTGTGAAACAGTATTGTGAAACTATTGGCATCATCATCATATATAAAACCATTTAAATTTTGAAATTTAAATGAACATATATTAAATCTTACTTGGTTTACTACTAATTGATAATGCAGGAATTATGAATTGATAGTGCATCAGTATATTATAAGTTAAAAAAACACATTATATGCTACAAGATTTTGGAAAAGGCTTAAAACCAATACTAAAAGAACTTCCTCTTCATAAATTTCTTCACAGTTCTTCTAGTTAAGGATTACATATGAAGGATTAAACTCATTGGTTACATAAAATGATTTAAAAAAATTAATGTGATCAAAAATCCAATAGTGTTATTGAGGATTTACTCATTCCATATACAACATTAGATATCCGATCTCTAAGTTTATTCTTCTTCTTATTCGTAGTTTTATATTATTTTATTAAATTATATTTTTATTTGAATCATTAGAAATATAATTTATCTTATTATTCTTCTCTTTATATTGGTGAAGATATTTTATATATCTTCAAATATAAAAATCACTGAGAAAATCACAAAAATAATTCACTCATATATAATGAAAAATGGTTTCAATAAACATAATATTGAAATTAAATGATTAATTTAACAAGAAAAGAATTTGGTTAATGTTCAAAAATCATTTAGATTATCCTAATACCATTCATCACACACGTTTGAATGAAATTTATGAGTTTCGTTCTTCTATTTTAAGATAAAATGATATTGAATTACAATTAATAATAGTATATACATGTGGGTTAATTGAGTGAGGCCATTGAAATATTGATTTATATTATTATAAAACCAACTACATAGAAATATTTAACTTAAATTACTAATAATTCATAACTCAATCCTTCATCAATACCAACATTATTATTTCTTTATGTAGTTCACTATGTTACAGATCGTATTTGTTGAATAATAAATCACTAACTTCTGTAGAAAATAATCTATTGAAAATAATAAATTCAATTACACTTATTAAAAATTAATTTTGATGCCCTGTCACTATCAACATTTAGAAATAGAATTTCCATAATGATTCTTTGAGTACTCATCTAAGCTGCTAGACTAACCATTATTATAACTAGTATATCCTTCCAAAAATTTAGGCTACTCTTTATACCTATAAGAATAAACTATTGAGAATCCAAAGTACCCTTAAAAAATTCAACACATACAATTCCAAACTCATAGAATACCATTATCAACTACTAATCACTAACTAATAAAAGTTCATTGTTTTCATTGGATTACTATTTTAATGTCAATTTACTTTTATAAAATGTGGATACCATTGTGAAAGAGACTAAACCAAATATGTATCCAAGGTTTTTTTTGGAAATACATATACTTATGAATGTCACATGGGAATTATTACAAAATTTTCCAAATAAGTCTTATGAAATATAATTAGGAAGTAATCCATTATATCACAACTGCCTACCAATAGCCTTACTTAAAATTTTCAATATGTGTGTCCCAAACATTACATAAGCATTATGAATTTTTAAATTTCTTAATTAAACATTTAATGAATTCTTAATTACAGCCTTATAAAATATTTATTTTAAAAAATGGTCCAATACTTCTCAAGAAGAAATTTAATTAAAAATAATCTATAAAAAATCTACAATCTAGATCCTGTTCATTCTTCATAATTATTCATAAAAACATACAAGATTTCACAACACATTTATATTGAAAAAAATACATCAAATATTATTTTTGGTTCAAATAATTATACTTCATAATAAAAACATTATTCCCCAATAATTATAATACTGAGTCAATAATAAAACATTTATAACAACAGTTAATAAAACACCTTAACCCAATATGACATTCTACCTCCATTAAAATACCGAGGATTAAGGTCGAATAATGTTTATATTCACATTTCGATGAATCAATGTAACATTATTTCTAATTCAATAATTTATATATTAATTTTTATCACATTACTCCAAGAATTTTGTCATCTATCCCATATTAACCTAATTATACTATGACAAAATTATTCTTCCATGAAAATACAGAAATGGTTTATTATAGATCTATAATATTTGGCTAAAATTAACCCAATAACATGTATTCCAAACAATAATATGATTTTTGAACACAAACATAATAAAAAATTAAATTCCTAAATAAGTGTTAAAAATATAGATTTATAAAAAACAAACAATTTTAATGAATCCAAAATAAATTACTATGAATAAAATCAACCATAATCGATTCATATTTATAATCCCATGATATGATACATAAAATATTACAAAATAATTAGTTATCCAACAATAGTTAAATAAATAAAATAACTTACAAAATACTCTATGAGAAGTTGAGGATATATAAGAGCCATTATAAATTATATAAGGAATGTAAGTTTTATACTTTAGTGTTCAACATGGGAGACCCCATGTTCCTTAAGGTAACACAAATAAATGGTTTTTTGATATTTGGTTTGGATGATAAGATATCAACATGTATTATCAATAATTTTTATATTTTTTTATATATTGTGAGTTTCTTCATACCACCTAACATTACCAATTTTGTATAATTCTGTTTAGGAACGCTTTTACGTGTTATATCCAATGAGGTATGTGCATGGTCAATTAGATGCTTTTTATTGGGGAGAGATTGAAACAATAACATACAAAAAATTTGATAGTACCTGGTGGTTATTGAGGACTATTATGAGAATATCCATTATGGGTGGATGAATCACATTATGTGTTTTGTCTATAATCATGAGAATCATCTAGAGATCTCATGGAAGTGGAAGAAATAGATGCAGAGATTGTACCCTCACAAGTTTTATTATGATATGAATTTCAAGATGACATTTCATGATGTTATGGAGAAATTAATTTATATAGTTTTTATGATTAGGCTCGTTGAATATTTTTTAGAACAAATATATTACTAAACATAGAGTATTTATATAGTTTTTTGTGTTGTAAACCCCAATTGAGATATACTAAAAATATTAATTATATAATATCACAAGAACAAATATTTTCATAAATAATTTATTACATTTTAATAAAATATTATCTTTGTAAATTGAGACATCCACTGAATGTAGAATGAAAGTTTTAACCTATTTGTGACATAAGTGTTATATTCACTTGGAGATTCTATACAATGTTTTCTTTGGTCGATTTAATAGATAAAAAACTAATAAAAATATTTATTATCTTTTTAATTATATAACACCATCCAACCCCTATATAATCGCCATTATAATGGATCTCTATAGTTACATACATAATTCTAATATACGTTATGGAGATCTCTTATTGTAGAGAATTGGAAAATGAACAATCCTTGAGTATTAATTAAAAATCATCCATCTTCTACCATTTCATCAATGAAAAAAAACTATAGTTCATTATTTATTATTGAATGATCTATTTCCACGGTAGGCAATTTCTAGTTTATTGGATTTTTTTCAAACAATGATAAATTATTCTTAAATTAAATTTTTATGTGTATCCTTCTTAGCCCCGCAAAATTAGATTTTTCGATAAATTTTATTTTTCAGCCTTAGATATTTCATTATTTTCTATTATTATTAAATATTAGTTTAAAAATTAATTTTAATAAGTACTAGAATAATCATTTTTAATAAATTTACTATTTTATGGATTTCTCAATCCATTTATCCTGTTTTATCCCCATGTATTCATTTTTTATAGTTATCTAACTATTTCCATAGGAAAATTCATTGTGAGATTGAACAATGTTCATGTGGATTATTGTTATGAATTATAATAATGATTCATGACATCAAAAATAAATTTTAAAGACCAGAAGATCCAAGGAATAAGAAATAATGACAAATATTAGTGATTTTGGTCTTGAAAGATGTTATAACTTCCACGATTCGTAAGGATAATTGGATTTTTTTTATTATTGGTTTTTGATATCTGATATTTGAAAATAATTTATCAATGAAAACATGTGTAAGATTGTTCATGGTAGATATAAATGTGATTATTTTTTATGAGATGAATAATCTAGATAAAGAAAACATTAATGAAAATTACTTACTACACATCTGGTAGTTATAAAGATCATACACGATGTGTCTCATCGACACATTAGATGAAACTTCCACTGAGAAGAATGTCAACCATCCATGATGATGAAACCAAATTCAATGAGATACTAGATAACCAACTTGACATGTAAAAATATTAAGCTATAAATAATTCAATAATTTCTTACAAACTAGATAAAATGGCTATAAAAAATTTGTCCACAAAGGAACACAACTCATGAAGTAAAAAACATTTTATATTCCAATCAGGGACCTACTTGTTGTGTGACTTATTCCAAATTTTATGTAGAATATCATTTTCATGAAATGTGGGTCACCATTTCATGAGAAGACAACTTCATATGGGTTATACATCATATACACTATGAAGCAAAAATTACATCTCTTGGGATTGGATTTTGTATTTCATGTTGTCTCATCAAGTGTAATTATATAAATAAAACAATGTTGAATCAATATCAAAATATAGAGATCATAGTAATGGTGCTTTGATTTTGATCATCCACAAAAATAATAATGACATAATGTGGCATAGAGACACTCAACATGTTAATGTGGCTTTCATGCATTAGTGTATCCCCATGATTATCTTATAAAGTGTAGGGTCAACTACCTTTCAATCTTTATGCTTATAAAGAATGTTTATACATTAAATTATTGTTTATATTGGATTGGAGTCATAGATAATGAATTTTCTATATAGTATTACTTAATACATTCCCTATTATATAAATTTATACCACTACTATTGAACTGTCTAAAACCCTAAAATTTGTTTATGTTATTTAATAATTAACATATGAAACTATAAACTCATCAACTAATAAAATATTACGATTTATTTCTGCATGATTTCCCCAAATGTAATATCATATAAATTTAAAAAAACATAATATAAGTTTCTTCTGAAATAATTATATGAAAATTATGATGAATACATCACATTTTTAATTCCATGTTATTTTAGCATGAGGAATGTTGATTTTACCATAAATAATGATCCTGTTTTAGTCTATATAAGCACTTCAAAAAAAATTCACTTTATTCTCATCACTTCCAATCATTAAAATAATGGAATTTTCAATATATTATTCATCTATAACAATGCTAATAATAAATCATTACCTAGAACCAATATAAATATTTTGTAAAATCCTTATAATATTTACATACTTTTGGTTATATATTTATAATTTACTACTATGCTCATAAAAATTATTTCAAAATCCCCATTTGGCTGAAATATTGATATAATGTCAATTTATTTACAACAGTTCCTATTAATAATTATTTTAAACATGATCATGATACACATTTATGAGTTGTTTCCATACTATATCTTTTATGGATTTGTTGGCTGATATATACTTGGCTACAGACAATAAAAAACCAGCTATATTGAACCCAAACTTCTCGTCCTGGTGGTTGTAGTTTTTTTTTCAATGATATTTATGGGATTAAATTTCATTCTCCCATTACTACTCTAGGAATGACTATAAATTTTTAAAAACCTATATCTCTCCACATATTCATCTTTTCATATTTCATCATTTCATGTTTCAATAATGGTTACTATGATTGGTTATAAATAATCATTTTCTTCACAGATATCCATGATAAATAAATTTCCAAAAATATTCTTCTCCATATCTTTGAAAAAATAACATCATTACTTTCAAGAATATTTTTATTCATTTTTAAGGAATTTTCAACATTAATCATTATGGTGTATCCAAAAAGTATTATATAATTTAAAAAATTACCATATTTACCATGGTTTACTTATATATTTTTTATTAAACCTACTTTTAAAAACTCAAAAATAATTCAATGATGGATTTATACTTTGTAAAATCTCATACAGTGTTTAATCCTCTCTAAGGCTTGCGAAATCCCAATCATTATTGTAATAAGTAACATGGATAATGTATTTCCCATGAAATCATAAAACACCACATTCCGTGAAATTTTTCTTATATATTTCTTTATCATTTTGTTTAGACATTAATCAAATCCAATTTTTTGTTACTATGAAAATGGAATAATCAATTTTAATAATGTTTTTATATAATATTCATAAATATAATGGATGTATATTTATTTACACTATTATTTATAAGATCTTTTTTGGTATGAATTTCTTAAACCTTTTTATTCATTTTATATATCTATATAAAATCTATCACCTCTCTCTAAATTTTTATAAACATTGCAAAGACCATTATACTACAATCAATGTGGAGAATAAAATACTTCCCTCATAAAATTATATATAGATTTATCAGCCCATATATAATTTTATGGACTATTTAAAGTATGATGTATACTTACTTCTTCTTCTACTAGTATGGGCTACACACTATCTTACCTCACATGCATGAATCATATTCATTTTATTTAAAAATATTCTCTTTGTGATATCAACTATTTACATCGTCATGGACAGATTGTCCATGATTAATTAGTTTATATGTCTCTTACTCTAATAAAACATATTTAGTCTTTACTATAGACATGGTATATAATTCTATAGAATCACGACCCTTTAAATAGGTATATTATAGTTTTATATTGGATAAAATATGATTTTGTGATTTAATGAATCCTTATGACAATACTTATATAGTTGAATCAAACTCATGTGTTTGTGTTTCAATCATTTCACCTAAATAACTTTTGTGTTCTTAGGATCTACTCCAACATAATATATTTTATCACATTGATTACAACACACTATTTTCAAAATAGAATAGTACCAAAAAAATCTATCACATTATTTAGAGTGTTTTAATTTCTATTCATCTAGTTTCATCACTCATTATTTTTTATCCATGTATTATTTTTTAGTTTTTATAAGAAAATTGTTTTATAGACTATAATTGTCTCCTATCATTCAGTCTTTCAAAGAGAGTCTAGATCATATTTGGATTTTTGGGGTTAACTCAATTTTCACATAAAAATATGAAATATTATATTATCAAACTTATTTTTTCAATCTTGAAAATGAATTTATATATGGAGTTAGATAATATTTCTTAAAATCTTTTTTCCATTGATTTCAATGTTATATATTTCTATTTTTCTTAAAATAATGGATTTATTTCATAAGTTAGAAAAGTTAAAATAATATTCATAAGAGGTAATTCTTCATTTAGTTTAGGGATAAGGGGGAATTATTATATTCATTTCTTATAGTTCTTCACCACTTAAATAAATGTTTTACTTTGTGAAATAGGTCATAATATGTCCATGAAATCAAAAAATCAATCATTTCAAATGTTAGAATATATTTCAATCCCAACTCATATAACTGTCTCTTTATTTATTGAGATTGATGGATTTTTTTTTTGAGAAAATACGTCTAACATATACTTTAATCATCTACTTGTTTGGTAGAGATGATTAATTAGACTTTGTTTTCTCAAACCCACATCTAATATAACTCATTACCGTGCATCGAGGTCTTTTTTCCATCATAATCTTACAAAAAAATCTGATCATATATTTTATATTTCATATAATTTTTAACAGTGAACCTCATAAATAATATATCAATCATTGATTTACATGATTTTACATTATTTATAATCATTTAATTAACTAAAACAACATCCTCTACAATATATTATATTATATTTTTCTTTTATTCCCTTTAGGAAATCATTAGGATTAATAATTTTTTTAACAGTTTCTTCAATTATTATTTTATATTCAATTAATTCTCCCACTCTTGTATGATAGAAATATCAATATTTTAAAACATACTCAAATCAAACATCTTTAAATTTATGATGTTGCAAATATTCATTGGATTCCTTTATCAAAGAACCGACTATTCTACTCTTCATTATATGAATATTAATCTATTCAAGTGCACCTTATATTTCAAATTTGAGGTAAACCATTCCAATGAGATCTTGATCGTTAACTTCATTATTATTCTTTTCAAATGTTTTTATCAAAGTATCCACTTTGAAATAAAATCAATTCCTTACTTATCTATATAATCTTCAATATCCCCTTCATCTATGTATTTAAGGATATTAATCTGAATCAACATTTTAGCAGATATACCATGATTATAGATTCTTTATGCGGTGAATTTCTTCTTTATTTCTCAATTTTTTTTTCTTCTATATCACATTTAAATATTATAAGACAACTGAATATGTTATATATAATATTTAGACACTAAAAACAAGATAGGGGTATATATCATTCAAATGTATCTTAAGTCTTTTGAAATTTCCTTTCCAACAAATAACGTTACTCCCAAATATCAACTTCATCTTCACCGCCATATATATTAGAAAAATGTTTAAATATGGATTCAAATTCTATATCCATTCAGATTTTTTATTCTCTGCCTTAGGTTTTACATGTAATTCTTTATCCACCAAATAACAATGATAGTTATCTAGATATAACATAGACAATTGTTTTTTAATTATTAATCCATTAGTGTTTATTTAGGTTTCAATCACCTTGAGATTATCTTTACCACATTCAAATATAAAATTTCTTTATAAATACATCAAATAGATACAACTACCATATTAATATGGTTTAACCTTCCATAATATTTTAATCATGACACATTTTTAGGTTATCAATCATTTTTTGTATAACATAATCTTTTTCTTCCCTAACCACGATGTCACCTTTAGAGACAATATGAGAATTTATCCGACATAAAATTTTCATTATTGTGACTTATCTCAATCATTTAATTATTTTTTTATTTCAAATTAAGTAAAAAATTTATAATTTGGAATCAAAATAAAGTAACATCACATCTCCTTAAAACATAGATTATTATAAATAGTTTTTAACTTGAACTATATGAACCTTTATAGAGAAAAAATTGGTTTAGGCATATCGTAAATGTAATCTCATTGATTTCATATAATTTTTTTATTTAAACAGTTAAAAATTTAATTTCCTTTAATTAAATGTTTGTTCTTTGGTAACCAAATTTGGTAAAATATATTCACCACCCAAATATATTTCTTAGACATAAGTTGTTAGAACGAAGACCCGCAGAACCATTAGAGGGGATGACTGAATTAATGTGTGATTTTTGTTTTCAATTTTATGATCTTGTTCTCATGTGTGAAATAGTAGGGTGAAACTATTGGCTTCATCATCATATATACAAACATCAAAATATTGAAATGAAAAGTCACATATAGGGAATAATACATGGTTTACCACTAAAGGCTAATATGGAGATCCTGAATTGATAGTGCATTGATACATTATGATGTAAAACTAAAAAATTTAGATGATACATGATTTTAAGAATTTCTTAAAATAAATAATATGAGAAATTATTATTAATAAATTCCTTCCTAGTGATTCTAGTCAAGGATTACTTATAAAGGATTCATCTCATTGGTTACATTCAATAATTTTAAAAAATTATTGTGAACACCAACCAAACAGTGGTAATATAGATCCCCTAATTACATATCCATCATTATATTTGGATCCCTAAGTGTTTTCTTATTATTATTTAGAGTTTTATATTATTTTATTAAAATAAGTTTTTATTTGAAACATTAAAAATACACATTATATTATAATTCTTCTATTTATAGTGATAAATATATTTTACTTATTTTCAACTAAAAATCACTTTGAAAATCACAATAATATATTCACACATATCCTTAAAAATATAATTTACATAAACTGAATATTGAAATTCCCTGATGAAAGTAACATAAAATCTTTTTGGTTAATGTTCCGAAATCACTGATATTATCCTCAAACATTTTACCACACATATTTCCATAAAAAAATAGTTTCTTTCGTCCATTTTACCAAAAATAATGTGGATGTAATACAATAATTAATAATTCATGCAAGTTGGTTCATGGAGTGGGGCCACTAAAATATTAATTTATATTATTATAAAAAACTATTCAAAAACTATTCAATTTAAATCACTAATAATTCATAACACAGTCCTTCAAAAATACAATCAAGATTCATTCCATATGTACATTACAATGTTACCGGTCATATTTCATGAATAATAAGTCACATTTAAAACAAAATAGCAAAACCATTAATGAAAATAATAAATTTCATTACCATTATTAATCATTAATTATGAATCCTCCTTATTATCCATGTTCACAAATAGAATTACCATACTGAATCATTTAATACACATCTATGTTGAAAGACTACCCATTATGACAACTAGAACAAACATCTAAACATTTAGACTACAATGTATACCTCTAAGAATACCTTTTTGAGCATCCATAGAACACATCCAAAATTCCATAGAAACTATTCAATACTCATTACCCTTTTTTAATCATATTACCTTTAAAAAATGTGGATACACTTATGAAAGATACATATACATCTAAGAATCCTATTAATTTATTTGAAAATCATATCCATATTAAGGAAAAATTAGGAGGCTTTCAAAATATCCCAAATAATTCTTATGAAATCTACTTATGATGTAACCCATTATATCCCCACATTTTCCCAAAATACTGAATTAAAATTTTCTATATACATGTTAAAATTTTATAGAAGTAACATAAATTTTTTATTTACATCATAATACATTTTATGAAGCCTAAATTTTAGTCTTATAAAATATTTATTTTCAAAAATTATCTAATTCAGTTATATAATCTCTATAAAAATTAAATATTCTCTAGCCACATCATTCTTATAATCAGTAAAAAAATCATTGATTATTTCACAACACATTCCAATTGAAAACAAATCCAATAAACATTAACATTTTTTCAAACAATTGAACTTCAAAAAAAAATTGTATTCATCATTCATTATTTTACATGGTTAATAGTAAAACATTTATCATCATAATTAATAAAACACATTAACCAAATAAAACATTCTATTTTCATTAACATGCTCTTGATTAAGGTTGAATAAGGTTCATATTAACATCCATATGCATCAATGATACATAATTTCTAAATCTATATTTTTTTACCTAAATTTTAATTACATTACTCAAAGAATGTTGTCATATATCCCATCATAGCACCATTAGACCTTTACACAATTATAATTCCATAAATGTAAACAAATAGTTTCTTCTATATTTATAATATTTGGATAAACATTACACAATAACATGTATTCCAGACCATAATATGTTTTTCTAACATCAACATGTTGAAAATATAAAATCATAAATAAATGGTAAACAATATAGATTATTAAAAAATATTTTTATAACTCAAAAATAAATTATAAATTATAAAATCATTTGTAATGGATTCTTATTCATACTTCTATGAGATGATATATAAAAAATTACCTAAAAAGAACTTCTATAAAATTAGATACACAAAGAAAATATTATCCAAAATACTCTCCAAAACCATAAAACCACCATATTTCTCATATACTGTTTTTTGAAAAATCTATAACAATCTAGTAAGAATGATTGAGTGATAATGTTTTTATATAGATATTATATATTTACAAAATAGTACTATATTATTTTATCAGATCTCATGGATTAATTATGTTAATTATTCATAAAAATGTATATAATTGTATTCAACTGACCTCTATATATAATTTTTAATCATATTGATAAGACACAAAATAACTCATTAGTTTCATATAACATGTTTCTAATCAACATCCTAAATAAGATACTTAAAAATAAATTTAATCTAGGGTTTAATATATATTTCAATTTATGAACCTTATACATCAACCACATGTGCAACATTTATCCATTATTCTCCCTAACATCAAAATTTAAAAGATATTATAGATGATATATCTATATGGTGAAAACAAGATCCAATAAAAATAAATAAAACTACAACCTAATCACTGAATATGTTTTTTATGTTTTCTTATACACTGAAATTTAATATATTAATCAACCATTCTACCGAACATGCCTTGGATCATGAGGATAGTGATAATTTGAATAAAATTAGTTAAAAACCATTAATCATATAGATCCAATGACATAATTTTTTTTAAATGACTTCATGGACACACTAGATCATTTATCATCCAAGATAAAGATCACAAATATTTTAAAAAAAATCATAGTTTGTGATAAAAACATTCTCTAAATAACTTATGTTGATTTTTTAATACTGTAGAAAAACATGTTAATGATTATAATATCTAGTAGGAAAAGGAATCATACCTATTAATATTAACATTGAATATTTTATATGTTTTTATATATAAAATCAATGATCCAATTAATAGATCTGGTCTTTTTTCTTAATTCCAAAATATTCTATGATCTTTTAGGATTCATATATCTATTATAAATATTTTCATATACACATAATTATTATTTTTTCTCATCAATAATATTTATTTAAACAATATATTTATGAAAGATGTTATGAAGGATAAAAATTATATTATAAATACTAATTCATAACATATCATTAGAAATATTCATCATGAAAAAATCACAAATAAATATTTTTGGTAGATACATAATTGTATATAAAATTGAGTATAAATTCAGGGAATTTTAAATACAACTTTTTACTAATCCAATATTTTTTTAAATATATGTCCTGATATTTTCTAGAAATTACTTCACTATAAAAAAATCACAAAATGGCATCGACAAACACTTTGAATAACTTCATACTTTTTGGATCTCATAAAAAATATTCTATATCACTATATAAATAAACCAACTACTAAATCTATTTATAATAGTAGTTAAATTTTCTTTAGATAATGAAAAATTATTACTTTTCAAGTTCACTACTCTTATATCTCATTAAAAATATCCATTTTATGATTTTTAAATAATTCTATAAAAAATGAGGATGTTATCATTCCACATGACATTAGATTATAAAAAATATTACATCATCATATTTATAAATATTCATCTTTTTATTTTCATAGTATATTGACCCAAGAATTTCAAAATTAAATATGAAATATTTTTATAATAATATAATATAAATTTAAAAAATAGATACATGATGAATTTAAATATGTTGTGATTTTTCACCCATAATGATCATCCCACACATAAATATTCTAAGAAAAACACACCTATTAATCCTTCCTCGTAACTTTGAGAAATGAAATATAAGAAAGGGTGAGATCAGAAGCTCAAAAACGGTGAAAATGGATATATCTATGTTCACTTAAGAATAACATAAGTATAATTGAATGAAAATATGAGAGTATTACTTAAAACCCACACCCTACATAAGATAGATCACAATCTAGTTTCATGGATAAAAATCACGATAGATCATAAGAGATGAATCGTCATGAAATAAAATAAAAGTATCTATGAAAGAATGAAATAAACATTGAAATTTTTAAGGAAAATAATCCTTTAACATTGTGAACATTTAAAAGAAGATTTAATTTATAACATTTTAAAAAAAATCCAGGAATGGGTAAATATTTCGTTTCAATGTCATTAGAGTAAACTAAAAATTTTATATTAAAAATTTATTAGAATATGTGGAGTTATAATGAAAATAATAAGTATTTCATAAATATCATATATTAACATCAAATTCACCATAATGAAAACCCTTGAATGATGTTGATGAAGATATAATTACACTATTTCATGTGGATGGAATGTCATACGTACACATGAGGGATGTAATTATTTTCTATACGATAGTAAAGTAAAATAAAACTATAATACAATAACTACATTAACTTTTCAGTATATTTATGATAAATTTTTTATTATGTTAAAATAGTTACTATTGATTTAAAGGATGTATAATAATAAATAAATTTGAATAAGTTGTTAAAGACAACTACATATTATTTGATAGTTATCTTTAGATATCATATTAAAGGGAATCAGTTATTTGGTAATAGAAGATCCTATATAACAAGGACCTGTTTGTTTCTAAGATAACTCTATATGATTTGAAACATGTGTTGCAATGGATAAAGTCCATCAATCCAATTTGATATTTTCATTTTTAGAGAAATTTTAATTCCGAATCATAATGCATGAATCCTATTTTTTTGGTTTTTTCTATATCTATGTGAGAAATATTAACCAATTTTTCTATTCATAATGACCATAAAATGTGACTGTTTAAAAAGATTTTACATAATAATTCCAAATATGAAATCCATTATTCATGAATCAGTATCATGAAGTGGAAGAAAATACTGAAAAAAACAAAAACAAAATAAAAACTTGTATTCTATAAAAATCTCATTTAATGTATAAAAAATATTCCCTAGAAAATTCAACCATAAAAAGGCACAAATAAAAATATCTATATTATATATTATATAATATAAATTATAATACTTTTGTTAAAATTTAAATAAAAGTTCCTCTTTTTAAAATTCATAATAGAAATTATTATTTTTAGTAAATATTCATATCTTTACTTTTCCCTAGTAAATCATTATTTTTAGAAAAATGAAAAACATTTCATCCCAATCATATCAAGATAATATTATTTAAGAAATTAAATTAATTTAAAAAGTGATTTGTTATATAAATATAAAAAAATTATATAATGAAATAAAAATCATTTATAGTGGAAATTTATATTTTAATAATAGTATAATATAAAAAATTGAATTATAATTTCCAATGACTTTATAAATAGATTTAAATTGAGTTATAACAATATATATATAATGTGGTTATTATTATACAAACTATATAATTCAATGACTAGATTAATAATTCAATTATTAAATAAGAATATTCTGCGGTTTTTATAAACAAAATGATTCATATGTTATACACTATCGAATATAATTTCCATATATATAATTATAGGGTTGTTACATTCTACCCTTCTTAATAAGATGTTTCTTCCTAATATAATATTATGATCAGGAATCAATAGTTTTATATTTTAAAAACATTTTTTGAAATCCCACATTTTAAATTTTTTAATAAAACATCCTCCTAAAAAGGGGAATGACAAATATGATGATAATCTAGAAGAAAACATAAATAGGTTATGAAATAGGAAAAAATTAGTGATAAATTAAGATATGTTTATAGGGTAATTCTCAAATAATTGTGGACACTGATAGATATCATTTATCCCATGGAACCGAATGATCATGAGAATGTTAATGAACACAAAACCATAACCCAAAGATGTGTGAAATTGAAAATCAATTCATCATATTAGATTATAGTAGAAAAATATTTTCTCTTCAATGCACTTTTTCAAATGTTATGTAATTACATTACCATTGAGACTATGAAAATATAGAAATATACAAACATAAAAAGTATAATTTCATCATTTAATCAATTTCTACTCAAATCTTATATATTTCTCAAATCTATGTGTATTCATGATTATTTTTTCATAAATAAATCACTAAAAATAAAATTTTATGAATCAAAAGATAAAAAATTCATTCCATATATGTGTAATTTTTTTCCACATAACTTATTTTATAATGTTATATAATATAGATAAATATAATAAGTTTCACCAAATGTTATACTCAATCAAAACTATAAATAGCAAACATTGAAGCACCTCAAAAATACAACGTAACAAAACTAACTCCCAAAGACTGGAATATTTTGATCTTATAACCTTACATGATAAACATAATAATTATCTAGAGATAACTTGAATTACTTATGATGTCTCATTCAAAAATATAAATTTCAATATAATTTCATAAAAATCATATATTCTTCCAAATGATATTTTACCATTTGTTCCAAATACAAAAATACATCCATTTGAATATTGATTTAATATTTTTAATGACATAATATTATAAGTTCTCTCATAATATAAAATTTTATTTCCATGTTTCATAAAACAATATATAATATAGTTAGAGAGAGATAACTATTTCTCATTTTAACTTGAAATTTCAATAAATCATGAATAATAATAAATTTGTAGGGATTATCAAAATAATTATTAATTTGAAATACCCAACTCTAGATTTGATGATATGTGATATCTAATTATGATGATTTACTACAAATATTGTGACTACAAAAAGATTTATCTTTTTCCATGGATTTGATATGTTGTTGTGGTTTATTATCCTTATAATACCTTTGATTAGGTCATTTATTTACAAAATTAAAAGGTTCCTTTTTTCTATAACCTTGAAGCCCAAGAGGTGTATTATACTAAAATTTCTATTCAATGATGTCTTTTCCATTAATCATCACATATCGTTGACATAAATTTATCACATTCATGGCTCCCAAAAATTGAAAAATATTTTTAATTCTTCTATAATTTATCTTCAGTTCTCGTTCTAAACTTTTTGGATAGTAGAATGATGAAAATTTTTCTTCCCTCCACATGACATTACATGGATGCTTTCATAAAAATCTATCTTCCTATTCTTATCCAATTATCCATGAAGGTTTTTTATCTTATATTGAGACAGTTACTGTGAAACTCGCTATTTCTTCATGGTATCAAATATCACTTATATAAATTTTCATTCAATGAGTTGGTTTCAAATAACTAATTAATAAATAAATATTTCTTTCTAAATTAATAATAAAACTATAACCATACCTCAAACGTAATTAAAATATTATTCATATATATTAATGGATGCATAAGGTCTCAATTTTAACACATGGAAATATCTATATATTTTAGTTAAAAGATTTAAAATAATAGAGATATTGGGAAACATTATCATAATCAAAACCCATTGTATAGTCTTTTTAATTCTTAAAATCTTGTATTATATATAAGAGTTCAACCTTGATAAGCTTTTCCCTCCTAGAGATAAATTAAAAAGATAATAGTCTCATGGTCTTATCACTAAATAATTTAAATGATACATTCTTTCTCATTGATCCATTACTCAAAAATAATTGGATTTAAAGTCACATTTAAAGATAGTAAAATTTTTACTATAAAATATTTAATTAAATGTTTCTCCCCATATGTTACATTTGTATGTCTAATATGATATTCATTACCATTCAGAGCATGAGAATGTTGAGTTATTATTGTTATAATAAATATATTTCTATATCATAATCAATTTACTTATTTATGAGGATAGTGATTTAATTGGACATCACATTATTTGTTCATGTAATAACTTTAAGTTCCATCTGTTGGTGAAATCCAAAAACACGGTGTATGGATCAATATACTATTTTTTTTTTGAATAATACCATACTCATGATAATATTTCATGAGATACCCTAATGTATATATCCTTGATAATTAAAAGTTATCATATATTAAAATAATTCATAACAAACCATAAATAAAATTTGTATTAACCCATGAATATCCACTAAGAGTGTCAAATAATGTGCACAGTAAGATCTCACTCACAGTGAACAAGAATGATTGTCAAAATATACTCAACAAACTATTTTAGGGTAATTAACCCTAGAAAAATATATGTAAAATCCGCAACCACATATATTACTTATAAATGGATGTAATTTCAGGAAAATAAAATAATATACTTCTTACCAAAACTTTTTGAGGTCATCCAATACATAGACTTACCGTAAGGGTTTTCACCAATGATCTATATTCATTGTATCAAAAATTAACTAATAAATAAATAAAAGAAAAAATATAGTAGAACAATAATTTAAAATATAAATATTACATCTTCTTAGATGAATAAACAATATATTATTAGAAATACAGGCATAAAGACTAAAAAGGTTTAGCTAATTTAGAAACTTGATGTACACACTTATAATTTCATTTAACGTCTTCAATATATCCTATTTAGATATTATCAAATAGTAATATAATTATAAAAAATATTTAAATAATTCTTTATTGCATAGGGATAGGAAACATAACAAAGTGTTAGATCAGTTGTTTAGTACGTGTAATGAATTGAGATATCAAACAACATTTATGCACAACATTATTATAAATCTTTGCGAATTTTTAATTTTAATTTTTAGAAAATTATGTGTATGTCAATTATAATGATAATGATTAATGGAATAAATCATGGTAGTTATTATGACATGAATAATAATATAAAAAAAATAAAAATATCCCTAATACTATGAAATTGACAATAGAATGTGGGAAAAACAAAATCATAGGGCATTGTGAACATGTTTAAACATAAACAGGTCATCTCAAAGTGTTATAAAAATAACATAACAATATCTCACTAATTTATAGACACTAAATATAGTCTATGAAAAATTATATGAACCTGAAATCCAATCCATTCATTAAAATATGGAAATGAATGTTAGTGCCATGTATAAAATTATGAGCATGATTATATGTTCCCTCATACAATGATTAACTCTTGAGTTACCATGTTTACCCAATGAATTATAGAAATATTTAATTAATATAATACACATAAATTAATAATAATTCATTCATATTTATTATAAATAATCATTAAACATTAATTATATCATAAAAATTAAAAAGTAAATGGGGTTCATAAATAATTCATTACAGTATAACCCATGGAAGAGAAATGGTATACCTAAACATCATTTTTTCATTATCATTAAAAATAATTGAATAATTAAAATGTATCTATAGTAAAACATACAAAAGATCAATATATGTTATCATAGATTAAAATGATCTCAAATACTCACATGGAAAATTTCATGGGGACAATACTAATTTCATAGTGGGATCACTTATTTAAAATCTACACAAAATTCAGTAATACTAAAGATTCCATTTTCATTGAAATGTTACTTGGGAAATTGTAATGTTAACATAAAATAATTATGTGGTTGTGATGAGTGCATTTTCTATTCATGCCACATATGTTTAAAGAATTCATTCCTTTTACACTTTGATCAAAGTCAATTAGTTCCTTGTTACCAAACTAACAAGAATATTTCATTTAAAACATTTTGTAAAAATTTGGAAATTTATAAAAACATATACAATAAATAATAATGGAATATTAAAAACAATATTTTAAACATTCTATAGAATATATGAACAATGAGGTGAAATATTCATGGTGGATTAGAATGAAAAAGTTGGGTTTCTTAAAAAATATTTTCTTACTACCTTGAGTAAATAAATAAATAAGAATGAAAGGAAAGAAAAAATCCATAAATAACTAGAGATGAAATTAATATATTGTTTTTATGATATAAATATTATATATCTTCCCAAATATAATCATAAACATTAATAATATGAAATGATGAAGTTCTTGTGAAATAAACCCTTACCACATTATTAACAACAAAACACATACATAATGAAAGACTAATATCAAATGAAACAATAAATATAATTATTAGAATCATATTCCGAATATAATTTTCCAAATGATTTGTCTATTCACCACAAAAAACAAATGAGGTGGTAATATATAATATGTATGATTAAAATAAATGTTATACTACAAATACCTTACATGAAATAGGGTATATCTTCATACTTGTTCCATATTCTTGTATACTAAATATTTATTAATTATACATGTATTTAAAAACATATTAATATATTTCATACCCCAAATAATTTACAAATAACATATTATCACCCATTTATCAATAATATATTATTAAAATCACTTTTTTCATTGATAATTGGTTCATTTTTCAAGTATGATTGGGTTATGTAATTTGTTTACTTGAAATATGATCATTAACCCATTACCTATAGATTTGTTTTGATAAAAAAATCTATAATATATTTTCATTAAATATATATATATAGTCTTCAATAAAATTTATTGATAGAAAAGGAATTACATCGTACTTAATGATGGTAGGTCATACGTATGCATGACCATTGTTTTTAATTTTCAAGTAATAAAATGATTGACATTTAAAGATAAATTAAACATTATAGAATAATAATTGTATCATATATTTTATCAATTCATTAAATATTTAATTATAATCAGTAATGTAAAAGGGAAATGGAAAAAACCATGTCTCTTCGTGGAGGTGGAATTACCCACATCCACACAAGATAATTATTTCTTTTTAATTTACAAGAAGGATATAAGGTAGATGTGATATTAAAATTATTAATGAATAATTATTTCCAATTTATTATATATAAATTTTTATCCCCCCATAGTAACCCTCCATTATATATAGTGATGAAAAATGATTTACACATATATATAGAGATGATAAGCCATACGTACACACAAGCAATGTTTTAATTTCTCATGTGGTGTAAAAGAGGTATTATATGGGTGTCATATAATCATAATAACTTATAGTATTATATACTATCATTTATTATTTATTTAATAATGGTTATAAAATATTAATAGGAAGTTGAAGAATAAGTAAATTTGAATGAGTTGGTAATGGCGATAACCTCTTATTTGGTGGACTACCTTTAGATATCCTATTAAAGGGTCTAGGTTTGATCATTTAAGAAGTACATAACCTAAATAACATGCATTAGACTTTTTAGAAGAGAATATTTTATGGTTTAATTTAGATCTGTGACTCAATTTGGAGTAATGGTAATAAAAAATGGGTGACATTTTATAAGGGGTGGAAAGATTCCATCAGAATTAATAAAAAGATTAAAATATAATTATGTTTTTATCTTGAAACATAATTCCAAATTACAAGAGATTGAATGAAAAATAGTCTACGGTGGATATATCATTTTAAAATTACATTTATATAGGTTTTTTGGTGTGCTTTTAACATTATATTTTTTAACCCCTTGGTTAATCAATTTTCATCATAATCGTGATAATATGTTTTTAATATTACAAGTATATACTTTTACTTATATGGTATGAATTATCTACTAAATCATAAATGGATGAAATATTATAAAATATATAAATCTACATAACCTATTTCTTATTTTTTTTAGAAAATTTAATAAAAAAAAATTTATCGTAAAATATAATAAATATACATGTAAGAACTATTAACTTATTTTGACTTAAAAACAATATGAACACAATGTAATTAAAATGTAAATATCTTAAAAATATATAATAAACTATATTAGTTAATTATATTCATGGAACACAATAATAAACTTATATTTTATTTCATTAAATATTTTCAATAACAATTATTTTTGTTTTTATTAATTGAATAAATACAGTGTAATCGTTGCAATATAATGTACGGTAATTATGCAATGAAATAAAATTACAAACAAATTAAAATGTTAAAAAATAAACTATATTTCATTTAAAAATTTATAACCATAATTGTTATCTTTTTATCCTTATGTAATATTTTATAAATATTAAAGTGTAGAGGGTCGCATATTATATTTATTATTTTATTTAATTAATTTAATTGTCATAATAAAATAAAAATGGCACCAAGTGGAAATATACATGATAGTTAAATGAAAATAGGGTAAATAATCCCAAATAAATTAAGATAATGTCATGTTTCAAAACAAAATTAAAGCTGTGTTCTAATGTTGTAACCCTATTATACCCTTTTACCCTTATCAAGGTGGAAAAATATATACCATGATTACTAATTATAATGAATAGAAATAAAAGTGATATATTTTCTCAATATGAACCAAATGATTCAAAATATGTTATTTTTTAAGGAATTATTATAAATCTATGGAAGAAATTTATTAAATATAAAAAAACACCAAAGAAAAATGACTTATATTTTTCTATAAATATTTATTTTTAAGTATATAAATTTTTTTATACCAAATTAAAAAATCAAATAGATTCCAATGAACCTAATTTTATTATATAAAATAAAATATAACTATTGTTACTTATTAACCATTTAAAAAACTCATGAATTTATCATTCATGATACAAAAATAAATTTAAAAAAACTAAGTAGTTTCACTATTTAATATAAAATTAATCATTTCTGAAAAATCCAAAAAATTCATCATAAGTTAATTTTTTAGGTAAATTTAAAAAAAAATTATAATAATCAAAGAACATTTCCAATATATTAAAAAACATAAAATATATCATTATATCATAAATATACATAAAAATAATTTTTTAAAGATGTCACGACTCACCCGTGAGGGGGCCATTTCGTGACTACACTAAAACCACCTCCCATAAGCCAAGGTTTGGTGACTAGCACCATATATGAATTTCCCACAAATGGAAGGAATTATTTTAAATTAACCATAAAAACACACACATATACAATCGACACAATTCAAAAATGAAAAACAACTTATATATAGAATGTATACAAATAAGATCCCACAAGCATAGTACAATAAGAGGTTATGGAATGGTAAACTGGGACAAATACAGGACCACAAAAAGAGACAAAAATGTAAGCCCATTTGAGACTAAAATGATTCAAACCTACTCTAAGAGGGAGGACTACATCAAAGGTATTATACTGATAAACTCCCTATTTTAACTAGCTCCACCTCTTCTCCACCAGCTCCTGGTCCTCCTTGGACACCGGGAAAAGGGATGTCATCTGCATAAGACACAACATGTGTGGATAATGCCCAAGTATGTTCGAGTATAAATATACTTTTTAAGACACCACAAAAACATTAAACACTAAACATTATGTGATTTCAGCTCAAAATAGTAGTTAACATTGTATAATAGTTAAAGGATGAAAATAAAACCCAAATAAACTCCAGATATACACCACTTCATCAGGCGGTGGACACTATGAACTTAATTTGGATGAGCCTGCTACGTTGGGGATCATATGAAAATGATTCTAAAAATTCGACTGATAAGGCCTGCTATATGGAGGATCAATGTCCTACTCAAGGAGTTCACACTGAATCCAAAAACTCCATTATGGATGATATAAGATCACACTCTAGTGTAGTAGGGGAACACCCCTAATATACCTGAGATGAATCATATAGAGGAGAATATAATCAATTGTCATGGATGTAATACTACAATGTACCCTTGAGTAAAGGACCCAAAGAACACGTTAAACCTATACTAGTACAAACGATGAAAAATAAGTGCCTCGTGAACTATTGATTTGGCCTTGGCACTCGGGTTGCTGCCTGTAGAATATCCTGAGGCATGCTGACCAATCACCATTGTTGGTACACCTACTATCACAAGAGGTGCAACTATAGTGTGGACTGACCTCCCGTGGATTGACAATCACTGTCAGTCCTCCTGTCAAACTAAACCAGCTGATGCGGTCAACCACCCGGGGTCCGACTAAATTGTCTTTTTTCCTACAACAACTCTATCTTCCATTCCACTATGGTTAACCACCGTGATCAATCTCCATGGTCGATCGCAATGGGTCCATGCCCCGATTGACTCAAATCCTAATTGGGTCCATCTGGTATGACCTGGATCACTGACCGGATTCATCAAACTAATCTGACCTGTCCCACCGGCCCGCTCTACCTTTACTGCCTCTCTAGTATCAACTGTTATGATCCTACATTTGTCATAATTATCCTACATACATCGCATGTTATACCTCTATAGACCCCACCGAATCCCCTACTACCTCATGTAGTGACCTCCACATACATCTCTATCACGACTGCTGACAGCTTCACTACCTGCATGTGGGCCACTGACGTGCACCGCCGCAAGTCATAAGTATAGATTACTCACATCGGTCATCCCTTATGCAGACAAACACACCTCTTCTGATCCCATAAAAATATATATATGAGCTTCTTGGTCCAGATATACACTGAGACGGTCGTGTTTGTTGATTCAACTCAAATTCGAGGGTCCGATCGGGTTTGGAACCCCTTGGTACAGTCGAGTCAGGGCCATAGGGATCCAATTGGGGAATAATGAAAATAATGGAAAGAGAAAGGCATAAGAATGCATGATTATTATCATTGGCCAGTATTTCATGGTCAATGGTCAAGAACATGTGATTTTTGTTAGAAAATCAAATCATATAAATCCCATGGAATAAAAATATTCTCATTAAGAGATCAATCCATAAACCAATCCATTCGTCCATTGTTTTTTCTATTTTTATATAAATTATAAAAGGGGAATAAAAAAATTAAACACACACCCTACCTAGATTTGGAGAAATTTCTAATGAAGAACAACATTTTTTTAATTCATTGGTGAGATAATTAAAAATCAATGTTTTTTTATCATGGATCCTTGATATGTAGTCATTCATCAGAAAGTATTCACATAGATTTATCTCCATGATCACCTAAATGTTCTAGGGTTATAAGGGTAACCATTGAATTCTATCATACTGATACAGTTAAAGAACAAGTCAATGTTACACAATTTCAATAAAATAATTTAATTATATTATTCATTTTACTCCCAAAGAAATGTTTTCTAAACGTCCAATGTTGAACAATGTTAGATGATGACTAGGGTAAAGATGTTCTTATGAACTAAAAAGTTCCCTCAGATTTCTAATATGGGCACCATTTTGGGATTAATTATACATTTTCATGAAAAATATGTGTGCGTGTTATTAGATGTTATAATATTTTTTTCCATGAACATTGGGCCTCTGGAGTGCACGTCATCTCAGTGATAGGTCTTGAAAATAATTCATAAAATATCTCTAAATAATACACATAAAATCATAGATGTTTCATTCTCCCACCTTGGGGATTTATGTCCCTAAAACTCCAAAACAAGGGCTACAAAAATAGATTGGTTTATTGAGTATGAATATGACCCTCACACTCTAATGTGGTATCTTGGAAAATACTATTCTACCACTAAACATGCACCAAAATTAAAAATCACTCCCATAGGAACCTCTACTTATTATCTTCAATATCCTCTAGGTACTCGGTAAATGTCGCTCCATCATCGATGTCTAGCTCTCCATAATCGATATTGTGATATGGGTTATGCACATACCTCCTCAAATGCAAAACAAGGAAAACAACATGTAGTCAGTCTAATTGTTTTGGTAGATATATTAAGTACACAACATCACCAACACTATGAAGTATCTAGAAAGGGCTGATAAACCTTAATGATTTCTTATTAGCTCGGCCAAATCATTATAATCCCTTTCAAGGTGAAACCCGAAGAAACACATGGTCTTATTCCTCAAACTCTAGAAGACTTCATAAAATTTTAGCATTAGAAATATTATGGTTTTATGTATTCTTCATCCATACCTAGATTAATTACATATATTTTATAGTATCTTTCACGAACAATGGGACCATGAGTGTTGACTATCCAGGATAAGTCCAACAAAGTGGTTACCAACAAGGTCACCCATATAATGCCAGGAATATTTTCATAATGATTGTAGAATAGAAGTTGTTTTTGTATGATAACTCTTTTTTTGATAAGTGATCCTCCCAACTATAACCAATGTCTAACTTAAATGACCAGAACATTTCCTTTAGAATATGAATGGTTTACTTAGTCTTTCTAAATATATGTAGGTGAAACACCATGTTCAAGTACAATTGGGTCCCAAATGCCTCATTTAATCTATTCTACATCCTAAATGTAAAGAGATAATCACCATAAGAAACAATAATCAATATAATTCCATGGAGTTTTATTATATAATGTATATATAGGTGTCCCAAATCCCTACTGAACTCTACTTTAGGATAGAAAGGAAGATTTCAGAATTATTGACTCAGTCAACAATCATACATATAAAATCATACCCCCTATACATATATGGTAAACTGGTCATCAAGTCTAGAGATATCCCATACCACATCCACTAAGTCACCTCAAGGGGTTGAGGTAATCTTGTTAGAACTTGGTTCCCAACCTTTACTTTTTGAAAAGATAGGCATTATGAAATAGACACTGCAACTCATTTATTCATCCATAGCAATAATAACTGGAGTCAGATGTCCTGGTATATCTTCACCATAGCTGGATGTAACTCTAAAGGGGTTGTATCATACTCCCATAGAACATAACCCTATAATGTCATGGGTACCATCGTACGTCCCTCGAAGAGAATGACATGCACCCCGCCTTTTAAATATCCATCAAGAGCATGACCTATGAACATCTGGGCATGTCTGGTCTCATATTATGTATCATGATGTTTTGACTACCTTAATCACTATAGGAGTGGAGGGGAGACAACTATAAATTAGAGAAAATCCACTCTATGTCCATCCATTATGGATATCTTCAATGATTCCAACTACTCTGATGCCTGCGAACTGGATCTCTTACTCAGATCATCTTCCACCAAGGTACCCTTCCCCTAAATATAGAAAAAATCATATTCATTTTCCTAGTAGGACAATATCAATTTCCTCAATCTCAGTTAAGATATTTATGAGAGAATATATACCTGAGACACTTTTGATTACATTAAATGACATATTTCTCTCCCATTAGATATTATCACCACATCGTCAATGAAAATACTACATATTCTAACTCAAGATCATGGATCACCTAGTACTATTTGTTTTCTCTCAGCAGGAACAAACCATAGGAAATCACCAATTTCATCTACATCAAGAAAAAACCTTGGTTTCTTGATGCATCTCACAACACAATGTACTCAATCCCTTCCTCTAGTAACCTCAATAATGGAGCACTCTTCAACATCTTCCTTAGAATTTCAATGCACTGCTGACACTATTATAGTCACATGAAAGGAGGCCCATTCCATGTTAATGATTTCATGGATGATGAAACTATAGAGAAGTTAGTTGCAAACCTCTGATATTACCATTCCTGTAAAAGAAAACTCTTCTCCCTAGTTACTCTATTGTGTGGCTCCCAATAAATCACTACCTCAACCTACACTATGTCCACTGCAACCCCATCCTCTATGATGACATATCCTAGAAAATAGGCTTCTTGAATTTAGATCTAAAACTTAGTGATCATTCAATAATACTTGTGAACTCAAAGAGTTTCCAAAACTATCTTTATGTTCCTCATTTATTCCTCCTCGAACACCGAATACATTAGGATTTCTTCGAAGAATAAAATCATGAAATGATATAAATAAGGATAAATAATCTGGTTCATGAGTCCCATTAACACATTTGGGGAATTTTTCAAGCCAAAAAACATCAACAATAAATCATAGTAACTATAATGACATCTAATGGGTGCCTTTGCTATATCCTCATCTTGTACTCCTAGCTGGTGATATACTGATCTGAGGTCAGTCTTCAAGAAGCATTATACAATATTTAGCTGATCAAAGAGGACATCGACCCACGGTAGTGAATAATTTTTTTCAAGGAAACTAGGATTAAGTGACTTTAACACACACATAACATCAATTTTCCAACTACCTTCTTGAAAAATAACACAGGGGCTCTCAGGTTTAAACAATGGGTATCACAAGTTTCTTCCACTATAAGTCCTCCAACTGTAACCTCATATCACAAATCTCTTTTAGTTCCATTTGATATGAATGTGTTGATATCCATGTCTTTATGGGGTTTAGATCAATATAATAGTCTACTATTCTATAGGGAGGTAAACCTATAAATTATTTAGGAATGATATCATCAAAATCCACTACCCCTGCAGGAAACTAAGGACACATATCTTCTACTTCACCAAGGGTAAATCTATCCAACTGATGAGTAATTTGTTGTAACCTATTATGTGTGATTCTTTCCTGCACTAACTAGATTTAATTATTACGAACAACGAAAAAACTAGTCCCATCACTGTGGATAAACTGCACTATTCTCCTAAAACAGTTAATCTGAGCATTAATAGTGGATGACTATTCCATAACATGAATGATTTTTTAAGGATTCGACACTGGTACTAAGAGATTCCAACTGAAAATATCTCTTCAAAGATCAGGTCACACCTTCACCACCTATTTGTGATCATCGAGTCTCATTCTATAGAGTTCTCCTAGTGTATGAGTTGAGAAATGGTTCAAATGTAATCAACAAGTCTTGAACTAGATTTGTGGTATAAAAAGAATTAATAGAACCTATGTCAATGAATAATATAGATAAATTAAAAAGACATATATTATACCATTTATCATACCTAGATCCTCAAGGTCTTAAAAATATATTTCCTTCATCTATCCTAATCCTTGTGCACCAGCTCACAGAGCTTGGTGTGAACCACATGGGGTTCATGGAGGTAATTGGTCAAACCTCTAACCTCCTCCTACTACCCTATTGGCCCATATGCCACATTTTCCACCCTAAGTACCTCTCTTATACTGTCTTTATCTTTATATAGATGGTCCCATGACTGTCTAACAATCATTTGTATGATGGGTCGGCCAATCTCTTGCAAAATGGCTCTGACTATCGCATGTGAAAAACTGCCTATCTCGTCACAAATTTGGGCCACCCTTGGAGCCCTACAATGTTGACCATGAGTCCTGGGATCATTACATAAAGTGCCTAACATACTCTGATCCCTATGACTATCATTTGCTATTTGACACGCTGGTCTTAGCTACCAGGTTCCCACTACTAGATCCCAATAGGGATGTCAGATCTTCCACCAAACATTGTACTAATAGAGCTCTCTAAAGTTCCCTACATAAGTAAAAATGATACGTGATACCCCTAATTCTCTAATGTACCAATATTATACTTTCTCAAATATGTATTCCCTAATGAACTGGACTTGTACCATATCCAATGAGTAGTGTAAATGATCAGTAAACAATGATAAATACACCACCATGGTCATACTTCCCTGGTATATATTTAGGAGATCTTATATGTATACCTCTCACAACGTGGTTGTATTGGAATCCTCTCTAAAGAGATTCACAAATATATCTAGGAGAGAGTTATCTCTTCATGTGACTTAGTCACCAAGATCCACCATCACCCCACAAATACCTAATGAGTACAGAAAACAATGACATCCATCTAATCGAAAGGAATCGTTAGAAGAAAGAATATATGGCTAATATCCTTTATACAATCCTCATCAATCTAGGGTTAAATATCACCCTTAATCTCTAGAGGTCGATGACTCTAAAATGCATGAAACACACTCAGCTTATGTGCATCCTCACCTTGTAGTGATGGTATTCACTTTTACTCGATGTGTGGTGGAATAACTATTAAAAAACCTAGAGATTATATCTCTAGTACATGTCCATGTACTAATTCCTAGTCACAATGTGGATCATCCTCACGGTATGACAATTGAATCCTAACAAGATATCTATGTGGATGCATACTAAAATAAAACAATTTGTACCATGGTCAACAGATTATATATACTGAGATGACTCAATAAGGACATGGAAAACACTACTATTACTATATGATTCATGTGCCATTGTTTTCCCATGCCACCTGTGTTATCATGTATTGAGTATAAAAGTAAGTCTTCAAATACTTGGTGTATTGATACATCATCTTCAACACCAAAATTTGAATCCTTGGTCTGAAAGTTGAATTCAGAACACATGACATGATTTCCCCAAATGAATCACACATCACTCTATGATGACCATTCCCATGGGGGCTACTATCGTGACTACCCCCATTCCCTCTGTTGATAGTCTTGAAGATGGTGACTAGTCCTGAGTAATCATTTCCCACAAATGGGAAGCATTATCCTAAAGTATATGTACACACACAAACATCTCCAAGACAAATAATTCTGAAATGTAAAACCACAGAATGAATGTGTGAGTATGACTAAAATCTTACAACCACAGTACAATAGGATGTGATGGAAAAGTAAATATAGCAAAATACAAGCCCACGATATGAGTCTGTATACAAGCCAAACTGTAACGGTAAACAATCCAACCTGCTCAAACTGCGACAACAACATGAAAGGTATCCTCAGGGTAAAAAAAATAGTCTTCCGTTATCTATATATGCTACATGGAATCCTCATCCTTTTAGGACTCCATGAAAATGGTCACTGTATACACAGTACAAAACATTTGCAGGAAAGGCCCATGCATGAGGGAGTAGAACAGTAATTAGTAAATCATACCAAAAAAACTAAACATGAAGCACAAAGTGTAGTCATATCAAAACAAGAGGTAACACTGTTTAAAAGATACATGAGGTAATTAAAATCTAGATACACCCAGGCGATACACCATTGCATCATGCATTCATAACCAAATACCAGCCATATGATTCTTCCTAATGCAATTCTCGTTTCCTAAGAACTACGTCCTCGAGCCATGATATCATTGGAGACACTCGATGAAGAGTTCTAGTTTTTTTGGGCCCCACCCAATGATAAAATATTGGTCAAAGAAGACTATGATACACAGAGAGGGGGTCACTCCTAGATCTTCTGGGGGACACCATGAACCCAATCTATATCAAACCATTACATAGGGGATAATATTACAACAATTAAACAAACCCTAGAGATACAACCCAATAGATTGAGGATGCATATACTACTCTAGGAGGTCACACTAATTCCAATAACATTATTAGGCATGATAGAGGATCTCACTCCAGTCACACGAAGGGAGTACAAAGCTCTATTTGAGATTCGACCTTTATATGGGACACAAATCAAATGATGTGGATGTAATGCTAAACTGTACACTCGAGGAAAGGACTAAGGGAACAAACTTAACCTATACAAGTCCAAAACAAGAAACGGAAGAGCCCCAGTCACTATTTATTTGAACTTGTTTCTTGGGAAGTGGTCTGTGGAATTCCCCAAGGCACGCTGACCAACTATAATAGTCAGTCCTCCCACTATTATAGTTAGCCCACCTACCATGTGGATTGGCTTCCCGTAGACTAACCATCTTGGTCATTCCACACATTTCACTTCACCAACCATTACATTGGACCACCTGTGGTCCAACTGCATGGTCACTACGCTCATGGAAGCTCGAGCTACTGTTGCCCCACGGTCGATCACCTATTTTTCCAACAATGAGGATCTCCACACATTTCCCTGGATACAACCTGAGTTTGACCCTAGTCAATCTCGTCTAACCCATCCCACCATCCTGACCCATCCCAACGATACGGCCCGACCCATCGGCTCGCTCCATGTCAATCGTCGCTCCCACATCTTTTATCACACTCCCATATCCACTATTTCTCTTTCATCTACCTTGGCACTCCAGCATCCACCGTCGTTCTCTTGTATATTCCATTTCCAAACCCACCATCTCTACCACGTCGGCCACCACCACCTCATATAGTCACAACCGAGATTGTCTCTATCATAGTGGCATATGGATCTTCCACCCACATGTGGGCCACCACAACGTTCTGCAGTCATATGCCAGTTTTATATTCTACAGAACACAACACCTCTTCCGATTCCCAAATATCGAAACGATCATAGACATTAGATTATTGAGTCTCGATCCAACTTATCCATCCTCGGTAGTCGATTCTAATCCAATCTGGGGGTTAGATCATGTTTAGAACTATCCATCAACATTAATCTAGAACCACGGGGATCAAATGGGTGAAGAGTGAGAAGAATAGAGGTTTAGAGGCACATGATTAAATGTTTATCGTTCCTAAACAAGCATTTTGTGATATCAATAATGAATAGTGGAGTATGGTATGAAAACCAGATCAAATATATCTCATTCAATACAACACCTTATGTAAAGATATCTATCCACAAATCAATCCATTCATCGATTTATTTTCATTCGTTGAAGAAATTAATGAAGGGGAATAAAAATACCAAAACACATGCCATGCTTCAATTTGTAATGATCACTAATAATGAATAAAGTTGTGTTTCATTCATTAGAGATATCCTTTTAAATCCATTTGCATTGATCATCGATCCTCGATCTGTTGTCATTCGTTAGATATGATTCTAATATCTCTCTCTCCACAATACTTTAGATGTTATTAGATTATGCATGAAACCTAGGAATTTTAACACAAGGATACAAATAAAGAAAAATTTGTTGTGTCACCACGTCAATAATATTATTGAATTACTCTATCTATTTTATGCCCTAGATACTTTTACACAAATTTTCTACGTCAACCAAATGATAGGTCACTCCAATAGTAAAGATAATATGAAAAACTCAATAGTTCCCTCATAATTGTGTTTTGAGAACCCATTTCAGAGTTATTCCACATTCTAGGAAAACTATCCAGCCATTCCATTAAATATATTTATATTTTTCATACAGTTGTTCTGGGAACACTGGCCCTCAGGTGTTTACACTGTCTCAACAACTGGTCTCAAAAATAATCAATATAATAACTAAAAATAATATAAGAAAAATCATAGATGTTTCAAAAGGGTTGTATTTTTTAGGAATTATATAACATTATAAAAAATTGAATACTTATTTCCTATCAATTAGTTTTCTCATTTTTATTGATTATAGAATATATATATATTTTAATGTAGTTATAAATTTCAATACCTTCAAATTCAATGGCATGGTTATAATGTTAATAATATTATATGAAAATTTCATGGTTCATTGATTCTCTATTTCATACCATATATTCTATCTATCATAATGTCTTCATTTAACTTTTATGGAAGTTTCACATTCCATGTTTCCAAGATCAACTTCATGAAAATATTTTAATTATATATCCTCATCCATGTAGAATAAATACCATCCTTGTTAATAAGGAATATCTTTTATATCATTAAAAATTCAACCCTTTTCTATAATAAAAAATTTGTTCAACATTAACAATTTTAATTTTCAAGATTTAGCCAATGATAGAATCCCATAATTATAAATATATTTTGTAATTAGTAAACCATCTTGGTGTATGTATTCATAGGTGATCAACATCAAAACATATTATCAATAGATCCCTATTCTTTCATGGTTGGATTCCCAAGAATAATTCACCCATCATTTTAAATAGCATTGAAATCTAATCAAAACAATGAAATATATAACTTTTTTAACTCCAAATTCCACCATGAACAACTCAATTTTTTTATTTCATAAATAAACTCTACCAAGACTTATTAAATGATGGATTTGATACTAAGAGTGACACTCAATGCTAACCACCAATAGGATATGAGGTGATGAGTAACACCAATGATATTTAATAATATTATTAGATGAATTTCCATTTAAAAATAACACTCGCTTGTCAATATAATAATTATTTCAAATAATGAAAATAAAATACATGAAACTCTCTCAATCAATTAAATGAAATATATCACATACCACCATTTAATAAAAATAATAATAACAAAACTCCATACTAATAATACCCAGAACACATTAAATTAATGTAAATATATAGATAAACATCCATTACTCTAGATATAAACTATTTAATTTAAACAATTAATTCATAGGACTTTACACAACATAGTTCTACAAATCTGAAAATGAGATATGAAAGTATGGGGGCCATTACACTATACTCTATAGCTTCCCCATCTATATCTACCATGTGTTAGTGAAAAGTAATCATATCGATAGTATATAGATTGAAATAGATTGAATTATTTATAAATCCCTTCCAAAATTTGTGAACATATATTAATATGTGAAAGAGACATTACACTTCAAAAGAATATAATAAACATTTATAATGAAAATATTAAATAATAATAAAAATATCATAAATATCGACCAAAACTCTCTTCCCACAAACACCATCAAACTAGGTAATTCAACATCACTGAGGAAATAAAACAACCAAAAGGGAATGGAAAATCTTAATGTGAATATAATATCCCATATATTGTATAGTAGTGGGATACCACATCCACACAATGAAATAAAATATAACATGAGTAAGGGAATAATTTATTAGCAATCCAATATAACAAAAAAGATGAATCTTGTATAGAATCCAAACTAGTATGGATGTTATATCATGGTTGATTCATTGAGATTATATTAGTGTAACATATAGGGAATACCATATCGATATATCAATTAAATAAATAATAAAACATAATGTGACCCCAAAAATCACTCAGTTAACTCAAAACAGAACTTCCTTTGAAATACCAAAAAATTATATATAATGAACTCATTTTCAAAAAGTACACTCATGAAAATAATAAAATATAATATCCACATCAGAGAAATATGTTGAAAATTTATGTATTAATGAAACTAATAATATTCATCAATCAATCAATCAATCATTAAGAAAATCCATTTTTGTTTATATTCTTGTATAACACATCATTGCCACTATACTAGAATACCATGTCCAGAAAACTGTAGGTAACATCTAATAATACTCCTAAGAATATTAAATTCAATTTCCCACCTTATATATAAATAAAATCGAAGGTCAAAAAAATATAATATCATGATAAATAATATAAATGTCCCAAAATACCACTATTTTGGTAGATATTTACAACCCTCGACACATGAATGATTTTAGGTTCCTATTAATAATTCAATACTAATAATATCATCTAATTGAGACCACCAATTATGAATATCATGAGAAGATGTATCAATTCTTACGATACCTTATAACTGAATAGTTAGGCGTCATTTGTGTCTTAATTTTATATTGTATCCTAACCAGAATAACTATATGGTTGTATAATATCAAAGAATCTCAATGTTATCATTAGATCTCCGAACTATTATGGATTATTAAAACAACAACTACCTGTGGGAATTACTATATAAATAATAGATATTAAAGAATCAATACTATTTTGGAAATAACAAACATATGTATTTATCAAACTGTAAACATATATTGGTAATCAATGTATATAATGGAGTTGGGTCTTGGTCACCCACTCAATACACAATCCAGATGGATATGTGAATTTTGATAAATATATATAGCTATATAAAGCGACACAATTTTGTGAATTATAGACAATATACATCTTGAAATATATTAATGTCTGATATCTGAATTAAAGTTGTTTTTTAATTTTCTCCATGATAGAGGTAAAAATGAATAATTCTTAATAAGATTCTAGAACATATTAAATTATGAAAATTTATATTTTTTAGAATGCTCTTAAAATAGTTTCAATAAAAATGTATTATCACATAATGTCTCATCATTGGATAATAAAATTATGATAATAACATTCTGTGGGGAAACCATTTTTTAATTAATGATAATAAATAATGATTAATAAAATATAGGCATATAATCATATGTGTACATCCCTCTATACTTTTACATAAATTGTTTTTTATGAATTATGTGTTGAAGTGTGTACAAGGATTCATATTGAAATATTTAATGATGTGGACTATTACAGTAATTGTTAACCAATATTATTATGATTATGAAAGTTGGATATCTCTTGAGAATTGTTATGATTATTTCATTCCCCTTATTATCATATTATTTTAAATCAACCCTCTTATTTTCAACAATGATAATATACCATGTTATCTTACTGTTGAATTATTAGTGAAATAATCCAAAAGTATGAATTTACACCATATATTCATAATAACAGGTATTAACTATCAAAATGGGGGAGATAAAAAATTGAAATGAATGATTTATGGGAACTAAGTATGATAAGGAAATATGAATAACTGAGAAATTATTTTGAATAAATTGATATATTATTTTAATTTTAAAAAACAAAAATAAAGGATTTTGATGAACCTGTATTATATGTGTTTTATTTATATTTAGTTCTCTTAAACTATAAATAAATATTAATGTCGATATCTTAATGAGGAATTATTAGAATAAGGAATAAAAAAAAATTGTTTTCAATACATATCTGAGAATGTTTTGAAATGGATAAATTCACAAAAATTGTCTATTTGTAATAATTGAATAAATATTAAAGGAATACTTCATGGAAGTTAATTTTTGGATTTTTTTTTATAATTTATATGATAATAATTTTGAAATCATTGAGGTAAATCTATATTTAATGAAAAATATGTTTGTGATTTTGGATGAATATGAGTCATATACTTTTATTTAATTAACATGAAAAGTATAAGGCTTAATTTAAGGAATGGAAAAGAAATAATTTTTGGAAATATAAAATATGGGTATTGATTTTGTAATTATAATATTTTATAATATTTTTAAAAAAAAAATTTATTTATGAGTAAATTTTGACATTATTTATTATTCAAATGGTTTTAACTTCAAGTCAATAAATTTGATTTCCTTTTAAAATAAAATAAACATATTTATCTTTTATGGTTGAACTAAGGTAAAGAAAATTACATTAAATATTGTAATAGAAGATTAAATATAGACCATTTAAGATGATATGTGTGAAAGAAAATTGTGGTTGACACTATCTTGAATATATTGGGCCTAGCTGGGTTACTAATGCATAGAATAAGTGCTTAAATATATGGTGATAAAACCATAACATCAAAAAATAGGATATATGAGACTCATTTACTCTATCTAAGAATCACCCATATTAATAATATATAATCACTTATAATTTCATTTTACATGTAGTACATGGGAAATTTGTGCACTGTTTATGGATTAAAATTCATGTATGTTAGATTGAAATGGTGATAAATGGGATATTTTCCCTAGGAAACTATAATTTATTTCCCTTTACAAGTGTAATTTATAATAATATCATACAAAAAGAGTTACTTTTTATTGAATAACATTAATAATTTTATTTTCGATATAATTAAAAGTATTTTATGAATATAAAACATAATTCATTAGAATGATCTTATGTATTTGGAAGGAAATATTGAGTTCACAAGAATAAATATAATTTACGGTCACTATTTATAAGAATAAAAATACTTATGTTGATGGAATTATATTTATATAGTTCATAACACTAAATGAGAATTTATATGAATTAAAATTAAATAAAAAGAAGAGTATAATTAAATGAAAGGATATAATTTAACATGTACTATTTACAAGATGTGTAAGAGTAACTTTTCCTCCTTCTTATGGATAATGTGAAAGATCTTTAAGGAGAATTACTAATTATTAATGGTTGAAAATAATATCTACCTATGATTTTTCAATAGTATATGTACAATTAACATGAATATATCAATTTTTTAAATTGTATGATTCTTTATAAGATTTATTTGAATAGATAGAACATATGAGTCATGTGCTCATACAATTTAAATTCAAAATTTATTATAACATGTATGATAACATTAATCCTATCAAATATAATGATTATATTCATCAACATTCATGAAAAAAACGGGAATAATACATCACAAAAAATTATTTATTACAAAATTTATGAATATGTGTAGTTATATGATAAATAATTTCACTCAGGTGTGTAAATAGTTATAGTTGGTTTTTAAGAAGTGTAGTGAGAGTTTTTGAAACACCAATACATTAGGAATTAAGAATTAATGAGAATATCTGTAAATAATGTTTTTTGTGTCAGTAAAAAAAATTGTATTAAAAGAAGTTGGAATAAATAAAGATGAATAAAAATAATAAATGGAGTATGAATTATCTGATTTTTATAATTTTTAGATCAAAATAGTTATATACATAACCAACATGACTTTATATATAAAAAATCTTGATAACAAATGGTGAGGATATGATGCTAAATATAGAACAAAAATTGATGATCCTATTTTTGATTGACTATAAGGACACAACCTTATTATATTAAATAATATTGAATTTAATTAAGAAAAAACTTCTTTTCCCATTGAATATATTTTCCATTTTATGGCTTTATAGAATTATAAATATACAGTCATAACATTACACCATAATACAGAGTGGATACCATTAAAACAATATTAATTTCTTAAAATTTTAAAACTTTCCAAAAAAATTGATTCCATTAACAATTATTCAAACATTTAACATGGATTAATTCTTTTCCTTATACATACTTTAACCTATTAATTTCATTTAAAAACTTTGGATATGTACAAAAGCTCAGTAAGGGATATAAAAAAGAAGAAAGAACACATTAGTCCCTTAATTCTTGTAACATATAAAATCATTTACAAAAGACACACTTATCACCCATAAATAATTACTTTGTGAAAAATGATATTTCCACAAAATTATCACATTAAATAAGAACATAAATATAAAAATAAAGTTATCTTGGTGAATTAATTTCATAATCTTGTAACCCTATAGGTTACATTATAATTTGTCTCCTTCGCAGCTACTTTACAATGTGTGTAACCATCTTAGTTACACTTGGTGTAACCATATGGTCAACCACCTGCATACAAATACCCAATTCATTGGAGGAGAATATAGGTTACACTCTTTATCATAAACTATTTCCATGAACCATATCATAATCATACAACATCAAAAATTGCATAAAATCATTACATTAGGATTTTGTAAAACCGAATTTTAAGAGAGGATTTTAAAATAAATTCCCCTTTCAAATATCCTATAATTGAAGTGAGACTTAATATATTAAATGGAATATGTATATAAACTTTAAATACAAGTAATTAATCATAATTTTAAAAAAAATATCAAAAAGAATTTTTTAATTCCACGTAAATAATGAAGTAGGAGTTTAACCCAAAGAATAAAAATCGGGTTAAAAAATCACTTCCCTCATGTTTTTATTACTTAAAAATCAATTAAAACTAATGTATAATGGTTATAAAGGTGTTATTAATATCTTAAAGAAACATATCCATATTTATAATACCTTATACTATCATTTCATTACATCATTTCATCCTTTAATTGTTAGTATTTGGTTCCTTGTATTGTTGTGGGTGTATTCGTTACATATTCTCAATGATCTGTTCATGATGGATATTCCTATCAATGGGAAGTGATAATATAGAATTATAATATAGAGGTAATTACATATTTCTATATCCATAAATTAAATAATTTGTCATTTTGAATTCTTACATGAAGATGATTAATGAGTTAAAACATTATTGATATTTGTTTAGGTTATTTTGGAGATTCATCCATCGTAAAAACTCATTTTGTTTCATAAAATAATAAAATGTGTGACAAATGATTCCATAAACACACACACACATATATATATATATATTAAATAATAATCTTGTTCAATAATAAAATATTATCATGACTAGTCTTGAATAATGTAAATGAAATTTAAATCACATCGTCCACGGTGTCGGTAAATCGACACATCACAGACTATGTTTTAATATCTTGAATAAGTGGAAGAGATGAAGAAGTATATTGGTGAGTCATCCAAAAAAATAATGAAATCAAAAAAAATTATGATAATGGATAATTCATTCTTATTTCTTAAGGGGAGGTGAGAAAAGAAGAGGAATAGAAAATAAAATGAAAAGAAAAGAAGGAAAACAAAAGAGGATGTTTACCTCTTGATCTCTTATCCTTGAGATCCTTCTTAAGGCCTTTGTTTTAGACCTATTGGTGAGACCAAAAGCTCTAGGATGTGGGGAAGATCCTTGGGAGGAGTATTGGGAGAAACATAGGTAAATATTAAGGCTTGATAGGTGTGGTGGAAAGAGGGAAATTGGGGTGGTAATTATAGTGGAGGAGAGGAGGTATTTCAAATTATTTTAATCATTATTATAATTTTTTTCTCATGACAATGAATAGTATTAATTTATGTGACCCAAAAAAAGGAAATTTGGAATTTTATTTCAATCCATGTGGTCTTAAATCATCCTTGAATCACTTATGATGCAGTAAATTAAGTATTTAGCATTTATCATACTTTATCGTATTTTACTATTCATCAAAAATTCTAGAATGTGAGAAAATTCCAAAAAAATCAGCCTAAATATTTCATGACATTTAGAATTCAAAAATGAACTAATTTTTTTTGAAAACAAATCCCTAAATATTATTAATTTTATTTTTAAATAAAATCATAAATTATTAAAAAATAACAATTTTAAATTTATAACTCGTTTTTTAAAACCGTGACAAATTAATCAACATATCATTATATTGTATCATTAAGAAAATAAAATAATATTATAATTTAATATTCATAAGGGTCATATTACTATTCTTATTACTTTTCATATTACTATTTATAAGGGTATGTTACTATTAACCAAAAATAATGTTTGTTCTATCAAGCACCATATAATATAATGAACACAATTGTAGATGACCGTTTTTGGAATTAAAAACATAGAAACACCAAATTATCTTTAAAGGATAGTTATAAATATCTATATAAAATAATGATTCATGAATTTCAATTTACTTATAAAACCTTGGGATATTACATTATCCCCACCTTCTGGAAATTTCATCCTCACAATTTTATTTAATTATTAAACAAGTGAGGGTACATTTCCCTCAATGCATTTTCAGAATCACATGTTGTTTCTTAAATATTGTGGTCTCTTCACAAAACTATTACCTAGTGGATTAATTTATTCCTCAATACCTATTCCATTCAATCAGGAATCTGAATAGGTTTCTCATCAAAAGAAACATTCTCTTTTATATGAACTGCTTCTCGCCTCAAAACATGAGTTAAATATTTCTCATACATTGTCTACATCAAAACAAAAAAAATTACATACCTGAGATAAAAATTGAAGACAAGCTACTCAGAAGGTGACTGGTCCAACATTCACCAGAATTGGAAAAGGACCAATGAACCGCAAACTTTATGTTCCTTTCTTAACAAAATGCATCCCACTTTTCCAAAGAGGTATTTTAAGGAAACCATAGTCACCTACCCAGAAAGAGAATCATGTCCTTCTATTATCTGCATAACTTTTCTTCATGCACTGAGATTTCCACTTATGCTTCTAGATCATATTTACTTACTCGTCCACTTACTCAACTAATTCTAGCCCCATCAACTATCTTTCGCCGACTTCATCCCAAAATTATGGAGTCTGACACTGCTTCCCATACATTCCCTCAAAAGGTTCCATCTATATAATAGAACAAAAAACTATTATTATAAGAAAAATTAACTAAATAAAAATGTTGATCGTAACCACCCTAGTAGTACAATAAACAATCTCAAATCATATCTTCCAATGTATGAAACATTCATTCTCACTGCTCATTTGATTTAGGATAAAAAGATATATATAAATTTAATTTTTTCCCCAACGACTTATGAAGGAACATACCAATGTTAGAAGTGAACCTGGGATCCTGATTAGAAAAATTGGGAAGAGTAACTCAATGAAACATGAAAATCTCTTTGAGGTATCATCGAGAGATCTTATCCAATGACATTGTATATTGAATAGAATAAAAATGTGTAGATTTAGTCATCTGATCAACAATAACCCAAATCACATTATTACTTTGTGAAGTATTAAGTTTTCCTACCATAAATTCCATTAATACATTCCCCCATTTCCACTCTATCATTGAAAAAGGCTGAAGAATTTCCGTATGTAATATCTTCTCTACCTTAACCTATTGACATGTTAGACATTTCACGGTAAAATCAGCAATATCTTTTTTCATTCCATCCCACCATTAATACTTTTGAAAGACTATGTACATCTTAGTAATGCTAAGAGAAACTACAAATAGATAACTATGAGCTTCACACAACAAATATTTCTTCAACTAGGAATCAAAAGGAACATACAACCTTTTTCAAAATCATAAAACACAATCTTTATCATGGTTAAATTATAGAAACATACCAATTTTAACCAATTCTACCTTTTTTATAGCTCATTTTCCTCCTTCTTCACTTGCTTAATTCTATTTTATAAATATTACTGTACTAAAACCTAAAAAAAATAAAGTTATCTTTTACAACAACTTATAGACCAAAATCCATAAAATCATTAATCAAGGGATCGTGTTCCAAACATAACATGGTTAATGATGAATGATTTTTTTGACTCAAGGAATATGATACTTTGTTTTCTATTCTAGGATGGTAATTGATTGTGATATCAAAATCCTATATCATTTAAATCCATATTCTATACCTCATTTTTAATTCCTTTTGAGTGAATATATACTTCAGACATTTATGGTTAGTGTGTATTTGACATTTGGCTCCATATAAATGAGTCATACTAATTTTAAATGAAAAAACCATAGCTGCCAATTCAAAATCATGTGTGGGATAATTTAACTAATGGGTCATTAGTTTCCATGAAGCATAATAAATTACCTAATAATTATGCATAAAAAACAAATTACCTTCATAGAATCATCACTATATATGAAAAGGGAACCATTATGTAGAGGAAAGGCTATTACTAGAGCATTCACCATTCTCTTCTTTAGTTCCCGATATATCTTCATTAGACGGCTTGACAGCTACTGACATAGTTGTAAAGGTTCTCATACACCTTTCGGCTTATATCCTAGATTCTTCTCATCATTTGGATCCATCTTCTAGAATGAATTTTCATAATGACCCATATCACCACATTTAAAACACTTAACTGGTTTCTTATCAGAATTACTTAGGATAATTTTCATACAATCTCATTCCATTTGTTCAAACTTACCACATCGATAACAATTCCCATTTTTGGAAAGGATTTCCCCATGGTGTTTTATGCCACACTTTTCACAAACTAGAATGTGGATCTTTTTACCATCAGATTTAATTGTTTGATTCTTACCCATAATTTTCCTTATGGACCTATTCTTCTCATTCTTTCCAAAATGAACATGATCATCAGAAAACTCCATCTCTACACTATATGCACATCAGACAAGTTTCTCAAAAATTTTGAATTCACTTGAGGCCAGTGCCCTCTGATACCTTGTCATTAGTCCTTACTAAAATAGGTTGATTTTTTCATGAATATCCTGAATAATATTTGGATCATACCTCTCCAGTCGTATGAAATTACCTTCATACACATCCACTGAATCTTCCTCTTTTTGCTTCAATTTGAGGAATATCTTCTCCATCTTAAGTCTAACCACCGTAGAAAAATATTTTTCAACTTCAATACTTCTAAATTCATCGAACACCAAGTAATCAAAATCCCCAAAATCCCTGATATTCATTACCATTGACCACCAATGATCAGTTTCTCCATAAAAATGATAAATTTAAAGACTTTACTTTTGATTATCTGAACATCCCATAACATCAAATATCTTTTCAATGGCTTTAATCCATCATTTATCTGATGTTGGGTGAGAATATACATCGAATGCATGAGGGTGTTGTCTTTTAAAATATTCGACTATTTTCATGTTCTGTTTTGGTACCTATGGATTTTCTATTGAATTGGTTCCACCTCCATTTATTGCATGTGTTAGATGAGTCATTACTGTCACAAATAGTTTTGTTCCAAGACCTACTATTTGAGGCTCCAGATTCAGAAGGATGTTGTTCTATTAGTTCATATCCTCTTCATCTTCCAAATTTCTTCTATATACATCCATTTTGAATAAACATATCTTAGTCAAAGAAACGTGGTATTCTTTAAATTCTATATCATTTCAAATTAACCATTGAGTAAAAAACATTTTTGATTTAATATTAACATCATCCTAACCCCTAAAGTTATCTAAACTATCCTCTGATACCAACTATAAGGATCCATCCTTATTACATTACATAATATATAATTATTCAATAAAACACATATTTTCACTTTGAGGATGTTTTCATGTTTATATATTTAGATAATTGTAAATAATACTATCATAACACTACACATTAAATACCGAGTGGATACCATAAAAACAGTATTCAATTTTTCCAAAATTTAAAACATTTAAATAAAAAATGGTTTAATTGAAAAATTTACAAAAATTTTACATGGATTCCTTCTTTTCATTAAATATCCATATAACATTTGAAAATATTCTCAAAACATTGTATAAACACAAAATCTTAGTAAGGGATACAAAAAATGTAATGAACACATTATTTCATGAATACTTGTAAGGTATGAAATTATTTTCAAAATACATAATTAGAACTCATATATACATACATTGTAGAACCAGATATTTCCACAAAGTTCCCACATTATATAAGAACATAAATAGAACCATAATGGTAAATTGGTGCATTACTTACATAATCTTATAACCATCTTGACTACCTTATAATTTGTAACCTTCACGAATACCTTAAAATTGGTGTAACCATACGGCCGACCTCCAACATACAAATATCGAATGTATTGAAAGGAAATAAGGGTCACTCCCTTCATTATAAAATTTTTCCAAGAACCAAAACATAATCATACAACATGAAAAATTTCATAAAAGTATTACTTTGGGATTTTGTAAAATTGAATTTTAAAAGATGATTTTTAAATAAAATTCCATTACATTATCTAATAATTGAAGTGAAAATTAATAGTGTTGATGTAATATGTATATACAGTGTAAATAAACATAATTCATTATAATAGAAACAATTATCTTCAAAAAAATTAATACCATTTGAATAATGAAGTAGAAGGACAACCCAAAGAATGGAAATCAGGTTATGTATTCCCTCACATTAGGTTATTGTTACATAAAACTAATTTAAACCTCATATATATTGGTTAAAATAATTTTATTAATATCTTAAAGAAAAATATCCATCTTTAAAATACCTTATATGATCTTTTCATTGCATCATGTTACCCTTTAATTATTATTATTTTGTTCTTTTCATTGTTTTTGGTGCATTATTAACATGAATTCCATGATCAGTTCATGATGGATATTCTTGTCGATTAGAAGTGAAACATCAGAATGGGAATCAAGTGGTATTTACATATTTTTAGAACCATAAATCATACCATTTATCTTTTGTAATTCCGACATATGTATGATTCTTGAGTTAAAACATAGTTGGTTTTTTTGGTTATTTCTGAGATTCTTCGATCATAAAAAACTCATTTTGTTTCATAGAATAAAAACATGTGTGAAAAATGATTCTATAACCATATATAATATATAACACATAAATTATAATTAGGTTCAATCGTAAAAATGGTATTAGGAACTGTCTTGAATAAAGTAGATTAAAATGAAATCACATCGTCCATGATGTTGGTCAATCAACACATCACAGAATGTGTATTACTTTTTTGAATAAGTGGACGAGGAGGAGAAGTATTATGATGAGTTTCCAAAAAAAATTATGAAATTAGAAATATGTAATATACTTGAACATTATTTGACTTCGATAAGGGTAGGTGAGAAAAGAATAATATTAAAAATGAAAATGAAAAGAAAAGAATGAAAACAAAAGGGGATGTTTACCTCTTGATATCTTTTCCTTGAGAACATTCTTAAGGCCATTGATTTTGGCCTTGTGGGTAGACCAGTATATATTAGATGTTGGTAAGATCCTTGGAGGAGTTTTGGGTAGAACATAGGTAAGGCTCAAGTCTTGATAGGTGTGATAGGAAGATGGAAATGAGGTTGGTATTTATAATGGATGAGAGAAGGTATATTACATTATATTCACCATTATTATAATACTTTTTCTCAAGACTATGAATAGTCATCATTAATGAGACCCATAATAGTAATAATGAAATGTTTTCTTGATCCATGTGGTCTTACATCATCCTTTCATCACATATGTTGCACTAAATCAATTATTTAGCATTTATTGTGTTTTATCATATTTTTCTATTCAAAAAGAATTCTAGAATTTCAGAAAATTCCCAAAAAATCACCTTATAAATTTCTCTATATGTGGAATTTTAAAATGAAAAACATTTTTTGAAAATAATTTTTTAAATAGTATTAAATTAATTTTTTAGCAAAATCATAATTTCTTCAAAAATAACAATTTTAAACTTATAACTCATCTTTAACACCATGAAAAATAAATCAACATATTATTATTTTATATCATTAATAAATTAAAATAATAATACGATTTACTATTCATAAAGTTCATATTACAATTTATATTACTATTCATATGGGTATGTTACTATTCAGAAAAAAGCAAGTTGGTTCTACTAGGATCCAAAAAACATAATGAACACAATTGTAGATGTCCGTTTTTTTAATTCAAAATATAAAAGCAGCAAGATTATATTTAAAGTCTACTTATAAATATATAAATATAATAATGTTTCATTAATTTCAATTTATTTTTAAAATATTTGCGTGTTATATTGATAGTAAAAAATATTATAGTGTTTACTACTATAAAATAAATAAGATTCAGTACAGTTAATATCTTATTAAATAAGAAGAAGATAGATAATAATGTGTGTGTGTAGTGGATGATTAAAGAATAATAATTTTTATTCTATGAAATAATGGAGTAATAAATACATTATATTAAAAATATGTAGATGTTATAGTGTTTCCTACAATATATACAATAATATCAATATTTCTTGTCATGTTGTTGAGAATGTAAATGAAGAAGTAGAAAAATACAATGTAGTGATTCAATAACTTATCAACATTCTTAAATAGTGTAAGAATATCTTGTTGTTATTTAACCCTATTATATGATTATATGATGATAGAATAATGACCTTTCACTGTATTTTACAAACTATTGGGACCTATGACATTTTTTCAGGATATTCCTTCCACATTGTACTCAAAGGTTGATAATAGTTTGTCATGTGATCTTAGTGTGATCTGGTCCACCCCAAGGATTATCTGCACATTTGGAATAGGCGGTCCTTATAAATATATAATTCATCATTATATTGGTGTGTAATATTATGTTTTATTTAATAAGAATTACATAAGATAGAATAAGATATCTATTATCCTTAATAAGTATAGAGGTAAAACGTAAGTGATAAATGGATTTAAATTGTATTAATAGTCATGAACACCATATCGTCTTATTTCAGTGTCATAAACATTACAATATGGTCCTCTTAAATATAAATAATGAATTATTAATTTTTTTAATATATAATGAATATGAAATAGAAAATTTCTAATAAAATCTATTTTTGGACATGGAGTTATGGGCTACCAAGGTCAATTACACGAGTAATATTTTTTGTACTACATAATGAAGGAATCTAATCACCTCCTTTCAAAATTTAGACTCATTTTGAGGATCAATATTATACATCCTAATTTCTTTTGAGTGTTCTACAACTTTTAGATAACATTTAATTCCATAAATGACTATAGGAGGAGATTTATTGTTAAATATATGGATTTTTTCATAATAAAATTCATAGTGGACAGAGAACACACATCGTGTTATAAAAAACATGGTGGGGTAGTGTAGTGTAAAATCCCCGACCCATTGTCTACTTTAGAATGTCGTGCTTTGGGCCATCACATGAGCATAGGCGCACCTCTTTATATTCTCAATGCTACTAACTTGCATCACGAGTCTATTATGGATCGTTGGGGAAACTAGACCCTTTTTTCAGAGTGATTCTATAGAAGAAATAATATCAACAAATATTGAAGTAGGGATGAAAAATTAAATGTAAACAATTAGAATATAATAATAAGTGATTAGAGAAAACAGGATATAATATTACGATAAATACACTAAATATCATGACATAATACAAGTAAAGTCATAAAACTATAACTAATTAATGATCACAATCATGGACTCGAGTCCAAACCTAGTACTGACATCTCATTCCCAAAGAAATGAATATGTGCATAAACCAAACACAATGTCCCTATCCTTAAAACATTTTTTGAAAACCATTTAAAATCATCTTGGGTACCAAAGTCACATGGGTCCTGAGCTGGGTGTGAGTTCAAATTAGTAGGCTACCACCAACGGTGTCCATGTAATATCTAGTATATATAAATATATATGAAAATAATTAGGTACAACAAGTAAATAAAGAAATAAAAAAATCATTTAAGTTATTAAAAAATATAAATTCACCCCTTAAGTTCCCTAGTGTCAACAAATAAGCACAACTAATTCCATTGGAATAGGTTGTCTCCTCAATGTCACAAGGGGGTTACACACAGTTTTTACCTCAAGAGGGTGTTCACTAATAAAATCTATCACAGATCGAAGTAGTCATAAATATTCACTTGGTCATTGTCATCAATTTTCCAATGGGTTGGGAATTTAAATCATTTACACTACGGCCTCTACCAGTAAATTACCCTGAATATATGAATAGGTAAAGTACTCTATCTTACTAAGGATAATAATTTCTTAAACAAATATATAACACATACCTTGGAGCCTTGTTCTTGGTAGCCTCATCAGATGATACTGTTTGGGGCATAGAGCCTCAACCCCATTCCCTAACTCGCGCATTAAAAGGGTGGGGTCCTAGGCCTCAGTCTATCCCCAACTATGGGTGTAGATCATAAATTAAAATTACCATAATTCTAATTCATTTTAACATTCTTTTTTACCCATTTAACCCAAATATCATATCAAAAGACCTACAAAATAATTACACACAGCATTTAAAATTCACATTGTATAAAACATATGAATCAACCACAATCCTTAAATCCTTAGCAAAATTACCCTTTATATTTCATAACCCATTAACCCATTTGTTTTAAACCAAACACTCCCTTATTTTTTGATTTCAATTGTACACAATTATCATTTATCCCATTTACAAAAAAATTAACATTTATCAACACAAACCAAAACTATTAAGAACATATATCATTATGTATAACAACCCTAATTATTATATGACATAAACAATGAAACTTCATCAATTAATTCATTTCAAAACCATTTTAACATAACAACTTAATAATCATGGGGCCTACATCACTAAACCGTAGATTAATTAAATCACCATAGTTCTAGCATACCTTCAAAAACTAATCATAATATAAAACACAATTTCAAATACTCATTTGAAATCATATTGAATTCATCCAATAAAAACATTATTCTTCCTTTAAAACTATACCATTCCATGAGGTTTTTGTTTCCATTCCCAGTCATTTAAAAATATTCATTTAATCATTTTTTGAAAGGAAAATAATTATTGAATTTAAAAAATCTATTGATTTATCTTGAGGCACCCCCTTTTTAATCAGTTTCATTTCAACACCTCTATTAGAATCATTATTGACCATCAAATATCATTTTCCATCAATAAAACAACAATCAGTTCAAAGGCCAAAATAAAACATTAGAATTATTTCAAAACCCCCTAGACGTTTTTCAAAATCCAATATATGATTATTTCAAATAACTTATTAACCGTACCTAAATACTCAATTTCACTTTTAAAACCCATTTACCCTCATAATTCCTATATCAAAATGAATAACAATTTTATTCACTATGTAAAAGGGTTATATTTACCCCATGGGTAGCCATAGGTTTTTCTCACTCATTATCAAACCCAAATGGGGTATGTGAAGGGTTTTCACCACAATATAAGGCCCACATATCTTCTAAAAATCAAATACAAAGAGAAAATAAAGAACGTGTGTATAACCACATACACATATATAAAATCAATACTATTGAAAAATAATAAAGGCCACCTTCCTCATGATTATAGATAATTACTAGCCCAAAAGAACCCCATAATTCAAGATATAACACAATATATATCCCCAATATGGAATCTTCTATAAAAGGGATGGTTTTGAGTATTTTTAAGTAGAGGAGATATTATAAACACCCTATTATAGAAAATAGAGCAAGGATGAGTATTACTCAAACTCGAGGCTTCGATTCACACCTAATGGAACACTAAATTTCAAATAATCGAAGGATGATCCAATCTGGGAAGAATTGGTGGGTTTAGGTCATCACTTAAGCTATTAGAGGTGGAATAGGGAGGGATTACAGGTTAGAACCCTTATCCCATGAGAGGTAAATATTGAAATTCCCCAATTTTTTATGGTTTCACTGATTGGCCACATGGTTCGCCAAAATTATGGGCTAACATTGTGTCTCCCTCTTTCCAATATGGACCAATATGCATGGTTTCCTAAAATTGCTTGCACAATTTGGAAAATTATGCCATAACCATGCACCAATATCCATCTTAATTTGTCTCCAATCCACACGGTTTCTAGGTCCCGGAACCTGAGTTGTAAAAATCATGCACTAATCATGCACTTCATATTTTTTGGCCTCTTATCCCCTCTACTAACATTTTAAAACCCCTATGAAAACCCCCAAAATAATTCATACACCTGATAACCACTTAATTATCCAAAAAAAGGATTTTTACCCTTAATTTTAAAAAATTAAATGTATTCAATAATAGTTGGGGTCTTATAATCTCCCCACCTTATAGAGGCTCATCGTCAAGTCATACTTCCAAACCATATTGATCCCCCAAGAATGATGGTTAGGACATAGGGCCCACATATCAATTTTGTTTCCCAACCAATCTCCATGAAATGACCACACCAACATAACACATACACATAGGAACAATCTTTCCCAATGAGACCGTCTCTAATGAAAACCACATACAAAAACTTAAGGATCCTCAATGTATCATCCACATCGACCTCATCACTACCAAAATCAACCCAAGATATGTGTCCATGTAACCTCACTAATCCACCAGAAAAAGGACACAAAAATGCACCAAATTACCCTTGGAGAGACAACTGGAATACCCTCGGTCTGATCATCTACAAAATACATATTAAAAAAGACATGCCTCTATTACACATGCTTTCCAAAAGTATAATGGTATCACATGATCACCATAACTAAAGGGATACACATATGCTAACCATACTCCTTGAAATACCATAGATCGAATCTTGAGGCCAAATGTACCCACCCTATTTCTGAACATCTGAGTACACTGATTAATAAACATCATCTCAAGGAACTCAACCAGTCAAAACCTGAGCCAACTCCATTCACCAACACCAATTCACTATTTATCACATCATAAACCATAAAATGCGTTCTATGGTTCTACTCACTATATAATTTAGTTCATCCCCACCATAAAATGGTGTTGGGGACCTCCACTCTCAATAGAAAGACCAACAGAACTACAACAAGACTTTCTCATAATACCCAATGTGTTTTCTGGCTCATTGCACCCAAACAACTACGAAAAATCTACCTAACTCTCTCACTAATCCATGTCATCGAGACATCTTAGTTCAATAAAAAAATATATCATCTTAAACCAATTACAAATTAGTTCTTCCTCAAAACCATTCACATACCATACCATGCATAAAATCTCCACATTAATCGAAGGTGGCTTATAGTCGACCATATTAGTTCCATTTTTTCGCAACCGAGTCTGTCCATCCAAGCTCACTAACACCATTGGTTCCCAACTTTTACTATTATTATGTATTCATCTACTTAGACATGATGATTTATTACCTATGGTAATCCAATCATCTATAAAAACCCACCTGAGTCCATTCTCGACCTCTACTAAAACATCATCACTGTAGAATCTATTTCTCTGGGATTTATTGTCTGCAATACAGCTACCACCAACACATCCCGTTGAAAACAATATAATCACCTCTAAATCCTTAAAAAGGTGAAATCCACGGATGATCGATCTACCAATACATCAGGGGCGCTCCTGGTATGTCCCAAGGATCCCAACATTCCTCTTACAGACCACTCATTAGCATCCTCATGACACCACATCCACTCCACCGTCCAGTCCTTTTATCCATGAGTGACCTACAACTCACCAACTTGGGGTTATTTTTCTCACCACTTTCATAAAACCATTTAAACCACCATGACTAATTCATCGATACCAATATAAACAAAAAACATAGTTGTTCATGTCCATCCTTTCATAGTATAACAAATCCAATGATACCTGCTACACATTCTGGGAATCCGCTAATGGGACCCATGGTATTCATCGGTGTAAGTATAATTATGAGGACCTCTCTCAAAACCTCTAGATTGAGTTCACCCCACCACACGACTCCACATGTTCAACCTCGAAATACTAACCTATATGGTTTCCTATATCCAATAGAAACACATTTTCATATTTGTACATAAAACCAAATCCCTCTCAGCATATTTGGGTTGATGTCAATATATTGTACATGATCAAATCTAGATAAAAGTTCTCTAGGAAGTCATAAATGAATGCCACACTAAAAAATACATCACCACTGTCATATCCAACTATAGGTACACCATAATCTTCCATAAGTGTCCTCATTCCCTACTTACCAACTAGTCATCCTCACTCAAATGCCACAACTCTAATGGGGTTTTTGACCAAAATCACCACCACTTCACGACCCTAAGACGGGAATAAGAAACAGAATATTCCCCTGGGAACCACTTCCATTACCCCAATCATGTTCTTATAGTATAAAATTGGATAAATACATGTAATTTATCAGCAAAAAACACATAATAAAAACCCAACTACCTCACCCACGACACTAGCTTCCCACTAATAGCCGTGTGCTCATACCAGGAAACCCACATATAGGGATACTAAAATAATTCTATGTCCCATACTTTACGATGACTACATAATGTAACGGACACTTGGTCACATGAACCGTATAATCAGTATAGATAGGTTCATCACCAGCTCACTCATATGACCATTCTTCCTGGTCCGTCAGACTCATTGAACTCATGGATTTCTAAAAATTCTAAGCTAAAAAACTAAAAAATCATACTAGAAATCCCAATTGTGCGACCACCACTACTCATGGGTGTCACTTTCACAGTAGAAGTGAAAATCCATCGTTCAGTTACTCTTCTACCAATATCCCAAAATTAAAATTTATTCCTGCATTAACCAACATCAAGACCAAAGGAAAACTATTTTAGAAACCTTGCCTATTCCCCAAAAAACCTTACAAACAAAGTAAATTCACATTGATACCTTCTATGAATGGAAATAATGTATAAATGTACAATTTTACCACAATATATGGTACCAAAATTGCATCAATTCTCCCTCAAAATCCATCACTCATGCTTAACATCTTGAGAAACTGATCATATTGGTCCAAAATTCCATGAGGTTACCATCTATTTTTTAAAACTATCTACTGATAACCACTAATCAAGTAATATTTCATAATAAATTAACATCCAATATTATCCATATAGGCCACATCTTCTCTAGGGAACACACTCTGAATGCCCCTGTAAAATAACAAAACATATGCATGCATCATATGAACTCAAAATAACTATGAACCAAGATGATCTCTCTCAAAAGTCCATTGAGTCAATAAGTTTTCCATAAGAATTTTCCATTCCACTATGTTTTTAAAATAAAAAAAACATTATCCTAAAACAATTATCATTATCTGAGGATTATTTTCATAAGAAAAGTTTCCCTTCTCTAAGAAAATGTTTATCTGTACCTTGGTCTTCAATGTCATATTCAATTTCTTCTCAAAATTAGGTCTATTTTATTACTATGAAAAAAATTATAATCCATATTTAAACACCTTGTAATCTTATATTTCCTTGGAAATAAATTATTCTTATTTTTAGACTCCACATTCTCTAAAATTCAAACTCCAAATTCATCGAAATTCAAACTCCATGTTCTCTAAAATTTAGACTCTAAATTTCTACGATTTTTAACTCTAAATTCCTCAGAACTCAGACTCATGATTAATCAAAATTTAGACACAGAATACATCATAATTCATACTTTTAATTCCATAGAATTCAGACTCATAATTCTTCTATATTTGAACTCTGAATTCCTCTAAATTTGGACTCTAAATTACTTTGAATTCAGATGTCGAATTATTCAGAATTCATACATTGAATTCCTCATAATTGTGACTCTAAATTCATCAGAATTAATACTCCGAATTCTTCAGAATTCAGACACCAAATTCCATAAAATTTAGACACCCAATTCCTCATAATTCAGACTCTGAGTTCAATGAAAGAAGAATCTTAATATATATGTTTTTAGAATTAATTTTTTTAATTTGATTTGGAATTTTATTTTACATCAGATTCTGAATATTCTGATTTAGTTAGGCAAATTAATTTTCCTTACAAATGCCTTTGTAACTATAAAACAATGTCATAAAACTTGATTCCAACTAACAGTGGGTTGAGTGACACGTGTATATGTCCATCTAAAATTTAGTGAAAAATATGATTATTGGAGGAGGGAGACAACCATTGATTTTTCTATATAAATAACAGCTCATTTGAGTGAGCTCATTATCAATCCAGATTACATGTTGTGAAGAGATTTATAGAGAGAGAAAGACACTCATGCCTTGTGAATTTCATTAATATCTTGTTCAACCATGAACACTCTGTTTAGCTTGATTCGTGTGACTTCTATTGTTACTAAGTACAATTAAGGGAATACTAGGATAAAAAGAAAATGGTTCTAACTACCTTAAAGATAAAGGTCTTATGGGGATATCAAATAGACTCTGATATTCTTATCAAGGTATTACCCTGGTGTGGGAAATACAAACATCATTGAATGTATAAATCAAGGGAATTTTATCCATGGTTGTTGGATAACCTGCTCTTTGGGTTAAAATATTTCCTACTTGTTTTCTTGTTCTTAATTAATTTTTTACTTTCATTGTATTTTGATAAATAATGAATGTATAACATTCTTATACATTCTTATACTTTACATAATCTAATAAATAAGATTGTATATGCCTTAAGGTAGAATCAATCTCTAAGAACTTTTTTATTAAGTTTATTTTTAGGATCCATCTTTCCGAACCCCAAGAATGTTGTTTGTAAAGTTAAGATCCAATGGGGGTTTGTGAATTTTCCATGGTTATCTTGGATAAAAATAGTTTTCCTTAATGTTAAAAATGAATGGTTTTATATTTAAAATTTACCGCTCTTGTAATTGAGAATATACATTTACTAATACGATCATACAATCGGTATCTGAGGATATCTCTGACATACTTATACTCAAATAAATTTTCCTTTCTCATGTTATTCCATGTTCTAAATTTTTCTTAATTAACTTTTATTGTTCAAATTTTTCTTTTAGTTTTTAATCTTTTTTTAAAAAATTTTACTATTAAAACATATTTTGGAAAAGTATTTTCTTATAGAATGGAAGGTATGAATATTGTTGTATAGACAACCTTAATCCAACCAGAACACCAAATTTTGAAATTAATGATTTTGAGTATCATAGAGATATGATGACGACTTTTGTTATCAACAATGGAGTGTAAATTATTGTTATGAACACCGTGGGTATGAAATTCTAGACAAGGAAGTCAGAACCGTCATCAATTAAGAAAAAAATAATCTCAACTAAATTAAAAGGTACACAATACTTTGTTCTATTCTATAAAAAGGAATATATATAGTCAGATATCATCTTTTGAAGCTGCAAACTATATCTGGATGAAACATGAAGTTACACATTTTGGAACTTCTAATGTGTTTGAAACTCGAAGATCTATGTTGAGAGCTCAATATCATGGTTTATTATTTCTTTATAGAGAACCTATTTGAAATTTAAAATAATGATTTATGAACATTGTTAACAATATTCAATCTATGGGTGATAAAGGTCTTGATGATAACATTCTTTTGGATAAAATAATTGATATCATGACTAATGAATAGGAATCAAAAAGTATAGCCATTGATGAAAACAGAAAAGTATCTAATAATACTCTTGATGAGTTATTTTGAACTCTTCTTCCATAAGAAACAAGAATGAAGATATATAGTGGTTTCAAAAAATGGTAATAGAAGTGTATCATTCACTATTACATCTAAATCCAATACTCTGGAAAGGGTAACTAGATCAAAAGTTAAGAGAGCTGTTGTTATATCATAATCTAGTGCCAATGAAGAGTCTAAGAATGAATTAAACAATAATTCTTGTAGAATAAATTAGATTTTTATAAAGAAAGATTTTTAGTATAGATATATGAATTATGATATAAAAGTAAAGAATTATTCAAAAGTAACCTTTTATGAATGTAAAAGGGATAGACATATCAGGACCTCTTTCCCTTTGATTAAGAGAAAAGATAGAAAGGAAAATCATATTGAAAGAAATAGATAAAAATATTACAAATATAAGGCTAAGAAATTATTGAAATAAAATGACCCCTGGAGTTCCATTGGTCGTGACTTTTCAAATGAATCGTCAGAATATGAATCTTCTGGTCAGATGAATATTGGTCTTATAGCCAATGTACATATTGAAAAATCATTGTCTCATTGCTAAGGTACACAATATTGAATCCTTATCCAAATTTTCTTTAAATGGTAATTTGAAAATTGAAGAGTATTATGAATATTTAGATGATAAATCTTCCTCATAATAAGATAATACATTACCTTCATTTGAAAATTTTTTACAACTTCTAAACTAGTTGAAAATGAAAAATTTTAAATAAAAAAGAAATTAAAGAAAGAAAATTCTAGTATTTATTTTTTAACTAAAGAAGTATCATATCTCTCTAATTATCTTGATTTGAAAACTTTTTATTTTTAACGTGTTTCTAAAAACCTTATGGAAGTTAATTCTAATATGGATAAACTTTTTAAGGATTCTAAAAATTTTATTTCTACGAAAAATATTTTAGACAATAACTCAAGTCCTAAAACTAATAACATTGAGGATAAGAATTTGGTCATCATACTAAATTCTGAAATATTTTCCATAATGAAACATTTATCAAATTTTACTTTAGGAAGAAAGAAATTTGATAAAGTAAATTCTCAACATCGTACTCTTAGTAATAGTTCTAGATTTGGTTAAAGTCACTCGAAACTAGTTTTTAGTGAAAATTATTTTATTTCCCAAAGTGATCACTATTTTAATACATGTGAATGTTGTGGAAATTGGGAATTAAATTTTTCTTTAAGTAAAACCCAATGTTTAAGATTTCATAGAGTTTATTTTTCAATGAAAATGTGGATTCTTAAGAATTGACTTTCTAAAATGTCCAAATCCAAGAAAGTTTTCATTCCAAAAGTCTTATTATTTTAATTTTAAGATAATAATGAATGTACCAACAACAATATATGGTACAGGGATAGTATATTTTCACCTCATATGACTCTTAACACAAACATATTTGTAAAAATTATCAAGACGAAGGGAGGAAAAGTAACTTCCAGAGATAAGGATTATGGAGAAATTATTGGTATAAGTAACATTGTTCTTCTTGGAAAAAAATTTATTTAAATGGATTTATTTATTAATGTTCTTAAGAACAACCTCATTCTCATAATAAAATTATGTAATAAATCTTACCTTCTAAATTTTAAGAATGATAAATTCGTAGTACACAATTCCCAAGAAGAGTTTATTATTTCTTCTCATAGGAATGAGAATGTTTACACATTAAACAAAGAAGACCATAGGATCCTAGATATACCTTTCCATAATGAAACGGAAGATCAATCATGGATATGGAATAGAATACTATGACATTGTAACCTTGTGAATATATTAATACTCTCAAAGAAAAGACTTGTTAAGGATATACTAGTTCTTAGATTTCATTCTTCAATTTTTTTGATCCTTTTCAATATGGACCGAAACAAATGTCATGTTTTAAATAAATCTATGACGTCTCATCTTCTTATGCATTACCATTATTTTATATGGATCTTTTTGGTCTAACACAAACTATATGTATTTGAGAAAAATACTATTTATTTAATTTTGTTGATGATTATACCAGATTTTTGTGGGTCTATTTTCATGCCACAAAAATTGAAGATATATCTTATTTTAAAAATTTTACTGCCCAGAATAAAAGAGAAAATACTTCTATTGATAATTATTCATAGTGACCGGGAAGGAGAATTTAAAAATTCATATTTTTAACGTTTTTTTAGTAAGAAAATAATTACTCAAAACATCTACTCCTCAAGAATTCCTCAACAGATTTGTGTTGTTGAAAGAAGAAATTTAATTCTAAATAGATAACCAGAACTGTGTTGAGTGAATATTATATAGCTAAATACTTTTGGGATGAAGCTTTTTGTACTACATGTTATACTTTAAATTATGTTTTAATTAGATATTTTATTAAAAATAGTTTATTAATTGTGGACTAGTCGAAAACCTAGTCTTTCATACATCAATGTATTTAGATACAATGTATTCATTCTGAATACTAAATATAATCTACATAAATTCTCCCCCAAATATGATGGTTGAATTTTCGTAGGATACTCCCACACTACAAATGTTTATTGGGGTTTTAAAAAAAATAATTGTACTATTTAAGAAACAATGCATGTTAAAATTGATGAAAAGGATCCTTTGGTTTTCAAACCACCCAAACCTACATCCAGAGATGTGTTTTCCAAAACAGATTATCAGCCTTTGATAGAAGATTCTTCTTATATGAAAAACACTCAAGAAAATGTTTCTCAAATATTTAGTTCATACTATTTTCTACCATATGTTTATTAACATGATTACAAAAACCAAATCATTTGTATCATAATAATTTTCCCAGTTATGGTATCATTGGTGATGTAAATCAACTTGTAAGGACAATATCTTCCTTAAGAAATGATAAAAAAACTTATAGCATTTTGTTCCCAACTAGAACAAAAAAGAATTGATGAAACTTTAGGTGATTATGATTGTATTATAGCCATGCAAGATGAGCAACATTAATTTTAAAGAAATAAATTCTGTAACTTGGTTGAAATTCTTAAACAAATGTCTGTAATTGGAGAAAAATGGGTATTCATAAATAAATTTGATGAATATAGAATCATTGTAATAAATATTTTGAGATTAAAAGATAAAGGATATAATCCATAAGAAAGAATAGACTATAAAGATACATATTCCACAGTAGCTAGACACTAATATATTTATATTTTAAATTACATTATAGCATTCTTTAAATTAAAAAAAAAATCAAATGGATTTGATGTGTGGTTTCATTAATGGATAAGGTCAATATGACTTCTTTATTGAATAAACATTTGGATTTTAAGACACAAAACATCCTGAACATGTTTTCAATCTTACAAAAGAATTATATGGTCATAATCAAGACCCTAGATCCTGGAATAATAGACTTATATGATTTATGATATAAAATAAGTTTGTTAAGGGAACTACTGATCTAGCACTTTTTAAAAAGAATTACAATAAAAATATTTTGATTGTTCAAATTTGTGTTGATGAAATTATATTCGGATCAAATCAAAAATATTTGAGTGTTTCATTTACAAATCTTATGAAACATGAGTTTGAAATAGGTATGATGGGTGAGTTAACATTTTCCCAAGGTTTTAAAATTTCTCAAAAACTAGAAGGATCTTATATATCTCAAAATAAGTATATTAATGATATTATTAAAAGTATGGATATGAAAAAACTAAAAGTATAAGCACTCCAATCGGCACCTCAAATTATAATGATCTGGATGAAGTTGGGAAACCAGTAGATCAAACATCTTTTACTGGTGTGATAGGAATTTTAGTATACTTGATAGCTAGTCATCCATAATCAATGTCATCAATACTATTATGTGAAATATATTAATATAATCCAAAGGAATTTAATTTAAAATCAATAAAAATAATTTTTTCACTATTTAAATGGAACCATAGATTTTGGACTTTTCCATACTTCTAGAAATGATTTTGTTTAAAAAAAATTGGATTTGGATTTTGGTGGATGTAGAATGGATAGAAAAAATTACATCGATAACATTTAATTTATTAATTGAATCATTAGTTTATTTTTCATTAATGAAGAAACACTCAATAGAATATTCCATTCCTGAATCTGAATATATAGTAGCAGGAAGTTATTGTTCTCATGTATTATGGATTCCACAAACACTCACAGACTATGGAATTATTTTTACCAAAACACATATATTTTGTGATAATAAAATTTCCATTTCTCTAAGAAAAAACATTGTACATCACTCTCTTTCAAAACACATTGACATTAGGCATCACATTATTAGATATCACACACTTATATCATTATTCAATTTAATAGAACTCATGATCATCTTTCAGATATTTTTAAAAATTCATTACCCTATAATATATTTTAATATATTAAACAATTGTTAGGAATGATAACAGTAATTTAATCTTCCCTAAAAACTTTTTATTGAATCCCGCCTTATATTAATAAAATCATTTTCATAGAGGGACTACATTTGTTTATATTGTAAAAAAATTAATCAATTTTTTTGGATCCCAATTTTTCAAAATAAAAAATTCCCTTTCCTTAACTAAATTTTTCACAATCTATGTGTTTAAGAAGAATATTATCTATAATGACATTATTTTCCTATAAAATCTGGAAGTTATTTTTTCTTACATAAATTTTCGTAATTGAATTTTTCTAATTGTGGGCATTTTTTCCTTTCTCTAAATCCTATCTTTCTATAAAAAATCAAATGATCAGAATCTACCCAATCCTTCTATGGAATTTTTCTCAACCTTCATATTATATCTAGCATATTTCAACCATTGGATCAATTTAGGAATACAAATAGTCACCTCTAAGACTATATAAAGTCCTAAATATTATTTTTCCTACATAAATTTTTAAGGATTTGTGCATCGAACCTATACCCCTCTTCAAAAAGGTCATTCAAAATTTTAAAGTTTTCTTAGTCTACATATGGCGCTAGATGTTTCCCAAAAAATAGATGTCTTCAACTAAGGAAATAAAGGATTGAAAAATCTATAGGGAAATGTTGGTTGATCAAAAATTCTTTTCTATGTATAATTCGTTGATTAAAAAAATATCAAGGTGAATGGATGGGATAGTTTTTTCATTTTCATGGAAAACAGTCTGGATCCTATTTATTCTGACTTACTTATAGAATTTTAATATTCAGTAAGTTTTTATGAGAAATGTTGAATACAAAAAAACCATGAAATATGGGAAAAATATTCTCTTTCTTTTAATATGGAAGAAAATATTCATGGAATTCCATACGAAGGTGAGGAAATATTCTGTACTCACATGTTGCTAGATCAGTCAGGATGTTTTGAGAAGGAAATGAAAATTGAGTTCCTTGAACTCAATGGATTCAGAACACCAAAGATCAACTAGTTGTCAATAAATTTAAGGATTTTAGCTTTATGGGTACAAGTTTTCCTCATTACAAGAAAATTTTATAAGGAATCCCTAAGGAAAAGTGATATATTTATATTATACTTTATTATTAACATTAGGAATGTAAATTTGGTGAAGTATATCATTATTAAAATCATCAACATTAAGAATGGAACTCTTAAATCTGAGCTCATCATGTTTATGTTGACCTTATTGAATATTATATTCCATTTTTTAGAATCCATTAAAAGTACCAAAAGTTCTAATCCTAGAACCTTCATGATCAGGTTGTTGAGTGATGAATCCTTGAGAAAGATAAAAGTCAGTTTCAACCCCTAATAAGGATAATTTTATGATCTTTCTAAAAGTTTGATTTAATCTCAATTCATGAAATGGTAATTAGAAGAAACATCCAAGAAAACCCAAAAAAATAGTGAAGAGAAGTAAATAGAAACCAAATAAAAATATATAGTTTCTAAAACCTGGATATCATCACAAAAGACAAAGAAATAAAAAATATTCCTTCATGAAGTGGTTGCGATGTGGAGGTAATAAAAGAAGAACAAGAATGTGAGAGATCCAAACTTTTCCTTAGATTTTGTTGAGGCAAAAGCCTTGAAAATTTAATCATTTGAAGAGATTAAATGACTACATAAAGTGAAGAAAAAAAAGAATAAAATGTCTAAATCCATGATCATTCAAGAAATTCTTAAGGATATTGGGAAATCATCTAGATAAATTCAAGTACCATAATCTTTTCTCTAAGAGTTAGTACTTGTAGAGACACTAAGAATGAAAATTCAAATTCTGTAACATGCTATGGAATAATATATAGTTCAAGAAGAATAATTAGAATAAGAACAAGAGTAATAAGAATATGAGAGTGATGGTTTGATAAGCATGTAGAAGAATACCATGAGAAGGAACGTCCTTCTAACAAGAATTCAACCTGAACCTCTTAGGTGGAGTCAACTATAATTGTTTCTCGAGTTAAATATGATGATAAAAAATATTAGGTTGATAAAAATACTGAGTATTAGATTATAAACCTTGATTTCATCCTACCTGATGATGTTAAGGAAAATGATAAGAAATAATAGGTAGATGAAGTAAAGACAGTCCAACACTTTGATAGTGAGAATGATTATCTAAGGGTTAAGAAAGTTATTTCTAATGTGGAAAAAGGGAAAAATGTGGATCTTGATACACCTAAAAAGGTTGTGGTTGTGAAATAAAGAAGTATGTTGGTGGTTTAACCAAAAGGAAAGATGAAGATCTAGAAACAAATCCTCTCCTGCAAGGGAAGCAGATTCCAAATCATCATCTTCCATGGGTTTGGATTTTATTGTTTAGACATTAAATATGTTAGTTAACACAATACCTTTTATTCCTAGTATTCATTCAAGATGTCACCTACTTCATCATTCATTCGATTAGAAGTCATATTCATTATGCATAGTGATGGAAAAATTTATCAATATTTTGGTAGTTTTCAAAACATGTCATATTGTTTGTGATTCTCCTAGGAGATCATGTAAAAAAATGAAATATTTTTCCAAAATAACGATTTAAGACATGAGAAATATTGATTACTTCCATGATTTAGTGAATGATGTTTCTAATAAGTCAGATGATAGAATCAAAAACCATAAAACATGTTTTTTAGATAATTTAAATCCTGATAAAGTATTCTAGAATAAATAGGATAAAGATATGAATGGGAAGTTGAATTTTGTTTCATTAAATTTGAAGAGGTAAAGGGAACTCACGGAACAGTTCCATGAAATGTTCAATCAGCGTGAAGAAATAGTGAAATGTCAGGCAAAAATCTCAAAGTCTCAAGATGAAAAAATCAAGGCTCTGGAATGGAAGAATAAATATGAGGAAATTTTTCTCAGGAGGGTTGAGGATAATAATAAATAGATCAATAAGTTAATGGCCACCTCGAAAAAATAATTACAATGGAAAATAAGGATTAGTGATTTACATGACATTTTTATCATTTTTTCTATTTTTTACCCTCTATAAAATTTTCCCATCATAATAAATAAATTATCCTTAATTTGTTTTGTTTTGAATTGTTCAAATATTTCAGGTGCTATTTTTCACTCTCTATTCCTTTTTTTAAATCACAGAGGGGGGGAAATGAATGATCAAAATAATATTATTTAAAAATAATATATCCTTAAGTAAGGGAGAGTTTAAATAAGTAGAGTTTACATAATCAAAGCTTTCTTGTGAAATAAAAACAATGTTCTATTAAAGGATGTCAATAATACGATCCTTATGGATTTTTAAACTTAAGGGGGGAGTTAGTCATATTAATCATGGTTCATAAGTAAAGGGATATATTTTTTCATTTTAATGATGAAAAGGAAAAATATATATCCCTTATATTCATTTTTGAAAGGATGTTTTTGTTTTCCATAATGGGGGAAATTATTCAGTTAATAAGGTATCCTTCTGACTTTTCCTTTACTATTTGTTTTGAAAATCACAAACACATTATATTAATGAAAATTATCTTTATCTAAGGAATTTTTTCTTATGAAAAATTTCCCTTCTCAATGAAATATTTTATCCTTATCTTGGTTTTCAATTCCTTATTAAATGTCTTGCCAATATTAATTTTATTTTTTTACTAAGTCAAAAACTAATATCCTTATTTAAAAACCTCATAATATTATAGGTCCTTGGATATCATGTATTCTATTTTTAGACTCACAATTTTCTAAAATTCTGACTCCTAATTCTCTAAAATTTAGACTGTGAATTCTCTAAAATCCATACTCTGAATTCTCATAAATTTAGACTACAAATTCCTCAGAATTCTGACTCTGAATTCCCAAAGATTTGAACTCTGAATTCACCAGAATTTAGACTATTAATTCATCAAAATTCCGACTCTGCATTCATTAAAATTCAGAAACCGAATTCTTCATAAATCATACTCTGAATTTTTTATAATTTATACCACAATTTCCTCATAATTCAGACTTTGAATTCGTCAAAAATCAGACACTGAATTCCTCAAATTCCAACTCTAAATTCCTCAGAATTACAACACAAAATTCATCATAATTCTGACGTCAAATTCCTCCAAATTCAAACTCTGTATTCTTTTAAAAAAAGAATCTGATTATCCATGTTTCTAGAATTTAATTTTTTTAATTATATTCCGAATTATATTTTTCCATAGATTCCATATATTCATATTCAGTTAAGGTACTTCATTTTGCATACACATGGTTTTGTAAATATAAAATAATTTCGTACAATTTTTTTCTATCTAACCATTGAATGAGTGACACATGTACTTATCCCTCTTAAATTCACGAAAAAATATGACCTTTAGAGGAGGGAGTCGACCATTGAAATGTTTTCTATAAATAAGAGCTCATTTGTATAAGCTCATTTTGAATACAGATTAAATGATGTGATGTGATTTCTTAAGATAGAAAGACTACCATGCCTTTTGAGTTCCATGAACATCTTTTCCAGTTGTGAACACCTTTTTCAGCGTGCTTTGTGCCTCTCTGATTGTTGGAGAGTACAATCGAGGGAATCTGAGTATAGAAAGACATTGGTGCTGATTACCTTAAAGATCGAGGGCTTGTGTAGATAGAAAGAAAAACTCTTATATTCTTATTGAGGGATTACCATGTTGTTGGTAAGATATAATTTCTTTAATGTATAAATAAAGGGTCCTTTATCCAAGGTTTTTGGATACCCTACTCTTTAGGTTAAAATATTTATTACCTTTTCACTTGTTCTGGTTTCATGCTTTATTTTCATTGTATTTTGATATAGAAAGAGTATATAACATTCATATAAATTATTTTACTTTACTTACTCTGATAAATAAGATTCAATATGTTTTAAGGTAAAATATTTATCTAAGAATGTTGTACTTAAGTTTATTTTTTGGATCCATCATTTCAGACCCCATGCATGTTTGTTGTATAGTTAAGAAAAAAAGGCAGTTTCTGAATTTACAATTGTTATCTATGTTAAACCTAGTTTTCATTAAGTAAAAAATTAGTTATTTTAAATATTCAATACACCCCTCTTGTAATTGTGATTTTGAATATAATATTTTGATCCAATAATGTCATAATCAATGATCGAATAGTACATAGTCACTAAACTGGAGTCATGTCAAGAAAATGTAACTAGATCTATCTCACAAATAAAAACACTCCAAAACTCATCTAACACATTTACCATGATGCCACTACTTACCCCACTCCAAAACATATTGTGTCTAACACATACTAGTAATAATTTCATCTAGGCCTTATGCAAAGAAAACCTACACACATACATTAGAACCATTATCCAAACACAAATTTTAAGGTGAAAAACAAAACTTTCACAATCACAGCCCTTAAGACTTACCACATCCACATTACTTGAAAATAATTAATATTCCATGGTCACAACCATATTAAATTCATAAAAATAAGACCTATTTTACCATAAAATAAACCCCAACAAATCCTAACGAACCAGAACTAATTTCTCAAACTAGGGGACTCTCACTACCAATACAACCCATACACAAGGTCTGTTCACAACACCAGGGATAACCATTTCTAGTATTAATACATGTTACATAAGTTTTTATCTCCCTTATTAGTTAAAAATTATCAATTAAAACCAAATATGTCAATTTTCAAAACACTATATTTTGAAAATACCAAGCATTTACACTTTTATAAGAAAAAAAATTGTTGAATATTTCTAACCCAATATTTAAAAAATTCATTCTTCATTAATATTAATTTTCATCAAAACAATTCCATTATTAAATATTTCATGTTTATATCAATAATAAAAATCTAGAAGATAAAAATTACACTTAAAAACTATGAATCCCATGGTACAATAATTTATAGAAAACACGTGAATGACCAACCAATCATATTTTCTTAGATTCATGCATGTAATCACAAACTCTCTCTTACCATATCTAGCTAATAGATAAACCAAATAAATTAATAAAATCTCATCCAAGTATGACATTCAAGGTTTAAATAACAATAAAAAATGAAATAAAAAACTGAACATCAATTAGCACCCCTAGAATCTTGGATTTTTTCTCATATGTGGTGATAGAGGATCCCATGAATGGTCTCATTACCGGACCTTGATAATATCCATGTATCCTTTCTACAATGCATGAAAAATAAAGAAAAAAATGATCTTAAACAAAGTTGTAACAACCCTAACCCAGTGGCCACATTCTGGTGCTTTGACTCGAGACATCACATGACCAAATGCATTCCTCCATGTATGCCAGAGCCTACTAAATAGCAGAGCATGTCTACGGAGGAACATTGGGGAGACTATAATATATTTTTAAATTAATTCAACAAAAGAATAAAAATAAAAATATTTAAAAACTATCATAAAAAATTTAATTGAAAACATGATACAATTCTATAAAGTGACTAGGGAAAACATGTTATAATAATACGATTAATAAAATACATGGAAGACAGTCATACATGTAAAATCCCCAAACTAAAACAACAAAAACATCCCAAACATGGACCCAATCCCCCAAACAGACCTGAAATCCCATTCTCTATCCAAAAAACCCATGCAAGAAAGAAAAACTAGTTCCATTTCCTAAACCTATATTAAAAAACATGTATCATATTATCGGCTACCCATGTTCCATGGAGGTCTGAGAATGGTTTAAGTACCACTCAATATGCCACCACATGTGGTGTCTAAGAAATATCAAATCAGTACAACAATTTATTCAAGTAATCAAGTGTGACAGGTAAATAAGGAAACAATGAAATAATTTAAGTAATTATTGAGTATTAATTTATCCATTGTGTTCTCTAGAAAAAAACCAATCTGAAAAACATACACAAGATACATCTGTATTCTAATACAAGGCATGGGGGGACACACATTTTAAATTTCAAGAAGGTGTTCAATAATTACAATTTCCACTTACTGAAATTGTTAATAGTATTCAATTTATCATTTTCTTCATTTTCTTCCAAGGGTTAGGGTTTTTCAACATTTACAATATGACAAGATCTGATATTTTACACTACATATGGATATAGGTCACCCTTCATATCTCACTAGGGATAAACATTTCATAAACAAATATATCACACTTATCATGTATCCTTAATCGAGTTAGTCACGTAAAATGAAACCATTAAGGACATAGAGCCTAAATATTATTTCCTAACCCATTCATTATAAGGGTATGGTATATACCCTCAGTCTAACCCAACATGTGGGAACAAATCCTTAAGTCAAATTCCAACCCCCACTAACAATCCATGTGCTTATTATTTATCCATTTACAAGTAATACCATATCACAGACCATAAAATCCCATTACACATAACATTTAAAATTCACATTTCATAAAAGATATGAATCATCACAGAGATTTAGCCCCTTACCACGTTTACAATTTACATTTCATAACATTTTAATCTTTTTTCATTATACAAAATACTCCCTTATGTCGTTTTGTTAATTTTACAAAATTAACATTAATCTCATTTACAAAACATTTTATATATATGAACACAAAACATAACTATTAATCAAAAATATAATTATGTATAACACCCATTCTTATTCCCTGAAATCAACTAATCATATTCAAAATTTACTATATTTTGTACACATTTTAGCATGCCAACAAAATCATCATGGGTCCTATTTAACTAACCCATAGATAAATTCAATGTCCATGGTCTCAATAGTACATTAAAACCAAATAATGGTATTAAAAAAATTTAAATTACTAACTTGATATCATTTTATTGAAATCGTATAAAACATTTATCTTCATCATTGAAAACTAATATAATCCCTGAGGCTTTATTTTTCAATTTCTAATCATTTCAAAATAACTATTAATCAATTATCAAAATAGGGAGTTATGATCACATTTAAAAATTAATTTAAATACTTGTAATAAAACCCCTTATGATTTAATTTTAGGTCAACACCCCCTATTCAAAGCATTACCCCCCTTATAACATCATTATCCTTCAATAAAACTGCAATCAATTTAAATCTCAAAACAAACTGTGAAACGCATTTCAAAACCAGTTAAGAATTTCATAAAATCAAACATATGCTCATTTAAAATAATTCAATACCCATACCCACATCATAAATTACACTTTTACACCCCATTTTCTCTCATAATTACCCCATCATAATGTTTACTAATTTTATTCACCATTTACAAGTGTTCGTCTTACCCAATTGGTAGTCTTGGGTGTTGTCTCACTCACCAACAAACCCAACGGGATCCATGAAGGGTTTCTCAACATAATCTAAGACCAAAATTACTTTCCACAATAAAAAATATATAAATCCAATATGTTAGAACATTTCTATAACCAGATATACATGTAAAATATCAGGACTATATACAAAATCATGAAAACCACCTACATGATGCTCGAAGATGATTACTAGCATTAATCAGTCCCATAAGATGAAATCAAACAACATTTCAATCCCCAACTTATAATCTTGTGGAAAACTATATTTTTAGAAAACTAGAAGGAGAGTAGTGATTTTACATTCTCTAATCCAGAAAATAGAGCATTGAGGAGTGTTAAAATCTGTTCGGGCTTTAATAAACACCAAAAGAACCACCAAACACCCAAGAATAAAAGGTGAATAACATTATGGATATCATGGATGGTTTGGTTAGTCACTGAAGATATAAAAGGAGTAATATGGTTGAAAATTAGGTTAGAACCCTTAAATACTAAGAGGGAAAAACTTTAATTTCCCACTTTTTGAGGTTTTCACGATTTGGACTCATAGTTAGCCAAACCAGGCATCAACTGTGTCACTCCATCAATAAATGTGGGTCCAATATGCATGGTTTATTTGAAACATCCATACATTTTGGAAGTAATATGTGGTAAACCTGCACTATAATCTATCCTTAAGGACCACCAAGCCACATGGTTCCTATGCCAGGCACCTAGTTTATACTAATTATGCACTAAACAGGCGCTTCACACTGTTTGGCCCCTTATCCCCTACTTTAATGTCCCAAACCCCCTAGGACACCCTTGAAACACTTCATACACCTTATAACTAATTTATCAACAAAAACTACAGATGTTTAACAAATATTTATACAAGTAAGTGAATTATTGAATGGTTGGAATCTTATTTATAGACTTCAACCCGTTGATAAAATGAAAAGGCATTGATAAGATTTTTTTAATTTCATTATTCCAATAAAATTTCATATAGTTTTCCTAATCGATGAAATATTACTAGTTTTTCTTCATATGATAAGTCCTAATATTCAATTCTTAATCCATATTACATAATTTTATTTTCAGGATTTGTTATAAATTCACGGGAATATAGTGAATCGAACAAATTCATTTCTGATTAAAATTTTATATAGATAGTAAAGGATTCTTGAATTTTCAAATTCATGTTTGATATAAACCTTCCAAATAATTTTAGAAATTTATTTTTGTTATAAAGTTTTATTTTTATATTTTAATCTTCGATATTGTGATATTTTATTGGATTTATTATTATATATATTATGTACCAAGTGTTAGAATCATTACTAGAACCTAGTACACTTATTAGCATCACACTAAATAAGTGAATAATATAAAAACGAAATGTTGGAATATTGTATAGTTATGTGATATATTTACATTATATAAAATTGATTTATTACCCTTATAGAAGGTTGATGTAATGATTGATCCAATGATATCTTAACTAATGGAAAGTTCTAACTGGTTGGTTTCTACTGAACCACACTATGAAATATTATATTTTTATAATCTAATACACCCGATAACTTCAGAATTCAATATCACTATGTATTAATAAATTGATTGGGATACATAATTTTTTTCCAAATATTTTGATTATAATTCATGAACATCATATGAGATTTAAATGTAATGAAATTAATTATATATAAGTAAATATGTATAAGATACATAATTTATGTATAAGTTATATACTACTTAATTAAAATGAATATTATCTTATATGAAATTTGTGAGATTCATATAATAAAAATTGTAACAATAAATACAAAATAATTCCTAAAATATATAATTATTATTTTTATTACAATTAAATTCATATTCATCAACACCATGATTGATAAAATATATGTTTTAATCATAGACTCAAATTATTTAATTAGCATCTATTATGAAATAATGTTAATAGATACTATAATGTGAATCATTTGGGAATATGATTAGGTTATCTTGTCAATTATCACATAAAGGGATAGTATTATTTATATTCATGAGATTAAATACCATCTAAAATTTTATATAAAATTAATAAGACATGTTTACAAAAATATAAAAGTATTAAAAAAATATTAAATAAGTTTACAAATGTTAGAATTTAAATTTTATCCAAATAAATTTATAAAAAAAAGTGCTATAATTTTAATCAGTGTTTATTAAGATGAATACAACAATATATTAAATAAAATATGTAAATAAACATAATAGTTATTTTATTGTAATTAATTATCAAATCAATCAAATAGATAAAATTACCATTTGAATATATCATTTTTAAGGAAAACAAAAATTGGAACTAATTCACTAAATAATTTGAGATTGTTCTGCAATCATGTGGACTAATTATTTATTTTTAGAGAAAAATAATCTGTATGAACTGTCTAAAACTATATCATGTATTGATAAGTATTCATTTATGATGTGTATTCATGATTTATTGAATGTTTTATTTTTAATTCAAACTACTATGATTTTGGGATTTAGAAATAAACATGATTCAATGTTGTCGTTAAACATAATTGAAAAATTTAAGGTTAAATCTCAAGAGAAATCACAATTTAATGATATAACTCAGCAAATTCATTTATTCAATGAATGATTCAAGATGAAAACCAACTTCCTACTCGAACACTGAATATTTTTAGGCACATAAAAAACATAGATAGGATTGGGTAACATTATATAATGATGTTTCTATTAATGTGGTAGTAAAATCATTTATGGGAAAATCTATTGATTACTTATTCAATTATAATATGAATAATATTTGTAATACCCTTTTTGATCTTATAAATAAGTTTTGAATAATGGAATAAAACATGAGAAGGTCATTACCAAATTTGAAAATAAATAAGTGAATAGTAATAGTTAAAGGAAATGTGAATAAAAAATATTATAATGATAATATATATAATGTTTGTATTAATCCCACAAAAGATAATTTTATGATGGAAGAAAAACTTTTCTTATAAAAACAACATGGAAATTGATGAGAAATTTTCCTAAGAAACTGGACATGATTAAGAATAAACATGGTGATAGTTTAAATAAATATATTGTTAAGATTAAATAAATAAATTTCTCTATGTCTTTATTATGGGTGATAGATACTGGAAGTGCATACCATACTTTTCATTCTCTAAATATGTTTACAACCCATATTAAACATATTATTGGAGAATTGGACTTATATGTTACTAAAAGAGAACATATTACCCAATTTAATATAGTGGTTTAAAAAATAATTTTTCCTAAAGTGTAGTAATTATTTAGAGAAGACAGGTATCATATAACATTAATTAATTAAAATCTAAATTTATTACTGTAAATAGATATAAAATATTTTCATTTGTAACAATGATCAAATGTTATTTTATATATATTAATGAAATGTTATAATGTTTTTTATACATATTTAATGGATAATATGTGATAGACATTAACAATAATTTATATAAATTAAATAATAATAATCTGAAATTTTATTTTTTAAATTCCACTTATATTTTTAATTTTTTAATATGATAAATAAATACGAGTCATGTTCAATTGATGCATATTGATGAATTATTTGATTAAAAAAATTACAAATCATTTGATGTATACATATCATATTTACACTAACAAATTATGAAATCAAATTTTATGAAAAATAGAAATTATATAATGTTAGATATAGTGTCATATATAATTATATATATATTCCTATAAGTAATTTTTCTCAAAGTGGATTTCATTATTTTCCTATGTTTACTAATGAATTAAATTGGGGTGGGTTTAGGCATAATATGAAACAAAAATATAAATACATTGAAATATTTAATGTGTGGTAAAATAATGTTTATAATTATACATGAAAATTATTAAAAAAAACATTGATCTTATTGAGGTGGAAACTAGTACACTATGTATTTCTTGAATATCTATGATATTATTACATATTATTACAAATCACACCACATAGAATAAAAATGATAAATGGTGTATTTGTAATGGGAATTCAAACACTTCTAGATAATGAATGCCCAATGATGTTCTATATTAATCTTCCAATTACCTTTTGGTGCATTACTCTCGAATCTAGTTCATATAAATGACAATTTCATCTTGAAATATATATTTAATGAACTGAAAAGAATTATTTAATATAAATCATTACAATAATAAATTTATGGTTATTTGAAAATGTAAGTAATATGTGATTTGAATTACCTCAAGTAGACATGAACCAAAATTTGATATGTTTTAATATATTGGTTCCACCAAATATACAGTGGGTTATTATTTTTGTAAGCCATTAAAAGAATTTTTTTAACATGTTTTATTCTGGGAAATGGAAATTATTTATCAAATAATTACTTGGATAATATTAGATGATGATGATGTTTAAAAACACATGAAGGTGATATTACTGATATTGAGGATAGAAAATAAATATAGATGTAAAAAAATTAATAAATGTATTATAGAAAAGAACCATAAATACCAAACAAAATTGATTTCTCTTTCTAGATAAAGGTTATGTACCTACCAAAATTCATGATCCTAAATCATTAATAGTGTACAATATTAATTAAATCCTTAATAAATGGTTATGAGAAGTGGCATATGATAATGATTATATACATAATTACTATTTTTTTACATGGATGATGACCCCTTAAGGGGTAAAAACCATTGGGTGATAGTGGGTATTTCTACAAAATAAAAATATTGATGAAAGATCGTCATTATTTAATGATCTCTTCTTATAAAATGGATTTCAAAAATTTCATAATATTGACATTGGATGAAAAATGTCATCATTATGTATGATTTAATATATTTTGAATATTTTATCTATTACAACATATTATTACGATTATATGTATCAAAATATAATTCCATTATATGTATTTTTTACAAGGATTATTTTATGAAAATACCTAATGGATATTATAATACATGAAATATTACAAAAATTTAAAAAAATTAATATACATTTATTGGTTGAAATAAGAATAATTATTTCAAAATATCTACACTGATAAAGGATATGTGGTTTTTAAAATTATAATAATTGAATATTCACCTTGCGTATAAAAAATAAATTACTGGAAGATTAATTTTTTTTTAGTTCTTTCTTTTTACCAGATAAATTTAAATGATAATTTTTCATAATATGAAAATTAATGAAAATATCTTAGAAAAATAAATATAAATGAATAATCACAGTGAAAAACATAATACTAGTTTAAACATCTATTAATATGAAACTAAAAAATCTTCCCCATAGTAAAAAATTTACATTTACATTTTGTTAAAAATATTAAAACATAAAGAGTTTTGTAAAGGGTTCATTATTAATGTTTTAGGGAAGTACACATTTATATTAATAGATATAATTTAAAATTAAATTAGATGAATTATTGAGTAATATTCAACATGATTCTATTATTGGATCAATTATGCATGGCAATTAATATACCTTCCCTGGTAATTGATAATCACTATATGGAATGGTTATATCCCAAAGATGGTATGTATTAATTAATTTTTTGTTAATTATAGTTTATAGATTAATAAAGTGACTCTGCACTTTTTTTATTCTTGATATGTGGATGTTATTCATTTAGGGATTTCATTAGGGAATTCATGTTCTAAAGATTGTATTATAGGAATTTTTTAGCTATGGTTCAAGGTTCAGTAGGATACACAATGGTTCATGTTCAATTAGAGATGGTAACCACCTAAAATGTATAATTTTTTATGGAAATGAGTTAAAAGTTGGTTAGTAATAGTTAATGTGTGACCAAAAAATGTGCGGGTATTTTGGTTATTCTATCTAGTAGCTAGTTAGACTATAATAGGTTCACGATAGATTCAAGTGTAGATTATTATTGGGGGATTTTTTTACATTTCACTTTCAATATTTTTAGTCCCTTTAAAAAACAATAAATATATTCATACTCTAGTTATTTGAGGACCTAATGTACATATCAAATTATCTTAATATTTCACTCATTTCTCTTTCATGGTTAAAGATTATTTGGAGTGGATTACCCATGATACAATTATGGAAATAATCCTATATTCCTCTATTAATTCATATTTCCACATTGATTTTTATTTATATTATCCCTTTCCAGGTTGTTAGTGTTTTGATTTTATAATGTCATCATTGCCTTACATTATTGTCAAGATATTCCTGTTTTATTTTTTAAAGGAATCAAAAGTGGTCTATTTAACACCTTTTGTTAATTTTTTTAGATATAATGAAGAAGATTGAAGTATATTCCTATTATTAAATGATATTTGGATGAATTTTTGAAATTATTAGGTTTTTTTAATTTGGTTTTTTCAATAGAGTATTGTAGATATATTTTTGGAGTTATCTGACTATATTTTATTCGAGTTTTGTAGTCCTTTGTTTATAATATAAATTCATATAAGGATTATCTATTTATGTAATCTTGATTAATGATTGATAAAAAGTTAATTTATTTATTAGGATATAATGTGATGATTATTAATGGTTATATAATTCCATGTAATATGTTTCTTGGTATCATCTCATCAAGTGAATTTCCAAATATTTCTTGGGATATGCCCATATGTTTTCATAATTGAATTATAAAGTGAAACCATAATATTACAAAATATTTGTTGGATTATTTTAAACATTATTATAATATAACAACAAAATATTTTTCGATGTGTTTTGACATAAATCATTAAATAGATTTAATATATTGTTTCCTTCTGCAAAACCCATGTTTGATTGATTTTTTAAATTGACTTTTTCTATTCCTATTAATGTTTTTATTAATTATAAGAATGTTTTGTTAAAAGTAATATTTTTTTTTGTTATTATTTATTACTTATAATTACATTAGTGTTTATATATGATATATAAATGTTTATATTAATATTATTATAAATTATTAAGATATTTAAATTGGATATTCGATACAATTTCTTTATAAAATTTATAAATAGTGTTCTACTACTTAGGTTCAATATATTCATGCAGTTAAGAATTACCATTATTTATATGATGATTAATATATAATTATTCTTATAAAAAATCACATATTCTCAAAATTATATTTTATCGCTGATGTTATTTATAAAATTCAAAAAATAGTTCATTGTGAATATGTTCCATATACAAAACCTCTTAGTACCTTTATCATTATTTATTCATGAAATAATTGAATTATATTTTGTCCAATATGAGTGATTAGAGAATTATATATATATTACCTAGGTTGTTATTTTTCATTGGTGGTGATATGAAGGATAAGATACATTAAATATTTAGGTTTGAGTTTTTATTAAACACCTTTGTTTACATGAATAAATAATTAATAAAACATTGCCTAAAAAATTACTGAATAATTTTTAATTAAAATTATACCCTGAATGAAACTGTTAAATGTTTATTAAAAAAATAAAATATAGGATATCATATATTAATAAATTATATTTGATACATGAAGGTTCAATTTTATTTTTTTTCTTTAAATATGAATGCACATCATTGAATGAACATTTTATTTTCTATATATGATTTTTTCATATTTATCAAAACAAAACCTTTTTAGGGTGAAAATATTATTATTTAAATGTTTTTAACATAATATAATTTAATATATATGAATTATTTTTATAATTCCCTAATATAGTACGTATATAATAAATTATTTCATGTTTGACTATATAATGATGTGATTATTTGATAATATTTTTTTTATTTGTTTATACAAATATATATATATATTTCTTAACAAGAATAATTTCAGTGAAATATCCTTAAATAATTATTAGTGTTTTATATAGGAGTATATAATTTCTTTATTGCGTTATGCGATAAATTTCACATGCCATTTATTATTTCACATGACTGATTTGTTTAATAGATTATCATAATAAAATTAGTAGTATAATTTTATTTTATAAACTAAAATAATTTTCATTTTATATTGATGATGAAATTTTTTTAGTCACTCATTTTCTTGACTTTTTTACCCTTCCCATTTACCATGGGATGGGATAGTAGTACCCTACCATAGTATACAGCTTCCAATCACATTGGATGATATTCTAACCTAATTATAGTATATTTTTCTTTTTGGTGCGGATGATTACCATTATTTTAATTTCCATATTCATTTTACTAAAATTGGGATAGTCCCAAAATATATGAGTACATGTCTAAACCATCATGGTATACTGAGTTTTTTGTTATTGAATTTTTAATTTATATTCAAAAAACATACAAGCTACCCCAGACATTCCTGATTAATATTTTCCTATAAAAAGGAATTGGTATGTTTTTATGTAAACTATTATACAATCCCATATATACAAAAAATTATTTCTTTTTCTATTTAGTCATGTTATTTCTTACCTACTGGGTATATTTATGTTTGAAACCTACATGGGATCCCTAGTTGATTAGTAATTTTCAATGTTTTATTTCAAATACAATAGGTTTATAGATAACATTTTGTTACCACACTAGAATGTGTGTTGTTGTTAGAGGATTATGTTTTCAGGATCTACATGAAGTTAGAAAATGAGGATGTGTTTAATAAGGGTAGTGGTTCAATTTGTAGTCATGTTGTATCTATTTTTTATATATTACAATGGTAGTACATTTTCTTTTTGACTTGTTTTATGATTCTAACTCTAATACTATATTGATGTTGTTATTGCATATAAAATAGTATTCATTTGTAATAGTTCTTTTGTTTATCATTACATGGAACATCCAATATTTATATTTTTCATGTTAATTCCTTAATTGGTTTTAAACATATGTTCATAATTCATTTCTCCTTGTTATTTATTTACCATCTATGTTATTAACCATCATTAATGATTGTGGAACACATTTGGGGTTAATGGAGATCCTATTTAGGTTCATTTTTAGAATTTTTTACAACTTCATTAATAATGTCTTTGAACTAATTTTTTGATTTTATTTTGGTTTGGATTTTTATTCCTATTCAATAGATAAGACTATTCGTTCTAAGGGGAAAAATTGTACACATGTCTATCTAACATGTTTATGATATGAAAAATATATTACCTAAAATTTTGTTTTTTTTCTAAGAATTAATTACCCATCTCTACTATTTTTTTGAGTTTACATTGATGATATATATTAAATTTATGATGGGGGATATATGGATTATTTAGAAGCTACTCTTTATATCATTTTATCCATCCTACTCTCATGGGGAACCTTCTGGGTAGTTCATTTAATTTATGTTATTACCATTATATGACATTTTCATAGTTAATTTATAAAAAAATATTAATTCATTTTTCTGGAATACCTTTTTAGGTAATATTTAAATACCTTTAGTTAAAAATATATATGTTAATATTTAGATAGATTACCTACTAATTATTAAGAATGTATTATTGATTTCAATGGTATTTTGGATTATTGAGTATACTGAAATATATTTTTATTATATTATCTTTGAACATGATATATAAAATTCATTAATGACTCATTATTTAGAGCATGTTACTTTTTTAAATAAATGATTTATGGCAAACCTCTCTTATTTTTTCTATCAATAATTCTAAATTTTATGTCTATGAATTTTATTAAAAACACAGTAGAAACATGATGGATGTTATTGTATTTTAAAACAATGATCATGTAATTTATTATCTAAATATTATGTTATATTTCATTATTTGGTTTTTATGGATATAAATTTTATATTGAATATGTTACCCCACTAAGTAATGTTATAATATAATTGTTTATAATATTTTTTAGAACAATTTATTTTTTTATCCATCGACATGATTTTTTTCAAGGGTTTTCATGTTTTCATAATGTAATGGAAAATTCCTTGTAAAAATATTCTTCAAAATTAAAAGATTATTTTGAAAATTGGTAGAGAATAAAAATAGAAACACATTCTAAAAGTAATGGTTTATAAAAAACATTCAAATAATATTTTTAAAATCAAAATCTTTTATATAGTTTTTATTTCCATAATGTTTAATTGGTAAATTATTTTGAAATAGAATATATTTTTTATATGTTTTAAGAAAATATATTTTTTTATAAACATTATCTAGAAGTAAAATTATTTTGTTAGTATTTTTTGAGGATTTATAGTATCTTAATCGGCCTTTTTTTACATTTATTATTGATGGAATTTCATTATTTCCTTTTTTATAATGAAAAAGAATCTTCATTCTATAATTCTAATTTATAATATTTTTTATATCAATTCATTAGTTACACTAACTTTTTATAAGGAATATATTTTATTCCTTCACCCCATTCAAGAAATTCTATTTTCACAAATTATTATTGTTCCAATGGTTGTTATTATCATAAAGTTTTTAGCAAGTATTGGAGAAAAATACATCACTATATTGGTTAATATCATAGATATTGTGAGTCTGAAGTCTAGACTATTTGAAATTGTATAAACATATATTGACTAAACACATGAACAGAAAAGAAATGACTAAAAGTAATTATTAAACAGAATTTATGAGTGATTTCATGATAATGGATCATCCATAAGACATGATGTCACAATTTAACTAACTATTTAACCATAGTAAGGAAGAAACTTGATCCAAAACATTTATAGAATAAAAAATATGATGTAAAACCATTCAACCATATGATTTAAATCATATGAATCATATATATTAAATCTAATTAACCACACATTGAAAAAGATATCGATGGTGTGTTGAAGCTGATCGACCACATGTGTAAAATATTGACTTACTAGAAATAGTGACATACCATGAACATAAATCCACTAAATTTCATGAGTAACCATGATATTAATCTATCTGGCCAATAGGGAGTATTTTTTAAGATTATATATTTTTTATATTCCTAATATTTGTTTAGGTTTTATTCATTACATATTTGATTTAATATTTTTTACACATTTAGTAATGTGTAAATACTTTTTTATTTTTATTTCAATGAATTTATTTGGAACATTTATATAGTCTATTAAATTATAATTACATGGATGAATACCACTTTTTGGTTTTCTTGAATGTTATATTCAAATTTTAATTGTGTATAATTTGAACATATTTCCTCAAAAACATTATGGTTATGTAATGAAGAACATAATAATATTTATTATTGATTTTTTTTCAATCTAAATTATTTTAAAAGGTTCCACTATACATCCTACTATTAAATTATATATTATCAATTTGAACCAAATATGAATAATTTTCAAGCACATTCTATGAATGAATAAACTATTTCTTTTAGTTTGATGTAATGTAACTAGCTCTATGTTTTTAATATTCTATGCAGAAAATTTTCTGAGGTCAACCAAAGTAGTAAAGTAATGTGTGAGATGATATTATTGAATTTTATTATGAAATACACATTGGGGAACAAAAAATACCCTCAGTTGGATATAAATTAATTTACTAATCTCTAGAGGACTAAACCTTTCTATAGTAGCACTCAGTTCCCATCATGTTCATATGGTTATTGTATTTCATAATTTTTTCTATATTTCTTTTTACTTAATTTTTTCTGGGTTATACTTCCCATTAAATGTATGTTTCTTGTTATAAAACCCCATACATGTGTTAGTATTTGGGTTCTTCCATTATTTGTTAAAAAAGGCGGAGTAATTGGGTTATTATTCTATGTCAATAGTTGTTAGTGTCTAGTTTTTATTCTAGGTTAGACAATTTTAGCATTGGGTTTTTTCTATGGGATATAAAAATGATGTTTAATTTTTGTTCACTCCATTAAAAAGTTAAATATTTAATATATATTGTGTTAAATATCTATCTACATTTGATATGGGAAAATATAGAGTAGAATCATTTATATACGAACTATTATAAAATTTGATTTTTATTTATTATATTTTTATATCTATAAAATTAGTTTATATATTTGATAAAAACTCACTAATTATTTTTGAAAAAACAATGAAAAACCTCTTTAAAATTCAACCACAATCAAATTGAGACCAAATAGTTAGTATAATATAGTCCTTGTAATTTCGTTTATTTATAATATTTATCCTAGTCAATTAAAACCTAAAACCATGAATGGAAAATGATTTATTTTGAGATCGTATGAATGAATCAGAATAATTAATAGACATGGGAAAATCATGAAGAAATTATATTAATTTTCTTATATTTATTATAATTATTGAGTAATCATGATTTTACTAGATATATTTTAAACTAAAAGGTAATAAATATTATGTAATATGTAATTAGTATTAATGTTTATAGCCTTGTATATATATGTTAAAAACAAATGGAATGTGAAAAATTATTCAATTTACTCATTTATGTTTTGAAAAATGAAGAATAAATAAATCTTTAATTTTAGGGGATGAGTATCAAGTGTTTAAAACGTTATTATAAGATAGGGGGACCCAAATGTTATATATATTTACAAGTACATTGAATTTAATGAGAAACTTATGAGAGACTCATGATAATTCAATTTTTTAAATGATTTTGTTGAAAATTAAAAAATATATAGAATGTGACAAAGGTAAATTTGATGAATGTAAAAAATTAGAAGATATTTGTTAATAATTACTAAAATATGAATTAGAAATGAAATAAAATTCAAAAGTGGAAAATTAAAAAAATTAAGGTACTAATATTAAATAAAAAAATGTATGTTATCACCTTATTAACAGATTCCAAATTTCAATTTATTTAATTTGATAAGTTTGTATAATTTTACCAAGAGTGGCGAATGAAAGGACACATAAAAAGGAAAATAGAGGAATTACCAATCGAATATAGAAATAATCAATGGAGGGAATATAGATAATGACGAAAATAAATCCAAATATCTAAAGACTTGAAAAAAATAAAAATGAAAATAATAAAAAACAAAACAAACCAATGAAAGATAAATGGTGTTTTATTTTGGATTCCAATTCAACTAATAATTCATCTTTAGTAAAAAAATAAAAAATCATATTTTTAATTGATTTGGTAAATTATATTATTTAATCTAATTTTTATTTCTATCCAAAAATTTACTTTTATTCTTCTAAATATGATTTTTTTGAATAAATTGAAAGAATCAGTCATAAGCATTGTAGAATTATCAAATTATTAAAAAATATATAAATCAAAATACAAAGAGGGTCTTTCTGAAAATTTGAAATTAACAAATACTTTAATTATCTAAAATGATAAATTATATTCTGATTCAGATAATGTTACTCATGAAATTATTAAAAATAAATATTATCTTTCTTAATTTGAATAAATAAAAATGATAAATATTGATTAGGTTTTGGAAAAAATGATAATCATTGAAACATATTTTAAATAATAAATGGACAGCTATTAGATTTTGTTCTAAGGATACAATGTTATATTAAAATTATGTGTTTAGATAAAATGAACCAATAGGGAAATGTTCATTTATATGAAAATAGTTTACCTAAATGTCTAAAAATTTATTTATTAGTGGTTATAGTGGAAGCAAATATATTGTTACAGGTTCTGTAATTCAAATGTATGGCCATTATATAATGAATACTCTAAGATATTTCAATAGTCTCCAGGGCACACCAAGGATTTTATTTATAAATCATTTCATTCTTGATTACCTATAAACACCTCTTTTAAATCTATATTTGATAATAATAATTCAGTTAATAATCTTCTATTACCAGTGTTTTCATGGGTTTCAAGAATTTTCAATTCTGATTTTGTAGTAAATATGTCCTGGAAACATACGAAGTGATTTAATATATGTTGAAGTAAATAGTTATGAAATATGAGTAGTGATACCTCAATTACTCTATCATAAATAAATGAGATGTTGTTAACGTAACATTTAATGATAGATCTAATATAATAGAAAAATGTTGTTGAGAAGTATGAATTTCAAAGATAGGTTATATGTCAGTGGATTTATTTATTTTAGGATTAAAATATAATTTAATAGGTATTTGTGAAAATTATGATGATAATATGAAAGTAAAATTTAAAAATGAAAACATTATAGCTTTTAATAGACAATATGTCCTGATTTATATAGAAAGAAATTTCATATGTTGATTTAAATTAGACAACAATTATTTATATTATTCATTAATTTTATTAAAGAAACATATATACTCATTCAAATCATTTCGATAGGATCAAACAATGAGACTCTGTCAAAAGTTACATTTTGATTTATTTTTCCCCATGAAAAATACTAGTCTTGGAGGAAAAAGGCATGTTTTATTATTTTTTTATTATAGTTGATATACATGGAAATATTTCATAGATCATTAATTTGAAAAACTATAGTAATTTAATATATAACATAACAAGGTTCAAAATAATTAAGGTTATTTAATTTTATAATTCAGAATTGATATTGGTTCTGAGTTGTCAAATCTTGAATTTGAAGATTTCTATAAAGATAATTAGTATAATATTATTTTTCATCTCTAATGACCCTAAAAATGTTGTGGTAGAATGGAAATGATTAAAATTATAAAAAAATTTCTAAATATGTTAAAAGATTTTTACTTCCCAAAATGTTTTCGAATATATGTTCTTTACACATATTTTTATTTTTCTAATCACGTTTTTCTAATTCCATTATTTGTGATGATGGTTGTTGAAGTATGGAATGAATAAAAACATAATATTAGTTACATTATAGTACATGGGTGTAATGTTTACATTTATAATACCAATGGTTAAATTGAAAATATTGGTTAAATATCTGATGAAGGTATTTTTTTGGGATTTTCTAATTCTATTTAAGAATAAAGTTTTTGTCAAAAATGAACATTTTTTGTCGAAAATATGATCAATTTAAATTTGATGAAATTCATTTAAATAAGTGATAAAATGATATAGAATATTTTGAGTATGATTGTAGATATTTAAAATTTTGGGAACCACGAAAAATATAAATAGATGTATATATTGAGTGTGGATTCTCTCTAATGAAAAACAATCAATAGCTCATATATATTACTCGATTTATGAAATAATTTTTTACATAACTAAAAGTCTTAAAACAAAAAAATCATATTGAAATTTTTATTCTTATAAAGATTTTATTTCTTTTTTTACCTAATAATATTAATAATTGTTTATGTTTTTAAAAATTAATTATAGAATGAATTCAGAATTATGTTAGATCAATTTGAATAATCCTTATACATTAGTTTAACATCATAATGGTGAAAATATTAATGGGCCTAAATGGATCATTATTAATAATTTAGGAATGTATTGTGAAATAATTACAAACAAATCCTAATTATAAGGTTAGTGGTGTCATTAAGTAGAATTAATAAATTTTTATGATTTATTTTCAATAGTTAGAGAATAATAAATCAAGATACATTTCATGAAATATGACTATAATTTTACAAATAAATATTTTTTATTTGATTTCAAATGTTTATTTTAATATGAATTTATTTATAAAACATTTTTCTATAACATATCCCATATTTGGATAATTAATGTATTACCAACAATGTTTTGAATCATTGGAATGATATTTATGTTTAAAAAATTTATAATTGAGCTTCTTATGAGAATTTATCATTTTTTATTTTGAATAATGGTTTTTAAATGTTAAAATATGATCATTTCATATTTAATATAAGTAATATGAAAGATATTTTAATTGTTAAAAAAATACATTGATTGTATCATTTTTAAATATTAACACGATTTATGTTTTTAGGTATATTCATTATTAATGTATTTATAGTTTTACATGAATTTGTTTGGTGAAATAAAAAATTATTGTGATTATAATTGGATCGATGGAAATTAGTTTTCTTTAGTAATGATTAAAAATGTGATATATTATTTTTTTAAATGTTTGGGCGGGATAATTTTAAAAATTCAAATAATCCAATACGAAATCACTTATGATATATAATGATAAATCTATATTTCTAATTGATAACCATACATTTAGAGATATGGTTAGAATCTTAAATTATATAAATCATTCTTGACCAGATTACAAGTTTTTACTATTTATATATATTACAGATTTTGATCTATTTATAACAAATATCATTGAACAGAAATTAACATAATTTTTTCAAAATTGAAAGGATCTATGAATCATGGATTATTTTACAAGTTATATAAATCTTTGAACAAAATAATTTCATTTATTTTGATGCTAGTTGTTGGTTTTTTTAGAAAAATAAAAATAGTTATTTTTCACATTATTTGTAAATGTTTAGTTTCCTATATTTTTTTATATTCAATTCAATGCCTTCATAAACTACTAAGAGTTAGTATTTTTCCATTTCTTCTTATCAATCAAAATATTTATAATTTTAACAAAACAATGGTATTTTTTTGATAGGATCTCAATGTTTAGGAACAATAAACCTATAAGTTTTATTTATAGATATACCTTTCACTATTATTTAACTCAAAACATTGATTTAAAATATCATATTCTTAAGTATAATCTTTATAAAGTTATTTTTTTTATCTTGTTTCTATAGAATATGAATATGATAAGTTTTTTTAAAAAAAATTAAGATATTTCATTACGTTTGATGAAATATTATTTGAACGTGGTATTGTGGAAATATAAATTTAGACAATATGATTATGGTGTGTTAAAATATCTTCCTTGAAAAAAAATTTAATTCCATTAATAGTCATGTTATTTTTTTATATTTCTTACTCTCTGGTTTTATAATAGTTGCATACCACTAAATTAATTGAATATTATTATATATAATTCAATGAATGTCAAAATAAATTTTTGAGGCTCTATATGGAATTATTTAGATCATAAAATTTTCGACACTGTATAAGAACTGTAATTGGAATCCAAGTTTTGATTTGGATATATATTTTGAGTTCATTTTCATCCCATAATCATTATATGGGTGATTGCAATGATAATGTTATTTAAAAATATTTGATTATTTTATAGTATTGATTTTCCATAATATATGATCTGATTATTAACTAAATTGTTATAAAACTAAAGAGGGATACAGTTGTTTAATTTTTGATATATTTTAAAATGGGGGATAAATTTTGGAATTTAAATTTTTTTTAATTATCAAATTAGGGATAATTTTAAAGCATATCCATGATCCACATTGTTTATTTGTATTTTTAAAACTAAAATACTTCTTCATTTCATATTTATAATATCTTATAAATTTTATTTCAATACTTTAATTCATTTAACATTAGTTTAGAAAATTATTTAATACTTACATTATTTTGAAGGAAATATATTATATATAATTAATTACTATTCTAATGTAAACATTATTTATTTAATTTATTTAATTAGTTTTTCAAAATAAAGGTATCACAATATGGCTTAGTATCACATATACTCCGGGTTTGCAGATTAGTCTATTTTTGAAAAAATTGAATAAGACCTTACTATATTAATAAATTAAAGATTAGTGACAATAAGAAATGTGACTACAAGGCAGGATTAATGGTGAGATTTGGTGGACTTTATGACTATAGATCAACCATAAGGTTAGAAATATATTTTTTAACTATTTTACCAAGTTCTAGAGAAACTTGATTGAATGAAATTATTGAATCAATCATATGTTTTAAAAATGGTCAACTACATGTTGAAAATATGATCAACTACAGGTTGTAAATATGATAAAAAAATATTTAAAAATCAAATTAAAACAATTTGAAGTTGATCTTCTATATTAAGGAAATTATTAATTTCTCAGAAGAGTTACTTAACAAGTCTTTGGACCTACCACAAGTTATTAACTGCAATGATATCAATAAAATATTCATTAAGGGAGTATTTTAAATTATAATTTTTTAAAAACAAAAAATATATACATTTTGATTTACTCTCAATGGTAATCACATGCATGATCAAAACCCTAATTTTTGTAATCCCTCATATATAGGATATGATATCATCAGACACCATGAAACGATTCAATATTGTCAAAAATCAAAGAAATAACATTTATAGAATTCTTATGGGTATTATGAAAGACGCATCACATCATTGATTGATGTTTTCATTCAAATGGTCATCATTAAATCAAAAAACACACACAATATTATGTATAAAATATCTATTGACCAAGAATTGAGTGTCTGAATAACCCAATTATTGCACAATTTTTTCCATTTAATTATTTTTGGCCTTAGGAATTTGTTGATATTTCAATTGAAATCATTTAAAACATGGGATTATCTTATTAATGAATTAATATAATAGGATCCATCCTATTTAATATTAAATTCCCAATTTATGACCTTATGAAAAGGTAATAGTTCATAGGTATAGTTATGATAAACCTATCCACCATTTTAATATAAAAATTTGATCATTCTTTCAACCCATTGAATGCCTAAATCACTGTATCTTAGGTTTGGGTTATAATTTTTTCAGATAATAATATCTATTAGAATCTACTAATTCTACGGTATTTTCATCACCTATTAAATACATAATAAAATTATATAGGGAAACTAGTATTTCTATAATTTCTTATTATACACGAATTTTACATTATGTTTAATTATAGTCAACAATCATTAATCATGTGGTTATATCAACTGATCAATATAAGATACATTTAAATTTTTTGTATTAAAAGATTTAGGACTTTGATAGTTCATAAAAAACTATTGGGAAATGCTTTTTTTGATGTAAAATTTCCCATATTTTTACATTTTATACTATTTTGGACCATGAATATCTTTATTATAGAATGAAATTACATATCCAAATAGATAAAAGAATTTATGTTATTAAAAGTTATGGTTTCCTAGGAATCCACTGCGTTTTAATGAAATTAACAAAATGGGGAGGTCAAATATTACATATTTCTTTTGATCTATTTTGAATGTCAGAAATTAGTATCAAGATCAATATGAAAAGTGTAACATGGAATCTTCATCTAGTAATGAAAATCTAATTAAGGATACCATATTTTATGTAAAAAACATTAATAGAATGGAAAGTTAAATAAAACCTAATGATAGTTTTATTTTGTCTAATAAATAATTAGAAAATTATAACACTTAAGGGAATCAAAATAATGATGAAAAAATGAATCAAGTGATTATATAGTGAAGTAAAATGTTGATAATAGTGAGTATGAGTATGTTGATTTGACAGAAAAAGAATATCATTGCATCAATTCGTTTTATTCTACAAGAATGAATATTAAGGATTCTAGTGGGGTGTATCATTTGAAATATATGTCACCAATGAAATATTAAACACAATTGAAAAAAAAATATGGGAAAATTATCCATTAAATAAGGATCTAGAAATTTTCAATTTATTTCATTTTATGAAATATTGAAATGTTGAAAGAATAATTAATTATACTGGTTGGTCTCTATGATGGATATGATAAAAAAGTCAGAAGAGAAAGATATATAGATAATCATGATGTCTGCTGATGGACAATATAGTTCTAATACATATATTAAAATATGAATTTAATTTATATCTATTATGGGAAATAGTCTTATATGTAATATGAATTTGAATCTTGAAAACCCTTAATTTATCATGAAATTGTTTCTTTAAATAGGCAGAAGGTTTCAGGTAAGATAGGGTAGTAGTGGGTGAATATCAAATTTAATAAATAAAGATATAAAATATTAACTACCTCTTGGAAATAGTGGATTGTTTGAAAAATAAATTTCTAAAATTTTAAATCTTATTGAAAATTCATTGAAGTTTATGTAGGAATGATTTATTATTGTTGGATTGCATGGTGAACAAATGTATGACTGAATTAGTTTCTATCTAGAATAAATAATGATTATTTGATGATATTGACTGATGGAGTGTGGGGGTATATCTATTAAAGTTGTATTTTTAATAGTATATGGGTTTTTCATGTTGAAGGGGCTTGTTTCATATATCAATTATTGTCCTTGTTTTGTTAATTGTTTACCATGTATTCCTCAAACATATGTCTAATTTTTTCCTTTTCAATAAATGTTTCCAAGGCTGTGGATTTTGGTTCTCCAAATCATTGGATAAATATGTTTGGTATTCATTTATTTATTTCATAAATACTTATTTATTAAATTAATGATTATTAATTTTATTTAAAAGAATTATATTTAGTATTAATGTCTCATCACATGGGATAATATCTCATGTTAGATTCATGGAAACCATTATTATCAATTTAATTTTTTTTAATATCAACATATTGACATGAACGGATTATGGGAATATTCCAGGGCCATTATTATAATTTATCATATATTTTTTGTAAATTTTTAATTTTTTTATAATGATTAACTATATAACCTACATTAATATTATGAATTTTTAAATTAAACCAAATGGGCATATTATCTAGGCATGTTATATGAAAGAACCACATATTTATATAGGATAGATAAAATGCAATAAAATCTTCGATATTAATAATTTATTAATTAGAAATATATATTGAGATCTGTTGCACTAGAGAAGTATAAATTTTTTGGATATTCTAAAATTGTATTATGTGATCCAAATATTTGATCAAATAATTCTCTCAATTAAACATATATAATTTCATCTATTCATACTAGAGAGAACATTTATACCTTAATACTCATATACATTCATTATTCATTCTCAAACTATATATTTGATACTTAGTTTTATTTTTATATAAAATTTATCAAGATTGGGTTATATTACACTTTAAAGGTAGAATATATGTTTTACTTTTAGTAAAAATGGTATGATTTTTGTTATGCATAATGTTGTGTAAAGGTAGGGTAATTTGTTTGTGAATATAAGAGTAAAAATGTTAATAGGGGGTTATGAGTCTAGCTAAGAAAAATTCAGCATTTGGGGTTTTCCATTATTTTTTAATAACATAGCGAAATTGGGGTTTTTAATCCATTGAAATTTTAGAGATTCCATAGTTAGTAGGTTCCATACATCTTTTTATTTGAGAAGGGTAATTTTTAGAGTATGATCATTTATTTATAAACTTCTATAAAATTCAATGTTTTTATTTTATTTTTATTTATGTTTCATTTATTATTAACTTCAATATTATTTGTCAAATATTTTTACAGAGGTCAATTGACCCAGCCTATTGACCACTCAACCATATTCAAATTGAGAACTAAAATGCCTCCTTTTAATAAAATTTAAAGGTGTATAGTTAAATATATTAATTTTACCTGTTTTTTTATCAAAACTGGAGTGACCATTCTAAATATTTATTGGTTATTTATGTTTGGAATATCTTTTAGATATTATAATTTAATAGCGTATCATGACTTATAATTTTTTGTGGGATTTGACAATAGTTACTTTGTGAGGATTTGGGAAACATGTTAGTATTCTCGTAATATTGTTTCCCTATAGAAAACAAAATTATGTGGAATTGGGTGATATTTTTTAGATTCTGGATACAATCATTGGATTCATGGAGTGATTTTTTGATCTATAGCTAGTAGCAGCTAAACATATTTCTTTTAGTATAGGAATCCATTTGAATATTGTTAAATGTTTTTTTGAGGTTTTATATTAGATTATTGAGGTATATAATAAGAGGATTTTTGAAGAATTATATATGTCTTGGTTGTACAATATGATAAGTAATTTTAGATTATAATGGTTTTCATGAACTCTCAAGGATTAATGCTTTATATTGGGGTGTGGGTGGGGGTTGTAATGGTTAGACAATGGGGATGTAATTTAGTAGTGTGATTTGGTTGATGTATGGTATTTTAGTCATGAATGTGAGGCTCTATTTTACTTATTAGTTTTAGATCATGAATCATTTTTCAATTTTTATTGGATATGTGAATGTGAGTTTTTAGGATAGTATGTTTGGTGTTTATAGGTCTGCTTTGAGTTTTTTTGAGGTATGGAGGTTCATTTAAAATATAATATATAACCATATATAGTTTATAATTACAAGTGTAACTAGGTAAAGGATATAAATGTAATGATTATGTACTTGAAAGGTAGAAATTTTGGTACTTTGGAAGTGTAATTAGGTATTCTTAGGAATTTGTGAATGTAAAATATTTTATGGTCATGTTGTTTTGAAAAATCTTTTAGTGTTTATGTTTCAATTTCAGTGCATTTAATTCATTTTTATACTCTTTCAAGATATTAATCCACAAGCTATTCCACACCCTTTAGAGATCCATTCTTCTTTCTTTAATAACTGTAATAACTATCAGTAGTTAGGATTTTCTTTCAAAAGTAATTATTATGATATTATTAATGAAAACCTCCCCTACTCCTCTCTTACTTAATTTTATTTCATTAAACTATATTTTTCATTACCATTGATTATATTTTAATTATTTGATTTTGTGATGCCATGGTAAGATCTACTATTATTTGTGGATGTACTCATATCTTATTCATGGGAACCCACAGTGGTATGCTAACACTCTTAATATAACCATTTGGAAACAAGGTGAGTATGGTGTGATTTATTATAGGTATTTTATGACTCTAGAATAAAATTATAAAACTATTAAGTTATTTAAAATTTGGGTTTTACTAGGTAAAAAGATATATTTATTTTAGGATTTATTTTTATTATGTTTGAAGATATTAGCAGTTCTTTATTTATAAGGTATGATCACTCTAGGATCAGGGGTAATGGAATCATGTCCAATGATTAATATGATATGGTCAGTAGCAATTTTTATATTTATTATTGATCATTGAATAGATAATAATTGATAATGACTAATAATGTAAATCTCATATCTTATTTTTTCCATATTATTCTTGGAACATGATAGATGTTTTTTTTCTAAATGATTAATATATTTAAACATTAATTTTTATAAAATTTAAAATATGGTTTTAAAATATATTTAAATATAAAAAATGAAATAATTTTTAACAGGTTTTGGAAAATGTATTTATAGGATTTAGTTTATCATTTCATTCACTAAAACCCCATGGTTTTTGGATTGAATAAATTGGATTTTCCTATATCATTTCCAATAAAATTGATTATCAATTCTATTGGTGTATTGTTAATACTATTTTGTAATTTGTTATGATTTATTTCTTATACTTTCTTACATTTTTATTTATGTTCTATAAATTTTATAGGGAATGAGACTAATGATGGTGATGATGTTCGAATTAGATTTTGAATCTAGATTCTTAAATAATTTTAATAAAGCATGTTACATTAAATAGGTTATAATGTTTCTGGGATTAATTAATTACCATTAAGTATTTGGTGATATATATTTTCTCTATCATATGAATTCAATAATTTTTCTCTTATATTCTATTATATCTATAATGTTTCGACTAAATTTAGATGTTTCTATGATATAGATATTTTTTTAAATCATCCACTTAATTCCTTTATCATTCATTACAAAGGTAAAAAAAATTCCACCTTAACACATATGATTCATAATAAAAAAATCATTAATTTTCCTCTAATAAGAATTTAAATCAGTTGTGATATGATAGTTAAGATTGCACAAAGAGTAAGGACTACTACTTTTTTAAAGAACATTGTTTCTCAATAAGTTTATTAATTAAATAAATTTAATTTTTTGAAACCATAAAGTATGAATTTTATTATTTTATTGGGATATATCCCAGAGGTACAACCCTTTTTTATTTATTAGGGCTAGGGGAGATGAGGTGGCTTCGATTAAGTATGGATGGTTTTGGATGAAAATTTCATGATGCAGAGGGAATAAAAAACGTGTTCTGATTAAAAACCTTATATTTGGGTTTCATGGAATTTTTAGAAAGGTTAAAGGGATGATTGATTACATATAAATATTTTTGATTAAATAGTAAAATGTGATGTATTTTTCAATGAAAACAATACCCCAAAAATTACATGGTCTGTAAATGAAATACATAGCATGTAAATCCCCAATTATTTATATTTTTAAAATGTTGCAGCCACTTGGGTTTTTCAATAAAAAACATAATCCTATAGTGATTTATCTCATTTTCTAGTGACCAATATCTCCCTTTCCCAGTTCTTAGATATTCATTCACATGAGGATCAATTCTATCATTCCTCTTTCGATACGCGGTGACTCAATTTTTTCATTGGCGAATTCTTTCTCATTTTTCTACCAATTTCACTCTATTTGATTTCATTTCCTCCCATATATTATCTCTATGCTTCAAGTTATTATCTCTTTTGGTTTTAATTTGGATTCTCTCAGTTATTTTTGGTTTGGTTGTGCAAAAATGTCCTCATATAGACGTAAGTTCTTCTAGTAGAGTTGATCAGCAATCCATGATGTGTTACAATCTCATAAAAAGTATATTGATGGATTTTAAGGTAGGGGATTCGGTTATTCACTTTTTTATTTTATATAAAATCATAAATTATTAATCTTTTATTTCTATTTATGGAAATTAAATTGATCTAATAATCATTTAATTTTAAATAATGAAATTTTAATGTGATAATGTTATGGTGATGTTTGGGATTTATACTATAAAAGAAGTTTTCAACATGTTTATCTAGATAGTGTGATATATATATATAGATATATATATATATATTCTATTTATGTTAGCATTTTTTTCTTAGTGAAAATTTTTATGAACATGAAGCATAGATTTAATATTAATTAAATTTATTGTGAAATTATATAAAAGGTATATTTGAAATCTAGTGGTTAATATAATATGATGAAATCAATTTGATTTATGTATCCATGATTAATTGAATTAATCTTTTGTAAGTTTAATGGAATCAACAATCAATGTGAAGAATGTTTCTGCTAGATAATAAAGAAAGAAAAATCATGTTAATTCAAAATGATACTTCACTAGCTTCATGAAATCAGAAATAAATTCTAAGAGCATGTTATTATATAAATAACTTGTTAAGATTTATGCCTTGGTATGCACATGGTTGGAACCTATTAATAAATAAATCTGTTAGTTCATGATGGACTAAAAACCAGTTATGTGATATAGATATTTGATAGGTCCTAAGTTTCCTATTTTCCTATGATAGAAAAATGCATTTTTTATAGCCATGAGAGATTTTTTTCATAAGAAGGCTTAATTCCTTATAATGAGGGCCATGTTGCTCTATTAATATCATTTTTTTCTATATTAATTGTAATGTTTTTTTTTGGATATGAGTCTCTTGATTAGGGGTTAGGATAGCCGATCTTAAAGGGTGTATGTGTTGGATATTTGGTGAGGAGTCATGGATGTGATGTGAGCATGGGATGGCTATTTTGATATGGGACAGGGAGGCCGGGAAGATGAGGTAGTTGATGATGTCTTTGATGTAAAAACGCATTGTTATATTCATGATCTATTCAAGGATGAAATTGGGGGTTATTTAATGGGTTATTGATGGGATTACTATAAAAGTGATGTTTTGAAATGTTATGTACACATATGAATATGTTTAATGGTCGGTGACTACTTTTCCTATTTTATATGCATTAATTTCCCCATTGTATGGGGGTAGCTAGATGTGATTGGTTGTCTTTTTCCACTTAGTGGTAACTAAGGATAGTTTTCTTAAATTGTGTGGATATGAAATGGTGATTATATTGAATAAAAAAATGTTTTACAATGGGGTAGGTTATCGGTGGACTAAATTTTTTTAAAATATGTTTATCATAATAATCCATGGACATTGTTCGAATTGTACCTAAATGGAGTAAACTTTTCACTGGTGATTAATGAAACTAAATTTAATGCAATTTGGCATAGTGTAGATATTTAATTAATGGTTTTGAATTATTTACATGAATGAATTGATGCTAATTATAGAATGAATTCAACATAGCCATTTTATATGCATTTGTGCTTATTGTATCTCTGGTCTTAGAAGTGGAAGTTGATAGTTTGAGTGACATTATCTATAACTGATTCTAGGACATGGTTATTTCAATAGAGTTGTTTGGAGGTATATTATATCATTTATATTCTATGATATCATATGATACCTCACCCAAGTCATTTGAGGAAACCGGCATCGAGTGGTTGCTTATAGGGTGTCTTCTCCAACCCCCCATTAGGATAATGGATGGTTGAATATCCCCTTTAGTCTCGATGTCTTCTCTTCGTAGTTATTGATGTTGTTTTAAAGGGAGGTCATTTTTCCAATATATGTGTGAAAAAGGTTGGGATAGATTATAGTTATTTCACACACATGTAAACTGAATATAATATTCAAAGGATAATTATAGGTGACACATATATTGGTTATGATTGCATGAGGTACTTACTCTATCTATGGTTTTTAATGAATTTTGGTATAATACCTAATTTTTGATATAAATAATACATTACGTGGTTGATTATGGAAACATCTTTCTTATTATAATTATATTTTGATGGGATGTTGTGGTAATTTTATACAAAAGGTACCTATATTTGTTCCTTCCCCATGTGTTTTTTGGTCATATTACATTAGTAATATATTTTTAGGAAGTGATATGTTCGAGAAGAGTAGAAAACTATTGGGTAGTGGGAGAGGGTCACCCTTGATGTTTTATTATTATATTATATTCTCTATTGTATGTGTTACTTAGTGAGAGTTATCCAAAGTGATTCCATGAACATAGTATACTTGTCTTGGTGATGAGTTAGTTTCATTGTTGTTCATTGTGCTTTATTCTGATTTTGATATCTTTAATAATGAGAGGATATTGGGAGGATCCTAATTAGTGTAATTTTATAATCAACCTCTATATATATAAAAAGTTTCAGTTCATACAAATTAGGTTGTTTAGTAGTCTATATATTACTATATATGGGTATATTAAGAGAATTTTGGGATTCTTGGTTGCTACCATCATTACCTTTTAGTTACTTGTAGTTTTCTCCAAGTGATTTTTCACTTTATGACATTCCATATTTCACATTTTATTTCATTTACACATAACTATTAGAGTTTTTTGGATGGTGTATCCATCTTACCCCCCCCCCCCATCCACTTTTTCTATTAGTGGGTAACTTCTTCCATATGCATGTTTAATATAACATCCTAGGACCCATACTTATGAATCCTGTACTAAAATCCATACAATTACATTATCAAATATGATTATGATATATGTTACCAAATTTTTTCAAATCCAAGCTTTATAACATAAATGGTAAACTTGGATTACATACATTTTGGAGGACTTTTTTGGTGTAGAGTATTAGATAATTAGGAATACTCTTATATAAACAATTCACATAAACTTGGACTCATAAATAACTGGTTAAAATCATTGAAAATCATCTATAACTATACCATTATTTTTTTATTTCATAGTAAGTCATAAAAATCATCATTTATGAATCACATATAGTCATAAATGAGACGACATCATTCATCCAAAGTTGGGTATTGAGAAATATAAGAAAAGTGATATTAGATACACTTTAAGGGTAAATATAATAATTTTAAATTAAATGTATTCATTGAGAATAAGGGTATAAAAGGCTATGATAAAATAGTCAACGTAAATGAGTAGATACTAAAAGAAATCATACCCATAAATATATGAGGTATCAAATATGAAAACATGGAATTGAAGGATTCAACACAATCATTAAAAAAAAGCCACATGATACAAATCTCGATCATTAGGAAAATTATAAACTCAATACAAGTAATTAAATCTCTCTTCGATAAAATGGACAATCCATTTCATGAACACCTTTCAAAACCCATTTCAAAACCCATTTAATTGGAATTACCATGTGGCCGACTTCCAACATTGTCATTTCCCAATGAATTAGAGAATTATAATGGTGACCATCCTTCGTAAAAGATATAATGGGATCACCCGTTTTCCCTGAACTATAATAGGGGCCAACCATTATTATTAAATAAATCAAGCTCACCTATTTTATTAGAGCTATAATGGTTATCAACCCTTCTTATAAGCTATACTAGCCAAACCTATTTTTTGTGAGCCATAATGGGGATTAACCCTTCATATAAGAGATATAGTGCTAACCCGTTCCATATAACGATAAAGTGTGACGAATGAAACATGTTCTTAATAAAATCCATAAAAATGATTAAACCATATAAAATAAATGATTTCCATAAATTTTTTTTTTGAAAAAAGATTAACCTATGAAAATTAAACGGCTTAAATAACAATCTTTTTTAAACATGGTTAACCAAGGGAAAATAAATTGGCTAAAAAATAATCTCATTGACACAAACATAAACCATCCAATGAATGAAGAGGATGGTATCAATAAAATAATATCTTCCTTGTAGGATTAGTAAAAACTATACATCTTTAAATTTATGGGTTAGAAAAACCACAAAATATCGTTAAGTCATTCCTCTAGAAAATAATGATTAAACATTCCAAAGATTCTACACCACATTGAATATTTTATACCACTAACACCATGAATGGAAAAAATAAGAAATGAAACTTCTAATATCATGAAAATAATAACATTCATGATATAAAATTTATAAGTACATGTATATACACCTCATAAAATATGATAGTTATTAACACAACAAACATCACAAAGAAGTAAAATTATAACAACAATTCCAATACCTCTTTGGTAACATTGAAACCATAAACACCATGAAAGAAAAATTATTAAACAAAAAATTTAAATACCATTAATATAAATAATTAATGATATATTATATATAAAAGGGTTTTAGAGACACCACACTAAATAAATAAGTTATTATTATAACATATACCTCTTGGAAGAAAATGTGAGAAATGAATCCATTACATCAAGTCCACTTTTTTAAGATTCTTCTATATAATCCTGAGTAAAAACAAATGTTAATTATCTAATTTCTTCAAAAAAAATACACAAGTTTTTTATTAATATTATTTCACTTACAACCAAGATATATACATTTACTTAATCACTAATGTTTCAGAGAAATGTTTTGACCATACATGACTTATGTATCAAAACTGACTTCGATTGGTCAAATATGGTCAATGAGGTCATTATGTAATCATCTCAAGAATAATAGTGATTATAAAATTATAATATTAATACATAAATTATAATTTTAAAACCAACAATGAATGATGGCTATGATAAATAAACCAACCTCACAATCATGGAGATGATATGTCGTACATACTCATGAGTAATGATCCCATTATTGAATGATAATTATGGAAAGAATGTAATTTAAATTTATCCTTATAGAATGATCATTATATTATTAATAAATTATTATATATACATATATACTTATATATATTATTATTGTGATATAAAAGGAACCACATCGCATCGAGGATGTGGTGGTCCACATGTCTCTGTACAATGATATCACTTTCTTAGTGTGTGAAAGGGTGATATATAAAATGATTTAGAATATTTCTAGAAATGTAATCATTTAATTAATATAATATAGATATAATTTATTATCTTTTGTGTTATTAAACCAATCCTTAATACATTCCATGAAATTTTTGAATGTATCACATCTCTTTATGGTGGTTATACTCCACACGTCTACAAATGATGTTATCATATTTACACTATATTATAACTCATAATTGGATATGTTATATAAAAATTAAAAAATTATGAATAAAATATAAATATCATACACAAAAATATTATTTCCATCATAATTCCCAACCATAATATGTATAAAAGGAAAAATGTACTACAACGTTGTATGAGGTGGTAGTTTTCCATACACGAACTGTAATTTATATATGCATTTGATGGATGTGTATTTGTGATTACATAAAACCCTTAAATTTATATATATATATATTGAGGATATTTACTTTATTATATAATTAATGAAAAATATCTATTTAATATTTGTATAATAAAATAAAACTTAAATTGACATTGAAGAATGTTACCCCTTTTTAGGTACCTCATTTTGGTTTCTACAAAAGATATTTCATGTTTGGATTATCACCCAAATTGATGAATATATGGTGATGGGATAGATTTTTAGAGGTCATTTGGTATGGTTTTGGATGATATAACATTTCTTGATTTATGTGAGGAAGGGGACGAATGAATACTTTTTTATAGTGTATGAGGAGTGGAATCTATATATCTTCTAAAGTAATCTTTTTCAGCCTACGTGTCACAACCACAGCCTTCCACGCCTCTCAAAGTCGTGTCTATGTCAAAATTACGTCCATCACCAGGCATTCCGCATGTATCCCTCCATTGAAATTTTGGTCCCTCATTCTAGGGTTTTAGCTCTCCTACAATATGGCTTCTCTGGAATCCATGATCTCAGTTCTCAGGTACCACGTTCGGCAACCTATCACCCCATCACCTCCCATCTTTTACTACCCTCTCCTCCATCTGCTCTGCCTCCAACAGCTCCTCTTCTGTCTGCTCAGCATCATGCTCCTCCCCCTCCTTCTAATTGTCTTCCAGATCCTTTGCCTTTGATTATTGTACCTTTGGCTGTTCCGACTCCAGATCCTCTGTCGCCACCTGCTCCACCTCTAGATCCTCCGCCCCCGCCTGCTCCACCTTCATAGCCCTCTTCCTCCGACTGCTCTCCATCATGCTCCTCCCCCACCATCTTCAATGTTTTAATTCAATTTTTTTTCAAAGTTAGTGTGGTTTATTTCATTAACATAGGCTTCCTTCCCTGTAGTTTTCTTACAAGCACCGCCACTTGCGCACAATGCCTTTTGTTCTGGATCGGTAGACGGCTGCAGCGAAAACAATAGAGGAGGCCGCCACTCCGCTCCTCCTGTCTATCCAATTAATCCACCCTCCCTTTTTGGTCTATTCACGAACATGTACATGGATTCCAGGTTTGTGGATTGTACGATCCAAGAGTGATTGAAGGACAATCCAGGACATCAAGGAGACCACTGGGAATCACAGTGGCTGCTGAAATATTGACTCCAATGTATATTTCATGGGCAGGGAATTAACATCATGAACTGGTAGAGGCCTACCCCTTTTCTCCAATCCTATAAAAGTTACAGGTAACATGTAAATATGCAAGGTATTGTGACTCCCCCCACACCCTGATCACCTCCCAAAATCCCAACTTAATTTGGCCATCAACTATCTGATTGTCAATCATAATAATCATTTCCTCCAAGTTCATCCACAATTTTTATGAATGTTCAATCCACTATAAAGTTCCTATTTCATATCCGTATCAATTATTTATCCTTAAAATTGTTTTCATTTTCATTTATGTAATTTTTTCTAGTTATTTTCATTCACACTTATTTTCTTCATTCTGTACCTCATAGTTTCATATCAAATACAAATATTTTATCTTAAAAAATTCTATATTGCATATTTATTTCCCATTATTTTATTTAGGATACTATTGGTAGTGTATTAGTATTTCTTATAGGGGAAGAAGATATTGATGCTTCAGACTACTTTCATAATAAACAAACTCAAATCAGTGGAAGGAATTCTACATGTGATTTTGTCATATATTTTATAGAATTCAAGAAATATTGTTGTTGTTCAACTCCTGCTACATACTATCTTAATTTGATCATAGTATTGTTTCAACTCCTCAAATATTGTGATAATTATTCTGGATATGTTTTTGTAAGGAAAGGAAAATACTTCATATTTTTAGGAATATATGATTCCATGAAAGAGAACAGTTCGTTGTTGTATTTCATTTCTACTAAACCTTATTGTTCATAAATTGTACAAAAAATGTTCAACTACTGTTTGATAAATTTGAGATGTACTTAATGAATTAGCTATATATTTTCATTATTAATACATAATTTATTTACTTAATTATAATGGATTGTTTTCCTGTAGATTCATGTTTTTGAAAAATCATGTTACAAAGGGATATTTTGGACAGCAGATGTCTACATGGTTTGGGTTTCTATTGTTAGAGCTGGGTGAGAAGCAATGCTGCTAGATATTTGTGACGTTTTTTTAGCTTACTGTTTTCAATAAATTACATTGGATCTTAATGGATCATTTAATATTTGCTTAAACATTGTGATACATATAGGAGCATCAAAACCCACTGCTGAAATGTTAACTCCAATGTATCTTTCATGGGAAGGGAATTGACATCATGACGTGGTAGAGGCCTGCCCCTTTTCTTCAATCCTATAAAAGTTACAGGGAATAGGTAAATAAACAAGGTATTTTGACTACCCCCACACCCTGATCACCTCCCAAAATCCCTACCTAATTTGGCCATCAACTATCTGATTCTCAATCACAATAATCATTTCCTCCATGTTCATGCACAATTTTTATGAATGTTCAATCCACATTATAGTTACTATTTCATATTCTTATCAATGATTTATCATTAAAATTGTTTTGATTTTCATTAATATAATTGTTTCTAGTTATTTTCATTCACACTTATTTTCTTCATGGTGTATCTCATAGTTTCATATCAAATATAAATATTTTCTCTTTAAAAAAATGCTATATTGAATATTTATTTTTCATTTTTTTATTTAAGATACCGTGGGTGGTTTATTAGTATTTCTTATAGGGGAAGAAGATATTGATGCTACAGTCCACTTGCTAAATGACGAAACTGAAATCAGGGGATGAAATTCTGCAGGTGAATTTTTTATATATTTTATAGAATAAAAGAAATATCGTGGCTGTTAAACTCCTGTTATACACTATCTTACCTTGATCATAGTATTGTTTCAACTCCTCAAAAGTTATGATAATTATTCTGGATGTGTTTTAGTAATGAAAGGAAAATAATTCATATTTTGAGGAATATATGATTCCATGAAAGAGAACAGTTTGTTGTTGTATTTAATTACCACTAAATTTTAAAGTACATAAATTTTACAAAACTGGTTCAACTACTGTTCGATAAATCTGATATGTACTTAATAAATTAGCTATATATTTTCATTATTAATACATGGTTTATTTCATTAATTATGATGGATTGTTTTCCTATAGATTCATGTTTTTGAAAAATCATGTTATAAAGGGATATTTTGGACAGTATATGTCTACATGTTTTGGGTATCTATTGTTAGAGTTGGGTGAGAAGCAATGCTGGTGGAGATTTGTGATGTTTTTTAGCTTACTGTTTTGAATAAATAACATTGGATCATGATGGATATTTTAATATTTGGCTAAACATTGTGATACCTGTAGGAGCATCAAAACCCGCAGGACACTTGGAAATTGATGCATTTTCATATGATTGTAGAGAGGACACACACCTTAATTGTATGTTCTACTGTAAAATCTTCTATTTTAAAATCTGCTATTTTTTTAGTTTTTATTTTTAAATATTTCCTTATTAACTGTGAAAATTATTATTATTTAATATCTTATCATATGATTTTTGGGATGACACACACACCTTCAAACAATAAAGCATGCTTCATAAAGAGTAGGCTGCAAAGAGTATTATTCATACTGAGTGGTGTGTATTTATTATATTTAATTTTTTTTCATGTTATTGTCTGCATGATTTGTAATATATTTAAATGATCACCCACATTATAGGTATATCATACAGAACTGATCAAATGTAGGACCTCTATCATTTACCATGGTTTTTTTACTACACATCTTTATTTTAATTCTAACCAAAAAAAATTCTTTAATGATATTTTTTCAGTATCAATTTCAGACTCAAAAAGTTCACATTCTTTTACATTTATCTTAATTTATTTTGTAATTACATAAATGTTTTTTTAAATGTTCAATAATAGTGTTCAAGATGGATGTTCCCTTTTTAAAACATCGCCTTCAATAAAAATATTCAATATTGATGTTCCCATAAATCAGATATGGTGTTTATGTAAAAATTTGTACTCATTATTTTATTCCCCTTCAATTCATTCATTATTTGTTACTGAACGCCAAGGCAGTGTTTTTGGAATCTGTATTCACTTATGTGTTTGCATCCTGATTTTTTATAAAAAAAATTCTATTGGTTTTTAGTATGTATAATAGATTACTGTGTTTGAAGCAAGCAGATTCTAAACACAAAGGATTCCTTAGTTTAAATGAGTTTGTTATAGCGATGTAGGTTGCACTTCATGGTCCCTTCAATGCATTTTTCTTATTTCATTTTATTTAAAGGTTTAATTCATTCCTATTTTGTATCTAATATATTTCAACTAGATTATTTCTTTTCCATAAGAAGGATATGAATTAACGACAAATCTCCCCAGGTTTGCAGGAAAGAAAATTAATTTTGAAAGATGATTTTTTCCCATCCCATGGCATGAGGCATTGAGACTTTGAAGCCTCCACTATTGGAAGGTGTTGATTACCTCACCACAGTGAAAATAAACACTTTAATGAGAAATGAAGAATCTCAAGTAAATGGCCAGTTTCTCATCACTAAATAATTATTTGGTTACTTTAGTTTCTTGACTATAAAAAATTACTTTACAATGACTGTACGATTGAAGCCTTTACCTTCCAAACAATAGTTTACTTCAACATCTCAAAAGCGGGTAAAGCATGAACTTATAATTACAATTGTATGGAAAGGATCATAGTTTTTATTTTTTATGTTTTTTTGTAGATACTGTTAGACGTTGTTACATCAACAATTGATGTGTTGAAAAGATTGTACATTGAAAATATTAAGCCACTGGAAGTTTCCTATCATTTCAATGATTTCGGATCTCCCTTATTGGTAAGAAGATTTACACATAATAAAAACATGTTGGCTGTTTAATATTTTTTCATATCTATTTTCTGCATTCCTAATGGCAGTAATATATTTAACACATTCCGTATAGAACAAAAACCTTATTTCAAATTGTATTCTACTCATTCATTTGATTTACGATATCCTTTATATACTTATTTCTTTTTGAAGACCATGTACCCAGTCATATATACAATCCTATATCTTTTTTTATCATGTCATTTTTTTAAAAATACAATATTTAGCCACTGTACATACATGTATATGGAACGTGTAGGATATTTGATTGAAATAACTATTATTTTATCATTTCCAGTATTCTCCCTATATTTTTACATTCCCTACTTTTGTATAATATACAATCCCATAAAATTAAATTTCATTTCAATTCCATGTTTGAATGGAAATTGTCTATTATGTTTCCCAATGTTGTAATATGTCACAATTTCATGCAATGATATATCTAGAATACTTTACACTATGAGAATTTTATCCTTTTTCCTAATAAAACAACAGTTTTCAAATTCTAAGATTACTTTTTCATGAGGTATATTTAACTGTTATAGGAAACTACGCTATAGTAAATTAACTTGAACAACTACAAGATCATTTCAGCAATAATGCAAAACACTACTATCATGCTATTAATAGTAGGGTACTTCTATTATTTTAACCTTTCCAGTCTTCTACCAGAATTGTATAATTTATGTTACAGTTTTTACCAATTTTTTTGAAGAATAAATGGAGAATAGAGGTATCTAGACTTACTATATGATGATAGATTCTACTAACCAAGCATTAATGGTCAGTATACCGACTCCATGTTCAATTTTAAGTTGTCAGGTCTTTTAAAGTGGTTGAGAGCTCTCTGTTCATGCTTCTTGTCCTGGATGAATGTCTCTAATCAATGAATAAGGTCTGGGTTACCCCTATTCTTACGCACCGTCTCTATTCAGGTGATCTTTAATCCCAACAAAATGACACTCTTGATCTACTTCGAAGGCTCTTTTCATGTTTTCATGCATTCTGAATGTTCAACAAATTGATGGAACTAACTGTAAGAAGCTAATATGTTTTGACTGTTCTATTTATTACATTTACTGATCTATTTTTAGAAAGGAAAAAACACCACTGTCAATGAGTATGTATTCTACAAAAAATTCATCTATATTAAAAAATTATGTGTTTTTTAAAATCTGCTGGTACATTTTTTCCCACAACATAAAGCTGGTTTTCATTGAAAGATATTGTCTGGATTTGTGTTCCTTAATCTCAATGCCTATGAATCATGTAAGGAAACCAAATACTTTCTTAATGATGATAAAACTAAATTTATTCATGTTTTGTAATTGGTTAATTAAGAATTATGTACAGATTCAACTCTTATGGAAGGAGAACACTGGGATGTGCCATCTGGTGGAAGCAATGAGATGAGAGATAAAGGTAGATTATGTACACAACAAAACACATTCAAAGTACTGATAATCGGGAAAAATGAAAATTACATCAACAATCTTAATGACAACTTTGCAGACAATAAGGTACTACTGATTACATATTTATAATTTCATTGCAAAGCATAAACTATATAACATTAATGATTTTGTTATTTTTATATAGGATCATCATATCTATGGATCCTCATGAGTAAGTAATGGGATTGAACAATAAAAGTTACAAATATTTTAAATTCCTCCAATTTGGATTGTTAGAATGTAAATATCACCGTATTGCTATATTAATTTTATCCTTGCATAATAGTATCATCCAAGTGGTGGATTTGTTTGACTAAGTTCGAACATTGAGGCTAGATTTCATATATCAACCGCTGGTATTTAATATCCTCAACTATATAACTATTATCATGACTAAATGTTATTTTTGTGACATCATTGTAACTCTGGATAAATTTATTTTTCATGTAATTTACATTTTTTATATATTTAAACTGTACATCAGTTTTAATCTTTTGAAATATCTATTTTTAACATTTTTTGTTGTTGTATCATTTGAACTGTCACCAATATTTCTTACTAATTATTTTAAATATAATTTCTATACAGAAAAACATGTCTTCTGATTTTGATAGTTATGATGGGGTGCACCATAAACTTTCAATATCTCCAGACACTGCGGCAACAACAAACCAAGCCAGAGAACTGCACACCCGAAAAAAGGAAAACAAAGAAAACAAGAGTGAATATGTTCACGCTATTTTCTGAATGAGCCTCTAGCATAGATACTGCATAACATATGTTCCATGATTATGTGTTTTCTCTGATCTGTATAATGTCTAAATCATCCATTTCATGTAGTTACTTCACATATCAGTTGAACAATTGTATGTTCCATATCAGTTCAAAATGTTTCTGTTCCAAAAGAATTTTATTTTCTCATAACTATGACATCTCCACAGCACAGATACTAGTTTAACCAGTTATTTACAACACCATATTTGTTCATTCAATATAAAAATTTCAGCGCATCGATGTTTATTTGGATTAATAAAGTTTTAAAGGATTTATATATATATATATTCACTTCTTGAAAAACTACCCATGCAGATGAATAAATTTGACAAATTAGTGAGAACATGCACATATTTTTTTAATATACATCACCTATTGACAGAAGATTACAAATTCCCTTTTTCGGATCACACTTTGTGGACTATAGGGGGTTTATTTTTACATTCATATTTTGTTTGTTGTATTCAGCATGTTCATGGGGGAATTTGAGCGGATGTTTGCGACCTTGAAATCCATTGTGTGGGTACCATTTTTAGGCAAAATATTCTATATGTACGAACCATTCAGCAATTTTATTTCTTATTACATAGATATTCTAGATGATTCAAGGTTATACATAATTGATAAAAATAGACTATTATTTCCACTTTCATAGGTTCAAAATACTCTAAAGGCTCGTAAATATTCATGGAGAAGAACTCATGAGTAATTCATATTATTTATGTATTATACTATATAGATTTGTTTTCATGGATGATACCATGATTCCAGTACCAAATAATAATCCTATAATTGTAATATTTTGGTATTCTTCTAGACATAACAACATATATATTATTTATGTAACTAATGTTAAAATATAATATGAAATTAAATCAAGGGAGTGTGATAATATTTTTTATGAAAAAGTGAAATTTATTTATTATTATGATATGTTAAAAATATGAACTTTCATCCACATTACCTTTCAAAGATACCACACTGAATGCATCCATGTTTCATACTAATCCTCTCCCCAACATCTTCGCAATCCCATCCACTCCAGTCAAAACCATGAAAAATTGAAACTCTATATAGGTTCCCTTCCATCATTTATTAAAATCTCACCTCTTGCCCCCACATTTTCCCTAACCTCCACCTTCAGTTTCATATATATATATTATCTCTACCGCTTCCATTACATCATGTTATATCTCCAAAAAAAATTAGTCTTTACTTCATTTCCTTAATTCACGGGTCGCCTACAAACATCATTATCATTGTTTTCTTCCAGACATTATATTACTCACAAAAACAATACAATTTTTAAATGACACAAAATGAAATGATTTGAAAAAAAATTGAATAGTCCTATGCATTGGCATGGGAAGAGTACTAGTTCTTGTAAAAACTAGAAGGTAAACATGTTTCAGAGGTCATTCATGTATAATTTTCTTCCAAAAAGTAATAATAATGGATTAAATTGTAATTATTATAAATATAAAATGACACCACACAAAAATAAAATTACCATTATTTTTTGTTCATTACTCTTTATATTTCATTATTTTTATCATTTTAGTTTTTATTAAAGTAACTGGGTTTTAATACTAAGTAGTTTTAAAACATAGATTACATTAAAGTGAGATTTATTATAACTCATATACCCACTATTTTATTAATATTATTTATAATTTAAAAATTATAAATATCTTATGTGTTGTAAATTATTTTTAAAACTTCTATTTTTAGTGCGTAAAAAATATTACATTAACCTGAACAATGCTAAAAATGTTTTTACTATATGTGGTCAATATATTTATTATTAAGGATAAATTTTTAAAAAAATAGATCATATTTAACATATTTTTAAAATTGAAAATCAATTTTACTAAGTAATAAGTTTTTCTTAAATTTTAAATTATTTACTAAAACATCTTCTATTGTAAAATGACATTAATAACCCTTTAGATATTATTAAATCAATTTAAATTTAAAAATAAATACAATAATGAATAAAAATATGTTATGTTCATAGATTTTTATAGTGATATATTCAACTATATAAATAATAAAAAATAATAATTAATTAAATTTACAATCATTTTCAATTTTTTTAGAATCATTAATTTTATTTTCTATTTAATTATATATTCCTTGGGTTAGTGATTCATTTGAATTTAAGGAAATAATATCATCTCAAAAAAATAATGTTAAATTACCATGATAAAAACACAATTTAATTTAAATGTAATTTATATAACCAAAAATATGTAACTTTTTCAATACCCTGATTCTTTTTAAATTTTAATGGAAATTAACATTTCTTTTTTCATTTTCCTTAACTTATTATATGGTTCACATTCTTGAAATTTTTTCCCAATGACACATAAATTTATAAAAAATATATGGTTAATGATCCAAATATTGATAAAAAATGTCTTTAAGACATGTTTTAGGTCATTGTGGACCCTATGTATATGGATTGGTTAATTATGAAGCTTACTTTTACCTTAATCCCTGTAATTAATATTTAACTACTTTCACTACTATTTTTCAAAAAATTTATTTTGAAATTATTAGAAAATATATTTTTTATACTTATTAAAATTATGATTGTATATTTTTTAAAATATTCAATTCAATTAAGGGGTATAGTTAAACTTCAAGCTAAACCAACAGATGTGGCGAGAGATTGAGATTTTAAAGTGAACAAGGATCAAAATTTCATAAAGACAGTATAAATAAATTAAGTCTAAAAATAATTCCAATGGCCTATGTTGTATTAATAAATATATAATTTTTTTATAGTGAATTTAAATAAAATTTTAATTTTAATTTATCATTAATAATTATTTAAATTAAATGGCATGTTTCAACTAAAATTCATTACTCGCATTATTCATAAAAAATAAATTCTCTATGAAAAATAACAAAAATCGCCAAAACTTAAATTTTTGTAATCATATTTTAAAATGAAGTTTATTTTTTCATATAAAAATTATAAAAATGTGAAACAATATATTTAATAGAGGATAGACCTTAAAAATATGTAATATTTCCCTTAAAAATACACAGATTTTTATGTTTAAAATATGAATTATTTTAATTCTAATCCAATAAAACAGATATGATGAATATTATTTTTTTTTAAATGTATAATATTTTTAGTATTATTCACACCATCCAATATAATTTCTAGAAAATATATTCCTTATTAAATAATAATATCAAATATATATTATTTTTGGGTAAGACTTGGCCAGCCATGTAACACAAGTTATCAAAGGGACATGATGTTGCACGAAATGAATGATAAAAACAGTGCTCAATCTAATGGATGAAAAATTAATTATTTCATGTAAATAAAATTATTAATGAATATTAATTAAAATGAAATAACATATTTCATAATATTTCTAGGTTTTAAAATAGAACACCCTTAAAATGAATTTCTCCCTCAAAATTTTTCTTGGTTATAAAATCATTATCATTTTTTATTCCGTTATTTGATCCCACATTATAAAAAGGCTTAATAAAATATTCTATTAAAGGGTAATGTTTGAATAATAAAGGCCTAATGAAGTTGAAGATAACTAGGATTCCATAAAAAGATAACATCGATGTGAAATTAAAAGATTGATTTTGAAAGAAAATCTAATTCCCATTGAAAAATAGTGAGTGATAGGTAAAATGTTCAATATGAAGTAAATGAAGAAAAATACACAAGAAATATATTTGTGGAATGTTCCATTGATTTCATCATAAATTATGTTAATTGGGTAATGTTTTATTTCATTATTATTTTTATAAGGTGAAAATGTTATCTTACTGTCTAGTATAAGGGAAAATGATAAAGGAAATATACTTTATTGATGAATAGGATCATATCCTTAGGTAAATTTCCACCATGAAATAATATTTTATTCCCAATTATTGGTATTAAAGATGTATTAATAACTACTAAAGCACAAAAATACACTTTTAAATACTATATAACCAAAAATGGAAACTCAAACTATATCACATATCTTGATACATTAACAGAAAAACAAAATTATTTTCATATGGTAAGTTAATTCACAAAAGGACTAAACCATAAAATTATGAACTAATCATCATAATTCAATAATAATACAAAAATTTCAAAATAAATTAATTCATAAGTAACAGTCCATAAAATCCATTAAACATTTCCTAACTATGATTGAAACCCAAATTTTAGAATCATTTGGTCACATCTTTTTTTCAGATAAATAAAATGTTATTCCTAAAGTGAAATAAAATATTTTTCCCTTATAAAATCATTATTCACCTGATAAAAATTCCACAAAAACTTGGACATCATATAGGCAAGTGGCAGTGTGTGAAACCCTTATCATCATTTAGTCATGGATTCATTCCCCGCTGAATATTCTAATTCAATAGGTTCTTACAGTGCATGAGGTTGGTCTTTTTTTCCTTAATCATGATAACTATTTACTCCATAAAAATACTTCATGTTTATCCTATGTTTTACAAATACATAAACCACAAAAAAGGTCTCCAAAGATATCATTAATAAAACCGATATTTTTTCTACTTCAAACCCTTTAATAATGTGACTAAGACATTGAACTCATGATCAAACATAATATTATAGATATTTAAATGTATCCATAATTCTTAATATAACCTCAAATGAAAACATCATAATGTTCAATTTTATCTAAATGGATCATTGATATCAATAATTATAGACCATAACACGCACTCTTGAATTTTGTGTTGAAATATTTAATCGTATAATTCATTCTATTATGATGATAATTGTAAAACTATTTCATCCATTAAAACTGGAAAACAAAAAATTAGAACATCAATAACATAAATTATGGGTGTCTTTTTTGGTTTATAATGTACAATAATTTGTACCAACACATACATAATCAATTCAAATCAACTTGTAATCATAAACAACAGGTTCATAGTTTGATAATCATATCCCATTATAACCCACTTTTTATTTCATATTAACTAATCTATAACATACTAGTAAAAAACTTTAAAGAAATAAATAATTCATCATCATTCCCTTAAAAATTGGTAAAATAAAACATAATAATGGTGAGATATGATTCCTAGTGATGATAAACATAAGCATTATCAATTATATTCTATCATCCAGAATAAGAGTTCATAAGGGTATAATGACATTATCATTTTCCATGATTGTATCATAAAATAACACAACCCCTTAATTACATAGGATATAATATATGATAACATGTAATGGAAAGAGTCATCAAAATCATTTATCCAATGCCATGTGATATCTATATTAAAAATTATAAACATTATAAACACATAACTACAAATTAAAACCTTATTTTTGGTAATATGGAGCATAAAATTAAAAAAAATCAAAAAACCTTTCCAAACACATTGAATTGGAATAACCATAGAGAAAACAACCAATATTATCATTAACCAATTTATCAGAGAACTATAATGGTGATCAACCATCTTTTAATCTATATCTGGTCTAACATTTTTGTAACCTATATTGGGTCTCAACCCTTATAATAAGATATATCAAGATCACCCATATTCCAGGAGATAAAATGCGGTTCAACACTTTGTATAATAAATATCGGGATCAGCCATTTTCCGTGAGCTATAATGGGGCTCAACACTTCATATAGGCTCTATCGAGATCACATGTTTCATATAATTCTCAAGAGAAATAAATAAAAAATAATAATCACAAAAAACATAAAGATATTATAAACCAAAGGAAAATAAATATGTTCAACAACAACCTATTTTAATCATGGCTAAACTATTTAAGGAAATTGGGTAATCACCAATCTCCTTGAAACATTATTATCCCTGGAAAAAATGGTTTAAATAAAAATCTCTATGAAAAAAACATAATCTATCGCATGATTGAATAATGATGGTATCAATAAAAATATAACCATTGGATAATAATTATCTACACAATTTTTTGTTGTGGGTGAATGGATATCACCATAAAATATCATTAAATATTATGAAGGAATATAATCATTAAAAATTAATAAGCATCTCATTCCACTTTTATATATTTTAACCATTAACCCCTGAATGGATAAGTTATAAATGAAACATATATCATCTTGTGAATAAGAACATTAATGATATAACATGTAAACTGATATTTATATAGATCTCATAATGTTATGTAGGTGTAAAAAATAACAAACGTCCTAAACAAGAAAAATTATGAGAAAAATCCAATACCCCATTGGTAACATTGATACTATAAAAACCATGAATGAAGAAATATTAAATGAAACATTTAAATTCCATGAATATAAAATAATATTGGATATAATATATCAAAATAAAAGTAGATTCACTACAACAAAGAAATAAGTGGTGATTAGGATGTATTCCTCACATTTGTAAAAGTGATACAAGATTCCCTTCATCGAGACAAATTTTCCATGATTGATCTCCATTTTATAGAATAATAAAATTATGTGAATTATATATTTGTTTAAAAACATTTCCAAATATTATTACTACTTTTTTTTACTTATAAACAGGTTATATACATTTACCTAATGAATAATGTTTATGTTGGATGTTTTGGCCATATTTATCTTATGTCTCAAACCTGAATTTGATAGGGAGAATACGATCAATGAGGTAACTATATAAACATTTCCAAAAAAATAATCATGAAATAATTTAAATATATATTTAACAATTTTTTTTCAAAACTAACAATGAATTATTGATATGAAAAATGAACCAATATTACATTCATGGAGACAGTAGGTCATATGTATGAATTTTTTACAATCTTATTTTACATTGATCATTATGGAAAGACAGTAAGTAAAATTTCCCATTAAATACTGACCACTAGTTAAAAATTAAAAAATTATATATTCATATATAATTACATTTAGAATTATTATGATGGAAACGGAATCACATCGCATCGAGGAGGTAGTCCACATACCCATGAATGACTTTTTCATGTTTTTATTATTTTAATGGGTAATACATAAAATGATATATTATATATCCATAAAAGTAATTATTTCATGAATATGATATATATTTCTTTTATGTAACATGTTTTTAGTTATAACCATCCATGATAAATTCCATGAAATGTGTGAACATGTCGCATCGCTTTGAGGAGGCGGTAGTACACTAGTCCACAAATGATGTTATCTTATTTAAATCTAATGGAACCCTCAAAGGTATGTGTTTTATAATAATTCTAGAAGTACGAAGATAACATATATATATATATATATATATTATAAATACTATTTCTATCACATTTCCCAACCAGGATAGGTGGTAAACAAAACACGAATGACATTGTTACATGATGTGGTGGTTTTCCAAACACTAATGGTAATTTCATTCCATATTTGATGTAATTGAGTGTAATATTAGGTATAAACCTTGAAATTTCAAAATTTCATAATATTTAGGATACTAAATATATTATATATTATTGTAATAAAATGAATTTATTGGGTGAAGAATGAAATAAAACATAACTGGACAATAAAGAAAGTTTTATTATTTTCTAGTTACTCATTATGGTTTGTACCAAAGGGCTTATTTTATGGATTTTAAACCAAATTTTGGACTGTATAATTGGTGGAGGTATTATGTGAGATTATTTTCATAGGTTTCAAGTGATCTAAATTATCTTGAGATATGTGGGGAAGTGGAAAAGTGAATTTCATTTATTGTGAAGAGATTCATTATTGAAAATACCAAAAGGTAAATACTATTGGGAGGTCTCCCTTACCTCATGTGCTTCAAAAATGGACATATAATTGATTAAATTGGATTTATGGTCTATAAAAACTCATACCACCAAAAAGTAAAATCACTTTTATATTTTTGTTCTTTATTATTTGTGTTCAATTGTTTTCATTTTAGTTTTTATTAAAGTAACTAGTTTCTTATATTAAATAATTTAATGATTATTCATAAATTATTCTTTTATATTTCTAAAAAAATAATCCCACTAAAAAATAAAAACAATATGTGAATGAAAAAATTAAATCTCGTGATTTTTTGAAATTAATAATAAAATAATTATTTGTAACACAAACTAACAGTGCATTAACTTAAACCATACTTAAAATGTTTTTTCTATCTAGAGGTTAATATTTTAATTATAAACAATCAATTAGTCCATTAATATACATTATTATATATATTAAATCTAAAATTTCACTTTAACTAAGGATTTATTTTTCTATATATATTCAATTAATTAATAAATTAGAATTTTCAGTAAAAAGAATGAAATATAAATTTTTCATTATTAACATAATATAAGATTTAAAATATCTAAAAAAATATGAAAATAATATATATTACATTAAAAGATTTCAAAAATTATATATTCATATTTATAAATAATGCAAGACAATAAGTAATTAACTTTACATTCGTTTTAATGATTTAGAATCATTTATTTTATTTTATTATTAACAAAATAGTCCATGCATTAGTGATGTTTATGAATTCAATGTAATTATATCATATATAAAAATTAATATTAAATTAACATGATAAAGATAAATTATTTTAATTTCAAAATAATTTTTATAATCGAAACTATGTAGCTACTTTCATTCTCTAAATCAATAGAAATTTTAATGGCAAGGAAAATTACTTTTTTTCTATTCCTTATATAAGTTATTATGTGTGCCACATTAATGTTCATGTATCCCAATAACTAATAAAATTAAATACAAGAGGGGATATGGTGTAAATGTTGTCTTATAATAGATTATAAAAAATATTTGAGGTTATTTTTGACCTAATGTCTATGTTTTAGTCCATTGATAAGCTTAATTTTTCATTAATTGCTGAAATAAATTTTAATTACTTTCTCAAATATTTTTTAAACGGATAATTTGATCATATTAGGATGAAGATATCATACTAATTAAAAAAATTATATCTATTTTTCTAAATTCAATTCATATAAGTGGAAAAAATTAAATTTAAATCTATTCCCACATATGTAGAATGAGATTTGGATTTAAAAGTGAAAATGTTCAAAAATTAATTATGTACTTATATCATAATTAAATATAAAAATGATTCCAATGACCTTTTTTGGATTAATTAACACACACACACACACACACACATATATATATATATATATTCTATTTTGACTTGAAAACAAATTTAAAATATAATTTATCATTAATAATTATTTAAATTAAAATTCAATTTTCAACTAAAATACATTATTTTTACTATCCATAATTATACAAAATATCTCATAAAAATTCAAAAACATTCCCTTAAAGTATATTATGATATTAATTATTCAATAATTATGCTTATTTCATATAAAAATTATAATTGTGTAAAAATTGAAATTTAAAATGTGTTCAATAATATAAGTTGGTAAAACAACCCTTAAAAATATAATGGTTTTTATGCTGAAAAATATCATTAATTTTAATCTTTAACCTATAAAAAAATAGATGAATTTAAAAATAATTCATAAACATGTAAAAATTTGGTACTCTTATTCAAAAACACAAATATAACTAATAGGAAATAACTTCATTATTAGATAATAATATCAATATTATATTATTATTCGGTAAGGCTCAACCTTGCGTGTACCAAATCTTATCAACGGAACAAGATGTTTCATGAAATGAAAGATAATCATGCTATTTAGTTTGACACAATACAAATTATTTATTTTGTGTAATATAATTCATTAAATACTTTATATTAGATCAAAATAATATATTTCATAAAATCTCCAGATGTTACATTTACTATATCCTCAGTGATAGTCGATATCCCAAGGCCTACTGAAGGAAAGACTAATAATGTCACCATCCCAATCCCCTCAATGTGGTATAATTCAGTGGAAGGGGTCATGAAAAATTATTATCAAAGGTTCAATTTTAGAGGATTGGATAGAGTTTTGAGTCCAGTATAGGTGATGTTACCTGGTTTGGTTTGGAAGTGGTGTCAGGAATGTTTTTTAAGTGATGTAAAAATGAGAGACCAAGTAAGACATGAGTATTTAGGGAACCTTGTCATCTAATGAATGGATATTTATGTTTACTAAACCTAGTAAATGAGTTCATATTGGTTTCAGGGTAAAGATCTGTAAAATAATATTTCATCATTCCTTTTCATGAATATGTTTTAAATTTATAGACTTGGAATAGGTTAAAAACATTAACAATATAATAAAATAATTATTTAATAAATGTTAATTATTCCATATTAGAGGTTCAGGTTCTCTCAAATTTAATTATTTTTTCAGGAATATATCAAAGTCAACGTCCTCATCTTGTTCAAACTGATGAATTTCAAAATCATGCTCCATCTAATAAAACAATAGTGCAAGTATACGATGATGAAAACTAGAGGTGGACACACCAAGAGTTTCATTGTCGTAGTCTATATAATAATGAGGGCTCTAATTCCGATGAATTCATAAAATAATTTTTGGAGGTGGATAAGATAGTTTTTTTTAATGCGCAATTAGATTGAAAACATGGTTTCATTGGTTTCAAGGATTATTCAGAGAGATGTGAGATGGTTGTGGTTTTTCTTCCTCAAGGGTGGTGAGGAGTTAGCAGTATCGGGGGATATGTTCTATGAACAATTCAAAGAATAGATTCATTATTCAATAGAAATGGTTTCCAGTCACCAGTATCATTATACCATTCACCAGGGGATCTCTAGTGTGTGAGAGTTTTAGATAATTTTCAAGACACTTCTGTGATATTCTTAAAACCTGATTCTAGATAATGAGGATGGGGAACACAATTTAGAGGAAAATTTTTGTAATGTGATCCAACATTAGGACACTATATTTATGATGGGTTGTATCTTGATGGTCTGTCAAGGGTATAGGTTATTAAAAGGATTCTGTCTAGAAACATCTCATCATGAGAGGGGATCCATAAAGCTTCCTTTTAAAGTATATATTTGGTTATCTCTTCTCAGTTTCTTTCATAAAAGATTTTTTGGTTAGTTGGGGTTGGTCTAAACCCCTATAATCTTGTTTCGTTGAAGGTTCTAGCTCTAAAAACTATCAAAAAGGATCATAATTTTGTTCTTCTTGTCGATTTTGATGTCATAAGTGGTGGGAGTTCCCATTTTTTTTTAGAATTCATCGTTATCAAGGTTTTCTACACCTGTTACCTCTGTTGATTCAATTTCAGCTGAGGAAACAATAATATGGTGGTCCCTTTTTGGATAATCTTAGAATATATGGGGTGGTAATTATACATTTCCAAGATTCTCTGTCTTAGAGATCATATCATAGATGTTTATGTGGTGGTTTGAAGGGTCAGAGAGGCCATGAAGCAAGTTGTGGTAAGCTTTATGCTTTAGTGTTTCCAACTTCAAGTGAGGAAAACAACATTAGAGGTACCCTTTAATTTTTTTCAATATGGGTAAATACTTTTTATGATTATTGTTGAATATAATCCTTTATATCACCTTCCCTATCCCATGCATTGTGAATTAAGGTATTGAAGATTCTCATTCCCTTAGCATTTTCTACGATAATTAGAGATAAAGTGGACTTGAATGAAATATGTAGATAATGAGAGCTCATTACGGGACAACACCTCACCTAGGGATATTTCCTCTGTTTACATATAGAACCATATTCCATCATTATTAGCATGGATTGGTTTTATTCAGTGAAGGTGTTCATGGATTTCACCAGGAGAAAGGTTGTGTTCAATGATGTTGATGGAGAGATAGTAGGTTTTGATGGAAAGAGAGACCCTTGGATGGGTCAGAGGAATGTTCTAAACCTATCATCATTAATAGACATGTTGATCTTGATATCATAATAGGATCAAAATCTAGTGTTTCTTAGTGTTATTAAATAGTACCAAGATGTATTTTCATTGGAAGTTGTAGCATTATCCTCAAAACTAGTGATTGGGTCTTGGATCGAGATACAACAATATGTGTCTCCAATTTTGATTTCATCATATAAGATGTAGCCTTATAAGTTATGAGTGATATGAGTGCATATTGAATATATTTTGTAGTGAGTGTTTTTTTAGATTAGTGTTTCACCTTGGGGTGATATTTTTTGGTTTTTATAGAATCATAATGTTATTTAGGGGATTTATATAAATTATCATCACTTTAATGATGTAATAGTGATGAAAAACTATCCTCATCCACATATTGATGATTTATAAAATCAACTAAAGGGAGCATGTTGTTTAAAAAATTTACGTGCTCGATATCATAGGATGGATGTGAATGATGAGTATATTTCTTGGATATATTTCTGTTGTCATCATGGGATTTATGAGTTCTTTGTGGTACATTTTTGTGGGGAGAATGCTACTTAATTATTCATGGGGTTGATTAATGTAATTTTTAGAGAGTTATTGGATTGATTTTTGGGGGTTTTCAAAAATGGAAACCATCTATACTCCATGTTTGAGGAGGGTCATATAGATCATTTATGCTCTATTTTAGGTTCTCATTCCCATGAGTACCTATTTGGGATATTTTCAATGTTTGATATCATGGATCATGAATTATATATAATTCTGAATGTGGTATCCCATAAAATAGTAGCTATATATGTTTTGAATATAAAGGTAGTTTTGTCTTGATCATCCCCAATATAGTGGCAGTTGTTCAGAGTTTTCTTTGTCTTTCAAGATATTATAGATAGATTGTAGCCGATTTATCTAGGTTTCTAACTCCACTAACAACCTTTACCTAAAAGTATTGTGTTTTATTATATGAAAACCAGTATTTGTAATATTTTGAGTACATGAATGAGAAGTTGGTCTGTAGTCCAGTTCAATATTTCCAGAATAAAGAGTTCTGTTTTTGGTTTTCTAGGAAATTTTTTATCTTGGATTTTTGAATTTTATGATTCAATATAGATCGAGTGTTTGTTATGGGTATCAAAAGTTACATTCCCATGAACATATCTAGTCCACACATAAGTTTTTTTTAGTTGGTTTTTTATGTTGTGGTTAAATTACCTCATTAGAGGCTGTTTGGTGGTTTTTACTGGCCATAAGAGCCTAATTCATTTCCTCACCTAGTGTAAAATAAAACATAATCAGATTTTTTAGATGTAATTATTACATAATTACAACACTAAGATTTATCATACATAATAAAATGAAAATTTTTTAGTCAATTAATTGTGTATTATGTTACACAGTGGTGTCTTGCATGAATATAGGGATTCCTAAAGAGTTATTGAAGAACTCTAAGGGATGAACCTTGATATTAGAGAAGTTAAAAGAAGAGGTTTTCTTTTCCAAATGAATGTGTTGTCATATTTTGTGAGGAAAGTGGATATCTCTTTTTTTTGTATTCTGATTTGGTTGTCTGGAGAGATTGAGTTTCTTTCAGAGATTCCACTAATGGTTTTACTAAGGGTGGACATCATCAACTCTTGTTATGGATAAGGTATTTCATTCCTTTATTGATTAGTGAGATGCTTCCTCAAGAGTTTCATTGTTTAAATTTTTTGGTACACCCATAATGACCATGTTTTACCAAAACATGGGAGGTCACTTTTGGTGGACTGGGATAAAGAATGCAAAAGTATTGTTTAATTATTGAAGTTTGTTCTTCCGAAAGGGGAAGGCCAAGCACCATATTCCCAGTGGATTTATCTAGCCATTAGATATTCCCCAGTGAATGTGAAGGGGTATATTGATGGAAATAATTTATAATTTCCCTTGATATCATGGAGTGTATGATTATATATGTATTATAGTGGATTTTGTTATGAAATCATCCCACTTTATAATGATCATGGTGTCAATATCATTAGAGGAGCAGTCGAGAGAATATCTATAGGAGGTGTTTCAACACCATGGAGTCCATAGGATAATCATATCTAATAAGGATCCTAATTTTACCTATAATTTATAGAGTCATATCTATTATTATTTTGGTTTTAATCTATTCATTAGAACTTCTTTTCATCTATAGATGGACGTTCAGATAGAACAGACCATCAGAAATATTGAAATCATGTTTCATTATTCGGTCCTAGATTATGAAAGATTAAGGAAGTGGAACCTTTACTTTTTTATGTATTGTTATAATAATAGTTTCCACTCTAAAATTTTTGTAGTGTCAGTTGAGTTTTTTTTAGAAAAAAATTTCATTCTCTATTATATTGGAATATGGTCGGAGAGTTATTGATTATAGTCTAGAACTGATATAGAATACAATTGAAATAGTTGAAGTGATTCATGAGAGGATGATGAAACACAAGATCACAATAAATCCATTTTTGAACATAGTATAAGACCTCTATTGTTTTATATTGGAGATCACATGTTTAGGAAGGTGACATATCATCATGGGATTAGAACGATTAGTTGTTGGAGTATGTTTCTCCTTAATTTGTTGTGTTATTCAAGGAGTTTGAATGTATGGGAGCCATGGAATATTTGATATAAATTCCCCTATAGATGAAATATATACATGGTTTTTTTCACATGTTATATATCTTTTTTATCATCATTATGATAGTCATGTCATCGATTTGGGAGATATTGAGGTTGAAAATGATATAAATTTCTAGGAAAATCCTATAGAGATTCACTATATCCATGAGAAGTTGTTTTGTTGGCATTCTATTCCCTTGGATATTGTATTTTGGAGTCATTGTTGTATGGTGGAGATTATATAGTAACATGAGTCATGAATACACACATAGTATCCCGAGATATTATATTTCTATGTATTCTATAGTAAAAATGTTTTCATAGGGATGATAATTCTTTTTAGTTATTTATATGGTTTTCCATTGTTTCATATTATGGATATTTTTTCATTTTATAGGTATCACCCCAAGAGAGTTTTTAAGAGATGGTTTGGGTTGTGGAATATTTTTTTGAATCTTCTTCTAATGAGAGGGTTTAACTCATGTGGTACCATGATCTTTGAGGGGTATATCATGGGGTTGATGTTCAGATTACTGCTTTTTTTATCTTTGATTTTTTTAGGATTATCCTAGATGTAAAATTTTTGTGAGTTATCTGAAGTAATTTTCTATATCTATGTGGTCCATCCCTTTGTGAGTTTCCAAGACATGGGGATATTAGAAGAGTATTTTAATAACTCTTTAGGTGATTTGCTACAAAATTTTATGGGATGATTTAATACAATACACATAATTCTTAAATTCCATGTAACTATGCTTAAAGAATTTATATAGACGTTTTATAGAACCAATCATATCATGTAAATATAAATGGTTAAATAATAAAAGAAGAAACACTTTTCAGGGAAAACCAACCCCTGATATTTACAAAATGTATAAACGTATTTCACACCATGTAAATCAATAATGTTCTATGTTTTAAATGATTTAGCCACTCTAGGTTTTTTAAAACCATACGAATATTGGGATTCAACTCAATTTCAATTAAAAAAATAGGACACATTCTTATTATTTTATGTCCCCTTCCATTTGGGATTGATTCCAACCTTCTTCCATCGATCAATAGTTACCTGAGATGATCTAATATCTATTTTTCCTTCATTTTCTAGTGGTTTTTTCCAATTTTATATATTTTCCTACTATATTTTTATTAAATGCTATATATAATGATATACAATGTTTCAAATGGGATTTATCATTTTTATGACTTGTAGGGTAGTTCTAAAATGTCATTGGATGGATGCAATTCTTGTGGGAGAGGTGACCAGAGATTCACATGGTCTATTATCATTCGAAGAACATTGACTGCTTTTGAGGTATGGAATTCATTTATTAATATCTAATTTTACATGAAATCGTAGTATGTTAATTTTTTACCCAATTTTTTGGATACGGATTTGAAATAGTAATAATTTGAACTAGATTAATGAAATTAGAAAGTTATCCCATGTTGGTGATTTTATTGATTTATAATGTGATGATAGTTGGCCTCATGTTTTTCAAGATAATGTGATATTTATGCCTCCCCTATCATCATGTTTTTATTGATTGTTTTTTAAATTATGTAAATACAGAATTAAATTAAAATTAATTGGATTGAGAAATTAATGAAGTTTCATGTTTTTAATCTGTTGGATAATGTAATTTTATTATAATGAAATTTATGTAATTATTCATGTTTAATTTAATTGATAAAACATGTTATCAATAAAATTTAAAAATAATGTAAATCACCCTTATAATGGATAATAATTACAGAAAATTAATTTTAATTGAGTGTGGTACTTTTCTAGATTAATGAAAACTGAAATAAAAGTTATGAGCATGTATTACCTTTGATAGTGCCTTATAATGACCTCGGTTGAAACCTATTAATAAATTAATCCATTTGTTAAATATGTAATAATTACCAATTGTGTAATAATTATAATTCATAGGGACTATGTTTACCATTTTCTTGACAAATGCCGAATTCTTTTTCTTTTGAATCTATGAGATATTGTTTTCAAGAGGAGGATGAATGACTTGTTTTGAGGGCCTAGTTTTCCTATTTATTTCATGTCTATTTATTTCTACATTCTAATGTTCTCTAGATACAAGACATGTGATGTGATATTGGGATTGCTAAGCCTGGAGGGATGATGTGTGATTTGGGTTGGGTTGGACCAAATGTGTTGTAATCTTGGTATGGATTTTTTGATAAGGGGCAGGGAGGATCAGATGATGTGGTTGTAGATGATTATTTTAATATAGATATACATCAGTTTATTCATGTGGGTTTTAGGGATGGAACCATGGTTTATTTAAGGATTCAGTTTTTTTCTTATGTACTGATGAGATACTGGGAACTTGTGTACTAATTTTTTTTTTAAATGTTAATGGTTGATGGATGAGTTCCATGTTTTATCTACATTTATTTACCCACTACATGAGGTATCTAGAGGTTAAATTTTTTATGTTTCTTCTTTGTGGAATCTTAGTATGGTTTTCATAGATTATAGAGATTTGTAATAATGATAAAAATGAATTAATTATTTTAACATATGTTTTTGGTCGATGATGGAATACAACTTCTTCATAGAACATAATCCTAATAAGAAATGGACTTGGTCTTGATTATTCCTGAAGGGAATGGACATTACATTGTTGATTAATGTAATGAAATATAATGTAATTTTAATTTATGATATTATTTAACTAATGGATAATTAATTAATTAATGAGATTAATTTTTTCAAATTAATGAATCAATTTAATTTATCTCTTTCACATGCTTGCATGCTTATAAGATACCTAGTCTTAGGAGTGGTAGGTGAGAGTTCGAGTGATGTTTGATGTAGTTGATTCTACGACTAAGTTATTACCATATTATTTTTTGGGAAATATTTTATCATGGTTATTATATAATTTCATATGATACGCCACCCATTTCTGTTAGGGTAATCAACAATTATTTGACTCTGGGAGGGTGATTTCACCAACAACATAGTGGGACAATGGATGGTTAGCTACATCCTATGGCCACACTCTATTCCCTTTATAGTTAATTTTTTAGGTAAGAACACCAGTTGAATTTATTATATATGTGTGTAGTGGGATGATAGGGAATATGAATCTTTCACACACATGTATTACCTGATATAATATCCTATGGATTAGTATAGGTGTTTTGTGTATTGGATGTGATGGCTTGAGGTACTTACTCATTGTTTTGGTTTTAATGGAGTGAGGTATAATACCTAGTGTTGGTTATACATCATATTGTATGTTGTATATTGTTGAAACTCTTTGGTTACATTATGGATATTTGGATGGGATGGCATGGTTATGTGATACCTGATGTTCATTGGTGTTTCCTTTCCATAATGTTTTCAGGTTTTCAAATTTTGGAGATAGACACTCAGGATGTGAAACATTAGAGCATAACAAAAAAGAAATGGGGAGTGGGTTCATGATACCTTTGATATTTTATTATTATATTATATTCTCTCTTGTATAAATTACATTGTTCGATTTATCCTTAGTTATTTTAGGAACTTATTTTACCTATTTAGAAGACCAAATTGTTTAACTATTGATCATTTATCTTTAGTATGCTTTCATTATCTATTGTATGAGAGGCTCTGAGGATGATCCAACCAACATTATGGTTATACTCAATATATTTTTATTTAACCTGTTTTTCAGTTCAAATGGAGCAGGTTTGTGATAATGATGGATATTACTAGCTCGCGGTTTAATAGGAGTTGTTCGGGCTTCGTCGTTGCTACCATCATTACCTTGGTGGTACTTTTAGTCTTCCTTCTAGTTTTTCAGCAATCTATGAACTTATTTGTTTGAAATGGGAGATCATTTATATATATTCCTGAGCATTTTTTGGTTTTTTATCCTTATTAATCTCTTATTTATTGTATATCTTATAAGTTAATGCCTCCCATAAGTATTTTTAATATACCCTTGGTGATAATGTTCAACTCAAGGCCTAATGGAGGCAAGATTTGAAAAGTCGACATATATATCCCATCATTGTGTTATCATTTTGGGGATGGCATCATGACACATAATATCATAGATGTTATTTTAATTTTAATAAAAATTATTTACTTATAAAATGACTTTATAAAAGAAAATCTTACATAACATAATTTCATATATTTTTTTAAATAAAATTGCATCCTTAGGGAAATCAGGTATGTTCATTTTAAATAATGAATATATTATAAGTCCATAATTATAAAAAAACTATTTTCATTATATTTTTGTTCTCTAAAAATAATATTTAAATATGAAAGGGTATCTTTAAATGAACATGTACTATTGTGTAAATTATATTTTTTTCTATATCCCTGCATAGTACCTCAATTGTACGATTAAAAGATATCTTATTTTTTTATTGATGTGTGACCCTTATCATCCATGAAATTTGTTTATAATTATTTAATATACTAGATACATATTGAATTAGGTAATGTTTGAATATGTGGTGATACGATTATATGTGAATTGATTCATATAGAATTATTTCCAAATATTGAATGTTATTGGAGACTACATTTGAAAAATAGGGTGATATTATTGTCATAGTTGTTTATAAGATAATTTTTCCTCCTTATATCATTAAACAAGTTTTGAAATGGATATAAATTATTCTTGTGCTCCACTATTGATTTAATTATTTTTAATCGTGAAAATAGTGGTATAATGCTATTTTATAATAATAAATTCAATATAATTTATATAAATTATGTTTAATTGGATGGGAAAAAACTTCCATAACATTACATATAACTTCCAAATTCATATAAGATATTCCAATATTAATATAAAATAGTATACACCATTAAATTTCCTTGGGATAGGTTTATCAGTCAATGGTAGTATATGATAATAAATAGTGAAAATGGGATTTTATAATTTCATTCCATAATTCATGTTATATACACCATGATAAATTAATATGAAACTTATAAAATTATCGACCCTCCTAGTATATATATGTGTTTATTTATTTTTTATTAATATTTGAACAATATTCATCTTATAAATTTCATGTTTGATTGATTATTGTATATATAACTATTTTTCATATATTTATATAATTGATTTATCATATTTTATGAGCTAGGTGTGTTTTTAAAAGAAAAAATATTTTCATATCAATTAACCCCTTATCCATTTTATAAATAAAACAATATTTACGTTTACATTAAAATATTAGTATAATTTGAATATACTATTTTATGAAACTAAAAATTTACTTTTTTCAATATCTTTTAAAACTCTCAATTAATAATTATTCAACTATGATATTTTCAAAATACCTAAGATAATTATTTTTTTATTCTCACCTATTTTTACAATTAATGTTTTTAAAATGATTTTAATATATTTATTTAATATTATTATTAATCAATTAATTTCATTTTTAAGCATCTAAAACAATCTTACCGGGCAAGATTCTTGGAATTTACTCTCTCGATTGAACTATTTAAGAAATTAAATTATATAATAAAATTTAAAATGTAACATGACACATCTAAATATTATATAGCCATTGGAATATCACTATAGACAATTACAATCACAACAATTTAGACATGGAATGATTAAACAACCATAATAGTATCGATGCAAATAATATTAATTTTTTAAATCAATAATACAAGTTAATAAATAGATTATACTAGATGATATAAATGTGAAAATGGAATTGAATCAGTTCATTAATAAATATAATAATTTTATTTTAGATTACATTGGATTGTGATGAGTGATTCACGTCTTAAGTAATGGGTATCGTCCATTCATATTTCATTCTTTATGTTATTTTTTATCACACACAAAAGCACACACAATATCTCTACAACATTATATATTTGTAAAATGACTTTTATTTTCTCATTATGATTCATGTATCATAATTTTTCGTTAGATATATGGGAAATTTTATTTCCCTATTATTATCATATAGTAAAAACACTAATCTTTATAAGGTAATGTTTTTTATCTTTACCCCAATTCATCATATGTTTGTTACTAAGATGTGAATTCTTACCCATTCATAAGGTTATATTCATGTAAAGTAATCCTTAAAACATATAATGTCTTTGGCATTACTGACATTTTACGATAGTTTTAATCAATTGGAAAAGACTTTACCACCATCAAATGAAAATAAAGTTCCTTCCTCTTAACCTAAGAACCTTCAATTCTCAATAGGTTCCAATTACAAAAATTATATATCAGGTAAACATAATAATAACCTCTATATTCATTTATTGGATATATTAATATTATAACATTCCTTCTTCCACTATTGGAGTTATAGTGACCCACATTATCCAAATATTATTATTACATCATTATAATGATAAAAATTCAATATTGTTACCAAACCAGGATAGAAATCTATAGTGTATTAGGAAAACAATGACCAGACAAAACATTTACATGATAAAACATAGATATCTATTTAATTAACTCTTCTCTATATTTTTATTAGACCTTATTTTCTCAATAGAAATAGTATTAAACTGAGTATATACATAAAAATAATGGGTGATATAAAATCCATGTAAGAGGACAGATAAGAAAATGAATCAGTATAACATGGATCAAGAATAATCATAATAATCAAAATATAAACATAGATTCATCATAATAATCATGATAGGAAGCATTAGATAATTTAATGCAATGTAGAAATTAATGAAAATTAAACATCATGTTGTAGTGGTCAACTTCCACAAAATTTTTTGAACAAATATAGAATTTTGTTCATGAATATTTTACTTTATATCTAGAGATAAATTAAATTACCCAGTGCATTAGAAATATATATTATTTTGGGCTCTCCCATCAGATCACAACATTTACATTATCATGTATTCCACTTGAATGCATATCAATACTGGACATAAAATTACCCATGAAAAAGAGTGGGATTAATTTCATAAATTATACATTCCTAAATACACATTGAGGTTCCCAAAAAAAAGAGGGAATAACACAGATAGTATAATAATCATCAATCTTGACTGACGAAGAAATAATATCATTAAAAGAAGAAGATGTGTTTTTATGAAGAATATTATTTTTGGAAAAATAATTTCATTTTTTATAAAATCATATTAGAAACATGTATATCATAAAATTAAAAGGGAATTATAATTGAATAGTATTTAAGGAACACTAATGCAACATCTATACTAGAAATTGAGTGAAATATGGAAACCCCAACCAAAGAGGCTGGGGTTTGAGAATTCCCCTCACCTTATGTATAGAAGTTTTATTCACATTAATATCATGGATTTTAAAATTAAACATATTAATTAAAAAATACATAATATTTTACAAGTTCATTTAATTTTTTTATGTTCATTTTTTGGATTTTCAGGGAGATATATAGTTTAATTTCAACGTTTGGTTGTGTTTGTTTTCTAAATTTTCATAATCATTTCACTTGTACAAGAGTATTGAAGTTTGTGTAAAATGAGTATAATTCTCTAGAATTTTTTATTATATGTTATTAATAGAATTTTATAATATTAAATAATATAATATATCATTTTTATAAGGTATAATGATAGATAATTAGATAAATATTCAGTGAAAATGATTTAATTTAAGTAGAGGATTCTTTGAGCATTTTGATATTATATGATTTTAATTAAAAAAATTTTGATATATTTTTTAATGAACATTATATTAATTATAATATGTATAATAAAATATTATTTAACTATAATTATGGTTTTTTCTCTAGCCTTGAATGTGGTAGAGAAAATTCAAAATGAATTATCTATGGTGGTGGTAAATCGACACACCAAAAATGATATCTTCATGTTTTGAAAAAACAAATAAAAAGGAAAGGATGTGGGGATTAATTATTCCTTTATTATAAAAATATTCCAATATATAAAAGAATTTGGATTTATCAATTACCTTTTATAGGAGTTGTTTTATAGAGGATAATAAAATAATGATATTTTAATGAAATTAACTGAAAAAGTAAGAGGATTTTAACTCTTAAATTAATTCTAATTGAGAACATCCATAGGAAAAAGGATTTGATCATTTTATGAGAACAAGAGATAATAGATGTGGTGGAGGGTCTTGGGATGTGTATTGGGAATAAATTTTGAAATTCTTAATGATTGGAAGGTATGATGTGATGAGGTGGTGAGGGGTGATATTTATAGGAGATGAGAGTAGTATTTTCTCTTTATTATATTCTTTGGTTTATTATTTAGGCACAATAATATGTTTTTTATAATTATTATTAAATTATTAAAATATATATTAGAGGTATATATTTTGGTATTACACCATCCATACATCATTTGTGACTCAATAATACATGTATTTATCATTTATCAAAAATTATTGTATTTTACAATTCAAAAACAATTCATGTATTTTAGAAAAGTACCAAAACATCACCCTATCCATTTAACAACATGTAGCATTAATAAATTAACTCCATTTTTTGAAAATAATATTCTAAATATTATAAATTAAATTTATTATTAAAATCTTCATTTACTCTAAAAATATTGATTTTCAAAAATATAACAGATTTTATGGCACTATAAAGAATTAATTAAGGTCTCATAAAATTATCTTAAAATAATAAGACTATAAAATATAAAAATATTAATACATTATATGAAAATATATTTTCTTTTAAATTAATAATGTAATCATAATATTTTAATTAAATATTAATCATATACAAAAATATAAACAATGAATTTAGAATTTTTTTAAAAAATATTTATTTATAGTATGATATAATTATATCTTATTTTATTTTATAAGATGTATACATTGTAAATATAATTTAATTTGTGAGTTTACTATTATATAGGTAATATTAGTATTCCTAAGGGTCACATTACTATTTCAAAGGACATGTTACTATTATATCAGTATCATTTTCTTAATTTTATAGATTGTCACTTATTTCATTCATTATTCATTTATAATGTTTATATTGTATATTTTATGTCGTTTTATGTCATTTTTACTATATGAAATTATTAAAAGTAATTAATTTCCATTGATAAAATATTTTGTTGTTACATTCTTCCCCCTAATGAAATTTCTCTTTCAAAATTAAATTTTACATAAAGAGGGGAAAATTGGTGAGGTCACATCACATATTTACATCAATTAATTATAAAAGGAATGACAATTAGAGGAGCTTGAGTACTTAGATAACAATAATATAAAAAATAAACATTTAATATATAAAGAAATTTTAATAAAGGAAATGTTTATCCTAACTTTATATTCTCTAGGTTCCATTGTAGGTTTTTCATGATAATGAAATTATCCCTAGGGTTATTACTTATGTGATCAATTCCTAATATCCAAAAATAAATATCCCATGATCTTGTACCAAATATAAAAATCCTAACATTTAATTAAATAGATATTAAATCATATTAAAAATAAAAAATATAATATTGTTATAAAATAGGGATCCAAGGTTTTGTGTTTTGGGAAAAATAGGACCACACATAACTTTAACATAATAAAACATTATAGTTTTTTATTTTACTTTATATCTTGATTCTTAATGACCAATTTGTTTTTCCATAGTACAAGTATTCATGTATGTATATACATCAAAATATGTGGTGAGATAAAATCTCAGTAATAGGATAGATAAAGACATGAATCAATATAACATGGGATGAAAATAATAATAATAACTATCATAAAATTATATTATGATCATCATCATAATCATAACCTGAAGAATAATATAATGTCATGGAATACAGTAGTGTATAAAAAGTAAACAGCGTGTCATATGGGTAAACTACCGCACATAGTTGTGAACAAAGATAACTTCATGTTCACATATAATTTACTTTAGCTTAGTTGATACATCACATTAACCAATGAATTGGTTCCTTTTATTATTCAAGGAACAACCATCATATCATAACATTTTCACGCTCTATATAATTCCTGGTGTCACATCATAACATTAAAATTATCATGAATTCCACATAGACTGTATATAAATATTAGACATAAAATAACGCATATTATATAATGGGTTTCATTTAGTAAATCATAAATTAATGAATAATAATTTTGGATCAAAAAATAATTCTGGAATAACATTACGGCATAAGAATCAACAATCTTGATTGAGGATGAAACAATCATATGAGAAGTAAAATATATGTTTTTAGGAAGATGATTTCTTTTGGAAATACCATTTCATTTCCCATTAAATAATATTTGAAACATGTATATAAAAAAATAAAATGAAATGATAAAGAAATTATATTAATGGAATATTAATGGATCATTCATACTGAAAAATTTGTGAAAGAGGGAAAACCCAAAGGAGAAGAGTGGGGTTTGAGAATTCCCTTTACCTTATGTACGAACTCTTTATTCACATTAATATACTAGATAAACATATTAACTTAATTAAGTAAAAAATCAAAAAACATTTTTACAAGAATTGTATTCATTATAGTTTTATTATGGTCATTTATGGTATTTTAGATGATTTATAGTGTGTAATTTGATCATTTGGGAGTGTTTATATTCATAATTTTCATGATCGTTTTTCTTGTATAAGAGTATGAATGTTTGTGTAAAATAAAAATAATTCACAATAAGTGATATTATTTGTTAATAATTAAATTTAATAGTGTTAAATGATCTTATATATTTTTTGGTTATATGTTATAAGGATCAATCATTATATAAATAGTTGATGAAAATGATTTAATTTATTCGGCAGTTTTTAAGACAATTATGAGCATATATCATTTTATTTAACATCAAGTTTATATAATGATTATAAAACATTATATAAAATATAATATGAATAATAAAATATTATTTAACCATAATTATGTTTTTATTTATATCCTTAGAGGTGTTAGTGACAAACGGAAACAGGTCATCTATGGTAGTGGTAAATCGACACAACATAGATGATATTTTCATGATTAGAAAAAAAGAATAGGGGAAGTACATGAAGATGGATTATTCTATTATAATAATATTATTATATTATATAAAGGATAATGGAGTTATCATACATCTAGTTTATGTTGATATGAGGAGAGGATAAAAAAATAATGAAATTAAAAAGAAATAAAAAGAAAAATGGTGATGACTTTACCTCATGCATTTATCCTCCATTAGAACCTACATATGGAAAATAATTTAGACTTTTTATGAGAAAAATAGTTATTATATGTGATGGAGTGGATTTTTCAGAGTATTGGGAAAAAAATGGATAAGGATAAAATCAATGATGGTGTGAGGAGAAGAGGTTGTGATGGGTGGTATTTATAGAGGATGAGAGGGGTGCTTTATGTTTACTATATTCATAAGTGTCTTAATTTGGCCTAATAATTTAAATAGTTTGAGAATTATAAATAAATATACTAAACTAATAAATTATATTTCATTATTTTTGTATAAAATTGTCCAAATATCATCAATTATACAATAATTCAGGTATTTTGCATTTATCATAAATTATCATATTTTACTATTCACTAAAAATTTATATTTTTTAGAAAATTCCTACAATTTCACCCTAATATTTTTTATATGTATTAAATAAAAACATTAATTCCATTTTCTGAAAATTATTTTTTAAATTATAGAAATTTAATTTTTTTTAAAACCTTCATTTACTCGAAAAATACCAATTTTGAAATTATAACTGAATTAATAACACATTGAAAATTTAATTAAGGTATCATTAATTTATTTTAAACTCATAATAATAGAAAATATTAATTTATGAATAATTTTTATGAAAATATATTTTCATCTAAATAATTAAATTAATCATAAAATTGTAATATAGCATTTATGTCTTAGAAAAATGCAGACATTTAATTATAATTTTTTAAACATTTATTTACTGAAACTATGATATAATTATATAATATTTTAATTTATAAGACGTATAGGTGTTATTTATACTTTCACTATTGTGGTTAATATTCTATTCGTATTATTACTATTCATATGGGTCAAATTACTATTCCAAAGGTCATGTTATTATTCCATCATTATAGGTTCCTTAATTTATGAAAAAGAAACATATTTAAATAATTCTTCATTTATAATGATTTTATTGTGTTCTTTATGTGGTTATATGTTATTTTTACGATATGATGTAATGATAATATGGGAGTTTCCATTGATAATATTTTGGGTTTTTATAGTTGTTTCCTACGAATGAAAGTAAATCAATTAAGACCATGTGTATTCTAGTGATCTCCCCTTCTAGTATAAGTTTAACAAAAAAAATTGATATAAGCATAACCTTGTTAATAATTATAAAAATAAATACTACTTTAAGAAACATTATGAAGACTTTCCAAATTATAGGACAAACTATTTTTCCATTCATCTGTAGAATGGATGAAGTATTCTTAATCACTCAATCTATTCACTATATTCTAATTGAGACACAATGTTACCTCATGAAATCTTGGATAAATACATTCATTAAAATTTCAATTGGATTCGACTTACTAGATATTTTTCAAAACTCAAAAAACATATCTTCTTATAGATTTTAGAAGATATATAATTTTTATCAATGCGTGTCATCACTTTATAGAAAACATTATTTTTGGAAAAATAATTACACTCCGACTATCATAAAATTAAAATAGACCATCTAAACTACATATATGATATTTTTTAAAAATTTTGGAAAATAATAACACAATTCCAAATTTAAAGGATGTTATGTATTTTTAATTTTTTTTTAAGATAAGATAACAATATAATGTAACTGATATATCCAACTCACATCCATTTTTCTAAAGGGAATCCAAAATATAATTATACACTTTTGGGTGTCTGAATATCTTGAAAAATAAAAGACCATAATTCCTTATAATGTATTATATTCCTAAAAATAAATATAAAAATATAATAGTCTAGTTATTTATCAAATGATCCTCCTCACATCTTCATTGGGATCCATTATAGAGTTTGATATATTTAAATAAGAAATACCATCTATAATGGAAGCATCTATTTATATACATATCATCTTGAAGTTAAATATTCTGATAACTCTTAAAAATATAATATTTGAAAATTACTAGATGTAATATTAGATTTTAGTTAATTCTCCTTGGATAACTTATACTATTTGATAATATGATTTAAGATATGATTACTTCTATAAATCCAAAACTTTTCAATGAATGGCCATATGTTGTCTCTATAAGATAAAATAATTATTCCATCATTTGTATCCCTTTCTATCCTAATATAATATATATTATAGTATATCCCAATATATTAGTTTTTGGAACATATAAGTAAATTACACTTCAAATTTAGAATTCATGAAACCACCAAACCAAAAAAAATATTCAATATATATATATTGTATTTAAAATGAATCTCTCATTATTTCATTCTTTCTAGTAGCAATAATGATTTGTGTTAATCCATAAAATACTTCTTTATCCATTAATCCATCCAAATTTTGGTTCCATTGGAGTGGTTACTTTATAAATAGATAAATAATTCATTTTAGTATACATAAAAAAACAAATTTATGATGTTCCATGAAATCATTAACCTCCATTATTTAAATATCCAACTATAGGTCCCTATGAAGAAAGACAGTTTTTAATTCCATTCACACTAATAATATATCATTATAGGAAACTAAACAAAGGATAATAATGAGTATTTTATGTTTATAAATTTGTGAAAAATATCTATGAAATCATCCCATTTATTTTTTTGAAGTAATTTAACAACCAATCACACCTTATATCTTCCCCTAATGTCTTTTAAACATTCAAATAATAGACGTATTTGCACTCAAGAGATAATTTCTAATTTAGGAATTTAGATAACAAAAAAGAATCAGTAAATATTAAGGAATCCATATCATTCGTCTTTTTTACTACAACTACTTCAGTTTAGTGGGTTTCACCACGTATTCTCATAATTTTTATTCTCCACCAACAATTAGAAGCATAAAATTCATATGAAATTCAAATAATTAAATGAGCCACTAATATACATTAAATATCAGTAACATAGCTCTAGATTTATCACATTAATATAGATATAATTATGTTTCCCTATCATTTAGTGTTCTATCATCATATTACTAAATATTAATATCATTAAATCATTCATATGTAGTCTATAAAAATTCTATAAACTCATACAATACACTAATTTACAATCATTATGTGCTGAGATCATAAATAATCATAATTTATGATCTCTTTATATTTTTATCCAGATCGACATGAAAATATATATCTTTTACTATGTGTTACCTAATTATTTTCTATACATGTTACATATAATATAATGGAACTTATCATTAGAGAGAGCATATCGACACTTGATGTCTTGTTTCTTTTCACCATTCTATAGTAAAAAAATATTTCATTTCTATATCCACTGTGAAATAAAATATAGTTCATAGAATCAATTATCTATATTTCCTTGTAATTTAAATTAATATATGAAAAGTAACCCAATAAATTTTGGTCTAAAATATCTTATAGGTTTCTGGAAAATCTCCATTTTGATAGACTATATCCCATAGTATGTTACTGAGTCTTATTGGATAAGTTTTTCATAATATTAATTGATTATTCCCAAATGAAAAAGGGAATTACATAATTAATCCACATACATTATGATTATTCAATCATATTTTGCATCATTTTTATTTCTACATATTTTTATGGGGTTCATAATCTATTCATATCAAGAAGAATGCATTTATTTCAATAGATTATATAAAAGTTACTACCATTATACTCCATATTATTGTATTCTTTGAGGAACATGAACTTTTTACTAATTTACCATCCCCCATGGACTATTCTACTCAATGTAGTAACATATGTCATATTTTTTACATAATTAATTTAAATAAAAAATTCTATATTACAAAATTGATTAATGTGAAAAATAATTTGGTAATCCATAATGATTGATTGGTGATGTCTCACATAATTTTGAATGAACTATTTCTATATTCGGTGATGTAGTATTTTTTCATATATATATAATGATTCCCTCTCCTACATTCCCCAACAAAATACTCTCATATATTCTAATATTCGTGTAATTTTGATTCAATATTCTTTCACTATTATAAACATTATATTTTTTCCAAAGAGATGGCTTTTCATTAAATTAAAAACATCAAGATCTTTGGATGGTTTAAATCCAAAAATCGAAATTCAATCTAATATTTAGCTCAGATAGAGTATTCTTTCCATGAATACTTTTTCCACCACCATAGAGACTCTATCAGTATTAAATATACTAATGTAAATTATAATTATAAAACCATAAAATTTAGAATTTTCTATGGAAATAGGGTTTTTTCATAGACCTAGGATTTGAAAGACTATTTTTATTCCTAAGAACCCACCATTACACAACCATATGTTAAGACATACCATTTATAATATTTCTATGGATTCATCATCTACTTGTTGAAAAATTCATAAACGTTTGGATACATAGTAAACCATGAAAAAACATTCATCAGTTGAATTCCATGTTTCTCTGGGGCCAACAACCCAGGTATCAATAGAAATATTTATACAATTTAAAAAATATATTTCTCCATGAGATGTTCTTATGGGGTTTTGACATCTCCTAAAAATTTTCTAATTAACACATTTTCCCTATCAATCAGTAAGAGGCATTCACACTTCTTATAATTGAATAAGGTAAGACATAGGCAAGTTCAAATTCCTCGAATTCACTTCCTTGAATTATCTTCAAATATCTATAGAATCTTATTATATTGTAAAATCCCCCTTATATAATAATTTAATAAATTTATATAAGGAGCTTAAATCTACCATATTCAGTGTTAAATATTTTGGGTCATGTTTCAAGCCTCTTGATACCAAAATTCAATTTTTCCACAGTAATTAATCATATTTTTACTATTTCATCACTTTATTTTATTAGTGATGATAATATAAGAATTACCAATGTATTATAAATAAATGAAATCATCACTATTTTGTCCAACCATTGGATCATGTTGGAATCAATATTTCTATTTTTTTGTAATAACTTTCATACACATCATGATGAACAATTATTTCATTATAACCACCATGTTTAGTGGAATGGGTTTCTAATATATATCCACAATGGCCACCATCAACTCTTTTTTTTCCTTTTTATGGTTAAAGTATATGGTCGAAGACAATGATTCCCTCACTAATCCATGATAATTGTTTTTAAACCTTTTCAATGAACCATTATATATTTTAAGGATTTAATACACATAAATAATATATAAATACATGAATATATGATTATATTTCATGTTTAAGATCCATAAAATAATTTTTTCCAAGAAATTTATCAATCCAAATATCTCATCATTATAATACCATTTCATTAAAAGGAGTAATTCCAATTAAAATTTATAAAACATAATGGAAAATCTAATACTGTTACTCAAGATAATATCGAGTGTGATATGAGATATAGGCACAATATCCGATACCACTAGTTGGGAAAGATTTCATTTAAAATAATAAGGACTATAAAAATTAATCTATAAGAATTTTGCAAGCACCTGATGCCTCGGTATAGTAGAACCAACCCACTAATATATTCCATTAACTTAGTGTACAAGGATATGAGAAGTTGATGCAACCATTTCATTGAACCAAATAAGGAATTACAAACACTATTCTAAAAAAAACCCATCATTCAAGTGAAGGGAACATTAAGATTGTAAATAGGATAAATAATAATTATATAACTAATAATTTATATCCTACATAAATGGATAATATATTCAAAAGAATATTATTATGTTTATAAATGGATTAAAATTATTAATCTATTATTTTTTGGATCCAAATATCATATTCATTCCATGAACCATTCAATATATCTCATAAAGTTGGAACCAACACTATTTTAAAGAATCCAGGATCTGAGTGAATTTATTTTACCACCAGAAGATGTTTACAAATCCCCATCATGAGATCTTTGTAACATCCAATTCTCTATAGATTCCACAATATCAATTTCAATATACATTAATCCTATCTTATACCTATTATTGTATCCATCATATATAACATCATTCCAATTCATATACCTCCTCTATTTGAGTTTACTACTAGAAATAGAAAAACCATTTGGTCGCCTTTATTCCATTTATTTCTTCATATGGTTGCGTTGAAAAAGTCATTAATCTGGATTCACCATTATAAAAACCTCTACATTTATACTTTTTCAAGGAAATATGTATTTTATTAAATTTTTCTTCTAAATATTTATCATCTAATATGATATAAACTTTCAATATTATTGGTATATATGATATTAACCATTTACTAAGAATTATAATTCATTAGGTGACCCTTTTCATTCTCATGGTTCTAAATTTTATTTTATGTATAATTTCAATGTAAAACAAATTTACATGAAAAAATTGATGTGATTTGTTAGACCAAAATTTAATATATTTTTAATTAATAGGGTGACTCTTATATCTTATTAGATCTTATAAATGGTGAATGAGTAACTGACCTAACAAATTACATTATGTAATCTTTGATGAAAACATTGACATATGATAATTTTGAAATAAATTATGTTTGTGATATATTCTTAGGATTTTCATCATTATCATGATTATATTATAAATTATCAATTATAAAATGTTGCAATGGGATTCCCAATAGTCCTAATCATTTTTGTTTCAAAATTATGTGTATTATCTCATATGATATATCATCACTTGTTTATCCCATATTATCCTATTACAGGTATTTTTTTCTCAGCCATAGAGTTATGTATATCCCTAAGGTATCCTATATAGTGATAGTAATATAGTTAGATCAATTTCTAAACAATAAATTTATACTTAAAATGTAATGTAATCTATTTTAAAATGTGTTATTATGTTTTATTCTGAAAAATACATGGTTTATTAAGATTCAGAAGTTTTTTTCTTAATATGCATTATCTAAAAATTGATGTAATATTATGTTTAAAATATTAAATAAATTTATTTTGTATCATGTTAATGTATATTTAATTTTAATTTAATTTTTATATATGTTATAGTAAAATTTAAATAAATAACATATATTGAGACATATGAATTAATAGTTTATTATTTATATGGAATTTATCATTTATTCGTTCTAGGTATACAGTATTTCTTTTATATGTCAACTTATACAAGTATTTACATCTCTAACATTCCAATTTTTAGTACATGACATGAAATAGAAGGAATCATGTCTATTAAAAATGAAATGGGAAATTAAAAATATTTCTCAAACAAGATTCCAAATATGATGGGACCAGAAAAAAATAATATAGTGATACTTTCTCAATTGTTGTGTGTTATGAATAATGAAAAGATATCTATAGATTACTTGAATATCAAAAATGGTTCAAGTTGTCATTGGTAATTTATATGAAATTATGACTATATTTTAGTAGATATAATAATATTTTATAAGTGAAGGAATATTACATTATAAAAATAATTAAATTTTTATAATTATCTAAATAAGAGAATATAATTTAAATAGAAATTAAAAAGTGAAAAATTATGATTTTTTGTGACCAATAGTAAATTATTCCAATCCCAAGGAAGGAAAATACTTGATAGAATTATTGAATTCAATAATATATATTTTCAATAAATATATTCCATTCAATAATTATATTAACATACAGATTTATTTTTTTAGACTCAAGAATTGGGTGTATGATTCCTTATATTATCCAATTAAAACTACAAAAGCCTTGAATGTTACAACATGTTCATTTTCATTAACTATTAATTATTTATTGACCACTTTTTTAGTGGTATTGAGAGTAGTATTATAAAATATTTAATTGTTGATTTGTTTTATAATAATGTAGAAATAGATATATATTACATAAATCTTGAAAAGGATATATATGGACATCTATTATCTGATTATATTTTAGATAAAAATAAAATAGATATTAATTCAGTATGTTCAATAGATATACAACACAAAAATAAGATTTTTCAATATCCCTCATTCCAAATGTTTGATATGACGCACCCAAGATATTTACTCAATGGAATTAAAATAATAATTATTTGTAGAAAATGACATCATAAATCTCAATAATAATGAGTGAGAATGAATAGTAAAATAAATAATATTAATGAATGAATGGTTTGGTTATACCCTCTATTAACTTTCCAATATTTCAAAATTATGAAAAATTGAATGTATTCAATATAAAGTAAAATAAAAAGGGGTATTAAGGACAATTAATGATAAAAACATCTATATAAAATGTAACAAGAATGATATAATTTTATCATTACCACTAACTTTTATGTAACATCCCTCAAATATAAAGTTATGTTACATTTAAATTTCAATTTTTCTAATGTATATTTATGTGTGTTAAATATTTGGGTGTTGGAGATGGATTGAGAGATTTTATTGGAGAAATGTACTATGAATATAGATGAAATTATTCATTAGAATAAATTTTAATCCTTAACAGTTTGTTTTCATAGAAAAAATCCTTATGTGGTGGATAGATCACAAAAGGAATATTGGTGGTTCGTTCTCTGAAAACATTAGTATAAGGAAATTCAATCTTATTAGGGTGGTAATGACATAGTCTTATGAGCCATTCCAAGGAAGAATATGGCTGAGTGGAATACCTATACCTGGGATCTATCATGAAATAAACTATAAGGTCATGTAATTTGTAAGGGTCTTAACCCTCCTGGTCTAGTACTTTCTGAAAACATAGTTACATCAAACGGTTCCACCAAAATAGTGGCACTAGTCGCAGTCTCACACCGAAACGGTGGCACCATGAGGGTGCACCATGACGGTGGAAACTTGTGGGTGAAAATGTGATGGTGGCACCTTGACGGTGGCATAGTGAGGGTTTCACTTTGATGGTTCCACTTTGTTGGTGGCACTGTGTCCTCTCCAAGCGTTCTTTGTTCTTTTTTCTAGTTCCCGGCTTTTTCTGATCCTGCAACGTGTCTTTTGAGAAAAAAATTGATTTAATACCCCCCTTTAAAATCCATTTAAGCCCATAAATAATATCTAAAATCCCCCAAGATATAGCTGACCCTTAACATAACAAAACACATGGCTTTTTTTTGGTGTCACACCCTTTCCAAATACTTTCCAGTTTTTCCCATGTTACACGATTTAAAGGAAACCGTTTGAATGCACACCTATTATGACCACCCCTCTGATGAGAATTTTTAAATGATAATTAATTCCCTCATGCATAACCTCCCAACTACATGGTGAAAGTGTGATCCATCTTTAAACCTGTTCAAAATTCTATATACCGTAACTCCAGGATCTCACCTTTTATCTTATATAAATTCAATTTTTTTTCTTCTTCTTCTTGGCGGGTCTCTTTTCCTCTCCTTGGTGAGTTAAAGTCCACCCTTCCCGGGATGAGTTGTGCGCCCATGCTAGAGTACCTTATTTCTCATTCTTGGAGTCCTTGGATCTCTTCCCCAGCATGTTGTGCATCCCCATCTCTTGGCACAGGGAGGAGAAACTTCGATCGTTGATTATCCAGGTAGGGTTTTCCTTCGTCTCTCTTTACTGTATATCATTCAGGGTGGGTATGTTATTTTTTTTGAAGGGATGGAGGAAACCAAACATTAAAAAAGATAATAAATGGACTTTTAAATAATGAAGGGGGTGTTATCAATGTTTCTAATGTACTTTTTTATCCTTGATTTTGTGTTGAGAATTGTATGGGATTATGACCATTGAAAATCACGGCGATTGGTTGTCTTTGTTTGTGCACTAATGAAACCATGTCTTCTATTATAATTAAATGGTTGTAACATGGGAATTTGGTAAATCATGTAAACTCGGCCGATTACATGGATGTTTAGTGAACAAAAACCCCTATGTGATCACCATGGTTAACCAAATAGAAAGGGGTAACTAATTGAATGATGTTCTTGAATATGGAAACTCCCTTGCTCTATCTTGGTGGTATGTGTGATTGTTCTTCTTGATGATTATGGGGTGATACTAATAGGGATGGGATCCACTATTTTTTCTGTTGTTGTTGGACATGAGGTCGTGTGGGGCTGTATCTTGAGGCTTTCTTTGGTTCTAGTACATTTAGGGATCTCATGGATCTCTTTGTTGTGTAACATTACAAGAGAACTGGGTGTGAATGCTTAAAAGTATTTTTTGGTTGTTTTTCTTTCTATAGCTTGTGCTTATGCATGATCGTTGCCTAGTAGTGCAAAATTTACTTAAATGGAATCACATGAACATGAAAACAAGAATGGGTTCAATGGGGAATTGTTTTCTAGGAGCGAGTGGTGACATGGTTTTGGGTTCAGTGCATCTTGTGAATGAATAGAAACAATGGTGTTTTTTTGTGCTGGTTTGGATCACCAAGGTTGGGATGTGTGTTTTTTACCTGTATATATAATTGTAGTTCTTATGTTTCTTATTCGTGCCCCACCCAAGTTGAGAATCTTGTGCCGAACACCCCCATTTAATGGGGGAGGGTGTTTTTTTCAACACTTTAACCAGTGACAGGTTATTAGATCGTTTTTTTCTCCCTTTCCCAAGTGTCCCAAGACCATTCATGTAGGATGTGATGGCCTAAGGTCCATTATAGCCCAAGATTCATCGGGTAAGATTGTTGTGGTGGTTGGACCAGGTGTGTGTGGGCAAGTTATTTCCCAAGTGTCTTCGAGATGAGGCCCAGGTGTCTTCGGGCATGACAGTAGTTGTTCTAGCCCAGGTGTTTGCAAGAGTAGTTACACATGGTTGTTGTGGTCCACATATTTGTGGGTAAGAAGTGTGGTTATATCCCAAGTGTGTGCAGGTGGGGAATGGTAGTGGGACTGCAGTGAGAATGGTGGGAGAGGTCTGATGCATTGGATGTCTTCAATAACTATTGGGGAAGTGGTGCAAGGTACCCAAAAATTGATGTGTTGTTACTATTACAATACATTACTTGCGTTACTTTGGGAGTGTGCCTTGGAGAGGTTTGGGTGGATATTTTTCCTTGCTGGGTGTTTTGGTTATCTCTTTCCTCACGGTGCATTATTGTGCATCCCCACTTGTGCACAAGAGTCTTTCATTTTCCCTACTGAGTATACTTGTATTATCACCCTATATATATATAATTGCTTTAAGGTTTTTAGAAGGAATACTGGGATCGCCCAGGATCATACTAGTTCGGACGTAGGGATAGTTTTTGTTACTATTTTTCTTTTCATTGGTACTTTTTTGGGGGTTTTCTTGTACTTTTGTAGCATTTACTTTCGGAACATGCATATGGGAATGGTTTTTTTTTTTTGATTTACTTGTACTTCCAATTTCAGTGTTGTTTGGAATCACTATATTATCTCTTGATCCTATTAAAATAAAAAGTTTAAGGCCTTCCATCTTGTGTGTAATCCTATACCCTTGGTGCTAGTCTCCACTCCAGGACATATTGAATGCGGGTCTCTGGGGGTCCTTATCTCTCCTTTAAATTGAATAAGGAAGTGTCTCATTACCTACTATCCCTTCTCTCATCTTGGTGAAGGCAGGTCATGACAGAATGGTATCAGAGGGGAAGTTGGGGGATAGGATGGAGTATGGTGTTATGCATAGTGGGGATTCCTTGGGATGGTAGGGAAACAGTGTTGGACAATCTTGGTGCGTGAAATATTCCAGGGAAGACTAGCTAGGACATGGGATTTTAGGGCCCCCCGTGATCTAATGCAAAGACTATGGGCCTACCAAACGACCAAGTGAGGCTACACTGATTGAAGGGTAGAGACCCTAGGAAAGGTACATGCATTATAATGACTTCTGTTCTAGTGTTTCATGGGTATTTTGGGGATTTAAAATGAATAAGAAGTCTACAAAAATTTAAAGGCAATCTTCTACACTACTCAGGCATAGTCATTCCTTGTTTAGCATGCAGATATGGCACCCGTATAGAGACCAAGGGTAGTGCGGGCGATCGAGGCCCATGATATTGATTTGGCTGATCGATAGATGGTTGACCAAGAGGAGGATGATGATAAGTTGAAGGGGATGCTTAGTGACTTTCAGCGACAGGCCCTTGGGAATTACAAGGGTAGCATCTCATACATGGAGACAGAGAGCTGGCTAGAGCTGTTGGTTATAGCTTTAATCTTGATCCATGCTCTGACAGAGTATTGGGTTCCTGTGGCTATAAACCAGATGCGTGGAGCAGCGCGTTAGTGGTGGACACTTTATCTTGGGGAGAAGAGGGAGGCTGTGGTGATGGGGACTGACTTCGAGGGGGAGTTCCAGGAGTAATTCCTCTCTTCAACGATGAAGGCTGAGAAGAGGCCTGAATTAGTCTCCCTCTAACAGGGGGATATGTTAGTGAGAGATTTTGGGATAAAGTTCAAGGATATTTTTCTCTTTGCTTCGGACCTCTTTCCAGATGAGGAGTCTCGGGAAAGACATTTAGAGGAGGATCTCTGACCCTCTCTTCAGTATGCGGTTACCCCTTCACCCTATTGACATACATGGATGTCCAGAAGAAGGCTGAAGTGGTGGAAAGGATACACACGCTGGGAGGTGTATCACAAGAGGGAATTCTATTGGGCTCATCGATGGGAAGGTCTTCAGCAGCCGGGCTCCAGCATCAGGGTCCTCTAGGTTTTAAACATTTTGGAGTAGGCCTCATATGTTCTAGTATTGATCTCCCATTCCTCGCCCTTTCCTTTCAGGACCATGTCCGAGATGCTTCATCTGTGGTAGCCGTGCGTACCTTTGGAATCAGCGCCCAGACCGAGTACAGTACAGTGGGGGTGGGCCATTGTAGCACCCGCCTCAGCCACAGCAGTTTCCATCCAAGCCCTTTCAGTAGCAGCAGCAGGGACAGCGAGCTCTTAATCCTCCAATGGGCAGACGTTGTAGGAAGAGGCCGGCCTCAAGGTGCTTCTCAGGGACCTCTACCTGGGCGTGGTCGGGGAGGTGGCTGAAAGCTGAGGGTTAGAGGAGTTGGGTGTGGGCAGTTACATGATGCAGAGGCGGTAGTTTCGGCAGGGCCGGAAGTCGTTCGAGGTACGATCAGCTCATTTAGCACTCTTGTCTATGACTTTTTCGATGCAATATCTTCACAGTCCTTTGTTGCACACAGTCTATCCCGTGATCTAGGACTAGACTCTGAGAGACTTCAAGTTCCCCTGGTGTTAATTATGCAAGTAGGAGGTCAGACCGACTTGTCTTATGTTTACTGAGGGTGTATATTGATGATAGGGACACTTAAGTCTAGTAGGTATCATCTACTATTGCAGATAAATTCATACGATGTCATCCATGTCATTGACTGGATATTCTCTGTTTGTGCTGTTATTGACTTCTTCCAAAGAAGGATTGTGTTTTCGGATTTGGGCGGCTGATGTGTAACTTTCATCGGCAAGATGGGTTTCCAGGAGGGTAGTCAGGGAGTGGAACCCCTCCTTTCCTTGTAAGCTGATTTGTCATTAGAGTCGTTAGATATAGAGATGGAGGATGTCCCGGGGATCGTTAGTGAGTTCATTGATGTCTTCCATAAAGTGGTGGCGACTCTACCCCCTCGACGCGATGTTGAGTTTGGAATAGACTTGAAACCATGTGCTCGTCTGATTTTGATGTCTCCATACCGGATGGTGACTTCTAATTTGTAGAAGTTGCGGGTTCAGATTGACGATTCGACCAAGTGCATCACTATGGGTTGCTCTAGTCTTGTTCGTAATGAAGACAGATGGTGGTCTCAGGATGTGTATAGACTATTGTACACTGAACTAGGTAATGGTCAAGAACAGTTACCCTTTCCCAAGGATAGATGACCTTTTCAAACAGTTAAAAGGGAAAGGATTGTTCTCCAAGATTGACCTGTGATCGGTATATTACCAGTTGAGGGTGAATGAGGGTGGCATCTCGAAGAATGCCTTTAGGTGCAGATATGGGCACTTTGAGTTTGTAGTCATGTGGTTTGGAATCACAAACGCACCAGATGTGTTCATGGGGATCATAAAATCCATCTTCCATAAATATTCAGATAGGTTCGTAGTCATGTTTATTGACGACATACTGATCTACTCAAATTCGGAGGAGGATCACACTGAGCATCTAAGAATAGTCTTAGAGGTCCTTCAATGACACCAACTCTCTGGGAAATTGTCCATGTTCATGTTCCGGATACGATAAGTGCACTTCCTTGGACACGTGGTATCCGAGAGGGAAATAGCGGTGGACCCATCAAAGGTCGAGGAAGATGTTTCTTGTGAAATTCCCAAGAACATGGAAGAGGTTCATAGTTTCCTAGGATAGATGGTTAATACCGGAGGTTCATTCCCAACTTCTCCCGAGTTGAAGCACCTTTGATATCCTTGACCAAGAAGGACCAGGATTTCGTGTGGAATGAGCAGTGTGAGGAATCCTTCATTTATTTTAAGGGGGTGTTGGTTAGTTTTCCAGTGGTGACGTTTCTAGAAGAAGGGGTGGCGTATGAGGTGTTAAGTGATGCTTCATGACAAGGCCTGGGTTCAGTGCTGATGCAATAGCAAGGGGTGATCTCTTATAGATCTAGGAAGTTATGTCCCCATTAGCATAACTATGCCACCCACAATTTGGATCTTGCGACGGTCGTGTTCACACTAATGTTGTGGCAGCATTACCTCATCAGGGAGCGCTTCGTAGTCTTCATGGATCACATGAGCATGAATTATATCTTCTCCCATCGGGACCTAAACTTTCGGTAGTGAAGGTGGAAGGAGTTACTTCAGGAATACGACTTCGAAATCTCCTACACCTCGAAAAAGGGGAACATGGTGGCTGATGCCCTGAGCTGAAAGTCACAGAAGGACATGGTTTGAGAATCAACAGATTCTTGGAAGGAGATAGAAGAGTTGGCTACCCTACACCTAGATTCAAGGATGGATGGTGGTAGAGGTTGCATGTTTCATATGACAGTGCAGTCCTCTCTGTTGCAGCAGGTAGAGGAGTCTCAGTTGGGATTCTCAGAGACTAAAGTAATGTGTGATCGCATTATCTAGGGTGATGCTCCAGAAGATGGTTGAAGGATGGCTAGAATCAGATTCTTTTTCAAGGGAGGATGTTTTTCCTAGATACGATGCATGTGAGAGTTCTTGGTGAGTTCCAAAACTCACCCCTAGTAGTTCACCCAGGATTTTCCAAGATGTACCAGGGTTTGAAGAGACAGTTGTGGTGGTCTGAGGTGAAGCAGGCGGTGGCAGAGTTCTTAGCAAAGTGCCTCATGTTTCAATAGGTGAAGGTTGAACACCGCATCCCAGGAGGTCAATTACAGCCTTTGGATGTCCCTGAGTGTAAGTGGGATGAAATCTTGATGGATTTCATCACAGGACTTCATAGAGTTCAAGGGGGTTGCGATGCTATATAGGTAGTGGTGGACCGACTAAAAAAATTAGCGCACTTCCTGGAGAACAAGGGGTTGGGTATGGTGGATGACTTAGCACAGAGGTACTTGGATGAGGTGGTGCTGGTTCACGGGGTTCCGAGGTACATAGTCTCTGATCGGGATACCCGATTTAGCTCATGGGTTTGGAAAGGACTTCAGCATGCTTTTGGCACCCAGATATGCCTCAGCACTGCTTTCCACCCCCAAACAAATGGGCAGACAGAGCACACCATCCAGAAGATGGAGGATATGCTATGAGGATGTGTTTTGGACTTTGGTGGATCAAAGGTATGACACATACCTATGGTAGTGTTTTCGTACAACAATATATATCACTATACCATTAGCACGGTTCCATTCGAAGCCTGTATGGGAGGCCATGTCGCTCACCCATGTGCTGGACAGAGATCGGGGAAACAAGTGTTCTTGGCCCAAAAGTGGTAAAAAGCACGACGAAGAAGGTTCTCCTTATACAAGAGAGGATGAAGGCAGACCAGGACCGGAAAAATTCATATGCCGATAATAGTAGGAGACCATTGGAGTTCGAGGTCGGGGACCACATGTTTTTGAAGGTCTCCCCTCGGCATGGGCAACAGAGGTTTGGCAGGGGGAGTAAGCTTTCTCTTAGGTTCATCGTACTGTTCAAAGTCATACAGTAGGTCGGAGAAGTGGCTTATCAGCTGGCGCTGGCACCTCTGCTACTGAGAATGCACGACGTCTTCCATGTGTATTAGATCAGATAGTATCTACATGGAAATTAACACATCCTCGACAGCGGAAAGTTTGATATTGAGGTCGACGTGATGTTTATAGAAATACCAGTGAGGATAGAGGATCATGAAAATAAGGTGCTCTGTGGACGTACCATTCCATTGGTATGTGTGTTATGGAGGCATGGTGGGCTCAAGGAGAGTACCTGGGAACGGGAGGCACATATGCATGCCCAATACCAAGAGTTGTTTTGAGTTTTGTTTCGTTTTGACTGTACTTATTTTTGATGAAGCATTTTACATTGTTAACTATGGAATGGAGTATTTCCCTTGTTCTATAGATGTGTGTATGAAGATTCCTGACTGTGGGGAGGGGAGTACCTGATCACTAATCAAGATTCATTAAGGTGGATGTGATTAAACCCATTAGGGTGAGTTATTGCCGCCCAAAGCGGATAATATCTTGAAATAGAGGAAGGAACTCCCTAATCCCTATGTCTAGATGGTATGACCCCTGAATATTGGTGTGCTTACTTGGGGGGAGAGGAGCAGTACTGTATCCATAGTCGTTCAAAATATGGATGAGGTTTACTCTTGAGAGTTATTTTTTGAGGTGGTTGTTCGGACCCCTATCCTTTCTTCTGGTCTAGTTTTGATTCTCAAGGGCGAGAATAGTTTGCAAGGTATCTGATGTAATTGCCCAGCCCATTCTGGTTTAGTACATTCCAAAAACACGGTTACATCAAACGGTGCCACCAAAAAGGTGGCACCGGTCACGGTCTCACACTGAAACGGTGGCACCGTGAGGGTGGCACCTTAATGGTGGCACTGTGAGGGTGGAACCATGTCCTCACTAAGCAGTCTTTGTTCTTTGTTCCAGTTCCCAAATTTTTCCTCTCCTGTAATGTGTCCTTTGACGAAAAAAATGATTCAATACCCCCTTTGAAATCCATTTAAATCCAATAAATAGAATCAAAAATCTCTTAAGAGTTAGGAGACCCTTAACTTACCAAAATGTGTGAATTTTCCTCGATGTCACACCCTTTCCCCATACTTTCCAGTTCTTCCCCTGTTGCGTGATTTAAAGGAAACCTTTTAAACGCATAGCTATTATGGTCACCCCTCTGATGAAAATTGTTAAATTACAATTAATTCCATCATGCATAACCACCCAACCACATGGTGAAACCACGATCCATATTTAATGTCATTCAAAATTCTATATCCCATAACTTTAAGATCACACCTTTTATCGTACATGAATTATTTTTTTTTCTTCTTCTTAGCTGGTCTCTTTTCCGCTCCTTAGTGCAATAAAGCCCCCCCCCCCCCTTCCTGAGACGAGTTGTTTGCCCGTGCTAGAGTCCCTCCTACTCATTCTTGGAGTCCTAGGATCTCTTCACCTGCATGTCGTGCATCCCATTCTCTTTGTGCAGGGAGGAGAAACATCAATCGATGATCATTCAGGTAAGGTTTTCCTTCGTCTCTCCTTATTGTGTATCATGTGGGGTGGGTATACTATTGTTTCTATGGGGCTGGACGAATCCATACATTAACGAAGATAATAAACAGACATTTAAAGAATGAAGGGGGTGTCATCGATGTTTTGATGTTATCTTTTATCCTCTATTTTGTGTTGTGAATTTTATGAGATCATTACCACTAAAAACCATGGCCGTTGGTGGTATTTCTTAGTACACTAATGAACCCATGTCTTATGTGATGATTGAATGGATGTAACATGGGAATTTTGTTAAACATGTAAACTTGGACAATTAAATGGATGTACAGTGAAAAACAACCCCTATGTGATCAACCTGGTTAACCAACCAAAAATGGGGTTACTTAATGAATGATTTTATTCAATCTAGAAACTCCCTTGCTCTGTCTCTGTGGTATGTGTGATTGTTCTTCTTGATGATTATGGGATGATATGGATAGGGTTGGGATCCCTTGTTTTTGCAGTTGTTGGTGTACCTGAGGCCATGTGGGGCCGTATCGTGAGGCATGTTTTGGTTCCAATACTTTGAGGGATCTCACAAATCCAGTTTTTGTGTGACTTTACAAGAGAACTGGGTGAGAATGGATAAAAGTGTTGTTTGGCTGTTTTCCTTTCCGTAGATTTTGGTTATGCCTGATCGTTTCCCTATAGAGTATAATTCACTTAAATGGAATCACTTGAACATGAAAACAAGAATGGGTTCAATGGGGAATTTTTTTCCGGGAATGAGTGGTGACATTGTAGTGGGTTCAGTGCTTCTTGTGAATGAATAGTAATGATGTTGTTTTTATTGGGTTGGTTTGGAACCCCTAGGTTAGGATAAGTACTTGTTACCTATATATATAATTGTAGTTCTTTTGTTTCTTATTTGATCCCCACCCAAGTTGAGAACTTTGTGTCGAATACCCCTATTTCATGTGGGAGGGTGTTTTATTCCAAAACTTTTTCAAGTGACTAGTTATTAGATCCTTTTCTGATCCCTTTTCTGAGTGGCCCAAGACCCTTTGGGCAGGCTGTGATGGCCTGAGCTCCATTATAGCCCATGATTCTTCTGGCAGGGTAGTTGTGGTGGTTGGCCCTGGTGTGGGAGGGAAAGTTGTTCTCCAAGTGTCTTCGACTGTGGTAGTAGTTGTTCTAGCACAGGTGTTTGCGGGCATGGTTACGAATGGTTGTTGTGGAATTGGTTTTTATGGGAGGGATGTGTGGTTATAAACCAGGTGTGTGTGGGTAAGTTGTTTCCCAAGTGTCATCTATCGTCGTATTAGTTGATCTAGCATAGGTGTTTGTGGGCATGGTTACGAGTGGTTGTTGTGGCATAGGTGTTTTGTGGGTGGTATGTGTGGTTATTGCCCAGGTGTGTGCAGGTGGGGGATGGCAGTGGGACTGTGGTGAGAATGGAGGGAGAGGTCTGATGCATAGGATATCATCAATAACCAGTGGGTAAGTGGCGTGGGGTACCCAAAAATCGATGTGTTGTTACTATTAAATTATGTGACTAGCGTTATTTTGGGAGTCTTCCTTGGTGAGGTTTGGGTGGATAGTTTTCTATGCTGGGTGTTTTGGTTATCTCTTTTCTCACAAGGCATTAGTGTGCCTCCCCAATTGTGCACGAGAGTCTTTGGTTTTTCCCTACTAGGTATACTTTTATGCTCAACATGTGTATATAAAACTGCTTTCAGGTTTCTAAGAGGACTTCGGGGATCATGCAGGATCGTACTAGTTCAAACGTTAGGATGGTTTTGTAGCTATTTTTCTTTTCATTGGTACATTCTTTTGTGGTTTTCTTGTTCTTTTATAGAATTTACTTTCGGAACATGCATATGGGAATGGTTTGTTTTGGCTGTACTTGTATATCCGCTTTAGGTATTGTCGAGAATCACTATATTATCTCTTAATCCTATTAAAATAAAAAGGGTAATGCCTTCTATATTTTGTGTGATCCTATACCCTTGGTGCTAGTTGCCACTGCGAGTCCTATTGAAGGTGTTTCTCGGGGGTCATTATCTCTCCTTCAACTTGATGAAGTAAGGGTCTGGAAACATGTTGTCCCCTCTATCATCTTAGTGAAGGCAGGTCGTGGCATAATGATAGTAATGATAGTTTTTTTCATCATTCCATTACCTCTTGGTCCGTTGACGACCCATAGGTTATGCTTTGACAATGAAAAATGGTGGTTTTTTTTTAAATGTGGAAAATTATAAATTTTCAATGGACACTTTTTTCTCGTATCCATTAATCCTCCTCACCTCTATAAAACATGGAAAATTTTGGGTCTTTCTATTAGTGAATTGAGCTATTTTAATCTCATTTTATTACCAATTAAAGATCCATTCTAATTATAGATTCAACCTTGGCGTGTTTAATTATATTTAATCCCTAAATTCATCCATCATTCTCCAATATTTAATTTCATTATAATCACAAATTATGTTTATTTTATACTCATTTTTTGTTTATATAGGATCAATAAATAATTCAGTATTTAATCAAGGTTCATAGGCTCCATTAAGATCGTAGTAGGATTCATTTTATATGTCATAACATTTGTATCTATATATAGTTGTGTGTGTACCCATATAAGAATATTATTATGGTATCAAATAACCATGTAATTTTTTAGTGATGCTATAGAATTATTATAGAGGAGTAGTTGAGTTCTTTTCATGGAGATATATAATCCTTCATAAATCAATAGGAATAGGTATGACATTCACCCAGATAAATGAGTTCATAAAGTAGCCATTCAAGAATGGTTGATGGTATGGTGGATGGGTAGGGATTTTGGGGTTTATATGATTAATCTATTTACATATGTGATATTTATTATGTTTGGGATATTAATTGTTTTTTATTTGGGATATATAACCCCACCTTTAGTAACAAGGGGTATCTATAGATGTGATGTGGCCCATATTAAGGTGAAATGTTTTATAATATTAGGATTTTTTCATCCGCCATTTGAGGAATGGTGCTTCAAGTGATGTGATTATGACATTATAATTATGAATAAAAGCCCTATGAAATTGACCTATATTGAGTAAGATGTTAAAGATAGTGTGTTAATAAAGAGATCATGTTTTTATTGATAAGATGTTATAAGTGTTCTTGCAAGCATCTAATGACTTAATATGAAAATCCTCATAAGACTGAACAAAAGATGGATCATATGGGAATTTGGGGTGCCCAATTAGTAGAAGATGACCTGATGTTTTTTATTTACTTATTTATTACCTTACTATTCATATGTACATTTAAACCATTATGAATATACTACATGTAGGTTAAAGCTATATTAATGGTATCCCTATAGGATTATACTTACTCTCTACACCACTATAATAAAGAATGTGAACACATTATAATGAGGGATATACATATGGGAATGGTCTAGATAAATGATTAATGATGAGATAGGGTAATAACATTTATTCTATGAGATATGGATGTATCAGTTTCTATATTCCGTTTCATATTTCAGGTCATGTTTTTCATTTATTTTATTTTATTATAATTAGTATTATTATTATCATACTTATTTAAATATATTTACCTTTATAGTTACTCAATACTATGGTTATTGAATCCCCCATGGTATATTTTATGACCTCATAACTAGTCATCAACCTCTTCTGTATAGGGTGAACATATGAAGTATGGTTCCACAATGGATTAGAACCTATGATCCAGATTGGTAATCAAAAAGTGATTTCAAATCTCAATTTTTAACATATTATTTTCGGTTCATTGGAGTTGAGAAATGAAGGCTTAGTCATGAGTAAAAATATATGCATGTGTTTGGACATATTTCGTATATTGGAAAAATAAGATACTAGGGTAGTGGGATTATTTTTATTGATAATGATATTTTTTTTTCCATGTTTTTCCTTTAGTATTTCATATTTATTGTTTTGATTTTTCTTATTACAGTGATTACTTAGTGTGCATGGGTTTCTGCATCATGGATGGTAATGTGGTTTTACATGTAATACATTAGTTTTTTTTATATAAGTTTAAATTAGTTAAACACTAACAATAATATTTTTTCATAGATACATATATATAAAAACATAATATATATAACCAATACATATCTACAATGTTGAAAATTTTGTATTTGGTAGACACACATATACAAATGAGTAGGGATTAATCCATGGGTATGTATGAAAATTTTATTCCTATTTATAATGGGATGGGGTATAGATAATGATTCGTAGTATCATTTTTTATGTTTTTCTATGTATGCGGATTGATAAAATATTATTAACATTTAATCATTCATTTTAATATCTAAGTACAAGATTTGGGATATAAAATAATGACACCTAACTATTGTCACATGGTTCTACTAAGGGACCAAGGCAAGGATTCTACAAAATTTGGGAATATTCTTACTATTCATCTTGATTTAAAGCATGGCTAGGATGGGCATTCTCCAAATGCTTCCCCTATGGTTCATGATATGAAGAATATTCAGTTGGGTATTTACTATATAATATTAATAGGTGGAAGATGTTTCCATTGTATGGGGATCATATTTATATATTTCATGTTATATTTCCCTCTATCATACAATAATTTTATCATTATGTTGATAATTTCATAGGATACTGATGATCATATCAAGATACATGATAGGGTCTTTGATATTGTTGAGATAGTTTATGAATGAAGAGTGAATATTTAAACATATATGTTTATGGTACCATCGGAGAGGTGGTGGGAAATAAGAATTCATGTTGAGATACTTGAGGTCATAGACTAGGGGTTCCATAGATGGATAGTAAAATTACAAATTGGTGATTAGGTCACAGAGCATGGAAAAGTATTAGATCCATCTATAAATTCTTCAATATTTTGTTACATAGGTGTGACATGGATCATAAGAGATGAGAAATAAATCTATTGTTTATTGGGAACATGCTTTGGACTATGTAATTGTGTGTGGAGAAGAGGGTTCATTGATAATATGAGCAATGGTTTTGATTTCCTCATGAATTTAAATTAATTTATATGATTAAATTTTTTCTAATTGCATTAATTATTATTGAACTATATATGTGTTTAGTTTGACCATAAAGTCTTACCATATGTTGTTAGTGTTTGAAACACCTCATAGAAGATGTTTGATTTTGATCAAAGTAGCACAGTGTCATCTCTAACTACGAGATGATACATGCATTTTAGGATCATTTTTTCCTTGATATAAAAAGGTTTTACTTCATCATTAGGATCGATAGGATAATTAACTTCTAGGAACATATTAAATTATACCAGGGTTCAGTGTCTATTATCTCCCTTAGGGGAGAAGAGAATGTTTTTTAGAGAATGTGATATAGAGGCTGGCAGAGATGGATCTATTTTGATCTATATAGGAAATATTATAGTGTAGATTGTTGGTATGGTTCTTGTAGTGGACATGGTGATAGTTATGTTCATTTTCCATATAGTGTAGTATCAATTTTAGGTTTTCTTTTGGAATTATCTATCAATAACTATTCATTATATGGAGAATATGTTATTAATTTATTTCATTTTAGGTGATGTTATCATATGGATCCCCATTGTAATATAAAACTGGTGAGATATGGGACTAAAGGCATAAGTCAAGAAACTTAAGACAACGATATCTATACATATCTTTACCTCTCTATGGGTTTATTTTATTTTATTCCCTGAAAAGGTCGATAGTGACTATGGGATGTGCATGGATTACTAGAAGAAAAACCATATTATTATGGGAAATTAATATCTATTTCTAATAATAGATGACTTATTTGACCTCTTACAGGAGGCCATATAGTTTTGATGAAACATTAATTTGGAATTATGGAATTTTTCTATTTTTTACAATGATTTTTTAATTTTTTTGATTAATGTGATTGTTTTTGAAAATAATCTGATTCCCAATGATGCATTAAAGAGTAATTTAAAATATTATATTATGTGACATTTTTTCATTTATAAGAAGAGGATCCAAAATGTGATTCTATTAGAATAAGTAGCATACATATAGAAGAAAATACTATTTGGTTCATATTTTTTAATGAGGAGAACTATATTGTGGAAATAAATATCAGTTACATGTTTATTATAGATTTTTGAATGAATAACTAATTATAGATATGAGATGTACACATTTATGAATATTTTAAGTTGAAAACCTGATGTGAAATTATAAAAAATATTTCATAGAATATGAAAAGATGAGTATATTTAGTTCAATGGGTGATTTATATTGATATACCATGATATAATAATTATTTATTATTTGATGAAAAATATTAACACATCAACCGTAATGTTATTCATGGTAAAATTATATTAGGAGAACCTAGGAAAAGATAATAAAATTGAAACATGTGAATATATTTTAATCTATGTCCAATGACTATAATGTTGTAATGTTAGTTTAATAAATATGAAAACAAAACATTTTGGTAGAAAAAGATCTCACATTGAAATATTCATATTTTTCCATATGATACAGATATATGGAGTAGTGTCTCTATAATATTGGATGGTGAGGATTTTAGATGTACATAATTACAAAAGTATGTTTTAGAAAGTATATTACTAGATAATATATTATAAAAAACCCCATTCATATTACAATTTTATTAAAATTTATAGGAACACATATAGACTACATTTCACATAGAATGGTACATGTAATATGTTATTTGATAGTGAGTTTATCATTTGAGAAAAGGAGGAAATAGTGTTTGATGATATGATGTAGCGTAAAATTGAAATAATAAAAGATATGGATATGTGCTACCCTGAATCAGAAGAAAATGATATTATTTCAAAATAGAATTATACAATTATGTCACATATATTTAGGAATTTTGAAAAGGGGAGAGTCGTGTATAAAAGAAAATATTACACTCAAATGTTTTATGTGGGGGAATCAAACATTTCAAAGTAAAATGTCACTGAAAGAAAATTGTCGAATTTTATAATGATCATTTTGGAGGGAAATATTAGATTAATATATTGAAAAAATATCATAGGATGTTAAAAAACATTGTAAGAGAGATAATGATCACTTAAGGAACATCAAGAAGTGTTTTGAGTAAAGAAAATGATGATTATTAAACTGATAAAATTCCTACATATAATGAATTTAACAATAATCACAGGACCTTCATTTCTCATGTTGAATGAAAATAAGATACACTAGGTAATGAAAATTAATGTGGAATATATAATTATATACAATAAATATTAAGATCAAAATAGGGGGAATATCATGAAAAAACACCATGTTACCAATGTAGTTAATGGAATTAAAAATGGAAATGGAAAATAAGAATGAAATATGATAATACTTTCTCCAAAATGATGATCAAGACATTGAGAAAATTATAAAAATTTATTTCAAAGAAATATATCAATAAGAAATTATAATATAGATTGGTGAAAAATCAGTTCCCAATGAAAAGTGTCATTAAAAACTTATTGATTAAGTCCCAATAATATAAATACAAAGAAAAGATGATTTATAATTGAAAAAATTATTCCAAGATGAAATATAAAACAACTCAACATAATTAGAATAACCATATGAAAATCATGTAAAAATTATTCCCACTAATTATAAAAGGTGATTTAAATTTTCTATCCATATAGATACAAGAAATAAGAATTGGATGGTTTTTTTTAGAATAGATTTGTGAAATACATTACATTAATATAATTTATGTGTGATTTTGGATAAAGGATTCCCCATAATATGGGATGTTAGATGTTATATAATACACTAAATCTGAAAAAACATAACCTTTGTAAAATTCATACTTTTGTTGAAGATTTAGGTTCCATTGATATTATTGATTTTTTATTGATATTCAGATTGAAATAATATAGCTGTAGAAACAACACCTAACTCTTTAGTATTATGATTCAAATTAGTTGGATAAAATGTTTATGAGAAAAAAAATGGTATTGGTGTTAATGGATGGTAAAAATATAATGTCTGGTGAAGATAAACACCCCTCTGTGAAAATATAATTGAAATCATATCATTATTTAGTGGATGGTTTGACAAATTGGGCCATTATACTAAAATATGAATGGAAAATCTTGTATGATATGTTATATGGTCTACCAAAGAAAGGGAAGCTTTTAAAATAAGGAAAATGAATATATATATATATATATTATTTTTTATCTTTCTATATAATTTAGGAAATAGAATAACGAAATAGATAAATGAATGTGGTTGATCCTCCCACGTGATGGGATATGTGAAAATCTAGAAAAAAGTCAAGAACATTAGGTAATATAATTAAAAATTTGAAATAATTCTTTTCTATGAATTAGCAGAGCCATTATAAATAAAATTTAATATTTGAAGTTAATGTTAAAAAAAGATCAATTTTTTATTCTAATAAAACACCCATTAATAATAATTATAAAACTATATAACAATGGGATGTAATTCAGCTTCAGATAAGATTCGTGTATCATCTGATGCATGAATAATTGAAAATTTGTTACTAATGAATAAATAACTTATTTTAATTTATTCAAGATTTATGATAGTAGTAATTCCTTCAAATTTTATATATAAGATAAAAGCAATATATGATATTAGATACATGACCATATGTGATAGAAGTGTGTGGATAGAATTTTATTGGATGATATTTTATGAGACCTCTAAAAACTATATTGGAAATATGTTTTTCTATTCAAAATAATCCAAAAGGAAGGTTGGTTAGTGAATGTAATATAAAACACAAAATTTATACCACTATACCACATGATATTTTACATGATAACATGTATGGGATAATAAAAAAAATAAACACATGATACTTTAATATTCATCAATTTATTGATGATTTCATTTAGATAAAAAATTTATTGCTCATAAATCATAAATCCTATTTTTTAAAAATGTTAAAAAAATTTATGTTAGGTGTTGGAAGTAAATGGGTATATATGTTTCAATGTTTATAACATATAATGGAATAAATTACAGAAGTAATTCATACATGTCCAACCTAATAAATCATTGAATTAAACACCAGTACATCGTTACCAATAATCATTTGTCAAAATATGTTTTGAAATTTAAAAACAAAATTCAAGATGATATGTGAAGAAACATTTATGATAAATTTTAATATACAATGTTCTTCGGTAGAAAAGATTTATGTACAAATTTACATTTTCAAATTAGATTCCTAAAATAACTAGAAAAAATGAATCTTGAATAGATTCTATACAAATAGATTCTTAATGTGATATATTTTTCATATGTTTTGAATCCATACATAATTATAATACAAATTATGAATTTATGAATGTTCAATGTAAAGTAAAATAAAATTGTTTTAATGGTACATTCACCCAAGGATTGAAGATATAAATATTAGAATTAATGGATGAATAATTTGGTTGATTAATATTTTTTAATATTCCCTGAAATCATTCCATGTCAACAAATCATATAGAATATGTTGTGGATGATTTAATGAATGTTGGAAGGGAAAAGTTAGAACAAGGGAATATAAAAGAATATGACCACATGCATAACCATGCATATGTATATTCATACTAGTCTTTTTATAAGTATTTTAATATTATGATAAATATTTCTGAATTCAAAACTATATAAAATATATAGTTGAACCAGATAATATCATTACAATACTTTTCATCCAGTTTAGAAAATATAGGAGTTGATGTTTGAAAATAGAATGACACTTATCTGAAAAGTAGAACCACATAATATTTTTCATGTAGTCGAGTATAAATATATGTCAAATGAGATGAATAAATAGTCTAATGTAATTGATAAATATTAATCCCATGATCTCATTTGATGGATATAAAGAAACAATGTTATAGGAAAAACTTTGTTACAAAAAAACCACTGAAATTTGAAAAAAAAATTAAGGAAATAATCTTGGATGGAGTAAAAACATGGAATTCTAAATATTGAAAAAAAACTAATGATATGTTAAAACAAATTTTTGAGATACTATAAAAAATTTAAAAAACACATAATATTAGAATATCAATATTAATAAATCTAGGACAAACACTAATATAGAAAATCATTAATTGTTATTACCTTAAAAAAATAAATAATTAATATGAGTCATTATTAAAAAAAATATTTCCAATAAATTTTTTTTAATATTATATATTTTATAATGAAAAATAATTATAAAAAATTGATTATTTAATTTATAAGAATAAAATTATTTTTTCAAATGGTAATTTCAAAATTTAAAGATTATCCAAATTTGTTTTTTAATGATTGTTTTTAGTAAAAATTATATGCTTTTTGAAAATATTATAATTTTTTGGATATTCTCAATTTTTATGTGTATATTATAATATCTATAACCATTTAAAGAACATATAATGTATTGAATAAATAATATTACAAATTTAAACTATTCATTGATATTATTTAACCATTTTCAAAAAAAAATTATAACTAAAGTAAAATGTTATCTTTGTAAAAAACAATTGGTCACTTATTTTGTTTTAGTATATTAATAATGTGATTATATTATGGAATTACATGAAGGAATAAAAGAAACAAATTAATAAAAAATAAATCAATTTTTTCATTAAATTTAGTAGCAGTGATAATTTTATTTTATAAATAAATTAAAATATTAGAAATATTATTTTCATAAAAAAATATTTTAACACAATTATCTGGTTATAAATTAAAATTTACTTTTTCCATATTTATAGATTTTAAACCATAATTTTAATTCCAAATATGACTTTTTAAGTTTATAGTTAGGTTTTATGTTAAATTCTAATTCTTTTTCTTTAAAATTAATTACTAAGGATAAAATATAGTTACCCATGTCAATAATAAAAAGTATTTTTCTAATGAGAAAAAGCCAAAACATGAAGTAAAAAAATATTTTCAAAAAATTTATTTATATTTTTTTTATAAAAAACCCACTTTTTAAATTAAATTCTTATTTTTGGTCCTTGAACTATGTGTAGTATCATTACATTATTGTAAATTTTGATGTTTCACCCAAAACAACCCTTCTCTTTACATATTATTTCTGAAACATCCAACACTTCTAAAGTCACCATCCCTTATAATATATCCCTGAAACTATTCTAAATTTTTTATTCATATAACATTATCCCACATAATGATTTTTATGTATTAGTAATAATAAATAGATAATTCTAAATTATTTGTCCTAGTAAAAATTCAAGTTTTTAAAATGAGTAACCAAATCTTATTAGTGTTTAAAATTTAAATTTAAATATCTTATCCTTGTATATTAACCATAATATAATGAATTAAATATAATTACTGTTATTTTATTTCATTATATTAATTATATAATAAATATTCAACCCATTTTATCCACACAGAACATAAGAAAACAATGATCATCTGTTTATATGGATTACAACCTCCATGAATATATGTTATTCATCACACCATCTAGTGGATTGAATAAAAGGGGTATTTAAGGAATATATAATTATTATATATCACAAATAAATTTAATAATTTATAATCTCTAAAATATTATGATTACATCTAATTTTTTAGGAATAGGAACATTAATTGTGTGTACAATGAACCACCACATAAATGAATGATGAATTTCATTCCTTAGAACCACTTATCAAAAAAGGTTATAATAATGGATTTAATGTTTATATTTGATACATATGGAATTTTTAACATTCTTAGTATGTCATTATATCATTATCTAATGACATTATCCTACTCATGAAAACATTATAAAACATTACCATTTGGGTTTGTTTTACCACATATGTGAATGATACTAATTTTTTTATCTTAAATTATTAGTTATTCATATATATAATGATAATATATTAATTAATTTAAAATTTATTAATGTTTCTATAATGTTTTTATTAACATTTTCAATAATTATTAATATATCACATTCCAATAATTGAACATGAAGATACAAGTTTATCACTTTTTTCATTATAAAAAAGTGTATATTTTTATTTCTATTAATGAAAATAATATTATATTTGTAATTATAAAATAATAATTAATGTATTTTATGTAATATGGTAATTATGAACGTGGAAAAACATATTAAAAATCAAATCTATTACTATAATATTTTAACATGAGAAACAAATAAAATTTTTAAAATGCATTATTGAAAATAAATATATCTTCGTAATATATTTATAATGATGGATTATAAGTAATGATAATAAATGGAAATAAATTTTATTAATGACTTATATTATGTACTTAGGTATGCTTTGTTCATTGTACATGAGTTTATATTAAATAAATGTTTATGGAAACCTGATGTATGGATTTTTCATCTCAAAATCCTCTCATTCAAAAAAAATCATTATAAACATAATTAATTATATGGGGTCTATATATTACTTAATTGATATATTAAATCATGAATCATACGTCATTTATGGTAATATTAATTTTTAATGACCCCTCTCTTTTAAAAATCTTTTGTTGAATTCTCCTCACACAATAAGGGTTTGTAAATATTATTTTTGAATATATGAGTCATGTTTTATATTTTGTATCACAATTTCTATTATATAGTAAAATAATTTACAATTTCATTAAATAATAATTAATATCCCTCATTTCATGATAATGATTTTCAATTTTATTATAAATCACTAATTCATTTTTACCAATAAAAGATATTTTTCCTAGATATATTTCAATCATTGAGTCATGATTATTATTTTTTAAATTATTGCATAAATATTTATAAAATTATTCCACTTTATTGTATTTTGTCGTAATTATAATTTATATTCATTGGGATTATAGTTTTTGACCACATATCACTTCTCAAAATATACAATGATTCATTAATTATAACACCCAAAGGGATTTTTCCAACTAAATATTAATTTAATTAAGTTAAAATGTTATTTCATAGGCATCATTATTGTATGAATAACCCCCCCCCCCCCATTTTTGTGATCATTATAGAATTTTGGGACACAATAACTCAAATTTCATATTTATTTAGAAGAATGTGAAGCCTAAAAGTAGTAAAATTTCATGTATATATGTCAATAAAGGGATAATATAAAAAGGATTTCATTGGATAAAAATAAACCACAATGAAATACTGAATTGGTAAAATGGGTGATGAGGCAATCAAGCACCATTTATGTGAATGTCATCAATGGGAAACATTGGGCCTCTAATGTGGATGATGTGGAATGGAGGTTGATCATCTTATACATATCACAAAAAAGAAATAAAAATGGGATTCCTTGTGTTAGTATGAATATAAATAGAACATCATGAAAGAGGATGATATACCATATCATGATCTTATGCATGACATCATGATCATTGTTAAATCATTATAGGATGATTCATATATGTCCTCTAATATACAACTTGTTATTTCTTTATATCAGCCTAATGTAAAAGGATTTCATGATGATTTCATGATAATTCTCATGTAACAAAATAGGAAGATCAACCTCCTCTCTATGTCACTAAAAATTTTATTAATGATTCATCCAAGAAATCCATAGACTGTCAGAACATTAGCTTGGCCAGTCAGTTTGATCAACAGTTGGATATAATGAAACACAAAAAATGAAAAAATAGACTCACTCAAGTTTAAAAATCCATAAATGATAATGATATTATTAGTTATATAATTTCTAATAATATTATGGATATTTTTTATATAATAACTCAATAAATTATTTAGGAAATAAAGATATAATTAAAATAAAATAAATTATAGTGGATGTTGTACACCACAGTGTAAAAAAATTCATGAAATATGATACTAATCTATTTATTATAGAACCCTTTCTGACTGTAGACTACAATTTTATGCACATTAACTCATCAAATACCTCATGAATTAAATTTTTATCTTCTAAATATCTAGATATGGAAGAAGGTGTATATCATAGTGAACAATACACCATAAATTTTTATAATGAATTAATATTAATAGAAAATTGTATTAACATTGATATAAATTATTATTAAGGTAAAATAGTATAATTTTCAAGAACAAAAAAATCATTGCATAGCAGAAATAAAAAGATCAATTGTTAACAGAAAAAAAAAATTCAAAAAATGTAAACTATAAGCAAAGTCAATGGTGGATATAAAAAACAGTTCTGTCTTTAATCCCACATTCAAATGAAGATCATATTTTAGAACAATCAATGGATTTCAAATCATCATAAAACATGGTCCCTTTAACACTTCATAAAAACCTACACCTGAAATCCATGATCTTCATGAACCAATGAATGATTTATAAGAGAAAATTACTTCTCGTAATAAATTGGGCTATAAACTAATTAGAACATATATATCCAACAATGAATTTATGATATTCTAGGCCTTTGTTTACTTGAGGCTAAATGAAAGATCCTCAATATTATTTTTTGATAAGATGGTTACTTTCAACTATCATTGATGGGTAATGAAACAATTATTCTCCATCATATATGACTAAAATTGATATCAAGATATAATATCACTATTAAAGACCATTTTGGACAAAATTAGCACAATAAAATGTACATGGATTCCCATAAGAGATTTTAGTTCCATTATAAACCCAGATAATAATCATTGAATAGTTAATTATCCTACTCTAATTATTGAATTAAAATCTAATTTTTAAAATAACAATTTACATAAATTCAATTTTGTGGGAGATATATATACATGGTAGAGATATCACCATCACTATATGGTTGTGTGAAAATTTTAGTGTGTTTTTTAGGTGATGTATACATTAGTCCTTGGTTCTTCCTTTCTTGTTTTACCCTTAAGAAATTCAACTCTAATCACCAACTAGTATTAGAAATGTTATTATCTAAAGAGGATAAACCAAACTTCACTTTTCTATTTAACAATTATTGGACTATGAAACCATATTATCGACATCTGGTTCATGAAACATGGATCTCCTGTAACATTAATGTTTATTATTTAAATTATATTTTAATATTTAAGTTTTGTAATATTTTGCTAAATTTTGGTATAAGAACAACTTCAGTGACATTGATGAAAATATTTCATATCTGGAAAACTAGTTTCATTAGATTCATGAGAAGGACATAGGTAATGATTTTTTTCAGGTCTAAAACAAGACAATAAGGCCACACATGACCTTAACACCATATTAAATGTAAAATAAATAATACAGATTGAAGAATTCAAAATTAAATGGCTCAAGGATGGTGATAAAAAAATAAATATTTTTTAACTCTCTTCAAAGGGTTAGGAAAATAAACAGATGTTTGGTTATTCTTAGTGATAATGGAATCTTCTTTGATAAGAGATAAGACATACCTTCTCATGTAGTCACTAATTACATAAATCTCTTTTATTCCCCTATCACATCGAAAGGTCTATAGAATATTCCATTAGAAATCATGTTTCTCAAGAGTAATATTTAGAAATCTTTGATATTCATGTTTAATTAGATATAAAAGAGTATATTTTTGGTCTTATATAGGGAATATTCCATGAACCAGATGGTTTTACAAACTCTATCTTTTAGACCTTTCAGAAAATTATTCACTATCATGTTTGTAGGTTGGTTAATCATTTTTTAAATGTGGTCTGCTAACATAGGGAATAAATTCTCTATTCCTATCTCACATTCCTAAATATTATAATGAACATGGGTTTCACTTCCTTATACAATGTTATATTTGCAACAAAAATTTTAAAATAATTAGAAAATATTTTACAAACTCTATTCGTTTCATTCCAAACTGAAATTTTTCTACAAATCAATTTGGATTTCATAAATGATGATCCAAAAAAGACTATCTTTTTAAGGCTTCTGATTATTTTATTCTCATTAGAAAGTCCACCATAAGATGTAAAATTTCTCTCAAACATGATGTTTGAAAAGACATTGAAACTCTTGATCAGGGCTTTATTTTTTATGTTTTGATAAGATTTACCTTTTTGGTTTCTTTTTAAAATGGGGGAAAATTCTGGTTAGTTTATCCCACATATCGGTTATTATAAATGGCTCCCATACTGAAAATGTTTCTTTTTAAAGGGGTGTTATATAAGGTAGTCCTATATCAACCACTTTATTCTCTATTTTTAAAGACTATTTGAGTATACTTCTTCTGATCATGGTGACTGAAAATACGATTTCCTCCATCAGATATTTCAGAGTGTTCGTTTCACCCAGTCACTTATTATATGATAATGAAATCAACCTTTTCCCGCGTGGAGATAGAAAAAACATCAGGAACATAAATAATGATCTCATTAATTATGAAATGTTTATAGGGAAGAAAATTATCTATGATAAATATTACATGTAGTTTTGAAAACAAAATTTATATAATTAGTATATTGAATATATTCACTGAGGTAGGAATTATAGAATTCACTCTTCCCTTTACAAACATTGTTGTATCCGTGTTTTGGGGAAAGCCTAGTGTTAGATATTTTTCACATATTATGATCTAATTTGAAATATAATGAACCACGTGTAAAGTTAAAATAATATCTATGGATGTATGATTATCCTTATGAAATATGTTTTTCCCCAATTTTTTTACTCTTTTATGACATACAAATGTCCAGCTTCAATAAAAAATTATTTTGAGTGAAATATTCCTTCAAAATATTACATTTTTCTATGGAATAAATATATTAAAACAATTGATGGTGGATGACTAGGAATCATAAACCATTGAAAATTATTTCAGGCTCTACATGTAGTTTCATGTGTATACACTTCAACAAAAACTCATAAGCACGTTATTTTCTAAGGTAATGATTATTAAGAAAACTCAATGAAGGAAATATTAAATATGTGGATTCCTCTACCTGGAATTCAAGGTATCCTTCTCTAATATTTTGATCAATTCTTATTGTTTGGCCAATACAAACACTTCTGTAATTTTTATCTCATAATTGGACCAGTATGACTCTTCCTAGCAGTTTATCCTCACATTATCACTATTTGGATACCAATATTTAGATTTAATATAAAATGGAAAAACCTATAGATATAAATAAATTTGAAATAAATTATATTTTCTAAAATTATAATTTCATTTTTTATGATGACATTCTAATTTGGGAACCTACGTCCAATTTAATGTTGTCCTCAAAAGAGTTTTGTTTTCATATAATACAAGAACATACCAATAGTTGAGATAAAATTTTATAAAAACCATGGATTTTTCATTATACATTTAGTCTTGTTTCAATTGTGATAAATTAAAAACATCACAAATATAACTAACTTCATGTAGTTGTAATCAAAATATCCTCATGTTGTGTTCAAGGCGGCCATTTTAGGGATAATATTAATAATTTATATATGAGAGTTGTCACATACTCTAGTATGGAATGAAGTAGTAGATTTATTCAATGTTTTACTCTGAAATTTCTTTTTCATACAAGACCCCCTTTCAACCATCATATTAATAGTTCTCTCCCACTAACTCAAAAAGTTTCTACTATTGGATTTTACTAAACGACTTATTTTTTCTGAACCAGCCCCAAAAAATATAATCAGGAAGGAATTTTATTGTTTCCACAAATATACCATTCTCATATCATTAATTATTATATTGATTAAATCACTCTTCAAACATGTTTTTAAAAAACTATATACATGATTTTAACATTCTTATGTTTTTTGGAATTATAGGTAATTAACATCCTCTATCTAGAACATTAGATGTCCTATGAATCTCTCCTTTTCAAAGATGGATCAAAAATAATACGGATGGTTCTTCAAGAGGTAATAGTAGTACGTATGGGTATGGTTCTATAAATAAAAATACAATAAATGAAATTGGGTGCCTCTTTCCCACAAGTGGTATCACCGTGTCTCGTGATTCTAAAATTCATTGGATCATTATTGTCTTCAAAGCGGAAAAAATGAAAACTTTTCTAATTTGTGGCATGAATGTTATTCTACTAATATGGTGTAGGTAGTCAGAAATGGAATAATTCACCAATACTATAATCTAACTTTCATATGAATTAGCTACATGTGTTCCCTCTCAATCATGAATTATATCATTACACATGTATTCCATGAAGTTAACCACTTGACTAATGTACTTTCTAACAATGGAGTTGGGAAAAACTAGTTTACATGACTCAATGGAGTTTTTAATGATCTTATGTCTTCATGGATAAATGATTATAGTATAAATCCGTACTTTAAAATTTTATAATTTTATTATAATTAATCAATGGTGTCCTTTAATTATTGGGCTTGTCATCATTCAAAAAAATCCAAAAATAATTATTTTTTTTTCTAAACCAAAATTTTATTCACTTCTGTGAACACCATATTTTCTAATACCCATTTTAAAATATAGGTTTTACAACCTCTTTAATGATTTGGAATTTCAAATAAGTCCACCAAAATATTCAAATGGTTTCAATCAATTCAATCTAAAATGATTTATTTTCCTCTACATATTTGTTTCTGATAAACAATATATCTTTTCAATGATCAATAATTTATGATTATTTTTATATTAAAAATTTTCCAATGTGTTTTCACTACTAATTTCTGAATCATTTATATCTTTTTAAATGATCTAATATTTAAGGTTTATTTTAAATTTATTCAATTTTCAAAAATACTTCTCTTTTCCTTAGAAAAAATGCTTTTAATTTAAATTAAAGTTCACATCTTTTAACAATGTAAAAAAGGTTTTGTGGAATCATTTTTTATACTTATTTGTCCTCAATTTTTTACCTATAATTTAAAGTTTATTTTATCGCAAACTATATGTTACAATGTTATAATTATATATGTGAAATAAATGATATTATTCATATCGTGTGATTTCATATGTTCATGTTATCTGATGTTTTTAAAATAGTTTGAGAATACCATAATTTTACATGGGTTTATTATTATTGGAAGAATGTTTTATTTTATTTAGAACATATATATAGGGATTATGGTGGGTGGGTTCATATATCTCACTAAAATACCTTGTTTAGGGATTAATGTCACATAATATGATGAAGTGATGGGTGAATGTGATATAGGAAACAATGCTCACATGATTGTTTTATAAACTAGATATGGGAATATTATTTAACATATTATTTGTTTCAATTTCTAATTGGATGATTTATTTCAAAAGATCACTGGTTGAATAAGATACAATAATATTTTATCACAAGTGGTTGAGTGAACTTCATTAAAGAATCTTTTTTTATATTTTTTTAGTGGTTATATTTTTTCTATATTTAAATGAATCTATATATTATTCATATTATTAGGACTACATTATCCTCTCATGGATTATATTTCTTTACTCATTATTCAATAACAATTTTCTTTATGTTTTATTTAATTAAATTTATTATCCAATGATTTATTTAAAATGCATTATAGGGTATAATATTATTTATTTTCCCAATGTGGTCATATTATTCTCAGTTATGATATTTGATTAATAACAAATCTTGTTATGATTAATGTGAATATCACTTAAACCATTTCTTTTCTGTCCATTCCCTATTTTATGAATAGAAGATATGTTTTTAATATCTAGAAGAGTCTATTTTGTGGATAAATTTTGTGATGTCTTGAAAAATTATTATTGATAAATTAGTTCCTCTCGTTGTTTAAATAATTGGTCATTACATAAAAAGGAAATAGTTTAATTAGTTTATTTTTTTTCCTATATCTCTAAAACTATAAGATGAAAAGGTATTGGGAATATACTGTAATCAAATATTTGGTTTACATAGTGTAACTATTTGAAGGTTAAGTCAGAACTATCATAATTGGTGTCAAATAAAGTTTTAAATAACATTGTTTATTATGATTTCATAAAATTATGATAAGTTGTGTTATTTAAATATTATAAAATATAGATAAGTTAATTTCTAAAATAATTAAAAAGTTATATATAATTTTTTATATTAGTTGATATAAAATAAAATATTTTTTTGTTAATAAAAGAGACATTTAGTGGATACCCATTTGTACAAGTCGATGTAATATTTATTATTGTATGATAAAATCGTTAAATTTTTAAAAAGGATAAGTTTTGGGGTGTTCCGTGAAAATACTTCATAATATGGACATAAGAATGTGGATACAGGCTCTGAAACAATTATACATAGGGAAAAAATTGAAGGGTACTTTTTGGGTTTAACTCAACTCTGAACTACAACATTATAATAATACATAACTGAACACCTGGTTAGAACCTCCGAGATCATATTATTTAGTAAATATAATTTTCTTTAAAAATGTAAATGGATTTTTTCCATGATAATTTTATGTATTTGGAAAACAATAGTGTGAAAAATAAACTGAATATTATATAAGTAGATCCTAGAGATTTATAGGATTAAAAAAGTATGAGATAGTTAAATAAAATGATTTCTATAATGAAATTAAGGTTTTATTAGAGAATAAATAATAGTATTAATAATTCATATTCATATACTCCATTTTATATAGATATAATTATAACAATTTTGGTTTAATTATTTAGTTGAGATAAGTTCTTGAAGATGAATCTGAGAAAGATATGCATCTAAAAATATAATTGTATATAAATGAATGAGTGAGAATAAAAAAATGTCTTAGAATAAGAATATATTATTATTATGATAGAAAATATGAGTTTCTTATTTTTACCTAAGGATTAGAGGTAAATATAACAGTATATTTTATTTATAAACATGGATATTTTCATTAGTTTGTGACATATATAGATTGTATTTTATTATATTATAAATCAATGGATTATTAAGTGAAACAACCAAGGATTTTAAATTATTTATTTTCAATTAATTCTTTAGATCCATATGTGAAATAGATTAAATAACCCTAAAAGTAATATTATGAAACGTTTATATATTTTTGGGTAACTGTAGAAGAACATGTGATTGAGGTATAGATAACACATAGGTCTAATATATTGTTTGTCTTCATGATATATTGTGTTTAGTGATTTTGGAATATTTTGAACTATATTTTTAACCATTGTATTGATATTTGGTTGATTATATTTTTTTAGGATAATGGTATATATAAATTATTATTATATTTTATGAATAACAGTTTTGTAACCTTTTTCTATTGAAGACAAAAAAATATATAAGAATAATTTTTTTATAATAGTTTTGTAACTTTTAGGTGTGTGATATTTTGAAAATGGATTTCTATTAAGAATATATGATAATGACGTGTACATTCCAAGAACTCTTATTATACAATGTAATTTTTTGAAAAGATATGTATCATGATAAATATTTATATCGTAAGAGATACATCTTGTAATGGTTTATATATTGATTGAAAAGGCCTAAATATATCTTCATTGGTAAAAAATAATTTGGATTTCAATTTAGTAATTTACTTATTTTTGGTGGATTGAAATTAACAAAATTTCTAGACCTCCTAAAAATGGATGGTACGTTCAATATCTGGCATTAAATACAACACCCAATATGAATAGACCAAAAACATTACAATATATTTTTTTAAAATCATTAATAAACCCCAATACGTTAATCCATTAATAGTTATAACCTTTAGAATATAAAAAATTAATTTGAGTTAAATAAAAAAGGGTTATTTTCAGTAAATAGAATTTTCATTATATGGTTTTAATATAATTTCAATGTTAAATTTAGAAATATAAGAATTTAAATTTTCAAATAGATTTAATTTTTTAATTCTTAATATAAAAATTTACCTAATATAACTATTTCTATTTAAAAAAATTACTTTTTTTGTTAACAAATACTATTTTTTAAAAATAATACTTTTTATCATTTTATCAGTAGTTAAGAATATTCTATAAGGTTAAAAAACAAATTAACTAATAAAATATGTTTTTGAGGAATAACATTATGAATTTAAAAATATTATTTGAACAAAAAATATCATTTCCAATTATTTTTTAGAACTATTGTAAACAGTTACATTAATAAAAACAATTTTCTAAATCTTGTTTGAATGAAGTATTTTAAAGATGAGATTTATTTTTTACATTCTTTATAATCCTAATTTTTTTTAATTAATATATTATAGGTCAGATAATATTAATAAAATTTTTAAAAAAGACATTTTTTCTTATATATAAATTTTATGTAGAAAATAATTAGTTTTATAAAAACCGTGATTATAATAAATTTAAATAATTTCAACTTCAGAAATTTGATATGATAAAATTATTTTAAATTTAAAATTACATGACTGAAATTTCTCAAAATTTCTAATTTAAATTTTTTCCCTTAAACTAATTATTATGTTTAACTAATTGTTACCCCAAACAAAAGTGAAAAGACATTCACTAAATTGAAAAGAGAAAATGAGGGTAAAAATTACAATAATGGTGTAAGGTGATTTCTGACTCAAAACATCCTTCCCTTGAACTTTTGTATATTTTCATTCTATTGACCATTGAGTAGTTTAATTATATTGTTGAAAAATGTTAGTGTTTCTTTTGAAACATACTGTATCATTACAAATAAATTTTTTAGATATAAATGAAATAAAGACTCACTATCACATAAACATTATCCTTGAATAATATAAATATATCTCCTCATAGAATACTATAATAATTAGAAAACTCTTTGGTCAGTATTGGAAAGAATAATACATATATTTCAAATGAAAATTCCTTGAGAAAATTCATGTCCCTAACATCAGTATCCACTTCTTCATAGTATTTCCTTCATAATTTGTAAAATTATATCCATATATTATATTATTAATTTATTTAATGTAGTATCCTTATTAAAGTTAAATTGTGTGATATGAATTCTAAAACAAATATTATATTTATTCTATCAACTATGAAGACAAGTTTAATGACCCAAAAATTTAGAATCCAATAAACTGATGTTATATTTCTTAAATTTCATTACATACTAAACCTAATGATAAAAACCAATAACATATAAAGGGAAAATTTTAAATAAATTTATAAGATAGAATTTAATGGTATATGAGTGCATATATATAAGGTAAATAACTAATATGAATTAATATGATAATGAAGATTTTAAACAAAATCCATTTTCATTAACTATGAATTTTATTAAAAAATAAAATAACAAAATATTAAAATTTAATAATTATAATAAAAACTATTGTATGAATTACTCATTTAAAAATTTATTTAGTTATATGTTATGAGGTTGTTTTCGAAAATGGTTCATATTCATGTAAAATATACTATTTTTGTGATAACAATGATTTTATGAATTTATAATTATATAATCTTCCCATAAATGAATAAAAAAACATTTTATTATAATAATATATGTATTTAATTAAAAAATTAATTTTAAAATATTATATGAACAAAAAATCCCACTTCCAATATTTTTAAATATGAAATATAATGTAACTTTAGAAAAAAACCATTTTTCAGTCTTTTTGTTTAATTAAATTTTTAGATAGTGAAATAACAATTTATATTTCCTTAAAAGCCACCTATTTTATGATTTTTTATAATAAATAAATTTATTTCATTAAATTTATTTTCTTCAATAAATATATCTTACATATAAGTTTAAAATTTAACAATTAATTTTTTCTAAAAACTTTTTAATGTGATGAATTGTATTTATTTAAATCTATTTTTTTCAACTTCATAATTTTTTTGGGGAGTAATGATATTTAAATTGAATATAATAAGTTTAAAATTATGTAATATGATAAAATGTTATGTTTCTATCAAGAATATTATTTACTTATGTTAATAATTAATTAACAATTTAAAACTAAATGTTGGTAAATTGATAAATATAAATAATAAAATACATAAATAAAAGTTATCATGAATTAAAATGAATGGAATAAACATTTTTTGACCTTATATTGTCTCACAACCCCTATTTCCCCTTGATTCATATATTGACCCTTGAATAGTTTCAGGTTATTACTAAAAAATGGTACATGGTTCCAAAAGATCCCTTTTATTATCTTATAAAGTTATAACACTTAAACCAATTAAAATTATACATGACCTTCCAATTACTCAATGAAACTCTAAAATTATTATACTACTATAAGCCTCTCCCACAAACAATTTATTCTAATCACCTTATATTTCCTCAACTCATTTACCATAGATGTTTTTATAAGAGAATATTCAAGAAACCAACATTACTATTACAATCTTATAGCATTTAATATTATAATATTCATCATTAAAATCATTTAAAACATTTTAAATAAAATTTAATATGTATAATTATTATATATAAATTTTATTTTATTAATTAGACAAAATTATATTCAATCCACTACATCCTCTAAATAATAAATCAAAAATCATTCAAGAAAATGTTGGCGCTACAACCTCTACAACATGACGTGATTATTTCCAATATAGAATCTAATAGAGGGTACCAAAAATATATTTGAGGAAATAATATTTTCTAATTTCAAAAATAAAATATCATTTTTTATAAATCATCATTCAATCCATTTATTCAGAAATAAAATCATAAAATGTGTGTACATGTGGAATACCAACTCCAAGAAAAAGATTTTCTTTTTTCATAACAACCCTTCATGGATGGTTCTATGAATTTAATTAAAAAATATATATTATAATAATTTTATGTTTATAATTATTTTACATTTATATTATATTTAAATAACAACAATCTTATACTCATTCAATAATTATGACACAATTCTGTTTTGTTTTTTTACCAACCACATGAGTGGGGTAGCAATGTTTATGTCTCTGATGATTTAAGAAATATAAATTTAGTTAAAAAATTTAATAAAAATATGATCAATATTTTAAATTGATTATTGATTCGTAATATTAATATATAATGATGTTATAAAAATATCACTTGTTTCCTTATACATGTAAAATGATCATATTTTTTTCATCATAAAAAATGTCACCAAAATTCTTAAAAAATACTAATATTTTTTTAAAATTATTTTAAAACAACAATAACATTTATTATCTTTATCTAAGAATTATTAACATTTGGAAAATAATGAATAACAATACGACAATTAAAAAACTAATTTGAAATTATCATGATATCGGACACCTAATTTTGAAAATAAATGATAACTAAATGATAAACATGAACTAAAAATTTATAATATAATTTTAAAAAATATAATATAAATAAATAATTTTTTCAATCAGTTTATTATGTGAGTTATTTTTGGGTTACATGCTGTCAGAGTGAATTCAAAATAACAGGTGTAATGGTTTGGGTTTTTCATGACAAAAATCCTTCCCTTAAATCATAATCAATTTTTTTTTCAATAAAACCCTTTCAATTATGATCATATCTTACCAATAATAATGTTATACTTCCAACTTATTTTATTGGTTAATCAAGTCTCACTCAAAATTATTCTTCCTCGATGAACTTATAATTTTTATAACATTTTTTAGAATAATTCATCCATATTTTAATTGATTTTTCAACTATGTAGGAATAATTTTTTATATACTCAATTAATTGGTCCAACATGGAAGGATTTAAACCAATGATTAGCACCTCATGTGCCAATTATAATAGCTGAAACCCTTGGGTGGATTTAACTATTTAACTTAAGTGATTAAATAATGCCCTCAAAGAATGGATTCCAAACAGAGTAAAAATTAATTTAAATTGGAATGAATAAAGTTGATGTTAATCATATTGAATAGAGTCAACAACAGATTTTCCATGATTAAATTTTTATTAGAATCAATGATAAGTGAATAAAATTTCTGAAAAGTTGTTTCCAATTGAAAATACCTAAGTATAAAAACATGGTTGTCTTGGATAAGAGAGGGAGATCATAATAAATAATTATTTCAATAATGTATCAAATAAAAACGATAAACTAGAATTATCAATTATATTTTGGCATATGGGTCTTTTATAAGTGATATTGACGTTGTTGGAAAGATTGTTTTGACTTACTTCAATGATGTTTGGGCTAGTCTGAGAACATATGGTGGTGTTACTGGGGAGAATAATAGTCTGAGATTCATTTCTCAACTAGTGGGGGTGGATGTTAGTGATTGTCTATTTGACCTTATAAAAGTAGAGGGATTCAATGAAGTGGTTATTAGCTTGAAAATAGATAGTTACTTTGGACCCAATGGCTTTCTATTCTCCTTTTGTATTTCTTCTTGGGACATCATCCTAGAATAGTTCGAAATAGCTATTTGGGATTTATTCAAAGGTGCATACCTTCCAATTGTTGTATGTTCATCCAAATTTTTTCTAAAACAAAATATCCCCCAACCTGAATCTATAATTCAATTTCGTCCAATATATGTATGATATTTTATTTACATGATCCTAACATGTATCATCAACAAAATAATTGTCCAAATAATTTCATACATTTTAACTATGAAACAAAATAGGTTTTTCACTGAAGGAGTATTCAAGAATCCATGAGGATAGTAAAGGTGATGTTGGATGTTATCAATTGGATGAAAATTGGATCCAATGTCATTATTCATAACAATATGGACAAAATATAATGATATAATGGAATGGGAGTTTATTCTTAGAATTATTAAAAGGTTTGGGTTTGGAAAAATCGTGTGATATTATCATCATATGCTATTTTTCCCCATGGATCTCCATATCACTGAGGGGAAAGTCTTTGGCTTCTTCATGATAATGAAATTCCTAGGTCTAGGTGATCACCTATCACTAGGAATTTTTATCATGGCCCTAGATACTTTCACATTATGTATTAAAAATTTTGTGAAAAATGTGGAGGTTCTCCTATATGTGAACAGGTCTAGAAAGAGTATTATTTCTCCAATTATGTTTTCTAATGAGATATTTCTCTTCTAAAATGTTATTTTAATATCTATCGATGGGATGAATAAAATTTTGGAAGAATGTGGTGTAAAAAGTGGAAAAGAAATTAATCAAGGGAAGATCAAAGTGTATATATTCCGAAAATGTCCAGAAAGGCAAAGTAGAAAGATTCTAGGATAAAATGGAATGAAAATACATGATTTAAAAATGTAGTACATGGGGGATCCTATAATATATGGTATAATTAGGAAAGAACTTTTTTAAGTCATAATCAGTAACATTAGGAGACATATTTTCAATTGAAAAAACAGGATCCTATCATATGGTGGCCGAATTACATTGATCAGTAGTGTCCACACCATAATTCTCATGAATTTGTTTTCAGTGTAAATTTCTCTAATATATTTACTGATCAAATTGATAAAATCCTGAATAATTTAATTAGTGATGCGAACTATAATGGTTGACGTCATTGAGGCACAAGGCAGAGGCTGTAGAAACCATTACAGGATAGAGGAATATATATTTGCAATGCCTTGGAAACCATAAAGGCCATAAAAACTATGACTCCATAGGATATAATTAAAGGTAAGTCTCATTGGGACCTATTTATGAATAAAAGTCATGAAATGGATTGGTGTGAGTGGGGGGTCTAGTAATAGAAATTTATCTGGGTTGTCAAAAATTAGGTTCCAGCATCAAGAGACTCATAGAGATACAGCATGATGGGTGGTGGGTCATGGTGATATATGTTTTGAAAAAAAAACTAGGAGGGGTATATCCTATACTTTCTAGGATGCGCAATGCAAAAATTTACTTTATGTGAGGCTAATGTTTTCCCAAATTTCATTAATGATATCATAAATGTTTCACAAAATAGTGTCTTTAGGGATATCTACATGCATGAAGAACCTGATAGTTGTCTTTTTAATTGAAATAACTTGGTACATTTCAAAAGTAGAAAAATTTTATAAATCGTCTAGGTATGTAATAGCTTAGATGCATGGGATAATAAGATGTTCTAAAAAGAGATTTATTCAAAGAACGATTTTCTTATGTAGAGGCAATGAAAGTGGAAAATTCCCATATATGTCAATATTCAAAAAAGGGGAGTGTGTCTGGATTCTGAATGTGAGTGTTATTCTTCCACAAGTGTTGAATCAACCTATCACTTATTCTTCAAAAAAATGTCGAATATGAGTATTTGGATATTTCTTGAGCACAGTGAGGGACTGAATGTGCCGGGATAGTTGATTTCAAAAAAAAATTCTATCTTTCTTCATAGAAAATTGGAAATATATGTGGATTAGAGGGATCATAGCGTGATATTAATAGTATCTTGTTAGACTATATGGGAGGATAGAAATAAATCTAGTGAAGGGTTATTCATATTTCAAAGGTCCATTGAAATCCATGTTTGACTTCTTATTGATGAACATAATGGTATTCTTGCCATCAAATATTCTTTTTTTTCTCTTAGTAACCTTCCACCATAGAATGTTCTAGATAATTAAATGAGAGGTGGAATGATCCAAGGGGGATGGGTCAGATAGATCCTACCAAGAGATGGTCTCAAATTAAATTTTGACAGATCCTACATTTCGGGAAAATGAGAGGTAGAGGTCTTATTACAGATGGAAGATGATCTTATATCTTTAGATTTAGTTTCTTTTATGGTTTAGGAACCTCTTTTGGATAAAAAGAGAGGGAATTGGAATGTGGTCTTATGTTATACATGATTTTCAACATCAATATATCTGAGGTGAAATCTGCCTCCAAAGTGTTGGTGAGTTCCATTCAAGGAAGATCCAATACACCTTGGGATATTGTTTATCTGACTAGAAAGTGCAGAATGATTATCAATCAAGCTGTGGAGGTGAAACATGCATGGATAGAAGTCCATTTTGAAGATGAAATGTTTTAACTAATAAAAAACCTAAATGAACCTAATATTTTCTCCTTTGTTAAATCTTATTTTCCATAAGATTGTATGAATTTTATTATGGGGGATGAAAATTTCCTTCACTTCTTCTTCCCCTAATTTTGTGTTTTTTCTTCATTATTCTATAATAAAAGGATAATGTCCATGTTCAGTTTTAGGTTCCACTATATATACAATTTTACTTCCTATCAATATTGATTATTTTCATGTTAAAAATAAAAAATATTTGTCATATGATGACAATTATATTTTTTTTTATTCAAAAACCATAAATTGTTTATCCCTTTAAGGATTTGTTTTTATTAATAATTGAGTTTTCAAATATTTCAATGGATTTTTCTTTCATTGATAATATATTTGTTCCTTAAAAATCACATTTCTTTTACTTATCATGTTTTCTCTAAATGGATTTTTATCGTACCTTTTTTTAGTGAAAGGTTTAAAGAGGTGTACTCTTCATAAAAAAATTCTTTGGATTATGACTTTAAAATAATGTATTTTTAGATTAAATTAAGAAAGGATTTTTTATAAAAATTATTTTTTATTTATATTTCAGTCTCAAAGGATTTGTCTCTATTAATTTAATGGATCACAATTCCCCAAATATAATTTCTTTTTAGATGATCATGTTTTTAGATAAAATGATTATTATTTTATGTCATGAACTTTTGTAATGTTATAAAATGAGTTATTATTCCCAATAGTTAATTATGATAAGATTAATGAATTTCTTTTAAGTTGAAATCATATGAGAGAATGATGATGGGTTGTCTTTTATTACCACAAAATGAAGTGGTTATTGTGTAGAATATAAAGTAATAATTTTTTGTGGACATATATGGATCTATAAAAAACTAATTAATTAACATTATTAGATATGTTATAAAATAATGGGTGTTCAAGTATAGATCTATTGACAATGTTTTCCTATGATTATTATGGTGTAACTAGTTCTCTTAAATGTTCCATGTCTTAAAACAATGCCAAATGTTTTTTATATTACAGTTTCTAATGATATTATGGCTTCATATATAGTGTTTTAATATGTTTTACATTTTTCTATGCAATTTTTATATGAACATTATTTGGACTTATGTTGATATATTTTTATTCTTAGTGATTAAGAATGTTTTTTATTACTTATGATATCAGGATAATTTTAATTAATTTTAAACAATTTATTATGTTTTCCCTTAGATTCGGAATTCAACCATTTTATTGGTTGTAAAATAATATGTTTATGTATCATGTCTCTATGAAACTAATCATTTTTTGTGTGACTATAAATTGAATATTTAAATTATACAATTAACTCAATTTATTATTAAATTATGATTATATTGGGTAAACATAGTTATTATTAGAGTAAAGGTTTTTTTTATTTTGTGGATTAAAGTATATAAACTTTTGGATAACAATAAGAAAGAATCTATGTATTTAAAAACATCATAATGTTTTGAAAAATTAGAGATCATTTGTTCTTCCAATTAATATATCCCCATATAGAAACTAAAAATCGGTTATAAAAATAAAAAAAAATATATCTAGGTGTAATCAGGAAGAAAAGGGATTTGTTGAGCATTTAATTAATTATAACCTAATTCATGATGAGTGGGCCAAAGACTACACACCTAGCTACACACTCCATTGGGATATCATTTCATTAATTAACATTCTATTTCTGTACGATGATGAGGTATTTTAATATTTCTATGTTAGAGAACCTAATAATATAATAACCTTGTATAATATATATTTAATCATATAGGTTCATGAGTCACATTATTTACATCATTTATGATTTATTTATACAATAATCTTGAAATGAATTTTCATTTACCACCTCAATCCATGGATAATAAACTATCTAAAAAATCATGGGGAACAATATTTTTTCATCTAATATATATAAATCATTCTAATAGATGGATATAATATGATACTTCATGTGGAAATAGTTTATCTTAAATTGGTTGAATTTTATATGATTTTGGAGATATATTGTCCATCTATACATGAAAAAAATTTCAATTTTCAAGATATTGGGATCTAATTTCATATCCCCAACCATCCTACGAACAGATATCAATTTAATTATTATTATGATTTCATACTATAAGAAAATTCACTAATATGTGTTATAATAGACAATAATTAGGGACTCTTGTATATAATGATATTTGATGAAGTAAAAAATTGATGGCATGCCTAATCTGCTAGATTATACTTATATATTTGAGGATGATCTATTTAGAATCCCAAAAAAGAAAAATGTTTGATTTTTAATAGATTTTATACCATGACATATTCATTTATCAAATATCCCTTAGAGAATAACCCATATTGATTTGTTATAATTAGATGAAAAAATGCAATAGAATCACTTTAAGAGATTTATATAGCATAATATTTCTCCTTAGAGTACAATAATGATTTATTAATAATAATGATGGATATATGTGCCTCATCAATGTCCATTAGGATCATATAACAATCATGATTAGGAAAAAGATTCCTCTAAAAAATATTTATAATTTTTTCAATCAACTATTTGGATTTCAATGTCTTTAATTTTAACCTTTGATCTGGATGACATAAATTTAGGAAATTGATAAAAGATATTCTCATGTCCTCTTTCCATACTTGGTATGAATAATATGACTTTATATTGATTCAATTTAAGCATAAAAATTATCATTATATCTATATGTATTTGATAAAAATATTCACTATTTATTAAATAGGAAAAATATTTTTAGTATTTATTGATGATATTCTCAATGATTCTAAGAGAAAAAAATAACATTAAGAAAAATTGTCACTTTTTATAAGGACCTTATAAAAGGATAAATTTTACACCATGTTTACAAAATGTAATTTTTTTTAAAAAAGTGTAGCCTTTCATGGGTATATTATCATGTATGATGGTATATCATCAAAAATGAAAGACATATAAATTGAAAAATGGAAAATACAAACCATTATTACGAAGATATAATGTGTTCTTCGATTTTCTACATAGTTATAAGCCTAGTATAAAAACAAATGATTATCCAATCCACTGAACATGTTAACCCAAATAGAAGTGAAGGTCCTTTAGATAATGTAATTTGAGGAAATATTCAAGGGTATTAGAATGATATTGGCCACTTTTCATCTTCTTTCACTCCCCAATAGAGGAGAATGGTTTTTAAAAAATAATAATGAAAATTTGTTGGGACAGAGATCTTTTTATGTTGATTTTTTTTTATTTTTTATCAAATATAAATATTATTTATTAATAGTAATAACTACCTAATACATGATCTTAAGATGTTGGTAGTATTATTTTTATTGATAGTTTGGTGGAAATAAATCTACAGTGAGAAGGGTGATATTTTTACAGACCATTAATGTCTAAATTATCTCATTATTAAATAAGTGTAGAACATGTGACAATTTATATTGTTTCTGAATACATTATAATATGGGAAGGAAAACATAGTTTTTGATTCCCTGTGGTGGATGAATCATTCTATTTAAACATCAATATAATTGAAAATATTCAATACTCATGGATTTAAAATATATTAATATTGAAATATCATTGGAAGGGAAAAATACAATATTTCTTAAATGAATAAAAAAACAAACCAATCATGTACAGATCAACAAATACCAGTAATATGATTTGAATATGTAGAAAAAAGTTAGTGAGTATTGAGTAGTTTATCTTTTATAAATTTGAATCTATATCATTTGAAACATGGATATAAATCATATAAACACATGAACTTATGAAAGAAAATTTTGATGATTCTCATATATAAACCCTCTTTACTCATCTAGGTCTAAAAATGTTTTATAGATATCTAAAAAACTTTCAATTGGATAACATGTAGAGGGAAATTATGAAATATGAATCTCAATTTCGTGTTTTTCAACAATATATGGATTATTGAAAAAATATATGGGTATGTCACAACTGTTACCAATAACGGTATGGAAATGGGAAAATATGTCAATATATTTTCTTGTTAGACTCCCCAAAACATACAATGTCCATGATTCTATTTTTTATATAATTTAACTCTTTACTATATCAGTGAATTTTATCACCATCAAAAAAGAATTATCTTTTTGAAAAATCATCAATATATACATAATAAGAAATCAAAGACTGCATGGAGTTCCACATTACCATTTATAAAATTTAGATATAAGGTTTACCTTATGATATTATAGATTACTGAAAAATAATTTGTGATAGGGTTATGTTTCAAAATATTTTATCACTGACAATCATATGGTCAATCTAAGAGGATCTTACAAACTATTGAGGGTATAATGAGGTTTATTTTATAGAATTCCTTATATATTTGGATCAACAGATTCCCCTGATGGAATTATTATATAAGAAAAAATTAAAATATAGAATTCAAAGGATATTATATGAGTCTATATATAGGGACACATGTTGGTCTCCAACATGATTGATTATTATTGATAGAGGAAGCTTATAAGTGCTGACCATATCCACAAAATGATGGAGGAGGATCAAACCATTTATTGGTATTTCAATGTTGAACAATGTCAATAGAAGTGTTACAAATATTACCATTTATGAGGTCTATATTTTCGAGATTGAAATAGGTTATTAATCAACATATCTATATATATGTTGGTTATAAGATTTTGGATGATAGGGAAGTTGATCCCTTGGTATATTTGTCCCTTTAAGATCCTTGATCGTGTCAAGGCAGTAACATATCACATAGACCTACCACAAAAAAACTCCAATATAAATTATTTTTTATCACTTTAGAGGAAGTTCATACAAGACCCATTTGGAGTAATAAATTAAAATTCCATTAAAATAGGATTTTAACTCTTATACGAGGAACAATGAGTTGTAATTATTGATCGAATAGAAAAGATATTTCTGAAAAATACCACACATATCATCAAATATCTATAGATGAATCTATAATATCCAATAGAAATTCATTAAATAAAGAGTATATATATTGATTAGTAATAATCACTCAATCATACCTCACTAAATGATAGAGTATACTGACTAGAAGTAACTGGCTTAAGGTGGTATATTGAGGATATTATGCACTCTATATTGAAATAATCACAAGAGACGCATAACTAAATAAAAGTTAGTAGAAATAAATAAAAAATAACAATCAATAGTTAACAGATAGACCTCATAGTTCCAAATAAAATCCATCCATCTATTAAAAAACGGGGTCACATGAAAATAAGTTAACATACATTATGTAGTGAATGCAATTGGACTAATCAAAAGATGAAATAAATAAATAAATGACCTGAAACCAAGTGTATTATTGTCCCTAGTATCTATGTCAACCCATACTGAATAAATTATAATATCAGAGGGGAATAATACATGTTTCTATCATGTATCCAATAGATAAATATGGGTATCAAATGGTCTTATGAATACAATGTGAGTCAAACTATTTAGTTCACCACCAAAGTGTATAATGAAATTCGATTTGTGAATATTATTTGAATATTTTTGAATGTATAATAAAAGTATTAGTAATGAAATGAGTAAAAGTAAACCAATTTAGGATTGGTTTCTTAATGTATTACATATCTACAATACAACCTCTGGTGTAATATGACATGCCTCTTTGTTTTTTATATTTTATATTAATCATCATGGGACTTGTGGTAAGTATACATGGAATACATGTAAAATTATAACCAATTAATGATTAATATTTAAATAAAGGGTAATATAAAGAGAATCTAACTAAGGAAAATGGATCATTATTCCAAAGAATATCAAATAATAATAATGAAATCATAATATGATAACTAAAATTAAATGGTAATGAACACCATGTCAAGTAATAATGAACATATTATATAGTAATATTAATTATGATAAGTGATTTCATTTCTAATTATTTCATAGAATAATATAAAACACTATATATATTAATAAAGACCACAATTTCTAATAAAATAAAAAATTAATGATTAATATCATCATATATGACATATCTTAACCATTTAAATTTCTTTTAACCTAACATTCTTTATGATCTAATCCAAGTAATTTTGTATCTGGATCCATGTATCTATCACTTCATAAATAGTAAAAAGGAATGCTACGATGTGTAATAGAACATAAGATATGGGAAAATCCATACATATTTACAATCCAATAATTTAATTATTTATCTTATTTATAATTTCATAATGAATAACACAATTTATTTAATTTCACATAGCCATTGTATATATACAAAAGGAAAATTCTCAATACTATGCTATGTAATATAATACGAAAATATAATAAAACAATTATCTTAAAGACAAAAAAACTCTATTAGGTCAAGAAATTTATTAGAGAATAATACACAAAACTAGAGGGGTTCTGTAACATAACAAAAACATCCAAAAATATATTTTTTATTGAAAACCCCAATGGGTTCTTTAAATTAGGGGTAGACAACCTACCACTATATCGAGATATTGAAATTACTTCATGGACATAATATAGGCCCATAATTTATCTTATTTAACAATTTAGAAGAATCATGTGGAATGTACGACGAGTGACAAAACAAAAATAATTTATTAAATGGTGAAAGGGTAAGGGAATGATTCTAAACTTCCTACCACTTGATTAGGTAGTTTCAATTTTCCATTATCCATATTTTATTCAATATATAGTGAAAAAAATTAAACTAATTAACAAAGTAATTGATAATATAGACTATGGACATTCATATTAATAACATAAAAATTACAAACATAAACTGATTAAATAAGTTAGGAGAATGATTTACTAAAATACAGTGATCCAAAACCAAATATCGTGATCAATTCCAATCCATATTTATTGTGATACATCAAATAATAGTAATGAATCTAGATGGAGTCTCAAGTGCCTATTTTGCATTTGAAATCAATGAGAAAGAAGAAGAAAATAACTAAATGGATGGAGGGGATAATGGTTAAATAAATAATATTGAAGGTGTGAATGGTTTTCCAAACAATTTTAAGGCTATGTGGCTCCATCATTCAATGAGCCACACCCAAAATGTTTTTGTGAAAAATTATTTAAACCTTGTGTATTCCATGATATTAGAACTGCTTCACCCCCACACCCCCACACATGCATTGTGTATGGTTATGAAGACCATACACAAGCTATGCATATCACCTCTATATTTCTATTCATAATTATTTTACAATGATGATGCCTCAAGTGTTGGGTTTTACAATTAGTGTTACGCCCTATGAGGTATCACAGTTGTGGTGACCAGTCACCCCTAACATAGTGCGAACTATGATCCTCCATTAATATACCGTAAACTAGGATTTAAGATCTCCAACTCTTTATAAACTCATCTAGACTTATGAGACACTACTCAAGACTCAAAACCCATCTAGAAACACATTAATCTTTCACAACTCTCATAAATCAATTCTGAAGCACAATTCAGGATTTATCATTTCCACCAAAAAAATATAAATATATCTCAACATTTTAAAAAAATGGTATCCTAAAACCTCCCCACATTAAACCATCTCATCCATGAGATTCCATGGTGGAAAAAAATACATCACCCAACCATATGGTGCCATAAAATTATATTAAATTAACTATATTTGATGTTTTCATTCCCATCATTAAACTAAGTGCCACAATATATATATCTTAGGTAAAATTCTTATGATTGGGATAATACTAATATAAAAAGTCGAAAAAACAATATTGTCCTTACCCGATCCAATCTAACCTAAGACATTATCATTTGATCATCTATTTTATCAACCGTCCCATTTCACTTCCCGCCACAGGTCATAACCTTACAATATATAATTCCGAACAATAATATGTCCACTATTAGAATTTATATCAAAAACAAATCCTTATAATCCTAGTGATTCTCCCTTCATAAATCATATCCTTTTACACCCATACATACATGAGGAAATTGGATTTGGCCATGGATATAAATAGAATTATTGACTCCAACTTGATCATACTCACCTTGGACAAGCATGTTTTCCCCCTTCAAAATCCATGAAAAATGGTTAAACTGTATCTATATCATCCCAATGTAATTCAAATAATCATTCATCAACAAAAAAATCCAAAAAAATAAAGATCATATGTTTACCTGTATATGGATGAATATTTCTTATAATTCTCAACTTCTATAACTGCATTTTCACTAGAACCATATTTTTAAACCTCTAGTTTAAGAAAACACTTATATTTTTTCAATAAAATTCTCAAATACCCAAAAAAACTAAAAAAAACATTCCATTAAATGATTCATTACATTTTTAAAATAAATTTAATCTCTTGGATAATATACATTCTATGAAACATCAAGCTTAATCAGTTCTAAAAATATTATCATTTTAACAAGATCGTTATAACATATCCATAAAATTAGATTCAATGAATATAATTAACCACATTATAAAATATATTATTTTCTAGATTATTTTTATTATATTAATTTATTCTTTGTCAATAAACACGTAATTTTTAGTAAACTCATATTTTTATTCAAATATATGGTTTCATCAAAAAAAATTAATTTCATTCATTAATATATTAAATCAAGTTAATTTTTTTCACTTTTATAATATTTATTTGATATAAATGACAAAAATTTTGGATTCATAATGTTAATACTTTCTTAGGAATTTTTTTTCAAAAAAAATTAAATGTTTAATTTTATACAGAATAGTTAAAAATGTCGATTTTAACAAATCACTCATTTTATTTATATATAAACGTAATTTGGTGTATTTAAATTAATCTCAAATTAATTTATGTTCATGTTAGTTATATATAAGATAATTTATTTCATATAAAAAATAATTATATGTTATTTTAATTTTATTTCATTTTTGGATTAAAATCACATTTTTATGATATATTATATTTTGTTGCTTTCTAATGATTTAATTTTAAATGTAGTTTTTCAACACATATGTTTTTAATTTTTAAAATGGATTTAATATTGGGAATATAAAGGTCTGAATAATGTTAAAATAGTATTATCATTTTTAGACTCAAAAAAATTACTAGAGTAAAATAACTTATTTCTCACTATATAGGTAAAATAAAAAGGTAGGTTAAAGTTAAATGGAACTAGAATAAAATAAACATATAAGACAAAACAAAATTGGTAGTTTATGTGTTTTCTCAACCATAAATATCCTTTAAAACTACTATCTGAATTTATTGGAATTAATTTCATATAATGTTGACTTTAAAAATAAAATAATTAATAATTAATCACTTTAATCTACCCATCATCGTGTATAAATACAACCCCTCACCACCCCATTTCTCCTGAAATTACTTAAATCTCAGAAAATACCTACAAAAAACACTCATCCCCACTATCCTCGTGTCCATTTTCTAATGTTTTCACCCAATTATCAATTCCAATTATTTAATGCCTCATTCAGTATGTGATATTCAAGAGGTAATTTTTGGAAATAAATACTCTAATTTTTTTCTACCTTATCCTAAAATAATATATATATAAAAGAAAAAAAAATATTATCATTTATTTAAAATAATTTCATATTACTAATTTAATATCTGATAGTTTAACCATTTATTATCACCTATGATTCAATGAAATGAAACCATTATCCAAATTGTGGTACTTAACGTCTCTTTGAATAATGATTTTGTTTGTTTTCTATAACCACATTCAAGTATGGTCATAATATTATTATTATGGTCAAATAAAATTATTATAACCATAAAATAACCTATTTAATGTTAATGAATAAATATATATTGAAATAATATTTTAAAAATGAATGTATTTTTTGATGGTCATAAAACCAGCGAAAGTAAACTAAACATTTATAACATACGTTTTATAAAATGAATAATCCTGATGTCAACAAAATTATACAGAAGAATATTTAAATATATTTTTTTTGAATTAATAACATTTCATTTAATATCTAGGATTTTATATCCATTTTATAGGAACATCAATAATTATAGATAAATGAACAGACAAATAAATCATGAAAAAAATGAACCTAAAGAAATGAAAATAATGAAATATCAATACTAAGCAGGTTAAAATATGTTTTAAAAGTATCATATATGGTATTAAAAATATTATTATGGATTTTTAATGTATTAATTAATTTTTTAAAACTTCATACATGAGGTTAAACTTAAAAAAAACTAAACGGATCTTTGAGGTAGGGGTTTCTCATCTCTCATTTACTTCTATGTGATATTGGACTTATTAACAAATTATTTCTTTTTTATTCATCAAAATATTACCCACTCTTATATTTTATCATTAATATCATTATATTAATGGTATTAAATGATTAATTTAATAAATATTACTTTTATGGGTCATACGACCCGACTGATTATAGTGTGGTATGGGATTTCATAAATAAATTTCCATTCATTGGGTTAAACATATACATCATTGATTTTTCCATGTTAATATTATGAGTTAAATTAATTTTAATTATCAATTGTTTTACATCCACTACTATTACATTGATTTATAGTTGATACACATAATCAATTCATTTGATTAATGCTCACTTCAATGATATGATATTTATAAGGTGCTTTCATTAAAAAATTATCGTTTTAATGTTTACAAAAAAAATCCATGTATATTATTTCTACAGATATTAAAAAAATTATTTTAATATTATAATAAGTCTGTTCAAATTCATGTTTACTCATGCTTTAATTTTAATTAAATCCTTGGAAGGGGTTATATTTTTTATTTTATAAATGATGTCCACTATGACTTTTAAAACAAAAATATAAATGAAATGATTTTCAAACATATAAAACATGAGCATTATTTCTTACCAGTCTAATGTGTTAATGCTTTGACTATTAATTTACATGATTATAAGATTATTTTCAATGGAAATATTTTCCTCTATAATTGGGGGTCCCTTTAAATAAATTATTTAAAAATTTAAATTCTAATTTTTCATGAACTATTTGAAGTGATATTTCAAAATTAAAATCTATATTAGATATTTGTACTTTATGTTACATATGATTAACTAGGAATATTATTCAATGATACTATACAAAGTATTTTTATGGCTGTTTTATGTTTTTTTATGTCATGATATTTATGAAATATATTTATTTTCAAAGGGTTATGCAGTGATGAAATGTTTATGAAATCTAGTTTACCTTAATGCATTGCGAAATGATATATGTTATCCTAAAAAATGTATGGTTTTAATTATATGTTAGGTAGAACATATATATCCATCCAATTTATTTGGTAATGATATCATATTTCATGTGATAGGAAGGGATGGAATAGGAAGTGGAAATGAATATGTAAGAAAGGACTAGAATAAGACGTGAAAATTGTTCAGTAAGAGAAATTTTCCTCAACGATAGTCTTAGAAGTTAACCAAGACTAAAAATATTGTTTTGGGTTTGAACCCATTCCACTATGATCGATTTTTCATAGAACCATGACTACTAATATGACAATTTTCTATGAATAAGTTTATGTAACATTCCATGTCTTATAACATTTTAATTATCTCAAGGCTCATGTTCTCTTATGATTCATGCCTTTTTATCATTAATGATTTATTAAATGACTCAAAAATATGATCTTTGATATGTATATTATAATATTCAAATTTTATTTTCATATTTTTATTCTCCTTGCTTATGTTATGCTTCATATATATCTCGGTTACCCTTACAGAGTATAAGATATCACCCTTTTCCTATATGTATTTTAAATAATATATGATGGAAAGTATCATGTATAACATGTCAAAAAGGGTTTTTGTTAGTAAAGAATATGTGGGATACTGTAACACCCTTATATGTCATGAATTATGTTTTTTCTATTTTATTTAATCATTTATCATTTTTTATTTCACACAACAATGAATATATCTTCTATTATACAAAAGTGGAAATTCTGTATTGTGTTATATGAAACACTAAGTCAATATTGCACAAAAAACATGTATATTATATTTTGATACATGAAACAATATTTTTGGATTATATTTCCTACAATTTTTGAGTCCCTTCTACAGGTTTTATTACATGCAAGGTCGAGTTTTACCGAACAACAAGATACTATTAATATTATTGTCAATATGCTATTATTACTAACACCTAGAAATTTGGATGGATGTTCTAATAAGATTAACTTAAATATGAAAATATGATTTATACTGTTACATAAAATGAATCCATTGATTATCAATTAGTAGAAGTGAACGTAATAACAATTTGAATAATAAGAAATTACTTTTTTGAATAAACAAATTTTTTACATACCAAGAAACTTTTTTCAAAAAAATATTAATAATTGCAATAAAATTTCTATATTATATATTTGATGAATATATTTTATAATCATCCACTAGAATTTATTGTTAAAATATAAGAATAAATCTATTATTATGAATAAAAAGATGTATTTTTCAAAAATGTGATTTTACCGATTTTTAATAGATAACCCATATAAAATATTTATTAAAACAATTATATTTTTTATTTACAAAAAATAAAATTAATTTTTTAAATAAAAAAAATTTAAATTAGAGAGCAATTTTATTATTTTTCTGTGAAGCTTATTTTTTGGACGAATAATGAAGATTACTGAATTTTAATTTAAAAATGTTTTTTCTCCTAATTTATTTATAAGCATAAATTATTTTATAGATTGGATTTAAAGATAAACTATACGAATAGTTCATCGGTTAATATAAATTTGGTTATTTGAATCAAATTAAATATGAAATGGGATATAAAAACCTACCGATCATTTAAACATTTAAACATTAAAAATCCAATATTTCATCCTGTCATTGTTGTTAAATTTACGTTGATTTCTACAAAGTTTATTATATGAATTTGGAAAATTGATACCATATTTATTATTCTAATATATTATATTGATTAATATGATTAACTTAGTTTTTAAAATAAAATATTAGTGAAAGTGAATAAAATTAGTTAAAGCGATTAAGAAAAAAATTACTTTATGAGGGACTTAACATTGATCTTAAAAACCAAAACAACCTAGATACAGGTCAAAACAATTAGAGGGATGTCAATTGACCCTATGATCCATTTTATTGAATTGGGACCTTTATTGGCTCAACATTTCATAGAAAAATCGTGAGTATAATCCCATTTTATAAAAAATTGCGATAATGTCACTCCTCGTCAATTTTAAAATAATATTCCATAATTCCTAAACTCATACTTTAAGCATTAATTTTGGCATAAATGGATCCAAGGAAGTCCTTTAGTGGGAAACAAAATGTATTACCTTGAAAAGAGGTAACCTTCTTCAAGACCAATTTAGTTTTATTTCTTTCTCCACTACATAAATTTTCCTTATTGAATGATCATATAATAAAAAAAAATTGATAAATAATTATTATTCACTTTTTCGAAGTGTTATAAAATCTCTTACATATACATACATCTAATGGGTAATGAACTTACCATTATTGTGTACAAAAAACCTCCTACGCACAAAACGATGTTGTTTTTTATTCCTTTACCACCTATCGTGGCTACAGATTACGATGGAAAATTTATTATTATATTTTATATATGATATTTCATAATTAATTATTCTTTCTAAATTATTATATTACCCATATCTTCTTGTATACCATTTTTTTAAAATATGATAATTTCCATTGGGGAAGTGTGGACTACCCCGTCTCAAAGAGAAGTGATTCGTTCACACTCTAAATGGAATGTATTAAGGATAATTTTAGTGAACTTATATGATCTATATCACGTAATAATGATATCAGACTTATAATATATATATATATGTGTGGGTGTATATATATTGTTCATTTATATTATTTCATTGAATATGATAATAAAATGGAAAATACATTCATGTGTATGTACGACCAACCATTTTCATGAACAATGTATTCCATTTCATGTATCTATATTTTATATATTATTATAAATACATATATAGTTAATATATATTATATTTATATCTTGATTTAAATTCTGAAAATATATAAATCATGATAAATGTTATAAGATCAATGATAACAAGCAAAACTATATTTGGAAGACAAACCACACATTACCTGAATTATAATATTAACAATGATTTGATAAATAAATGTGTAATATAAAGTCGCAACCAAATAATATATGGTTTGAGATATAATAATATGTTTTTTTGTTGATATATAATAAAATAATATTTACAACACTATCTTTTTGGACATGTATGAATAATTTAATGTCTTAAGGTAACATAATTTCGTCACACATTTTATTTCCATGAGATATAAGCCATATTCCCCCACTTGATTTTTTTGGGTGGTGTATATACTAATATACTACATGTTATATCATTAATTTTATATATTTAGTGATATTAAAATAATTAATTTATTATATTTTCTCTATAGGATCATGATTCTAATGTTACTCAAGTAGTTAGGGTTTTTATCTCTCTCTTTTTCTGCAAGGCACAAGACAAGTTCACCAGCCATTTCTTTTATGCGGTGTGTCTAATTACCATAGATGTATTCTATGATTCTTATAAATAAATTTATTGGTATTTACATATCATTTTTATTATCTTTTATTCAATGGGTTTTTGTTTAAAAAGATACCATATTGGTAATGTAATGTTTGTCTCAACATGCCATCTTGGTGACACATCCCTTGTTCTACAACTATATTCTTTTGAAAGGTGTATATAATACCATTTGATGTGTTATATTATAGTCCTCCTTGTTTTCATGATATTTTATGTTTCAAGTAATTCAAATTTCATACATCTTGAGTATATTTCAAAGTTGTCATGTGGTAAAATGTTATTGAAACAATCTAATTGTTTATTGATATTGTTTATGATTATGCTTCCTTTGATGAAATATTATGATACATTACACAAGATAACTTTTGATATTACATACCCTTGATAAAATAATTATGTATTAATTTATTATTATCATTTCCCACTGTTTTTTACTTTGAATAATTAAGAGCATGTTTTTATTAAAATATAACATTATTTCATCATTATTTGGGAAATCTATGTTCTTTAAAAACACAAATTTCTAAAAATGTTTTCCAAAATGTTTATTATTATATTATGAAGTTTAAATGAAATTTTTTCCCACATTTTCACTTTTTTAAAAAATATTTATATGCAAATTCACTTTTCATTTTCCAATGAAGGTACTTACCTAAAATTTTAAAGTACAAAGTAATGTATGGAATATATATAAATACCCGACATCATAAGATTTATTTCTTTGAAAATTTATTTTTAAATAAATTTTTACTAATATTTAGGGAATTTTTTATTTTAATTGTTTTTTCAAAGAAAATGTTTTTAATTTTTTTTGTTTATTAATTTTTTTAAATTATTTTCAATGATTCTTTTGTATGCCTTAAAATATTTATTTTCCATGAAAATGATTTAAATTTTTTCAATGAAACTTTTCTAGGATTCCAATGTATTAAAAAAGGTTTTAAAATGGTTTATAGCTTCATTTGTATGTATTCAAAAGGAAATTTTTTCAATATGTTTTCAATATCCTTTTTTATGTTTTCAAGGATAGAGGTTTTGGATATGTTTTTAAGATTCTTTATATGTTTTCATGGTAATTTCCTAGGAATTTTTTTTAAGAAATGGTTTATGTTTTAAAAATAGTTTTCCAAATCAGAAAAGATATTTTCCTAAAGAAATATTTTAAATTAAATTATGAAGTCATTATTTTTATGAAAAAAATTAAAATGGTTTAATAAAAAGTGTTTTAAAAAAATGTGATTTTTCATAATAAATGTTTCATGCGATCATTTAAACTCATCCTCCATATAAGATGACATACACTATTATAATTTACGTTTTATTAGGGATATTCTCCAAGAACCGCCTATAAATTCTATCTTGAATGGTATATGATTTTATGGAATGATGCTTGGGGATCCTATTTCCCTTTAGTGAGTTGTATTCTCTTGAAACCTTATTATCTTCCTAGGGTCTGTTTTGATGAAATTTTTATGAGGCCTATCGATTTTCCTGAGAAAATTATATGATAAAATTTTTATGATACCCATTTCATTTTTTTGGTTTGGATTTTTTTTTTAAACCCATTTCTTTCTATGTTTCATGATGTGGAGAAGTTTTATTATCATGGGAAACATGTATGAAATATTATACTATATAATGGGTGGTACCTATATCTCCAAAACTTTCACCAGGTAATGACATATATCTCATGTGATAGTGATGAGAAACAAGTCGACATGCTTAATCGACATTGGAAAATTGGTTCATCCTAATGTAAAATGGGAAACAAGTGCCTCATAATCCAATATGGGACAATTGGAAAACCCAGTTGACTATATAAAGATATGGAAACTTGATCTACTATAAGAAAATAGGTAAACTTGATCTAATATTGGAAGATGGGGAAAACCAATCAATTATAAGAATGGTCTATGGTTTGGGATGGTTGTGTGTCCCACTCAATAGGTGAATTCCCCATCAAGTTCCCTGATAAGTTACAACATTACCTCCTGACTTATAAGGAATTATATTACATGTTTACGTTTATGCCACAATTCCAAATCTTTTTCGTATTTAGGATTTCATGTATTATGATCTTGTTTCACTTAGTAATCGTGTATTATTAAATGAAAATATTTATTCCACTATTTATTTTTATGATCTCTGATATACATGGTATAATCTTCTAATGTAATTTTCACGAACCCCTACCCCTAAAGATACTGAAATGGTAGGTGAGAGATAATGACACTGTAATCCAACCAACAGTAGGGTCCAGGTTAGAGATTAACACTGAGGCTACTAAAATCTCTTGTATGGGAGGCATTACCCTCTATAAATGAAACATGATTTTGGGATAAGATGGATCACACACAACTACTCAAGGAAATTAAACAAAACCAAAACCAAAACCAACCCATGGTTTATGTATAAATTAAATAGATAAAAGAAATATCTCCAAAGATAACTCCAAAAAAAATTAATTCAGCGACATAACAACTGTCCAAAGTTCTGAGATATTAATTCCCAGAATGTTCCTTGTAGTCCTCTTGGAATCCGAAAAATAGTTTTATATACATATGGTGAGCATAGAAGTATACATCGTAGGAAAACTGAAGCCTCTTGTGAACATTTATAAAGGCATACTAATGCATAATTGAGAAAAAAGATTGACCTAACTGCATCTATAGTGGTATAATATCAAAACCCAACCTCACATAGGAACACTCTCCATATCACATAAGAAAAATAATATAATATATCATGATTACATCTATAATGGTACGCCAAAAAACTTTCCCACTGGCATGCCACTCTTACACCCATCTTCGTATGACCTGGTGATCCCATCATATTAGTATACAACACTAATCGACAAGAATGGTCACAATACACCTCACTAAAAGTTACATGGGCTCAACTCCCCACAAAAATAGCCATGTCCCACCTCCCATAAAGTCAACTAGGCTATCACATCTCACTTGAGGAAACCTAGGCTACCGCCCCACAATCACGATCACATCTCTCCCAAAAACACATGGTCTATAAAATCACATCCAAAAACAGATGTTCTATCCCATCAAACATCTAATTCACTAAAATACCTCCATCTATCACAGCCTATGAAATACCTACCTCACCAGGATGAAAGAGAAGGAAAGAGTGGCTACCCAGCCATCTGTAGTCCTTAATGGACATTGGGAAAACACCTCCTTCATGACTATATAGGTGTTAGAACACAGTGCTAAATGTGGGTTGACTGTGAATATAAATCATAGTAATGTACATGTATATATATATATTTATAATAAATCATTCAATCCCAACATATGGGTTTAAAAGCAAATGAACCAACTCCTAACGCTGTCACTTTTACTGCCTCCTATAAATGAATAACACCAAACTTCAATCCAGAAGCCCCATTTCACATTTCCAACTATCATAATTAATTCACCTCATACAATACATTATATAAAATCAGCCACATTTAATTGGAAAACCCACCATTTATTTATCCATTAACCATTTTAATCACATTAAACAAACCAACCCAAGAAATTCCAAACACTACTGAACAATTATTCATTTATTCCATCACTAAATGGGCATATATCATAATGAAACCCCCACCTAAGTGCCCCAAAATAATGGAAAAAAACACATCATCTCTTCCCCAAACGCATGGAAAAAACACCGCCTCACCACCCCAAAAGTAAGACTAAACATACCACCTCTTCACCACCCCAAATGCACGGCCAAACAAACCACCTCCTCCCCTCCAAAACAACAAAAAAAAACACCACATATCTCCCCACACCCCATTCCAACCACACAACATCGTTCCATAATAAATGTCACACATAAAAACTAATGAAGTTCATTTTTTTCTATTTTACAAAGGGGATTTTATCACATTCAACTTTAATTGAGGGGATTTATCAAACAAACCAAAATACTTGGGAGAACATTTCATAATCAATGTATATGTAATTATCCAATTTCTATATAGGGTTATTCCATAACAATAAAAATAGTTTCAAAAGTCACAATATGTATGTCCAACACGAAAAAAACCGCCAAAACCAAAATTTTCATCGGGGCATCAAGAATATTCAGTTAACAAAATCAATGGTTTAAATGTATGAGAATAAATTCCCAATTTCCCCATTTAATTCAATTAATCAATAACTTATCTTTGATTAAGCAAGAAATTCCAAAAACAATGGAAAAAAAGGTAACCAATGACCCCCCTGCATGATATAAAATAAAGTGAAATGAGGGAACCCCTACTTTAAATAGATTTAATGAATTGTTGTGCACCATAAATAGAAGAATAATTCTCATAAACCATAGCCACACCATTAGAATTAATGGATAAAAAACGATAACCAAAAAACATTAAAAAGTAACCCAACACACACCCCAATCAAAAAAATCTTGCAACATAGAATCCCTTAGAGAAGAAAAGAAAATAACTAACCAAGAAATAAGAATAATCTACCATGGATCAATAATAGATTTCCTATGGGGGTCAACGATAACCAAAAGAAACAATAAGGGTGAAGATGGATAGAATAACTCCTTAGGGTACTTCGGTTTCAACTAAAAAAAGTGGCAAAAGAATCCATGATCGAATAAAAAACATTCAGAAGAAATGGAACTTTAAAACTAAACTGCATTGAGGGTTTACACGACGTGTAATACCATTTCACATTTTGTAATCCTTTGGGTTCACTTTCCCAGAAAAATGTGTATCTGATTTATTATATAACATAAAATGTCTAAACATTATGAACTATCCCTGGACAAATTGTAAATCCAACTTTCACATCATGTAATACACATAGAGGGAAATTATTTTTTCGAGAAACTCTTCTGTACCTCCAACTCTAACAAAAACCACCATAACCACCCTTGAACACCTTAAATAACCAAAAATGGAAATGTAATAGACCGAGAAAGCACATACAGTTACAAAAAATCCACCTCAAATTATTCTCTCCATTGAGAATCCAAAACCAAAAATAGAAGAAATTGGGTATGACCAACAACCACAAAAGATCCCTCTTAAGGATATCAGCATACCTCAAAATGGTACCAACACCTAAACATGACAACCGAAATGTATACAAAATACTATGAAAAACCATAAGACAATTCCAATCACAAAACCATATTTCCATATAACCACTACACAACTATCCCAACATCCATAAGGACCAATCCAACAAACTATTACTACCCAAAAACTAAACTAACCTAAACTTATGAATTAGAGAATATTTTTATTCCATGTTATGATATTATCTACTTGGTGGGGGAACTGACTCACCCATGTTGGTTTAATCGCACTACATTTTATTAATATCGATTATTAATCTGGCCCTCCACTTTTAAATTATCTTTAGATTAACACATATCACACCAAAAATATCAAAAAGCAAGGAAAAAATTCCATATTATAAAAAGGGATTCAAACATCACATCAAAAAAATAAAGAATATAAAAACTCAAACAAACTTCAGGTACTGGGCACACATCTTCCTCACTCGCTCATATGTACCCTCCTCTAGGCTACCATCCCAGCACAACACATGAAACAAATAAATGGTCTTCCCCATACCACATCATCATGAAAATAGTGGATCTCTACTATCCACTCCACAAACAGCACATCATCCATTATATCCAACTCTCCCCAGTCAATAAAAAGGGTGTCATCATGAAGATACTGAAAAAGTTGAGAGACGTCAATGACACCGTGGATCCTCGACAACAAGAGTGGAAAATCCAATTGATACACTAACTCCAAAACATTCCCTAATACATCATGGGGCCCAAAAAACCTATGATAAAGATTAATACCTCTTCCAAAACCCATGCATCCCATGAAGTGGGGAAACCTTCAAGAACACATGGTCCCCAACCTATAACTCCATATTTCTACTTCTTCGATTTCAAAAAGACATATGTTGGTATTATTATACTTTAATACTCTAAAAAACAATATAAAAATTCAATTTCATGCTTGGTAACACATTTGGACCAAAAATGACTATCTCCCCAACCTTTTTCCTGCACAACGGAGAGTGACATTATCTACCATACAAATACCAAAATGGAGCCATGATAATAGAATACTTTTAGCTATTATCATAATAAAACTCAACCAATGGAAGGTGTCATACCGAAGATCCACCAAAGTAAAAGACATACTCCCCCAATATATCCTCCAATGTTTCAATAGTACATTTTATTTGATTATCGGTCTAAGGGTTGAAAAACATGTTGTGCCATAATTGAGTGTCAAAATCCTATTAAAATTCACTCTAGAAACTTGTATGAAAATATGTATCCTATTCCAAGACAATGGACCTCAAAACTCCATGAAACCACACAACTTAATCCACATTACTCTTACCCATAGAATCCATTATTCCCAACCCCTTGATCACTAAAAAAAAATTTATTTTATCAACTGATCCCCAAATACCGAGATAACATCACAACCAACGTATTTTATTGGTAACCTAATGATGAAATACATCAAGATTCCATCCTGTTTCCACTAAATAATATACAATGGATGAAAAATCATCTAGGGACATGAATCTTGGTCATTTCATGCTGGAAACCCCATCGCATTGACAAAAGAATTTTCAATGCATGTTTCATCTAAATACACCAAAACTGAATCTTCATAAAATGATACATATTAGAAACTCCTAGTTGTACCACTAAAGGAGAGATATGAGACACCTAAATTACACCATCTCACACTAATAACAAAACAAAACAAAACCTCCAATGAAATAACTCCTGATTCAGGCCATCCTCTGACCATCCCTCTAATGTATCACCATGTCCAATATGATCGTGCATCACCTATTCCTATGAGTTTCCACACTGAATTTTCCACATTATACATCAGATAATATTTCAACATCATGTAAAATAAATATCATATACCCCCACCCCCAAGAATTAATGTGAAAGGTAACCAACTCCACCTTTTCTCTCCAAGCATACTCAGACTCCCAGACAAAACACTTCCATGAAATCCTGTTCAAAGTTCGGCCAAACAATTCTTATTTACTACAGAGTAAAACACCTAAAATTTATAATTTAAATAAAATACATCCACATATATTTTCTCAAGTTTAGATCATGTTGTAAAAAGACATACATAGAGCCATTCAAACCAGTAAAAATCACAAAGTACACACCAATCAGGTAATGTCATGAAAAATTCATTGAAAACACATCTATTTATAGCTCTAGATCATGGGGGTGATAGTTACACTAATGTTTACATAACTACCTATACCCATAAGATATCTCATCACACAACTTAATCAACATGCACCCCATGGAAATATGGGAAGTGTCACATAAAACCACAAACAACACACCCTCCACTAGCTACTGAAGAACTAGAGCACCAACACACTTCCCCTTCAGGTAAACAAAGGCCTCATTGAACTAAGTAAACCAAAAAATATCACGGTCATTCCTTGTAAAAACTTCCAAAAAGGCTAAAAATTGAGATAAATAGGGTAGAAACCTCCTATAATAGCTTTGAAGATCATGGAAATGATGAACCTATACAATATTATTTCGTGATTCCCAAGGAAAAACATGTTCAACCTTCAACAATTATATTGTCACACCCTTATGAGAAACCAAATTCTTGAGAATATGAGCCTCTTATATCCAGAAAATACACTTGGACAACATTCCAGAGTGCTGGTGGTGTCGAAGAAAAAGTAAAATCATTTTGAGAGTATTGACATGATCCTCCTTTTACATCGAGTAGGTTAATATATAATTGATCAATATGTTGAAAAACAAATCCAGGAACTCATAGAACATATAGTTCGAAAGCCCCATGAACACTAATAGTGCATTAATAACACTAAATTACATTTTTATGATCTGGAAGTGCCCATATATGCATCTCCCTGTAGTCTTCAAGATACCATCATCCTTCACCCTCAACTAGTTATATCCAAACCATAGATCGATCATAAAAACCATCTCTCTACTCCAAACTGGTCTAAAATATTATCTCTCCATGGAATATGGTAATGTTTTTTTACTATCACCTAATTCATCATCTAGTTGTCTGTAGAAAACTTTAGAATAGCATCCTCCTTCTTCGTGAACAAGATTGTAACACCCTGTGGTGACAGACTGGGCCGAATAAAACCCTTTGACAACATATAATCTATCTGAACCCTCAACTCCCACATCAGAGAAGGTTAAATCCCAAAAAGAACCATAAAAATTAGAGATACACAGATATTCATTTCAATACTAAATGAAAAAATCACATCGAGGTGGTAGAATCACAACATCATTAGTGAAAACATACAGGAAATCCTCAAAAACCCTAGGAAAATCTACAATCCCAACATCCACTGATTCCACCGACAACTCATCGAATAACAAATTAAGGGTTTTCAGATTATGACTACCCAACTGAATACTTATGGTCTCCAAGGTAACCACACATTGTCTATAAATATCTGAAAACATGTGTCTCCTCCAGATTTTGTTTATAACAGAACATGTGGAATTAAAAATTTTGATATTGATGATCAATGTGTATTGTTGCATCTATAGTAAGAAAATATCCACAAGAGGTTGAAGCAGAACAATAAGTAGTCAACACCCCCAAAATAAATAAATTAAGTGGGTTTGATCTCCAATGAGAATATTTATCTCTAAGTTCACAGGGAATAATATCTATGTCAATTCTTAGAGCATTGGCTAGAGTGGGTGAAAAAAAAGGGTGTGAAGCTCCTGAATCTAACAAGGCACAAAAAAATCACTAAAAAACTAATATTACCAATGAAAATATTTATACCTTATAGAACTAATACATCCACTATGTGAAACTGACCATGTACAGCTCCTTTGCCTCTCTTCTAATGACCACATCCACAAACACAATTAAGAAGAGGTCCCTAAACATGGGAAACACTATGAGTTTGTCCTCTTCCTTCCCCATCATCCCTTAGTGGAAAAAAGCCTATTACCCCTACTACAAAAACGACTTCATTGTCAACTACTATGATGTTTGGCACTAAACCTTTACACCTTCACCAAAATGATCTCGTTGAACCACTATACACTGGTTCTAAAGATGGCCTCTAGACCCACAACCAAAACATCCTGGCATAAAACTCCCAATAGAATCATGGAAAACATTGGCCTGAGAAGTCCAAAAATTAATTTGTTGAGATCCAATCCCTGCTAGTAAAAATATCAAAGTCATGAATACCTATTACCTAACACTAAAAACACTACCCCTCAAGGAACCATGATGGTTTCTCTATCATATAAAACCCCTTGTGAATGCATCCACATGATCACATTTTCTTTCTTCTGAACGTCCTCATACATTGTCAATTTAAAATGAGTTACTACATTCATGATAGAATGATGGAGTGACTCTTTAATATATCTCGCACAAGAATCCTCATCTCGGAAAATATCTAGTCAAAAATTGAAAAAATCCTTGGACTTGATTCCAATATCACATACTAACATGCTCCCCTGATGAAGAGATCAAAGCTCTTGCCTCTTCTATTCCTTTATGGTCGATGAAATAAAATCTCCCTAGAACTACTTCTAAAATTCGAACCTCAAAATATCTTCCTTCTTCTTCTCTCTCAAAAAAACATCCACCACGTAAACATAGCTCCCCACATTTGACTGGATTCTAATGGGACCCATTACCCCATCGGGCCCCATGTCAAACTGAAATCATTGTCAGCATTCTCCATCCATCTCTATATATACAAATTTGGAACACTACCTTCATACCATTACAATTCCTTCTGCTATAATTCATGCAATTTCCCCTCCCACTTATCATCTTTCTCAACCATATCAACCCAATGAAGATCATCTAGAGTAGACTGATTAACATCAACATCCTGATCAACCCATGAATAATGAACAAGATCCATGGATGAATGGAAAACAAGGAGTTCATAAGCTATTATAGTATATAATTTCATTTAATACTCATTTTATCTCATTTAATTCATTTTTTCATACATTTATACATTCACAAAAGAACCCAATTTAAACATGGAAAAAAAGAATTATGATGCATCCACCTCTCTTAAGTATCTACCTTACAAAAGGGACCATCTCACATGGCCTTTCAATATTCTCAGAGTCCATTCACTAGAATATGGGGGCCCGAAAATCATATTTCTTAGACGGTGTCTATGGCCTATGTCACATACCAACATCAACTAGAACTAGTTACAAACCATCCCATGCAACCCTCACTATTCCTAACTCCAAACTACAATCTATCTCTCAACTGTCACCTTTTATATGACTCTGTCATGCCCCCTCACCCAAAAGATAGCATACTATGGGGAGACTAATAATGACTCTGAATCCCACCACATATAGGCCTTGCGTTGGTGACTAGAAACAAGGGTATAAATATCTCATTTATGGGAGGAATTACCCATTATAAATGGAAATTGATCTATATAGAATATGAATAATCCACAACAACTCTAATAAATGATATAAAAAGAAAACCAAAACCATCCAACAATTAATGTATAAATTATATATAAATATAATTACAGTCTCTAAAAAATACCCAAAAGAATAGATAAGGTAGTGACACAACATCTATCCAATTGTATATTCTAGTAATAAACAACATGGTCCATGTAATCCTCCTAGAAATTTGAAAAGAGTTTTATATACATAGACTGAGCATACATGTATATCAGGTAGTAAAATCAATGTCTCTCATTAACTTGTGAAAAAGTATAAAAATTAACCTATGAAAAAATATTTAAACCAAACAGCACCTATATATCTATACCAACAAACCCCAACCTCACTAAGGCTCACTCACCAAATAAAACAATCCATGTAACATAATGTAACATGATCACATCGATAAGGGTTCCCTAAAACCATTTCCACTATTTTTTCAATCTCAAACCCAAATTCATACTTCCTAGAACTCATATATAATATGTATAGAACACAAAACAACATGAATGGTCACAAAACAACTCTCCCAATGTCACTTGGGTTCTTGACCCTATAAGAATATCTACATCACACCTCTCTATAATAAATATCATCTATCACATCTTTCCTGAAAAAACTCGAGCTACCACCCCACAAGAATTGTCACGTATTGCCCCAAATGCACCTCAGAGTTTATAACTCACCTAAAAACACATATTCTATCACCAAACCCATCTAATTAAATAAAAAACCTCTAGCCACACAACCTATGACATTCCTAACTTTCATGTAAGAGAGAGATGTAAAGAGTGGGTACCCAACCATCTGTACCCCTCATTATATGTTGGGAAAACACCCCTCTCATGACTATAAAAGTTTTGAAACATAGTTGTCGACATGGATGGGTTACATGTAGAAATAAAATGATTTTTCAAATATATATTTATATATATAATATAAAATAGTTAATCCTAACATATGGGTTCACAAACAAATGAACCAACTAAAAACATTGTCTCTTTTTCTTCAACTTATAAATGCATACCACCACACATCAAGGCAGATACCCCACATCAAATTTCCAACCAATTTTATTTAATCACACCATGCATTTCATTATTTATCATCAACCACATTTAACCACAAAACCCACCATTTAATTATTCATTACCCATTTTTATTCCATTAACAAAACCAAACAAATACATTCCAAACACTATCCAACAATGATTCAATTAAACCACCACACATTGGAAATATTTCATAGTGAGACCACCAACTTTACACCCCAAAATCATGAAAAAACAAACCAAATTTTTTCCACCAAATGGATAATCCAAAAAACAACCTCCTCACCACCCTAAATTCATAGGAATGGAAACCACATCCTCACTTCCCAAAAAATAACATCCTAACAAAACACATATCACCTCACACCCAGAGAGCTTGATAAACTTATGGAATTTTTTTCTGATGTTGGTAGTGACCTACTATGATCCCCAAATTAATTTCTATTACTAATTTTTCATAAAATATACTTATGTTAATGCATCCCATCCTGATGATCTAGTTCTACACTTTATGGGAGTCTACATTTTTTACAGGAAATTTAATTTTTCTTTGAGAAGTTCTATAACATTTATTGCTTGTTCTACATATTGTATAATGTCACTCATACTAATTTTATACATTTTAATTCTCTTTAATATGACAGCTAAGGACTGGAAATATGTTCTTATGATATTTTGGTGTTATCTTGGAGTTGTATCCTTTTTTCGATGAGGTAATTTCTTTATTGAAGACAGGATGTTTCATGATATATTGAGGCATTGTGACCTTTTATCTAGGTTTTATTTTTATATATCATCATGTATCTCCTTCAATTATCTTATTTTGTGGTCTAATTACACATCGATCATGTATTGTAACACTTTTTCCCTTATTAAATTTATTTCGGGCATGAATTGTGTGAACAATTCATGTCTCAATTAGTCTTAATAATGGTGTGTTTTCACAAAAAAACATAGATAATCCATTTCATTATTTAAGTACCTTTAATTAACTAATTTCTAATTATGATGATATAACAGTAATCAAAACAATCACAATAGTAATAATAAATATATCTACTTCAATAAAAATTTAAAAAATCAAAATTTTTAGTGGGGCATCAAGCCCACACAATTCACAATAGCACAAATAACATCAAAGAAGTAAAATCATTAAAATGAAAACCCATTTCCCCTTTAAATTCATTGAACCAATTATTTATCATTGATTAATCCATGATATCCCTAATCATAAAAAATAAACCCCTCCAACATGATAAACAATAAGAAAAAATGGGGAATCTCTACCTCAAAAACAAATTTCTGACTCACTCTACACCACAGGGAAAATAAGAATAACTGTAAACTACCACACCACCATTAGAATACAAGGATATACCTAAATAGAAACAAAATCCAATAAAAACAAATCCCAAAAAACTCACCAAAATAGAAAAATATCACCATAGTGATTCCCTTGGAGAATAAGGGATGAAAAATAAATAAGATAAGATAAGAACCTACCATGGATCACCAATGGAGATCAACTGAAACCAATAGAATAAACATGGTAGAATAGTCCTTGAATATAAGGACCCGACCTTATTACATATATAATCTTGAATTTAGTTAAGAAAAAAATTCATTTTACATTGAATATATTTTCAAGTTTAGATCTTTAGAGAATTAGGACAGTACATTCATGACATTACACATTATTACATAGTGGATTCCATAAAAATAGTTTCAATTTTTTTTCAAAATATAAAACATTAAAACTTAAAACAAGACTCCTTGACAATTTGTCAACATTTAACGTGTCTTTTTTCCTTGTATTAAACATCCATTAACCTGTGAAAAATCATTTTAAAACATGGGATGAGCACAAAATCCTAGTAAGGGATGGAAAAAATGAAAAAATCACATTAGTACATGAATACTCATAACGTATGAAATCATTTTCAAAAGACATTTTTGTCACCCATATATATTTACTTATTGTAACATGATATTTACACAAGATAAAAAAAAACATGAGAACATAAATATAATCATAAAGGTATCTTGGGTCATTACTTACATAATCTTGTAACCATCTTGGCTACCTTGAAATTTGTAACCCTCATGGCTACCTTACTTTGTGTAACCATCGCAGTTACACTTGGAGTAAACATATGGCCGAACTCCAACTTACTCATACCCAATGAATTTTAGGGACATATAGGTCCCACCCTTCATCATAAATAATTCCCAATAACCAAAAAAAATCATCCAACATGAATAATTCCATAAAAACATTACATTGGAATTTCATAAAACCGAATTTTAAAAAGAGTATATTTAAAGAAAAACCCCTTATAAATATCATATAATTGAAGAGAGACTAAATAAAGTGGATTGAGTATGTATATATACTATAAATACACATAATAAAATATTATATAAACATAACCCATCACAAAAAAAATTTAAATTGCACATAAGTATGAAGTAGAAGGTTAACCCAAAGAATGAAAATCGGGTTAAGAATTCCTTTACCTCGGGTTTTTCTTACTTCCAACTTGTTTAAACCTCATGTATAATGGTTAAAAGAGTGTTATTAATATTTTCCAGAAACATTTTCATGTTTATAACATCTTTTATGATCATTTAATAACATCTTTTCACCAATAGTGTTTAGTATTTTTACCCCTACACTGTTTTTGGGTGTGTTCTTAACATGATCTCCATGATTGGTTCATGATGGACATTCTTGTCGATTAGAAGTGAAACCACAGAATTGGAATGGTGTAATATTTAAATATATCAAGTAAAATAAATTATTCGATTCATAATTTTTAATTCTTACATGAGTATGATTCATAATTTAGAATATTAATGATGTTCGTTCAGATCATTTTAGTGGTTATTTTATAATAACAACATCATTTTGTCTTATAAATTAGAAACATGAGTAAAAAATCATTCCAGAAACATGGGTGAGTAATAAAACATATATTATAACCTGGTTCAACCATATAAATGGTTTCATGACCAGACTTGAAAGAATTAATGGAAATTGAAATCACATTATCCACGATGTCGATAATTCGACACAAACGGACAATGTTTTTATTCTTTAAATAAGTGGGAGGGGAGAAGAATAAAAATGAGTATTTTTTCATAAACATGATAAAATCCATAGTATACATGATTTCGGGATATTTCATGCCTCTTGGGTAAGGATATATGAAGAAATAATAAGGAATGAACTCAAAATAAAAGAAAAAGTGATAAATCTCTTACAAAAAATGCGGCAGCCTAACAGCTACACAACATGGTTTTAGAAAAATATTAAAAAGAGAGGGGAAAAGGGTCATCCATTCAGAAATGAATAATAATATATATAAGATCAATATTAAGAAGGAAATAATAACATGGTATTGAAACTTGAAAATTATACCACATAAAAGAGAATTTGAAAGGAAAAATACAGAAATTGAGAATTTTCTTACCTTATAGAGTAACCCATTGAACATGAAGGTTGAGACCTTGGGGCCTTGAGGAAACCTTTAGATGAATAATATGAAGGTAAGGAGTCCAGAGCTTTGTTGATGGAGAATTGGGAATGATTTCAGTGAAGGGAAGAGTAGGGATTTTTAGGAAAAGTGAGGGATTATTTTAAGAATATTCAAGGGACACCTCATGGGTGGTATTTACAAAAACATGGGATTTCCCATGGTATTTTCCCATGTTATAAGCCACTTGGGGAACCTAACATATTATTTATCTATAAAAAAGTCTACCAGATTTATGAAATCATTATTATATCATTAATGATGTCATTAACACATTGAAACTAAAAACTGTATTTTTTACTATTCACCAAAAAATCAACTTTTGTAGAAAAATTCCCAAAATTCACCCTAACCATTTATTGATGTGTATATTTGAAAAATGAAGTCCATTTTTTGAAAATAATTTTCTAAATATTATTAATTTAATTTTTAAATAAAATCATACTTAATTCAAAAATTAAAATTCTAATTCTGTAACTACATCTATAACACAATGAAAAACTAACCTATATGTTATTATCTTAAACCATTAATAAAATAAAATAATAATAAAATTTACTATTAATTAGGGATATATCACTATTCATATTACTATTCATAAGGTTATGTTACTATTCGCCAAAAAAACAAGTTGGTTCCCCTAGACTCCAAATAATATACTGAACACAATTATAGATGACAGTTTCTTGAAATTCAAAACATAGAAGTAGAAAAGTTATGTTTTAAAGGCTAATTAAAAATATATACTTAAAAAAGTTCCATGCATTTCTATTTATTTTTAGAAATACTTGGGGTGTTACATTGTCCCCAACTTCTGGAAATTTCACCCTTGTAATTTTATTTACATATTAAACAACTGAGGGTATTTTTCTCTCATAGCATTTTCAGACTCCCATGTCGCTTCTTCAAATATGTGGTATCTACAAAAAACCTTTACCTAGTGGATTACCTTATTCCGCAATACATATTCCCTTCGATCAAGAATCTGAACTGGTTTCTCTTCATAAAAAAAAAGTTCTCTTCCAGTTGAAATTCATATGGGCTCAAGACATGTGATGAATCTGGAACATACTTTCTCAACATTGAAACATGAAAAACATTGTGTGCCTGAAACAGATTTGAAGGAAAAGCTAAGCGGTATGCAACTGTTCCAACTTTCTCCAAGATTTCCAAAGGACCGATGAACCATGGACTTAGCTTTCCTTTCTTAACGAAACGCATCACACTTTTCCAAGGAGAGACTTTAAGGAAAACATGGTAACCTACCTCGAAAGGGAAGTCCTTCCTTCTGTTAGCTACATAACATTTATGCATGATCTAAGTTTTCCTCATGTGCTACGGGATAATCCTTACTTTCTCAGCCACTTCTTCTACTAATTCTGGCCCCATCAAATTTCTTTCATAGACTTCATCCCAAAACACTGGAGTCCGACACCGCTTTCCATACAAGGCCTCAAAAGGTGACATCTGAATACTAGAATGAAAATAATTATTATAAGAAAACTCAACTAATGAAATATGATGATCCCAAATTTCTTAATAGTCCATTGAACAAGATTGAAGCATATCCTACAAAGTTGGAATCGTTCGTTCTGACTGTCCATCTGATTGAGGATGAAAAGCTATACGAAAATTTAACTCTATGCCCAAAGACTTCTGAAGTCCCTTCCAAAAGTTAGAAGTGAACCTGGGATCTCGGTCAGATACAATGGAAGAGGAACTCCATGTAACCTGAAAATATCCTTGAGGTATGATCGAGAAAGATTATCCAAATAAATTATATCTCGAATTAATGTAAAATGTGCAGACTTTGTTTGCCGATCAGCAATAACCCAAATAGCATTGTTACCTCGAGAAGTCTTCAGTAGTCCCACCACAAAGTCCATGGATACATTCTCCAATTTCCAATCCGGCACTAGCAAAGGCTGAATCATCCCCTTTGGTAACTATCGCTCTAATTTAACCTGTTGACATGTCAAACATTTAATGGTAAAATCAGTAATATCTCTTTTCATTCCATCCCACCAATAATACTCATGAAGGTCTCTGTACATCTTAGTACTGCCAAGATGAACATAAAATGGAGAACTATGAGCTTCACGCAACAATTCATTATTTAACTGGGAATCAAAAGTCACACACAACTTTTTTCCAAATCTTAAAACTCAACCTTTATCAAGATAGAATTCTGGAAACTTATCCATTTTAACCAATTCTACCTTTTTCTGTAGCTCACTGTCTTCCTTTTGCGCTTGCTTAATTCTGTCTGACAACAAAGACTGCACTGAAACCTGAAACCAAACAGATGTATTACCTGTACCAACAACTTCTAAGCCAAAATTCATCAAATCATTAATCAATGGATCATGTTCCAAACATATCATGGTTAATGATGTATTATGTTTCTGACTTAAGGCATCCGCTAACTTGTTTTTATTTTCCCGGATGGTAATTGATCATGCAGTCATAATCATTTATGTAAAACCCTGATATTTTATGAGAAGTATATTTTTTATGTCTTATGTTATACGCAACATCAAATTAATCTTTCACTTCACACAACACTAGCTTGGCTTGTGTTACACGCAATCGTGACCTTCCTCGATAGCATGTGCAGTACGCAATAACGGATTTCACTAAACAATGATATATTGTTATAATATTATTATGGACTAGCCATTATGAATAGAATGAACTAAATTTTAAATTTTATAACATTATTATTCATATTACATATTTTCTAGATCATGGTATGAGAACAAAATAAATTTTTCGGGTAATATAAGTATTTTTCAAAAAATGCAATTTTGCCGCATTTTGATGGAGCACCCACATTAAATCAAGTTTTTTACAAGTTTATAAGTTCAATTTGATGAAATAAAATTATGCTTTTGAATCAGGGTATAAAAATTTACTTAGGATAAATTTTTCATATTATTCTGATAACTTTCATATTTTAATGAATAGTAAAAACACACTATATTTTAATTAAAAACAACTTTTTTCATCGCAATAATTTATATGGTTAAATTATAATATTGAATGGTTTTAAAGTATAAATATAATATATTTTTACCATTTAATATAATTTTTTTGATTACCATTAATTTTATATTGAATTCATGGGTAAAAACATTTCAGTCTTTGGCAATGTTTTAACATTTAAAACTCGTTTTCTTAACAAAGGGATAAATTTGAAATTAATTACTACAAATTATGTATTTTGAATGTTTAAAAATGGATTAAATATTTTAATTCAGTTGGTAAAAATTATTTTAATAAGTTACTTTTATTTTTTTGATATTATGAATAGTAACAACGGTAATTTTTATTTGCTGCAGTTAAAGGTAAATAGGGTTATTAAGGGTAAATATAAGATTATAAAATTACCCTAACACCTACCAAAATTCTATTATATGACTAAACGTCGACCCTTATCACATAAGGGTTGGAATAAATTCATTTTATGGACTTTTAACCATTAAAATAATTTAATTGTTATTAAAACCAAAGAAAGTGACAACATGTCACTCTCTTAATCCTTATAAGTAAAATAATTTTAATTTAGTGATAAACATCATGAAACTTCGAACATTAATAGTATCCATAAATCTAATAAAATTATCTACTTAATGAGAATTTAATTATAATTTTTAGGGATAAAATAATTATCATTAATGAGGACACAATAGTGATGTAGAAATTATTTAATTAATTGAAATATCAAATAAATGGTATTAAAAATATTAAAATAAATATTATATGAAATAATTAATGTGATACATTAATTTTCTAGATAAGTATTACATTTGAGGAATCTATTAAATATTTTTTTTTTGAACATATCTTCTGTGTGGAATTTATTTAAATTAAAATAAATGAATTGTGTCATTTTTGACACTATTGATATTTTATTATTAAATTGTTTAAAAATCACAAATATATTTTAAAATTACAAATTAAAATTTATATGATCTAACATGTCATAAAGTATAAAATTATGTATAATTAAGAACACATAAGTAAGTATTTATATCCATATAAAATTTATAACATTATTACGAAAAATAAAATTAAATAAATTAAATAAGGATTAATCAAAATGATAAGTTTTAAAATAAAATAAAAAAAATGTCTACATTTAATGGGTTGATGAGATTACAAACCTATATTATCTAATATCTAAATTTGACTCACTTTTGATCTTTTTAAGTGGGGTTAAGGTTTATTATAAATTAATATTGTAGAGGTTTCCAAAGGTGCCCCTCTCCTCACTTATAAAAGGGAACCCCCTCCCTCTCTTCTTTACACAATTTTTAGCCTTCATACTTGGAAAATCCCTTCCCATTACTCTTGTAAACTCCCCGAGTAATATTCTAGAGGTCCTGGTCTTCTTCAAAGACCAACATTAGTGCCCTAAGAGGAGGTTTCAAAGAGGTGTGTCGAAGAAGAGGTAATATCTGTTACCGATTCTTTCAAATTTATTTCTTCTTCTACATTCTCTTCTTTAGTTTTTTCATTATGAAGTAATAAAATTAGTATCACTAATATACTGATATGTTATTATAAATATGAAACAACCCAATTTCACCTTCTATCCATCCTATGGAAAATGAAATCACCGCGCATGCGTACGTACAGAATATCGTCTCCACGCCGTGGTGTAATCTGTTTTCCACCACCACCTTAATTGGATGGGTATAATGGTGTAAGAAATAACTATATATGATTATTGTAGATTTTTATTTATTCTGAAATAGTATACATACACTTAAATACAATTTAACGATCATGGGAATGATATCATCACTCGTGCGTACGTACGGTCTACCGTCTCCACGATGTGATGCGACTCGTTCTACATGATCTTCATTGAATAATGATTATATAAATGAATTTAATCAATAAATATGATATATATTACACAAATAACATTCTATAAATGAGTTATCTATAACCTAAAAATAAGAATGAGAATTTATTCGACAAAACATGCATAAGAACATAAAGCAAATAACACCAGAAAAACAAGTAGCAATGAAATATTACTAATAAAAAGACAAGAATATGACCATATATGATATCATAAAAATGAATATATTTCTAAAAAAATTCAATGATATTATTTAAATCATTATAAAGGAGGTTCGGATACGTACGAAGCAAATCAGACCTAAGGTAAGGGAAAATATCACAATCTCATTTTTATCAGAGATTGTTTATACTTCATAATTTTCTGGGGAATATTTATTATCTACATCCATGTTTCCTAAATATGTAATTTTATTTCTATCCTCATAAAATTGTTTCAATCCAATTTTACCTATTGGTGAATTTTTAGTAAAAGATATGAAGGGAATCTTTTTTCGTTTTCAGTAAGAGATACTTTTTGACTTTTCTGGCCAAAGTACGAGAAGAATTTTATTTAAAATTATACGACATGAATGGATTTTTATGATTTCATAGAACAATATTTCCAGGAAACTTCCTTTAAAAGTTTTTAAGTTTATTTTTAATCAACTTATTTTAGTTTAAAATTTTATGACATGTTAAGAAATGAAAAATAATTTTGAAGTAGAAAGGATATTTTCATCAAGAATGGAGTTCAAGTGCTTTATCAAAATTATTTTCCATCTATGATAATATAGGGTTCTGTTTCTATCCCTATTTTTTCATTAAATTCATTATGTTATGATGGAATTAATTTTATGATGTATTTTTATCTTATATGGATTATGTTATGATGGCATGATGTTTAAGAATCCCATTTTTATTACATGGGTTATGCCATGATTTATGATTTTTTGGCACACAAAAGAATGGTTTCATTATGAGATGGGTGGGACCTATATATTCTTCCAATGCATTGGGTAAGTATTTGTATCTCATGAGATATACATGGCTGGAAGGATAAGTTAAATCGCTTCAGTGATACAGGACTGGAATGAGGAGTGAACTCGGTTCAGTAATGGACTTTGTCCGCTATGATGGTCTTGGCAATGAACCGTGGCTAATATGAAAAGATTTACTATGATTATGTGTGTATGCCACAAAGTTTCATGTATTAAGTTATTATTATGGGGATTATATTTTACTACTATGATTTATCCCATGTTTAGATATTATGATATCTTTTGCAGGTTAATATTTTCAAAATGTTATGTTCTTATGAATATGATATGATTAATATTTCTTTTGTTTACCCTTACTGAGCATTTGAGCTCACCCTTTTGTATGTTTTCTTTTCCCATAGTTAGTAAGAAGGGTATTAAATAGGATATCCCAAAAGGGACTCTAGATATGATGAAATAAACGAGAGACAATGTAGATGACTTATGAACCAGTTGTTTATGTTTCCCAGTTTCTATAGACACTATACCTATACGGTCCTAACATGGTTTTGTTATATATTTTAATAAGTATGCTTCAATTCTGAAGTAATAACCATGTATGTAAAGTATGGGTCATTATAGTTGGTATAAGAGGAAAGGTATTATCAACCTTTGGAAACTAGGATGTGAAAGCCTTAGTCAGATCTCTAAGGAAATGTCGAAACATAGACCACGATATTAGTGTTTTAGAAATGGCCATGAAAAACTTAAGATAATACCTAAAGTGTGAAATTTTATTCTTGATTATGTGGTTTTTCTATTATGATTATTGTTTCTCACACTATGCTTATTGGTTTTAGTGAATGGCTGGAACTCGAAGGAACTGTGTTAATTATGAATGTGATGGGCAATGCAATGATTGTCCCCCTGAGAAACCAAACATTATGGGATCTGGAATGAAAAATCATGTATCCATTCTCACACAACTTTCTCAAGATATGAATCATGTAGTACTTATAAACGAGAAAAGGAAGGAGAAACATTCTATTGAATCCTTCGTGAGGCAGCGTCCACCTTCATTCAACGGGTCTTCTGATCCATTAGTGACTGAACAATGGATTAATACCACTGAAAAGATATTTTCAGTCCTGCAATGTTCTGAACATGATAAAATCATCTTGGGAGTATATCGTTTGGAAGGTGAAGCTGATAAATGGTGGAATATTATTAATAATACAAGGAAAATGGATGAAATTGAGTTCATGGAATGGGACGAGTTCAAGAACATATTTTTCAATAAGTAATTCCCTCATATTATTCGAACAAAGATGGAGGAGGAGTTTCTTGAACTGAAGTAAAAGGATGATGAATCGGTTGGTACCTATGAAGAAAATTTGACAAGACTTGCAAGGTACGATTCCGGAATTATTATCCAACCTGAGAGTAAGATCGATCAATTCTTTAGTGTCTTAAAACCAATTCCTCGAAGGGTATTATCCATAATGGACTTCAGTAGCTATGAGGAAATTATTCGATGTGCTCTCAAGGTTGAGATGGATATTGGAGTATTCCATCAGTCATATGGGATTGATAAGAAGAGTAAAATGGAATTCAAAGGGAAATATAGAGACCCAAATGAAAATAATATGAGTTTTCCCTTATGATCAAAGTGTGGAATGAAACATGGAGGGAATTGTCTTAAAGGGATAATTAAATGTTTTAAGTGTGGAAAAGAAGTTCATCGGGCTGTTGAATGTGAAATAATGGGAAGAATATTTTTAATGATGCAAACAAAGAAAGGGATACATATAATTCACCTCTTACACTTCAATGTTTCAAGTTCAAGGAAATGGGGCATTATTCCAATCAATACCCTAATCCAAGGGTTGTTGATGATGATCGACGTCAACAAATTATTAAGGCCAAAGACAAAGGAAAGTCACATGAAATTTCAATCAACGATGTGGAGTATGATAAATAAGTGGTGAAAGGTACACTTACCATCCACTCTAAAGTAGCAAATGTTTTTTTTTTTGATTCTGTATCCACCCACTCTTTTATTTCTAAAGAATTATCTAAGGGTATCGCTGTATTACCTCAAAAATTAGATGTTGAGTTAGCTGTGACAACTCCTAATGGCACAACAGTTGCATCAAAAGTTTATAATTCTTCTCCAATTGAAGTTTGTGGGAATGTGCTTCCTGCAAATCTTATGATCCTTCCTATAGTAGAATTTGATGTGATTCTTGGCATGGATTGTATTTCTTTATACGAAGTTCATATAAATTGCCAAAGAAGGGAAATCACATTTTATATTCCCGATAAATCTACTATCATCTATCGATGCATGGATGAATATAACCTTCCAGTGGAAATTTCATCCGTCTTATGGGTCTTGATTTCAATAAATGAAGGTTATTTATCTCAAATGGTTGGAGAGAAACTCGTGATTAAAAATATGCCCATTTTACGAGAGTTTGATGATGTCTTTCCGGAGGAATTTCCAAGTCTTCCACCAAATCGTGAAGTTGAGTTTTCAATAGAACTCATACCGGGTGCTATGCCCATTTCAAAGACACCTTATAGAATGTCCCCAATTGAGTTGCAGGAATTGAAGAAGCAACTCTAAGAGAATCTTGATAAGGTATTCATATGCCCTAGTGCATCACCTTGGGGAGCACCTGTTCTGTTTGTTAAGATGAAAGATGGATCAATGAGACTCTGCATTGATTATCGATAACTTAACAAGATCACTATCATGAACATATATCCTCTCCTAGGCAATGATGACTTATTTGACCAACTATGCAGAGCTCAATACTTTTCCAAGATTGATCTTCGTCCAGGGTATCATCAATTAAGGGTCAAAAAAGAGGATATACAAAAGACGACTTTTTGACATGTTATGGACACTATGAATTTATAGTGATGAAATTTGGTCTTACTAATGCCCCTGTTATCTTCATGGATATAATTAATAGAGTCTTTAGAAACTATCTTGGTCAGTTTTTGGTAGTCTTTATAGACAATATTCTTGTCTATTCAATGAGAAAGGAAGAACATGAATATCACTTGAGAATTGTAATAAAGACCCTAAGAAAGGAGAAGATTTATTCCAAATTTACCAAGTTTGAATTTTGGCTTCAAAAAGTTTCATTTTTGGGTCACATAATCTCAAAAGAGGGGATATCTATGGATCCAGCAAAAAAAGAGTTTATTGAAAGATGGTCGAGACCAACAGAAGTAACTGAGATCTAAATTTTTCTTGGTTTGGATGGATATTATCGACGTTTTGTGAATGATTTTTCACGATTATCTAATCCACTCACCAGGTTTACTCGAAAAGGAGTTAAGTTTGTGTAGACGGAGGAGTGTGATGAGAATTTCAAGGAGTTGAAAAGAAGGTTATCCAGTGCACTTGTGCTCACACTACGTTGTAGTGGAGAAAGGTTTTTGATCTATAGTGATGCATCCAAGAAGGGATTGGGGTGTGTTCTCATGAAAAACGATATGGTGATAGCTTATTCCTCATGACAGTTGAAAATCCATGAGCAAAATTACCCAACTCATGATTTGGATTTAGCAGCTGTAATCTTTGCATTAATGATTTGGAGGAATTATCTTTATAGTGAAAGGTGTGATATTTATACTGATCATAAAAGTTTAAAGTATATTTTCACACAAAATGAGATGAATATGCACCAAAAAATATGGTTGGAGCTGATTAAGGATTATGACTGATCAATTCATTATCACCCTGGGAAAGCAAACAAGGTGGAAGATGCATTAAGTCGACAAGACCATGCTATCTTATCCATGATGAGGATCACAAAAGATCCAATATTTATGGATATACAAAGTATGGATCTTGGAATTATAATGTAAGGGTAAAATCTTATCTTTATCAAATGAATGTTCAACCATATATGCATGTGAAGATTAAAGAGGCACAAAAAGAAGATATAGAGTTACAAAAGATGGTGAGAAATGCTCCTGAATTCAACCTTGATTATGATGGGATAACAAGGTTCAGGAATCGGGTTTGTGTTCCTCCCATCCTAGAATTAAAGAAGGAGTTTCTGGATAAGGCTCATAGTTCTTCATTATCTTTTCATCCTGGAATCACGAAGATGTATAGGGACCTAAAAGAGTACTTCTGGTGGGATGGCATGAAAAAAGATGTTACTAAATATGTTTCTCGATGCTCGGTTTGTTAGAAAGTTAAAGGTGAGAGACAGAAGTCTAAGGGAATGTTACAACCATTACCCATACCCGAATGGAAATGGGAAAACATCACTATGGACTTTTTCACTGGACTTCCTAAAACATCCAAAGGAAATAATGTTATCTTTGTTATAGTTGATCATCTTTCAAGGTTGGCACACTTCATTGTTATTAGAGAAGATTTCTCTCTGGATCAACATGCAAGGATATATGTGAAGAAAGTGGTAAGATTGCATGGAGTACCACTTTCCATTATATCTGATCGGGATCTGAGGTTTACCTTGAAGTTCTGGCGATGTCTTCTGCATACTTTAGATACAGAGTTGAGTTTCAGCACAGCTTATCATCCTCAGACAGACGGTCAGTCTGAGAGAACAATTCAAACTCTAGAAGATATGTTATGATCTTTCTATATGGATTTCAAAGGTGTTGGGATCAACACCTACCTTTGGTGGAATTTTCTTATAATAATATCTTTCACTCTAGTATTCAGATGGATCCTTATGAATCTCTCTATAGAAAGAAATGCAGGACTCCAACTTGTTGGGATGAAGTTGGGGAAAGAAAGCTATTAGGACCTAATCATGTTGATGAGATGGAAGAAAAGGTAAGATCTATTCAACAACACATAAGAGAAGCTAAGAGTCGACATAAAAGTTATGCCGACAACCGAAGAAAAGACATAGAGTTTGAAGTGGGTGATAAACTGTTCTTACGAATATCTCTTTGGAAGAGAGTAATGAGATTTGGAAAGAAGGGAAAGTTAAGCCCTAGGTATATCAGTCCTTTCGAAATACTGGATCGTGTTGGGAAGGTAGATTATTGATTGGAGTTTCCACCAAATCTCTCTTAAGTTCATGATGTGTTTCATGTATCTGTCTAGAGAAAGTACATACCTGATCCTTCACATGTACTAAGCTTAGAAGTTGTAACATTGGAGAAAGATATTCCTTATGAAGAACAGCCGATAGAGATTCTGGATCGTAGCGAAAAAGTTATACAGAACAAGACCACTCACTTGGTGAAATTTTTATGGAGGAACCACCAATTAGAACAAGCTACATGGGAGCTTGAGGATATGATGAGGGAGAGGTATCCTCATCTATTTGTTACGAAGTGACGAATTTCGAGGGCGGAATTCATTTTAAGGGGGGTAGAATGTAACACCCTGATATTTTATGAGAAGTATATTTTTTTTATTTCTTATGTTTTACGCAACATCAAAGGAATCTCTCACTGTACACAACACTAGCTTGGCTTGCGTTACACGCAATCGCGACCTTCCTCGATAGCGTGTGTAGTACGCAATACCGGGTTTCACTAAATAATGATATATTATTATATTATTATTATGGACTAGAAATTATGAATATTATTAACTACATTTTATATTTTATAACATTATTATTCATCTTACATATTTTCTAGAACATGGTATGAGAACAAAATAAATTTTTTGGGTAAAATAAGTATTTTTCAAAAAAATGCAGTTTTGCCGCCTTTTGATGGTGAACCCACTTTAAATCTAGTTTTTTACAATTTTATAAGTTTAATTTGAAAAAATAAAATTATTCTTTGAAATCGGGATATAAAAATTTACTTTGGATAAAATTTTCATATTATTCTGATAACTTTAATATTTTAATGAATAGTAAATACACGCTATATTTTAATTAAAAACAACTTTTTCATAAAAATAATTTATATGGTTAAATTATAATATTTAATTGTTTTAAAGTATAAATAGAATATATTTTTACTATTTAATATAATGTATGTCATTACCATAATTTTACATTGAATTCATAGGTAAAAACAATTCAATATTTGGCAATGTTTTAACTTTTAAAACCCGTTTTCTTAACAACGAGATTAATTTTAAATTAATTACTACAACTTCTTTGTTTTAAATTTTACAAAATTTATTCCATATTTTAATTCATTGGTTCCAAATTATGTTAATAGGTTAATTTTATTTTTTTGATATTATGAATAGTAACTATGATAATTTTTATTTACTGCAGATAAAGGTAAATCAGGTAATTAAGGGTCAATATAAGATTATAAAACTACCCTAAAACCTTCCAAAATTCTATTTTATGACTAAAAGTCTTCCCTAATCACCTAAGGGTCAGAATAAATCCATTTTATGCACTTTTGATCATTAAAATAATTTAATTTTTATTAAAACCAAAGAAAGTGACAACACCTCACTCTCTTAAAACTGATAAGTATAATATTTTTAATTTAGTGATAAACTTCATGAAACATATAAAATGAATAGTATCCAAAAATATAATAAAATTATATACATCATGATAATTTATTTAGTATTTTTAGAGATAAAATAATTATCATTAATGAGGACACAATAGTGATGTAGAAATTATTTCATTAATTGAAATATCAAATAAATGGTTTTAAAAATATTAAAATAAATATTATTTGAACTAATTAATATGATAAATTAATTTTATAGATAAATATGAAATGTTAGGAATCTATTAAATATTTTGGTTCGAACATATCTTCTGTGTGGATTTTATTTAAATTAAAATAAATGAATTGTGTCAAAATTGACACTATTGATATTTTATTATTAAATTGTTTAAAAATAACAAATATATTTTAAAAATTACAAAATAAAATTTATATGATCTAAAATTTAATAATGTATCAAATTATGTATAATTAAGAACGCATAAGTAAGTATTTATAACCATATAAAATTTATAACATTATTACCACAAATAAAAATAAATAGATTAAATAAGGATAAATTAAAATGATAAGGTTTACAATAAACTCAAAACATGTCTAAATTTAATTGGTTGATTATATTACAACCCTATCATATCTAATATCCTAATATGACTCACTTTGGAAGTTTTTATGTGGGGTTAAGGTTTATTATAAATTAATATTTTAGAGGTTTCCAAAGCTGTCACTCTCCTCCCTTACAAAAGGTAACCTCCTCCCTCTCTTATTTACACAACTTTGAGCCTTCAAACTCGGACAACCCCAGCCCATTAATCTTCTAAACTCCACTAGTAATATTCTAAAGGTCCTGGTCTTCTTCAAAGACCAACATTAGTGCCCTATGACGAGGTTTCAAAGAGGTGTGTCGAAGAAGAGGTAATATCTGTTACCGATTCTTTCAAAAAAAATCTTCTTCTACTTACTATTCTTTAGTTGTTTCATTATTTAGTAATAAAATCAGTATCACTCATATACTGATATGTTATTATAAATATTAAACAACCCTATTTCACTTTCTATACATCCTATGGAAAACGAAATCACCGTGCATGTGTACATACGGAATACCATCTCCATGCCGTGTTGTAATCTGTTTTCCACCGCCACCTTTCTTAGATGGGTATAATGGTGTATGGAATAACTATATATGATTATTGTAAAGTGATATTGATTCTGAAATATTATACATACACTTCAATACAATTCCATGATCATGGGAATGATATCATCGCTCGTGTGTACGTACGGACTACCTTCTCCACGATGTGATGCGACTCGTTCTACATGATCTTCATTGAATAATGATTATATAAATGAATTGAATGAATATATAAGATATATATTACTCTAATACCATTTTGGAAATGAGTTATCTATAACCTAAAAATAATAATAAGAATTTATTCGACAAAACATGCATAAAAACATAAAGCAATAAACCCTCGAATAACAAGTAGCAATGAAATATTACTAATAAGAAGATAAGAATATGACCATATATGATATAATAATAATGAATATGATTCTTTAGTAAGTCAATGACATTTTTTAAATCATTATACAGGAGGTTCAGATACGTACGAAGCAAATCGGACCTAAGGTAAGGGAAAATATCACAATCTCATTTTTATCAGAGATTGATTATACTTCATAATTTTCTGGGGCATATTTATCATCCACATCCATGTTTCCTCAATATGTAATATTATTTCAATCCTCATAAAAAATTTTAAATTCAATTTTACCTATTGGTGAATTTTTAGTAAAAGATATGAATGGAATCTTTTTTTGTTTTCAGTACGAGATACTTTTTGACTTTTCCAGCCAAAGTACGAGAAGAATGTATTTCTTAACTTATACAGCATGAATGGATTTGTATGATTTCATAGAACATTATTTCCATGAAGCTTACTTTATAATATTTCATGTTTATTTTTAATCAACTTATTTTAGTTTAAAATTGTATGACATGTTAAGAAAAGAAAAATGTTTTTGAAGTAGAAAGGATATTTTCCTCAAGAATGAAGTTTAAGTGTTTTATCAAAATTATTTTCCATATAAGATAATATATGGTTCTGTTTCTATCCCTATTTTTACATTGATTTGATTATGTTATGATGGTATTAATTTTATGATGTCCTTTTATCTTATATGGATTATGTTATGATGCCATGATGTTTAAGAATCCCATTTTTATTACATGGGTTATGCTATGATTTATGATTTTGTGGCACACATAATAATGGTTTCATTATGAGATGGGTGGGACCTATATCTCCCTCCAATGCATTGGGTAAATATTTTTATATCATGAGATAGACATGGTTGGAACGGCAAGTTAATCTGGTTCAGTGATACAGGACTGAAATGAGGAGTGAACTTGGTTCAGTAATGGACTTTGTCCTCTATGATGGTCTTGGAAATGAGTCTTGACTAATATGAAATGATTTTCTATGATTATATGTGTATGCTACAAAGTTTCATGTTTTAAGTTATGATTATTGGGATTGAATTTCACTACTATGATTTATCTCATGTTATGATATTATGATCTATTTTGTAGGTTACTATTTTCAAAATGTTACGTTCTTATGAATTTGATATGATTGATATTTATTTTGTTTACCCTTACTGAGCATTTGATCTCACCCTTTTGTATGTTTTCTTTTCCCCAGGTCGGGAAGAAGGGTATTAAGTAGGATATTCCAAAAGGGACTCTAGATATGATGAAATAAACGGGAGACAATGTAGATGATTTATGAACCAGTTGTTTATGTTTCACAGTTTCTAGAGACACTATACCTATACGGTCCTATAATGGTTTTTTATATGTTGTAATAAGTATGCTTCAATTCTGAAGTAATAACCATGTATAAAAAGTATGGGTCATTATACTTTATCAGTTCTAGCAATCTTCTATGCCTCTTGTTTAATTCCTTCAGAGTGAATATATAATTTAGACTTTTATGGTCAGTATATATTTGGAATTTGGATCCATATAGATGATGCCTCCATCTTTTCAAAGCAAAAACCACAGCTGCCAATTCCAAATCATGTGTGGGAAAATTTATCTCATGAGTTTTAAATTGTCTCAAAGCATAGGCAATTACCTGATCATTCTGTATCAAAACACAACCATGTCCCTTCAAATAAGCATCAATGTAGATGACTAACTCAACATTCCGGGAAGGTAAGTCCAAAACTGGAGGATTCACCAATCTCTTCTTCAGTTCCTGAAAACAAACATCACATTCCTCTATCCAATAAAATTTAACCCCTTTCTGTGTAAACATAGTTATTAGGCTATATAACCATGCAAAGTTTTAACAAACTATTGGTAATAACTTGTTAAGCCCAGAAAAATATGAATCTCTGTAACATTTGTGGGTCTTGGCCATTCATAAACTAATTTTGTTTTGGCAGTATCAACTGTTATTCCATCCTTATTTACAATGTTCCCTAGAAAAGAAATATGTTGCAACCAAAATTCACACTTGCCGAATTTTCCATATAGGTTCTTTTCTTTTAATGTCTGTAAAACAACCCTCAGATTTTTTTCATGCTCCTCGTTATTTTTAAAAAATACCAGAGTGTCATCAATAAATACAACCACAAACTTATCCATGAACTCATGAAATACTCTATTTATAGGATTAATGAATACAACATGTGCATTAGTTAATCCAAATGGAATAACAAAAAATTTATAATGCCCATATCTAGTACGAAAGGCTGTTTTCGGGATGTCATATTCCTACACCTTCAGCTGATGGTATCCAGATCTCAAGTCAATATTGTAAAAATATTGTGCTCCTTGGAGCTGATCAAACAAGTCATTAATATGAGGTGAAGGATACTTGTTTTTAACAGTTATGTTGTTCAAAGCACTATAATCAATGAAAAGTCTCATGGAACCATCTTTCTTTTTTACAAAAAAAAATAGGGGATCCCCATGGTGAAGTGCTAGGATGAATGAAGCCTTTATCAAGTATTTCCTGCAGCTGATTTTTCAATTCAAGAAGTTATATTTAATCCATATGATAAGGTGGTTTTTAAATTGGCTTAGCATCAGGAACTAAGTCAATTGTGAATTCGACTTCTCGATCTGGTATGACACTAGGTAACTCATCAGGAAAAACATCAAGGTATTCATTTACCACTGGCACATCATTAATTTGAATAGTTCCCTTGTTTTCAATAATAAGAGAAAGATAAATTTCATTTCTATCTTTCAATAGTTTCTCAGCTTCTTGATATTTTATCAATTGTATGGGTTCATTCTTGTATACAAACTGAAACTCTTTCTGAGAAAAAACTTTTTAGCTCTACAGTCAATCCTAGCATGATAATCAAAAAGCCAGTCCATTCCCAGAATAACATCAAACTCAAATAAGGGTAAAACAACGAGGTTTACAGGTAAAGTCTTTCCACAGACCACAATAAAAATATTCTTATAATTCCTCTTTTCTATAACATTTCCCCATGGTGTTTTAATAACAAGTTCGGGTCTCATTTTATGAGGTGACATTTCCAATTTCCCAGAAAATTTCTCAAAGATGATGGAATGTGTAGACCCCGTATCAAACAAAACTTCAGAAAAATATGAGTGAACAAACAACATACCTGATACAACTTCATTGGATGGCCCGAATATGCTGACATAGTCACAAATGATCTCACTACACCTTCCTGTTTGTAGTATGGATTCTTTGCATCATTCGGATCTCTCTTTGGGCAGGCATTTGCATAATGACTCATCTCACCACATTTAGAACACTTTACAGTTTGCTTATCAAGATTATTCTTAAGATCATTTTCATTACAATATCAGGCCATATGTCCAAACTTACCGTATTTAAAACACTTCCTAGTTTTTCTAAGACATTCCCCAGGGTGTTTCATGCCACAATATTCAAAAACTGGAAATTGGATTTTCTTACCATCAGATTTCTTTGGTTGATTCTTACCCATTGCTTGCCAACTAGACCTTTTCTTCACTTTTTTTTCAAAATTCACATGATCATCATCAAACTCCATCTCTATCCTCTCGTCACATCGGACAAGTTTCTCATAACTTTTTAATTCACGAGAGGCCAACGCCCTTTGATACTTTGTCTTAAATCCTGAGTAAAAGCGATTGATTTTGCTATCAAGATCCAGAATAAGATTTGGAGCATACCTTTCCAGTCAAGTGAAGTTAGCTTCATACACAGCCACTTAATCTTCCTCCTTCTGTTTCAATTCAAGTAATTTCTTCTCTATTCTTAGTCTCACCACCTTAGGATAATATTTTTCAAGGAAAATACTTTTAAATTAATCCCACTCTGAGGCATAAAAATCATCTATACCCCTGATATTCCATACCACTGACCACCAATGATCATCTTTCCCTTCAAAACAATAAATGGAAAGACTTTATTTTTGATTGATTGAACATCCCATAACATTTAATATTTTTTCAAGGGCTTTGATCCATCCTTCAACGGCTACTGGGTTAGGAGATCCATTGAATGAATGAGGATGTTGTCTCATAAAATGGTTCACTACTGTCATGTTCTGTTGTGGTGCCTATATTAGTTCTCTTTCATGGATGCCACCACAATTTATTTCCTGTGTTAGCTGAGCCATTACTGTCACAAACTGCTCAGTTCTAATCTCTACCATTTCGGACTATAGTTCCGGAGGGATTTCATTTTGTCGGTGCCTATCCTCTTTAGCATCCTTGTTCCTTCTATGGAAAACCATTCTGAACAAACATGTCTTAGATGAAGCAACATGGAAATCTTTAAATGCTAAAACATTTTAAATTTAAACATAGAGTAAAACCATTTATGGTATTCTATTAACATCACCATATCCCCTAAAGTTATCTAAACCATCCTCTGATACCAACTATAAGGACCCGACCTTATTATATACATAATATTGAATTTATTCAAGAAAACACTTACTTTTACATTGAATATCTTTTCAAGTTTAGAGATTTATAGAATTATAACAATACATTCATGACATTACCCATTATTACAGAGTGGATACCATAAATATAGTTTCTATTTTTTTCGAAATATAAAACATTAAAACATAAAACAAGACACCTTGAAAAATCTTAAACATTTAACGTGTCTTTCTTCCTTATATTAAACATCCATAAACCTGTGAAAAAATCATTTAAAAACATTGTATGAGCACAAAAGCCCAGTAAGGGATGGAAAATAAGAAAAAATCACATTAGTCCATGAATACTCATAAAGTATGAAAGCATTTTCAAAAGTCATTATTATCACCCATATATACTTACATTGTGTAACATGAGATTTACACAAGATACACAAAAACATGCGAACATAAATATAATCATAAAGTTATCTCGTGGAATTACTTACATAATATTGTAACCATCTTGGCTACCCTAAAATTTGTAACCCTCACGACTACCTTACTTTGTGTAACCATCGCAGTTAGACTTGGAGTAACCATACGACCGACCTCAAACTTACTCATACCCAATGCATTGGAGGGAGATATAGGTCCCACAATTAATCATAAATAATTCCCAATAACCAAAACATAATCATACAACATGAATAATTCCATAAAAACATTACTTTGGAATTTCGTAAAACTGAATTTTAAAAAGAGGATTTTTAAAGAAAAACCCCTTATAAATATCGTACAATTGAAGAGAGACTTAATAAAGTGGATGGAGTATGTATATATACTGCAAATAAACATAATAAAACATTATATAAACATAACCAATCACACAAAAAAATTAAATTTCACATAAGTATGAAGTAGAAGGTTAACCCAAAGAATGAAAATCGGGTTAAGAATTCCTTTACCTCGGGTTTGTCTTACTTCCAACTTGTTTAAACCTCATGTATAATGGTTAAAAGAGTGTTATTAATATTTTACAGAAACATTTTCATGTTTATAACATCTTTTATGATCATTTAATAACATCTTTTCACAAATAGTGTTTAGTATTTTTACCCCTACACTGTTTTTGGGTGTGTTCTTAACATGATCTCCATGATTGGTTCATGATGGACATTCTTGTCGATTAGAAGTGAAACCACAGAATTGGAATGGTGTAATATTTACATATATCAAGTAAAATAAATTATTCCATTCATAATTTTTAATTCTTACATGAGTATGATTCATAATTTAGAATATTAATGATGTTCGTTCAGATCATTTTAGTGGTTATTTTATAATAACAACATCATTTTGTCTTATAAATTAGAAACATGAGTAAAAAATCATTCCAGAAACATGGGTGAGTAATAAAACATATATTATAACCTGGTTCAACCATATAAATGGTTTCATGACCAGACTTGAAAGAATTAATGGAAATTGAAATCACATTATCCACGATGTCGATAATTCGACACAAACGGACAATGTTTTTATTCTTTAAATAAGTGGGAGGGGAGAAGAATAAAAATGATTATTTTTTCATAAACATGATAAAATCCATAGTATACATGATTTCGGGATATTTCATGCCTCTTGGGTAAGGATATATGAAGAAATAATAAGGAATGAACTCAAAATAAAAGAAAAAGTGATAAATCTCTTACAAAAAATGCGGCAGCCTAACAGCTACACAACATGGTTTTAGAAAAATATTAAAAAGAGAGGGGAAAAGGGTCATCCATTCAGAAATGAATAATAATATATATAAGATCAATATTAATAAGGAAATAATAACATGGTATTGAAACTTGAAAATTATACCACATAAAAGAGAATTTGAAAGGAAAAATACAGAAATTGAGAATTTTCTTACCTTATAGAGTAACCCATTGAACATGAAGGTTGAGACCTTGGGGCCTTGAGGAAACCTTTAGATGAATAATATGAAGGTAAGGAGTCCAGATCTTTGTTGATGGAGAATTGGGAATGATTTCAGTGAAGGGAAGAGTAGGGATTTTTAGGAAAAGTGAGGGATTATTTTAAGAATATTCAAGGGACACCTCATGGGTGGTATTTACAAAAACATGGGATTTCCCATGGTATTTTCCCATGTTATAAGCCACTTGGGGAACCTAACATATTATTTATCTATAAAAAAGTCTACCAAATTTATGAAATCATTATTATATCATTAATGATGTCATTAACACATTGAAACTAAAAACTGTATTTTTTACTATTCACCAAAAAATCAACTTTTGTAGAAAAATTCCCAAAATTCACCCTAACCATTTATTGATGTGTATATTTGAAAAATGAAGTCCATTTTTTGAAAATAATTTTATAAATATTATTAATTTAATTTTTAAATAAAATCATACTTAATTCAAAAATTAAAATTCTAATTCTGTAACTATATCTATAACACAATGAAAAACTAACCTATATGTTATTATCTTAAACCATTAATAAAATAAAATAATAATAAAATTTACTATTAATTAGGGATATATCACTATTCATATTACTATTCATAAGGTTATGTTACTATTCGCCAAAAAAACAAGTTGGTTCCCCTAGACTCCAAATAATATACTGAACACAATTATAGATGACAGTTTCTTGAAATTCAAAACATAGAAGTAGAAAAGTTATGTTTTAAAGGCTAATTAAAAATATATACTTAAAAAAGTTCCATGCATTTCTATTTATTTTTAGAAATACTTGGGGTGTTACATTGTCCCCAACTTCTGGAAATTTCACCCTTGTAATTTTATTTACATATTAAACAACTGAGGGTATTTTTCTCTCATAGCATTTTCAGACTCCCATGTCGCTTCTTCAAATATGTGGTATCTACAAAAAACCTTTAACTAGTGGATTACCTTATTCCGCAATACATATTCCCTTCGATCAAGAATCTGAACTGGTTTCTCTTCATAAAAAAAAGTTCTCTTCCAGTTGAAATTCATATGGGCTCAAGACATGTGATGAATCTGGAACATACTTTCTCAACATTGAAACATGAAAAACATTGTGTGCCTGAAACAGATTTGAAGGAAAAGCTAAGCGGTATGCAACTGTTCCAACTTTCTCCAAGATTTCCAAAGGACCGATGAACCATGGACTTAGCTTTCCTTTCTTAACGAAATGCATCACACTTTTCCAAGGAGAGACTTTAAGGAAAACATGGTAACCTACCTCGAAAGGGAAGTCCTTACTTCTGTTAGCTACATAACATTTATGCATGATCTAAGTTGTCCTCATGTGCTACGGGATAATCCTTACTTTCTCAGCCACTTCTTCTACTAATTCTGGCCCCATCAAATTTCTTTCATAGACTTCATCCCAAAACACTGGAGTCCGACACCGCTTTCCATACAAGGCCTCAAAAGGTGACATCTGAATACTAGAATGAAAATAATTATTATAAGAAAACTCAACTAATGAAATATGATGGTCCCAAATTTCTTAATAGTCCATTGAACAAGATTGAAGCATATCCTACAAAGTTGGAATCGTTCGTTCTGACTGTCCATCTGATTGAGGATGAAAAGCTATACGAAAATTTAACTCTATGCCCAAAGACTTCTGAAGTCCCTTCCAAAAGTTAGAAGTGAACCTGGGATCTCGGTCAGATACAATGGAAGAGGAACTCCATGTAACCTGAAAATATCCTTGAGGTATGATCGAGAAAGATTATCCAAATAAATTATATCTCGAATTAATGTAAAATGTGCAGACTTTGTTTGCCGATCAGCAATAACCCAAATAGCATTGTTACCTCGAGAAGTCTTCAGTAGTCCCACCACAAAGTCCATGGATACATTCTCCAATTTCCAATCCGGCACTAGCAAAGGCTGAATCATCCCCTTTGGTAACTATCGCTCTAATTTAACCTGTTGACATGTCAAACATTTAATGGTAAAATCAGTAATATCTCTTTTCATTCCATCCCACCAATAATACTCATGAAGGTCTCTGTACATCTTAGTACTGCCAAGATGAACATAAAATGGAGAACTATGAGCTTCACGCAACAATTCATTATTTAACTGGGAATCAAAAGTCACACACAACTTTTTTCCAAATCTTAAAACTCAACCTTTATCAAGATAGAATTCTGGAAACTTATCCATTTTAACCAATTCTACCTTTTTCTGTAGCTCACTGTCTTCCTTTTGCGCTTGCTTAATTCTGTCTGACAACAAAGACTGCACTGAAACCTGAAACCAAACAGATGTATTACCTGTACCAATAACTTCTAAGCCAAAATTCATCAAATCATTAATCAATGGATCATGTTCCAAACATAGCATGGTTAATGATGTATTATGTTTCTGACTTAAGGCATCCGCTAACTTGTTTTTATTTTCCCGGATGGTAATTGATCATGCAGTCATAATCATTTATGTAAAACCCTGATATTTTATGAGAAGTATATTTTTTATGTCTTATGTTATAGGCAACATCAAATTAATCTTTCACTTCACACAACACTAGCTTGGCTTGTGTTACACGCAATCGTGACCTTCCTCGATAGCATGTGCAGTACGCAATAACGGATTTCACTAAACAATGATATATTGTTATAATATTATTATGGACTAGCCATTATGAATAGAATTAACTAAATTTTAAATTTTATAACATTATTATTCATATTACATATTTTCTAGATCATGGTATGAGAACAAAATAAATTTTTCGGGTAATATAAGTATTTTTCAAAAAATGCAATTTTGCCGCATTTTGATGGAGCACCCACATTAAATCAAGTTTTTTACAAGTTTATAAGTTCAATTTGATGAAATAAAATTATGCTTTTGAATCAGGGTATAAAAATTTACTTAGGATAAATTTTTCATATTATTCTGATAACTTTCATATTTTAATGAATAGTAAAAACACACTATATTTTAATTAAAAACAACTTTTTTCATCGCAATAATTTATATGGTTAAATTATAATATTGAATGGTTTTAAAGTATAAATATAATATATTTTTACCATTTAATATAATTTTTTTGATTACCATTAATTTTATATTGAATTCATGGGTAAAAACATTTCAGTCTTTGGCAATGTTTTAACATTTAAAACTCGTTTTCTTAACAAAGGGATAAATTTTAAATTAATTACTACAAATTATGTATTTTGAATGTTGAAAAATGGATTAAATATTTTAATTCAGTTGGTAAAAATTATTTTAATAAGTTACTTTTATTTTTTTGATATTATGAATAGTAACAACGGTAATTTTTATTTGCTGCAGTTAAAGGTAAATAGGGTTATTAAGGGTAAATATAAGATTATAAAATTACCCTAACACCTACCAAAATTCTATTATATGACTAAACGTCGACCCTTATCACATAAGGGTTGGAATAAATTCATTTTATGGACTTTTAACCATTAAAATAATTTAATTGTTATTAAAACCAAAGAAAGTGACAACATGTCACTCTCTTAATCCTTATAAGTAAAATAATTTTAATTTAGTGATAAACATCATGAAACTTCGAACATTAATAGTATCCAGAAATCTAATAAAATTATCTACTTAATGAGAATTTAATTATAATTTTTAGGGATAAAATAATTATCATTAATGAGGACACAATAGTGATGTAGAAATTATTTAATTAATTGAAATATCAAATAAATGGTATTAAAAATATTAAAATAAATATTATATGAAATAATTAATGTGATACATTAATTTTCTAGATAAGTATTACATTTGAGGAATCTATTAAATATTTTTTTTTGAACATATCTTCTGTGTGGAATTTATTTAAATTAAAATAAATGAATTGTGTCATTTTTGACACTATTGATATTTTATTATTAAATTGTTTAAAAATCACAAATATATTTTAAAATTACAAATTAAAATTTATATGATCTAACATGTCATAAAGTATAAAATTATGTATAATTAAGAACACATAAGTAAGTATTTATAACCATATAAAATTTATAACATTATTACAAAAAATAAAATTAAATAGATTAAATAAGGATTAATCAAAATGATAAGTTTTAAAATAAAATAAAAAAAATGTCTACATTTAATGGGTTGATGAGATTACAAACCTATATTATCTAATATCTAAATTTGACTCACTTTTTATCTTTTTAAGTGGGGTTAAGGTTTATTATAAATTAATATTGTACAGGTTTCCAAAGGTGCCCCTCTCCTCACTTATAAAAGGGAACCCCCTCCCTCTCTTATTTACACAATTTTTAGCCTTCATACTTGGAAAATCCCTGCCCATTACTCTTGTAAACTCCCCGAGTAATATTCTAGAGGTCCTGGTCTTCTTCAAAGACCAACATTAGTGCCCTAAGAGGAGGTTTCAAAGAGGTGTGTCGAAGAAGAGGTAATATCTGTTACCGATTCTTTCAAATTTATTTCTTCTTCTACATTCTCTTCTTTAGTTTTTTCATTATGAAGTAATAAAATTAGTATCACTAATATACTGATATGTTATTATAAATATGAAACAACCCAATTTCACCTTCTATCCATCCTATGGAAAATGAAATCACCGCGCATGCGTACGTACAGAATATCGTCTCCACGCCGTGGTGTAATCTGTTTTCCACCACCACCTTAATTGGATGGGTATAATGGTGTAAGAAATAACTATATATGATTATTGTAGATTTTTATTTATTCTGAAATAGTATACATACACTTAAATATAATTTAACGATCATGGGAATGATATCACCACTCGTGCGTACGTACGGCCTACCGTCTCCACGATGTGATGCGACTCGTTCTACATGATCTTCATTGAATAATGATTATATAAATGAATTTAATCAATAAATATGATATATATTACACAAATAACATTCTATAAATGAGTTATCTATAACCTAAAAATAAGAATGAGAATTTATTCGACAAAACATGCATAAGAACATAAAGCAAATAACACCAGAAAAACAAGTAGCAATGAAATATTACTAATAAAAAGACAAGAATATGACCATATATGATATCATAAAAATGAATATATTTCTAAAAAAAATCAATGATATTATTTAAATCATTATAAAGGAGGTTCGGATACGTACGAAGCAAATCAGACCTAAAGTAAGGGAAAATATCACAATCTCATTTTTATCAGAGATTGTTTATACTTCATAATTTTCTGGGGAATATTTATTATCTACATCCATGTTTCCTAAATATGTAATTTTATTTCTATCCTCATAAAATTGTTTCAATCCAATTTTACCTATTGGTGAATTTTTAGTAAAAGATATGAAGGGAATCTTTTTTCGTTTTCAGTAAGAGATACTTTCTGACTTTTCTGGCCAAAGTACGAGAAGAATTTTATTTAAAATTATACGACATGAATGGATTTTTATGATTTCATAGAACAATATTTCCAGGAAACTTCCTTTAAAAGTTTTTAAGTTTATTTTTAATCAACTTATTTTAGTTTAAAATTTTATGACATGTTAAGAAATGAAAAATAATTTTGAAGTAGAAAGGATATTTTCATCAAGAATGGAGTTCAAGTGCTTTATCAAAATTATTTTCCATCTATGATAATATAGGGTTCTGTTTCTATCCCTATTTTTTCATTAAATTGATTATGTTATGATGGAATTAATTTTATGATGTATTTTTATCTTATATGGATTATGTTATGATGGCATGATGTTTAAGAATCCCATTTTTATTACATGGGTTATGCCATGATTTATGATTTTTTGGCACACAAAAGAATGGTTTCATTATGAGATGGGTGGGACCTATATATTCTTCCAATGCATTGGGTAAGTATTTGTATCTCATGAGATATACATGGCTGGAAGGATAAGTTAAATCGCTTCAGTGATACAGGACTGGAATGAGGAGTGAACTCGGTTCAGTAATGGACTTTGTCCGCTATGATGGTCTTGGCAATGAACCGTGGCTAATATGAAAAGATTTACTATGATTATGTGTGTATGCCACAAAGTTTCATGTATTAAGTTATTATTATGGGGATTATATTTTACTACTATGATTTATCCCATGTTTAGATATTATGATATCTTTTGCAGGTTAATATTTTCAAAATGTAATGTTCTTATGAATATGATATGATTAATATTTCTTTTGTTTACCCTTACTGAGCATTTGAGCTCACCCTTTTGTATGTTTTATTTTCCCATAGTTAGTAAGAAGGGTATTAAATAGGATATCCCAAAAGGGACTCTAGATATGATGAAATAAACGAGAGACAATGTAGATGACTTATGAACCAGTTGTTTATGTTTCCCAGTTTCTATAGACACTATACCTATACGGTCCTAACATGGTTTTGTTATATATTTTAATAAGTATGCTTCAATTCTGAAGTAATAACCATGTATGTAAAGAATGGGTCATTATAGTTGGTATAAGAGGAAAGGTATTATCAACCTTTGGAAAATAGGATGTGAAAGCCTTAGTCAGATCTCTAAGGAAATGTCGAAACATAGACCACAATATTAGTGTTTTAGAAATGGCCATGAAAAACTTAAGATAATACCTAAAGTGTGAAATTTTATTCTTGATTATGTGGTTTTTCTATTATGATTATTGTTTCTCACACTATGCTTATTGGTTTTAGTGAATGGCTGGAACTCGAAGGAACTGTGTTAATTATGAATGTGATGGGCAATGCAATGATTGTCCCCCTGAGAAACCAAACATTATGGGATCTGGAATGAAAAATCATGTATCCATTCTCACACAACTTTCTCAAGATATGAATCATGTAGTACTTATAAACGAGAAAAGGAAGGAGAAACATTCTATTGAATCCTTCGTGAGGCAGCGTCCACCTTCATTCAACGGGTCTTCTGATCCATTAGTGACTGAACAATGGATTAATACCACTGAAAAGATATTTTCAGTCCTGCAATGTTCTGAACATGATAAAATCATCTTGGGAGTATATCGTTTGGAAGGTGAAGCTGATAAATGGTGGAATATTATTAATAATACAAGGAAAATGGATGAAATTGAGTTCATGGAATGGGACGAGTTCAAGAACATATTTTTCAATAAGTAATTCCCTCATATTCTTCGAACAGAGATGGAGAAGGAGTTTCTTGAACTGAAGTAAAAGGATGATGAATCGGTTGGTACCTATGAAGAAAATTTGACAAGACTTGCAAGGTACGATTCCGGAATTATTATCCAACCTGAGAGTAAGATCGATCAATTCTTTAGTGTCTTAAAACCAATTCCTCGAAGGGTATTATCCATAATGGACTTCAGTAGCTATGAGGAAATTATTCGATGTGCTCTCAAGGTTGAGATGGATATTGGAGTATGCCATCAGTCATATGGGATTGATAAGAAGAGTAAAATGGAATTCAAAGGGAAATATAGAGACCCAAATGAAAATAATATGAGTTTTCCCTTATGATCAAAGTGTGGAATGAAACATGGAGGGAATTGTCTTAAAGGGATAATTAAATGTTTTAAGTGTGGAAAAGAAGTTCATCGGGCTGTTGAATGTGAAATAATGGGAAGAATATTTTTAATGATGCAAACAAAGAAAGGGATACATATAATTCACCTCTTACACTTCAATGTTTCAAGTTCAAGGAAATGGGGCATTATTCCAATCAATACCCTAATCCAAGGGTTGTTGATGATGATCGACGTCAACAAATTATTAAGGCCAAAGACAAAGGAAAGTCACATGAAATTTCAATCAACGATGTGGAGTATGATAAATAAGTGGTGAAAGGTACACTTACCATCCACTCTAAAGTAGCAAATGTTTTTTTTTTGATTCTGTATCCACCCACTCTTTTATTTCTAAAGAATTATCTAAGGGTATCGCTGTATTACCTCAAAAATTAGATGTTGAGTTAGCTGTGACAACTCCTAATGGCACAACAGTTGCATCAAAAGTTTATAATTCTTCTCCAATTGAAGTTTGTGGGAATGTTCTTCCTGCAAATCTTATGATCCTTCCTATAGTAGAATTTGATGTGATTCTTAGCATGGATTGTCTTTCTTTATACGAAGTTCATATAAATTGCCAAAGAAGGGAAATCACATTTTATATTCCCGATAAATCTACTATCATTTATCGATGCATGGATGAATATAACCTTCCAGTGGAAATTTCATCCGTCTTATGGGTCTTGATTTCAATAAATGAAGGTTATTTATCTCAAATGGTTGGAGAGAAACTCGTGATTAAAAATATGCCCATTTTACGAGAGTTTGATGATGTCTTTCCTGAGGAATTTCCAAGTCTTCCACCAAATCGTGAAGTTGAGTTTTCAATAGAACTCATACCGGGTGCTATGCCCATTTCAAAGACACCTTATAGAATGTCCCCAATTGAGTTGCAGGAATTGAAGAAGCAACTCTAAGAGAATCTTGATAAGGTATTCATATGCCCTAGTGCATCACCTTGGGGAGCACCTGTTCTGTTTGTTAAGATGAAAGATGGATCAATGAGACTCTGCATTGATTATCGATAACTTAACAAGATCACTATCATGAACATATATCCTCTCCTAGGAAATGATGACTTATTTGACCAACTATGCAGAGCTCAATACTTTTCCAAGATTGATCTTCGTCCAGGGTATCATCAATTAAGGGTCAAAAAAGAGGATATACAAAAGACGACTTTTTGACATGTTATGGACACTATGAATTTATAGTGATGACATTTGGTCTTACTAATGCCCCTGTTATCTTCATGGATATAATTAATAGAGTCTTTAGAAACTATCTTGGTCAGTTTTTGGTAGTCTTTATAGACAATATTCTTGTCTATTCAATGAGAAAGGAAGAACATGAATATCACTTGAGAATTGTAATAAAGACCCTAATAAAGGAGAAGATTTATTCCAAATTTACCAAGTTTGAATTTTGGCTTCAAAAAGTTTCATTTTTGGGTCACATAATCTCAAAAGAGGGGATATCTATGGATCCAGCAAAAAAAGAGTTTATTGAAAGATGGTCGAGGCCAACAGAAGTAACTGAGATCTAAATTTTTCTTGGTTTGGATGGATATTATCGACGTTTTGTGAATGATTTTTCACGATTATCTAATCCACTCACCAGGTTTACTCGAAAAGGAGTTAAGTTTGTGTAGACGGAGGAGTGTGATGAGAATTTCAAGGAGTTGAAAAGAAGGTTATCCAGTGCACTTGTGCTCACACTACCTTGTAGTGGAGAAAGGTTTTTGATCTATAGTGATGCATCCAAGAAGGGATTGGGGTGTGTTCTCATGAAAAACGATATGGTGATAGCTTATGCCTCATGACAGTTGAAAATCCATGAGAAAAATTACCCAACTCATGATTTGGATTTAGCAGCTGTAATCTTTGCATTAATGATTTGGAGGAATTATCTTTATAGTGAAAGGTGTGATATTTATACTAATCATAAAAGTTTAAAGTATATTTTCACACAAAATGAGATGAATATGCACCAAAAAATATGGTTGGAGCTGATTAAGGATTATGACTGATCAATTCATTATCACCCTGGGAAAGCAAACAAGGTGGAAGATGCATTAAGTCGACAAGACCATGCTATCTTATCCATGATGAGGATCACAAAAGATCCAATATTTATGGATATACAAAGTATGGATCTTGGAATTATAATGTAAGGGTAAAATCTTATCTTTATCAAATGAATGTTCAACCATCTATGCATGTGAAGATTAAAGAGGCACAAAAAGAAGATATAGAGTTACAAAAGATGGTGAGAAATGCTCCTGAATTCAACCTTGATTATGATGGGATAACAAGGTTCAGGAATCGGGTTTGTGTTCCTCCCATCCTAGAATTAAAGAAGGAGTTTCTGGATAAGGCTCATAGTTCTTCATTATCTTTTCATCCTGGAATCACGAAGATGTATAGGGACCTAAAAGAGTACTTCTGGTGGGATGGCATGAAAAAAGATGTTACTAAATATGTTTCTCGATGCTCGGTTTGTTAGAAAGTTAAAGGTGAGAGACAGAAGTCTAAGGGAATGTTACAACCATTACCCATACCCGAATAGAAATGGGAAAACATCACTATAGACTTTTTCACTGGACTTCCTAAAACATCCAAAGGAAATAATGTTATCTTTGTTATAGTTGATCATCTTTCAAGGTTGGCACACTTCATTGTTATTAGAGAAGATTTCTCTCTGGATCAACATGCAAGGATATATGTGAAGAAAGTGGTAAGATTGCATGGAGTACCACTTTCCATTATATCTGATCGGGATCTGAGGTTTACCTTGAAGTTCTGGCGATGTCTTCTGCATACTTTAGATACAGAGTTGAGTTTCAGCACAGCTTATCATCCTCAGACAGACGGTCAGTCTGAGAGAACAATTCAAACTCTAGAAGATATGTTATGATCTTTCTATATGGATTTCAAAGGTGTTGGGATCAACACCTACCTTTGGTGGAATTTTCTTATAATAATATCTTTCACTCTAGTATTCAGATGGATCCTTATGAAGCTCTCTATAGAAAGAAATGCAGGACTCCAACTTGTTGGGATGAAGTTGGGGAAAGAAAGCTATTAGGACCTAATCATGTTGATGAGATGGAAGAAAAGGTAAGATCTATTCAACAACACATAAGAGCAGCTAAGAGTCGACATAAAAGTTATGCCGACAACCGAAGAAAAGACATAGAGTTTGAAGTGGGTGATAAACTGTTCTTACGAATATCTCTTTGGAAGAGAGTAATGAGATTTGGAAAGAAGGGAAAGTTAAGCCCTAGGTATATCAGTCCTTTCGAAATACTGGATCGTGTTGGGAAGGTAGCTTATTGATTGGAGTTTCCACCGAATCTCTCTTACGTTTATGATGTGTTTCATGTATCTGTCTAGAGAAAGTACATACCTGATCCTTCACATGTACTAAGCTTAGAAGTTGTAACATTGGAGAAAGATATTCCTTATGAAGAACAGCCGATAGAGATTCTGGATCGTAGCGAAAAAGTTATACAGAACAAGACCACTCACTTGGTGAAATTTTTATGGAGGAACCACCAATTAGAACAAGCTACATGGGAGCTTGAGGATATGATGAGGGAGAGGTATCCTCATCTATTTGTTACGAAGTGACGAATTTCGAGGGCGAAATTCATTTTAAGGGGGGTAGAATGTAACACCCTGATATTTTATGAGAAGTATATTTTTTTTATTTCTTATCTTTTACGCAACATCAAAGGAATCTCTCACTGTACACAACACTAGCTTGGCTTGCGTTACACGCAATCGCGACCTTCCTCGATAGCGTGTGTAGTACGCAATACCGGGTTTCACTAAATAATGATATATTATTATATTATTATTATGGACTAGAAATTATGAATATTATTAACTACATTTTATATTTTATAACATTATTATTCATCTTACATATTTTCTAGAACATGGTATGAGAACAAAATAAATTTTTTGGGTAAAATAAGTATTTTTCAAAAAAATGCAGTTTTTCCGCCTTTTGATGGTGAACCCACTTTAAATCTAGTTTTTTACAATTTTATAAGTTTAATTTGACAAAATAAAATTATTCTTTGAAATCGGGATATAAAAATTTACTTTGGATAAAATTTTCATATTATTCTGATAACTTTAATATTTTAATGAATAGTAAATACACGCTATATTTTAATTAAAAACAACTTTTTCATCAAAATAATTTATATGGTTAAATTATAATATTTAATTGTTTTAAAGTATAAATAGAATATATTTTTACTATTTAATATAATGTATGTCATTACCATAATTTTACATTGAATTCATAGGTAAAAACAATTCAATATTTGGCAATGTTTTAACTTTTAAAACCCGTTTTCTTAACAACGAGATTAATTTTAAATTAATTACTACAACTTCTTTGTTTTAAATTTTACAAAATTTATTCCATATTTTAATTCATTGGTTCCAAATTATGTTAATAGGTTAATTTTATTTTTTTGGTATTATGAATAGTAACTATGATAATTTTTATTTACTGCAGATAAAGGTAAATCAGGTAATTAAGGGTCAATATAAGATTATAAAACTACCCTAAAACCTTCCAAAATTCTATTTTATGACTAAAAGTCTTCCCTAATCACCTAAGGGTCAGAATAAATCCATTTTATGCACTTTTGATCATTAAAATAATTTAATTTTTATTAAAACCAAAGAAAGTGACAACACCTCACTCTCTTAAAACTGATAAGTATAATATTTTTAATTTAGTGATAAACTTCATGAAACATAGAACATGAATAGTATCCAAAAATATAATAAAATTATATACATCATGAGAATTTATTTAGTATTTTTAGAGATAAAATAATTATCATTAATGAGGACACAATAGTGATGTAGAAATTATTTCATTAATTGAAATATCAAATAAATGGTTTTAAAAATATTAAAATAAATATTATTTGAACTAATTAATATGATAAATTAATTTTATAGATAAATATGAAATGTTAGGAATCTATTAAATATTTTGGTTCGAACATATCTTCTGTGTGGATTTTATTTAAATTAAAATAAATGAATTGTGTCAAAATTGACACTATTGATATTTTATTATTAAATTGTTTAAAAATAACAAATATATTTTAAAAATTACAAAATAAAATTTATATGATCTAAAATTTAATAATGTATCAAATTATGTATAATTAAGAACGCATAAGTAAGTATTTATAACCATATAAAATTTATAACATTATTACCACAAATAAAAATAAATAGATTAAATAAGGATAAATTAAAATGATAAGGTTTACAATAAACTCAAAACATGTCTAAATTTAATTGGTTGATTATATTACAACCCTATCATATCTAATATCCTAATATGACTCACTTTGGAAGTTTTTATGTGGGGTTAAGGTTTATTATAAATTAATATTTTAGAGGTTTCCAAAGCTGTCACTCTCCTCCCTTACAAAAGGTAACCTCCTCCCTCTCTTATTTACACAACTTTGAGCCTTCAAACTCGGACAACCCCAGCCCATTAATCTTCTAAACTCCACTAGTAATATTCTAAAGGTCCTGGTCTTCTTCAAAGACCAACATTAGTGCCCTATGATGAGGTTTCAAAGAGGTGTGTCGAAGAAGAGGTAATATCTGTTACCGATTCTTTCAAAAAAAATCTTCTTCTACTTACTATTCTTTAGTTGTTTCATTATTTAGTAATAAAATCAGTATCACTCATATACTGATATGTTATTATAAATATTAAACAACCCTATTTCACTTTCTATACATCCTATGGAAAACGAAATCACCGTGCATGTGTACATACGGAATACCATCTCCATGCCGTGTTGTAATCTGTTTTCCACCGCCACCTTTCTTAGATGGGTATAATGGTGTATGGAATAACTATATATGATTATTGTAAAGTGATATTGATTCTGAAATATTATACATACACTTCAATACAATTCCATGATCATGGGAATGATATCATCGCTCGTGTGTACGTACGACTACCTTCTCCACGATGTGATGCGACTCGTTCTACATGATCTTCATTGAATAATGATTATATAAATGAATTGAATGAATATATAAGATATATATTACTCTAATACCATTTTGGAAATGAGTTATCTATAACCTAAAAATAATAATAAGAATTTATTCGACAAAACATGCATAAAAACATAAAGCAATAAACCCTCGAATAACAAGTAGCAATGAAATATTACTAATAAGAAGATAAGAATATGACCATATATGATATAATAATAATGAATATGATTCTTTAGTAAGTCAATGACATTTTTTAAATCATTATACAGGAGGTTCAGATACGTACGAAGCAAATCGTACCTAAGGTAAGGGAAAATATCACAATCTCATTTTTATCAGAGATTGATTATACTTCATAATTTTCTGGGGCATATTTATCATCCACATCCATGTTTCCTCAATATGTAATATTATTTCAATCCTCATAAAAAATTTTAAATTCAATTTTACCTATTGGTGAATTTTTAGTAAAAGATATGAATGGAATCTTTTTTTGTTTTCAGTACGAGATACTTTTTGACTTTTCCAGCCAAAGTACGAGAAGAATGTATTTCTTAACTTATACAGCATGAATGGATTTGTATGATTTCATAGAACATTATTTCCATGAAGCTTACTTTATAATATTTCATGTTTATTTTTAATCAACTTATTTTAGTTTAAAATTGTATGACATGTTAAGAAAAGAAAAATGTTTTTGAAGTAGAAAGGATATTTTCCTCAAGAATGAAGTTTAAGTGTTTTATCAAAATTATTTTCCATATAAGATAATATATGGTTCTGTTTCTATCCCTATTTTTACATTGATTTGATTATGTTATGATGGTATTAATTTTATGATGTCCTTTTATCTTATATGGATTATGTTATGATGCCATGATGTTTAAGAATCCCATTTTTATTACATGGGTTATGCTATGATTTATGATTTTGTGGAACACATAATAATGGTTTCATTATGAGATGGGTGGGACCTATATCTCCCTCCAATGCATTGGGTAAATATTTTTATCTCATGAGATAGACATGGTTGGAACGGCAAGTTAATCTGGTTCAGTGATACAGGACTGAAATGAGGAGTGAACTTGGTTCAGTAATGGACTTTGTCCTCTATGATGGTCTTGGAAATGAGTCTTGACTAATATGAAATGATTTTCTATGATTATATGTGTATGCTACAAAGTTTCATGTTTTAAGTTATGATTATTGGGATTGAATTTCACTACTATGATTTATCTCATGTTATGATATTATGATCTATTTTGTAGGTTACTATTTTCAAAATGTTACGTTCTTATGAATTTGATATGATTGATATTTATTTTGTTTACCCTTACTGAGCATTTGATCTCACCCTTTTGTATGTTTTCTTTTCCCCAGGTCGGGAAGAAGGGTATTAAGTAGGATATTCCAAAAGGGACTCTAGATATGATGAAATAAACGGGAGACAATGTAGATGATTTATGAACCAGTTGTTTATGTTTCACAGTTTCTAAAGACACTATACCTATACGGTCCTATAATGGTTTTTTATATGTTGTAATAAGTATGCTTCAATTCTGAAGTAATAACCATGTATAAAAAGTATGGGTCATTATACTTTATCAGTTCTAGCAATCTTCTATGCCTCTTGTTTAATTCCTTCAGAGTGAATATATAATTTAGACTTTTATGGTCAGTATATATTTGGAATTTGGATCCATATAGATGATGCCTCCATCTTTTCAAAGCAAAAACCACAGCTGCCAATTCCAAATCATGTGTGGGAAAATTTATCTCATGAGTTTTAAATTGTCTCAAAGCATAGGCAATTACCTGATCATTCTGTATCAAAACACAACCATGTCCCTTCAAATAAGCATCAATGTAGATGACTAACTCAACATTCCGGGAAGGTAAGTCCAAAACTGGAGGATTCACCAATCTCTTCTTCAGTTCCTGAAAACAAACATCACATTCCTCTATCCAATAAAATTTAACCCCTTTCTGTGTAAACATAGTTATTAGGCTATATAACCATGCAAAGTTTTAACAAACTATTGGTAATAACTTGTTAAGCCCAGAAAAATATGAATCTCTGTAACATTTGTGGGTCTTGGCCATTCATAAACTAATTTTGTTTTGGCAGTATCAACTGTTATTCCATCCTTATTTACAATGTTCCCTAGAAAAGAAATATGTTGCAACCAAAATTCACACTTGCCGAATTTTCCATATAGGTTCTTTTCTTTTAATGTCTGTAAAACAACCCTCAGATTTTTTTCATGCTCCTCATTATTTTTAAAAAATACCAGAGTGTCATCAATAAATACAACCACAAACTTATCCATGAACTCATGAAATACTCTATTTATAGGATTAATGAATACAACATGTGCATTAGTTAATCCAAATGGAATAACAAAAAATTTATAATGCCCATATCTAGTACGAAAGGCTGTTTTCGGGATGTCATATTCCTACACCTTCAGCTGATGGTATCCAGATCTCAAGTCAATATTGTAAAAATATTGTGCTCCTTGGAGCTGATCAAACAAGTCATTAATATGAGGTGAAGGATACTTGTTTTTAACAGTTATGTTGTTCAAAGCACTATAATCAATGAAAAGTCTCATGGAACCATCTTTCTTTTTTACAAAAAAAATAGGGGATCCCCATGGTGAAGTGCTAGGATGAATGAAGCCTTTATCAAGTATTTCCTGCAGCTGATTTTTCAATTCAAGAAGTTATATTTAATCCATATGATAAGGTGGTTTTTAAATTGGCTTAGCATCAGGAACTAAGTCAATTGTGAATTCGACTTCTCGATCTGGTATGACACTAGGTAACTCATCAGGAAAAACATCAAGGTATTCATTTACCACTGGCACATCATTAATTTGAATAGTTCCCTTGTTTTCAATAATAAGAGAAAGATAAATTTCATTTCTATCTTTCAATAGTTTCTCAGCTTCTTGATATTTTATCAATTGTATGGGTTCATTCTTGTATACAAACTGAAACTCTTTCTGAGAAAAAACTTTTTAGCTCTACAGTCAATCCTAGCATGATAATCAAAAAGCCAGTCCATTCCCAGAATAACATCAAACTCAAATAAGGGTAAAACAACGAGGTTTACAGGTAAAGTCTTTCCACAGACCACAATAAAAATATTCTTATAATTCCTCTTTTCTATAACATTTCCCCATGGTGTTTTAATAACAAGTTCGGGTCTCATTTTATGAGGTGACATTTCCAATTTCCCAGAAAATTTCTCAAAGATGATGGAATGTGTAGACCCCGTATCAAACAAAACTTCAGAAAAATATGAGTGAACAAACAACATACCTGATACAACTTCATTGGATGGCCCGAATATGCTGACATAGTCACAAATGATCTCACTACACCTTCCTGTTTGTAGTATGGCTTCTTTGCATCATTCGGATCTCTCTTTGGGCAGGCATTTGCATAATGACTCATCTCACCACATTTAGAACACTTTACAGTTTTCTTATCAAGATTATTCTTAAGATCATTTTCATTACAATATCAGGCCATATGTCCAAACTTACCGCATTTAAAACACTTCCTAGTTTTTCTAAGACATTCCCCAGGGTGTTTCATGCCACAATATTCAAAAACTGGAAATTGGATTTTCTTACCATCAGATTTCTTTGGTTGATTCTTACCCATTGCTTGCCAACTAGACCTTTTCTTCACTTTTTTTTCAAAATTCACATGATCATCATCAAACTCCATCTCTATCCTCTCGTCACATCGGACAAGTTTCTCATAACTTTTTAATTCACGAGAGGCCAACGCCCTTTGATACTTTGGCTTAAATCCTGAGTAAAAGCGATTGATTTTGCTATCAAGATCCAGAATAAGATTTGGAGCATACCTTTCCAGTCAAGTGAAGTTAGCTTCATACACAGCCACTTAATCTTCCTCCTTCTGTTTCAATTCAAGTAATTTCTTCTCTATTCTTAGTCTCACCACCTTAGGATAATATTTTTCAAGGAAAATACTTTTAAATTAATCCCACTCTGAGGCATAAAAATCATCTATACCCCTGATATTCCATACCACTGACCACCAATGATCATCTTTCCCTTCAAAACAATAAATGGAAAGACTTTATTTTTGATTGATTGAACATCCCATAACATTTAATATTTTTTCAAGGGCTTTGATCCATCCTTCAACTGCTACTGGGTTAGGAGATCCATTGAATGCATGAGGATGTTGTCTCATAAAATGGTTCACTACTATCATGTTCTGTTGTGGTGCCTATATTAGTTCTCTTGCTTGGATGCCACCACAATTTATTTCCTGTGTTAGCTGAGCCATTACTGTCACAAACTGCTCAGTTCTAATCTCTACCATTTCGGACTATAGTTCCGGAGGGATTTCATTTTGTCGGTGCCTATCCTCTTTAGCATCCTTGTTCCTTCTATGGAAAACCATTCTGAACAAACATGTCTTAGATGAAGCAACATGGAAATCTTTAAATGCTAAAACATTTTAAATTTAAACATAGAGTAAAACCATTTATGGTATTCTATTAACATCACCATATCCCCTAAAGTTATCTAAACCATCCTCTGATACCAACTATAAGGACCCGACCTTATTACATACATAATATTGAATTTATTCAAGAAAACACTTACTTTTACATTGAATATCTTTTCAAGTTTAGAGATTTATAGAATTATAACAATACATTCATGACATTACCCATTATTACAGAGTGGATACCATAAATATAGTTTCTATTTTTTTCGAAATATAAAACATTAAAACATAAAACAAGACACCTTGAAAAATCTTAAACATTTAACGTGTCTTTCTTCCTTATATTAAACATCCATAAACCTGTGAAAAAATCATTTAAAAACATTGTATGAGCACAAAACCCAGTAAGGGATGGAAAATAAGAAAAAATCACATTAGTCCATGAATACTCATAAAGTATGAAAGCATTTTCAAAAGTCATTATTATCACCCATATATACTTACATTGTGTAACATGAGATTTACACAAGATACACAAAAACATGCGAACATAAATATAATCATAAAGTTATCTCGTGGAATTACTTACATAATATTGTAACCATCTTGGCTACCCTAAAATTTGTAACCCTCACGACTACCTTACTTTGTGTAACCATCGCAGTTAGACTTGGAGTAACCATACGACCGACCTCCAACTTACTCATACCCAATGCATTGGAGGGAGATATAGGTCCCACAATTAATCATAAATAATTCCCAATAACCAAAACATAATCATACAACATGAATAATTCCATAAAAACATTACTTTGGAATTTCGTAAAACTGAATTTTAAAAAGAGGATTTTTAAAGAAAAACCCCTTATAAATATCGTACAATTGAAGAGAGACTTAATAAAGTGGATGGAGTATGTATATATACTGCAAATAAACATAATAAAACATTATATAAACATAACCAATCACACAAAAAAATTAAATTTCACATAAGTATGAAGTAGAAGGTTAACCCAAAGAATGAAAATCGGGTTAAGAATTCTCTTACCTCGAGTTTGTCTTACTTCCAACTTGTTTAAACCTACTATATAATGGTTAAAATAGTGTTATTAATATTTAAAAGAAAAATATTCAGGTTTATAAAATCTTATATGATCATTTAGTAACATCTTTTTACCCTTAATTGTTAGTATTTTTCCCCTAGCATAGTTTTTGGGTGAGTTCTTAACATGATTTCCATGATTGGTTCAGGATGGAAATTCTTGTCGATTGGATGTGAAACTCCAGAATTGGAATGGATTAGTATTTACATATATCCAGTAACATAAATTATTCCATTAATAATTTTTAATTCATACATGAGTGTGATTCATAAGTTGGAACATTAATGATGTTCGTTTTGATCATTTTAGTGGTTATTTGTTCATAAAAACCTTGTTTTGTCTTATAAATTATAACCAGGAGTATAAAAGAATTACAGAAACATGGATGAGTTATAAAAAATATATTATAACCTGGTTCAACCATATAAATGGTTTCATGACCATACTTGAAATAATTAATGGAAATTGAAATCACATTGTCCACGATGTCAATAATTCGACACAAACGGACAATGTTTTTATTATTTAAATAAGTGGGAGAGGAGAAGAATAAAGATGAGTCATTTTTAATAAAAATGATAACATCTAGAGTATACATGATTTTTTGAGATTTCATGCCTCTTGGGTAAGGAGATATGGAGAAATAATAAGGAAGGAACTCAAAATTAATGAAAAAGTGAGAAATCTCTTACAAAACATTCGGCAGCCTAACAACTACACAACATGGTTTTAGAAAAATATTAAAAAGAGAGGGGACAAGGGTCACCCATCCAGAAATGAATCATAATATATAGAAGATAAATAATAAGAATTAAATAATGACATGGTATAGAAACTTGAAAATTATACCACATAAAAGAGAATTTGAAAGGAAAAAGAATGAAATTGAGAATTTTCATTCCTTGTAGAGTAACCATTAGAACATGAAGGTTGGGACCTTGGGGGCTTGAGAAAGAATTTGGAGTACTAATATGATGTAAATTAGGACATATATTTGTTGAGGGAGAATTGTGAATGAATAAAATTATGGAAAGATTTGGTATTTATAAGAAAAGTGATGGATTATTTTAATAATTTTCAAGGGACACCTCAGGGGTGGTATTTGCAAAACCATGGGATTTCCCATGGTATTTTACCATGTTATAAGACACTTGGGACACCTCACATATTATTTAACTATACACAAGTCTACAAGATTTATTAAATCATTATTATATCATTAATGATGTCATTAACACATCGAAACTAAAAACTATATTTTTTACTATTCACCGAAAAATCTACACTTGTAGAAAAATTCCCAAAATTCACCCTAACCATTTATCGATGTGTATATTTTAAAAATGAAGTCCATTTTTTGAAAATAATTTTCTACATATTATTAATTTAATTTTTAAATAAAAGCATAATTAATTAGAAAATTAACAATTCTAATTCTGTAACGACTTCTATATCACAATGAAAAACTAACCTAGATTCTATTATCATAAAGCCTTAATAAAATAAAATAATATTAAAATTTACTATTAATTAGGGTCATATCACTATTCATATTACTATTCATAAGGCTGTGTTACTATTCACCAAAAAAACAAGTTGGTTCTAATAGACTCCAAATAACATACTGAACACAATTGTAGATGACAGTTTCTTGAAATTCAAAACATAAAAGTAGAAAAGTTATGTTTTAAAGGATAATTAAAAATATCTACATAAAACAAAGTTCCATGCATTTCTATTTATTTTTAGAATAACTTGGGGTGTTACATTGAAGAACTCTCTAGGGAACCTAGTGTTGACCAAAAATGAGATAAAGAATAATCCATGGAATAATGGAAGAAAAATCAGCTAGAAAAGAACCTTAAAACTACACTTCATTAGGGATTTCTGTGATGTGTAATCCGATTTCATGTTACGTAATCCTTGGGGTTTAGTTTTTATAAATTACATGTCATTGTTTTTATATAACCTCAAAATCTAAATATCAATAACTATCCAAGGAAAAGACATGAAACCAACTTTCCCAATGTGTAATACAATTACACTATGTTTATTTCATACAGAACTCTTAGGCATCTATAAATATCATTAAAACTTATAGAAGATCCCCCACACACATCTATAAAACAAAATTAGTAATTTAATGAAATGACAAAGAATAAATAATTTTAGTTATGATCACATTTATATACCCTTATTGTGACGATTATGTTTAAATAACTCTCTTCTTTTACCAAATGATAATTTCAAATAACCCCTTTTATTATTTCCTTCCCCACGTTATGTTGATTAATTTCATATAAGATATGTCTATAAGGTGTGTTTTTCTTAGAGAAACTAGTGAGAGAGAATAAAGATCACTAATGTAATATAGTTAATATTTCCATGTTTCTAATGGCATTAAAATTACATGGTCATTGGCCATATATTGTGTAATGTATTAAGTATTCTGATAAAATGATGAAATGTTGACGTACATTAATCATGGGTTGTTATAGTTAGTATTAGAGTGAAGGTTTAGCCAACCTTTACAATATATAATGAGGAAACTTCAGCAATATCATTGTGAATATTTATAAGGATACATATAGGTACGGTTATAAGGATTATTATATAGATGAGTTAATCTTTTTATAAAATTTACTGGATGTTTTCAAAGGATAGAGTTAGTGGTTTCTTATAAACACTTTCCTATCTGGATACTACAAGATGGATTGGTTTTAGAACATATGTACCTTGGAGTAAAAACTCTAACAAGGTGTGTTGGGGATGACTTGTTCGTAACCTGGTATATGATAATATGCCCTATTATAAACCTAATTTGACACTCCTGTTTGATTACTTTTGAGAAATCACAAACAATTCATGATCCATCATGATGGATTTAAAAATAATTTAGATATTAGATGCATAGGTTAACCATATGGTGTCAAAGATTAAAGAATGATTCACAGTTTAGACATCTTATAACTAATTATTTTTAGGATTAATTGTTTTTATGCTATGATAAGGGTTTCTATTCCTATGATTTCAGGTTTTAGTTAATAGTGGGAACTAGAAGAAACTATGTTATCATTGAATATTTTATATTTGAAAAGCATGTGAATGGTAAAAATTAATTTCCAAAGTAGAAATTAGATGAAGTGAATCTGGAATCACCAGGAGTATTCGATATATTGTTGAAGATAAAGAGACCACAAATGAATTTTGAAAGGTATGAAATGTTATTCTATATTATAATCATTAAAATTCATAAGAAATATTTTATTGATGTCTGGGAACCATAAGACATGATTCATATTTTATATTCTAGTTAAAATTTATTAAGGAATAAGATAATGAATCCTAATAAGTATTTTATGAAAAAACATGGATTATTGAAGTGTATTTGTTTTGGAATTCAATGATTTTGTTCTACGAATCATAAAATATATTTATTTATTTAAAGTATAATATTTAATCAAGAATAGAAATGGATATGTTGAATTGTTTTTAAGTATTAGAAAATTGATATTTTTTTAAGGTTAAGAAACTCATAATCTATTCTGGATGTTTTGAAATTTTTGTTTAGGGTAGATAAATAGATGATTATATTAGATAATGAAAATTGGATAGTATTAGTGACATTAGAACCATTTATTTTTTTGTTGAAAATGTTTTCTAAATAATCATGGATGAAGATTACAACTTTTTTAGTTTATGTAATATATCTAGTAATATTTGGAATAAGTAATCATGCATATTTTCTAAAATATTTTATTGCAATTCATGTTATTACCATGTCTTAACAGAATATACAATGAGGAAATTCACATGTTTCAAATTTTACCACCAATAGAAAAAATATTACATATAGGTGATAAATTTAATGCTTATTTCATAAAATTATTTATAATGTTTTGGATTTTCACCTTTTATATGGGTTATGAGGTTAAAAATTTATGGAAAAATTATGTAGAAATTCAGATGGCATTTGTGTGATTAAAGTATTTTTTCACCACATGAAGATTTATTCATATTGTATGACATGTTATAACTTCATTTTTTGATGATAAATGATGACATATAAAATGTAATATTATCAATATTGTGATATAATAGTGTTTTAAGAATGAAAAATTCAGCATTCAATTTTGGAGAAAGAGGTGATGTGGATCAAGCAACAACAACATGTGAAGTTGTTCTAAAATCAAGCAAGAATATATTTTCATGAAAACTATTCAACTGTTGAAAAAATATCTAGATATTAAATTTAATCCTAATACATTAAACATTGTTGTTATTATGTCCACATAAATCATAAAATATTTATGACTTTGAGGCCTTTGACTTTCTCTTGATCATTTTCTTGATTATTATTGATGGCCTCAATCACTCCGTATAAATATTTATGCTATTACTAGTATATATTTTAAATTAACACCAATTATTTCTTTTGTGGAAAACATGATATGATATAATTTGGGTAACCATAATGTTTCCAAAATTCTTATTTTAATGAATTTTTAGTATTCATTTTTATTATTTTAGTTTCTACGACGTGACCTTTCAAGTATTAAAATATTAAAATCCCAATCAAATTTGAAGCGTGAAATAAATTTTCAAGGAGTAGAATATAACCATTTATTTTTTGAATTATTTATTTCTAATTAATTTAATCTTATGATATTATTTATTTCAGACAACATTGAATATTGATTTTCTTATATGGATGATCTGAGTGTGGCTTATTTTATACCCAACATAGAGTCCATCTTTCCCTACACTCAACACTTAGATTAGCTTGTAGTACACATAACAATAGGTTTCTATTATAATTCACACAATTATGAGTCCCTTCAATTGTTTTTGGTATAGGTAAGGTCAAGTTATACCAAAACTGCTACATATTATTAATATTACTGTTAAAATATTATTATAGGTACCACCTATCCATTGTCATGGGATTTACTAATAAGAATAAATAAATTATGAAATTATAATTTTCACATATATATATATAATTAATCCTTTGGTTATAAATTAGTATAAGTGAATGTAATAACTATTTGAAAATAATGAAATTTATTTTCTACAAAAAATAATTTTTTTATATACAAACAAATTTTTTTTCTAAACAATTTTAATTTTTTCAATTAAAATTATATTATATAATTTAAATAAATATTTATGATACTCATGTAATAGATTTTATTCGTATAATCTATGAATAAATCCATTTTTATGAATTATAAAATGGATTTTTTAAAGGTAATTTTACCACCTTTTAATGGTGAACCCATTTTATATCTAATTTTTTAAGTATTTATAATTTATATTTGAAAAATTAACTTCATTTATGAAAGTATAAAAAAATAATATATTATGGTTAATTTTTTGTTTTCTCAATGAAGTTTAATTTTTTATGAATATTGAATAATACAAAATTTTAATTCAATCCTTTTTTCATCTTATTTATTTATATGTTTCAATTATGTGTTTTATTTGTTTTATTTTTAAATTATATTAATTTTATATCAATTTGTCTATTTTATTTCATTTTAATCACTTCACTTCAAAAATGGTTATAAAAACATATGAAATGTTTGAACATTTGTACTTTATAAACCCATTGTGGCGTCCCATCAGTGGTATTATATTTAAATTAATATATAATAAATATATGATTTAAATTAAGAAAAATGGATTCTATATTTGGTATAATAATAATTTTTAATTTTTAAGATATTAAATTTATTTAAAAAAATTATTAGTGAATGTTATAAAAATTAATTACAGCGATTAAGAGAAATAATTAACTTAACAATGGACTAAACCTTAAACTTAAGGGCTATAATAACCAATAAACTTGACTATAATCCATTGGACATCCATATTTTGACCCTATATTCTATTTATTCGAATTTAGATCATTATTGGATACACTGGTCATAGGAAAAAGTTGGTACAATTCCCTTTTAAAATATTTACAAGAATTACACTCCTCCTCCACTATAAAAAGGCAATCACCCCTCCCACTTATTCACACTCTCAATCCAAATGTATCATAAAACATATTATAAAATAATCACCCAAGTTCAATACCTACATATTATATAATTAAATTTGTGAATAATGTTATCCAATGAAGTCCTTTGGAGGAAACTAATAGGAATTACCCGAAAAAGATGTAACCTTCACCAATGACCACTTTATTTTTATTTCATTATCTGGTAATTAAATTTTGATTATTCCATTATAAAATAATAAAACCCATATCTTATATATACTAATATTTTTTTACTCTAATTTTTTAACATGAACTTACTCACAGTTTCATATAATGGGTAATGAACTTACTATTATTGTGTACGGTGAACTACAACCTCACAAAACATTTTTATTCTTATTTTATTTACCACCTCTCATAGTTGGAAATTATGATGAATGTACTATTTATATATGATATATATAATTTATTAATGAAATATTTAATCTTATTTAATTTTCAAATGCCACATACCATACTTATTTTTATTTTTTGGAAATATGATAACTTTGTTTGGAGAATTGTGGATTACCGCCTCCTGAAAGTGATGTGATTCATTCACATTCTGCGTGGAATGTATTAAATATGAGTTTAGTAACGTTATATGATAAATATATAGTATTAATTCATTTATTATGATATTATGTATATATATAATCATATATTTTATTTTCGTTCCACCTTTCAATATGACGATAAAACAGAAATATCATTCACGTGTACGCCTGACCTACCGTCTGCCCGAATGGTGTAATCCATTACATATTTATATATTTTATAGAGTATTATAAATAAATATATGCATAATATATATTATATTAATATAATTATTTAAATCATTGAAATTATTTAATCGTGATATTTGGAAAAGTATCAATGTTAAAAATCTGAAACATATTAGAAAAACAAAGAAGATATTACCCAAAAAAAATATTAAAACGGGGTTGTTAAATAAACATTTAATGAAAATTCATATCCCAGTAATATATGGTATGAGAAATAATAATATTATTTTATGGTATATTTATAAGAAAATTATATTTATTATATATTTGGTTGTAACATGTACAATGAGAATCAATAATTGAGGTAATATAATTATATCTCACTTATTGATTTCATTAGATACATGCCATATTAACCACTGGATTATTTTTTGTACTATATATACATACCAATGAAATTTTATATCACTAATTTCATTTAATTAGTTATATTCCAATATTTAATTGAATTTATTCTTTTATGGGGATAACAGTCCTGAAGTTACTCAAGTAGTATGAGTTTTCTCATCTCACTATTATTTTCTATGAGAAACAGGACATGTTCACCCACTCTTTATATATATGGTGTTTGTACTACCAATGGATTTATTATATTCTTATTATCATAAATATATGGGTATGTAGATATAAATTTTTATTATTATTACATTGGGATTATGTTTCAAAAGATACCAAATCGATAAAGAAATTTTGTATTAATTTTCCGTCATTGAGACACAAGCCATGTTATGCAACCATATTAGTTTACAGGGTGTATATACTACCATTTTAAATATTAAATAATCAAAATACTTATTTTAATGATATTATATGCTTTATATAATTCCATTTTCTTAAATTTTTAATATAATTCAATGTTACAAAGAGGTAAGAATTTATTAAAAAATCTAATTTTTTCAAGATTTTTTATGATTATGATTCTATTGATGAAATAATATGATACAAACATATAGAGAACTAAAAAAATTTTATTACCCAATGTATATTGATTATTTATTTGTTTCTTAGTATCTATTAACTGCTCTTTGGTATATAAAATAATAATGAAATTTTTTTTATATAAATCAAACTTCATTTCTAATTTGGTTGGAAATCTATTTTTTTCAAAATTTTATTTCCTAAATATTATTTCAAAAATGTTTTTATATTATCCTTTAATGTTTAATGTAAATTACCCAATTTTTTGAATTTTTAAAAAATGTTTTTTATAATAATCTTCTTTTTATTTTATAATCAGGGAGATTTTCTAAAATTTTATGCTACAAAATGAATGTCCGTCATGTAACAACATACCTTATGTCATGAATGTGATTCCTTGATGATTTTTTATATGTTTATAATTTTATTTATAAATAAATGTTTTTCCTAATATTATATAAATTTGTTCAATATTAAATTTTTTAATGTAAAAGGTTCTTAAAAATGATTTGTTTTTAAGAAGTTATTTATATGACATTCCAGTATTCTTTTATACCTTTTAAGAAGTTTATTTTCAAATAAAATAATACCATGATTTAAAATATTAGTTAATAATTTTTAAATGTATATTCAAGTAAAATTGTTTAAATATATTCTAAATATTCTTTTATAAGTATTCAAGAAAAAACATTTTCAATAGGATTTTATTATCCTTTTTATAATTTTTATGGAACCATTTTTTCAAAAATAATTCATGATTATTTATATGTTTTCAATATTATTTTTATGGAATGTTATTTTAAAAATGTTTTATTTTTTTTAAATAATTTTTAATGTGTAAAATATATTTTCCACAATAAATTTTTAAAATGAAATTTTAATGCTTTATTTAGAGAAATTTATTTTTAAATTGTTTTATAAAAATGATTTTCAAAGATCGAATATTTTCCTTAATAAATGATTCATGTGATGTTTCCAAAATCGTCTAAAACTAATCTGAAATTAATTGTTACAATTTATTCTTTAATGGGAAACTTAACTGAGAACAACATTCATATTCTTATAGAATGGTTTTTTTATGAATGATGTTTATGACACACATTTCTCTTCCATGGGGTTTATACTCTTGAAGCGCGATTAATTTCATAGGTTTTTCTTTATTGAAATAATTATGTTACCTATATATTTTTTATAGGTAATGATATGAAAAAAAAAGTTTATTATACTTATTTAATTTCATGGGATATGATAGGATGTTTATAAAACCCATCTCTATTAATGGGTCATGATATAATAAATGTTTTATTATATTGTGGAACATGTAATAATGGTTTTATTATGTGATTAGTGGGATAAATATATCTCTCTAATGAATTGTGTAATGATTTTTTCTAAGGATATAATGATGGGAAAAGAGTAGATGATTTTGATCAACAATGTAAAATAGGTGCATCTAGATCCACAATAGGAAATAGGTGTGTCTTGATTCTTTATGGGAATATGGGTAAAACTGAATCACTTTGGGATAATGGGGAAACATAATCTACTTGGAGAATATCGGTAAACCTAGTATAATATAGGAAGATGCAGAAACCTAATCACATACAAGGAACAGAGTGCGAATGGGGATGGTGGTGTGTCTCGCCCAGTATGCATAGTACCCATGTAGTGCCCAGATAAATTTTAACAATGAATTGCATTATTTGTGAGGACATTACTTGTTTTTTTGTATGAAAAAGTCAATGTCTTATTATTATGTAAAAATTTAATGAATTATTATTTATTTTCACATATGATTCATGTCTTATGAACTTCTAATCATTATTTCATGATTCATGTTTATGATCTTTGAGATGTTGGATATGATATTCTATTGTTATGGTACCATTCTCATACCCTTATGCACATTTTTATACTTATATATATTCATTAATACCATTAATATGAATATTAGATCACAAGTTTTATTATTTCCTTTCCATGGTTATGAAGATATATTCCATGTCTGATATGTCTATGAAGGGTTTTATTCATAGAGAGCCTATTTGAGATAATGTATCTCACTCATGTACTAGATTTTATATTTCCATGTTTCCAAAGGCCCTAAACTTATATGGTATTTAGGAATATATTATGTAATGTATTATATATTCCAATAATATTATGAAATGTATATGTATGATAGTATTTGTTTTTTTAAATACAATTTATATTTTTTAGGAACCAATTTATTTTGTTTTTATATTTCCAAATACACTAAACATATATTATTTAGGTGTCGTTTTCTTATGATATGTAATAAATATTCATCTATTTATTTTTAATATATATTTATTTAAAGAGTGGGTCATTATAGTTGTTATTAGATCCAGGATTAGTTGTACATTGGAAACAATGATGAGAGTACCTTACTAATAACAATAACATTGATTTTAGGTTATTATCCTATAGTTTTTTGTAATTACCATGAAAACCCATTGTTAGACATAAGGTGTCATATATTAAAATATTATATGTAATTTCCCTTGATTATTTGGTTTTCCTAGTATGATTAGTGCTAAAAAAATTATTATTTTTGGATTTAGTATAAAACTAGAACATGAAGGAATCAAGTTAATGATTAAAGCAATGGGGAGAGAAATGTTTTTCTTCTTGGGAAACCGAATGTTATAGAAGATAGGATGAATAATTATTCATCCAAACTGACAGAAGAAATGAATCATACTGTTCTTTTTAATTAAAAAATGGGGGAAGAGAATTTTTTTAATCCATCATGAGGTAACATCCAAGTCCTTTTATTGGATTTTATTATCCCAATTGGAGCTAACCAATGGATACACACAATTTTGAAAATATTTTCCATTCAATAATGACTTTGATATAAAATATTTTTCCTTTATATTTATCATATAGAAGGAAATTTTTATAAATGGTAAAATATTATCATGAATATAATGAAATTAGAAGGAATTGAATCAATGGAATTGGAAATTTTTTTGGGGAAATTAGTCATCAGGTAAATATGGAGAATCAATTTCTTGATCTGAAGCAAATGGTTGATGAATCCCTTTTTACATTTGAGGATCTTTAATATTGTTTCAAGGTATTTATATATTTTAATTATGTGTTTTGAAAGTAAAAAATGATTGATTCTTAAATGGAAAGGATTTAGTTATAAGATACTTCAGTACGTATTAAGAAATTTTTTGATATAATTGAAAAGAGGAGATGTAAATTGGAGTTTCCATTAAATATCATGGATTTTATAAGAAAATAAAACTAAAATTAAAAGGTAATTCTAAACACTATGGTGTGAAGGAGATGACTATTCTTTTATGCACAATATGCCAAATAAATAAAGGAAGAAATTTTTATAAGGGAACGCATAAATGTTTTAAGTGTGGAAGCTAATTTCATAGTGAATCAAATATCCAAATTGATGAAAAAAGATAGCTAACAATGTAAAAGATAGAATACTATGTGGAATGAACCACTAATAATCCAGTGTTTCAAATAAAATGAATATTACAATTATGTGAATCTACACCCCATTCAAAAGGGTCAATATGAATGGTAATCCACAAAAACTGTTAAATAAAACAGAACAATCCAAATCTTATACATTAACAATAAACCATGTATATAATGTTAATTAGTGAAAATTTATCCTCTCTTCAATAGTTAGGAATTTCATGTCTAATTTTGTCTGATTGAGACCTATGAAAATATTATTTTTCATAGATTAGTGGACTATTATGTGACTATATCCCTCTCCATAAACTCTAGAATAATGAAACATCTATGGATAGTTCAACTACAGTTTTTTCTTTAGTTATTTGATATTAAATTCTTGAATTTTACTAGTAACTATAATAAGTGAATGAGGGGGTATTTTTGGAGAACACCAGATTTAGAGACATATAACCATTAATATGTGCATGATGTTGGGATAATAATGTAGTCAAAATAATTTATTTATAAAATAAACGGGATTGTTTTTATTTTTATTGATAAGATTACTAATTTTCAGAAAATGTGTTTTGTGGATTGAGATTCTAGAATTTTTACATCTATAGTATTAAGAAAGATTAGATTTTTGATTTCATTATAGTTTTCTATAATTTTAATTCTAATGTAAGTTATTAAAAAAAATTAAGAGAATACATGATAATAATATTCACCTATTTGGTGTTTTATTAGTCAAAGATACATTAAGTTGTTCGATGGATTAATGTTAAGTTTCTTTTGAAAATTAAGAGACCACTATTAGAATGTTTTCTAAATTTTTTTGAGGTTTATAAGGGTATCCATTTATAAAATTATTTACATTGATCATTGGATGAGGTTTAGTAATTATTTTATTACTCAACCATATGAGAATTTATGTGTATAGGATAACATGTTGTAATAATTTAATAATAATGATATCTATAGATATAAAGAATGACTTGCCATCTCATTAATGATCTTTTGATCGACTAGTTATTTAATCATTCCATTATAAACATCATTTCATTCATTATTAAATAAATAAAAAATTGATCAAATCTCGAAAAAAGGGTGTTATTTTACTTATGAGATTAAATGAAGTAAGTATATCATCTCGAATGATTTTGAAATCAAATTTGGTCCCATTATCAAAAACTTTTATGATATGAATGACCATCTATAATCCTATTTGGTCTATCATTTTGAGGACATTAACGTTGTAATGACCATGTTATATATCAATCACTATTAGTACATGATAGTAAGAATTCTATTCCATGTCCATATTTCCACTTTCTACTAATATTCACATAATATGAATTAAGGTTATGGGGAAACAATCTATTTTTTATTCCATAATTTTAAGAGAAAGTTTTATTGAAACATTTTATGATGTGGTTTTCCCATAATAAAATTTTCAAATATACACTTTATATTTTTTAATGTGTAATGACAACCTACAATGACACAATAATTTTTAAAATTCATTATCATATCGAGATGGTAGCTTATTGAATTTTTCTTCCACCAAAACACACTCTTGTCGATGATTTTTTTACTATATATCTATTAAGGATGTACATATATGATACTTGACATGTAATAAAAGTTGAGGTTATACCACTAGAGAAAGATCATTTTTATAAATAACAACTACTGGAGATTCTATATGATAATGATAATGTTATAAAAAATAAGACCACTAATCTGGTTAGTGTTTGGGGTGAAACCCCCAATTTGAAAAAGCTATATTGGAAACTAAAGATGTGATGCTTAAGAGGTAACCACATCTACATGTTTCTAAGTGACAAATTTTGGGGGAAAATTAATTAAATTTGGGATGAATGTAACACCACAATATGTTATGCTAAGTTTTTTTAAATAATTTTAATCACTTAGATAGATTATGTTTCAAGGAACACTGAGCTTAAGGGAACTTCAAAATATTTTTTTTAACAAAACTATTATTATATATATAATAAATTGGAAAGAATTAATAGTGTTTAAAAAATTATAAAGTATATAATTTTACAACTCATTATTAATAAATTAATTTTTTCTTACAAAATAATCACAATATTTTTACTAAATTCATTTATTTCACGAAATATATGTTTTCTTAAAAAATGAAATTCTTATTTATTTCTATAAAAAAAATATACTATTTTTTGGGTCTTTTTGAAAATTAATATGATAAAATGACATTAAATTATTGATTTATCATGTCATAATTATCTTAGGATAGCTTTTTAAGATTTTTCTGAAAATTATAAAGATATTATGTATATTAATAAATAATAAATTTTATAGAAATATCATTTTTATTATATTTATAAGTAATTTTATAAACTAAAATATACCTAAAAGTAAACTAAGTAATTTTTTGGTATATAAAAGAATTGTATTTCATTATATTTTAATGATTTAATTTTAAATGTAATTTAAAAAATTCTCTATTTGAAATTTTTATAATACAATACCATATATTTAATATGTATGTACAAGTTAGGATAAAAGGTATGTTTCATTTTGAGGCCTAAAAAATTAACTATGGTAAAAAATGATTTACTATAGTATATGTAAAATAGTTTATCTGGGTAATATTAATAGGTAAAAGAATAAAATTTCTAAAAACAACGACCTTAAATGGGTGTATTAAATTCTTTTGCACCATTACAATCCACTAGAAAATTAATTATCATCCAAAATCATGGGACTTAATTACACAAAAATGTTGATGGATTCAAATATAAAATAATCATTAATTAATCACATAAAACCATCCATCCCCATGTAAAAATAACACACCTCACTGCCACATTTCTCATCACAACAAATAAAGCACTAAATATTTATAAAAATACTCTCCTCCAAACTCTGCCCATATCTATGTTCTTTTTTACTCACCCAAATTCCAATTCCATGTTCCTTATGGGGTCCTTCGAAGAGGTTATATTCAAGAGCCAACTTTATCAAAAAACCTCATTTGATTCATTTACTTTTATATATATTCTATTCACCAGAAACATAATTCAAAGAATAAAAAACTAAAATATCTTATATATACTATAACTTTATATTTTTAATGTACTATATTATATGAATCCCTTTTCTTGTCTCCTATTATTCTATGAAATTGGACAATTATCCAAATTATAGTGGTTAACTATCTCCGTGAATAATGATTTTTTTCATTTCTATTACTTCTTTCAATTATGGCCATAATATTTTTGATATGGTTAAATAAAATTATAATATGTATGTTATAACCAATTTCATGTTTGGGAAATAATATATAGAAATGATATTAAATAAAATGAAACTAGTTTGTGATGTTCTAAAAACACTCCAAAATAAACTAAACAATTACCATTAATATTGTATCAAATACATCATCCTAATTTCAAAATGAAAAAAAATATATAGATAAATTTAAATTATTGAATTTCCATTAATAACACATCTTTTCAAGTATAGAGTTTTAATTCCACTTTTCAATAAAATCCATAATTATACACTAAATAACTAGTCATGAAACCCTGAAATGAACACAACTAAATATATATAAATAATAAAATATCATTAATTAATGGGAGGTAAAATGTTATGATAATATAATATAAGGTATTAAAAATATTTTCATGGTTTAGTAATGAATTAATAAAATTTTATACCATTATATAGGATCTTAAATTATAAAAATCTAAAGGGAAGTGTGAGGAAAGGGTTCCTCATATCACATTAACATCTATGAGATATAGTCATTAAACACCACTTTATTAATTTTCGTAAATAATATAATTCCTATTGATATATCATATCATGAATCTCATTATCTTCATGGAATTCAATGTTTAATTTGTTAGTTAATACTTTTTAAGGGTATATAATTTGATTCATTAATGTGTTCTATGGTGTTTCTTGAGTGATATTTTATTTGTTGGGTTAATCCTCTACATCATTGACTAACCATGGTATGATTATGTGAAAAATGAAATTATATTGTCTTATTCTTTATTTAAAAAAAATATTATGCGGATTTATACATGATACACATAATATATTAATTCTAATGACTCTCACATCAATGATATGATATTAATAAGAGTTATTATTTTCAAAAGTATTTTTCAATGTTTTCCTTAAAAATAATTATTTTGATGTCCATGTTTTTTAATCTTTTCTAATATTACATTATGATTATGTGAAGTAATTTTTTCTCCTTTCTTACTATTTATAAAATTATTTAAAATTATTCTTTTTGTCATTTTATAAAACATGGCCGTTTTTTGCATTTATAACAAAAATTTAGTAGAATTTTTTAACTTATACAACATAAGATTATTATCCCAAAATCATGATTTCATAATTCATTGATGTTTACTTCACATGATTAAAAGGAATTTTTAAATAAAATATTTCTCCTTAATACTTTTGTGTATCGTTAAAAAATATTATTTATAAATGGAAATGATTTTTTGAAGTGACTCAATATTAATTTCTTTATTTACAAACACTTTTTGGGAATGTAAGAAACTTCACAACCCTTAAACCATACCATATCACGACTTTAAACACTCAAAAAACAAGAAAATTCCGTACAACCACAAACCAAACAGAACAACACATGACTACATATCATAATAACCATAGTCATCTCTACATCCCACACAACAGTTCCTTTCTGCTGTAGCTGATTCCCATTCTGAATCTGATTTATGTCACCTCAAAATATAATCATTTTTCTCCCGGCTCCACATCTGGTACAATGAAAGCTACACTGGTCAAGGATGCTTGACCAAGCTGTATTTTTTGAAAGAAATAATCACCCTACTATCCCACTTAAAGGATGATCTGGTACTCCCTAGTCATGGTAGGTAATAGTAGTCATTTATTGTTCTTCTTCTTGGTGTACCAGACAATGCTCGTTCACACTTAGTCCTCCTTTTGTTCCCATTCGACAAAATTTTGTTATAAGAAAGAAAGGCCAGACCACTCACATTTTCTTTATCACCCCCAAAAAATTATCCCCCTTTACTGAGGAGGTTCTTAGAGGAATTATCCTTGCATCCATTGGTATTCCCCCATATCTGGTCTGGCATATTACTATCCATCAAAGCAAGACACCCAACCACATTAGTAGGATCTTCTACGGCCATGTAAACTTCCTAATGGCCCGATATTAAATCCTTGTTCCCTTTCTAGAAGGACCTATAATCATCAACTCTGAATACTGCATAAACATTCAAACCCTCTACAAACATGCCTTCAATAATGTCTTCAAAACTATAGCTCAAAGTTAGAAAGGTCCAAGATGAAGGATCTAATCCCCTAGCTCCCTCAGCATTCTTTGGGTTGGGCACATTTGAATTGGGTCCCCCGCCACCCACTCTTCATTCCTTAGCTGTCTTATACCCCTCCATGTGTTCTCCAAATGATCTTTCTTGTAACTCGATACAGTATCCTCCTTATAAACGATATTATATGGGCCCTCCAAATCCTACTTTAACCTGCTGAATACTTCAGCTATATTCGGATTATTTTCAGTCATCAAAGCACTTGACGATTCAGAACCATGAACATCCTCAATTGTCACCTTCTGAACAACATATAGAAGTTCCTTCACCATTGGGCTCAATGGATGAGGTCCCCCATCTCTTCCATTTAACCCCGAAGCCTTTTGAACCAGACCCTCCATCACACCAACCTCAGGTGCCTTACCCCTTGAAGCATCCCCTATTCTTACAAGAACATGATTCCCCCAATGAAATACCTCCATCACATGAGAATGGATTCCACATAAGAAAACCTCTAAAGGGTGTCCCAAAATATTGCAATGCAGACAAAAATCTATCCAGTTCTCATAAATCACCCACTACTTACACCTGTATTCCTCACCAATGGTAATACACACATAATCAAAAGGCTAACGAGAAGCATCCATTTCTACACATACTCTATAGTTAACGAGGTGTCACACTGCCTCATTGCAGCTATTAGAGAAAATATATATTCTTACAATATTGTCTAACATTCTAATAACAGAAGGGTTATGAAAAGGCAAAGTTAGATGGGGAAAGCCTACCCAACCCATCATAGAAGTAGAATCGTTATTCAAGTAAAAATCGAAGGACCATTGTAGGAGGAAGAAATGAAATATGTTGAAGTTGTGAGGTGCCCTCGACCATGATTTGATGAGATTCGCCTTCAACTCCTTTTATGGTTAATTTGTGTTTATGATGGAATGATAATTATGAAACCAATTTCTTTTCCCTAGGTTATACTATAATTTTATTTTAATTAAATACAATTTCATTTCATGGATTATGATATTATTTGTTTTATTGTTACCTTCATATGTATGGTTTTCATTATTAGATGGGTGGTATGTATCTCTAAATATAATTCATTGGGTAATGGTAATATATCTCATGATATATAAAGGACTGGAATATAAAGTGAACATATTTTAGTAAGAGAGGAATAGAATGGGATGTGAATGGTTTCAATAAAATATTTTCTACTCTGACAGTCTCTGGTGTGAAACATTAATACTACAATGGTTTGGGGAGTAAACCCATATCATTGTGATAGACCTTTTAAAGAGCCTTTACTATAAAAGAAATGATTTTATATACTTATGTGTATGCCAATATCCATGTCATTTGAACATTAAATTCTTTTATAGTACAATAACACTTATGATTCATGTCTTATTAACAACTATATGTTATTCTATTACTCAAAATTATGATCATCAATTTGAAAGTTATAAATTTCAATGTTTTTATTCATATTCTTATGAGCTTATTCTTATGATGTGATTGATATCTTTTTTACCATTTCTGAGCACATGATGTCACCAATTAATTAGGTTTATTTTATTTAGGACATTAATTATTGTATGAAGTATGAAACATCAAAAGGTAGTTTAACTTTTAAATGAATAAGCGATAAAAAGTGTACATGTTTTATGAAGAATTTTTTTTCTATTTCATAATTTATAAATATTCTAAACCCATTTTATTTTTGAATATTTTTTATGGGATTTAATGGTATTGATCTATCTTTATTTAATATCTATGTAGGAAAATTATGGGTCATTAAACAAACATTTTTTGATTCTCCCTGACCAAACTATCCCACTGTCATAACCATCGTGTTAAATTACCTAAACCAACTGATTTTTATATTATCCATTGGATTTTCAGAATCAATCCCGGTTCTGAGACCCACAGGTAGACTTCATCAATGATTTTATTAAAACATACAACTTTCAATTAGAGAGTAATCCAAATGTTCCATGTTTCATTCATCCTATAGAATATAAGATCTAAAAGGATCATCCAACGACTAGAATTATGGTCCCATGACCCTTCTCACATGAGGGATATACACTAGAGGCCAACAACAAGTTCCCCATATTAGTATAAAACATTTATTCACACAGTAAAAAATGATATTCTAATTACCATAGCATATACCCTATATATCCTCATACATAACAACTTACATGTATAAGAACCTTATTACCTTAATGAAGTAATGAAATGGAATGCATCATAGGTGTCATGTTTTGAAGAATAGTTTTAGTGAACTTTTTATATTTTTTAAATCACAACAAGGATAACTATCCTCAAATATCCAATGATATACCCCTTCCATATATTTTACCTTGAAAATATGTATGAGAAAAATTACAATTGAGTCTATTAATCAATACATAAAAATAAAATTTCTTAGATCTTTTTAAATATAAAACTCTCTCATCATACAGAAAATGAGGTCATGATATAGTGAATGGACACCGTTAAACTAGTAGTACACTGATTTTCCATCATAAGGTGTGTGTTTACCTATATATCCATGATCATATCAATACAAGATGTGCATACCATAACTAACCCTCAACACCATGTCTCCCAAAAATTGAAATTCAATGTACAACCATGGATAAAACATGTCACGGTACCTAATTCATGTCCATAATATACCTAATTAAATGGTAATTTTATTTATTTTACCCACAACACCATGTTTACATTCATAAAATTTTCATAATTGAAATTTATGATCCAGTAACTAAACACAACCACTCCCCAAAATTACACATCAATTGTTACCATGCATAATATGAATGAACTAAACTCATCCTACCCAATGGTTATATAGTTCCAAACCACCTCGTTAATTCCCAGACACAGGCTCCTACATGTTTTCAACCAATAAGGACTAGTTGATCATGCTACATAAAAATTTAGTTTTATCATTCTAATAGATCCCCTATAATTCCTCTTCAGTAATTATTCACCTATCTATATCCATTAATCACCCTATAACCAACTATCACATGATTTCACATTCATAAATGAATCCAACAACCACACAACCACTTGTTAATAGGGTAGGACACCGATATTGTTCTACCAAATGATAAAAATCCCATACCTAACACTTTAGATTATTTTTAACTAATTTTTTATATCACAAATGAATAAAAAAACTAATAATATCTAATTATTTGGTCTAGGAATGAGAAAACTTATAAAATCAGGATTTTAAATGGAATTCATAACTCAGACCATCCTCTCTTGTAGTTTTCCACAAATAAATCCAAATATAGTCATGAAAACAAACTTTTCCTTATTTTTAGGTATTTTTATTCACTTTTCAAGGCCTATCATTCTACCCTTGGATCTCTCTAGGCCACCTTGAACATGATGAAAATGGACATGTTTTGTGTGGATGAGACCAGAAGAACGATTTGGCTATGTGGTTTTCAAAATCATGTCAAAAAATCATGCACATGTGTCTATGTCATAAAAATTTTATTTTTTATTACAATTTTTATCTTTTGGGATTAACCATAGTGTGAACATTCTTCCCCTATTCTAACCTTATTACATTTCAAGGCTTCCAAGCTCCCTCAAGCTAGTTTGGAATGGAATTTTTATTGGGTTTTTTGTGGTGGAACATCAAGATTCATCAATTCAGTGAATTCCTGTCATGTTCCTTCCATTTTGTTGGGTTTCATCTCTCCTTCATGAATTTTAAAATTTCCAACAATTGGGATTTCATAAATATGGTATAATTTTGTGAATCTTGGACCAATATTGTGGATTATGGTTCATTTTCATCCCCTTGTGTTGTGGTAGGGGCGAATTTAATGATTTGAAAAATGATTTGGGTTTTAGAAAAATATTGAATGTGTTCCCTTATGTATGAATTAATTTATGTGTTATATTTCATTATTAACCATTCTAACACGTTTTATATATATTTTGTATGGTGAAAATAATATGATAACATTGATTAATTGTTTGATTATAAATTTGCATTTTAGGTTTCAAATTGTGTGTTTTTCATGTGTAACTCATGTGGTATCATTTGAGAGAATTTTATAATATAGGAAAATGTTTTATTAAATCACTCTATGGATGATAATTATGTTTTTCCATGGAATAGGGGTGAATTTGGGATTAAAAGTGGGTTTTGAAATTTATTTTAGGTGTAAAGCCTTGTTTTACTTCTTGAAATTGTTTTATGAAAATTTTAAATGGTTTACTGAGTTACAAAAAAGATGAAAAACATGTTCGGTACTGTTTTGTGTCTGTATGATTCTGAAATGGTATTCTTATGTGATAATAGTATTTTAGAAAATCTGTAACTTATTTGAACAAAATGTGGGAACCCCGAGTATCTAATTGGGCGGAGTAGGACTATTATACTAGTGAACCGTTAGTGGTATCATAAATGTTTAACTTAGAAATAATGATGATGAAAATACTAGATAAATTTTATGATGTTTGGGGACCACTAGTCTATTGGGTTTTCCCTTCATGGTGGCTCGTGTATGAGAATGGTATTGGTTATGGTTACTTATACACCATGATATGATGTACCTAGGGCCCAAAAAACTAGATTGTTTCTTGGGGTGTTCTCCAAAATAGTTCTCATTGGATATATTGTACATACAATTGGTATAAAGTGTGTTTTTTTTTTTGGAAAATTCAGTAGCATATGTGTTTTATTAAAAAGTGTAACTTCTTCAAAATTTCCCTCTTGAAAACTATTTTCATTAAAATTGTCTCCTTTTTGAAATTATTAAGTAAATTATTGTTTATAGAAACTTGCAAGCCTTTGGTCTGAAAATATTTATCACATTTATTATATTGGGTGGAATCCTATTAGGATTGGGATCATACCTTAATTACATATTTTGGTGTAACTAGACTTGATAATTCTTGACATGGGTGAGGGAAAAATCATTAAGGATTGTGGTTCGGGTTGTTAGCTTCTTTTTCGAGTGTGGTGTTGTGTAAATGGTTTGGGGGGGTGTCCCCTAATTTTGGCATGGTTCTTGATTGATACATTCTTCTATTTTTGAGTTTTTTCCCTCTGGGGTTATTTATAAAACTGTCTATTTAAATTTCTAATTTTATTAAAGGTTTGTTTTGATTAAATTATCAAATTTAGTTTACTTATTATTTTTGGTTGTTTAATGCTTCTAAAATCGGTTAAATCATTACCAACAGATTATTTATGATGACCGGGCACTTTTTATAGACTATGGTGAGAGTGAACGCCCTTCATATTTTTCCATGAACTTGGATGGGCACCAGTTTTGATGGGGACCATATATGGTTCCTGGAAAAATCATATCAAAGGATGGTTATGCTCTTTTGTCATATTATTTGGGATGAGTCTGGTATGAAATGAGATTAGATTATCGGGGCATGGAGTTCTTGTTTCTAGTGGGGGTTTCTGGACCATACCTCTCATTATAGACCTCGAGTCACTATGGAATGTTGGGATTTCTATTTAACTTCACATCCATGTAAGAAATGTAGGATGAAGACTATACATGGATATTGGGAGGGGGAGAATTAGTTTTTTTCATTAGTAATATGAGTCTTATTTATTTAACATTGATTTTATTTTTGATGTTTTTTAGAATTAGTTTACTAATGTTTTCTTTTGTGATTGATTCCTTTTGTAGCAATATGACTATCGAGAAAGCTCCCATGCTCCCACGATATGAAGCCATAGAGATATCTCCATCACTGCTTGATCAGAGTTTGGTATAAGCTATGGTCTGTGTTGTCCATTTTCTAGTACAATGAGTAGCTCCTAATCTTACTCCTGATCATGATAGATAATATGTTTCTTGTCCTAGGAAGGAGAAATACCAAGAGTTTCTGAAGAAAAAACCTTCTACCTCTTGAGGTAGTACAATAATCTAGGAAAAAGAAGAGTATATTGAGAAGATTGGATGCATGTTCAAGTTTTTTGACACACAAGAGGAGTTCAAGGTGAAATGTGACTCATTTCTGTTTTCAGGTCCCATCAGTAGGTTGTGGGAATCAGTTCTTCAAGTCAGGAAGAATGATCAGATGAGCTACAAGGATATCAAGTTTACCTTTAATTACTAGTACTGTCATGATGTCTTGTATAATAAAAATATTCCTAGAGTTTATGGAACTCGTCCATGGGGATAATTCAGTGGTGGATTATTACAACTACTTCACAGATCTAGTCTGATATGCTCATGAAATGGTCTCCAATGAAATGATGAAGGGCCATATGTTTGAGAGGGGTTTTCATATAGATATCTATTCTTAGGAATTCATAATCAATAGTAAGACTCGTGTAGATGTGTTTAATCAAGATTATATAGTGGATATTGATCACAAGGGAATGTCTTGTTTTTCAAGAAAATATGAGTTATGGGACATGATAGTTCATGTGAGAAGAAAAGGAAGCAAGATAAGTATGGGGAGAAGAGAGGTGGTAGTTCAGTCCATCATCATAGAAAGTTCTCATATGTGGCTTCTGATTCTAGTTCCATCAAATGCCACAAGTATGGGAGGAAAGTACAAACCTGACTTATATGTAAATATCCTCTTAGGCCTTGTTATCTATGTGGAGCTATGTATAACTTACAGTGATTTTGAAAGGTAACTCGTCCACAACAGAGTGGGACATAATTAGTGGCTTCCAAGGGAGTATTAGTTCAGCTAGAGATGTATAAAATTGTGGGATATTGTTTTCGTGGCCATGGAGTTAAGGAAAAATAATCTCTTGGGAAGAGAAATTTCAGGACAGAGCCATAGGAAAGAGGCCATTCTCAGGTAGAGATGAGGCATCTACATGTTGTTGTTCAGGAACCCACAGGATTAGATGCAGAGTTTTAAATATTTTGAGGTACCATTATGATTTCATCTTATTTATATGATGTTCTATTTGATAGTGGACCAATATTTTATTTTATATCTAACCATATTTTGAACCATCTAAACTTTTTGCGATGGATTTGATGGAATCATTTGTAAGAAGAATGTAAAAGGTCTTAGGTGCCCGTCAAGTGTGATTTCCTTGTCATGGGTTGAGCTGCAGCAGGACATTATGGTCATGAATATGGAACATTTTAATATAATCCTCTATAATTATTGGTTAGTTCACTTTCAAGTTTATATCGATTGTTATAGGTGGTGGGTGAGTTTCATAGAAGCTGATGGGAGTCCTCAGGTTTTTCATGGGGAATGATATCCTCGATCGGGATGTGCTAGACCTCAACTATCCAAGTTGGGGATCATGTATCCAATTTAACATATTTTGTGCTATAGGATGATGTTCATGCTCTTGATGGTGGATTAACTCATGTAGTGGATGGGTTTTCATAGGTATTTCGAGAAGATTTTTTATGTTTTCCCCTAGAGTAGGATGTGGATTTCTCGATTAATTTGGAATCGAGATCATACCTGATATAGCTTCCCTCTTATCTAATGGCCCCCTGGATGTTGAGGTATTTAAAGATACTTCTGGAAAATTTTGAATCTAATGGATTCAGTATCCCAATTGTCTTTTAATAGTCCACTTCTATTCTTTTTGCGAAGAAAGAAGATAGATCCCTCTAGTTGGGCATTGATTACTGGAATGTGAATTTGGTATCCATCAAAAACAAATTTCATTTAACCCTAATAGATGACTTGTTCAGTTATTTGAAGGGATAAACGTGGTTTTACAATATAGAATTGTGTTTGGGTTCACACCAAGTCAAGGTGAGAGAGTCAGATATCCCAAAGATAGCCTTCTGAAGCAATTACGAAAACTTTGAGTACTTAGTCATTCATCCAGCTATCAGTAATGCATTCATTAATAGGGTGTACCACCAATATCTCTATTATTTTTGTGTGGTATTCATCGATGACATACTATATTACACTAGATCTGAGTAAGATAAAGAGAATCGTTTTCGAAGTTTTTTGGGAACTTTACAGGATCATCAACTTTATGCAATGTTGTCAAACGACACTCTCTAGATCAGGTATGTGAGGTTTCTAGGCCATGACATCTCAGAACATGGGGTTTTAGGGGACCCAAAGAAAATAAGTGTAGTTATATCATGGTATAATCTAAATAATGTGTTTAAGATCAGATGTTTCCTCGGCCTTATAGGGTACTACAGGTGGTTTGTTTGGAATTTCTCTCATCTTGATTCACCCATGACTGTACTCACCAAAAAAGGGGTGATGGTTGATTGGGGATAATAATTCCAAGAATTCATCAAGGATTTTGAGGGGAAGTTGTCTACCTCACACCCATGATGATATTTCTAGAATTTTTAATGGGTTATGTGGTGTATTTTGATTCTTTGGGTATGGGTATCGGGTGCGGGATTATGCAGGGTGATCATGTGATGGTGTATGAGTATCTCTAACTCTGACAACATGAAATGAATTACACAATCCATGAATTGGAGATGGTTTTTATGATTGATGATTCGAAGATTAGGACTCACTTTCTATTTGGGGAGAATTTTGTGGTCTAATAAAATCATACGATCATAGCCTATATATTCTCATAGAAGGATCTTAACCTGAGGCATCGTCATTGGATTGAGTATTTTCAGGGTTTTAAATTTGATATTGTCTATACACTGGGAAAGGATAATGTGGTCGCTGACACCTAAAATGGAATGTACTAGTTCAATCTTTGAGGATGTCTAGTGATGAGTGGACTCTGATGGTTCCCTTTTCCCAGATGCTCATAGAGACCAAGGACCACAATAGAGGTGCATTCTTACGGAGCTTTCAATTGACTCATTCTATTTTAGAGTTTAGTCGGTGGGAGAAACATAATTATGAGCTATGTGAGTGGTCTATGTTGTTCTTTAATTGAGGTGAGACATCTTCTGATTTCTCTTCATCTCCCAATAGCATCTTATGATTCGATGTCTATTCAGAGGTGTTGTAGTCTCTAAAGAATGTGGTTATGATGAATAGCCACTAGTCTCAGGGGGTCAGCCATCCTGGTGCTACCAAAATGTATTGTGGTGTTATTTAGTCATTCTAGTGGCCAGGTATAAGGTGAGATATATCTAATTTTTTATCCATTTTTTATACATGTCAGTAAGTGAAATAAGATCATCAAAGGCCCTCTGGTTTTCTTATGTTGTTACCCATTCCTATATTGATGTTGGATAATGTCTTGATGGATTACATTGTTGGATTACCTTTTACACCTCTGGGAAAGAAATATATTTTGATAGTAATTGATCATCTTACCAAATCAACTCACTTCATTCTGATCATAGATACAACTAATGTCTATGAGTTGGTCCAATTGTATATTTCAATGGTTGTAAGGCTTCATAGTGTTCTATCAGTAGTTGTGTCAGATAGAGACCTATGTTTTACCTTTCAGTTTTTGGATGCCCTTCGAATGGATTTTAGGTCATTGATTTAGATGATCACGAAATATCGTCTTAAAACGGATGGCCAGATGGAGCGGGAAAACTAGATTTTCAAAGACTTGCTTCGTGCATGTTTCATGGAATTAAAATATTCATGGAATAGTCATTTGGGACTGGTCAAGTTTTCATATAACTATAGTTACCATTCCTTGATTCAAATGGATCCTTTTGAGGTGCTCTATGGTAAACCATGTCAGTCCCCTTGCCCTATATTGGGCTGAGGTAGGTGAGACATCACTATTGGGGCCAAGCTTTGTGCAAGAGACATATGAGAAGGTCAATCTGATCTGAATCAGTAATTTTTAGCTCAGAATCTCCACAAATATTTTGCTATCTAGATTCATCGAGACATGTAGTTCTCTATGGGTGATCAGGTATTCTAGAATTTGGCCCCTTATTTGGGTCATCATCCTTTGGGAATGTAGGGAAAGCTAAATCCAAGGTATGTCAGACCCATTGAGATAACTAAGTGTATTGTGAAGGTAGAAAATAGGGTAGAATTTCCATATTAGTTGAGATATATTCATTTTTTATTCCATGTCTCCTAATTGAAGAAGTATAATCTTGACCCATACCATGTGTTGAATTTGGAAGACTTGGAGATAGAGCCTAATTTATTAGTGTTTGAGTGCCCAGTGCGAATAGTGTATTCCAAAAAGAAGGTTATTTTTTGGAAGTCTATTCTACTAGTCTATTTACATTGGTATCATTAAACTTATGTACATGAGACATGGATTTGGAAGTCATGTTTTGGGGAAGAGTACCCATTATTTTTTTTGATCAAGCTTCAGGTTGACATTAGGGGGAAAAAATATTGAATGGTGGGGAAAGTTGTCTCATACATGTCACTATTTTAAGGTATTTTTCACTTCTATTATTGTCCTATAATTTCCCATAGGTTACCTATATTACCCAATTTAATTTTCATTAAAATGGACAATTTTTGTGTTGACAGAACGAAGCGCACAGTTTGGCTTCATGGTTTGCTAAACTGTGCAGAGAAATTGTGCCTAGGTGTCCATGCTAGAAAAAATTATTTTTTTATTTCATGTATTCCCATTCGAGACTAAACATAATGTGACTATATCATCCCCTATAAGACACTTACACCCATGGAAGTCTCCCAATCTCCATCAACCTCTTTTGGAACCGAATTTTGAAGGGGTTTTTTGTGGTGGAACTTCATGATTCTTGAAGTATGTGAATTCCACTCTTGTTCCTTCCATTTTTAATAAGATTTATTCCTTTCTTCATGAAGTTACAAATGTCCAAAAACATGGTTTTCTTATATAAGGAATTAATTTCTATTTCTTGGTCCAATATTGTGAATTTAGGTTTGTTTTCATCCCCTTGTGGGGCGGAGGTGGTGTGGTTGAAGTTTCACACAAGGATTTGAGGTTTTCTAACATCTAAAGTAGGATTCACCATGTGTAAGAATTCAAGGATGAGTAATATTGTTTTCAGGAACTTACTAGAATGTTTCATACATATTGTGTGTGTTTTGATAATTATTTTTGATAAAATTAGTTATGAATTTGATCTTAAAGTTACATTTTTTTGTTCCAATTATGTGTTTTTTATGTGTAGCTCACGTGGTATCATTTAGAGGAATTTTAAAATATATATAAATCGTTTATTATATGTTTTTATGAATTAAATACCTATTTTGGTATGGTATTGGTGTGGGTTTTTTCTTGAATGTTGGTTTTGAAAATGAATTTGTGCGCAATGCATTGTTTTACTTCAAGAAATTTTTTTACGAAAATATTAAATTGTTTATTGAGTACACAAAGGTTTATAAACATGTTTGTTACTATTTTGGGAGTGTATGATTCCTAAATAGTTTTATTATGTGAAAAATGATATTTTATATAATGTGTAACTTGTTTGAGCACCAAATGGGAATCTTAGGTATCAAGGTAGGATGACTAGGACTAAAATACTAGTGATATGGTAGTGATATCGTCTCTGTTTCACTTATCATATTTGATAATGAAAACACTAACTGTACATTGATGATGTTTGGGGACTGGTAGGCCATTGGTGGTTCCCCACTTAGTGGTTCATGCATTTGAGAAATATTTTTTGTTGTTACTTATACACTGAGATGAGATGTACCTAGGACCGCACAAATATCTAGTTCCTCAGGATGTTACTATGACTAGTTCTCATTGGCTATATTGTACTTAAAATTGACATAGTCTGTGTTTTGTTAAAAAAATTCAGTAGCTTGTGTGTTTTTTTAGTGTCTACATTATTCAAATATTCCCTCTTGAAAACTATTTTTATTAAATGTTGTACTACTAAGGAATTAATCTAGAATTTATTTTTTATAAAAACATGCATGATTTTTATCTTAAAATGTTTATCACATGAAATATTTTGGGTAAAATCCTTGTAGGATTAGGATCACACCCTACTTACACCTTTTGGTGTAAGTATACTTGATAATATTTGACATAGTTAAGGAAAAAGTCCATAGAGAAAACAGTTTCGTTTGGTAGCATCTTTTTTGGGTGTGGTGTTCTGGAGAAGGTTTTGGGATAACATCCACTTGTTGTGTGGTGGTTCTTGATTCGGACATGATACTCATTTTGAGTTTTTTCCTTCATAGGGTTTTGTTAAAAAATATGTATATCTATTTTGAATTTTATTAAAGGCCTTTTTGGATTTATTTTTTTCTTCAGTTTATTTATTGTTGTTGGTTGTTCAATTCTTCTAAATTCCAGTAGATCTTTCCCAAACTGTTATTTATGATACCTGGGAACTTGTGAAAGCCCATGGGGATAGGGATCTCCATTGAGTTTATTCCAAGGACGAGTCAGGTGCCCATTTGTATAGCGACTAGATCTGGTTCGTGACTGTCAAGACATCTGTATCTGAGTTAATGTTATAGGCCTTTTGGTCTCCCACCTAGACCTACAAATCAAATTAAAAAATGGGACCAGTAGGTGTATTCACTTAGCCATGTGTTATCTCACATGAGAAACATGTCTAACATAAAGTATTCTATTACACAACATCAAATTCACCAGTAAAATCTCTAAGAAGTGGTAAAAATTAATGTATAAAAGGATATAATTGACCCACATGGGTCAATTCCTATCAAAAAAAGTGTAATGAAATCATGTCCCATAAATTCTACTACTAGGACCTTGTCCACTCAAAGCATCTTTTTGAGGTATTTCTCCAGGTATGTTCACAATTCAAATGAAAATATATAATGTATTAATACACAATGTGTTTTCGTATATGATAATACACCCTTTAGATTCAACTAAATGGCCAACCAACCGTATTCATGGAGGTTTTATGTCAATAAAAAGGTTCATACTTGACACAAATGGTCAACGAATGACACATAACTTTCCATAGATCCTCATATGTTAATTATACACATTTCTTATCTCTGTGTGGACTAACCTATCTGAACTGACCCATAATATTAACATAAAGAATCAAATTTTTAAAACTAGATTCATGATTAAAAGGCCGTTATTACATTCCACATATCATTTGATCATAATATAATACAAAATGGGAACTCAGAGAATAATTAGATCTAAAACCTAATATAGTATCCATTCTATAAAACTAATGAAATAATTTATTACAATAATTTCATAATTCAAAATTTGTTATTAACATCAATAGTCTTACATATGAATATAGAGTACATGTTATGAAGAAAAATCTAATAGGAATATTATATATGTAGCACCTTAAAGAATCCTAGAGAAATTACCTCATTATTTAAATTTAAAAAGTTTCATTTATCTAAATGTTCTCCCAATTGGATTAGTTAAAGGTGATTTCAATTCCATGCTATAAAAGAAAATAATCTTTAAGTTTTATGTTGAATTGTATTTAACTAACACATTATAAGAAATAATTTATAATAGGATAAAAAATATATTTTATCATAGAAGTGGAATCACTAATGTATGATTACATGATACACTTATTTTTAAAATAATCAGGTGATTGATTTTTTACACATTGAAAAACCATTCCAATTATCACAGGTAAATCTTGAACTGGTTAATTTTGTTGAATATAGGAATAAAAGTGATGTATTATCATCTAATCATGAATTACTAGGTTCATTTGTATGGGAATCCACTCACAATAAATTTATATAGTGTTATTTAAATAAAAAAATTTCATCCTATTTTTGTGATATGCATTAATATTAAAACAATCATTATTTTAACACACCCTCCATGAGGTTATCTCATAGGAATGTGTAGATAATAATCACCTAAAAAGGCAAAGTGATGTATTTAGGGATTCTATTATATTGGCCATCCGTTTATTATTATAATGGTATACACCTTTATAAATTTAAATTGAACCACCATTAACTCATACCCATAAGAAATAAAATAAAGTATTTAATTAATAAAAAAAATTATTCAAATGTAATGTTTATATTTATATTAATTCATTAAATAATTTGTATCCACTTCATATATTTATTGTTTATCTGGAATGTTAGATAGAATATCATCCTTGGGATATGTTGGAAACATTTATTTATGTTGATGTCAAAACATAATTTAACTATCATTTCATCATTACTATAATATGAAATACTATCAAATAAGTTGTGATATAGATAAACTAGGAATACATTCAAACAATCATGACATACATGTATTCATGCTAATGACATGTGAAACCTATGTGTGGGAAATAATGCACGAACACAACTATTTTCATGATATCTAAAAAATGAAATAAATCCCATAAATTAGTTTCCATTTAAAATACAGCAATCTATCGAGTTGAAAAATAATATAATATAATAATCAATCATCATGAAAAATAGTAACATATATGTTATCATGTTCTTTACCTTGTGTTTGGGATGAATATTCCCTAGAATTATCTATAAAAAAGTTCTGAAATATTCTTAGTGTCGCGTATACCATTTCACAATAATAAGACAGTGAAAAAGTGACACGATGACAATTTTTCACATCTCAACATGGATTACATCATAAATAGTAACTTTAATGGTTGGAAAAATGTCCTCAATAACACCTACCCATACACTAGGGGAAAGTGACTATGTGTTTCATTTTAAATCTAATAATGTGTAGATATTATACCCTCTTGATTATTAATAAAAAATAGAGGAATAAATAAATTAATAGAAATTGAAAAAAATAACAAATTACATTCCTTATTATATAGAAAGTTTGGCATAGTCCAATAAAATCCAATCGTTTGTTTACATGTTATTCCATAATAAAAGAATTCAATGTTATGTATGTTGTATATATAACAGGACTGAACAAAAAAATATGTGCATAAAAAATACCAAAATATTATAGGAATAATGAGTATGTTCTTAACCCATATCTTCATGTCATTTCATAGTACACAAAAAGTGTGAAAAAGGGATACAATAAAATCCCATAAAATATAACTGTCACGACCCGCCCTCGGGGTCCGTGCCGTGACTACCCCAAGCCCGCCTTCCATAGGCCAGGGGCTGGCGACTAGCACCAAGGCGTAAATCCCAGAAAAAGGGAAGGCATTGCCTTTGTAAAGTAAACAAACACCACAGAGTAAGCAAGCGGAAGTAAACACTAAGTACAAAAAGAAGAGCTGAAAAGTAAAAAGGGGCCGGAAATACAAGCCCAACTGTAAAGTACAACTCGAAAGGGAAAACAGCGACTGAAAAGTAAAGCTGCTACGCTGAGATGTCCACTGGAAATCCCACCTGAAGGGTGGGTACAGATAGCTCCTCTGCTCCTCGGGTCCCGCCATCCGCTCCGAGTCTGTCCCACCCAGTGGTCCACCTCTGGGTACCGCCTCGTCGTATAGTCCACCTCCAGGTACCGTCCAGTCCTCGAACCTTCGGCTTCTGTCAGCACTGTCCGTCGTCTGCAACCAACACAACGAGGTGCGGGCATAGCCCGTGCAGGGGTGAGTATAACGATACTCAGTAGGGACCCCGAGACCCTCAAGGTCTCACTAAAACCAACAAGGATAACCACAAGAAGATCACAACAGATAAACTCTACTTAGGTATATGCCCATACATATACCTAAGTTATCAAGTAACCCATCTCAGTCATGAGGAAACACAAGGATCATGAGATCAACGGATAACCACTACCCAGGTATATGCCCATACATATACCTAAGTTATCAAGTAACCCATCTCAATCATGAGGAAACACAAAGGTCAAAGTCTCAGCTCAAACCAGGATTTTCATTATCGAAACCGTAACTGTTGAAGAGCTCCGTCTCTAGAGTGTAAAGTGGTCCTGTCACGACTCCGAGGCCGCCGCTCACTAACCTAAGACTGCTGAAGTACTCCTCCTGTCGAGTACTGCGGGTCTGCTGCCAACTACCAGACGCTCTGTCCGCTGAGGGTCTGCTGCCAAATACCGGGCGCTACCCAGATAGCCTACTGAGGTACTCCTCCTGTCGAGTACCGCGGGTCTGCTGCCAACTACCAGGCGCTCCGTCCGCCGTGGGTCTGCCGCCAAATACCGGGCGCTCCGTCCACTGGGCTAGTCGACTCACTCCAAGTCGAGTCGGTCAAGCAGTCGTCAGGTCTCATCCGGCTACACGGTCTCCGTACTCTGCACGCTCGTCTCCGGGAGGGTCCGCTCCACGAGCTACTGGTCGATACTCCAAGTATCACAAAGTCCCGCGAAGAAGTGTCTCAAAGGACTGTCTCGTCACAGGGGTCTCAACGCAACAGACGGCGCGTCGATCGGACGCCCGGTCTGTGAGTTATTAGCCTTTTCGTCCCAGGGGCCCGGTTGGTTTCGAGAGCGAAACCAATCCCGGCCGTATCTCAACTGTACCCCGAACTCCCATAGGGTAAACTCAAAGGGACCGTTACTCAACGTAACCACCAACGCCGCTGACGGTTCGTCAAACGGACGTCCTGTCTGAAAGAATATCAGCTTTCCCGTTCCAGGGGCCCGGTTGGATTTCGAGTACAATCCAACCCGGCCATACTCCGACTGTATCCAAAACTCGGGCGGAGTATGTCAAAAGTTCCGTCTCATCAAGAGGAAGTCAACGAAACAGACGGCGCGTCAATCGGACGCCCGGTCTGTGAGTTATTGGCATTTTCGTCTCCGGGGCCCGGTTGGTTTTTAAGGCAAAACCAACCCGACCGTACTCCACCTACGTCCAAACCTCGGGCGGAGTATGCCAAAAGATCCGTCTCTCTAAGAGGAACACAACGCGGCTGACGGCACGTCAATCGGACGTCCGTAGCTCAAGATATGAGTGTTTCTGCTCCGAAGGCCCGGTTGGTTCCGTGAACGAACCAACCCGGCCGAACTCAAAGTAAACCGAAACCTTGAGTGCGATATACCAAAACGACCGTCTCGATCCAAGGATCGCGTTTCCGCTGACGGTTCGTCGATCGGAGGTCCGAGGCTCAAGTTATGGGCCAAAAACCAATTCTGGTTCGAAACGGGGGGGTCCGGGTCCGGGCCGACCCGGCCCGACCCCCCCCCCCCCCCCACCCCCCGGGGCGGCGCGGCGGCGGCCGGCGGCGGCGGCCGGCGGCGGCCGGCGGCGGCGGCGGCGCGGCGGCCGGGCGGCGCGGCGGCGCGGGGTGCCGCGAGGGGCCGCTCGCGGGGGGCTAACCCCCGCTTCTTCAGAAGGGCGGTGCGGCTTTGCCGCGCCGTTTGCAACAAATCGGCCCCCACGTGGGGGCCGGTTTTGAATTAAACCGGGGGGCTGCTGCCCCCCCCCCCTTCCATGGAACCACCCCCCTCAATAAGAGGGGGGTTTTGTTGAAACGGTCGGGGGATTTATTCCCCCGGTTTCCTGTCATCCGGCCGGCCAGCTGGCCGGCCGGTTTTCACTAACGGGACCGGAAATTCCGGTCCCGCCTTCGACTTCCGACGCCGGCGGCCCGGCCGCCGGTCTTCTCTTCCGCCGCAGCCCGGAACCGGCCGCGGTCTCTTCGTCCCGCCGCGGCCCGGAACCGGCCGCGGCGTTCGTCAACCGGCGCGGTGCGACGGCACCGCGCCCCTTCGCCGTGCTTTGATAATCATTCAACGCGGCGCGACGGCGTCGCGTTCTTGTTGTTTCTTCATGGTGCGCGCGACGACATCACGTAACTTAAACGTATAATTATTCGCGTGGTGCGACGGCACCACGCCACCTTGCTTCCGCCCGCAAGAATAAACAAGAAACGATGGAGGGGGGGTTCGGCCGTGTTCGTGCGGTCCGGCCCCCTCACGTTAAAATAATAACGCATCTTAAATAAATTAAGCCACACGTTATACTTGCTATTCACGATCAAGAAAAGGAATAATAAAGAATAAAACAACAACCCCTACCTTGGTATAAGGTTCGAAGATCGTTCTACGTTCCGCGGAAGACGACGTCGCGGAGGTCGGGCGACGCGGTCGTCGTTCGTCAAATTCAACGACGAAGAGGCGCGTCCGAAGAGGCACGTCGTTGGCGAATCCTTGTATGCCGACGAAGGTTGTCCGAGGAAGTTGCGGTGTTCTCTCTCGTTGACACCGAAGACGAAGAAGAGCGGAGCGGCGTTCTTCGTCGGAAACTTGAGCGTTCTACGTCAAGTCTTGAGGGAAGTCAAATAAAAAGGAAACAACGAACTCAAGAACCCCTACCTTGATAGTCGCACGTTGACGGAGTCGTGGAATATCGGTGTCGATTCCTTTGACGTCGGAGGAAGAGTCGTTGTCGATGGCGTTCGTCGCGGAAAACCGTCGCGGAAGAGATGACGCAGAAGAAGTACGTCGCGTCGCGGATACGGTGTCGCGGATGGATCGTGTTCTTCGGCGAAGAAGTTCTTCGTTGAAGAACGACGTTCTTCGCGTTCTTCGTTGAGTTTGAAGAAGAAGAAGAGGCTCTCCAAAAGCTCTCAAGGAGACAAACAAAGAACCCAAAATAAAATAAGACAACTTCTTATTTTATTATTACAATACACATTAGAATTTCAAAAGTTTGAAATTCAAAAAGGTTAAACTCCCATAATTAATTAAGTAACTCAAGTTGACAACATTAAAAGAAATGAGTTAAAGGGGAGGTTTTAAGAGAATTTGAGGAGTTGGGGTTCGTGTGGACCCCACCTCACTTAATCATCCCAAGGGAGGTTAAGTGGATGTGGGTCCCACTCCCAACTCCCTTTGGTAGGACTTAACTAGTTAAAAATAAAATTTGTTCCTCGCAAATTTTATTTAACTTAAACTAAAAACCCAAAAACTAACTTTCAACCGGCAACAAACGCAACTCCCTAAAAGGACTCTTTAAGCGAATATCGGCGCTGCGAGTTCATCGGTGCCCTCAGATTTCAATTCCGAGCACCGGATCAAATGTTAGGAATTCCCGCTCGTTCGTTCACTGAACGTACCCGAGCCAAACTTCGGAAATTAATTCCGGGCACTCCGGGCCTCGGAATCAGGTGCCGTCTGAAACCGCGCTCTTGTAAAATTCTAAAGAAAATTAAGAAAAAATTTTCCTTGAATTTTATGGGTCTTTACATTACTCCCACCTCAGGGCTTTACGTCCCCGTAAATCTACATCAAAAACTAGGGAAACAAAAGAGGGTATTGAGCACGCATCTGAGCCTCCCGCTCCCATGTGCTCTCCTGGAGATTCTCGTGCCGCCATCTGTTGCGCAACAAGAGGAATCGATCGCCCATGTAGGACCCGCTCCTGTCGATCCTCTATCTCCACCGGGACCTCCGTAAAAGTCACCTCATCATCAACGTCAAGCTCCCCATGGTCAAAGATGTGCGTCGGGTCGTGCACGTATTTCCTCAGCTGAGACACGTGGAAGACGTCGTGCACCCGGTGCAACTGAGGTGGTAGAGCCAGGCGATAAGCCACCTCACCAACCCTGCTGAGGACCTGGAAGGGTCCGATGAAGCGCGGAGATAACTTGTCGCCTCGGCCAAATCTCCGAATACCACGTTGAGGTGAGACCCGCAAGAAGACGTGGTCACCATCCTCGAACTCTAGTGGCCTCCGCCTCCTGTCAGCGTATGACTTCTGCCGGCTCTGTGCTGTCCTCATCCGCTCCTGGATGACATGGACCTCCTCTGACGTGGCCCGGACCATCTCTGCTCCCACAAGAGCTGCAAGATTTCTTCTTTGTCGATAATAGAAACCTGGTCTCATCCCCTGGATGAACCACATTCTTTGCCTAAAACAGTCAATCCTAACATGGATGATACTAATCCATACCAAGGATGACGTCGTAAGGCCTCGACGCTACTACTAAGAGATCCAACCGTTACTCTCGCCTCCAAGGGTTGAGTCACACTGTCGGCATCAGTGTGTGGTAACTGGTCTCCTCCAGTAGATGTCTCACAAGTGAGGGTCAAGTCAACAGTCAACTGGAACCTCTTAGTAACATCACAAAAGAGGACAGGAATGAAAACATCACAAAGGATGCGTCTTTTATTATTGCAGCTCATAATACAAGACGCTACACAAAAGCAACATCAACATGGAACTAGAAGTACATAAGACGTATCCACTAGTTCCTCCCCTGTCCACCTGCTCCCAGAGCTCCATGATCGTAAGCTTCAGCTGCCTGAAGCTGTGCTCTCGCATGTTCACCTATTCCCTGTGGTCGGGGTGGACCTCCTGGTGGTGGTGGTGGCAGAGCCTCAAAGCGCCGTCCACCACCTGCTGCTCGGCCAGCTCCTCTGCCTCGTCCGCCTCCTCCCTGCGGACCGCCACGGTCGAACCTCTGCCTCTGCCTAGGTGGTTCCTCAACCGTCTGCTGCTCCTCCGCATGGCGGGTCGGGCAGTCACGAGCCATGTGGCCTTGCCCGCCGCATGCAAAGCACTGTCTTCCACTCAAAAGACTGACTCCGCGCTGTGTGCCCTGCACTGCTGAGCCAGTGCCCTGAGGTCGTCTGCCTGAAGGTATGGTCTGTCTGGACCCCTGAGTCATCTGTCGGCTACCTGCTACCGAAGACTCCGCTACGTGCCGCCCTGCGGTGGGTCGCTGCGTTGGTGAAGACTCAGCAAGGAAGCTCTCAATCAGAAGGGCCCGTTCTAGTACTCCTGTCTGAGTCGGTAAGCTGAGGGAGATCAGCGATGCCCTGATCTCGTGTCTCAAACCCTGCTCGAAGGTCCGGGCCCGGAAGAATGGGTCCCGTACCATGTCGGTCGAGTAGCGCGAGAGATCGGTAAATCTCGCCGAGTACTGAGCGACCGTCATGCTGCCCTGCCGCAGCTGCAGAAGCTCCTGGATACGCACCGCACGAAGGGTGGCTGGGACGAACTCCGAGCGGAAGAGGCTCTCAAAGTCCGTCCAAAGTAGAGATGCCTCATCGTGCACCTGGAGCATCAAGCTCCACCATCGTCCTGCTGCTGTGTGTAGTAGGCTCGCAGCGAGGATCACCATGAGGTCTGCTGGTGTCCTCACTAGCCTAAACACTCGTACCACTGCCTCCAGCCAGTCCTCTGCAGCCTGGGGATCCGTCTCCCCGCTAAACCTGGGCGGTCGCTGGCACTGAAACTCATGCAGTGCGCTGAGGCGACGTGCATCGTCATCGGCTGCTGCTGGAAGCATCGGGGGCTCGGCGGGTAGAGCTACCGCCGGTGCCACTGCTGACAAAGGGCCCTGCACCGAGGCCTCGTCGCTCGGTGGGCTGTCGTCACGTTCGATTCTCGGAACCCTAGCTGGCTGCCGTCGTGGGGCCATCCTGAAAGAAACAACGTAACACGATCAAACGATTATACCTGGTGAGCTGACCTGGTTTGAGCTGTTTTAAGGGGAAAAACTTTTGAAAACACACACGCAATCAGTGTTTTCGTGCACAAAGTCGGAAATCAGTTGTCAGGGTCCTGGTGTATGGATACATCGGCCGCCCGCACCAACACTGGACTCCCTGAACTGAAAACCACACTCGGTACCCTTAACACTATTGCTTCACAGAAAGAAAGATCAGAGTTATAAGTTCTGCGGTAGAACCGAACTCCTCTGATACCAATTTGTCACGACCCGCCCTCGGGGTCCGTGCCGTGACTACCCCAAGCCCGCCTTCCATAGGCCAGGGGCTGGCGACTAGCACCAAGGCGTAAATCCCAGAAAAAGGGAAGGCATTGCCTTTGTAAAGTAAACAAACACCACAGAGTAAGCAAGCGGAAGTAAACACTAAGTACAAAAAGAAGAGCTGAAAAGTAAAAAGGGGCCGGAAATACAAGCCCAACTGTAAAGTACAACTCGAAAGGGAAAACAGCGACTGAAAAGTAAAGCTGCTACGCTGAGATGTCCACTGGAAATCCCACCTGAAGGGTGGGTACAGATAGCTCCTCTGCTCCTCGGGTCCCGCCATCCGCTCCGAGTATGTCCCACCCAGTGGTCCACCTCCGGGTACCGCCTCGTCGTATAGTCCACCATCAGGTACCGTCCAGTCCTCGAACCTTCGGCTTCTGTCAGCACTGTCCGTCGTCTGCAACCAACACAACGAGGTGCGGGCATAGCCCGTGCAGGGGTGAGTATAACGATACTCAGTAGGGACCCCGAGACCCTCAAGGTCTCACTAAAACCAACAAGGATAACCACAAGAAGATCACAACAGATAAACTCTACTTAGGTATATGCCCATACATATACCTAAGTTATCAAGTAACCCATCTCAGTCATGAGGAAACACAAGGATCATGAGATCAACGGATAACCACTACCCAGGTATATGCCCATACATATACCTAAGTTATCAAGTAACCCATCTCAATCATGAGGAAACACAAAGGTCAAAGTCTCAACTCAAACCAGGATTTTCATTATCGAAACCGTAACTGCTGAAGAGCTCCGTCTCTAGAGTGTACAGTGGTCCTGTCACGACTCCGAGGCCGCCGCTCACTAACCTAAGACTGCTGAAGTACTCCTCCTGTCGAGTACTGCGGGTCTGCTGCCAACTACCAGGCGCTCCGTCCGCTGAGGGTCTGCTGCCAAATACCGGGCGCTACCCAGATAGCCTACTGAGGTACTCCTCCTGTCGAGTACCGCGGGTCTGCTGCCAACTACCAGGCGCTCCGTCCGCCGTGGGTCTGCCGCCAAATACCGGGCGCTCCGTCCACTGGGCTAGTCGACTCACTCCAAGTCGAGTCGGTCAAGCAGTCGTCAGGTCTCAGCCGGCTACACGGTCTCCGTACTCTGCACGCTCGTCTCCGGGAGGGTCCGCTCCACGAGCTACTGGTCGATACTCCAAGTATCACAAAGTCCCGCGAAGAAGTGTCTCAAAGGACTGTCTCGTCACAGGGGTCTCAACGCAACAGACGGCGCGTCGATCGGACGCTCGGTCTGTGAGTTATTAGCCTTTTCGTCCCAGGGGCCCGGTTGGTTTCGAGAGCGAAACCAATCCCGGACGTATCTCAACTGTACCCCGAACTCCAATAGGGTAAACTCAAAGGGACCGTTACTCAACGTAACCACCAACGCCGCTGACGGTTCGTCAAACGGACGTCCTGTCTGAAAGAATATCAGCTTTCCCGTTCCAGGGGCCCGGTTGGATTTCGAGTACAATCCAACCCGGCCATACTCCGACTGTATCCAAAACTCGGGCGGAGTATGTCAAAAGTTCCGTCTCATCAAGAGGAAGTCAACGAAACAGACGGCGCGTCAATCGGACGCCCGGTCTGTGAGTTATTGGCATTTTCGTCTCCGGGGCCCGGTTGGTTTTTAAGGCAAAACCAACCCGACCGTACTCCACCTGCGTCCAAACCTCGGGCGGAGTATGCCAAAAGATCCGTCTCTCTAAGGGGAACACAACGCGGCTGACGGCACGTCAATCGGACATCCGTAGCTCAAGATATGAGTGTTTCTGCTCCGAAGGCCCGGTTGGTTCCGTGAACGAACCAACCCGGCCGAACTCAGAGTAAACTGAAACCTTGAGTGCGATATACCGAAACGACCGTCTCGATCCAAGGATCGCGTTGCCGCTGACGGTTCGTCGATCGGAGGTCCGAGGCTCAAGTTATGGGCCAAAAACCAATTCTGGTTCGAAACGGGGGGGTCCGGGTCCGGGCCGACCCGGCCCGACCCCCCCCCCCCCCCCCCCGGGGCGGCGCGGCGGTGGGCGGCGGCGGCGGCGGGCGGCGGAGGCGGCGCGGCGGCCTGGCGGCGCGGCGGCGCGGCGGCGCGGCGGCGCGGGGCGCCGCAGCGGCTCGGGGTGCCGCGAGGGGCCGCTCGCGGGGGGCTAACCCCCGCTTCTTCAGAAGGGCGGCGCGGCTTTTCCGCGCCGTTTGCAACAAATCGGCCCCCACGTGGGGGCCGGTTTTGAATTAAACCGGGGGGCTGCTGCCCCCCCCCCCCTCCATGGAACCGCCCCCCTCAATAAGAGGGGGGTTTTGTTGAAACGGCCGGGGGATTTATTCCCCCGGTTTCCTGTCATCCGGCCGGCCAGCTGGCCGGCCGGTTTTCACTAACAGGACCGGAAATTCCGGTCCCGCCTTCGACTTCCGACGCCGGCGGCCCGGCCGCCGGTTTTCTCTTCCGCCGCGGCCCGGAACCGGCTGCGGTCTCTTCGTCCCGCCGCGGCCCGGAACCGACCGCGGCGTTCGTCAACCGGCGCGGTGCGACGGCACCGCGCCCCTGCGCCGTGCTTTGATAATCATTCAACGCGGCGCGACGGCGTCGCGTTCTTGTTGTTTCTTCATGGTGCGCGCGACGACATCGCGTAACTTAAACGTATAATTATCCGCGTGGTGCGACGGCACCACGCCACCTTGCTTCCGCCCGCAAGAATAAACAAGAAACGATGGAGGGGGGGTTCGGCCGTGTTCGTGCGGTCTGGCCCCCTCACGTTAAAATAATAACGCATCTTAAATAAATTAAGCCACACGTTATACTTGCCATTCACGATCAAGAAAATGAATAATAAAGAATAAAACAACAACCCCTACCTTGGTATAAGGTTCGAAGATCGTTCTACGTTCCGCGGAAGACGACGTCGCGGAGGTCGGGCGACGCGGTCGTCGTTCGTCAAATTCAACGACGAAGAGGCGCGTCCGAAGAGGCACGTCGTTGGCGAATCCTTGTATGCCGACGAAGGTTGTCCGAGGAAGGTGCGGTGTTCTCTCTCGTTGACACCGAAGACGAAGAAGAGCGGAGCGGCGTTCTTCGTCGGAAACTTGAGCGTTCTACGTCAAGTCTTGAGGGAAGTCAAATAAAAAGGAAACAACGAACTCAAGAACCCCTACCTTGATAGTCGCACGTTGACGGAGCCGTGGAATATCGGTGTCGATTCCTTTGACGTCGGAGGAAGAGTCGTTGTCGATGGCGTTCGTCGCGGAAAACCGTCGCGGAAGAGATGACGCAGAAGAAGTACGTCGCGTCGCGGATACGGCGTCGTGGATGGATCGTGTTCTTCGGCGAAGAAGTTCTTCGTTGAAGAACGAAGTTCTTCGCGTTCTTCGTTGAGTTTGAAGAAGAAGAAGAGGCTCTCCAAAAGCTCTCAAGGAGACAAACAAAGAACCCAAAATAAAATAAGACAACTTCTTATTTTATTATTACAATACACATTAGAATTTCAAAAGTTTGAAATTCAAAAAGGTTAAACTCCCATAATTAATTAAGTAACTCAAGTTGACAACATTAAAAGAAATGAGTTAAAGGGGAGGTTTTAAGAGAATTTGAGGAGTTGGGGTTCGTGTGGACCCCACCTCACTTAATCCTCCCAAGGGAGGTTAAGTGGATGTGGGTCCCACTCCCAACTCCCTTTGGTAGGACTTAACTAGTTAAAAATAAAATTTGTTCCTCACAAATTTTATTTAACTTAAACTAAAAACCCAAAAACTAACTTTCAACCCGCAACAAACGCAACTCCCGAAAAGGACTCTTTAAGCGAATATCGGCGCTGCGAGTTCATCGGTGCCCTCGGATTGCAATTCCGAGCACCGGATCAAAAGTTAGGAATTCCCGCTCGTTCGTTCACTGAACGTACCCGAGCCAAACTTCGGAAATTAATTCCGGGCACTCCGGGCCTCGGAATCAGGTGCCGTTTGAAACCGCGCTCTTGTAAAATTCTAAAGAAAATTAAGAAAAAATTTTCCTTGAATTTTACGGGTCTTTACATTACTCCCACCTCAGGGCTTTACGTCCCCGTAAAGCTACATCAAAAACTAGGGAAACAAAAGAGGGTACTGAGCACGCATCTGAGCCTCCCGCTCCCATGTGCTCTCCTGGAGATTCTCGTGCCGCCATCTGTTGCGCAACAAGAGGAATCGATCGCCCATGTAGGACCCGCTCCTGTCGATCCTCTATCTCCACCGGGACCTCCGTAAAAGTCACCCCATCGTCAACGTCAAGCTCCCCATGGTCAAAGATGTGCGTCGGGTCGTGCACGTATCTCCTCAGCTGAGACACGTGGAAGACGTCGTGCACCCGGTGCAACTGAGGTGGTAGAGCCAGGCGATAAGCCACCTCACCAACCCTGCTGAGGACCTGGAAGGGTCCGATGAAGCGCGGAGATAACTTGTCGCCTCGGCCAAATCTCCGAATACCACGTCGAGGTGAGACCCGCAAGAAGACGTGGTCACCATCCTCGAAATCTAGTGGCCTCCACCTCCTGTCAGCGTATGACTTCTGCCGGCTCTGTGCTGTCCTCATCCGCTCCTGGATGACATGGACCTCCTCTGACGTGGCCCGGACCATCTCTGGTCCCACAAGAGCTGCAAGATTTCTTCTTTGCCGATAAGAGAAACCTGGTCTCATCCCCTGGATGAACCACATTCTTTGCCTAAAACAGTCAATCCTAACATGGATGATACTAATCCATACCAAGGATGACGTCGTAAGGCCTCGACGCTACTACTAAGAGATCCAACCGTTACTCTCGCCTCCAAGGGTTGAGTCACACTGTCGGCATCAGTGTGTGGTAACTGGTCTCCTCCAGTAGATGTCTCATAAGTGAGGGTCAAGTCAACAGTCAACTGGAACCTCTTAGTAACATCACAAAAGAGGACAGGAATGAAAACATCACAAAGGATGCGTCTTTTATTATTGCAGCTCATAATACAAGACGCTACACAAAAGCAACATCAACATGGAACTAGAAGTACATAAGACGTATCCACTAGTTCCTCCCCTGTCCACCTGCTCCCAGAGCTCCATGATCGTAAGCTTCAGCTGCCTGAAGCTGTGCTCTCGCATGTTCACCTATTCCCTGTGGTCGGGGTGGACCTCCTGGTGGTGGTGGTGGCAGAGCCTCAAAGCGTCGTCCACCACCTGCTGCTCGGCCAGCTCCTCTGCCTCGTCCGCCTCCTCCCTGCGGACCGCCACGGTCGAACCTCTGCCTCTGCCTAGGTGGTTCCTCAACCGTCTGCTGCTCCTCCGCATGGCGGGTCGGGCAGTCACGAGCCATGTGGCCTTGCCCGCCGCATGCAAAGCACTGTCTTCCACTCAAAAGACTGACTCCGCGCTGTGTGCCCTGCACTGCTGAGCCAGTGCCCTGAGGTCGTCTGCCTGAAGGTCTGGTCTGTCTGGACCCCTGAGTCATCTGTCGGCTACCTTCTACCGAAGACTCTGCTACGTGCCGCCCTGCGGTGGGTCGCTGCGCTGGTGAAGACTCAGCAAGGAAGCTCTCAATCAGAAGGGCTCGTTCCAGTACTCCTGTCTGAGTCGGTAAGCTGAGGGAGATCAGCGATGCCCTGATCTCGTGTATCAAACCCTGCTCGAAGGTCCGGGCCCGGAAGAATGGGTCCCGTACCATGTCGGTCGAGTAGCGCGAGAGATCGGTAAATCTCGCCGAGTACTGAGCGACCGTCATGCTGCCCTGCCCCAGCTGCAGAAGCTCCTGGATACGCACCGCACGAAGGGTGGCTGGGACGAACTCCGAGCGGAAGAGGCTCTCAAAGTCCGTCCAAAGTAGAGATGCCTCATCGTGCACCTGGAACATCAAGCTCCACCATCGTCCTGCTGCTGTGTGTAGTAGGCTCGCAGCGAGGATCAACATGAGGTCTGCTGGTGTCCTCACTAGCCTAAACACTCGTACCACTGCCTCCAGCCAGTCCTCTGCAGCCTGGGGATCCGTCTCCCTGCGAAACCTGGGCGGTCGCTGGTGCTGAAACTCATGCAGTGCGCTGAGGCGATGTGCATCGTCAGCGGCTGCTGCTGGAAGCATCGGGGGCTCGGCGGGTAGAGCTACCGTCGGTGCCACTGCTGACAAAGGGCCCTGCACCGAGGCCTCGTCGCTCGGTGGGCTGTCGTCACGTTCGATTCTCGGAACCCTAGCTGGCTGCCATCGTGGGGCCATCCTGAAAGAAACAATGTAACACGATCAAACGATTATACCTGGTGAGCTGACCTGGTTTGAGCTGTTTTAAGGGGAAAAACTTTTGAAAACACACACGCAATCAGTGTTTTCGTGCACAAAGTCGGAAATCAGTTGTCAGGGTCCTGGTGTATGGATACATCGGCCGCCCGCACCAACACTGGACTCCCTGAACTGAAAACCACACTCGGTACCCTTAACACTATTGCTTCACAGAAAGAAAGATCAGAGTTATAAGTTCTGCGGTAGAACCGAACTCCTCTGATACCAATTTGTCACGACCCGCCCTCGGGGTCCGTGCCGTGACTACCCCAAGCCCGCCTTCCATAGGCCAGGGGCTGGCGACTAGCACCAAGGCGTAAATCCCAGAAAAAGGGAAGGCATTGCCTTTGTAAAGTAAACAAACACCACAGAGTAAGCAAGCGGAAGTAAACACTAAGTACAAAAAGAAGAGCTGAAAAGTAAAAAGGGGCCGGAAATACAAGCCCAACTGTAAAGTACAACTCGAAAGGGAAAACAGCGACTGAAAAGTAAAGCTGCTACGCTGAGATGTCCACTGGAAATCCCACCTGAAGGGTGGGTACAGATAGCTCCTCTGCTCCTCGGGTCCCGCCATCCGCTCCGAGTATGTCCCACCCAGTGGTCCACCTCCGGGTACCGCCTCGTCGTATAGTCCACCATCAGGTACCGTCCAGTCCTCGAACCTTCGGCTTCTGTCAGCACTGTCCGTCGTCTGCAACCAACACAACGAGGTGCGGGCATAGCCCGTGCAGGGGTGAGTATAACGATACTCAGTAGGGACCCCGAGACCCTCAAGGTCTCACTAAAACCAACAAGGATAACCACAAGAAGATCACAACAGATAAACTCTACTTAGGTATATGCCCATACATATACCTAAGTTATCAAGTAACCCATCTCAGTCATGAGGAAACACAAGGATCATGAGATCAACGGATAACCACTACCCAGGTATATGCCCATACATATACCTAAGTTATCAAGTAACCCATCTCAATCATGAGGAAACACAAAGGTCAAAGTCTCAGCTCAAACCAGGATTTTCATTATCGAAACCGTAACTGCTGAAGAGCTCCGTCTCTAGAGTGTACAGTGGTCCTGTCACGACTCCGAGGCCGCCGCTCACTAACCTAAGACTGCTGAAGTACTCCTCCTGTCGAGTACTGCGGGTCTGCTGCCAACTACCAGGCGCTCCGTCCGCTGAGGGTCTGCTGCCAAATACCGGGCGCTACCCAGATAGCCTACTGAGGTACTCCTCCTGTCGAGTATCGCGGGTCTGCTGCCAACTACCAGGCGCTCCGTCCGCCGTGGGTCTGCCGCCAAATACCGGGCGCTCCGTCCACTGGGCTAGTCGACTCACTCCAAGTCGAGTCGGTCAAGCAGTCGTCAGGTCTCAGCCGGCTACACGGTCTCCGTACTCTGCACGCTCGTCTCCGGGAGGGTCCGCTCCACGAGCTACTGGTCGATACTCCAAGTATCACAAAGTCCCGCGAAGAAGTGTCTCAAAGGACTGTCTCGTCACAGGGGTCTCAACGCAACAGACGGCGCGTCGATCGGACGCCCGGTCTGTGAGTTATTAGCCTTTTCGTCCCAAGGGCCCGGTTGGTTTCGAGAGAGAAACCAATCCCGGCCGTATCTCAACTGTACCCCGAACTCCCATAGGGTAAACTCAAAGGGACCGTTACTCAACGTAACCACCAACGCCGCTGACGGTTCGTCAAACGGACGTCCTCTCTGAAAGAATATCAGCTTTCCCGTTCCAGGGGCCCGGTTGGATTTCGAGTACAATCCAACCCGGCCATACTCCGACTGTATCCAAAACTCGGGCGGAGTATGTCAAAAGTTCCGTCTCATCAAGAGGAAGTCAATGAAATAGACGGCGCGTCAATCGGACGCCCGGTCTGTGAGTTATTGGCATTTTCGTCTCCGGGGCCCGGTTGGTTTTTAAGGCAAAACCAACCCGACCGTACTCCACCTGCGTCCAAACCTCGGGCGGAGTATGCCAAAAGATCCGTCTCTCTAAGAGGAACACAACGCGGCTGACGGCACGTCAATCGGACGTCCGTAGCTCAAGATATGAGTGTTTCTCCTCCGAAGGCCCGGTTGGTTCCGTGAACGAACCAACCCGGCCGAACTCAAAGTAAACCGAAACCTTGAGTGCGATATACCGAAACGACCGTCTCGATCCAAGGATCGCGTTGCCGCTGACGGTTCGTCGATCGGAGGTCCGAGGCTCAAGTTATGGGCCAAAAACCAATTCTGGTTCGAAACGGGGGGGTCCGGGTCCGGGCCGACCCGGCCCGACCCCCCCCCCCCCCCCCCCGGGGCGGCGCGGCGGCCGGCGGCGAGCGGCGGCGGCCGGCGGCGGCGGCGGCGGCGCGGCGGCCTGGCGGCGCGGCGGCGCGGCAGCGCGGGGTGCCGCGGCGGCTCGGGGTGCCGCTAGGGGCCGCTCGCGGGGGGCTAACCCCCGCTTCTTCAGAAGGGCGGCGCGGCTTTGCCGCGCCGTTTGCAACAAATCGGCCCCCACGTGGGGGCCGGTTTTGAATTAAACCGGGGGGCTGCTGCCCCCCCCCCCCCCCTTCCATGGAACCGCCCCCCTCAATAAGAGGGGGGCTTTGTTGAAACGGTCGGGGGATTTATTCCCCCGGTTTCCTGTCATCCGGCCGGCCAGCTGGCCGGCCGGTTTTCACTAACGGGACCGGAAATTCCGGTCCCGCCTTCGACTTCCGACGCCGGCGGCCCGGCCGCCGGTCTTCTCTTCCGCCGCGGCCCGGAACCGGCCGCGGTCTCTTCGTCCCGCCGCGGCCCGGAACCGGCCGCGGCGTTCGTCAACCGGCGCGGTGCGACGACACCGCGCCCCTTCGCCGTGCTTTGATAATCATTCAACGCGGCGCGACGGCGTCGCGTTCTTGTTGTTTCTTCATGGTGCGCGCGACGACATCGCGTAACTTAAACGTATAATTATCCGCGTGGTGCGACGGCACCACGCCACCTTGCTTCCGCCCGCAAGAATAAACAAGAAACGATGGAGGGGGGGTTCGGCCGTGTTCGTGCGGTCCGGCCCCCTCACGTTAAAATAATAACGCATCTTAAATAAATTAAGCCACACGTTATACTTGCTATTCACGATCAAGAAAAGGAATAATAAAGAATAAAACAGCAACCCCTACCTTGGTATAAGGTTCGAAGATCGTTCTACGTTCCGCGGAAGACGACGTCGCGGAGGTCGGGCGACGCGGTCGTCGTTCGTCAAATTCAACGACGAAGAGGCGCGTCCGAAGAGGCACGTCGTTGGCGAATCCTTGTATGCCGACGAAGGTTGTCCGAGGAAGGTGCGGTGTTCTCTCTCGTTGACACCGAAGACGAAGAAGAGCAGAGCGGCGTTCTTCGTCGGAAACTTGAGCGTTCTACGTCAAGTCTTGAGGGAAGTCAAATAAAAAGGAAACAACGAACTCAAGAACCCCTACCTTGATAGTCGCACGTTGACGGAGTCGTGGAATATCGGTGTCGATTCCTTTGACGTCGGAGGAAGAGTCGTTGTCGATGGCGTTCGTCGTGGAAAACCGTCGCGGAAGAGATGACGCAGAAGAAGTACGTCGCGTCGCGGATACGGCGTCGCGGATGGATCGTGTTCTTCGGAGAAGAAGTTCTTCGTTGAAGAACGACGTTCTTCGTGTTCTTCGTTGAGTTTGAAGAAGAAGAAGAGGCTCTCCAAAAGCTCTCAAGGAGACAAACAAAGAACCCAAAATAAAATAAGACAACTTCTTATTTTATTATTACAATACACATTAGAATTTCAAAAGTTTGAAATTCAAAAAGGTTAAACTCCCATAATTAATTAAGTAACTCAAGTTGACAACATTAAAAGAAATGAGTTAAAGGGGAGGTTTTAAGAGAATTTGAGGAGTTGGGGTTCGTGTGGACCCCACCTCACTTAATCCTCCCAAGGGAGGTTAAGTGGATGTGGGTCCCACTCCCAACTCCCTTTGGTAGGACTTAACTAGTTAAAAATAAAATTTGTTCCTCACAAATTTTATTTAACTTAAACTAAAAACCCAAAAACTAACTTTCAACCCGCAACAAACGCAACTCCCAAAAAGGACTCTTTAAGCGAATATCGGCGCTGCGAGTTCATCGGTGCCCTCGGATTTCAATTCCGAGCACCGGATCAAAAGTTAGGAATTCCCGCTCGTTCGTTCACTGAACGTACCCGAGCCAAACTTCGGAAATTAATTCCGGGCACTCCGGGCCTCGGAATCAGGTGCCGTCTGAAACCACGCTCTTGTAAAATTCTAAAGAAAATTAAGAAAAAAATTTCCTTGAATTTTACGGGACTTTACATTACTCCCACCTCAGGGCTTTACGTCCCCGTAAAGCTACATCAAAAACTAGGGAAACAAAAGAGGGTACTGAGCACGCATCTGAGCCTCCCGCTCCCATGTGCTCTCCTGGAGATTCCCGTGCCGCCATCTGTTGCGCAACAAGAGGAATCGATCTCCCATGTAGGACCCGCTCCTGTCGATCCTCTATCTCCACCGGGACCTCCGTAAAAGTCACCCCATCGTCAACGTCAAGCTCCCCATGGTCAAAGATGTGCGTCGGGTCGTGCACGTATCTCCTCAGCTGAGACACGTGGAAGACGTCGTGCACCCGGTGCAACTGAGGTGGTAGAGCCAGGCGATAAGCCACCTCACCAACCCTGCTGAGGACCTGGAAGGGTCCGATGAAGCGCGGAGATAACTTGTCGCCTCGGCCAAATCTCTGAATACCACGTCGAGGTGAGACCCGCAAGAAGACGTGGTCACCATCCTCGAACTCTAGTGGCCTCCGCCTCCTGTCAGCGTATGACTTCTGCCGGCTCTGTGCTGTCCTCATCCGCTCCTAGATGACATGGACCTCCTCTGACGTGGCCCGGACCATCTCTGGTCCCACAAGAGCTGCAAGATTTCTTCTTTGCCGATAAGAGAAACCTGGTCTCATCCCCTGGATGAACCACATTCTTTGCCTAAAACAGTCAATCCTAACATGGATGATACTAATCCATACCAAGGATGACGTCGTAAGGCCTCGACGCTACTACTAAGATATCCAACCGTTACTCTCGCCTCCAAGGGTTGAGTCACACTGTCGGCATCAGTGTGTGGTAACTGGTCTCCTCCAGTAGATGTCTCACAAGTGAGGGTCAAGTCAACAGTCAACTGGAACCTCTTAGTAACATCACAAAAGAGGACAGGAATGAAAACATCACAAAGGATGCGTCTTTTATTATTGCAGCTCATAATACAAGACGCTACACAAAAGCAACATCAACATGGAACTAGAAGTACATAAGACGTATCCACTAGTTCCTCCCCTGTCCACCTGCTCCCAGAGCTCTATGATCGTAAGCTTCAGCTGCCTGAAGCTGTGCTCTCGCATGTTCACCTATTCCCTGTGGTCGGGGTGGACCTCCTGGTGGTGGTGGTGGCAGAGCCTCAAAGCGTCGTCCACCACCTGTTGCTCGGCCAGCTCCTCTGCCTCGTCCGCCTCCTCCCTGCGGACCGCCACGGTCGAACCTCTGCCTCTGCCTAGGTGGTTCATCAACCGTCTGCTGCTCCTCCGCATGGCGGGTCGGGCAGTCACGAGCCATGTGGCCTTGCCCGCCGCATGCAAAGCACTGTCTTCCACTCAAAAGACTGACTCCGCGCTGTGTGCCCTACACTGCTGAGCCAGTGCCCTGAGGTCGTCTGCCTGAAGGTATGGTCTGTCTGGACCCCTGAGTCATCTGTCGGCTACCTGCTACCGAAGACTCCGCTACGTGCCGCCCTGCGGTGGGTCGCTGCGCTGGTGAAGACTCAGCAAGGAAGCTCTCAATCAGAAGGGCCCGTTCCAGTACTCCTGTCTGAGTCGGTAAGCTGAGGGAGATCAGCGATGCCCTGATCTCGTGTCTCAAACCCTGCTCGAAGGTCCGGGCCCGGAAGAATGGGTCCCGTACCATGTCGGTCGAGTAGCGCGAGAGATCGGTAAATCTCGCCGAGTACTGAGCGACCGTCATGCTGCCCTGCCGCAGCTGCAGAAGCTCCTAGATACGCACCGCACGAAGGGTGGCTGGGACGAACTCCGAGCGGAAGAGGCTCTCAAAGTCCGTCCAAAGTAGAGATGCCTCATCGTGCACCTGGAGCATCAAGCTCCACCATCGTCCTGCTGCTGTGTGTAGTAGGCTCGCAGCGAGGATCACCATGAGGTCTGCTGGTGTCCTCACTAGCCTAAACACTCGTACCACTGCCTCCAGCCAGTCCTCTGCAGCCTGGGGATCTGTCTCCCCGCGAAACCTGGGCGGTCGCTGGCGCTGAAACTCATGCAGTGCGCTGAGGCGACGTGCATCGTCAGCGGCTGCTGCTGGAAGCATCGGGGGCTCGGCGGGTAGAGCTACCGCCGGTGCCACTGCTGACAAAGGGCCCTGCACCGAGGCCTCGTCGCTCGGTGGGCTGTCGTCACGTTCGATTCTCGGAACCCTAGCTGGCTGTCGTCGTGGGGCCATCCTGAAAGAAACAACGTAACAAGATCAAACGATTATACCTGGTGAGCTGACCTGGTTTGAGCTGTTTTAAGGGGAAAAACTTTTGAAAACACACACGCAATCAGTGTTTTCGTGCACAAAGTCGGAAATCAGTTGTCAGGGTCCTGGTGTATGGATACATCGGCCGCCCGCACCAACACTGGACTCCCTGAACTGAAAACCACACTCGGTACCCTTAACACTATTGCTTCACAGAAAGAAAGATCAGAGTTATAAGTTCTGCGGTAGAACCGAACTCCTCTGATACCAATTTGTCACGACCCGCCCTCGGGGTCCGTGCCGTGACTACCCCAAGCCCGCCTTCCATAGGCCAGGGGCTGGCGACTAGCACCAAGGCGTAAATCCCAGAAAAAGGGAAGGCATTGCCTTTGTAAAGTAAACAAACACCACAGAGTAAGCAAGCGGAAGTAAACACTAAGTACAAAAAGAAGAGCTGAAAAGTAAAAAGGGGCCGGAAATACAAGCCCAACTGTAAAGTACAACTCGAAAGGGAAAACAGCGACTGAAAAGTAAAGCTGCTACGCTGAGATGTCCACTGGAAATCCCACCTGAAGGGTGGGTACAGATAGCTCCTCTTCTCCTCGGGTCCCGCCATCCGCTCCGAGTATGTCCCACCCAGTGGTCCACCTCCGGGTACCGCCTCGTCGTATAGTCCACCATCAGGTACCGTCCAGTCCTCGAACCTTCGGCTTCTGTCAGCACTATCCGTCGTCTGCAACCAACACAACGAGGTGCGGGCATAGCCCGTGCAGGGGTGAGTATAACGATACTCAGTAGGGACCCCGAGACCCTCAAGGTCTCACTAAAACCAACAAGGATAACCACAAGAAGATCACAACAGATAAACTCTACTTAGGTATATGCCCATACATATACCTAAGTTATCAAGTAACCCATCTCAGTCATGAGGAAACACAAGGATCATGAGATCAACGGATAACCACTACCCAGGTATATGCCCATACATATACCTAAGTTATCAAGTAACCCATCTCAATCATGAGGAAACACAAAGGTCAAAGTCTCAACTCAAACCAGGATTTTCATTATCGAAACCGTAACTGCTGAAGAGCTCCGTCTCTAGAGTGTACAGTGGTCCTGTCACGACTCCGAGGCCGCCGCTCACTAACCTAAGACTGCTGAAATACTCCTCCTGTCGAGTACTGCGGGTCTGCTGCCAACTACCAGGCGCTCCGTCCGCTGAGGGTCTGCTGCCAAATACCGGGCGCTACCCAGATAGCCTACTGAGGTACTCCTCCTGTCGAGTACCACGGGTCTGCTGCCAACTACCAGGCGCTCCGTCCGCCGTGGGTCTGCCGCCAAATATCGGGCGCTCCGTCCACTGGGCTAGTCGACTCACTCCAAGTCGAGTCGGTCAAGCAGTCGTCAGGTCTCAGCCGGCTACACGGTCTCCGTACTCTGCACGCTCGTCTCCGGGAGGGTCCGCTCCACGAGCTACTGGTCGATACTCCAAGTATCACAAAGTCCCGCGAAGAAGTGTCTCAAAGGACTGTCTCGTCACAGGGGTCTCAACGCAACAGACGGCGCGTCGATCGGACGCCCGGTCTGTGAGTTATTAGCCTTTTCGTCCCAGGGGCCCGGTTGGTTTCGAGAGCGAAACCAATCCCGGCCGTATCTCAACTGTACCCCGAACTCCCATAGGGTAAACTCAAAGGGACCGTTACTCAACGTAACCACCAACGCCGCTGACGGTTCGTCAAACGGACGTCCTGTCTGAAAGAATATCAGCTTTCCCGTTCCAGGGGCCCGGTTGGATTTCGAGTACAATCCAACCCGGCCATACTCCGACTGTATCCAAAACTCGGGCGGAGTATGTCAAAAGTTCCGTCTCATCAAGAGGAAGTCAACGAAACAGACGGCGCGTCAATCGGACGCCCGGTCTGTGAGTTATTGGCATTTTCGTCTCCGGGGCCCGGTTGGTTTTTAAGGCAAAACCAACCCGACCGTACTCCACCTGCGTCCAAACCTCGGGCGGAGTATGCCAAAAGATCTGTCTCTCTAAGAGGAACACAACGCGGCTGACGGCACGTCAATCGGACGTCCGTAGCTCAAGATATGAGTGTTTCTGCTCCGAAGGCCCGGTTGGTTCCGTGAACGAACCAACCCGGCCGAACTCAAAGTAAACCGAAACCTTGAGTGAGATATACCGAAACGACCATCTCGATCCAAGGATCGCGTTGCCGCTGACGGTTCGTCGATCGGAGGTCCGAGGCTCAAGTTATGGGCCAAAAACCAATTCTGGTTCGAAACGGGGGGGTCCGGGTCCGGGCCGACCCGGCCCGACCCCCCCCCCCCCGGGGCGGCGCGGCGGCGCGGCGGCGCGGGGTGCCGCGGCGGCTCGGGGTGCCGCGAGGGGCCGCTCGCGGGGGGCTAACCCCCGCTTCTTCAGAAGGGCGGCGCGGCTTTGCCGCGCCGTTTGCAACAAATCGGCCCCCACGTGGGGGCCGGTTTTGAATTAAACCGGGGGGCTGCTGCCCCCCCCCCCCCCCCTTCCATGGAACCGCCCCCCTCAATAAGAGGGGGGTTTTGTTGAAACGGCCGGGGGATTTATTCCCCCGGTTTCCTGTCATCCGGCCGGCCAGCTGGCCGGCCGGTTTTCACTAACGGGACCGGAAATTCCGGTCCCGCCTTCGACTTCCGACGCCGGCGGCCCGGCCGCCGGTCTTCTCTTCCGCCGCGGCCCGGAACCGGCCGCGGTCTCTTCGTCCCGCCGCGGCCCAGAACCGGCCGCGGCGTTCGTCAACCGGCGCGGTGCGACGGCACCGCGCCCCTTCGCCGTGCTTTGATAATCATTCAACGCGGCGCGACGGCGTCGCGTTCTTGTTGTTTCTTCATGGTGCGCGCGACGACATCGCGTAACTTAAACGTATAATTATCCGCGTGGTGCGACGGCACCACGCCACCTTGCTTCCACCCGCAAGAATAAACAAGAAACGATGGAGGGGGGGTTCGGTCGTGTTCGTGCGGTCCGGCCCCCTCACGTTAAAATAATAACGCATCTTAAATAAATTAAGCCACACGTTATACTTGCTATTCACGATCAAGAAAAGGAATAATAAAGAATAAAACAACAACCCCTACCTTGGTATAAGGTTCGAAGATCGTTCTACGTTCCGCGGAAGACGACGTCGCGGAGGTCGGGCGACGCGGTCGTCGTTCGTCAAATTCAACGACGAAGAGGCGCGTCCGAAGAGGCACGTCGTTGGCGGATCCTTGTATGCCGATGAAGGTTGTCCGAGGAAGGTGCGGTGTTCTCTCTCGTTGACACCGAAGACGAAGAAGAGCGGAGCGGCGTTCTTCGTCGGAAACTTGAGCGTTCTACGTCAAGTCTTGAGGGAAGTCAAATAAAAAGGAAACAACGAACTCAAGAACCCCTACCTTGATAGTCGCACGTTGACGGAGTCGTGGAATATCGGTGTCGATTCCTTTGACGTCGGAGGAAGAGTCGTTGTCGATGGCGTTCGTCGCGGAAAACCGTCGCGGAAGAGATGACGCAGAAGAAGTACGTCGCGTCGCGGATACGGCGTCGCGGATGGATCGTGTTCTTCGGCGAAGAAGTTCTTCGTTGAAGAACGACGTTCTTCGCGTTCTTCGTTGAGTTTGAAGAAGAAGAAGAGGCTCTCCAAAAGCTCTCAAGGAGACAAACAAAGAACCCAAAATAAAATAAGACAACTTCTTATTTTATTATTACAATACACATTAGAATTTCAAAAGTTTGAAATTCAAAAAGGTTAAACTCCCACAATTAATTAAGTAACTCAAGTTGACAACATTAAAAGAAATGAGTTAAAGGGGAGGTTTTAAGAGAATTTGAGGAGTTGGGGTTCGTGTGGACCCCACCTCACTTAATCCTCCCAAGGGAGGTTAAGTGGATGTGGGTCCCACTCCCAACTCCCTTTGGTAGGACTTAACTAGTTAAAAATAAAATTTGTTCCTCACAAATTTTATTTAACTTAAACTAAAAACCCAAAAACTAACATTCAACCCGCAACAAACGCAACTCCCGAAAAGGACTCTTTAAGAGAATATCGGCGCTGCGAGTTCATCGGTGCCCTCGGATTTCAATTCCGAGCACCGGATCAAAAGTTAGGAATTCCCGCTCGTTCGTTCACTGAACGTACCCGAGCCAAACTTCGGAAATTAATTCCGGGCACTCCGGGCCTCGGAATCAGGTGCCGTCTGAAACCGCGCTCTTGTAAAATTCTAAAGAAAATTAAGAAAAAATTTCCCTTGAATTTTACGGGTCTTTACAATAACTAAGAGATCTTTTTTGGTACCAAAATGGTGAACCAAACACTATATGAGTAAAAATATATAGTCAACCACATATGGTTTCCAAAGTAATATAGTCCATGAATATTAATTACAAAACTTATTTGTTATAATAATAAGTAAGGTAACAAAATTAATTATTGATAAACATGTGGGGGCCTATTTTCTCATCAATTCACAACTTACTCTACTATATTCTACCTAACTAGAAATTCCATTGAGAATTTCACATTTTAAATAAATCAACGTAAGAATAATGTTATATGAACATGGAATCCTTGTAAAATTATAACCAAATGTAGTTTCATATTTAAATATGATCACTATCTCGTGTATCTCTCAAATTAACATGTATCATTATGTTCCATAATTTCCATAAATAATAGTGAATTTCATGCTTTATAACATCTAATAAATTCTTACAAACACAATTTCATTCAATAATGAAGAGACAACCCAATAATTTCAATAATTATATAGAACACCATGTTCAATAATATCCATGATTATTATGGAACACCAAGTCATGTAATAAGTAACATCATGTATAATAATATTAATAAGTAATGATTAGATTCATCATTTTTAAAATCAATTAAACATTTATAATTATATCAATTGGATAGTCATTATGATCCATTACGTGGAATTTGATATCATGATCTATGTATCACTCAATTAATAACTAATAAATAGGCTTTGTATATTTAATAAATAATAATATTTTATGGTAATACTCTATGACATTTTACATTCCAATAATTCCTTTAATTGTCACATTTAAATGTTCCCAAGGACTAACTAAATGTATTACATTTCACATCAATATTTTATGAATACATCCATAAAAGGACACAGTCTAAGGTAATAATTTTCATAGGGGAATATAATATACCTTTTCTGTAACACCCCAAGCTTCCTCGGTATGTTTCCTTTCGAATAATGCAATGACGTGCATTGTACGCAACTTCGAGATTTTAACACACCACAACCAATCAAACTAGCCGTTATGAATAGTAATACCTACTTTATATATATTTTATATTTCAAAATGGACTTCATTTTTGGATTCGGAATATCGAATTTAGCCTAAGGTGAAATTTTGGTACTTTTCGGATAACTTTCATATTTTGATGAATAGTGAAAATTACTAAATTTTAATTAAAAACAACTTTTTTAATCAAAATAATTAATAGTGATAAATTGTGAATTTGAGTGGTTTTAAAGTATATTTAGAATATATTTTTACCATTTAATATAATGTTGGTCATTGGACATAATTTTACAATTAAACCGAACATAAACAAGTGTCAATCTTTTGATAGTTATTATCTCTTAAAAACACGCTTTTTGTTTTGACAGCGGGAATTAATTTTAAATTAATTTCTGCCACTTCTGTGTTTTGAATTTAGAAAAATGGATTCCATATTTGGAATCAGGATGTCCAAATTGTTTAAATAGGTAACTTTTATTTTTAGACATTTTGAATAATTACTGCGGTAAATATTTTATTTACCATGGTTAAGGGTAAATCCGGTAAATAAGGGTTAAAAAAAATAATATTATAATAATACTAAATTACCCTAAAACGTGTCTTAACCCTATTGGTTGATACATGGTCTAACATGGGAATCTTTGGGTCTATTTTGGGACCCCATGGATCCACTTGTAAGTGATAATGACACATTATATTAATAAAGCTAAAATAAAAATAAAAATGGCATAAGCTTACATCTTTTAGAAGAACAATTTTTACATAGGGTTATACATGTTGGATTTTCGATTATAAATATTCATTAGAAAGATAAAAAGATTTCCTACATAATGATACTTTATTTATAATTTTTAGACATTAAATAATTTATTTTATTTATGACACAATGATGATGCAGTAATTACTATAATGGTGAAAAATTAAAATAATTGATATTATAAATACCCAAATAAATATAATATGAAACTTTTAATGAATTAAACTAATTTTCTAGGATAATATGATATATTATTATTGATTTAATTGACTTTGTTCGAAGTAATCAATCTGTTATGAGTTTCACAAAAATCAACTATTGAATAGTGTCAAAATTGACATAAAAGAGTTCTTAAAACAAATATTATATTATTAATTGATATTAAATTCCTAAAAATCTAAGGTTCGGCCAAGAGACTTATATTATGATAGGTTAATCATTAATGGACCACTTGGGGGTCGCTTGGATGTATATAGTAAGTTTATTAACCATATTATATAAAAATACAAAGAGACATTGTAAAAGTGAAACTAATTAACTTAGAGTTAATACTTAAAGATAAGGTTAATATAAGTACCCAAACCTGTCTAAATTCTATTGGATGAGTTGTTTTCGACCTATCCCCACCTCATACTTTGAATAGTCAACTTTGTAGCCTTTTGAAACCGAATATGAATTTATTATAAATTAATATTTCTAGCTTTTCCAAAGGTGCCCCTCACCCCTCTTATAAAAGGGCACTCCTCCTTCTCTTTTCCTCACACCTCTCAAGCCACTTGGCTCGTCCAAACTCTGCCCAAATAAGCTCCCCACATCCCTCTCCTCCTCCTTGAAGCTTCCCCTTAGGCAGAAAGCATTTCAACAAGTCCTTTGGTTCCAACCAAAGTGAGTTACCTAAATTAAAGGTAACGATTTCTCTAAAATTATTTTCATTTATTTTACTTCTTCAACCCCCAAAATCTTTTTATTTCCCTTCTTTTGTAACAACACCAGTATCATCAATATACTAGTATGTTTTTATAAGAATTATTCAAACTACACATACACACAACTCCATCTAATGGATGATGAACATAATGTTTCTGTGGATGGCAAACTAACGCCTCACGAAACGATGATTGTTCAAAAACATCTTACCGCCTCTCATGGTGGCCATTATGATGGCACTGTAATTAAATATGATATTAATGATATATATTTTATATATAAGCTTCTGTAATTCCATTTTATTTCATACCATTATTCGTTTCATGTTGTATATACATACGATAATTTCATTTGAGGAAGTGCGGACTACCGCCCCCTTAAAATGATATGACTCGTTCATACCACACATGGAACGTATAAAGTATGGTGTTAATGAACTTAAGTAACATATATAAAATAATATATTATACTGTAATAGTAATATACCTATGTATCATTTGGATTCGATTCTTTTAAAATAAAAAAATTAAATGGAAGTAGCGTTCGTGCGTACGTACGGACTACCGTCTCCACGAACGCGATGAGATTCATTATCCATCGTATCCATTCAAGTATAATTATCATTTAATGATTTAAAAATGATGTTTAAGGACTTGATATCATTCTGGATATGAATAAGATACAACAAACATGACTTATGTAACAAAACATATAAAAGAAAATGAGTAAGTTAACACCCAAAACGGCATTAATACTAAGATATTATTAACAAATCAATGTTAAAAGATCATATATGATATCATATTAAAGTAAATGATTCTTGTATTATTAAATAACAATTATTTCACCATTATACAGGAGGTAAACCTACCATCGACCAAGGAAAAAGTACAAAGTAAGGGATTCTCTTATCTCACTTTCAATTCCGTGAGATTTCCATTGTTCGCTACTAAATTATTGAAAGTGGTGTATTGTGTACTTCCATTTGATATATATTATCATGATTCACTTTATATTCATGTTATTCTGTAAATCATTTGGTGGTTATTAACTTTTGGCCATGCGACTCAGTTGATTAACGTGGTAAGGGGTTTCTTGTCTCACTCTTAATTCCGTGAGAATTCCATTGATCACCACTTAATTATTGCATGTGGTGTATGTGTACTACCCATGATTGTATTCATTGTGTAATATACTTTATTTTATGGGTATTTACATCATCATGGTATGATCTTTCTTTCATGGGTGTTTGTTTCTTAAGTTACCTAATCAATAAGGGAATTTGAGATTTCAATTTCCACTCATTTGGCTTTACGCATATTTCATTGATTATATTACCCCAAGATTATGTGTAGAATCACTATTCATTTGATTATGTCATAATTTCCACTCCCCTTCCTGTGGATATACTTTTGATACACATAATCACTCCATTGAAAATTCTCAAGTCATTGATATGAATTTGATAAGAGTAATTTTAACTCTTTCACCATTTGTTGAGTTAAACATCCAATTCGTTGGTGTTGTTTTTACAGGAATATGTGTGAATATACTTTGATTGTTTTACACTGAATATCCAATCATATTTAGTGTATTTATATTTTTCACACATAATTATGTTATTGATTTATCCTTAACCTAAGGATATGGCCTTTATGAGAGATTTCATCTCAACTTACATTCCATTGAGACTTCTTTGTTGATATACACCAAATCACTTTTATGTGGTGTATATAATGTACTTTGACATAGTATATCATGAATTCCCTTTATTCTCATGATATTACAAAGTTTTGATTACCTCAATTATTTTCATTCAAGTGTCTCTCTTTTGGTTAGAATCTCTAACTAAAATACCATTTTTAAATGTTTTAAAGACTTATTCATCTAAATCTTTCTCATTAATGTCCATGTTTTAAAAATGGTTTTAAGGATTTATTTATATGGACATTAAAGTTTAGAAATTAAAAATCCTTTTAAAAGGTTTCAAAGTGGTATGGGACACTTTGATTCAAAAATCTATTTTTAAATGGCTTCTTGACAAATAGTGTGACTTTTAAATGTTTTCAAGAAAAGGGGGATATTTCTCTCAAATAGTTTTGATGATTATTTTCATCTATGTCAACATCCTTCATTATTCATGATTGAGGTTAATGTGATACAATACAATCTTCCATATTGTATCAAATGAGTTATATTTGACTGTGGATGTTCTATTTTTATACCATTCATGGTTTGTGGTTAAAGTATTGACATTTCGTATGCTAGTTTTAATACGAATGTTTATTTTATGCTTAAACCTATTCATATGAGGAATGCATTGGACTTAATAAGTGACGGGTGGAGCCCGCTATAGCTCCTCGATGCATCGGTAGGTCTTATGAGACAAACTAGTGTCTTGGCACAAGGCCTTGGCAAAATCTTATTTGTAGTCTTGGCACGAGGCCTTGGCTATGTGGTTATGATAGTCTGGCATTATGCATTCCATCATTATGAAAGTGGTTATTGATATTGCATGTGATCATTCGACTAGTAGAATATCCATGTGAGTAAGTAAATGGCATTATTTCATTTTACCTTCGCCATTTTATGCTGAAGTTTAAATTTAAAAGGCTTTTGTTTTAGTTATAAATTGCCTTAAGTGTTTATGCTTATTTATGAAAGCTTCTGCTATAATGTTATCCTTACTGAGCATCCGAGCTCACCCCTTTCAATGTTTTATTTTTCCCAGGATTATGAAGAAGTAATTTATGAATGACCTGCAGGGATAGTATGAGGGGATATGAAGACAAGATGTTTTTTTTTATGATGTAATGTAAAAAAATTTATGGATGTATCTAGTTATTTTAAGGCTACTAAACTAATCGGTCTTTCGAGACTTGATCTTTCTCATGATCATGCCAATGTTATGTAATAATGCACCGACTCTGGGTAATTAGGGTCGGGGCGTTACATTTTCACAATAACCATTAAATAACTCTATTATGACTTTCAATTTATCAGATATAACATAAGACTCATCTAATGTTTGTTTGTTTACATAACAAGAATAGCCACATAAGACATTTAATATCAAAAAGACTAAATGGTGGTATAAATTTGGGACAAAAAACCTCAATAAATATCTAGTGATTTAAAAAACATTTTCACCCTAGTTAAGAAAAATAATTTAATGTATTTCATAATTTAATGAAATCACATGGAATGTCTAGCATGGGACATAATAAAAACAATTTATTAAATGGATAAATATTTATGGAAATGAAGATAGTCCACCTATATCCTACTTAGGTAGCTTCACTCATCAATTTTCATCCATTAACTCCTTCAATAATAATAGAAAAGTGATGTATTAAATACCACATGGAAAATAGGTTATATGGTAATTCATGGCTATAGATTCCAAAATGGTGAGATAAATGAGAAAAGAGATCATAGGAAATTCAAAATTACTAAGGGGGATCTGAAAAAATTAATGTTGATTGCTTATATGCTTGAATGGGGGACATACGTGAATTCTTATTGGGGAAGCCATGGGAAAGCTCGAGTGTCTTATATTCAATCATAATGTGGGAGTAATAATAAGTAAATAAAAAATAGTGATTGGGGGGGATAGTAAAAGATCCCATTTTAAATGGGTAAATAGTATGGCCAGACTGTTCTCTAAATTTTCTTCCAACTTTGTGGCTCACATTATGAAATTTCCACACCCCACAATGTTTGTTTTCATGGTTAAGTAAATTTTTCATCAATTTTCCCATGGGAAAAAACTCACCCCTATACACTGCTTAGTATATTAACTATTTTAGGAATAAAATATGCAATAAATTTGGTTAAACTATATATTTTTATATAGAGTTATGGAATGGATGTGAAGCCTTATGTGTACAGTTTTAAAAATCATGTAACGCCCCAATACAGTTGTTTGGTTGAGGGGAACCATTATTATTATCCATGAATGAATTCTGAACCTCCTTTTTCTTCCATAAACATGGATTTTGAAGCCCCAATGCCCCAAAATTTTGTCTAGACTTTTCAGTCACCTCACGGCCTTTAAACCACATACAAAAACAACTCTATAAAAATTTTATATTCTCATAATTCATTTATAATACCCTATATACAATTTATCCCATCCACCAAATAAATACTCAATTTCCTTTGGACGTTTCTCAATTGGTTTCACACATTAGATATTATAGAATAAAAATATTATGGAATATATGTGGGATAAAAAGGATGTGATGAGAGAAAGGTATAATCTCATTTTTTTCCTTCTTATATTAATATTTCAGTGATGAAATCATTTTAAATGGGTAGAATGTAAAAGCACAAAATTGTATACTTTAAAAAATATAGTTAGGATTTATAAATGGAATTATAAAATACACATAATGGAAACACACCATAATATATTGATAATACATTTTTAAAAATTCTAAAATAAAGTATATATTGGAAAACAATTAAATATTTATATAGTATGTAAATAATGTGAGTTAGTATTGAAACCCATCATTTATAATTAAATCCAATGTTATTTTATTAAGAATATTTATTTAAAGGATATAATTGAAAATTATAAAATTTATATGTTTAAGATGTAAATAATTTTTTAATTCCTAACATCAAAATTTAAACTACTTGATTTTATATTTTTTCAGAAAAATTATGATTTTCATTTTAAAATTAGTATTTTGTTAAAATTTTTATTTTTATAATTATATAGTTATACAAGAATGTAATAAGTGATTAAAACCCCATTTATGTAATAAAATATGAATATAAAAAATAACATTATAAATTTTATACAATTTTTGGATCTTATAATCCTACATCCCTCATTTTTAAACCTAAAATAAATTGTTACTTAAATATAAAAACATTCTTGTGTATTTCCATCAAATTATGTTTTTATGTGGTCAAATTATGGGATTTTTCCAAAAGGCCTCCCTTGTTTCATACCAATTATAATATATAAATTTATTACATTAAAAACACTATAAATGATAATTATATCTTATATATAAATTAAATAGATAAAATCACTTTTTTATAAAAAATGTTTTTGACAATTAAGCATGTTTATTTTCAAATTAACATTTCATAAATTTTTAAATACAATGTGATAAAAATTAATATATTATTATTAATCACATGTCTAAAATTATTTATAAGGATCCAATATTTTTTATGAATTAATATCAATTACTAAGGATACAAATAAATTACAAAGGAAAAAGATAATTTGAATAAAATGTCAATGATAAAAATAAAAAACAATATATCACTCTTACATTGTATAAAAATGAATTTAAATTATTATTTTAGTCCTTATATTTTCTCACACCACCCAATTTTACACTATTGATACATTGAACATTTAATAGTGTAATGAAATTACTAAAAAATATATGTTTTCATCAAATAAATCCCATTACATATCTTATGAAAGGATACCAAATATGACCATTCATGGTAAAAGTAAACATAAATTTAATAAATCTATAATCTCCCTATTGTATACCCAAATATCCATCTCACTCCTACATATAATTCATGTCACCTTATTTTTTTCCAAATACTTGAAATTCATAGAGTTTTTCGATTACAAAATCAAAATTCCAATTGGTGTAATACCCTATATTTGTATTTTATATTCATTATTATTCTGACTAAAATATTTTATAACCAAGTCAAATTAATATAATAAATATAAATATAAAAACTATATTTAAAAATATTTATTATAAAACCAAAATTTTATCCATTCTATTCACTAAGAAAACAATACCACATCTATCATGTGAATATGTGGACTACTACCTACATGATGTGATGCATTTTTATTCGAATCATCATCCAACAATGATGATTAAAATGATTTATTAGACCAATAAATTTACATTATATTACACAAGTTAAATAATTTTTTTCATATAATATCATTCCAAGAATTCAATTAGAATTAAGATCATTAAATGTGAATACATTCTCACTACTGCATCCATGAACAATAAATTTCATTTTTCATAAATAGACATTTTCTATTGTTATAATAATGATTCTATAAGACATATATAAAATTAATGATATGTTTAATATGAATTGTAATTTAAATTTTAAAAATACAATAACATTGTTAAACTAATTCAATCTATATAAAAAATATAGTATATTTTATTTTTACCACTTTCATGAATGCGGTTGTAATGCTTATGTCTTGAATGATTAATTAATAATACATTTTTTCAATTATATGTAATATAAATTAACTCAATATTTAAAAATTATCTAGTATTAATAACAAAAATATTTATGAATGTTTTTATAATATCACACTTATTCAATAAACTTTTAAAAAATGACCTCATCTTCATTTTCAACATCACAAAACATTACCAAAAACATATAAAACATTAATAGAAATTTATAATTATTTTTAAAACATCTATTTATGAAAATATTATGATCTAGTAAAGTTAAAATTTATAGGATGATTGTAGAACAACAAAGACATTAGAAATCTATTTCAAAATGTTCATGATTTTTGACACCCAGTTTTGATAATATATGAAATATGTCTCATAATAATTTATTGATTATTTTTAAAGATATTTTATAAATTTTTATATAAATGAATATGGTTCTAAAATAAATGAATAAAATAGATTTCTTTTACAGTGGTGGTTATATAACATTCAACTATTAGGGAGTAATGTTATGGGGTTTTTAAAACTCAAATCCTTACCTTAAGACATAATCACTTCTCTTTGTCTAAAATATTTTCAAGTAAAATCATATTTAAACATTAATAATGTTATTTTGTAGTTCCAAATTATTTTTGAGGTAAATATTATTTCACACATATGTAATATCATGTTTAATTATTTTTGGTATATCTTTACACTTTTTCATCATACCTTTTAGTGTATTTCCTTGAGTTATTTATATTGATTTCAAGATAATTTTGGATGATCATGCGGTTGTTTAAAATTGTTGTACTATTATGTAAAACATTTATGTTTTTTTTAGAAGACTATGTCCCATATTTTGAGACACTAGATGGATGTATAGAGTTTGTAAAAACCACGTATCCACTCTTCCAAAATAAGCATTATTGTACATTGAGGTATTGAAGAGTTTGTTCATGGATAAATTAACCATGTTGGAAATTGATAAAAACAATCTAGGGGTCAAGTAAGGGCTCACAGTTAGAGAACATTATTACTAATAAGGATGTATCCCCATCCAGAAAACCATGTGTTTGGGTTTTTTAACCCCTGGATATTTATTTAAAAATCATGGGACCCCTATTTTTGTTTCAAAGACAAACTCACTATTCAATAATATATTTATTTTTATTTTAGATTCACTCTATAGAATTCATTTCCACTATAAAAATTTATTCTTATGAATAAATGTGCTTATAGATGATTTGATCCGTACACTGATTGTGATTCCTCCCAGGTTTTTGGTTTAATCTATCCAATATTTCTCTCCCTTTAGATGGAAGTAAATCCCTTTATTTTTAATTGATTACATCTTTGATATGATGGGTCTTAATACTTTCATTAATTTATTGTTCTCTTAACCCTCTAATCGTTATTAGGGGATCCCTTCATTGGTGTTGTATTGATTTTACTATGTCATTAACAGTTGGTGGTTTAATGTTGATTTATAATAAAATTCAATCACTATACTGACTTATTTATTTTAAATGATTTTTAAATTTAATTAAAAACCTCAAGTGGAGATGTTTTTATATTTTATTCAAAATGTCATGAAATTGTGTAAAATAAATTTCATTGGGAATGAAATTACAGAAAATATGTTGAAAGAAATTATGTATTTATTTGTCAAAATAATTTATTTAATAATTTTATGTTGATTCAATAAAATTGGATTAAATTGAAATATTATTGTAAATGGAATTAATTTTACGAAAATAAAAGACTTGGTTTTAAAATAAAAATGGAAATATTAGACTGAAATTGTAAAATTTAATTGTCAATGATGAGTTTATTTAAAAGGAATGATTTTCCAATGATTGATTAAATTATTATTTGAAGAAAATTTAAGCCTATTATGTTAGTGGGTAATTATGATAAGAATTATTAAACTCTAAAATAATTAAAATAGATTGATTACAAAAATTTTAACAAAACCATGTTTAGAATGCTTTCCTATGATGTGACACCTTGTGGGTTTTTTATTTGGCTATGTAAACATATCATGATATGTGTTAATAAATGGTAAGATTAACAATCCTATGAAGTGAAATAATAATTATGTAGGTTTTATGAGAATTGTTCATTCATTAACTTTTAACATGATAGAAAATTTCATTTATTATATAACTTTTTTATCCATACCTAATATTTTATATCGATATTTAATATAAAATCTTCATTATATCTATTTAGATATAGATTCAATCATTTATAATGAAATAATGTTTTTTTTAAATATTGAAATTCGATTCCAAGCTTTGTTTTATTTAAATTGAATGAATAAATTTTTTATTGTTATGAAATTCCTTACAATGGGCATGGTGAGACCCTAAAATGATTTTTATCTCTGACCCTACATTATATTTTGATAATTTGTAGACTATCTTATTTCATGTCTATGAAAACTAAAATTATCACTTATAGATGGTGGATGTTAATGATTCATGGGACACATGGTGATTGAGGAGACCATTGGATATGTGTACTAGTTGAAATATGATATTTCATAATTATTTATAAAAAATGTTGTGTCTTTCATGATATATTTTTTTGGTTCGTTTTACTTAATTTATTATGGTAATATAAACTTGATTGGTGTTTAAATAACAACTTGTTACTTTTATCTTCCATGTTTTGTATAAAAATTTCTCCCCCTGATTCATATATAATGCTTGGAAATCATCTCCAACCTATGGGGATCAATAATTACATTCAGACTATGTCATGACTAGCTGGGGTGTCAGTATATTATGGTATCATAAGTGTTTCATGAAAAATATTTATCAAAGGCATTTATACACCATTCATTGATGTTGTTATCCAGTTTTTTTTCTTAAAATATAAGAGGGAGGATTATTGGGTCCTATAAGGTAGTTAAACATGACTGTTTGGCCATCTATCATCATATAGAGTATTAATTCATCATAGTTGTATATGAAAATAATATTTTAAGGATAATTTGATCATATACTAGTCTTTCCATATATTTATCAAAGTATATTGAAATCCTAAAAAGTATATTATGTTTGATAAAATTCATTTTCTTATGTATCTCTTTTGATATAGTGATCTTTTATTCCTTACTGATGTTTCAATGTAGACTATTCATTTTGTATGGTATCCTTCCTTTGAGAATATGTTTTAATAGGGCATAGGATGAATCATCTAGTGAAACAAAGTTAGAAAATCCACTAGTGGACTAGAATATTATTGAGATATTACTACATGATACCCATGATCTAGGAATGGTAGTTGCACTTATTCTCATTCAATCTCCCATTGTACATCATCAAAATTAAGAAAAATTATGATTGAGATCAATAGATCATTATTCATAAGAAACCAATTATGTGAGGATATACTGATACTCAAGAATCTTTATATTTTTTGAAAGAATTGTAATATTCTTGGACTTCATGGAATCTCCTGACATGATAAAGTTAAGGAGTGGTGCCTTCAACATGGAAGGGTCCAACAAAAGATGGTGGGATTCAATGGTTATAGTTAATCAAAATGTGTTCATTAAGTAGAAAGTACTATTTTATGATCTATAATTTCATTAAAATTATTTCTAATATGAACAGTAGTAAAGTATCAACGTCTCTAAAATGTACCATGGTTCAATAATATATATCATAAAATAGTACTTTCTAGCTAAATAAATCTAGAATGAATCTTCATCATACAATGGAAGAGTCTTCAAATAGTGCTAATGAAAATCTAGTTATTATGAGAAGTAACAACAATATACCCTCATCATTAGTGATTTCATTATTTGATAGATGTCCATTTCAAATTTTAGAATTATATTTTGAACCTAATTAATATTTATATAGATAAATTTTTCTTATGTGATTGATATTACTACAACACCCCAAACAAATAGATGGTAGGGTCTACTTTATCCCACTCATGTTTCCCTCTATCATAGATTAATCATTATTGGGATTTTATTATTTTATACATGAATCAAGTTTATGTAATTTCTGGGTTAGATTAAATACTTTCTGATAATCCCTGGACTTATAATTATTTTTTGTGGGTCTCATTTACTATGCCTGATGTGGTGTTTTATTTTTTAAAGTTGCAGTGGGACCCAAGGTTGACTAAATTCAATCCTTGGTTATTAATGTCGGGTAGGGTAATATCAGTTATTGAATATGTTTTGAGGATTTAATTATTTTTTTGTGTCTCCATCTAGTCATTTTCTAGTTTCTAGATATGTTTTATCATAATTTCATTTTTCTGGATGTTATAGAAGTGGCTCTCATTATTGAGTTCGTAAAGGTACTCAACCCTTTTGTATTAATTCTAACCATGTAGAAAAAATTGAACTAAATGAGTTGATTTGTTAGTTGGATGAACTATTTGAGAATGTATATAAATACCTGAGTGTGTCCCCTTGGGTGGTGTTTGTTCTATTTGAATACAATAATGATATAACACTTTACATATGTGTTTATTACAGAAAACTAAATCAGGTTGTGATAACTAACTAGTATTTGTTTCCCAGAATTGATGATGTGTATGGTCATTTAAGAGAGAGATTGTGGTTCTCATAGATTAATCATCCATTTGGTTATCAGCAATTAAGATTTAATGAATTTGAAATTCAAAAGACTACATTCAATTATAGGTGTTCCCATAAGATGTATATTGTTATATCATTTAGTATATGAAATGAACATATAGTTTTTATTTTATTTATAAAAAATATATTCTAATAGTATATTTAATTATTCAGGGAAGTATTTGTGTATTCTATTTTTTTTTATTAAAAATCGAGGAACACTATGTGTGTCATTTGATTGAAATTATGACAATTTTTAGAGATCACCAACATTGCATAATGATTTCAAAGTATATCATCAAGATTTAAAAAGTGATTTTCCTAATACATGTGGTCTCAAAATAGGGTATTTTAATTGATCATGAGAAGGGAAAAGGATTTTATCACATGGGATAAGCCATGTATTGTTTTCAATATTTGGATCTTACTGGTCATTGTAGGGTATTACCATATGTTTTTTATGAATTAGCAGTGCTTCCTTATCTAATGAAAATTCTCACTAAGAAGAGAGTAATGTACTTATGGGATTTGTGATTTCATATTTATTTTGATAATATAAATCATCTATTGTAATGTGTTCTTGTTTTTAATCCATTACATGCAAACATGACTACGGGTTATTTTATGTAGCCTCATGTTTGGGTTTGGGATACATTCATATAGATGGAGCTCGTGTTAAAGTGTATTGTACCAAAAATATTTGGAATCATGTAAAGAATTATCGGAACCATGATCTGAAACTTAGATATTTTATTCATACTCAAAATAGTTGTAATAATTTTTTATATAATGTATTACTAATTATTTCAACTAAATAATCGTATGTTATATAATCTCTAAAAAATAATAGAATATTTTTTAGAGGTGTTTGGTGAAGTACTTAATGTCATATAGATTTAAAATTTCCTATTAAAAATTAATGTTGGATCAATTTTCTAATTAATTTATCAAGAAACAATTGAATGTGGCTTTATAATAATATTAAGAAAACAATATCGGATGGCTACAATTTTTTAATAGTAGTTGGGAGTCTAAGAGTATGTGACCATGTTTTTTCAAAAAAAGGAAATGTTTACCACCACACATATTGAGATGATTATTTAGAAGTAGTTTCTTGATGATGAGTTCCATGGAATTAGGGTCTCTATTAATAGTGTGGATACTATCAGTGAATATATTTTAACTTTATATGGTATCAATATTTTTGAAATTAGGTTTGTTTTACCTTTTTAATTGAGAAGGGGTGTGGTGGGGGTGGTCAAAATTCCTAGTGGATAGTGTACCTAGGTACCACAAATATGTTCTATCAAATACAAAAATTATTATGTGAACATGTAAGAGGATATAAATCATTGACACTATTTTATATTTACATACATGCATTAAATTCATTTATGAGAACTAGAAACTATCAAGTCTTAATTATCCCTTTCTTTTGTGGAAATAGAAAAGGGATGAGAATTCAATGGATTTCATGGTTGGGTTTCCATGTTCCCCCTGTAGGAATAATGTGATATGGGTTTTGATAGATATTTTGACCAAATAATATCAATTTTATCCATTCAAAATATAAAAATCATTGAGGACATGGTATGTAACATTGAAAAATAGATTTTTTATCTTCATGGAGTTCCTTCTACTATAGTATCTCTTCGGGAACCCTATTCAACATCATTTTTCATATAGGTCACTAACATGAAATGGGATCCCATAAATGTTTGATCAGAACATATAATTTAGAAATGGATGTCCAGATATAACAAGATTTATAGATTTTGGATGACATAGTTCATGTTGGAATTCAGATCTTTGTTAGACCTTGGGATATATGTTTTGGACTATCTATGTTTTCCTATCATAATAATTATGATAATGTAATTGTCACGACCCGTCCTCGAGGCCCGTGCCGTGACTACCCCAAGCCCGCCTTCCATAGGCCAGGGGCTAGCGACTAGCACCAAAGGCATAAATCTCGATAACTTCGAAGGCATTGCCTTTATAAAAGTAAACAAAACACCACAGAGTACAAGAGGAAGTAAAAAACTAAGTACAAAAAGGAAGTGATGAAAAGAAAATGGGCCAAAATACACACCCAATCGAAAGTACAGCTACAACTGAACAAAAGTACAACAGAAAAGACAAATAGCTGGAAGAATGGAAGCAGCTCCTAGGTCGTCCTCCTTGGATCCTACCTGAAGGGTAGGTACAGATAGCGCAGCTCCTGGATCATCCACCACGGATCCTACCTGAAGGGTAGGTACAGATAGCCTCCACAACACTCTCACCCGTCAACCTCCTCCGAATGTCGTCTCGTCGTGAAGTCCACCATCAGATATTGTCTCACCGTGAGGTCCACCTCCGGGTACCGTCCAGTCCTCGAACACTCGGCCTCTGTCTGCACTGCCTGTCGTCTGCAACCAACACAATGAGGTGCGGGCATAGCCTGTGCAGGGGTGAGTATAACGATACTCAGTAGGGACCCCAAGACCCTCAAGGTCTCACTAAAATCCAACAAGGTTAACCATAAATAAGATCTCAACAGATAACATCTACTTAGGTATATGCCCATACATATACCCAAGTTATCAAGTAACCCATCTCAATCATGAGGAAACACAAAGATTATGAAATCAATAGATAACCACTACCCAGGTATATACCCATACATATACCTAAGTTATCAAGTGACCCATCTCAATCATGAGGTAAATACAAGATCATAAACTCAGCTCAAACCAGGATTTTCATTATCGAAACTGTAACTACTGAAGAGCCCCGTCTCTGGAGTGTACAGTGGTCCTGTCACGACTCCGAGGTACTGCTCACTAACCCAAGACTGCTGAGGTACTCCTCCTGTAGAGTATCGCGGGTCAACCACCCAAACACAGTAGTGCTTCCCGCTGGGGTATGCCACCCAAACACAGTAGTGCACACCCCCTAATAGCCTGCAGAGGTACTCTCCGGACGAGTACCGCGGGTCTTCACTGTCACACAGTAGTGCTCAGTCCGCCATGGGTCTGCACCCAAACAAAGTAGTGCTTCTTCCACTGGGCTAGTCGACTCACTCCAAGTCGAGTCGGTCAAGCAGTGGTCAGGTCTCAGCCGGCTACATGGTCTCCGTACTCCGTACGCTCGTCTCCAGGAGGGTCCTCTCCACAATCTACAGGTTGATACTCCAAGTATCTCAAAGTCCCACAAAGAAGTATCTCAAAGGACCGCCTCGTCATAGGGGTCTCAATGCAACAGACGGCGCGTCAATTGGACGCCCAGTCTGTGAGTTATTAGCCTTTTCGTCCTAGGGGCCCGGTTGGTTTCGTGTGCGAACCAACCCAGCCGTATCTCAACTGTACCCCGAACTCTAATAGGGTATACTCATAGGGACCTTTTCTCAACGTGATCACCAACTCCGCTGACGGTTCCTCAAACGGACGTCCAGTCTGAAGGTTATTAGATTTTCCATTCCAAGGGCCCGGTTGGATTTCGGGTACAATCCAACCCGGCCACTATCCAACTGCAACCAAAACTTAGGCTAAGTATACCAAACATTCCGTCTCATCAAGAGGAATCCAACAAAGTCGACGGCACGTCAATTGGACATCCTGAGCTCAAGATATAAGAGTTTCCACTCCGAGGGCCGGTTGGTTTCGTGTTCGAACCAAACCGGCCATACCCAAAGTTCTCTGAAACCCTGAGTGTAATATACTGAAACGACCGCCTCAATCCAAGTATCTCTACACAACTGACGGTGCGTCGATCGGAGGTCCGTGTCCCAAGATATGGGCGTTTGAACGGAAACTGCCCGAAAATAGGGGGTTCGGGCCCGGTCCGACACGGCCCGAGACCCCCGGGGTCGACCCGAACCGGGTCCGGGTCTGGGCCGGATGGCGCGGGCCGGCCCGGCCTGCGCGGCGCCCGCATGGCCAGCGGGTGCGGAGGTTACAAACCCCCGCAGTCAACTTTACCGGCGCGGCTTTGAGCCACACCCTCCACCTCCGGAACGGCTAAGACGTTCCGGTTCGGCCCGCCGCCGCGGCTTAGCCGCGGCGGTTTTGTTCCGGCGGCGCGTCGCCGCCGCCTTCCGCGGACCACCAGAGTTGTTCCGGTGGTCCGTTTTCAATTCCTTCTTCGCCTGCGGTCCTCCCGGGACCTTCCCTTCGCTGTAAGTCCTTCAAATCGCCCATGTAGCCCGTTCTTCCATGGCCCGACAATCCGTACGCAAAATAAAAAAACCGCGTCTCTTCGTGGTTTTCCGGCACGGCGCGACGGCACCGCGGCTTTGTTCGGCTTCAACGGCGCGGCGCGACGGTGCCGTGCATCCTTTCTGCATGATCCCGTTCGGTGCGGCGACACCGCTCCATCCACATTCCAAACCACAACAAGGACAACAACAAAATTAAGGGAGGAGGTTCGGCCGTGTTTGTGATGTCCGGCCCCCTCTTGTTAATCGATAGCAAGCGGTTCAATTTGAAACGAGGAACGACGATGGATGAAATCATGAACAACAACAACAAAATCCCCTACCTCGAAAAGACGTCACATGTCATCGAGCTGTGGGAAAAGGAAAGCTTCGTGATGATTGGTCGTCGCGGAGAATCGGTGTCGATTTCGTTGTCGTTGGAGGAAGAGCCGTCGTCGATGGTGACGTTCCCCGTGGTGGTGTCTCCTCCCTTGACGCGGAGGAATAAGAAGAGAAGGAACGTCTTCGGTGTCTTCGTGTTCTCCGTCGGAGGCGTTCTTCATCGAAGAATAACCGTTAATCGTTGAAGATGTGTTGTTCTTCTTCGGAGGGAAGTTCTCTTCTTCTTCACACCAAAGTTCTCCCAAAAACTCCAGAATGTTGTTAAGGTTTTTTCACACAACAAAATCTATAAAATAATATCCCATGATATTGTTTTTATTCACACCTCAATGATTTTAAAATTCAAACCAAACCACATAATTAATTAAAGTGAGTTGGCATGAATAAAGAAGAGAGAGGGGGAGGTGAGTGGTCTCACATTAAAGGGGAGTTTCAAGAGGTTATGTGGAATATAAAAAGGTGGGGGCTCGTGTGGGCCCCACCTCTCATTTATTCTCCCAAGGGTAGTTACCAACCCAACTTCCACACAAAGGATAAAACTACTTAGAAGAAAAATAAAATTGGATTGCAAATTTTATTTATTCTTCACTTACACCTCAAAAATTAAACAACTCCTCCCGAGAAAAATCACCTTCAGAAAAGGTCTTCTTAAGTAATTACCAGCGCTGCGAGTTCATTGGTGCCCTCGTATTTAAATTCCGAGCACTGGTTTAAAAGTTAGGAAAACCCGCTCATTCGTTCACTGAACGTACCCGATCCTAACTTCGGAAATTAATTCTGTGCATACCGGGCCTCGGAATTAGGCGCCGTCAGAAACTGAATTCTTGTAAAATCCCAAATAAAATTAAGAAAAAATTTTCCTTGAATTTTATAGGTCTTTACATTACTCCCATTTCAGGGCTTTACGTCCTCGTAAAGCTTTAACACAAACTAAGGATACAGAAGCGGTACTGAGCACGCATCTGAGCCTTTTGTCCCCATGTGCTCACCTGGAGGTTCCCATACTACCAGTGAAAGTTCACCCAAGGAATCGACCAACCTCATAGGATCTGCTTCTATCGATCCTCAATATCTACTGGAACCCCGCAAAATTATCCCCATCACCAAAGTCCAGTTCCCCATGGTCAATAACATGTGTCGGGTCAAGCACGTATCTCCTCAGTTGAGATACGTGGAAGTCGTCGTGCACCCGGTGCAACTGAGGTGGATGGGTCAAGTGGTAAACCACCTCTCCTACCCAGCTGTGGACCTGGAAAGGTCTGCTGAACCTCGGAGATTACTTGCCGCCTTGGCCACATCTCCGTAAACCTCGTCGAGGTGAGACCCGTATAAGGACGTGGTCATCATCCTTGAAATCTAGAGGCTTCATGTCAGCTCTGTGCAGTCTCATCAACCGTGATCCATAGGCGATCACTACCCACTCCTACATTAGGACACACCCGAGTCTGGTCCCTAATGCGTCGCAGTAAACTATGTCACCAACGCCCACAGGCTGGGCGCACTGATCAACCCAGCTCTTGAAAGCTCTGCTAGAAGTGGTGCCGCAACTCTAGAAAATTTTGGCACAAAAGTAAGTTTGGCCATCTCCTGAGTGATTGAATGCACCCTCTTATGCATGATTCCATCCTGTTCTTCCTGGGTTTTCCTTTTCTCCGACCAAGGAAAACCCCATTCCAATGTTTTAGATAAACCACAAACTTTTTTCCTAATATAGTAAATCTGTGTATGAACTGTGGATCCAATCCATAATCAGACCAACATCGTAAGGCCTCGATGCTGCCACCAAGAAATTCCAACCGAAACTCTCGCCTCGTGGGTCAGATCACACTATCGGTGTAAGTGTGATTATCGAGTCTCCTCCCAAGGTATCTCCAGACGTGAGGGTCAAGTCTACGGCTTATTGGAAACTCTAGGTCTGGGACAAGATTCGTGGAAGGAAGGAATGATTCGTATCAACATCTGTTACTACGGCAGCAAATAGTGGACACAGACTGCCCCTCGAATCATTCTTAGAGCCATTGGGTCACTCTCCTTGACAGCATGCAGCTACTTTCTTCCCTTTCCCTCCATCTCCCTGAGCCTAGAGGGAACAACAAAGGCGGGTGGTTGTAACATGCTGATATGTACACCACCTCATGCTTCTCTCCTAGCTCTACCTCCACGCCTGCTACTCTACAGATTCATCTATCCTTAACATTTCCTCTTATTGAAACATTCGCACGCCCAAGTCTCTGAGACTGGCACCAGTTCGCTGCGTTCTAACTTCTAACATTCTCTAGCTGTATTCGTTCAGCCAAAGAACATTCAACCACAAGGTTCTCTCTAGTACCCTAACGTGAGTAGGAATGCATAGAGGAAAAAGTGATGGCTCTAATATCCTTAAACACACCATGCTCAGAGGTCCGAGATCTATATCACTGATCAAATCGTATTCATCGAGTGCTCGGAATGTTCGGTACGCCTCGATGAATACTCAGCTACCGACTTGTTGTCCTGCCGAAGCTGTATAAGCTCTAGAAAACTTTCAGCCACCTCCTCAAGCCAGTCCTCAGCCACCTGTGAGTCAGGCTCGCCTCGGAACTTGAGGGTATCTGATGTTGGAACAGGTGTAAGGCAGTAAGCCTACATGTGTCACCTACCGGCACCGCTGGTTGTAACTGCTGACTAACAGGTAGTGATGTATAGCTGGCACACTACCCGAAGGCACTATCTCATGCATCGATCCACATAACAAAGCCTCATCACTATGCGGACCATAATCATGGTCATTCACTAGAAAAAACTAGTATCCAAGTCCACCATCCACTATACTGATGTCTCAGATAGGCGGAAAACTCTAGAAATCGCCTCCATCCAGTGCTCTGCTGTCTGGGAATCTGCCTCGCCTCATAACCTCAGAGGCATCTACTGCGGGAACTCGTGCAACGCACTCTGCCAGCGTGCACAGTTCGCTAGTAAGGCTGGTGGAATCTGCTGCCCAACAGGTGGTGGTGCTGTTGGTACACCACCTGAGGGTGCCAACATAGTAAAAAGGGCCCCACACCGGAGCCTCGCCGCTCGGTGGGCCATCATCGAGTACTCTCTCGGAACTCCAACTGACTGTATAAGTGGAGACATCCTGAACAGATGCAACACGGTCAAAGATTTATACCTGGTGAGCTGGCCTGGTTTAAGCTGACTTTAAAACTCTTGTAAAAACACACACAATCAGTGTTTTTCGTGCACAAAGTCGGAAATCAGTAGTCAGGGTCCTGGTGTACGGATATGTCGGCCGCCGCACCAACACTGGACTCCCTGAACTGAAGACCACACTCGGTACCCTTAACACTATTGATTCACAGAAAGGGAATATCAGAGTTATAAGTTCTACGGTAGAACCTACTCCTCTGATACCAATTTGTCACGACCTGTCCTTGGGGCCCGTGCCGTGACTACCTCAAGCCCGCCTTCCATAGGCCAGGGGCTGGCGACTAGCACTAAAGGCGTAAATCCCGATAACTGGGAAGGAATTGCCTTTATAAAAGTAAAAAAAACACCATAGAGTACAAGCGGAAGTAAAAGACTAAGTACAAAAAGGAATATATGAAAAGTAAATGGGCCAAAATACAAACCCAATCGAAAGTACAGCTACAACTGAACAAAAGTACAACAGAAAAGACAAACAACTGGAAGAATGGAAGCAGCTCCTGGGTCGTCCTCCTCGGATCCTACCTGAAGGGTAGGTACAGATAGTGCATCTCCTGGATCGTCCACCATGGATCCTACCTGAAGGGTAGGTACAGATAGCCTCCACAATGCTCTCACCCGTCAACCTCCTCCGAGTGTCGTCTCATCGTGATGTCCACCATCGGATACTGTCTCGTAGTGAGGTCCACCTCCGGGTACCGTCCAGTCCTCGAACACTCGGCCTCTGTCTGCGATGCCCGTCATCTGCAACCAACACAATGAGGTGCGGGCATAGCCCGTGAAGGGTTGAGTATAACGATACTCAGTAGGGTCTCCGAGACCCTCAAGGTCTCACTAAAATCCAACTAGGTTAACCACAAAGAAGATCTCAACAGATAACCTCTACTTAGGTATATGCCCATACATATACCCAAGTTATCAAGTAACCCATCTCAATCATGAGGAAACACAAAGATTATGAAATCAACGGATAACCACTACCCAGGTATATACCCATACATATACCTAAGTTATCAAGTGACCCATCTCAATCATGAGGTAAACACAAGATCATAGACTCAACTCAAACCAGGATTTTCATTATCGAAACCGTAACTGCTAAAGAGCCCCGTCTCTGGAGTGTACAGTGGTCCTGTCACGACTCAGAGGTACTTCTCACTAACCTAAGACTGCTGAGGTACTCCTCCTGTCGAGTACCGCGGGTCAGCCACCCAAACACAGTAGTGCTTCCCGCCGGGGTATGCCACCCAAACATAGCAGTGCACACCCCCTAATAGCCTGCAGAGGTACTCTCCGGACGAGTATCGCGGGTCTGCGCTGTCACACAGTAGTGCTCAGTCCTCCATGGGTCTTCACCCAAACAAAGTAGTGCTCCGTCCACTGGGCTAGTCGACTCACTCCAAGTCGAGTCGGTCAAACAGTCGTTGGGTCTCAGTCGGCTACACGGTCTTCGTACTCCGTACGTTCGTCTCCGGGAGGGTCTGCTCCACGAGCTACAGGTCGATACTCCAAGTATCTCAAAGTCCCATGAAGAAGTATCTCAAAGGACCGCCTCGTCATAGGGGTCTCAACGCAATAGACGGCACGTCAATCGGACGCCTGGTCTGTGAGTTATTAGCCTTTTCGTCCCAGGGGCCCGGTTGATTTCGTGTGCGAACCAACCCGACCGTATCTCAACTGTACCCTGAACTCTAATAGGGTATACTCATAGGGACCGTTTCTCAACGTGATCACCAACACCGCTGACGGTTTGTCAAATGGACGTCCAGTCTGAAGGTTATCAGCTTTTCCGTTCCAAGGGCCCGATTGGATAACAGGTAAAATCCAACTCGGCCACTATCCAATTGCAACCAAAACTCATGAGAATTATTCCAAAAGTTATGTCTCATCAAGAGGAATCCAACAAAGTTGACGGCACGTCAATCGGACGTTCAGAGCTCAAGATATAAGTGTTTCCGCTCTGAGGGCCTAGTTGGTTTCATGTTCGAACCAACCCGGCCATACACAATGTTCTCCGAAACCCTGAGTGTAATATACCGAAATGACCACCTCGATCCAAGTATCGCTACTCAACTGAAGGTGCGTCGATCGGAGGTTTGTGGCCCAAGATATGGGCATTTGAATGGAAACTGCCCGAAAATAAGGGGTTCGGGCCCGGTCCGACCCGGCCCGAGACCCCCTGGGTCGGCCCGAACCGGGTCCGGGTCCGGCCCGGATGGCGCGGCCCGGCCCGACCTGCGCGGCCCGGCTCGGCCTGGGCAGCCAGGCCTGGCGCTGGCACTGGCGCGGTGCCCACGTGGCCAGCGAGTGCAGGGGTTACAAACCCTCACGGTCAACTTTACCGGCGCGGCTTTGAGCCGCGCCGCTCCGCCTCCGGAACGGCTAAGTCGTTCCGGTTCGGCCCGCCACCGCGGCTTAGCCGCGGCGGTTCCATTCCGGCAGCGCACCGCCACCGCCTTTCGCGGACCACCGGATTTGCTCTGTTGGTCTATTTTCAATTCAGTCTTCGTCTGCGGTCCTCCCGGGACCTTCCCTTCGCTGCAAGGCCTTCAAATCGCCCCAACGGCCTGTTCTTCCATGGCCCGATGATCCGTATGCCAAATAAACAAACCGCGTCTCTTTGTGGTTTTCTGGCATAGCACGACGGCGTCGCGGCTTTGTTTGGCTTCAATGGTGCGGCGCGACGGCGCCGCACATCCTTGCCGCATGATACCGCGCAGTACGGCGACACGACGCCATCCCCATTCCAAACCACAACAAGGTCAACAACAAAATTAAGGGAGGAGGGTCGGTCGTGTTTGTGCGATCCGGCCCCCTCCCCTTAATCGATAGCAAGCGGTCCAATTTGAAATGAGGAACGATGACGGAAGAAATCACTAACAATAACAACAAAATCCCCTACCTCGAAAAGACGTCGCATTTCATCGAGCCGTGGGAAAAGGCAAGCGTCGTGATGATCGGTCATCGCGGAGGATCGGTGTCGATTCCGTTGTCGTCGGAGGAAGAGTCGTCGTCGATGGTTACGTTCCCCGCGGTGGTGTCTCCTCCCTTGACGTGGAGGAAGAAGAAGAGAAGGCACGTCATCGGTGTCTTCGCGTTCTCCGTCGGAGGCGTTCTTTGTCGAAGAAGAACAGTTAATCATTGAAGATGCGTCGTTCTTCGTCGGAGGGAAGTTCTCTTCTTCTTCACACCAAAGTTCTCCCAAAAACTCCAGAACGTTGTTAAGGTTTTCTCACACACCAAAACCTCCAAAATAATATCCCTTGATATTCTTTTTATTCACACCTCAAAGATTTTAAAATTTAAACCAAACCACATAATTAATTAAAGTGAGTTGGCATGAATAAAGAGGAGAGAGGGGGAGGTGAGTGGTCTCACATTAAAGGGGAGTTTCAAGGGGTTATGAGGAATGTGAAAAGGTGGGGGCTCATGTGGGCCCCACCTCTCATTTATTCTCCCAAGGGTAGTTACCAACCCAACTTCCACACAAATGATAAAACTACTTAGAAGAAAAATAAAATTGGATTACAAATTTTATTTATTCTTCACTTACACCTCAAAAATTAAACAACTCCTCCCGAGCAAACGCACCTTTGGAAAAGGTCTTCTTAAGAAATTACCGGCGATGCGAGTTCATCGGTGCCCTCGTATTTCAATTCCGAGCACCGGTTTAAAAGTTAGGAAAACCCGCTCATTCGTTCACTGAACGTACCTGAGCCTAACTTCGAAAATTAATTCCGGGCACACCGGGCCTCGGAATCAGGCGCCGTCAGAAACTGCATTCTTGTAAAATCCCAAAGAAAAATAAAAAAATTCCTTGAATTTTACGGGTCTTTAAAGTAATTAAAATACTCCAATTGATTGTTTTTAAAGAAGTCCATATAAATCACAATTGTGTTGGACATAGATTTTTGAGTCCTACATTGTTTGACCATGTTTGGTACAATAAACAATGTTGAAAGAAAATTTCATTTTAAAGAGAATTTTTATGGAATATATCATGTATAAATCCTTTAATAATCATTGTTGAAGACCATCAGTGATTTATTTGGTGACCAGATTTTACTTAATGTATCACCTCAGTTAGATCAAAATGGATTGGGAAATTGGGAATGATTACACTGAGGTTTATGGTAGATTTTGATATTGTATTGATGGTAGGGAAAGTTTATTACCATTAGTAACATCCAACATATTTTACGTTTGTCCACAATACGATTCTTGTATTATTTATTAGATTTATCTTTATATACTTTCTCTTGTCTTGAGATTGGTATAAAATGATGTTGAAATTAATTTTTATCTAAAAGAGAATCAAATTAGATGATTTAATGTTTGATTTTAAAAGGGACTGTAATTGTAAAAAAATATAAATTTTAATTAAATTGAAATTATTTGTAATATTTTTAGAAATTAGGGGGATTTATTTGAAAGGGGACTTTAAGAAATTACATGTTAATGATTCTATAAAATTTGATTAAATTGAATGAAGATTTAAAAAGGTTTAAATTTTATTAAAACCAATGTTTTTATATTAAAGTTCATGTAGTGAATATAATTTGGAAATTGAATTAACAATGAATATTTGATTTGTATTAAATGAATTTACAATGATTGATTAATTAATTATTTAAATCACATGTGATCCTATGCGGTTAATGGTTGATTATGATTAGAACACTAAGAATCTAACTCCCTTTACATGGATTGATGAAGAATACTATAACTAATCAAAGTTCAACATGTTTTTCCGATGATGGGTCACCAAATGGGTTGTTTATTTGGGTATAGACACATATCATGAGATGGTTTGATATGTAAGAATATTGGGCATCCTATTACATGAATTTAATGTACCACTAGGCATATAATATATGTGATTTGTTCTGTTTTATTTTACCAAACCGACTATTGATTATAGAACTATTTTATTCATCCAAAATGTTTAAATTGATGTTATATATAGATGTTTTATATAGAATGTTCATTTTTTTATACACCTAAAGTCATTTAGATGAAAGATTTTTTTTGGAAATTGGTAAATATAATTTTACACATTATTTTATTTTAATGGAAATCATAAAAGGTTTCCTATTATGGAATTTTAAATTGAACTCATGATAATACCCTACATGGATTTCTCTCTCACTACATACCATTTCCTTTAGTGGTTTTGAATTATTTTATTACAGTTCCTTGGAAGGGAAAAATACCACTTGGAGGTGGCATGTGTACTTTATTTAATAGATAATGAGTTCTATAAGTATCCAATGGATATGTGATCAAATTTTTACATGGGTTTTCCAGGTTTGTATTTAAATATGCCTGGCCATTCATGATGTATTTTTTTGGGGTTTGTTTTTCAAATTTTATTATGGTACATTCTACCTTATTATTGTTGAAAACCAATATTTATCATTTATATTGCACATTTTTTGGGAAAAATCAATCCCATTCATTATATTATGATTCTATTATCTGTTATCCAACTTGTGGGGAATGAAGAAAATATTTATTTTATTTCCAGACTAGCTCTTGTATTAGTATAGTAGGTTATATGGGATGGTTTGTGAATCCAAGGTCTTCTTCCATGATATATCTATTTTTTGGGGAATATTTTTTTTAGAATAATTCTTTTCTTTTTTAGTGGATTTTTACTCCATATGAATGTTTCTAATTTCCCCCAATGTCCTCATTTCCCTACTAAAAAACTCAATTTTTTCTCTAATAACACTAGTATTCCACTTTATTTTCAACACATGGTTTAAATATAATTTTAATGATGTTTTTTTTCATTTAATGATTTTAAAAATAGTTCTATTTCTTTTCCTTTCTATGATCATATATATTCATTCCTTCTACATCCAATTTTGACATATGATTTTTTAATGTCACTTTATTGGAAATTATTTTTAATTAAATGTTTTGTTATGATTCTTATTTATTTTCAACTATGTATTTATTTCGAATTTGACTTAAAAATCATGTAATTTTTTAGGTGATGTAAAGAAATTATTTTTATAAAAAAAATTTGTGATTTATGTTATATTTCCAATGGATTCTTCTCCATATATCATAGGCTATATTATATTTTCATGTGATCATATTTTTATTATCAAATGATCATTTTTTATACCATTTGAATATGTTAGAAACCCCATTTCTATTCCAATGGGTTATTTAGGATAACATGTATTACCTGATTTTTATGTCGAACTCATGTGTATGGATGATAATCTGGGTGGTCCAATATTCCCCTCCAATGAATTTCATATGGTTTTCAATATATATAGTTTATAATTCATGAACATACGTGAATATTAATAAAACCTAATGTTTGGGAATACTTTTATTTTTTAAAATGTAAATGATTTAATTACATGAATTTTTTGACATTTTTATCCTATTATTTTTTTTTTGAAACTTCTTCTATAAGATGTTAATTATTTGAAAATTATTCCAAATTTTCTAATATTTTATATTATAATGACATTTATCATTATTTTTAATTGATTTCATGTTGATTAAATGTTTATAAGTCGTATTTTGATGACATTTCATCAGTATTATGTTCCCCTTTTTATGATCATTGATGATCAATAATTTTTTTTACATAGTATCTCATGATTTTTATATCTAATGTTACTCCCATAATCATTTTCCCTCACATATGATATCTAACAATTATGAATAGTTAATATTATTCCCTTACTAATCATTTGATTTGAACTCTTACCATGATTCAATTACCCTATATATGATGATGGTTGTGTCACCTGAGATGTCTAAGAGGGGTTTTAGCAGTGAATTGTTTTGAGAAATTATTCATAAGGGTTGTGAAATATGATATTTTTTACATATTGATTTCTGAAAATAAACCTTTCAGTATGATATTTTTGATAATATATATGTAATATATTGATTATGTCATGAAATAAATATATTATTTATGTATGATTAAATTTGTTCTCTATAACAAGATAACATAGATCGTTTATATGTGTTTCGTATCACCTCTATGATGTTATTTTTTTCTTTTCCATCATCATATATCATGGATGTAATCAAGGATTGATTTAATGAATAAATATGCAATCTAATGTAAAAACTAAAATTTGGAAAGGATTATTATTCATATACAAGTACTTTTTTCCAATTTTTGAGAAATGGGATTATTAATCATGATTATGAATGACTTCCACCTCCATGAATGAAATTTTGTTTTATCACCACCCATCAACGATTGCTATAAGAATTAATTTTCCATGAATATATAATAATTATGAAATATTTAATCATCTATATATTTCATACTATCATTAGGTAAATCAATTTCATTACTCATGAAAATATTATAAAACATTACCATTTGGGTTGGGTTTTCCACCTACATAATAGATATTATAATTTTTATATCATGAATGAGTAACTATTGAAATATAATTATATTTTTATGTTAAAAAAGGTTTTCAAAAGGTATGACGATTCATTAATTTATTTTTAATACTTTTAGAACTTAAAAAAATATCATCATTATATTGTTAAACACATTGAAACTATTTTTTCATGCCTTCCACTCTCTCATCCCAAATTAATTTTATTCTCCTTTTTAAAATATCATAAAGACAATAATTTTAAATTAATTAATATTCTATAATAAATAATCAAGGAATGATGAACCTAAAACTAATATGTATAAATAAATTATGTTACCATGATATTTGGACTAAATAAAAAAATTTATAACATTCATTATTGAAAATAAATATAATAATGTAAAATATTTTTTATGAGAGATTATGAATAATTTTTATAAAGGGTAAAAAAATGATAAAGTTTATATGATAACTTCTTAGGTTATTTAGGTATAATATACTGATGTTTAGATCAATTTTGAGGTAAAAGAAACTATATGTTATGGTGTTTTGTCTGATACGCCTCTCATTGGGAAATGTTTTCATTATCCTACAAATTTAATTTATTTTGTTTATATGATACATATGTGATATATTAAATAATTAAATACTAACTATTGATGAATATTTTTATTCAATTTAATTATCATTATCTTTCATGTAGTCTCGAGTTGAATTCTCATTAAATTATATGGGTTTTATTGTATCATGTTCAATTCCATGAGATATGTTTGATATTGTGGACAAATATTTATTTTATATTGTATATTCACTACCAAATTGAAAACAATTAAAATTAATACGACCCATTTCATGATACTTTAAATTCAATTTCAATTTTTCCTATTTTTTATTACATTTATATTACAACGATTATTCTCAAACACAATTCACATTCATCATGTTATTACTTTTCTACTATAAAATAATTAATATATGTTGGGTAAATCATTCGCTTTAATTATATAATGATTTATTTTATATTACATTTACATAAATCTACATATCACCCACATATTAGCTTCCAAGATGTCCCATTATTCTAAAATTATTACATTTATAATGGATTTAGTAATATAACATTTTTTTTCTTTAAGTTAAAATGTTTTTCAATGAGATTGATTATTTTATGATTTCTCTATAATTCTATTTAATATTTTATACAATATTTCATATTTTCTATTTTAAAAAAATATTTTTTCAGCTAAAAAATTCTTTATAAATGAATTTCATTAATACAAACGTGTATCATTTGAAAAATATATATCATTTAATGATTTAATTTTACTAAATAAATGTTTATTATTTCGTAATGTGTATTACATTCTTAATTTAAAACCCAAATATTTGTTATTATATATGCCCTCGATATTTCCCATCTCCAATTTTAAAATGGACATATTACAACCTCATTTTTTATATGTGTTTTAAAATAATGGTTTTCAAATTATTGAAATAATTTCCACCCTTTAAAAATAATATTCCTTATGTTCCACTACATTTTCCTTTTTGATAAAATATATTTCCATAAATATATATTTAATTTACTATTTTATAAAAATATTTCATTACATGTTTTCACGTCACCATTTTTAATCCCCAATATCATTTTCAAAGCACCGATAATGAAATATCCATATAAATGTAAAATATTTACAAAATTTTGTGTTATGCCATCTCTATTTAAATTTGAATATAATTTTACCCTTATATTGTATAAAAATATTTAAATGTAATAGAAATATTTTTTTATTTTCACATCCATTTTTTCACCAATGGTTTTATCTATAATTTTATTCTTTAATCACCCAATATAAGTTATTATTATATGATTTCATTTAGTAAAAAATTATATCTTTTATATACTATGATTTCTGAAGGTAATATTAGGTTACATTATTATAATGTTTAGGAAACCCATTTTTTCTATAGGTTCATTATGATACAATGAAAATTTTATTTTATTTGAAAATAATATGTATGCATGATGATGTGTGGGGTCCTATATATACCTATAATTCAATGGATATGGTTTCATGTATGATGAGAAAATTAAATGTTGCATGAATGTGATGGAGGAAGCTCTGTTTATAATTTTTTTGTAAGACTGGGATGATATATTATTTTTTGAAATGTTTATAATGTGAGGGATATTTGAAGAAATTTTTTAAATTAGATTTAGTATTATTTTTTCAAATATTGTTTAGCGGAATCGATGCCGAATGACTTTTTACTGGTTTTTTATACTTATGATAGTGTGATTTTTTAAAGATAACACATATCTATTTTTATTCTTATAACTATGTTTTATGAATATGGATTATGTATACTGACAGAGTATTCCATACCATTTTTATTCATGTATTATTTAATTCAATTTCTTATTCTATGGTTTATGATATATTATTTTTTGGGTAAAAAATTTATATTATTTTTATTTACTCATCTTATTCACGCTTATGATATTTGATGGATAACACTTGAATTTAACCTTAATGGGAGCATGAGTTCAACCCTTTATTAATGATCCATTACCTAATTAATGAAGATAAAAAATATATATAATATTTTAAATGCCTCTTATATAGTGATTTTTTTTTGTAATGTAGAATAATTGTTTTGGATTACTCAGTTTTAGTCATATTTTTAAAAATTGTCCATTTGTTAAAGGACAAAAGATTTATTAGGTAATGTTTTGGGATAATAATCTATAATTATGAATGTAAAATATCATGAGAATTTAATATAATGAAATATTTAATTTATCCTAAATAACTACCCATTGTTTAGGTTATTTATATTAGATATAGTTCTTATGGGCTACTCATTGGTGGAGGAAGTTGATTTTGGAAAAAAATTTCCTCCTCTTTCAAAACATTAAACCATCTAAATTTTTTTGTTTGTTACTTTGATATAAATTAAAAACATTATTGTATAGATGTTAAATCATCATCCTTGAATTAAAATATTAAACTAGATGTTTAAATTGAATAACCTGATGGGTTTAAATTTTATAATTATGGAACCATGGTATGAAAAGTAAAAAACATTTATATAGCTTAATGAATGCCTCATTTGAATGTTAATAAAAACTTAATTTTTTTTTTATATTTAATCTTGATAAATTAAATATTTATATCAGCATATATATAAATTATATGGGAATATATAACTTGATCTTCATTTTTTTGTTTTATGATATAATTTTTCTTAATAATACGAATTGATCGTATCACGATTTTTCTGAATAGATTGGAAGGATTTTTGGGACTATAATGCAAGGTGATTCAAATTTATTTCTATGAAAACATGTTCTATATAAATAAAGATACATATTTCTTCCCCAAGAAATTAATTCCATGTAATTATTAAATAAAAATGGAAATAAAGTCTAAAAGGATGTTAGAAGAACCATTAAATTTAGTGTCAAAATGGGAAAAAATGAATATGAGAAACTACTGGATTATCATGTATTTAAGAAATTAATTTTATGTCTTCCATTACCATATTTTTAAAGAATAATAATTTAAAAAAATGTAAAATTATGTACAATATACTAGAGTGAAAAAAATAAATCACAAATGATGATAGTGAAAAATCGTTAAATATGAGAGATGAATATTAAATTATGATATTATGTATATAGATAGTAATTAAAAGTACATACATGGTTTTATTTTTGAAATTTTTTTGAGATATTAGAATTATGGAAAATAAACAACAAGAAGATAATTATTTTTCGAAGAATTTTGTGTGTATTTTCATAGTAAAAAATAATGTTCAGTGAAATTATGAATAATAAATTAGGAATATTAAATAAACGATTCATGTCTAAAAATTATCTGGAATAAAGTTCAACTTGAATATTTGAGGTTGAATATTGCAGCCTCTGAGAAATTATTTGTGATAATTTGATTGAAATTGGACTCTTTAAAAATATTGTAAAATATTATTTATTTAAGCACATTTATATTAAATATCATTTTATTAGGGAATTATATTTTAGTATATATATAATTCTTCAATAAAAATATATGAAAAATCATATTTATATTATATTCAAAAAATTATTTGCACTTGGAATAAAAATGTAATTAAAGAGGAAACATCATGTTCAGCCGGCACTACTCATTTAATAATTTTTTATGGTGCCCCCAATTTTCATTACATTCTTTTTACAATTAGGGAGAGTAAGTACAATAAAAATATTTACATAGTTTATCTTCTATTATTATGAATTAGGTGTAATGCATGAAATGGGGTGTATATCATCTAGATGTTAAACTACCAAAAGAGTCGTGAATTATTGTATATTATTATCCTAGACATTAGATTTCATGTCTCTGAGTGTTGAAATTTATTGTAAAATATTTCTTTATTTGAAAAGTTTATTTTAGGATACCTCTCAATAAAAAATCTTTGGATAAAAAGAATATTGGAAAAATTTGGAGTGTATATGTTATTATTTCTTTAAAATCCAAATAATGATATTTAAGAAACCATTTTTTGAAATTGTATATTTTTTATTTAATGGATATTTTTTGCTAATATTTTTTTCATTATAAGGATAGTTTTGGTTATAATAATATTATTCTATAGGATTCAATGAATATGATACATGAAAATTGTATCAAGAATGATTTTTGAGGTTTCTTATAAATGATAAATTATGTGAATCCCCAAAAATGAGTTTCAACTATCTAGAATAATTGAAATTTTTGTTTATATATGGTGAAATTGAGAATAATATTGTGGAAATAATTATTATAAGTCAGATGTGTGTAAATTTTAATAAGTATAACTTCATCTATGAAATGAGGTTCACATGTTTTTGAATACATTTAGATTGACACTGGAAGAAAAAACTAAAATATAGTCTGGCGAAGATAAACAAAAAAAGTATTTTTTTTATAAAAAGGGTTCTATAATGGTATCCCAATAGTGTAAAATTATAGTTTCTCAAATAAAAAACTGTAACACATTATAATAAAGGTTCTATGAGGTATAATGAAATTATAAAAACCCTTAACTATAATTGAACAAAATATTATATAAATATAATGAATGATTTATTCAACAGATATAAGTTTTGAAGCTGTATTAATCAAAAAACTCTAGAGATTTTAATTTTAAGAATTGAATTAATTATATCCCTCTTATATCCACATGAGATACATATGATTAGAGATGCATCTTCATAATGTTATAAGAAAAAGAATGTGGTTTCACATACTAACAAAGATGTGTAAAAGAAATTATATTACAAGAAAATAAATTTTTGAAAAAGACCATAATTGATGGTGAAAATTTATTCCAAATTGATAGCAAATAATAAATATGATATTTCAAATAGAATGGTGCACATGATTAGTTGTTAGATTTTATGTTCATTTTTATAACTATAATTTAGAAGAAATTTGTTTTTGGAAAAAACTACATGTAGTTCCCATGTATAATGATTCAACAAGAGATGAAGAGAATGAACCTAGAAAAAATGAGTTTAGTTACATAAATATATTAAAATGGTATCAAAAGTAAAATGTGAAAAAAAGACGACGTCAAAAATTTCAAAAGGGAGAACATACCTCTTGATCAATCGTTATATGGACTTTTGAAAATTATTAATGCATCCCCACTACATGTGATAAAATTCATGCATAAACCATATTAAAAATACAATCATATGTGTGATGTGAAATATGATATTTTGACAAAACTTGATACCATTAAAAGGTATCATACTCATAAGAACTAAATTTTTTGTATATGATAAAAAATGTATTTGTTCACATAAATGTATTAGAAAAATATAATGTGTTTTCTAGTTCTTGATAATGTTTGGAATCAGGAACAATGCCATTTTAGGGACAGAAAAATACCAAGGTTGGGTTTCACCAACAAAAAATTAAATATCATATTAAATATTAATTAATACTAAGTTCATTGGAAAAAAATATTAGAATTAGTGGAGTTTCGTTTATATCATAATTTGGGGTCATTTAATATATTAAACATAAAGGATAATTCAAGAAAACCTTTATAAACATTCCTAGAAGTACTTGTGTTAAGGAATAATGTTATTGATTCAATATGCATAAAAAGGTTTATGAATTCATAAAGTCATTATAACATAATATAATTGATAATATCCAGGGAAATCACATTTTTGTGAATGAAAAGTAATTATTAGGAATATGAGAATTATGATTAATTCATAATTTTCAAAACACCATGTTCATGATTCCTTTTTAGAACATAGGATGTATGGAAGGATTTTGAAGTTGTTTCTCATATAAATCATAACCATGGGTGTTAAAAACGATAATATAAAAAGGAATTGATGTATTTCAATGAAACTTACGAACATATGAAATTTTTTGTATTCAAATTCCATGGATATATAACTTATTCAAGAAATCTATAACTATATAAAGAATAATGTTCCATTGAAACGTTGCAATTAGAATTTTAAATAATTATAAGTTATGTGATATTGTTTGTGTATCTTAACTATATTGTTTAAAAAATAAATATAGTCAATTCAGTGTTATAGTTCAATATGTATTTGTGACAAGAAGAATGTTCTAAATATCGAATGTGTAAGGATTTGAGAGGTTGAATGTATGGATTTTGATAAATGATGTTCCATTTATTTTCATATGGATAAATTTAGTGTTGATTAGAATTCAAAATTACTATATTTCAGTGTCTCAAATAAAATCAAATAGCTAGTGGTAACCATAATATTTTTATCATGATCCAGAAGGATTATTATGTGATATATATCACTTGTATTTATAAATAATATTTATTGGATATGTGTTACTCTAGATAACAATATGAATGATATAAGACTAAGTACATACATTGGGATGAATCCTCTTAAAAACCTATGTTCCTTGAATTTATTTTCATTATCATTTATTTTGTATCTTGTTGAGATTTAATGTTTAGAGTATTGAATCATTAAGAGGATACATAGGTCTTATTATTGATAAAATAAATTCTGAATGGTTGCCATTTTTTCAACCCCTCTTCTTAGTGGTCCATATAATATTTTAAACATTGGGTTCTCCACAACTGACATATGACTAATTTATTGTTAGATTCATGTTAATATGGATAATAAACTAATGAAAACATTTTGGAGTAGGAATAAGTGATATGAGTACCTTGTGATGACATTTTATTTGAAAAATGCACTAGTGGTGTCCATGTATCTCCAGAACTCGATTTTCTCCCCTTCATTGTCCCTTCTTCATAGGGCCATTGGCCTATTATCCAGGGGGAATGATGATAAAATATTTTTATATTCATAGACCATAGAGTCACACACCAGGAACTATGATATGGAATTGATTACTCTTCGAGCATATCAACTTTATTCCAAGTAATCAAACTGTCACTTTTGGACCAATGAGTAGTTTTTCATCAATCATATGATCTCTGAGGATGGGATCATAGTCATTCCAAATAATGTTTTGGTGGTTATATCCATGGAGTAGACAAAAAAATTATTCAATATCTAAATTATACATGGAATTCATGGGTTTTATACATTGTTCAATTATGAATTTTCTAGTTTTTAATTGTATATTACTAGGCATACCAAATTGGGGGTCATGCTTGAATGGGATAATATATGTGAGGAGGCCTTCATTGATTTAATAAAGAGGTTAAATATTTATCTTATTATGGTTTTTTTACACATACGAACTTTTTATATGTACTATTATGTAACCCCAAGTGTTAATCTAGTATTTTTTCATTTTTAGAGTTATTATGAAGTAGCTTAATGAAATCGTCATTTGTGAAACCACGAGTCTAACTATGACTCTAATGGCATAGAGTGTTTAGCTGTGATCAATTAATTGATGTTTTTGTGTTGTTTTCTCATTGATGAATTATTTAATATCTACATTGAACATAAAAATATATAGTATATATTATTTATATGAGACACGAATCTATGGTTGAGGTTGGGATAAATACCCTCAATAATTCAACATTGATTAGGTATACACCTCAGGAAAGGGGGGTTTTCTTGAAGATATTTTGTATAATAATATGAAAGGGGAAAATTTTAAGACTTATAAGGAGTAATTTAGATGATTATATCACACAATGAATTATATATAGACATATAAGAATTCATAGATGTAGTGAATTCTTCTACTCTGATTATAACCATTTTCAAATATATTTTGAGAATCCTATATAGGTTGTTTATTTAGGCTATCTTGGTTTGTAAGAAAAGATGATGGGAGATGATTACATTCCAGGAATACCATTTGATAGAGATTATGTGTTTCATTTCTATGATAGGATCGTCAAATTGACTTCAACCAAATAACTGGATGATTTACATAAATAACTTCTAGTTTCATTGTGGTATTAGGATGATGTGACCATTGAGTTTATCACTAATCTACCTAAGATATTTATAATTTGTAATGTAGTGTGGGTTGCAGTATATTATTTGAAGAAGGTATAATATTTAATTCCCCTTTAATAGGGTCACACCATTGTTAAGTTGGAATGGTTTTATGTGTGGGAGATATTGTGGTTTTGCAATGCAATATGGAACATAGTATCATACAATGATGAGGGAATAATGTAGATACATTAAAAAGGCATAAAAAAGGACGTGGAATCACATTTGAGGCTGAGTAAAAAACATAACCTCTAGATTTATTTTTAATTCTATTGTAAAAATCCTATATTGTATAATATCAAAATACATTGATTATTGATTTTATAAAATTAGAGAAATAATATCTGGTTCTATAATATTTTCAAACTAATAATTTATGTCAGTATTTGATTCTGATATCCCCCTTCAATATGATTAGATGTAGGATAGGATAGTTTTAATTATGTTTTTAAGAGATGTGAGATCATTTTGATCATATCAAACATGGTTATGGATACTGTCGAATACAAATATTTCATTTTGATGTTTTATTTCTACCATTTATAGATAGATCTTTTATGATGATTGGTGTAGTGATGACTGTAGTTCAATATGGGTGACCAATTAATATTCCAAGTATTTTCTCAGTTAGGTAATCAATGTTTGAGTATACTAGTGAATCTTTTGAAAATAATGATAATTAGAATCATGAATATTTAATAGATTATGATGATGGGTTAATTATTACATCATACTCTTGGATATAAACGTAAAAATGTATTTCATGCATATTAACAGGATAATTATAAGATGAATTGCATGAAAGTGATCTATAGTGATGATCACAAGATAGAGGAATATGCCGCTTCAAGGAGTTATCAGTGGGGAGAGTATATTGGTGGGAGAAGATACATTACATGAAGATAGTTATAACAGAATGAGTATTTAGGATTCATGATTTGTTGCACAAAGATACATGGGAGTTAGAATTGTATTTATAAGCGTATTTTTAAGCATAGCTGGTTCAAGACTCCTAGGGACATTTCTAGGGGAGAATATGCAATTAATGGTAGAATAAAAAATTACCCTCAAAATTTATGTTGGTTTAAATTTAAATTTCATTTATTATATTTCATTGTAATTAATTTATTTTTTTTATATTATTAGAGAATGATGATATGTAAGTTTTGAATAACTAAAATAGGATTTAGAAGGAACTCTTTTATTTTTTGAACTATAGGATGAATCATTGAGTGGGGAAAGAGTTATGGTGCTAATGAATGATGTATATTCCCTTACATTTTGGAAATATGGTATACCTGAGGTCTTATCATGAACAATATAGGACATTTCATAATGGATATTGGGTGAGGGGTAATCGACTTTATAAGATTTTTAATATCATGAAGATTATTTATAAGGGTGTCTGTCACACTTAGAGCACTTGTTTATGTCATGAACATGTCGTTCGGATATTTTTTATAAAGGTGTACAATTTTAATTTTATCATTAAATTCCATTTGGTTCTAACTTCTTCCTCTATATCCTACTCAACATATGTAATTTTAGGTAATTATCATTAAATATTTGATATCCCCTAATCCAATTGGATGAAATTTTTAGAACCAGCAATTGTGAAAATAACACTTAATGAGTCAAATACAATTCAGGACATGAATGTTGCATTTTTCACTATTTTATTGTATTTTTTTCTTATGAAAAAATATGAATATCTGAGGATTGTTTTTGTATTTTTGGGGACACAATTTATTTGATGAGCGTGGAATGGTCAGTATACAATTTTATGGGGGAGGTAGAATGACATTAGAATCTTATTGAATTCTTATTTATTAATATTTGTTAAATTTTGTGTGTGTGTGTGTCACTATGAAAACCTCCATGTTCTATCAATTAATAATGTAGTTCATTAGTATTTTAGTTGGATACATATAGTTGGTGTGATGGGTTCTTGGTTTTAATAAGGGGGATATTTCTCCATTAAATGGGGATAATTTGGGCTATCCAAAGGTGAAGTTGGCTTCAGGAATCCATTCATACTTCATTCGGGATATGGTAGATTATTAAGGTTGTAATGAGGGTTTGGTGATAAATTATCATATTGTATGTGTATTGGATGTGTATTGGATGTTGTACGTTATGTGGATATTAAATTATTATCCTTCTTTGTGTGATATAGTGTGGATTTAGATAGGATGCTACACATTTGAGATATAAGGAATTTCTTGGATTGTTAATTATGGGATGATATGGATCATTAGATAAATATTGAGATATAATTATCCCTCTATTATTGGAATACATGGTTTCATGATGATAGTTCCAGAGAGTGAGAATGGTTTTGTTGGCTGTGGATACAGAGGTTATTCTAGGAGTGATATGAATTTGGTTATGTTCTGTGATTTATCATAGTTTCAGGTTAACACATCATTTTGACATGAAGATGATATAGGTATGGTAGGTAATTTCTAGGGGCGTGGTTATCACATAACGAATCATTTGAATTTATATATTTATTTATAATCTTACTATCGATCATATCTCTTATATATTTATACATCTAAGTTATGTTAAGGATGTTTTGGTTGTGTCCTAATGATTTTATAATCACAATCATAATGGTAATCTTGATTCATGTGTAGTATTTATTGTTTGGATGTATCCAATGTAAATAGACCTATAAAGGAATACTAAGAAGATGTGGGTAGATGGGGTTGAGGATATTTCAATACAAGATTCATGATCTTTAGTTATTGTAGTGATTTTTATCATTGTATATATATTGACCCACCACATGTATGGGTCTCACTGGTTACATTAAATTCTAGGATTTATATTATTATTTGTTATTAAAAGTGATTTTCTAATTAAATAAAAAATATTTAATTCTTGATACTCATATAATTATTTCATCTACAATATGCATTTACTCTAATGGTCATCTAATATCAAAGGCATTGATTCCCCATATTTTCATTTAGGCACTCCAACTAGTCAATATCCTACAACATACGTGGAGGAGTGAATGATTTCTTGTTCTACATAATCATAGATCCAGTGATCTAGGATAAGGTATCATAATTTAATAGAAAAATTAAGTGGTGATAGTTATACTTATTATTCGTTGATGATTATAAAATTTAATCTTTAATTGTGGATACATGAATTCTTTCATATATTGTTGGCTATATATAAAAACTAAAATACAAAATAAATTCATATAGGTTTTGATATTTATGAAAACACAAATTTGTTAAGTTAATGAATTTGATGTATTTACATAGCACCCAATAATTTTTTTTGAATAATATTCTAGAAAATATAGTTTTTCTCTCATTGGTAGATTGTGACCCAATATTTTTCACTGAATAAATTTCCTTATATCGAGGTAGTATAATCTACCATGGATGTTAAGTAACATTACATATCCCATTAAATCCTCTAATTTTAATCATGTATAAGGATAATTGTAAGTCTTTTTAACACACTTTATCATAATCATGGATATAATTTCTTTATGATAAAACATATCTTGCCTAGATGTTTGAGATAATGGAATTGATTAATATTGAATACATGTATATCGTATGTGACTATTATGAATTTTTTTCTATTCTTTTCATGGTATTCTTCTTGATTCAATACATTAATTTACCTATAGAAGTAATACTCGGAGCACTTCCCATTTCAAGGAGTCTCTAGAGAATGTTCCCCAAATAAATTATGAGTTGAAAAATAAAAAATCTATGTACATGGAAAAGGGAATTATACATAATTATTCTTATCCATGGGGCGTACCAGTTCAGTTTTTTCATGAATAAGGATAGGCTAATGTTTCTCTACATTTAGTATCATTACTGTCATAATAACATGTTAAAATATATATCCCCTACCATGGGTGCTGGAATTGTTTTCTTAGTTGTATGGGGATTCATTATGATCTATGGTGGATTTTTGATATAGATATAATAAATGTATTTATAAAATTTATGATATTTTAAATATGTAATTTTTTATTATATATACAATATGAGTTCATAGTGATTCCCATCAAATATAAAAATTACTGATAAATTTTAATGTACTTTATGGATAAATTCAATAGATATAACATTGAAACACAAGGGGTATTATTTATTGATGTATTTTAATTATTTTTAATAAATAGGTAATATAATTACATGAATTTTAGAATATTTCTATGTAAAATGTTTATAGCGAAGATTTATAAAAATTATCATCAATGTTACATCTAGATGGAGAGTGTTGGATTTCTGGAAAAGGTGGTCACAAAAAAGACGATATTTATATATACATAAATGAATAATTTGAATGATGAATTGGCCATAATAATATCATTAATGGTGGTACATATATTTTATGGACTATCTGTGTATTGTATATGCATTGTGATAACCTTATCATATTTACAAATCCATTATTCAAGATAACTCGTAATGGAGTAACATTTTTCTGGATAAATGAATGCAAAGAGATATTTAAGGAGTTGAATAATAGGATACTCATGACACATAGTGTAATGATACCCTCATGTGATATTTTTTTTTATAATATAAAAAAAATTAATGGAATGTGTTGTGTTTCTCACTCATGATAAATGAAAAAAGTGACAGCTTATACCTCAATACAAACATGTTTCATGGTTTGGATTTGTAAATTGAAATGTTTTCATCAATTAAATGAAGGAATTGTCTCTACAAAAAAATCATTACATATAAATTAATCATAATAAAATAAAGCATATAATCACATATCTGGAGATTAACATGCTCTAATGGAAATGGTCAGAGATGATCAAAGGCTATAACTAATCAGTACATTACCATCCCCTTAAAATTAAATAGTTGTTATATTATCTAAGTGAAAAAGATAATACAACCATATCCATAATGAGGACTTAATGTGATCATAAAATCATGGACACACAAATGATTAACATTGTTATCAGTGGACTTTTTTTAACTTCACAACTTCCCCAAATGGTCAATCAACCTTATATCATGGAAAATATTTTGGTGGTTGAATAAATTTTTTTTCAAAAATATATAAGTAGAATATATTATTTTTAAACAATTCTAATTATGGTTTCATAAAATTTAGGACATAACAATTTAAACCATCACAACGTAAAATAATGAAGAGACAATTAAATTATGATTAAAGTTGAATATTATGTATTGTCCCATGGAGAAAAATATATAAATGTGTGTGTGTGTGTGTGTGTGAATTCATCTAGTGGTTTATTAATAATATTTATATAAATATATAAAAATTTACATTATTATTATTCAAAAATGTTAATGATTAATTATATAGGTTAATAGAAATAATGTGAAAATTACACATTCCAAGAAGGAAATAGAAGAACATCAACATGGGATTTGTAACCTTTCTTCTAATTATATATAATGATATAACCCTAAAAATTAAATAATATATGGCCTTTAGACTAGAAGTATCCATTCTTAATTCCTATTTTTTTCATTGTTTAATTTTTTATATAGTTTGGTCTTAACCATTTTATAATAAATCCATATATCATAACTCAACAGTTATATTCAGTATAAATTTTTTCACAATATGAAATGTTTAAATTGAATCATGTTCTTTTCTATGATGAGTATTAATGAAATTGGACTTGATTCCTTATGTGTTCTTAACCATACTTCAACCCTATGTAAAACATTTCAAAATATGGAATTGGTACTAAAAATCATTATGGTATAGAAAAATAATAAATTAAACAGTTATTCATAGGAATGTTATAAAACATTCCCTTTTAATAAAAAAAATTGGGTTAAACCTGAAAATTTTATTACCTAATAAATCATATTATATACCAAAATCCTTTAATAAAATATATAAAAACAATTTAAAAGGATAAAAACTCATAAATATTTAATTTCATTCATGGAAATATAATGAAAACATTATCATTATGTCATAATATCCACCCTATATAATTAGTATATACATTCCTTGAAAACATTTGGTCTTTATATTACCTTAAGAAATCATAATATTTTCATAAAGACAATATAAATCATATATAATCATGTAGGTAAATTGGGAAATAATTTTAAATATCACTAATACAAATAGAATAACAAGTATGGTGAAAACCCATAACCAATGAATTAGAGTGTAATCGTATATCCCCCCATCCTTGGATTAAAAGAACCACCAATCCACGGTTTATAATGTGTCCACCAATCCATTTTTTATAATATAACCAAACATATATAGTTTATAATATAACCAACCATCACAATAACATGTACCCTATACTATATCATAACAATAATACAAAAAAGAAAGCAATTTTCTTTAATAGAGTCATAAAAATATTCTTTTCCCCATTAAGAAAACATTAAAAATATTAAAATATTTGTTCCATTTTAAAAATATTTTTAGAAATAAATGAAACATAGATAATTATGTGTTTTAATTGAAGAATTATTAGAATCCTATAATAGAATTCAAATATTCAATAATTGATATGTTTGTGGGAAAATACACAATGGCCACATATGTTAAAATAGAACATTGTGTCTTTCTTTTATAAAGAAAGTCAAAATGTTCTTTATAAAATATGTAAGAAGATTACAATTGAATATAATTGAATAAAATTAAAAAATATATTAAATTACCGTAATAATTTATTTATGTTCATACAAATACATCCATAAAATAATTTTAAAAATATGTACATTCAATAAAAATATATATAATGGGAAATTTAAATGTGGATTTTTCTAATATAGAGTCCCTTACCAAGATTCTGACTTTCATGTATATTCATTATATTCCAAAATATTAATCATTTTTTAATTATTAACACTATTTATAACCCTATTCATGTATATTATTTATTTTTGTAATATTTTTTAACATGTTATAATCAATCATTCACTCATTTAATTTTATGTCAGTTGTGATGATGATATTTATAACATATGTCCAAAATGACATCAGTAGGTTCACAATGGAAAAATATGACATATATCATAATATCTAGCATAATAATATTGTAATATTTACAATTATTATTCATAAAAAATAAAATCAAGACCTTTCATGAATGATGGTTATGAAAAGCGGTCTAAGTTACAATCCTGGAGACGGTATGGTGTATGTACACATGAGTAATGTTCCTTTTTTCAACGATCATTGTGGAATGATGTTAATTAATATATTATATTTAAAAAATTATCATTATATAAAATGTAAGATACTATTTAGTCAAATATACTTACATATTTCTTCCAAAATTATGTGTTAATGAAAACTTAATCAGGTCACTTCATAGAGGTGGTAGTCTGTATGTATGTATGAATGACTATATCAGGATTCAATGAAAGGTATTGTAAGAAATAAAATTATATATAAATATTTAGAGTGATAAATATGACATTAATATCATTAATATACATTAAATACATCATTACAACTATAGAAAAGAAGAGGTGATGGAAAATGAACTACATTGGTTTGCAAGGCGGTAGTCTGTCGTACACACGAACAATGTTTTTGTTTCCCAATTTATTGAATAAGAGATATATAAATGTTTGAAAATTGAAATAATATTATATATATATATATATATATATTTAATATAGTATTATAATTATTTCATCATGATTGAATAATGTTTTATGGGGTAGAGGAAGAAATAAAATGAAAACGCACGATTAATAACTATATGTCTTCTTCAGACTACCTCTTAAAGATGGCAGAAAAAGAATTCATAGATTGTTTTTCTAATTAAAATTCCTTATAGTAATTCGGGAGGGATGTAAAGAATTGATTTTCCTAAGGATTAGGTTAACTAATAATAATTTTATGTATGATTAATAGAGGATGTATTGTTTGCTTTAATAGAGGGGTGGGAACTCTTTTATTTTCATAAATTATTTATTTTATATAAATTTTAAATTTTAAAATGGATATAATTTTTTATGAATAAAATATAATATATAGATCAGTTGAAATACTCCCATATATTTTGTACTTGTTTATTTGATGTTTTCACTCTATTTTTTTAATCATTGTTAACCATTTTTGAAAAGTACAAAGATATTATAGTGTTTACACTATTGGGGTAATTAATGTTACTATAAATGGAAAATAGGAAACCAAATTTAAAATTTATAACCATAGTATTTTTTTTATCATATGATTTTTAAAAGGTCTATCTAATTTAATAAAATACAATAGATTATAAAGTATTTTTTTCAAATTGGAAAGTATTAATTTATTTTGAATTTGAAAACTAAATGAAAAAAAATAAAATTTAAAAATAATAATTTAACAAATCTCTAACATGTCATCTTTATCTATAAAAACCTATAATAGAATAATTCTCTTAAATCATATTTAAGATTATTTATCTTATATTTCCATTTACTTAATAAATACTCTAATGTTGTTGTGTAATAATTTAATGTAAATATTTCATCAAAACAAATTAGAGATAAAATAACATGATAATGAAAATTAATTTATATTTAAAGTGAATATTTATTGATAAAAAAACCTTACTGTTATCCTTATGTAAAAATATTAAGTATAATAAAACAAAGATAATTTTATTTTTGAATTTTAATTAAATAAAATATTTTAGAGATCAGCAAATTGAAATTTTTTAAATTTTTAGTATTTTAAAATTCATAAATATTATAAATGATATTTTATCATCAAATAAAAATATGGCATGTTTTAGGGTTTCATTTTAGTTTATATAACACTTTTTATACTTAATTTATTAAATTTACTTCCATAATGGTTATTATATTTACAATTATTATTATTCTTAATAAACAAAAACAAAATTGAAAATTTTACCAAATTTTAACCTATGACTTCCAAATGGGTAAAATAATTTTTCAAAATAAAAACATATAATTAGAAGTGATTTATTTGTAATTAATCCTTCAAAATAAAATTAAAAAAATATTTCTTATAAATCATCTTTTTTAGTGTTAAAATGTTATTATATTTAATTTAGATATAAATTTATTTCCAAATAATTGAATTGCATTGTGTTTAATTAGAGAAAAATAATTAAATTTTCATTCTAATCAAAAATATAATTTGACTTTATAAATAAATTAAAATATAATTCATTTTTTTTAAAAAGAATAATTATTTTTTCACGATTCATTGAAAAAAAATATTGGAAAAATCAAAAAAAATAATCATAAGATAAATTTTGTTTTATGATTTCAAAGTTATATCCTTTTATCAAATAATATTTCTAAAATATTTAAAATTTAATTATAATATTCACTAACAAATATTTTATAAAAATCAATTAAGTAGAAAAAATATTTTTCAAGGATAAAATTTATGTTATCAACATTTTCTGATTATATCCTATGAACTTATCAATAAATTTGAATAGATTATTTCATTTATATAATTTTTTAATTTAACTTATATTATCCATACCCTTTAATTAAATGAATATGTTATAACCAACATATTAAAATTATATTACTTCATGGTCTGTTTATTCTTGTTGTTTCATGTCATACATATTATCAAATAAAATGACATCCTATAATAATATTGATGTGTTAAATTACCCCTTTAAAATTTACAACATCCCAATTTTAGATTTTCCCTAATAATAAATGGTATTTCTTAAAAAAAATCCACAGTTTAAATCCCACATCATAAAAACTCTTAATAAAAAATCCACTTAAAAATAGTAAAATTGAATTTTAAGGTTAATCTAGAATAAAAAATAACTACATTAACAAATAAAAAAATAGGTTGTTATAATATGGAAAAGGAGGAAAGTATTAATTATTTAATAATAATTGCGGATGATAGGGATAATTTATCAAAAGAATATGAGCTTCTTTTGGATTGATAATGACCAAAAAACCATAAATCAAATTCATGTGAAAAGAACATTGATTCTTCTGAACTAAATTTAATAAGAAAAATATGTTTTATTTGAGTTAAATTTCCTATTGTTAAATAATTTCATTAACATATACAATAATAATAGAAATATAAACACATAAATGATAATTTTAATTTCATCCCAAAGTCAATTTCCACCACCGTTTCATATTTTTCAATAAATGATGAGTATTTTTGGTGATTTTTTAATGCATGGAGCAATAAAATAATGTTTTATCAGATCATATACTTCTACAAAATTGATAAACATTTACTTTTAATTCATTTATACATAAACCAAAATATAAATTCTTAGAAAAAGGTAAGATAATTCAAAATAATAATAATCCTTAACATGAAAAAGTAATACATTCATCCTTAAAACTAAATTGCAATACATGTTTATCAAAATAAATCATTTTATTCATAACTATCCTTAAAATAGTTCAATATATTCACAATTGGGGATAAAACCCTAATATTAGAAATAAATCACAATATATTCTTCCATAAGGTGTCCCTAAAAAACATAGGCAAATAGATATATCTGATACCAAAAATGTATATAAAATAATTATATAATATCCACAATATTGAAATAATTTCTAAAACTCAACTGAATCACCATAAAGTAACATTATAATAATATATGATTCCAAAATATAGTTCAAAAATTATCCCTCATATGAAATTCCATCATAAAAAAAATCATTTCACTTAATCATATATACTTCCAAACATAGTGAAATTTTTCTAAAATAATATTAATTACGTAATCACACAATCAATATTCAATAATAAGGTTAACTATTTGACAAAAAACATGTTTCAATTTTTTAATAACTCATAATTATCCCAATATCAGAGATCATGTGACTCAGAATGCTATTAGTAAGATTAACTCATTTCAAAAAGTTAACTGTGAAAGCTTATACAAATAACATTTTCACATATTAATGTTAAGGGTTACTAATACCTCAAACATATATCCAAAATAAATAAATGTTTCCCAAAGTATGTATATAACATAAAAAATAGTATTTATTATTATAAATATATGATTATTCATAAATGTACAACTACATCATAAATCCTGAAACCCAATATGTAGAAAACATACCAATCATCATTTTTTCAACTATTTTCCAACTTATTCTATAATAACTCCTTCTCATAAGAAATTAATATGAATCATGTCCTATGATTCAAATATATCAAGATGAAAACAAAGACACGCTTCATACACTTTTATATTCCATTTTCATTTTCCTCATCATTAGCTATAATGTAATTTTGTAGTGATAAACATTTATAAGTGCATACATTATAATAATGTTATTGAGCATTCACCAAATTAAATTCATTTTCATAATTCCCATATTTCCATTTTTTAAGACATTCAATTTTTAGATTTGGAAGAAAATTATTCCCATTCATAGTGTTTCCTATCGGCTTCCATTTTTCATGGCTAATTGTTTCCATATTCCCTCCTTTGACATATAAAAAGCACCATCCCTTTCTTATGAGATACATTCGTGGGTTATTCTTCCCATATTCAGGAAAAATATTTCATTTAATATTTTTATCATGATAATCTTCATTATCAAAACATCCATCTATATTCAGTTATCCCTCATTATAAGTGTTAGGAAATAAACCTAGATTCATATTTTCAATCATAATTCATGATAACTAGTTAAGAATAACCATTAGTGATTGAACTAAATATCCCGTAAATTTTTTTCTCATTCAAAAAAAAGGAATATTTTCATTTAAATTACATGTTTATTTAATTATATCTATATCTATACATTTTATATTACCAAAATGGATTGTGTGATAATTTCAATTAAATCATACTAAACCATATTATGCAAATGATAAACACAAGGATATCCTTAGAATAGTTTTCATAAATTATTTCATTTAATAAAAAATAACATTAAAAATACCTCAAAAACTAAACATTTTTGTTATAAATGGTGTTTGATATATGGTAAAATAACCTACTACCCTATAATATTATCTCAACATTTTCTCAAATAGGAACTATAAATGTCTGTAATTTTATCAAATATCCTTTTGTAAATATTAATAAGTGAAATATAGGATAGGCCACACGTCGTGGGGGGGATTCTTATCACCATCCACATTGGTATCTCTTCCCTCCTAATAACATTGTGAATTGATTCATTCTTTACCTAATATTCTAAAGCGATAGTTCCCAACGATTAGATCCTGTAATTTTCACCAATACCAACTATAATGAGCATTCCATGATTGAATATATTCTAGATTATTTTGAAGAGAAATCACTTTATTTCCTTCCAAAATAGGTTAACAGTTTAGATTTTCACAGATATAGTTCATAAACCTTACATAATAAACAAATATATAACATGTTGATCAATAAATTTAGTATCCATTTAGTCAAAATATAAAAACATTAGAATGAAAAAATTTATATTCCATGATTAAAATTCATATCTTCCAAAATATCATCTTCATTGATCTTAACTATCCTCAAACCCTTTGAAATTCATTTAAAATATGGGATGTTCACTAAATTCATAGTAAGGAACACAAAAATAACGAAAGCAACCATTAGTTTATGAATACATATAAATATTTTACTTTTGTAAGCTATATTTGGGTTCATAGTAGACATTTTATTACTCAATATATTAGCTTATCTTCAAAATAATTTCATAAGACATTTCTTAATAAATGAAAAATTATAATAAATATATAAATTTTCATTCAAATAGAGAAATTAATATGAACACATATTAAAAATGTTATACATTCTACCTTTAATAATTATCATATACTTTCCTCTGAATGATAATATCATTATATTTCATTTCTAAATAACAAGATCTCCATAAAAATTCACATAAATCCTAGAAAAAATAATTTAGGTTTATGGGGACATCATTTTACATATCACTATTACAAATAGAATAACCAATAAGGTTAAATTAAATTCCAAATACATTGGAGGGTTATCATGGATCCACATGTCAATGGTTTATGGCAGAACCACCCATAAATGGTATATAATAGACCCAATCATCATTTTCATATAACAGAATGACCCATATTTGGTTTATAAAAATCCGGTCATCATAACAATTCCTGAGAATGATAATATAGTCATAAAATAAAAAATATAACTTTTTTTATCACTACATAGAAAAAATATTATGTTCACTCATATTAAATTATATTTAGATATTTAGATATGCATTTTATGATAAAACTATTTTTACAAATAAAGTAAAATAGTGAAGGAGGGTGTTCCTTTGAAAAAATCATTGATTATTTTAATTGAATTTAAATATAAAATAACTATTATAGTGGTATGATGATTCATTTTAATTGTATATGTTAAAATAGAATATTACTTCTACATTTTTTTTACTGAAAGTCAAAACATTAAATAAAATATGTTAGAAGAATAATTTTGATAACCATTGAAAGAATGTTAAATGATACATAAAAACTAATTCACAGTTAATTTATTTCCATAAAAAATGAACCATAAATTAAATTTAAAATTATAGATGTTAACGAAAATTAGTTTAAAGGGAAACAATCAAATGTGTTATTTCTCATAGGACGTCTCATTGCATTAGCTCGAATAATCATGTACTCTCTTTATCGTCCTAAATAATAAACACGTATTATTTAATTAATTTCTTAATAATACATCTCACATTTATTATTTTGTGTTATCTTAGTTTTTACCATGTTATATAAAATCACTTCATTATTTGATTTTATGTTGGATGTTTTGATGATATTCAGATCATAGTTCCAAAAATAATCTTAAAAGGTGCATATGGTAAAAGTGTCAATTATTTCACAATCTTTTAAATAATTATCATGACATATACACAGAAAAGTTCAGAACTGAGCGAACTCGATCCTAAAAATTTATTTAAGAAAAAAGTAACACAACGATACAACAATCATGCAGCGCAACAAACACCTCTAAACCAAACAATTGACAAAATAATTCCAACCAAAAAGACTTCAAAGTCTAGAGACCCACAAAAAAAAAAACCTGCAAAACAAAATCACATGGTTTAAAATTGAACCCACAAAACAATTACACTCAAACATAATACAATGGTCCAAAGACCCGCACAAACAATCCGCGTAAAAAGGGAGTCACTTTACAGTTGTCAGGCATTCACCCGCATCCCGAAGTCTCTGTCCCGCACAAACAACGCATGTCCCCAAGTCGTCGCCTCACTGTACGCCCGATGCTCCGCCTGATTCCCGTCGCCAGGTTGCATCGTCGTGACCCAACCGACCCTTGCCCGCATCATATCCCTTGCTACCTGAAGATCCCGCTCGATCCATCCTCGTCCCAAATCACTCCAACAACAAGCACTCATCGTCACCGGCCATCCCCTCAAGCATATCTTGACATCTGCCCTCACACGAAACCAAGTCATCCTCCCAGCCGTCAGTCCGCCAGGATCAAAGATCCCCGAGTTCACCAACTTCCCCGTCCCGAGTTCACAGTTCATCCACAGGTTGAAGCCTCCGTCGCCCATGATCGTTCCTGGTTGAGTCACACTGCTGAGGCAACCCTGTCCAGAGGAAAGAGTCACCGCCCTACGCTCCCCATCCCACACAAACAGCATCGCCCAACATCTCCAACAGCAGACCGAGAGCAGCTCATCCTGCACCACACCATCGCCAACACCCAAGGCGCACCGTGATCCACCAGCTCCAGCCAGACTGGCCCCTGATTCGCCCCAGCAGCTAGCTGACCAGCAGGTCTCGCCACTGGGATCCCAGATCTGCAAGCACCCGAGGAAGCCGGTGCCGCCTGACTGCAAACAAACTGTCCGGCCGTCATCCCGTAACGCCATCATCTCCTGTCGCCGACCAGCCGAAACGCTGGCATGTGCCCCGATCATGACACCGCTGCATCCAAACACACCCGATGCAAAATATGGTCCACCCATATCCCTCAAAAGACAGTATCGCATCAGTGGAAGCCAAATATGAAATCCCTTGTTCAGTTCCCAGTAGAATCCATTGTCACCAGATTTTGTATCCATCAGATCATTAACTGCATCTGTCAAAATTACTGCATTATCCCTCTTCCTTGAAGCAGACTTCAAAATCTCAGTCCTCTTGAGAGGGCAACAGAGTGCAAACATTTTAAAGTGTCTGAGCACATCAACAGAGTATTGATCATCATCACCAGGTTTGAAGCAATCGCCCGAAATTGAATAAGAGAGAAGCTCTCCATTAGGGAGAGAATCCATCATCTATCATGACATATATATAATTAATATAAACTAATTATATGTTTAAATGAAATCATGAATGATGGTTCTGTTAAATGAAATATGTTATAATCTTAGAGAGGGTATGCCATACTTAGTAATATTTCCATTATTCAAATATAAATATGAAAAAATATATGTATTATTTTCTCTTTAAATAAATATCATTATATTTAAAACATAATATTTCATTAAATATACTTATTTATATCATCTATATAATTTGGGGTATAAAATGAATCACATCACTGCATGGAGGTGTTAGTCCAAAAGTGCGCACAAATGATGTTATTGATTTCATTTGATGTAATGGTTAAAAAAACAAATGTTATATTACCTATTTAAAATGATATATATTTCTTAAGTAACATATATATACATTAAATCCATCATTATTACCATCCTTAATAAGAGGTGATATATAATGAATTACATATATTTGCGAGGTGTTACACCACCTTGTACACAAACGATGCTTTAGTTCTCCATTTTTTGGAAGATTATATGGATATAAGATATTATTTAAATATAATAAAATATAGGCATAAATAAATTTATGGATTAAATATTTCATAAACATGGATGATATTTTGGTGCAATATGAAGAAAGAAATTGAGTTCACTGGATAAAGAACTATAAAATTTTTCATGAAACCAATTTATGTTTACAAATAAATACTATTAATATTTCTTTTATGATGAAAATTTTTATATAGGAAATAGAGAGGGATCTATGGAATCGATTTGGGAAGGAATTATTAGATTTATAGGTATTTTTAATTTGGATGAAAATATTAGAGTATGTATAATTGTTTTATGAAATGAGAGAGTAACTCTTTGAATTTTACAAAGAATAAACTAAAATAAATTATTTTTCATGTTCAAATGGATCAAAAAATATATATTATTTTAAACTATGAAAAATAAGTTGAAAAAAATTTCATCAAGTCTAAATTGATAACAATTAGTTTATTATTTAACCCATATAATTAATTTTTGCCTTGTGTTAATTCGTTTAAATAAATACATTATTATTGACATTACTCATCAAGGGTAAAGAAATATACTTAAAAAATAACATGTTTTTCAGAGTAAGTAAGTCATGATGGGGTAAATTATGTTCATAAATTTTTTTTATTAATAACAACTTCAAATAAAATAATCTAATTAATGAAAAAATCACATAGTTAATCGAAACAATACATTGATATATGTTTGATCATTTAAATAATTTCATAAAGCTAAATTACTACTAAGTTAAATAAATATTAAAATCACATTATATTTTGTAATAAATTTACAAAAAATACTCTTATATGAACACAAATTAAGATTAATTATCAATGTAAAAAATTAAAAAATAAATCAATACATAGTTTAATGATATTAATTGAGAAAAATACTCACAATCACACAATACAGTAAATCATGAGGTTATGTATCAAATAGAAATGTAATCCCCTATATATGGACCTAACCTAATTCTAAGAAGATAATATAACTATAATCTGATCCACAACCTGGATCGACTAAACATGAAATATATTACAATTTTTCCAAGATTAAAACCTATTTCGAAGTTATACATGAAACAAAAAAAAATAACTCAGGCCATGAGGGGGCCTCTTCCACAATAATCATAGGTAATATAATGAATAGAGATTGAAGTTATATTCATTTATTCTCTAGTATTGGTGAATGAGTTTGTATGAGATGATAAATCTAGTAATCAACACCCACCTCGAATATAAAAACACAATTGAGAAAGGGAGATCAATAAGATATGGAATTAATGGTGTTACTCGGTCTGAAGTGCTCCAGGTTCTCGAGTGTACTGAAATGTGACTTTGTGAGGATGTCTAAGTATTTTAATGAAGATTTCAGGAAAAACATCCTAAGGTTCTATTTGTTATATATTTAAAATGGATCATTATCTTAAATGAGTTATACTCTATCACATTTGAAAATCATTAGGAATGTAATGTGTAAGATATCGTGGAATTATCTTTTGAGAAGTCATCAATTATCTCACCCCATATCCACACATGCATGGGAGAATATTTTTAAAAATATAAAGAACTTCATTATCCCATTGAATAATAATCATTGAGATATTATGGATCCATGTACTGATATCTAGCTCATTCTTGAATTCATCCATGAAATAGTTTAATAAATAATTTATAAATAATCACTATGAATTAATTTCATTAAAATAGTTGTTAGAATAATTTAGTTCAAAATAGAAAGAACAATGATAGAAATTCTTCTACTGGTGATACATCTCTATAAGTGACTCCATATTTGTAGGAAGACATTTTGTATTCCTGAAATTCTTGTAGTGAGTCATGGAAACTAATATTCAGTAAAGATGGTAGAAAGTCATGTCTATCGGTAAGTCATTCTAGAGGTAAATCATGACTGGTGGTCACTCAGTCTGGTAATGGTATTTTCTAATGGTGACACTTTTGAAATAATAGTGACCCATGTATTGTATTGATTCTTTTCTGGTGGTTAGTCTTCTCTAGTGGTATCTCTATTGAACTATTGGTTAATGATGAAAGGGGTGAGACATTTTGAACTAATGGTGAGCTATTTCTGTTAGTGTGGTATTTTGATATAATGAATAAGAGTATTATAATAAGGAATGGTATCATGGGGGTTAATTTATTTTTCTACATCGTGCATTCCAAATGTGATTCTATGGAAAGGGTTACTTTGTGGGGACATAATTCGAGCCTTCATCAAGGGAATATACATTGGATCATTGGGGGAGGGTTTAATAATATTATGGACATCAATGAGAAGAAGTAGGGCTAAAATATCTCAATAATGACATATAGAGTTTTAGATATTTCATGATGCATAACGGGCATCTGGATATGGGAATCTCAGGAGACCCTTTCACACAATGTTATAACTGGAAGTGTAGGAGTAGAATTGTTTTTGAGAAGGACCATTTCATATATAATTAATAGAGAATCAATTATTTACCTCACTTCAAGATCATTCACATCACCGGTGATTTCTCGTATCATTTTCATCTCTTTGTATAACTCAAAAATGTACGAATGATAGAAGTCATATCCTTTCATTAATATTCTATTTGGAAGATGGATTCATGTTTTATAAAATTGGTGGATAACACATGGAACATTCCCATAGAGGGGGGTGCAGATGAGTCTACATAATCACGTTAAGTGTATGAACATTAATATTATGGAATGGCTATCCAAAATAAGGATAATAGAGTAAAACATTGATGACCTCAAGAATTACATTGGAAATATGGAGGTGTGATTGTAATCTAGATGAGATGAATATCTCATTGCCTCCATGGTTAATAAAAAGATCCTTTTTACTGAGAGTCTATTGGATGTTCAAAAGATATGATGTGAAAAATCAAGAAATCATTTGATTCCTGATAGAGATTAGACCACTACCTACTTTCAGTCTTGTTTGAAAGAAAAGAATGTTACTAAGAGATTCAATATTCTACTTAAGGAATGGACTCATACTGACAATTTTGAGTTTTTTAGTGGAATTAGAAAGAGTACATTGAACATATTTTGGTAGGGATATTGATTATGGATGATCGATGTTGTCTGGGTGTGGGTACAGATGGAAATGTTTTCATTAATATTCCATAAATTATAAAGGATAATGAGAATGATTTTGTGGAAGATGTTCCGAGTGAATGAGTGATAAAAGAGGCATTGTGGGGAATGAATTCATAATGTTCACTTGGGCCTGACAACATCCCTTATTACCTTTTTGGCAATTGTGGAATGTTATTAAGATTCAGGTGGTTGGAGATATCTGGGAATAAATTAGAGGTGGTACTACCCCTATATCTATTTGTGCTTCTACTATGGTAATGATTACAAAGGTCTTCTATCAATATTTATAAAACTATATTCCTATGAAACTACTCATATAAGATAATTTATTGAAATTTTAATAAAATTTCACAAAATATTATTTCATGTATTAGTTCTGATGAACGACATGAGTTTCTTAAATTAAGAATCATTCAAGTGGTAATTTTTATTTCCAAATATATGACTGATAATATCAACAATATGAACACATTCTCTAACATTATGATTATTATGGATTTGAATATAAACTATGATCAGATGGAATGGATCTTTATTTATATGGTCATGAGTCAATTTGGATCCAAATTTTGGGCATGTAATATAATTTTCATCAACTAAACTTCTCCTTGGATCTCAATATCAATTATTATGTGATGTTTTCTCTACTATAAGATAGTATAAGGGAAAAGACAAGGTGATTGGGTTTCACAAATTATTTACTTCTTATCTTTGAAGGCCCAACATATAAATATTAAATAAGACTCGGTAGTTATAAATATTATAACCTATAATAATATACTCATATCAGGTATTATATAACATATCATGTTCACTAATGACATGTTATTTGAATAATTTTTTTGAATGAATCAATAAGAAGTTTCATTAAAATGATTTATAATTACGGTCAATGGAGTGGAAAGTTGGTTAACCATGTTAGACATAGTTTTTACATATCAAAATTCTATATTCTCGGGTATAGAAACTAAATTCAAGACAAATTGTGAATTTAAAGAGGATTCCTTACCATGATTTATATGTGGTCTCTCCACACGAATGGAATGATAGTGAATGTTTTTTGAAGGTTTAATATTAAGAATATAAGGTCACCTATGTAATCAGAATAATATAATCTAATAATTTGGAGGGATAATTACACTTTTGAATAGTTTTTGGCTTCAATGATTACCCACATTCATTCTATCATTTTAGCTCCCAATGGAACTATCAGCACTCTTGAGAAGAAGATGATTGTGTTTATATGGGATTCTATTAAGGACAAAAAGTTCCAATGGGCAGCCTGGGATAGTTTGAAAAATAAATTGAAGAGGTAGGTGTTATTCTATATAGCCTTATAGACACCATGCATGGTATGCATGCACGGTTGGTGTGGGAGATTATTTAAGGCTCTTCCCATTGGGAATATTACATGTTAGACTGATATGGGGAAGACTAGAAAGGATGGTAGAAGAATATATGGAGGCCATATAATATATTGGAAATTATACATCAACATATGGATACAATTAGAGATAGTGTTAAATGTGTTGTGGGCTATAGTGATGTCAAGTTCTTGAAGGACAACTGGGCGGGCGACGTTCACGAATCTCAAGGGTGTCTGAACTCGAATATTTTATTAATGAGGTAAGAAAACACTCAACATAGATTATTATGAGGTTATATATTTTACAGAAGAGTTTTTTTTGGAAATATGAGATATGTTGAAGAACATGAGACTTTTTTCATCACCGAGACATTTTTTTAAATCATCAGCACTAAAACCACCTATTCCTTGAAAAATAATGATGGTACTATAGGTATCGGGGAAGGAAATGATTTTTATACAAAAATACCATCTAAAATGAACTTCTAGGGTTGGCATGTGAGGTATCATGCCTTACCCACTGAAGAAAACATTCATAGAAGGGGTTTTCCCCTAGCATCAAGGTGATGGTGCTTTGAGGACAACAAATGGTAATTGTCTTGGAATCTATTTTTTTTAGAGTGAGTGGGTCTATTTCATTTTTAATTTTAGCAGAAATCAGATGGGGATCACTATGGGTGTTTATTCGATGGATTTCATTTATTATTATTTTTTCAAGGGAATGATTGTAAGTTATCTCCCATCAGATAATGTTTTTAGGTTTTTGTGGGAGAGTGTTGGGTTTTTTGGGAATAATAGAACATGGTTAAGGTGCGACATCACTACTCTATCCTCTACATTCTGTTTCTTTTAAAATAAATAGTGTCTGACCACAGCTCTCTTGTTTTTGTGAAACAACATCATAGTACCTTGTTAGTGTACTTCCAATGAGTGGTGGAATTGATCAAGAAAGTAGATTAGATTTACTTGGGAACTATATTTTTTGGAATCCCCCCATCACTGGTTTAAAGCTAATATCTATGGATCATGTTTGAAGGGATTGATGTGTCGATGTTTTTTGGTCTGTGATTGTAGGAAATCAATGTTTCTTGGTTCCAGGTCTTTCTATGGGATAGGGAATTATCTCGAGGCCGAGGTCAAAGCTTTTCTGAGTGGCCTTTCTCTATGTAGATTATACAATATTGGTTTGGCTGTAGTGGAATATAACTCCATGATTTTGGTGGAGGCACTCAATTGTAATGGAAGTATTACATGGGATTTGATCTTATTTATTATAATATTAAAAAATTCTCATTAGAAAATACAAAACGATCTATTACACTTGGGGGGTCTGAAATTCCACTACTTATAGTCTTTATAAAAAAAGAAACACTAGTTATATATTTATTTTTTATCTCTAACCTCGATCTATTCTATCTAATTTCATATATGTTTTATGTGGTGATTCACATGGACTCTAACACTACCATCGAAACTGAACTCTATTTTTGTAAAATACAATATTTAACTTGATTATGGCCATTAAAACAAGGACGTTCCAACAATACCTCTCTTATTTATGATAAAAATCTTGTAACTTTATAAACATTGTATAAACTAATCATAGTAATATAGAGAATAATTGAATGTATAACATTCTAATAAAAATTTCATGTAAAAATTTAGAAATAAAAAATGGTATCAAATACAAGAGATGTGGTGGTACTATATAAATGTATAGACTCGAACCCAGAAATCATGAATCCATTTTCTAAAACGATTATGTTTCCATAATATACAAGTAAATCACATCCAAAAGGATATAAAATTTTAGTATTCTGAGTAAACAAGATAGGTCCATGAGTCTTGTATTAAAAATAAATACAATAAATAAAACATAATTTTTTTCATCAAGGATAATATATTTATTTCTTCTACCATATCATTGAGTATCATTCTAAGTACACATCATGTAATCCTAGTTAAAGGTAATAAAATAAGGGTGAAATTAAATTCCCAATAAGGGTAATGTATATCAGAATAAATAAGGAATCAATGAGAATACACAATTTATATTTTAAGTAACTGAGAAAAAATTCCAGGTAATCAATAATTGAGAAAGAAGTTATTAAATAATTTTTCAAGGTAAATAATAGAAAATAATATTAATTTAAATAACTTCTTAAGGAGAAATAAATATGGAAAAGTAAGAAACATAAAAAACATGAAATTTAATAAATAACAAAGAATGAAATTGATTCATAGACATTTTTATAGTAAAAAAATCATGGATAATAAATATTGAATCAAAATGAAGGAAATTATTCATTATAAGGTGGTTTAAAATTATAGGAAAAACCAGTTAAAATTTTGAAAATTATTATCCTCATGAGACCCTATTGATGCGTCGGGATCTCTGTATATTATATTTCCCACCAGTCTTGTTAATTTAAAAGCATTCCTCAGATTTAACACTCAAGAAAAATAAAATTCCTTATAAAATATCGATATTTCTTAAATAATATAAATTTTAAAGTATTTATTAATATAATAAAATAAATATCAAATTAAACATTGTTTGTAAAAAATGGTATATATTTTTTAGGAAATAGTAATTTTTGTGACAAATGATATGGATAATTAGAATAAATTCGATTTATAATGATCAATTAAAAATTTAACATTTCACAGAGTCAATGAAAGGAATCAAGGAAAAAAATTTCAATTCTATCCTTGGAAAAATAAATAATAAACCATTAATATGTTAAATAAGGATGGTATCAATACAATATATCCCAAGTGGATAAATAATAAATGGATTTTATCATTGATGAATTGATATATTATAAAAATAACTTTTTAAAATATTCTTGATGAAAATATTCTATTAATTTTGGAAAACCATATCAATGAAATTCACATTTAAAAAACATTCTTTAAAAAAATTATGATTTTGAACATGAAGATGAATAATTGATGAAATGATGCTGGGTAAACATACACATCTAGTATAATATAAATTGAACATTCCTTTTTTATTGAAAACGGTTAGAAAATTTCCTTATTTTTGAAGAAGAAAGATTATTCCTTCAAAATCATTTTCACACACAAAAGGGAAAAAAATTATTTAATAAATATTTTTTATAGGTTAAAACAACTTTTCAACACCATTTTTGAAAATAGTGTTTTTAGAAGAAAACATGTTCATCGACTGAAGAGGGAAATGAAGTCGTGTTTTCTTAAATTCATTTTTCTAAAATGGTTTAAGTACCAAAGAGTGGAAAATATTACTATTACATGAAAATGGTAATTAATATCAAGAGGGGGAGATAATTAATTAGTTTATTATATAATTATAATATAATTTTCTCTAACATATTTACAAGGGTACTGAATCCCAATCAAAATTAGGTTGTGAAGTAACTATCAAAATGACAATAATGTTGATGTGAGAATCAACAAATGAATATATTTTGTGTGTGAAATTTAAATCCACGTAAATAAAGTGGAAATAAATAAATATTTATTACTAATTAATTACACACAAATTCTCAAAATAATAATGATATCGAGGAAGTAATATAACCCAATGAAAAGGAATTATGTTATGAAATTCATTACCAAATTGTAACTTTTAACACAAATACCGATATAAGAAATAATTAAATTTAAATCCCAACATACGATGAAGATAAAATATTTCATGAAATAATATATCAAAATGGTTAGTAGATAAACCAATAAAATATGCAATTGGTGAAAAGGAAATATGTTATGAGATTCCTTACCCCATGGTAACTTTTAACTCAAAAATGCATAAAAGAAATAATTAAAATTCAAACTCAACATAAAATGAAGATAAAATATTTCATGATATAATATATAAAAATGGTTAGTAGAAAAACCACAAAAAATATGTAATTGTTGAATATTACATCTATCTCAAAGATGTAAAAAGTGAGATGAAAATCCCTTACCATTTGTTTCCTTTAGGGTGAACATACATTAACATTAGGTATAATAATTTGAATTTTGTAACTAACTTATTTCAGAACCATATTTATATATATAACATCATATATTAACATATTATAATATCTTATTAGACTGTTATTAAAATTCATCCAATATTATAACTATTTTAGGTGGTAATTATCAACTTTTTAGAGTATGTTTTGACTTGTTACTTTTTGTTCCAATTACATAGATGATAATTTCATAATCTAAAAAATTTAAAACATTATTGAATAATCATATATAATCATTATATATGTATTTATTATAATATTAAATGTTGGCATAAAATAAATGAAATGCACCATTCAAGGAGACTATAGGTTGTGCGTATGTATGAACACTAGTTTCATCTCATTTTCAAATTAAAAGAATGAAAAATAATTGATATATATGCATATTAAAATTCTAGTATTATATGTATATAATATATGTATAATATTTTTATTAAAATAGTACTTTAAGTGTTACATGTATATTTTTAATGAACCACATTACATTGAGGATGCGATATTTCACACTTACATAAATAATGTTATCGTATTCCAAAAAACGAAAGCATAGGGGTATGTGTTATATAATATTTTAATAAGCATTAATAAATTATAAATATCATATATATATATATATTATATATGAATATTTCTTTGATTATAATTCCTAATCGTGATAGTCAGTAAAGGAAAAACGATCAATCATCATTTTTCGAGGTGCTAATTCACAATACCAGAATTGTAAGTTCGTTACCCAACTGATGGAAGTGTGTATATTTTTAGGTTTAGCACATAAAAAAATAATATTATATTAAAGATAATAATTTTATTATTTAGTCATTTAATAAAAAAATTTAGGGAGTATAGAATGACATAGACCTAACATGATCGTTGAAGATGGTTACCTCTTATTCGGGTTACTCCTTTTGGTTTATACCAAAAGACTTCCTCTGTTGGACTTATACCCAACATGGGTATTCTAGAATTAGGGGAGGGATTTTGGGAGCTTATTTTACTATATTTTGGTTCACACAAAGGTCACAAGTTGTGTGAATAATTGGGAGCACTGAGCGCATTTTATATTGGTGGAGTAGTGGCATTCGTTTAAATTATTGGATAGGGAATTCCCCACAGGTTTTTCCAATGTAAGGTGGCTCCCATAATTTTCAAAATTATATTTAGGGTATTATATAGATTAAATATGAATATAAAATGGATTTTGGAAATTTATATAGGTCATTTTGGCCCCTGGGTTTATGGTTTAGTCCCTTGTTAATATAATTTTTTCTTAATAATTATAATTAATTTCAATAATTTTTGAGTAATATTAGTGGAAAAAAAAATCACCATATTAGACATTATAAATTTTGATTATTCTATATTTGGGATCATTTTTTCCATATTACAATCACATAAGTGGTATAAATTAACATAAATTTAATCTTATCATCCGGACGACACAAAATTTTTTTATAGTAAAAATGTGTAAATGATTGAAATGTTTTTGTATCCAATTTCTATGTGAAATTAATTCTAATAAAAAAATTGGATTAATAATTTTTTGGGTAAAATTTGACTTTAAAACTAATTTATCATATATTATAACCTTATAAATAAATTAGATGAGGAATCACTTTTGAATTAAAATTTAGTATTTTTTCACTATTTATTAAAAAATAAAATTAATAAAAAAACATAAAATTCACCCGAAGATAAATTTTATGTTTCCATTTCAATGATGAATATTATTTTGACATATTAAATCCATAATAGTTCCAAAAAATTATATTTCACATAGGTTAATTATTAAAGGGTGCTAAATGTCCATCCATAATAACATAGTTTTTTATGTTTAAAATTGATTTTATTCTTATAATATGCCTATAAAATATATTTTAGGAATATAAAAAATATTTTATTGAATATATATAATATATATAATTTATATTATTACTTAAATTTAATTATTTTAATTTATTAGGATAAAACACATTTTTTAGAAAAAATAAAATTATTTTCTTTTATCTTCAATTGGTTTCTTTCTTTTTCATTTCTAATTTATTTGTTACCAATAAACCAATATTATATTTTATTAGACCATGTATAATCCTAAGTTAGTTAATCCTATTCATAAAAACTAATTTAATGGATAAGTTATATGATATTTCATTAAATAATAATATTTTAATAATATACTGTTGTTCAGTAAAATTCAGCATGTCATGTAATGAAAACTACAGCATAAATTCATTATTTCATGTAACAAAAAATATATATGTAATTATTTGTTTTTTATGATGAAAAATACATCATTATTGAAATTATTCAATAATATTAAATATATGAACTATATTTAATAAATATTAAATATAATTTATGTCTTTAGAGGTTATATATTATCAGAAAAAGATACTCATTCAGAATTTTATAGGTGTTACATTTTACCCACCTTAAATAAATTGTGTCCTCATAGTTTAAACTTGTTCTCGGTAATGTATTTTTTTATATTTCCATTTATGGAATCCTAAATCATGAGAAGGTTTAAATAAAACATAATCTTAAAAAGAGTAAATTATAAGTACAATGGTCACATGGAATAAAATATAACCAGGTCTCTAAATAAGATAACATTAGTGGAAACTATAGATACATAATTGTAAGAAGATCATAAATGTTAATGGGCACTGATTGAGGTAGTAGATCAAAAAAATAAATGATTTATGGAATGTTTAGGGTATCAATTTCATAAATCTGTAATGATTTAAATGACCATTGGTTAAATATATATTGAGGTACTAGAAAAATATTTTATTTTTAGATCTTTTTCTTAATATTAAGTAATTATACTTCTACCTAAGATAATGAAGAAATATAGGTACTTGATATAGTTTTATAAATACAATTTCATCCATTGGTTGTACCGAATAAATTTTTAATTCACGCATTTCATCATGCAAAGGATATCAAATAATTAACTTTAACGCCCGAAGCACTAAAACACACTTTTAACAGATCTTAATGGAATACAATAAAGTGTGAAATATATCTATTAATGTTTGACTATTCTCCGAAGAAAAAATTGTTAATATATAAATATATAAATCTAAAAAATAACACTATTGCATCATCATTAATATTTATTCATCATCTTTTTTAACTAAATAAATGAAAAATTAACCAACACATCTTATAGTCTTGTGGTTATCGTGAAATCCTTATCGTTATTAGATAATGGGTTCAAGTCCTATGGCCTTTTCTGAGTTGAAATGTTCTCACCTGACAATTTCCTTTTCTAAGACCATATTAATATAATTTGTAAAATAAATATGACGTACATACATGAAATGTAATCATTTAATAATATTTTCCCAATAGTTTTCAATACTACATTTTTTTCAAAACATAGTAATATAATTTAACTATTATTATAATTTCAATAATGATAATAATAACACTAATGGTTAAGAAAAAAAGCTAAGCTAATTTCTCTAAAATATATGTCTATTATTAACCATATTATTTTTCCAATAGAATATATAATTTCTAAAATTTCTCCCAAATTTCCTTAATCATGGTATAATATCATTATATAAAACGTAAAAGAGAGTTTTAGGACTTATAAATTATGATCAACTTCAAACTCATAATACCATGATGGTATTAATAACTAATATGATAATAAAGACACATGTGCTATTTAAAATTTAAACAGTCCTTAGATGTTTCTAGATTATTATAAATAAAATACTATTTTTAAAATACGTTAATAATGAAATTATAGAATCCATATAAATATATCAACGATTTTCAACAAAACTCATTCCTTGGTCAAATATTTAATGATGGAAATTCACATCCATTACCCATTCAATCCTTTAAAATGGTTTTTAATGAAAATAAAAATTATCCAAAACATATCCCCTTGGAGTGTCAACAGAGGTGTGTAGTAAGACCCATTTTTTACTTCTAGATTATGCTGATGTCCTGCCTAATGTACCTTTTTAGATTTATTACACCAAGCCACATATGTTCCTGAACAACATCCACTTGTAGAATCCATAAAGGGGTGTATTTATAAGAAAGAAAAACAATCTATATTTAATGGAAGTTTCTCTATCCAAATGCAGCCAAATTCGATGACAAAAGCATGAAGCATGACCTCAAGTGTATGTATAGTCTGCACTTTCTGAACATCTATCTGATTATGAAAGGCGGTGGTCAAGAGTAGTTGATTTTTGAATGACTCCTGCAATCCCTTCCACAAATGTGATGTAAAATTTGTGTCACGATCTGAGATGATCACTGATAGAAACCCATGAAGTTGTACATTCTCTTGTACATAGAGGCATCCCAAGCTCTCTATTGATCCCTTCTCTTGGACAGGTAAGAAGTGGGCTGACATGGTGAGTATATCAATGATCACCCTGATGGAATCATGGCCCCCAGACGTATGTGGTAGCCCCATCATGGAGTCCATGGAGATACCATACCACTTCCTCTCCAGCACCTCAAGTGGATGAGCTAAGCCTACTGGTACCTAATGCCCAACCTTCACTTGCTAACAAGTGTGGCATCGTGATACAAACTTTGCTACTACTTTTGTTATCCATGGAATCCATTACTGACGTCGGAGGTCCTAAAAAATATTCGCTACTCCAGGATATTCCTCTAAAGGGGATGTATGGAAGTCCCTCAACACATCATCTTGAAACATCACTAATACCATAGTGCATCCCCTAAATTGGATGAAATTCTCCCCTCCTTCATAAAATCCATCAGGACCATGTCCTAAGGATATTTGATCACGTCAGGCCTCATAGTCTACATCACCTAACTGTGCCTCCCAGACTCACTAAAGGAGTGAGGGAGAAACTGTCATGGACAGGAGGTAAGTTTCTCCATCAGTATCAATGAAGGATAACTGCAATGTATCTAGCTACTCTGTCACCCCCTCAGTAACTGTAAAACAAACCTCTAACTGAGTGTGTCTCCTACTACATTTCCCTTCCCATGAGTGTAGACTATCTTAAAGTCGAAGTAATGGAGGAACTCCAGCCATTGTCGATGTCTCAGGTTCAATTCCTTCTATGAGAAGATATAACTGAGAATCTTATGATCAGAGTAAACATTAAATTGTTCACCCATCAAGTAGTTCTACCTCATCTTCAGTGAAAAGACCATTGCTACTAACTCCAGGTCATGGGTAACATAGTTTTTCTCATACTGTCTCAACATTCGTGAGCCATAAAAGATTACCAATCACTCCTGTATCAAGACACAACCAAGTCTAGTCCCTAATGTGTCATAATAGACTACACACGCAACACTCTCTTCTACTATCCTCATGATTTGGGCACTCATTAGCCTCTGTCTCAGCTCCTAAAAACATTTTAGGCATCTCTCCATCCACAGAAAGGGTTTTTCCTTCATTGTCAAAGATGAAAAGGGTGTCACAACTCTGGGAAAGTCAGGTACGAATCTCTGGTAGTACCCAGCCAATCCTAGGAAACTCCGCACCTCGGTCACACTCTTGGGTGGATCCCAAGAAATAACTACCTCTACCATTGATTGATCCACTACAACTCCATTTTATTAGATAACATGCCCCAGGAAGTGGTCTTCCTATATCCAAAACTGGCACTTTGAGATATTTCCACAAATATAGTTCTCTCTGAGTGTATCTAGAACTATATGTAGGTGCGTGGCATGTTCCTCCTCCGATGCCAAGCATATGAAGATGTCTTCAAGGAAGACCACCATGAAGAGATCAAGGTCTGTCTATAAGATCCAGTTCATGAGCCCCACGAACACTGTCAGAGTGTTTTTCATGCCGATGGGAATCACCAAGAACTCTTAATGACCATACCGACCTTAGAAGACCATCTTTGGTACTTCCTCATCTTGTACCCTAAGCTAGTGATATCCTTATTTGAGGTCTATCTTTGAAAGACATTGAGCTCCCATTATCTAGTCAAAGAGATCTCTAACCCTCATTAGTGGATACTTTTTCTACACGGTCACCTGCTTTAGGCGTCGATAATCCACACAAAGCCTTAGACTCCCATATGCCTTCTTGGAAAACAAATTCAAGTATGTCCATAGAGAAACACTGGGCCTTATGAACCCCTTACACTGAAAGTCCTCCAATAGTACCATAAACTCACAAAGCTCTGTGGGGGCCATCTGATATTCTAAAAAAGATATCGGTGTAGTTCCGAGGTACATTCCAAGGTAGAATTATACCAATCTATGAGGTGTTAGTCCTGGTACACAATCAAGAAAGATATCAGTATACTGGTCCACCACAATAGGATAACTTAGACTCATCATATCAAATACTCTAAGGGTAAGGCCTTCCAACTGTAGTTTGATCAATTTCACCCTCCTCTGCATAAGTCCATCCAATAATACAAATGTTCCCTTCTCACTGGTGAAGTTAAAACTGACCCCATCCTTGTGGATGCACCACACTTTGCGGCGAAAATAGTCAATCTGAGCATGCACTGTTGATAAACAGTCTATACAAAATATGACATCATAAGGCCTTGACACTACTACTAGGAGATCACATCCAAAGATCAGACCTCATTGAGTATGCTCACACTGCCAGAACTTGTGTGTGATCATCAAATTCACTACTGTAATAGTCTCTAATAGTAAGGATCAAGCCAATGGCTCTACCAGAATCTCTAAGCTCCAAACGAGTGTCATGTTAATGAAAGAGTGAGTAGAAAATGTGTCTATAATTACTACATCAAGGGTGGAGTAGACACAGATCATACCTTGAATCATATATGGAGCACCATGGTCACAGGCCTCAGCTGCGTAAAGCAAACCCCACTGCTATCCACCTGCTCCCTATGGTAGGGGATGACCACCTGGGGGGTGGTGGTGGTAGAACCTCAAAGTGTCATCCACGACCTATTTCATGACCTACTCCTCTACCTTGTATTATTCCATTCATACCTCCTTTCTCGAACCTCGGATGCTGCCTCGATGGTCCCACGACTGTCTGCTGATCATCAGTATAGTGGTTCGGGCAATCGCGGGCCATGTGGCCCTGCCCGCCGCATGTGAAGCACAATCTACTCCCCTACAGGCCAACTCTACCTTGTGAACTCTACACCTCCAACCCTACATCAAGGGGTCATCCTCCGGTAGGTGTATCCTTCTTGGAATTTTGCATCATCTGCCTACTGCCTATTGCAGATGCCTCAAAAACCCATTGTTTGGTAGTGGATCTCACCATCGATGCCTGCTCATCTAGAATTCCCTCCACCAATAATTATCTCTCGAGCACTCCATCTTTCATCAATATATTGATTGATATCATTGATGCTATGATATCCTACTAGAGACATTGCTTAAAGGTTTGGGCCTTAAGAATGGGTCTCATACCATGTAGGTAGAGTAGCGTTAGAGGTCAGTGAATCTCATATTGTACTAGGCCACTAATAGGCTTCCATGCTTTAAGTGCAATAGCTCATGAATACGTACTAAGCGTAAAGTCGCTGGTACGATCTCTGCCCTAAAAAGGGTCTCAAAATAAAACCAGGCGAGTGTCACCTCCTTATGCATCTAGAGTGTCAGACTATGCCATCTCTCTATTTTTTCCGGGAATATGCTAGTATCTAGGATCTTCATATGCTATACTGGTGTCTCAAAAAGGTAGAAAACATGTGTCACTTCATCCAGCCAGTCCTCAGCTACCTGGGGATTTGTCTCACCTCGAAACTTCAGAAGCCTCTATCTTTGGAACTCCTGCAACGTGCTTAGTCGGTGTGCATGGTATTCCAGTGGGGCTGGTGCCAACTGCTTCCCTCTGTGTGGTGGCGTTACTAGTAGACCACCTGAAAGTGCCAATATATTAAGAGGTACCAACACCGAAGCCTCATTGCTAGGTGTTCCATCATAGTGTACTATCTCTAGAATCATGGATTGATGTCTATGTGGCAGCATCCTGAAAAAAATAGGTGTCCCATGGTAAATAAGTTATACCTAGTGAGCTGACTTAAAAGAGCTCAAAAGTAAAACATTTCCAAAACACACGCAATCAGTATTTTCGTGCACCAAGTCAGAAATTAGAATTCATGGTCCTGGTGTATCGATACGTCGGCTACCACACCAACACTGGACTCCCTATACTTAAATCCACACTCAAAACACATAAAACTATTGCTTCGTTGAAAAGATCATAGTCCTAGTTCTTCAGTAGAACTGACTCCTCTGATACAACATTGTCACGACCCGTCCCTCGAGGCATGTGTCGTGACTACCCCATTCCTGACTTCCATAGGCCAGGGGTTGGCGATTAGAACCAGAAAGGTGTACCCTAAAAAATGGGAAGGCATTTCCATTAAACCTATACAAACACACTGACTAGGTACACAACAAAAGTAAACCATGTAGAAGAACAACTGAAGTAAAAGTGTGTATTGAAATTAATGGGGTCTGAATACAAGCCCAACTAAAAGATAATATACAACATAAAAATAGAAAACAACTATAGAGATCATATGCCAAGGATCCTACCTAAAGGGTTGGTATAGATCATCTCCAAAGCTCTCCACGTCATTCGTCACCATCGTCCACTGTCAGGTCCTAGATTTTGGAATCTCAGTCAAGCCAGAATATCATATGAACAAGACACAACTAGGTGCAGGCGAAGCTCGTGCATGAGTGAGTATAAAAATATATTGTAGGGACCCTAAAACCCCTGAAGGTCTCTCAGAATTGCACAACAGACAAACCACAAAGCATGATCTCAGTCACAAAGTACAAAGAAAATGACTCAACTCAAACTAGGTATAACTTAAGTTAAGAAGTACAGATTATTAGTCCTAAGGCTTGATCATATTATTATGTTAAGTGGAACTGATGCTGACCCACACAGGACCGATAGGTAATAACCCCCATTGACCAACATAGGATCCGACCCATCCAGGATCAGTATTCGCTGACCTAAATAGGACTGCTGAACGCTAGCCCACACAAGATCTGACACAAACAGGGTCAGTGCTGACCCACATAGGATCTCTAGGTACTAATCCAAAGATGATCTCTCGGTTCTGATCCACAAAATATCACTGGGTGCTGATCCACAGAGGATCTCTGGGTGCTGATCCACACAGGATCACTCAGTTCTTATCCACACAGGATCGTTATTCTGTCTTCACGTCTCATCCAACCACTGGATTCACAAACATTGAACGTTTGATCTTGGTGGATCTGATCCTCAATCAATAAATAATACTTTAATAATAACTAAGTTTCATTAAGAAGTATCCCAAAGAACTATCAGGCCATATCGGTTCCAAATCAACAGACGACGTGTCAATCAGATGCTCGGTCTGAGAGTTATAGGCATTTTAGTGTCAAGGGCCCAATTGAATTTGTGTGTGATTCAACCCGACCATACACCAACAGTTTCAAAAAATCTAGTGGAGTATCTCAAAAGGAATATCTCATTTCAATAATTCCAGTGCCATAGACGGTTCGTCAAAGGGATGTCTGTTTTTCAAGATATGATCTTTTAAACCTATCTCATCAAAATGGGTCTGGGTCCGGTCCAACCCTATCAGACAGATCCCGACCGACCCGGCCTTGGCTGACCCAACTCAGTTCGGGTTGAATCAAACCGGTCCGGGTCCAACCCCGCCTGTCCCGAACCGGTTGGTACGCAGACTAGCCCGGCTTGAACCGGCTGGGCCACGAGGGGCTCGACCCACTATGCCATGTACTAGCGCTGTCTGTTAGCTGGCGTGACCCACACGAGGTGTCGCGCGACGACTCAGTCTTGAAAGGCTCAAAGAGTCATTCAACTCTTTAACCAGCGGCTCCATGTGGAACTACCTTGGGTGGCAACAGGACCCGCGGGGCACGAGTCCCCTTAGTTATGGCATCGAAGCCGCGAACACCTCCTGTGGTGCCCGACGGTGCACAGCTCTTCGCCAATGCGGCCGGCCGAGAGATGGCCACCCATATGGTCTGTCGCGACATTGAGCGGCGCCGCCTTCTTCCCAGGCCAGAGAGAACTAGCCACTTCTTTCACCTGATGGTGCATGTTTCCATCAATGTCGTGCATCCGCTTCTTCCATAGGGCTCCAGCGACACATCAGAACACCGTTCTCACTCCCTTATGTGCCTACGGGTCTCCCGGGAATCCTATGTCATTGTGTGACCCTCATATTCATGTTTCCATAAAATTTATAATTCCCCCATGAATAACAAAAGGATAAAACAAGCGGCAGAGGGTCTTGGCCTTGTTTGTTTGGCAAGTGCCCTCCGCGTTAGCATCATGACTAGCAGGTATCAAATAAAAACATCACATAAATATTGATTAAGACCCATTAAAATCTTCCATAATAGGCACTCCTAAATTCAAGAACGAGGAAAATAAAATATAGTTTCATGAATTTAATAACAACCCCTACCTCGAGAATCGTTGGATGTATCATTTTTGTGGAGGGATAATAGTCCTCGTTGGATGGAGTCGCCGAAATTTGTCGATCCTGGACCCTTGATACCCAAGATTATGTCCTTCATCGATGGAATATTCCACGGTACGTTTCCAGAGGTTTCTCACATGATGAATCCGTGACAAAAACCCCAACCCGAGCTCCGTTTATATATAGGGGTATGGTGAGTAAGGCATTGACAAAATAATTGAGGTTCATTAATGAGTTTTTAAGTAATTAACCTCTTAATTCCCTACCGTATGGTTATGGAAATGAAGACTCAAGCAATTAAATTTCTTGACAGCCATTTGGTCCCACCACTGCCACTCAACAAGAGTTTGGATAATAAAATTGCAATTTATGATATTTTATTATTTCGTTAAAAGATGAGAATACTACCTTTCTCACCCGACCTACTGTGGTCAACGTTAAAAATCCCTTCAGATAATTTTGGCTCTGCAGATCCAATAGTGCCCTCATATTTTTAATTCAAGCACCAGTTCAAATGATAGAAGACGTCGCCCATGCATTTACTAATCGTACCTTAAACAAGTGGAAAATTATATTTTGGGCACACCAGTCCTTAGAATCAAGCACTGTTAATTTTCAAAGAATATTAATAATCCCAAATAATTTAAAAAATAATAATATGGAATTTTCGGGTCATTAAAATCACTATGGATGTCGTGATAGTGCTATTACGTAAGTCTATGGGCCACGATTCCATCTAAGAGATCATTTACTTACTCAACTAGTCAGCTCACTTCCTTCCCATCAAAGATTAGGGATTATTAGAGGGATTGGGACATATCTATGTACATGTGATTTTACGACATCACACGGTGCCATTGCTGATCGTTTCATATCGTGACGCTCATTTTACATCTCGGTTGTGGATGGGATTACAAAAGGATTTTGGGACTCATCCACTCTTGAGAACTTCCTTTCACCCTCCAACATATGGTCAGATGGTGTGAACCATACAGATGATTGAAGAAATTATTCATGCTTGTGTCCTTAATTTTGGCTGTAGTTAGGAGGACCACCTTCCCATGGTGGAGTTCGCATACAAAAATAGTTATCACTCCACCGTTGGAATGGCACCATTTTAGGCCCTGTACAGGTGACCATGTTGATCACCTCTATGTAGGACAGAATCAGGGGTGTTAGCACTTATGGGTCCAGAGATGGTACGAAAAACCACTGAGAAGGTATAGATCATATAGGACTTGATGAAGATTGCACAGATCCTGTAGAATTTATATTCCTACAATAGACATAGGCCCTTTGAGTTCAAGGAGGGAGATCATATCTTCCTATGGGTCTCACCCTGATGTGGATTGCAGATATTTGGTCGAGGTCAAAATCTATATTCGAGGTTCATCACACTATTCCAAATCCTTATCAGATTTGGCAAAGTGGCATACCACCTAGTGCTTCCCCCACAGATGCACTGGGTTTATAATGGTTTCCTTGTTTCACTGCAAAGGAGGTACGTGAATGATCAATCATACATTATCGACTAGGGAGATCTAGACATTGATGATGGGGAGACATTCATGGAGTTTCTAGTGGAGATAGAGGATCGATAGGAGAGAGAACTTCATGGGTGTTTGATTCCTCTGGAGAGAATTTTTTGATAGCACATGAACCTCTAGGAGAGAACATGGGAGAGAGAGGCTCAGATACATTCTCAGTACCTCCATTTGTTTCACTATCATTGTTGTGGCTCTCGAGGAGGTGAAGAACTAAGGTAGAGAGGATGTAAAGAGCCATAATTTCTATATAATTTTTTTAATTATGTGGGATTATTATGAGTTTGTGAAATTTAAAAGCACGGGATTATGAGGCCCAGAGTGCCTAGAATGATCTGTCCAAAAAATGATTAACTTTAATTAGCCCGCGTGACCATTTTTTCTAAAAAAGTGGAAAAAATCTAAAATGGGTGCCGGATCATAAATCCAAGGTCACAGTGGTGTTCAAGATGTCGGGTTTACCCTAGGTGTGACTTATGTTTAGTCGGCTCATTCCTACAGTGAGAAAACCCCAAAATGGCATAACCATAAATAAAATAATTAAATAAAATTGTTTTATTTTTCAAATGTTTATAACTAACGAATGGTGACTCTGATTAAAAATATGACATGACCAATGAGATCATGAAGGTATTATTTCCTTAGTTAGATCCTAACATTGGCCAGAATGGGCCAAATTGGAAGTTAGTTTTCATTCATAAATAAAATAATTAAGTAACAATACTTTTATTATTAAATTATTTAACACCAAAATAGTAAATCAAATTTGAAATTCGAGATTACCGTTGAGCTCGAGAGGGATCATTTCCCTTAGGAAGAGCTTAACCTCTAATAGTGTAGGTTGAGGGTGGCTATTAATAATTTTTGAACTTTTTTTAAATGTACGTTTAGTAAACATGCGAGCAGCTATATCTATCATTTGAACTAGTTCTCAGATTGAAAAATTTGAGAGCACCGTTTAATTTGTAGTGTCAATATTAGATTAGGATAAGCTTAACATCGAACATCACAGGTATGATGAAAAAGACAATTTTTGGACATTACAAAAATTATAATTAAATTACACAACGAGTTATTTTATTTCATTCTCTGTAACTGATGAGCGACGGTGGTGGGAATGCTAGATTGTTAGAACATTTAATAGTTGGTTACACTTTTTGGTGTAACCACATTGTCATGAGATTAATGTGATCATTAATTGAATTCACTAATGAACCACATTAATAATGTGATGAGATAACCTCCACTCTTTATCTTTTTAATCAATGAATGGAAATGAGTCTTGTGGAATCATGAGAGTAACATCTGATGAAGTGCCAGCGGTGACTTCTCCAATGTAGAACAGAACATAGACCCCTTAGAGGATTCATTACAGTGTTTGAAGAACGCTAACAAACACGCTATGAACACAGACCCATCTTCCTCAACCGCACCATCTACCAACATGTTCGAGGCTGGGGTTTTATTCAAATATATTTATAATTTTTCTAATCATGTTGATGAATGGATTTCATCCATGTTATAATGCTAATGTATAGGGCATGTGATGAACGAACAAGGCCCAAACCCTCCGCCTATCTCGGTGTTGGTTGTGTTCTTCGTGGGCGACCAAAAAATATAGAGGTACGGTGAAACCAAGAGCCTCATAGTGTAGGAGCCATCCCGTGAGGCCCGTAGGTGTAGAAAAGAAAGAAATTGGACAACCAGAGCTTCACTAGTGGCATGATGATGCATCGCTGATGCGGCGGTGCCAGCAACCAGAGCCATGGGAAGGTGGCGGCACCAAAAGTTGCTGTAGCGGACGAAGGTGGCGGTCGGCCAGCACCGGTCATGTTGGAGCTGGGCGGCGTGCTGTAGCGGTGCACCACGGAGGAGGTTTGTGACTTCGAGCCTTGGTAGAGGGCAGACCCGTGGTTCGTGACTTCCATAGGTGACCTATCCAGTAGACCGGCTAGGTGGAGCACTGCCAATAGGCACCGATGATTGATGAAACCCAAACATCTTGGCCATTTGGGAGGGGAGAGGACCCATGCCCAGCCAGGTGGGCTGGGATAAGCACGCAGCCCAGAAGGTCAGACCGTGCCCATGCGAACTGGGTTGGGCCTAGCGGGCCGAGTCGTGTCGGGTCGGTCCGACCGAGTCAGACCAGACCTGGACCCACGTACATCATAGTTTTGCTGAAATGGACATATATCTTAAACAAGAGGACTGTTTGACGAACCGTCTATGGCGCTGGAAACCTTAGGATGATACAATCCTTTTGAGACACTCCACTTGAGTTTTGGTGAAATTTGAAGTATGGACAGGTTGGATAGAACTAGAATCCAACCAGGCCCTTGGTACTAATTTGAATATAACTTTTAGAACCAACATCTGATTGATGTGTCGCCTATTGTGTTGGAACCCTTATGACATGGAAGTTCATTGGGTTACACATTCATTGGACATCGTGGCGGTTGAGATATAACCAATGGTTTGAGGAGAGGATCCTCCCTAAATCATGTGTAGAAAGTGTGGGAATCCAGTAGATGGGTATGACGTGATTAATGAATATTGATCTTGTATGGGTCAATACCTATCAATCCTATGTGGTTCCATGCTCATTGATCCTATATTTGTCAGTGCTCGTTGATCTTATGTGGGTCATCTCATATTGATATTATGTGGGTCAGTGCTCATCGATCTTGTGTGGGTCAGCACCAAGTGATCCCTTGTGGGTCAGTAGCTATCGATCCTGTGTGGGTCAGCATCAATCGATCCTCTGTGGGTCATTATATATCGATCCTCTGTGGGTCAACAGCAGAGCCTCCTAATAGAATAAGATTATCTATATTTCTTCTAATCATTTGTACATATGTACATTAGTTATACTTGGATTGATTTGAGTATTTTTCATTGTAATTTGTCTTTGAGATCATGCTTTTTGGTTATTCCATTGGGGAATTCTAAGAGAACTTTGGGGTTCTTGAGGTCTCTAATGCATATTGTTATACTCACCCCTACACGTGCATCTCACACACCTTGTTGTTTATTGTGATGATGATAGTCAACTTTGACTATGACTCAGGGAGCCAGGTATTCACAAAGTACGGAGGTGACTGGTTGATGTGGAGAGCCGTAGTAACGAGTTGTACCTACCCTTCAGGTAGGATCCTGGGTGGGCAAACTCATAAGATGTTTTCCTTTTACTTGTACTTCCATTTTAATTTTGATTATATTTTGGCCCCTTTTTACTTTCAGTACTATCTTGTACACTTTTTTGAGGTCTTTAGTTATGGTTATACCTTTCTTCTTTTGTTGTATTATACTTTTTCACAGTGTGCCTTGTATGTCTGTGTACTAGTTTTGAGGCATTGCCTTCCCATTTTGGGGATATACCTTTATAGTTCTAGTCACTACTCCCTAGACTATGGAAGGCAGGCATGGGGTAGTCACAGCACGGGCCCCAGGGGGATGGGTCGTGACATATCTATGTTTGGAATATTATCCAAATAGGATATATTGGAACCTACTCAGTCAATATTTTTTAAAGATAACTGTTTGGGTAGATTAATTTAATTATAAACTGAAAATCTTGAAATTGTTTTTATAAGTACAAGATTTTATCAAAATATCTTATGTTATATCACTATAATTTCAATTTCACTATCCTATTATAACTTATTTATGGTTAGTTAATTTATTATTATTATTGTTAATGACATGTTTTATTTAGCGAACTAGTTATTATAGTTTTAACCTATATGTAGGCGCCAAAAATATTCGAAGAAAGGAGAGAAGAAAAAGAGGCCCCGCGCCCTACCTCGCGAAGCCCCAACGTGAAGCCCCCTGAGAAATGCGGCCGACCCAAAGCACCAGAGGCGGTAACTCTCAGTGAATGCCCTGACGTTCGCGAGCCCACCACGATGCACCAGAGGCGGTAACGCTCCGCGAACACCCTGACGTTCCCAAGCCTGCCGCGAAGCACCAGAGGCGGTAACGCTCTGCGAATGCCCTGACATTCACGAGCCCGCTGCGAAGCACCAGAGGCGGTAATGCTCCGCGAATTCCCTGATGTTCGCAAACCTTCCGTGGAGCAGAAGAGGCGGTACCTCTCCTCAAATCTGGTTGATGTTCGCGACCCGCCGTGAAGCATCAGAAACCCCCTTCGCGCCACGTGAGCTCTGCTTCGCGGTGCCCCTTGCCTATAAATACCGACCTCCCCCTGAGCTCTCCAGACAGATAATTCGACCTTTCAGTTTCTCAACTCCCAAATCGCGAAGCACTCTTTTCTCTGAGAATCATGAGCTCCACGAGGTATTTTTGCTTCACGAGAGGCCTCTATCTTGTCTCGTTTTGAGCCCCTCTTCCGAGAGGGATTCCCTTTGCGAAGCCTAAGGGCATTCATGAAGAAAGGGGATCCCCAAGGGGACCCGGGTAGTCATGGATCATTTATGCTTCGTGAAACACCCGTCCTGTACACGTGATCCACCTGCCAAGGCAGGGTCACTGTACTTCGCGAAGCACACTGCTTCACAGCACCTTGCTTCACGAGGCACCTCTGCTTCGTGAGGCTATGCTCCACGAACACCCTTCCACTTCTTGAAGCACCTCCCACTCACATCTATGCCCCATTATAAGGCCAAGGAACTCCACTTCGTGAAGCACACACCTTCACAAGTACCCTACACTGTGCAACGCAACCGATCTCCGCAAGGTCCCTTCCTGTGGATCCCTCTGCTCGGTAATTCCTCTTCTCGTGTGACCCTCTAGGTTTGCACGATGTGATTTCAAAGTCCCCTAGATGACACCACCCGTAGCGTTGCTTCTCCTAATGCTTCTTCGCATAGGCACGCTAATGGTTATTGCTTCTCCGCATAGCCACGCTAACGTGGACCCCTCGATGGTTCGCCCTGAGACCTCCCTTTACTACAGAATTTCCAGTACCTTCCCTCCCACCAGGATTAGAGGGTACTAGTTATGTAATTCCTAGGGGTGTGGAGTGATCCCACCTCGTCTGAGCTGCAAGACGTTAAACTTCCAAGCACCTTGTCCTCAAAAAATGACGTTAAACTATGATTCGAGCCCGTGCCTCACACGCAGGGTCTCCCCAGCTCAGACATTCTTTACGCCCACTGGTCTGCACGGAAATGGTATCACCCCTCATAAAGGATTATATCCTCCTTATTGGAGTGGCATTTGTCCATGGGGAAGGGCAGCCATCTTGCCGTAAGCCCCTAGCCCTTCTTGCAGAAGGTAGCACCTATGCACCTCCGTATTTCCTCATCGCTAGGGCTTGCGGAGGGCGTGATAGGGAACGAGGCACCTCCTTTATTCGGTCCCAAATTCTCTCCCTATGCACTTTGTTGCTCTCGGTCCTCAATCCTAGAGTAAGTCCCAGTACCATGGGCCACCTAACGTATAAGCCCCCCTTCGCTTCTCATGGATGCACCTTTCGCGACGTGATCGTCAGGTCTCTACTGCCTCTTTTTTCTCACACCGAGCACAACTCACTTGGGCTTAGAGTAACCATTGACCATGACAATACCCCGTCCAGTATGATGTTAAACTGTATTCCCCCATCCAGCATGACGTTAAACAGTATACCCTCGTCCAACATGATGTTAAAATGTATGATGTCCCGCATGACATTAAACTGTACATCCATTTGAACTACGAGGTCTTTGATCCATGTCAAAGCATGGTACGTAGGATGCCTCCATGAGGTTAAAGCCCACCACCCATCGTTTATTCACGTCAGGGTTCACCCTCGTCCCGCATGATGTTAAAATGCATTCCAGTCCAACGGTAAGCCATTGTGACTATCCTGAACTACGTGGACTTTGATCAATGCCAAGGCATGGTACGTAGGAAGACTCATGAGGTTCAAGTCCACCACCAGTGGACCCCCGGGTTCACCTACATGTCGGTTAGCTGACGAAGCCCTTTAAACTACGAGGTCTTTGATCCATGTCAAGGCAAGGTACGTATGAATCCTCCCTGAGGTTCAAGCCCATCACCCATTGGACCAAAGTCCTTCTTCACGTCGGTTCACCGACACCCACATCTCCTTTGAACTAAGAGGTCTTTGATCCATGTCAAGGCATGGTATGTAGGAAGCATCCCTAAGGTTCAAGCCTTTCACCCATTAGACCAAAGTCCTTCTTCACATCGGTTCACCGACACCCACATCTCCTTTTAACTACAAGGACATTGATCCATGTCAAGGCATTGTACGTAGGAAGCCTCCCTGAGGTTCAAGCTCGTCACCCATCGGAACAAAGTCCTTCTTCACCTCGGTTCACCGACACCCACATCTTCTTTGAACTATGAGGTCTTTGATACATGTCAAGGCATAGTACGTAGGAAGCCTCCCTGAGGTTTAAGCCCGTCACCCATTGGACCAAATTCTTTCTTTACATCGGTTCACTGACAACCACATCTCCTTTGAACTACAAGGTCTTTGATCCATCCCAAGGCATGGTACGTAGGAAACCTCACGAGGTTCAAGCCCACCATCCACCCAGACCAAGGTCCTCATTCACTTCGGTTCCCCGACATGCCCCCATCCCTCATGACATTAAACTGCATCCCAATCTAGTGGTAAGCTGTTGTGACTCTGCCATCTAGTTGCTCTGACACCCCTTTGTGTCAATTGAACAGCCCCTTTTCCCGAACTACGAGGACTTTGATCCTTGCTAAGGCATGGTATGTAGGAAGCCTCTCTAAGGTTCAAGCCCACCACCCGGCCATTCCGACCTCCTTCACGTCGGTTCACCAACACCTGGGCAGCCTAGAGTGTAAGCCCCACACCCTCCAAGATAACTACGAAGACTTTGATCCATGTCAAGGCATGGTATGTAGGAAAACTCCCCGAGGTTCAATCCCAACATCCATCAGACCAAGGTCTAGCTTCACGTTGGTTCACTGACGATACCCATCGGACCAAGGTCCATCTTCACGTCGGTTCGCCGACACGCCCCAAGTGAACTACGAGGACTTTGATCCATGTCAAGGCATGGTATATAGGAAGCCTCCACGAGGTTCAATCCCACCACTCGGTTGTCCTGATCCCCTTCACATCGGTTCACTGACGAACCCCAACCCGAACTATGTGGACTTTGATCCATGTTAAGGCATGGTACGTAGGAAGCCTCGCAAGGTTCAAGCCCACCACCTTGTCATTCCGACCACATTAACGTTAGTTATCCCACCACCTTGGGCAGCCTAGAGTGTAAGACCCACACATTCATTTTGAACTACGCGGACTTTGATCCCCTACCATGGGGATATGTAGGAAGTCTCTTTGAGACTCAAGCCCAACACCACTGTCATCTCCACGACGGCTCAATTTCATTCCCCCCTCTACTTCACGTAGTTTTCCATCATCCATCCTAATCCTTACCCGGGCCACCACATCCCGGTGAGATCATGCCACCCCATTCCACCCCACAGCATTCGGGATGCCACCCATGGGCTGGCTCCGATATCAGTGTTCCCTCAAGAGGGGTTCCTCAATATGATCCACTCCAGCTAGTGTTCTGATCATCCCGATCCATCTCCACTAGACGTTAAACTTGTGGAATACCCTGTGTTAAACATGGGAAGATGAGGAAAACATTAGATACATTCCTATGGCATATGATTCCCCGAATTTTATGTGGGATTCCTTGGGCTTCCGCGCCCTCGAGAAGCCCTATAATATGGGAAAAAAGGCAGACATGCCAATTCCCCAGTGTTCAGACATGTTAATGATGCTTCGACGTGACTACTCCCCTAACCGAAGTTTGCTGCCCTTATTGGACCCCTTGGAATGTCCTGAAAGAAGCAGTGTAATTAACCAGCGTCCATGGAAACATGGCACTGGGAAGGGTTTCATGATCAAAGTATTAAATATATGAGGGAGACCCGGAATAGGTGACGAGTTCCAAGGAGGAATCCATGGAAGGAAGAACCGACATTGCATCATCCCAGTTTCGATCAAGGAGCAGACGTCCCTGAATAAGGAGCGAATGCCACCCGCCTTTGGAAAGAGAGAATGCGGGGTAACAAAAGCTGCGCCTGTCACGCCCCAAGCGAACAGACGCACGCACCCTGGTGAAAGCGTCAGAAACAGAAATGGTGAACCCAACGTGAAGTTCTTCCCCTCAATGTGGAGATTAGTAGTGCTTGAAACATCAGTATATTGACGTGTCACCGGATCCAGATATCCGGCGCCGGGTCCCGCCAAGAAAATAGTGGGCCTGGCGTGAAACTCACCAGAAGATGGGGCAGTAGAACGTGGGGCATTTCATTCTGCAATGTTGTCGGCGTGGATTACCTTTACCGGCCATGGAAGACAGGATGGCGTTGGGGCACTGGTTGTCAATTTCTTTTCCTTGCAGTGCTAATAAGTGAATCTCCCTGATTCTAAAAAATTAGGTTGCTACTACAGGGACACGATCGCCGCCCACCCGTTTACACAGGGGCAGGGGCAATTCCAGCGTAGCCACTCTGCGTGGCTCCATTACTGCCACAACGACGTCTGCATACACTAGCGTGGGGCGCCCATGCCCCCTCTCCCCATCAGAATTCATCCAACGAAGGGTGATTAAAGACCTCGTATGTCGTTATGAGGAGGAGGGAATAATCCCAACTTGGGATATGACCCGCCTAGACCTGTAGGTATCCAGGACCCACCACCAAAGCCGACCTCGAGGGCCACGTAGGGAGCCCCTGCTCCCCACCCCAACATTCAACCGTTTCGGGAGCCTATCCCCAGAACGCCTTGAAGACTCCCTACCTTACACTGATGAGGTGGGTGATGTCCGTCTCAACCCGGTCAGAGTCTCGATACATGGAATCCAAGCAAGGAACCCCACCCAGCCGCATCAATGCCGCCATCCGGACTTGCCAGAAGAGCAGGCAAGCTATGCCCCTGCACCACCCACGCCGGCATGCCTGACCCAACGCCAGCGTTGGGCCCAAGCTGAGGATGCCAGCCAAGGGGCGTCAACGTCGAAAGCTACTGTGGCCCGAGCCACTGCCGAAGCATATCACAAATTCCATGCACATGCTGAGTAGGGGCACTCTTATGCCCAACCGGGATTGAGGCCCCAACCGCCGCACAAGTAGGATGGGTTGACTCTCTGGGTCGCAGGCATGAGTTGTGATTGCCGCGAACCAACCTGCAGTGACATCACCCCGTACGGAGGTCCTCCCCATACCGCTACTCCATAGAGTGTGGTCCTTCCCCGCTCTGAAACTTGTCATGGAGGTATTCCCCGTGCTACCCCAAACCTGAATGAAGACCTACCCCGTGGCAGTGACGCTCAGCGCGGATGCCTCTCCCGTGCCCATCACACCAGGTATGGAGTCCCTCCTCTTACCCCCGACCGTCGATATGAAGGCATTGCCCATCCGGTCCCTCTCTAACATAGGGACCCTTCCTGAGTTCTATCCACAATTGGCAAAGGTTCTCCTCAACCTGGATACCAAAGGGGTGATGGTCAACCTCGCTCCACCTGCACCAAGAATGGAGGTCCTCCCTATGCTCCCTCCAGTTCCAACGGAGGTTTCACCCGCTCAGGTGGTGTTCATGTAGGTCCTCCCCATGTTCCCTTTGACATTTTCCCCGGTGCCCCTCGCACCCTGGTTGTCTCAAGCAGAAGTCCTCTCCACCATGGTGCCAGCACGACCCCAAGACTACATGTGAGGAATCAACCTTGTCCCGAGGAGCCATCTTGGGGCAGGAGGGCGGGTCGTCGTCGCCACAAGAAGAATATTGGGAAGGCCCAGGTGGAGATCAAACTGGACCATTTCTCGGATCATGAAGCAGAATGTGACTTAGTAGTGGAACCCTCTCCTCGGTCCTCTATGTCAAGGACTAGGGTAGGAACAAGGCGTGTCAGCCTCATCCTCCCAGAATGCGAAGTCCACCGGATTCTCGCCTCTCTTCGCAGGTACATCTAGGAGGAGGAAATTGTGGGAATCCTACAGGTTCTGACCATACAGACACCACCATCGTCACCAGAAGCACCCTGTACCTCAACCAGAGATCACAGAGAGCTATTTTGGGAACTGATGGTGGTTGAGCAACAGTGTGACCCATCGGCGGTAACCGCAATCCCTATACTAGAGGCTTTGGCTATAATCCCATCATATCATGACGTTGTGGTCAGGTCACCACACTCTTTGGAGGATGGCTCGGAATTTGGCGGCTAGTCGGCTCGTTCGCCGTATTATCCGCCGCCCAGTTTCTTGTCTCAGCAGTCCATCTCGGTACCGCTACCGGTTTCTCAGCCACCTCCGGTGGACAAGTGGGGAAATATAGGGCTAGACCCTAAATCCGAGCCCAGGAGATTCTCGAACATTCTCACATTGGATCACTTCCCGGAGAAGTTCTGGCCCGAGGCATCGTCGAACTTTTGTGCACCGGAATTCCTCACCCCGGAGGAAGTCGAGTGCTTCTGTCAAACCCTATGGGCGACGCACTTCCGTCTTCACTATCATCAGGTGTTGTAACCTTGGATCCAAGTGCACTTTGAGGAAATTGGTGATCAATGTCGTCTGTTCAATTTGTCCGCACTCCCCGTGGCCTAACGCCCTGAGTCACCAGGTCACCAGAGCACCCTTCAACATAAATGCGTTCAGAGTTTCAAGGTACTCTACAAAATTATCAGGGAAGCTACCCCCCATGTGAAAGTACATGGATTGGGATAGTATGCCGCCCTCCTCTTCAATCCTATTTGGCGGCAGCCCGATTCGTTATGCGACATTGAGGACATGCCCCCAAGAAGGGTTGCGGACTACATGGATGACATAGTAAACAAGGAGAACGAGCTGGAGTTTCTCGATAGAGATTTACCCCCTGAGGGTGTACCACTGCTGCTGGACCCATCAGAGAGGATTACACATCAGTAAAGGAACCTTATAGGACTACTTAAGCCCACCGAGTCACTGGTACTCTTTCGGAATGCCGGTAAGGGTAAAGAACATGTCGGAACTGTCAAGCACTCTGACCCATCCACCTCAATACAGAAGACGGACAAAGATCCCGAAAAGGCTGTGTTGCGCCAATAACTTGCTGAGTAGAAGAGGCTAGTCGACAAACTCTTAGCCGAGTGCGCTATAGAGAGGCGACCCAACTATGGTGATCATAAGCCGGGGTAGCAGGGGCAGGAACAACTTCCCCCCAGCGAGATACCTCCGGGAAACCCTGATCATGCTACTCCCGCAGACAGGGCAGAAGCCGGTACTCACTGCAAGAGGGTGCGATACATCTTGCCAAACCCTCCTGAACAGTGAGGCAATCCGAGGAATCTAGCCCGGGTTCCCCCAGCCGCCCTGAGGGCCATTCTGCCAGTTGCTCCATGAGCCATTGAAGTCGTTTACCGCATCGAAGAGCTTGGCAACACACTCGTGGTTAGGGATCCCTGTCAAGACAGGGACCCCCACCTGGATGATCCTATAGCGGCACTCATCACCTTCCTGGAGGAGTTAGAAACATGGAAGGTTGTAGTCCCACCAGATGGAAAACCATATCCCGCATGGGGGAATGATATGCCTGCACCTCCGGGTCTTGGGAATCCCACTTTCTCACCCCTTAACGGGACGGGGGACCCTCCGTAAGACCTGGCCCACTTTTCCTCTAGGTGTGGCCCCATGTTGAGGACCCCGGCACAATAGGAAGGCAGAAAACTCCGATGTTTTGTGCATACATTGGAGGGCCCTGCATTTTTCTGGTACAGCCAGCTCCCTATCGGATCGGTGACTAGCTGGGAGGATCTCTGCCGACAGTTCTTATACCAGTTCAACTCCACCACATGAAAGACCATCATCGCAGACCTCTTCAAGTGCAAAAAAATGCCCGATGAGCGAGTCGCAGACTTCATCACCCGGTGGAAGGGGCTTACATACTCCCCCTACATGCCAATGACTCAGGAGAAATTACTGAGGATGTGCATAGGGAATGTTAAAACAGAACTGGTTCCTTCCCTGATCACCCATAACTATCCTGGAGTGTTCCGGGACTTCTCAGATAAGGCTCAGTGCCTCGAGGAAGTTCTGCAATAGGCTAGTCAAGCGCGTCTACTGCCCCCTGTGATCCCACCATGGAGGGATTCCAGAGCTGAGCCCACCGCGGTGGTCCAAATAGAAGCCCCCAGGCAGCTAGAATTACTTCCAGTGGCACCGGCTCCGCAAACCCGTAGAGTCCCTCCACCTCAGGCGCATGCTCCTGCCCAACAGCGACCGCCTCAGAAACGACAGGTTCCCCTGCGCAATGCGCCACCACCACCTAGGCAGGACAATCAGGCTTCGGCTCCTCGACAGGCCCCTCTGGCCCCTCGTCAGGGCCAGGCTTCTAGATCCCCATATCTAGAAAGAAAGCACCAGACTTACTCGTTCAATGAGAATAGGGTCCATATTTACTTCTATAGCACCTTAGAGCAGGGGATTGTGCACTTACCTGAGTGCAGAAGGCCGACAAAGGCGAATCTCACTGATCGCCCCAACTACTGCCCCTATCATAGGATCCTAGGGAACACCCTAAAGCAGTTCTATGTGTTTAAATAATGGTCCAAGACCAGGTCGACAACAACATAGTCAGGTTGGGCCTGGCCCCGACACAAGTGGTGGGTGTCTTTGTCAGGTCAGAAAGCGGTAGTGAAGATGAAGGCGAGTGGAAGCAGGTTCCCAGCCATGGGTCCCAGAAGTACGATGACTGGATGGACCATAAAACCTTCATTCACTCCCTCGTATCATTCGGGCATTCCTGAATTAGCCGGAGCCTTCAGAAGATGCGACCAGTACCTCTGCGTCGTCATCTTAGTCAGCCTCTTCCCAAAAGGGCAAGCAGCGGCGGTGCAAGAAGAAGCAACGTGCTCCACCATTGTCATCATCATCCCGCACTCTCGGTGACTTCATGGCCCCTGAGATGGGGATTCCTCATAGAATCCACCCAGTGGTGGATGATTCGTCAAGCGATAGTCAGGGGTATGCTTCGGTTAACACCGTGGAGCTGATAAATCCTTACATGACTCCCGATGAGGGGGAATGCCAGGAGAACCTTCCCAACATCCCCAGCTGATGTCAACGTCAGTGGAACCGAAGCCATAGGGTTCATCAAGGCACGACAATAGGCACTTTTAGCCCGGCGGTGTATGCTACTGAAACTAGATAACAGGCCCAACGCAAAGCTCAGCAAACACAACATCATCTGGTGCCCTCAGATCTACCTCCATCACCGTTTGTGCTACTAGATCAGGAAAAGCCACCTCATCCATACCACAACTAGTCTTTCCCAGCTGCAAGACTATCTCAGTTGTCTGGTCCTCATCCAGCAGCTACTCTTCAGGCATCAACTAGCAGGCAGCGGGATGTACCCAGTACCAGCTAGCCGCTGGTCCAGCCGGCAGGGCCCATCGTGCCTCCAATTGCAGAGCGACCTCCTGTAAGCAGAGGTTCGCGTTTGGCACAGAAGTATGATGTTCTGAAGCACCTTGTCGGCATTCCATCAAGGATTTCTATCCTTGGGGATCTTCGCCTGTTGTCTGAAATTCGTGACGCACTTGCCGAGGCTCTAAGGATCCCCCTCCAGTTTGAGATGGAGTTAGAAACTATAGAATCCTTCCACGCTGAGGAGATTGAGAATGACGAATGTCAGGTAGTTATCTCATTTTCTGACAAAGATGAAGACCCTCCCATATAGGGATGCATTCTCCCATTGTACGTCACTGGTCAGTTCAATGGCGTGGAAGTCCGCCGCTGCCTTGTTGACACGGGTTCTGGGATTAACCTAATCCCGACTCGGACACTACAAAATCTGGGTTTGTATGAGGATGATTTAACTCCCTCCGATAGTAGAATCCAGGGATATGACAGGACCAACCAATCACCGGTCAGCAAGATCCACTTAAAGACCCAGTTCGGTGGCCTAATTTCCAGCACCGAGTTCATTGTTGTATCCTAGGACACCGCGTACAACACATTTATGGGAAGTCCATAGCTCCATCTGCATGCAACAGTCCCTTCATCGTATCACCAATGCCTCAAATACTCCCTCATTGGTCGAGTCGGCGTGCTCCAAGGAGATGTGTCTCCTTTTGCCTCTTGTGAAGCCCGCTATCTGGATGCTGACTATTACAAGAGCAAGGATAAGCAAACCCTGGAAAGCGAGGATAAACCCGCCCCTATCACAAGTGATCCCTAGGCAGGTCTGGACGACGCCTACATCTTCCTCATCCATTGGTTGGAGGCCACGACCCCCGACATGGGGCAATGTTTTTTTGTTTCGGGTATAAGGGGAAGGCATATTCCCAGGTCCAAGCGATGGTGGAAAATCACCTCGTACTCCCACACCAACTAGGCTTAGGTGATCCTGGAACCTCCTACCCCTGTACGGTATCGAGATGTCAGGCTCATGGCAACAATGGTACATCATACGTGTCCCTTCCACCGGGCTGGAATCAACCGGCTCAGGTCGTCACGTCACTACTGATTTGATGTCATTAAGCATGGCCCATTGGGTCGAAGGCCAGATGGGATTGGATTGTCTTCCTTCATCGCTATGGTCTCAGTGGCACATGAGTCTTCTGACGTGATGACCACTACCTCTCAGGCCAGCACCAGCCTCCCATCAGAGTCTGGAGGCTCCGAAATGACTCCCCCCATGGAAGATCCCTCCGTAGGTAGAGAAGAGGACTTAGAGGATGCTCCCTCTAACTTTGAATAAGGAATTTCTACCACGGTCGATGAACTGAAACAGTTGAACCTTGGTAGTGAGGAAAATCCTTGACCCACATTGATCAGTGCCGCCATGCCCCTCGAGGAGCAGCAACAGTATGTGGACTCTCCCAAACAGAACCATGACGTGTTTTCCTAGAGTAATGACAAGATGTCAGGACCAGATCCCCAGATAGCCGTCCACCACCTTGGCCTCCCGAAAAACCATCGCGGGTTCAAGAAACCTCCCAGAAAGATGAAACCTTCTCACGGTGCCATGGTTGAGGTCGAAGTTTATAATCTTATCAAAGACAACTTCGTCAAGGAAGCCCAGTACCCTAGGTGTCTAACCAACATTGTGCTAGTCAGGAAGAAGAACGGGAAGATTAGAGTCTGCATCGACTTCCACAATATCAACCACCACTACCCAAAGGATTATTTTCCCCTCCCAGTGATAGGGTTGTTGATTGATGCCACAGTTGGGTTCCAACCCTCTCTTTCATGGATGGGTATTCCGGGTACAACCAGATCTGGATGGCCCACAAGGATGAAGAGTCCACTCCCTTCAGGGCTCCCCAAGGTACCTTTTATTACTAGGTTATTCCCTTCAGCCTGAAAAATGCTGGTTCCACCTATTAGCGGGCCATGAATCACATATTCAACTCGATTCTCGGGACACTGGTGAAATGCTACGTGGATGATCTGGTGGTCAAATCTCTCCAGTGTCAGGACCATCTCAAGGACCTTGAGAAAGTGTTCGGCTTCCTCCATTCCCTCCACCTGATGATGAACCCATTGAAGTGTGCCTTCGGGGTAACTTCCAGGAAGTTTCTTGGCTTTGTTGTCAGATACAGAGGCATCGTGATCGGCCCAGAGAAGATCAAGGCCATCAGCCAGATGCCTCCCCCGAGCAATTCAGGAGCCGTGAGGTCTCTAAGGCCACTTAGCCTACATAAGCCAATTCATTGCGAATCTGGCTGGCAAGTGTAAGGCCTTTTCCCGGATTATAAAGAAAGGCTCCGCCTATGAATGGGATTAAGAGTGTCAGACCTCCTTTGAGGAAATCAAGCAGTATCTGATTTAAACTTTGGTTTTGAGGCCACTTATCTCCATGAAGCTGGTGGTCATTTACGTGACTACCCTAGAACGGTCCCTCGGTGCACTTCTCACCCAGAAGAACAACGAGGGGACAAAAAACAACCTCTACTACCTCAGTCGCATGCTACTCGATATGGAGACCAGATACTCCCCCATCGAAAAGAGCTTCCTTGCGCTCGTGTTCATCGTATAGAAATTGCGGCATTACCTGCAGCACCATGAGGTACAGTTGGTCTCTCGGGTAGACCCACTGAAGTACATTCCGAACTGTCCCATGTTGACTGGCCAACTAGCGCGATGAGAAGTGATCCTCCAACAGTTCGACATCAGATTCATGCCTTAGAAGGAAATAAAAGGATAGGCATTGGCAGACTTTCTATCTGCCCATCCAATCTCCACGGATTAGTCCCTAGACCTGGATTCTCCCAACGAGGCAATCCTCTCGGTCGATCATGTCGTCTCATGTTAGAAAATGCACTTTGACAGTGCCTCCCGGAGCCCCACCGGTAGGAGGCTCAACAATCCTAAGCTCAAAAGAGTTGGTTTGGGTATCGTCTTCATCACCCCGTCGCAAGCCGTTCTTCCATAATCATTTTTGTTGTCAGAAGGCTGCACCAACAATGAGGCAGAGTATCAGGCTCTCATCACCGGCCTAGAGTTGGCCCTTGAGACTGACGTGCCCCATCTTCATGTGAATGGGGATTCTGAACTAGTCATCAAGCAGGTCAATGGAAACTATGTTGTCAGGATGCTGGAGCTTGTACCATTATTGGAGTGCACCCTCCATCTAATGGCCCAGTTGCCTTCTCGACCAGAGGTTACCCATGTCCCTCGGCCATAGAATGGTCAAGAAGACACTTTGGCCGGCCTACCTGCATCACTCACAGAACCCGAGAAGGATGATTTGATCATACATGTGGCACATCAAAGAGTCATTTCCCCCGTCACCCCAGGGGATGAAGACGACCTACAGGTAAGCCATCTTGCCGCCAGAACCTCCACATCAGGAGCCCCAGGTTCATCAGATGCTGTGGTTGAGGCCACTCCCAACTGGAGAGCACCTTTTGTCGAGTATCTCCAAAAGGGTTGCCTCCCGGATGATCGGGCCAAGCACGAGCGAATCCGATGTCGTGCACTGCAATTTACTCTCCAGAGTAGTCCCAGTCTTGAGCGGATACTCTATAATCTAGGATTCGATGGTGTTCTCCTCTATTTAATTCAAGGAGTCAAGATTTCTCAGGTCATGCAAGAGGTTCATGCCGGTTCTTGCAGTACCTCCCAGGCTGGGCCCAATCTGTACCATCAGATCCAGAGGTTGGGGTACTTCTGGCCCTCTATGTTCCATGATTGTATTTAGTTTTCCAAGAGATGCCACATGTTCCAAGTCCATGCTATCTTTCTGAATCAGCCTCCAGAGCCTCTCTACTCCAAAAAGTACTCTTGTCCATTTGCGGTGTGGGAAAATGATGTCGTGGGACCATATCCACCCGCGATAGATCGCTAGTGTAGGTTCATCCTAACTACTACAGATTTATTATCCAAGTGGGCGGAGGCAGTTCCACTCAAAGAGGTCAAGGCCCATTCCATCGTTGACTTCATGAGCTCCAATATCATCCACCAGTTTGGAGTCCCTCATGCTGTCCTCACCACTAACGGCACCAACTTCCGAGCAGCCAAGCTGAAGAAATTGTATGCCAAGTACAATATCCGTTTGAACCATACCTCTCGCTATCATGCGCAGGAAAATGGGAAGATCGAGGCATTCAACAATACTCTCTCAAACATCCTGCAGAAAATGGTTGGTGAAAATAAGAAAAGTTGTTCGGACAAGCTCCCCAATGTCCTCTGGGCGTATCAGATGACGACTCGCAATTCCACCCAAGTGACTATGTATTCCCTGGTGTATGGGGCTAAGGCTGTACTGCCCATCGATATCTAGCTGCCATCGTTACACACTGCAGTCTATGACCAGAAGGCGCCAGATAAGGTGGCTGAAATCCGTCTAGCTGAATTGGAATCACTGGATGAGAATAAGCTTCGTGCCCTGCACAATCTGGAAAGACATCAGAATAAGATAGCCAGAGCCTTCAACAAGAAGGTTCGCCTTTGCTCTTTTCTGCAAGGTAACCTAGTGTTGGCCCTTCGAGCGCCAATGATCCCTGGAAGGAAACCACCCAAGCAGGAGCCCAAATGGGAAGGACCTTAAATCATTCATAAGGTTTACCCCAATGTAGCACACTCCTTGGTGACCATGGATGGTGAGCCCATAACTCCTCCCACCAACGCCAAGTTCCTCAAGCAATACTTTGCTTGAGCCTCATGGTCCTACACGACCTTAAACTGTACGGTCCTTCATGACCCTAAACTACACATTACGGTCCCGCATGACCCTAAAATTCACATTATAGTCCTGCATGACTTTAAACTGCACCACAGTCCTTTATGACAATAAACTGCAAAATGGTCCGAGCTCTATGACCTTAAACTAAGATCTCCCTCGTCCTTACTGCAAGACGATAAACAGCAAGCTGGTCAGGCCTTCCTGACCGAGGGCCAACCATCAGGCCCCTGGCCCAGATTCTCTATGATGGGATTGTGCAGTGTGGTGTGGGATTATGTCCTCATTCACATCGGGTTACTCACCGGACCATGCATATCCCCATACGAGACGCGTCCTCGTCCCTCATGATTTTAAACTGCATATCGTCCCACATGACGTTAAAATGCACTTTTAGAACTACATATGGCTTGATTTCCATCCTAATGGAATACATAGGAACGCTCAGACGTCTTGTCTTGAGCCTAGCCCCGAGATTTTCACTTTGACTGTCCCCCCTGGGTATAGTTTCCTCGGAGGGTCCTCGCATGAGAAGGAGTAGGCTTCCTTATCCCCACTCATACGAGGATTATAATGGTCGCACCATGTGCCCACTCCCGTTATTTTATCCTCCCATGTCTTCACCACATGATGTTAAACTACATGTCCTTCAAGAACTACGCATGGCTTGATTCCCATCCTCATGGGATACGTTGGAACACCCGAACATTTCGTCTGTTGGCCCAGCCCAAAATCCAAAATTCTTCCCCTTGGGTCAAGACATATGGCAGGGAGCATGTTTTCACCCCAATTAACGTCGAGTTAGACTTGAATCAGTTGTACGTCCCCCGCCTTGGAGATGTTCGCCTCTTTCGTAGATGGGTACAACTATGATCCACCCACTCCTTGACTGGGATTCCATCACTTTCCCCATATGGAAGGGGCCCTGAATGGTATGGATGCTAAGCCTAAGGGCTCTCTTACCACTTCAGGCCAACGCCCTCGAGGATGTCGAGCAACAAGCCGATATAAGTCCTGTGTTTCGAATGTGGTCAGTAGTAGATGCTCATTTGTTGCTCCCATCTCAGGTCACCATAAGGAAGATGTGTTTCGAACACGGTCTACAACCACCCTGGATCTTCGGGTCCACCCCATGATGTCCCAAATATCAAGTGTAGTGATTTGTTCTGCCCCATCATGAAGTGTCGAACTCTTTCCGAGCGGGGCCAACCGTCGGGCCCCTGGCCCAGGTTCTCTATGATGGGATTGTGCGGTGTGGTGTGGGATTATGTACTCATTCACGTTGGGTTACTTTCCATGCTGCACACATCCCCGGGTGAGACACCTTATCCTACCTCTGTCCTTACTACAAAACGATAAACTGCAAGCTGTTCAGGCCTTCCTGACCGAGGCCCAGCCTCAGGCCCCTCAACCTTTCCAGGCCCCCGGCCCCCCATCCTTACTATAAGACGATAAACTGCAAGCTGGCCAGGCCTTCTTGACCGAGGTCCAACCTCAGGCCCCTCGGCCTTTCCAGGCCCCCGGCCCCCCATCCTTACTACAAGACGATAAACTGCAAGCTGGTCAGGCCATCCTGACCGAGGTCCAGCCTCATACCCCTCGACCTTTCCGGGCCCCCGTCCCCCCGTCCTTACTGCAAGATGATAAACTGCAAGCTGGTCAAGCCTTCCTGACCGAGGTCTAGCCTCAGGCTCCTTGGCCTTTCCGGGCCCCTGGCCCCTCTTCCTTACTACCAGATGATAAACTTCGACCTGGTTAGGGCTTCCTGACTAAGGCCCAGCCTCAGGCCCCTTGGCCTTCTCAGGCCCCTTAGCTCGAGTTCATACCCGGAGTGTACGGTGTGGTGTGGGATTACGTCCTAATTCACATCGGGTTACCCGCCATTCCGTACACCTCCCATGTCTAGGTAATCCTATTCCCCGACCTTCTTCCTCACTGCAAGATGTTAAACTGCAAGTTGGTCATGCCTTCCTGACCGATGTGAACTATCAGGCCCTTTTTCCTTTTCGGGCCCCTGGCCCAGGTTCTTTCCTACGGGACAGTGCGATGTGTTGCAGGATTATGTTCTCATCCACATCAGGTTACTCGCCGCGTCGTACACATCCTCGTTAGGGTATCCATCCCCCTGGGTACCTTCGAGAACTACGTATGGATTGATTCCCATATTTACGGGATACGTAGGACCACCCGAATGTCTAGGCTTCGGGGCCAGCCCCACCTTCTGAAAATATCTGTCCCACCCTGGCCCCTTGGTCTACCCTTCCCTAGAGAGGGGAGTATATATCATTTTTTGGGGCTATGTCCTCATTCATGATAGGCTTTTAATGACCAGGCCGTGTACCTATCCCTCCTGAGCCACTTTGTCGCCCCTTTTCTGCAGTTCACCAATGTGCCTATGGGTACTCTGGTTTAGTTACCTAGAATTTCGGACTCTACTCGGGCATGTCCACACTCGCTTTTCTGTATTTGTGTTCCTCTTCATCAGGGATTTCATCACCTTTCACACCAAAAGGGACCCCCATGAATGGCCTGGATACAATTCCCAAGGGCTCTCCTACCGTTACGGGCCAACGCCCCTAAAGGTTTCAGGCAAAAATTCGATAAAAATCCCACGTTGAGAATATGGTCAGCTGTTGATGCTCTTTTTTTATTCCCATTTCATGCTAATGCGATATAGATACTGCTTTTCCACCACGGTCAGCAGTAACCGTCCAACGCCACACCAACCCCATTAATCCCAAAATATTGATTACACGATTCACATCCTTATCCATCCCCATCATGTCCAAGTAGAGCTTCGAAACTCTTGATACTATTCCTCAGTACGCATATGCGCATTAGAGGAACAAAGCCGCATTAATGGTGTCTTTTAGGGCTCTTCACCGACTTCCCTTTGATGGACATTTCGGGTATTGCGTTAAGGATTTCCCCCCCTTGTTTCCCACACCGAGTTTAACTCACGTAGGCTTAGGGATTGGGTAGAGGTCTGTGCTTACTTGGAAAGTTTCCATCCACCCATGGTCTGAGCTCTAAAACCATAAACTAAGATCTCCTAGGAACTATGTCTGGCTTGAGTCCTATCCTCATGGGATACGTAGGAACGCCCAGACCCCCTGTCTATGGGTCCAGTTTGAGTTCAGCTAATTTGTCTCTTCTATCCTACCTTCGGGACTTTGATTGTGGGACCGCGTGGCGTGATGTGGGATTATGTCCTCATTCATGTCGGGTTTGAAATAGCTGCACCACATGCACCCCGTTCTAAGAATTAGCCCTCCTATTTCCTATCCCGCACGACATTAAAATGCACTCTCTAGAACTACGTGTGGATTGATTCCCATCCTCATGGGATACGTAGGACCACCCGAATGTATAGACTTCGGGTCCAGCCCCACCTCCTAGAGATCTACCGATCTCCCTGGTCTCCTAGGTCCCTTGGCCTGTCCCTCTCCAAGAGGGGGATATATAGGTGTGGTATAGTGTTTTTGGCACCATGCCCCCTTCTCCCGGGAATCCTTCATCTCTTGGCCGCCCTCAAGTTGAGTCCCTCGACCCCTTGCAGTGGTTCTCCTATGTGTTAAGAGTACTCTAGTCTAGGACTAAGAGTGTCAGATTCAACTTGGTCAAGTTCCATCCACTTGTCAAGATTTGTACTCCCCTTCATTCGGGCTTCCATCATCTTTCACACCCGGAGGGCCCCCCAAGAACGACCTGTATACCACGCCTTAAGGGCTCTCCTACCATTACGAGCCAATGCCCCTAAGGGTTTCAGACCACAAATTGATACAAATCCCACGTTGCGAACATGGTCAGTGGTCGATGCTCATTTGTTTGTATCCATTTCAGGCTAACGCGACAAGATGCTATGTTGCAAACATGGTCAGATGTAATCCTCTGTCATCACACCAGCCCATTCAGGCCTTGAATGTTGGTTGCAAGATTCACGTTATGTTCCACCCCAACGTGTCCAGGAGAAATCTCTACACTCTTGGTGCTATCCCTCAGTGCACCTCTACATGCCAGAGGGACAAAGTTGCAATACGGCGTCCTTCAGGGCTCCCATGGTGCGAGCTCTAAGACCATAAAATAAGATCCTCATTAAGGGATATGTGCGGCTCGATCCTCGTCCTCATGGGGTGAGATGGGTCACCCAGACATCTGGTTTCTGAGTCTAGCTCAGCTGGGAACTAGTTCCTCATGCCCCTTTCCAACTTACCTCTATTTGGGCCCCTTGGCCCGAGGTTCCCCTTTCGGAGTTACGCATGGTGTGATGTGGGATCATGTCCCCATCCATGTCTGTTATGTTTTATGGAACCATACACATTCCTTGCCTAGCATCGTCTCTACTATGTCCACGCTTCATGATGTTAAAATGCATGCTCGGTCCTATCACAAGACCCTAATCTGTGACATTATCATCCTGGACACACGATGAAAAACGCCACAACATTGTGATAACCTCGTTGTAGAGGAAATCACATTGGGTATTGGTCACGTGCCATACCATTTGTCAATGCCTACTATAGATTGATTCTTGTGGCGACACCAGGGCTTGCTACCCCAGGCCTGTCGCTTCACAAAAAAAACCACCCACCTTAAAGGACTAACATGATTTATCAAATACCGCTACTCTTGGTGTGAGGGATAGACCCGCATGCCCCTTTCATCCTTTGCACTGGTACCTTACCATGCTGTGGAACCCTCTAGAACTATGTATGGATTGATTCCCATCCTCATGAGATACTTAAGAGCACCTGGGCACTTCCCCACAGGCCCAACCTAGCTTTCATTTCGGTCCCTCGACTCGAGAACTTCCCTAGAGAACACATGATAAGTAGGGATTATGTCCTCATTCACGTCAGGTTTTGTAACCGACTTACCATGTGTCCCCTTCTCTCCTTACCCATTCATGGTCCGAGGTCTAAGACCTTAAACTAAGACCCTCTCATGAACTACGTGAAGCTTTCTCCCCATCCTCATGGGGTATGTAGGAACTCATTTTCATTTTGCTTTAGGCCCAGTTCAACTCTCTTTTTCAGTCCCTTGGCCTAAAACCTCTTCCAGGGGGGGTTGTGCGGTGTGGTATGGGATTATGTTTTCATCCACGTCGGGTTGTTCACTGCACCGTACACATCCCCAGTCCCCATCTGCGTAGGGTTTTTTGTAATTACCCGCCACACGCCTTCTGTGTTTCTTCCCACCCATGGTCTGAATTCTACGACCCTAAACTAAGATCTCACTAAGGAAAGGGAATAGAATCCCCCTATCTAATGCGTCTCATTAACTTATTTAGATGCATTTTGAAAAAAATCCCAAAGTGTGTAATTTTCATAGAAACATTATCTCGTTCCATGACCAAGATTTGTGAGCTCGCTATTTGGATCCTCATCCTCTTCCACATCCAAAAGAACTCCCAGACAACATGGATGCCAGGCTTAAGGGCTCTCCATGGATGCTGGGCCTAAGGTTTGTCCAATCGTTTTAGGCCAACGTCCCTACAGATCTCTGATAACATTTGCGACATGGTTCTGTGTTTCGAACACGGTCAACGGTCAACCCTCATTTTCTATCCCCATTCTAGGTTAACGCGATACGGATGCTGCATTTCCACCACGGTCAATAGTCATCCTCCATCATCACGCCGTCATCATTGTGATCCAAATCTCGAGCGTCATGATTCACACATTTCCACTTTCTCATGTTCACGTGGAATTCCAACATACTCGGCTCTACCTCTTCGCACATCTAGGTGGGCCACATGGTCATGTTAGTGTCATTGGTCCGATATTCACCGAGCATCCCTTCGCCATAACCTTCCCCTTCCTAGGTCGGGAAGTTTCTCCATTACTTCTTGTTTCCCACATCGAGCATGACTCATGTGGGCTTAGTGGTTTTGGTAGGATGTGTACCAGCGCAACCAGGCTTCTCATCGTCCTGCTTGAAGTTAAACTGTGCTTCCAGAACTACATGTGGCTTGATTACCATCCTCATGGGATATGTAAGGACACCCAGGTATTTTTACCTAGGGTCTAGCCCACAGGAATCATAAATCCTATTCTTCCCCTTTCCGGCCCCCTGGCCATGCTCCTCGTAGGGGACCATATGACAATAACTCTACCCGGAAAAAGTTCAAGATGCCCCAAGATGAAATTGGGAAGCAAAAGACCCCCTCTCCAGAGATGCCCTATCTGAAAAACATGGTCCATGATCAAACCGATGCACCCATCTAGTGTACTCCCACCACGGTGGTGTAATTTCAGGAGTATTGGATTATGTTCGAACAAACCATCACTCCACATACCACTCTTTCCGTGGCCCTTTATTCAGAATCTCGTCCTCTTTCATGTCTAAAGGAACCCCCTAATAGTATGGATGCTCGACCTATGGTCCACCTACTGTCCTGGGCCAACGTCCCAGAAGACTGATCGACGATATTTGAGTTAGGCCCCATGTTGTGAACATGGTCAATGGTCAACCCTCATTTGTTTTCCCCATTTCAGGCTAATGCAGTAAGGATACCGTTTTTCCATCGTGGTTAATAGTTTTCTTTTATTTTCACGCCACCCTCACAATGTTCTGAATCTTGGGTATCGTGATTCACACTTTCCATTCCCATACCTTTGGACCGACTTCAGTGCCCTTGGCATTACACCGTTTGTGCACAAGAGCACGCTGGAAAAACAGTGATTCAGCTGTTTTGAGAACTCTATTCTCCAGTCAGGTTTCTCCCGTTTCTCAGAGATCTGGACCGGTTGTCCAAACCCTGGAGGCCCGAAGCTTATTTTTCACTCCTATAATAGGATGTGGTGATGAAGTGACTATCTTATGTTTCTAACATCGTGCTCGACCCACCCGAGCATAGGGAATTGTCGCTGGACATTCTGCAAACATTACAAAGATGCAATGAACCAGTGAAAACAACGGAACTCGTGCATTCTATGACATTTAAAAAGAATTAATTCATGAAAGTACGTTTAAGGGTTTGTAACCATTACATTACCCGAGGGTCAACTCCCCCCATGGATGGATTGACCCTGTTAAAAGAGCGTTGTAGCTCCACCACCCTTTGACTTGTGACGTCCAGGAACTGCTGCCGCCGACTCAGCTCTCGCTCCTCCTAAGCAGCGACAAGGCGCAATTCATCAGCCTCAGCTCAACCCCAAACCCCTAACATGAGGAACCTACCGAGTAGGCCCATGCCATTTCATTGGTGAAGTTACCGCCCTGGCGCAGGTTCCACTCATCGGACCACCCCTTCTTCGAATCCTGCAAAAGCTGCCTTCAGTATGGTGCGGTACATGGGAAGGGAAATCTCTGGTAGCATTGGATTCCTATCGATGTTGTTTATATGGTTGTACAGATAGTCGGTGGTGACAGGTGTGAAGTCCTCCTACGTATGACCATCAGCCGCCCTGAACCATTGACGCTGGTAGGGCTTGCCCCTGAACCAGCAAGTTGGTTCATCCCTACTCACCTCAGGAATGAAGACGTCATTCCTCATCCCGAAGCCATACAAGGGCAGCTTCTTGCACAGTGTATAGTTATTTTGTCTCTCTGATTGCAGTTTTGTCAAAGAATTATGATCTGAGTGGCTTCAGACTAACTCCCCCAGGCCCAGAAAGTTGTCCATCTCATCCCTCCTGGCAAGGTCCGCAAGCACGCCCATCGCAACTTCTTGATGGGCCGTCGAGTTTTAGAACTTGGAAAAATTTCAGGTCTGGCCGCAAAGCCCATTCGCGAAGCCCGTTCACGGAGCACGAGCGCAAAGACAAGACGCCGAGCCTGGCCTCAACTTTCAAGTAGATGTTTTCTTGGTGCAGTCGCGGAGTCCGAGACTCGTGGTTCGCCGTGAAGCTCGATTCACAGTGAGAAGACACAGAGTACGCGGAGCTTCGTGATACGAGAGAGCAAAAGGAAAAAGTCACGAAGAAGGGAAAGGAAAAAAGACAAGTCAACCCCCTATTTATAGGCAGCGACCCTGGTGCTTTGTGGCGCATTAAGCCAGCGTAGAGCTTCTTGGCGCGTCTAGACCGCGCGACCCCCGTCAGCCTCGCGCGCCCTCTTCGCGAGTCAGCACCACGAACTGCCTAAAATTTTGGCGATTTCCTTAGACTTCAACCCTTGATTCCTATGCGGCTCCATGTCTAAGTGGGGGAATTTTTAGGCATGAAAAATATTTGAAGAAAGGGGAGAAGAAAAAGAGGCCTTGCGCCCTGCCACACGAAGCCCCGATGAGAGAGACCACGGTAGAAAGAGAATGGTGGGAGGAAACTAACAGGAAGAAGATCAACTAACATTTTCCCATCTTTGGATGGCTTCTGAATGCAGTTCTTGGGGAAATGAATCATTCTTAGGATCTCCCAGAAAGAGAGAAATATGTTTGGGTCAATAAAGATCTGTCTGGAACCTAAAAAAGGGGTCTTGAGTAATTTTAAATATAATTTCATATCTAGAAAAACATGTCCACATAGTTTCCTAGGAAATTGTGCATGGATAGTGATTATAGTGTGTAGACTATGAAGATCTCACTATCCAAAACATGGAACTAGCACACAGGTTTCAAAGTTATGTGTAGGCCATGCCCAAATTGTGTCCTCTCCATCACTTATAAAAGGACCCTCTACCCTCAAAACAAAAAACTATATGGGAATATTAAATTAAACAATACATGCCCTAATACCTTCAAAAAATCCATCCCCACATCTTGTAGGTTTTTGTGTTCATAATACCAACCTATTACATCTTTAGGTGTAAATCTAGGAAGGATTTCCACATAATATGTAAAGTTCTTAATCGAAAAAATTTATTTTATTTTTACATTAACCTCTTTAAAATCATATTAAACCATGATAAAATATTAATATATGTTTTAAATATATCAATTAATGTTATTATGATTATGTTATTTCCTTTTTTACTCTACCTACACATATAAATATTGATAAAAACATCACTCATGTGCATGTGTGGACTACCCCATGTGAGATGATGTATTTCATTATTTATAATAGACTCTTATATATGGTCATATTACTGGATAAAAAAGCTAAAATTTCATATATATGATCTAATATTAATTATTAATGGTAAATTAATATATTTCCTTCTTATTTACAATGAAATAAAAAATAAAAAACATATCTGGTGTGTTCTCTAGACTACTTCCTCATGAATAAATTTAAATCAATTTCCATCACCACCTCCCGTAATTTCTCATAATTAGAGATTTAGTTTATATATATTATAAACATTAAATTATTAAAATCCTTTAAATTTTATATATATAGTATTTTATTACATTTCCATACTTTGATAAATGATAATTCTATTGGCACATACATGTGGATCACCACCTCCTTGAAGTGATGTTATTCATTTTTCATCACCACCTCACATAGAAGATATATATATATATATATTTAAATATTGAATATGATATTTATGATATAATTATAAATCTATAATGGTAATATAATACTTACCTTTTTCCCATAAAAACATTGAAAAAATGGAAATGTATTTCATTTATACACAAGGACAACCATCAATATAATGTTATGTAATTTATTTTTTTCATAACCTCCTAAAATGTGTTGTTATAAAGGAAAAATTAGTTAATAAAAATTATATCTATATAATTTATATGATTATGGAAATTATATAATCATGATCCATTTTAGAGTATCTGACCTTTTGAATTCATTTTGGCCATATGACCTGGATACCATCAAAGCATCTAACATGAACTTAATTAATTAATTAACTGAGTATAAAATATTAATAAATAAAATAAAAGCAATAATAAATAAAGATTATTATTTTTATATTAAACTGTTAAGTTTTTTTTATAATTCAATATTATGAAGGATGTACATGTATAGTCAGACTCATGGTAAGGAACACTTTACCACAAAACCACATTTTAAATGTTTTAATGGTTTATTTTTCTAAATATTTTTTTCTCCATGTCCATGTTAATTTCATTAATTTTATTAAAATATTTTTTTATAATTCTATTTATTATGATGGCCATTTATTAACTTCTTTTAAATTATTTGTATTTTATTAAAATGGAATCTTGTTATTTTCTTCCATTCCAGTCACATATGATTTTTTTTAATTTGAAAAAGAATATTTTTTATTATAATATATGTAATGAATTGAATTTACCATAATTATAATGTGTAATGTCCTTTATATTTAAATTATATGTTTCCTAATTTATTTTCAAGTAAAATAATTTACTAAAAAGTTTGGTGATTTTTCATTTTGTGTATATTTTATTATAATGGGATATTCAATTGAATGTGTACAATGCTTTTCTTATCTGTTAAAAAAATTTCAATTTAATTATAATGAAATGGAGAATGATTAAAAAAAATTATTCATGATACAACATTTTATCATTATATATGATATAGGGTGAGCCTAATACAACTTATATGATCTGTGTTCCTGATAAAAATTATACGGTTGGTAAGGATGATATAGCTCTTCAATGAATTTGGGAATGTTTTATACCATCAAAGGAAAGTGTGGGGAGTAATCTATGGTGGATTTATTATGTATTCAAGTATATTATAGTTATTTATGAAATTATTAAACATGGGTTATAAATATAATTCCCCTAGATTCATATAATTGTTTTTACTTCCTTTAATTGGTATTTAATTTTTTTAATAGAAAAAATGGTCTTTTTAAATGTTGATGGTATTTATTTTATATAATCAATTTTTAATAATGAAAAGTTATATATTTTATGGATTTTCAGGGTTTTACTAGACTAGAATATTTCATTATTTTATATTAGTTCAAGGGTGTTTTTTTACTTAATGTTTTTAAATATTTTCTAGGCTTTATGGATGAGTATGATGAACAAAGAAGTCATGTTTAACTTCATGAATTTTTTTCATTAAAATAATATGTTATTGTTTTTAATATTATAATATTGAAAAATAAATCGATACTATTTGGGTAAGTCAATTTTTAAATATATTGGTTTTTATGTATGTTTTATGACCTAATTGTATAAAACATTATACCTAACAAATCATCAATATGTGAGAAAGTGATTTCTTGTCTTAAAATTAAATATTACGTATTTGTTTTAGGATGGGTTCCAACAATATTTTGTAATCATAATAATTTATATGTATATACTGGATAATTAATCCATGACCACATTATAAATCATATATTCATGATAATAATTATTTATGGAAACATTATATGAATAATCCTACATGAGGAAACGCCAAATAATTTGGATATCCTTCTTGACAAATAAAATGTTTTCTAAAATAGTGAGGGTTAAATAGTTATGGATATGAAAAATTTATTCTATTCCATAACATGTTTGGGTAAAAGATAAATTTAAATATCCCTGAAAAAATATTCACCATGTTGCAATCGGATTCTCTTGAGGATTGAATGATATCAATTGAATGATACATTTGATGTCCTCCCATGATATTTGTCACACCTAAATCTTTTCAATTGGGGAGACAAATGAGGAAGAGTTTTTAAGAGGTTTACTAGATCAGTCAATGTGACATATTTTGATGTTGTGATGTCTGATTTCCTATAAATAAATTATCTATCTATTCTTTTAGTTCTATTAAACCTATATTATTTTATCCATTTTGTTGTCATTTTTTGTAATTTCTTTTATGTATTATTACATAACATTATAATAATTTGGTAATTACAAGAATTAATTTTGGTAAATATTTTATTATTTACTGTTTTCATTATTATTTCAATTCTAATTTCATCTTGATCACTTTTTATGATGAATTGTTAATGTGTGGTGGGGATTATTTCTATCATTATTTCCTAGTTCGATTAATTAATGAGGTATTAAGATTAAATGGATAAATGGGTTAAGTTGTTTCTATCAAATATTTTAGATAAAGATTATGTTTAGGATTTATTTACACAAAATTTATTCTATTTCCATTATATAAATAAAATCTAAATGACTGTGTGATAACCCATGTCATCAATGGCTTTGAAAATTAGTGGAAATTTGAACCATTTTTATAAGAGTGTTTTGGTATGTATTGATAATTTTTCATAAAATATAATATATAATAATTCAATATACCACATTATGGTCTTAGAGGATATTTTATATAATATGAAATGTTTTTTGGGGAATCTTAGCAATTTATATTTTGATAGAATATTAAATATTTGATTAATTTATTATTTACTTATTAAAGAGTGATAATTTGGTCATATGTTTTAAATGGATTATCGGATTGATATATCATCATTGTGGTTGTGTGTTTAATGGGGGGTTTTCCAAGGTTAGGAATATCATTTTTCTGTAATAGGGTCTAGGGTAGGGAAACATTTTATGTAATGTTCATTTTCCTTTTAATCAATTTTTTATTTCTCTATTTCTTTTTTCATTATACTCTAGATAGTGTTGTATGTGTCTCCCCTATGTGGTTTTATCATTGACAATATTTTTAGAGGTATATAAAATAGGGATAATTAGATTTTGAGTCACCCATATAGAAAATGAGTCACGTCAAAATGTCGTCAATATATTATGGATAACATATCAAACCGTCGATTTAATGGTTTCCACCAAGAGGCAGACCTTTATTTTTTCACTATAAATATCAAGATAAATATTTTTCCCTTTTATGGGTTTTTTGGGGACTCATCAGGGTTCTATCCAATATTTTTGGGTAGATATTGGGCATTTAGGGTCATTTCAAAAGATTTTCATTATGGAAAATTTATGTCATCATGGTTTGATTTAGAGAACACATGTCACATGTTAAAACTATTTAGAGCAGAGGATTTTATGGGGGTTATATTCTATGCACATGGGAGTACACATGGTGATTTTTTTTTATGTGTGGGTTCGAGTACGAAGTTAGAAACCCATATGGGGTGTACTTGACAATGATTTATAAACAACAAGTTTGCATGTGTTATTAACACCATGGATAAATACATACCCAAGTGGAGTACATGACTAATTACATGGTAAGGTACCCCATATGGGGATACAAACCATGTAATTGAGGTACATTTCATGTACTCATGTGTTTTAAATGCAATGTATCATGTCTCACAAATACCAAGTATTGTGATTGGGGTTACACACCTTGCACCCCAATAAAACTCCATGCACATTTCTTTACCAAGTATTTTATTCATATTTTCTAACCTAATATTTTAATTTTATATTTATATAGTCCATTCCGAGAGTTAATGCACATAGATCATCATGGTTGTATCCTTTTAAAATTAAGAGGTCATTTTGATTGTGGTTTCGATGCTGATGGCTTGTTAGTTTGTTTGGATTTTGGATTCCATGGTTGGTTTTTTTGAATTTTACATACAATTCTAGAATATACATTTGTGTAATATTTATAATGAGTTATTGGTCTGTAATAGTGTGTTATATAATTTTTATTGATGTTATATTTTTTAGGTTTTTCTCCAATTCATAGAAACCAGGTTTGTGGGAAACACTTGGCTGGGTTGACATCATTAGATGGTGAGTACACCCAGGTGTATTTGAGCTATTTAGAAAAGACTCCAAGACCCATATGGATTCTCTTGTTTATCAGTTACTAATCTAGTGACCAGTGGTTTCTATAGTTGGTTATTTTTTATTTCCATCTTTCATACATTTTCTTAGATAAATTTTCTTTTTAGAAAGTCTTTCATTTTAGATTCTCATGAGGATCATTTTGAATTCCCATATTTCTAGGCTTGTTCTTTTCAATTCACCATTAGGTTTGATGTTGTTCTATGATTAGTTAGTTCTATTATATACCATTTGGGATTTTATGCATAGGGTGTGCCCAAATGTTTTTGATAATATAATGAAAATCCTCCTAGGTTATGCTAATATTAGTATATCCTTATGGATCATTGAGATTTTATACAATCATAGCTCAATAGTGAGGGTGTAGAAGGGGTGTACCTAATTGGATATTTATTTTTGTTATTTCCTCTAGGTATATGGTAGAATTAGGTATTTTTTTTACTTTATGTTGTTCATTAAGAGTATGTGGGAACTATTTATTAGATACATATATCCATGATGTTGGGAGAGGAACCATTATTTTTTTTGAAAATGGCTGGATTTTTATATCTAGTTTCGTTATATTGATGGTCTGTTTGAAGTTGTATCAGTATATGTTTGGTTATATTTATTCCATGAGGATTGAGTCTATTTCTTCATAGGACCTTCTTTCAAAGAGGAACCCCTTGGGATTTCTTGGATTGTGTATTGACCCTAAATTTTGATCCAGTTATCTCATCCACTGGTTGGATTCTATTATACAAGATTAGGTATCTAATGGGTGATCTCGATGATTTTATCCCCCATCTTGTTTCGTTTACACCCATACTAGAGTGGATTCAGTATTGTGAGGTGTCATGAAACTCAAAGAGTTAGTTTTTATAAAATCATGGAAGATGATGTCATCATGGTTCCATAGATGTTGTGTCCTCATTTGGTTGTATATAGATCCATTTTTGTTGGTTTTATAGTTAGTTTTGGATTCATTCTATTTAACATTCGAGACTGATAGGTTTTTTAGTTATGGCATTTTATATTCTCATATAACAAGTGTATATCATGGTATTATATCCTTATATCCTAGTAGATTCACATTGTTATGTGTATTAATATTGTTACAACTTTTGGTCAAAAATTCAAACTTACATTGTTTTGATTCCATGGATATCATTTGTAGATCTGTAAAATTCAACAGTTTTCACGTGGATGGGTGTTCCTTGTGATATAAATCAACTAGTGTGGTCCATAGTGGGAAATATTTTTCTTTGTGTTCAAGTTTGAACAATTTTTTGTATGTCATAAATGTTTTTCATTTAGATCCCCTCATTTTTAGGATTTTTTTTCTTATTCCATTTGTTATTAGATTTATACTACAATGGGAATATCATGTGTGAATGAAATGTTTTTGATATAAGGTTATTGATTCATCATTGGGGGTAGCCTACAATGATTTATTTATCACTCTTTGTACATGAACGTCATATATTACTAATTTATAAATTTATTTCATTAATAACGATTCAATGTTGATGGGTTTGAGGCCAAATTTTCACTGATCAATTGGACAATCTTGTACGGAGTCTCAGGATTATACTAGTGAATCCCAAATATTATGGATACTATTTATGTGGTTCATCATGGAGTTGGTAGTATAACTAGTTGTATTTATTTTTGGTTAGTATATATAATGAACATGGTAAGCCTGTATGGTGATCAATTAATAAATATTTTTGATTATTTGATTCAATATGATTCTTTTTTGAATTTCAATTATTATAAGATTCTATTTTCATTATATTTACTTTTAGTACATTGATGATTATTATTTTTCCTGACCATGGTTATCTTCAACATTTATTGTACTCAGAATAGACGGTATAGTCTCCTAACTATTTCTCTTCAACTAACTATTCTATTAGGTAGAATTTAGTTTCTGGGTAGGTTCTCTTATGGCCGTGTGGTTAAAAATAATAGGTGATTTTTTAGGTCTAATTATGCTAGTTCATTTCAAATATTGTGATTGACATGGGTTTTTTGATTTATTGTTTCCCATTTTTTTGGATAATGACCCATAATTTTGAGGCTACTTTTTGTTAATAATTGGATGAATGTATGGAAAACATGAGGCATTCATATTTATAGTATTTTTATAGATGATGGGTATTTATATTTTTAATGTGTAAAAAACTACTCATATTATGTTCTCTCATATATTCTATTGGTGGAATTATAGAAAATTACCATCAGGTTTATATTTTCATCAGAACAAAGGTCATGTGGATCATGTGGTGAGATGTTAACTAGTGTTGTAAATGCAATCCATTGCCTGAGGGATTCATATAAACCCATGTGGGTTGTAGTATTCTAGTATTATACTTTTGGATGCTCAATTAGGGAAAGGATTCATGAGATGTCATTGGATTTGTAATAAGTTTTTGTAAGGTGGTGGTTCTCTTATATTACATATTTGTTTACATTTTATAGAGTTTATATTTCCATGTCTGGACTAATGGGTATTATAGTGGGTACCGTGTGCCTACTATCACTAATGTCTTAGTTGAGAAATATGGTTCATCACTCGTGGCATCATTGGGGGCTACTATATTTGGGACATGGTTATAAATATTGATACTTGGTTCATGGGAAGTGGATAACTGGGATTGCTCCTAGTCTCATGGATAGCATGAGAGGGAAATATTGGTCTATTTACTGGCCTTTTCATTTTAGTTTTTCTATTTTTAGTACAACGGTAGTTTGGTAAGATGATTTTATATTTCATTAAACACTCTAGTAGAGGGTGGTCATGTGGTTGATCTTGTCATGAGAGAGATTCATCCCTTTTGAAGTGGCCATATGTAGGTCATCCAATTTTTAGAGATTATCTACTTAAGGTGCATGTTCCTTGGTTTTAGGCATGTTATCCTATTTTTGTAAAGTCTTGGACCATTTCAGAATGACACATGTTGTGATTTTTAGATATTATTAGGGATATAATTATGGTGTGGTGTAAAATAAATGTTGTTAGAGGTCATGAGCCTCATCTAATTTGGTTGTTTTGAATGATTATTGTGGGAATTTATTTTTTTTCTTAGATTTGGGATATTATTCCACATATATCCATTGTATATAGTTATAGAAATATCATGGTTCATGTGGTATTCTTTTTTTGTAGTGTGGGATGATAAGGATACTCTTATGGTGGGGTGCATTAAACAGATCACTATTGAAAAAATATCATGTTTAGGGGAGAGTTATGAAAATTATATGAGTAGTCATGGGATGATCGATATAGGATTGAATGTTCCAATTTTTCAGGAAATAATGGATATTGAATAAAAGTTGAGGATTCATGGGGGGATATGCATGTTTTGGGTGTTTTGGATGACCTTCATAGTCATGAGTTCAAAAAAATCATGGAAAATTTGAATTTTTTTGAATTTTTCTTGTTAAAATGTAAACTTATGCAATATAATGATCATATATAATTTTTCCAATAATATTTTTGTCTAAATAATGGGCTGTTTACCCAAGGAAAATAATTTTTCGGATATCTGAGCATTTCAAATTTAATAGATTATTTATTATTTAAATAATTAAATATTAATTTATTCTCACATGTATGTTCAGTTTTATCCATTAAAATGAGTTTTAGAATGAAATTATATATCTTTGGTTGAGCTTGTAATGGGGGGTTTTACCTTGAAAATCATAACCTTGTATCGGGCATCGAGTTCGGGCCCTATCCCCTTTTATTTTATTTTCATCTTTGTTTAATCACTTTATATTTTCCCCTTTTATATATTCTTTCATACTTAATATTTTTTTTATGATGATCCAATTATATGGGTGTAATTTAGTCTAGATAGGTGGAGGGAGAGATATTAATGAGAGGTAGAGGATGAGGGGTAGCCACGATTCTTGGGTCATTCGAAATCATTATGTTATATCTATATATCTCAGATTAGAACAGAGAATCAATTCTTTCTACCATGAGGTAGGCCTATTTTTATAACCCTAAATCCCTATGACCTAAATATATTTAGTTTTTAATTCTTTGAATAGTGGTTTTAGGACCCCATGGGGTCAATCCATAGCATTTAGTGGAAAATCAAGTGTTTTAGGCAGTTTGAAGGGGTTTATATTGAGGAAAACCCTTGTACATGACCTGTGTTTCTGGGAACACAAGTAGTGTGTTATAATATTTTGGGGAATATGATGTTTTGGGGATACAAAATTTTTTCATGGGATTCTATTCTATATAGTGGTTTTGGTGTTTTGGATGAATACTCTATTAGACACCATATATGGGAGTATTAGGTCGTACAATGTACAATGCTAGTCCTCTTGTGTGGGGCACACTATACAAGAGTACATGAACAGATATAAAATATGGACATGTATATGTGGGGGTACCCAATGTGGCGATACAGACTGGGTATAGTTTGTACTTATATTGTAGCCAAAGTCGGTGGGAGCCTTGAGTTTTAGATTACCTCTTAGGCTTTTTATTTATATCCACCTTTTGAATTTTTTTAGATGATGAGATCTAGGGTTCTGAGAGTGGCCATGTGTGTTTTAGTTCCATAGTTGATAAATTATTCTTGGTCAAATATTTTTATGTGGGTTCTAGGTTGGGTTGTCTTGCATTCTACTTCCACATGTCCATGAGTATTGAGAAAGTTTCTACTGAATACTTTTTTTGATGAGGATAACCTTGGGATTTCTTGGATCACGAGTTGTCCATAAGTTTTTTCTTTTTATCTCCTCTAATGGTTAGATATTTACAGATGGGATTAGGGGATAATTGGAAATCTAGATGAGTTCAAAACCCATCTAGTAATTTGTGATAAACTAACTAGAGTGGGTTTGGACTCATGAGATATAGAGGAACTAAAAGAGTGTGCTTTTTTAAACGTGTGGTGGCATGTGTACTCAGGGAATCATGGATATTCTATTCTACATGGGTAATATATAGATACCTCATAATTATTTTCATAGATTATTCCCAATTCAATATACATACCCTTAAGAACTGATAAGTTATTTGTTTTTTTAGGCTTATATGTTCTTGTTTCATATTAAATTCCTAGGTCACTATAGATGTGCATTGTGTTGTGGATTTATATAGTTTTTAATAGAGGTATAGTATTCAATCCATCTATGATTAATCATCTAAGGGAAACTATGAATCACCTTTATATTCATCAGTTTTCATGAGGATTGGTGAGTAACATGTTATAAATACTCTAGCATTGTCTAATGCGGGTGTAGGTTTACCTTGCATATAGGGATAGTACCTGAAATTCACTATTTTATATGTTTTATTTTAGACCCCATTATTTTTATATTGTTGTTTATTATATTTCAACTACTATTATTTTTCTTCTAGGCTAGGAAGATCTCATTTTCATGTTCATGATATGATAATATATTTTAGGTTCTCTATTGGCGTGGATCACTAGGATTTTTCCTCATCCCCTATATGTGTACATGGGTGCGTGTTTGTTTGTGTGTAGAACCGATGTCTTATTTTTGGATGGAAAATTTCATATATATTAGTAGTTAGGTCCATGTCATAGTTTGTTTTATTCTAGTAGATCCAATCATTAAAATTCATCAGATATTGCTAGGGAAGCATGCACATTATGGAGATGAGGTATGTGGTTCATATCAAAATCGTTCATACACCGTATTGTATATATTTTTTAGTTTGTTTAATTTATATATACATTCAGCTCAGTGGGAATCCAACAATTGTATGTTGTGAATGATTTTACATTATATGGTTATAGGTTGATTTCAATTAACAATATCATCCTTTTTATAAATTTGATTAAAAATGTGTACTTTGATGTTTTTCATTGTGTTTGACAATGATTATTTTTGATGGTTATTTCATTCTATCTAGAGGGTGTTGTCTCCCCATTTTTACTTTTAGAACCTCAATCCTTTTTGTAAGCCTTATAAATTTGGGTGATATGAATATAGATATTTGGTAATATTGATCTAGTGACATATCATTAAATAGCGTAGAGGGTGGAAGCCGAAATCAGTTGAAAAAATTGTTATAGTAACAATAGTTCTGATTCTTTATTTTATTTAATATTAGAACTTTATTAATATACTGTAATGGATTTTTATGACTAGTGTATTTTATCTTATTTAGATAAAATCAAATAAAATTCTATTTGGAATTTAGTAACTTTAGAATTAATTTATATATAACTAATTATATTAATTCATTAGTGGGTGAGGTAATAAATATTAACCTTATCCATTAAAATCAATTTAGATTCCTTATTTTCATAGATTTATTTATCCTAAATACATAAACTTGTAATATTTATTAATCTAAAAAATCTGAGAATAGAGTTAATTGTAAACTTAATTAACTCTCAAGATGCACACAACTTCTGTAAAGATTCGTAAAATTCAAGGGAAATTTTTTCTTAATTTTCTTTGGAATTTTACAAGAACGCAGTTTCTGACGGTGCTTGATTCTGAGGCCCGGTGTGCCCGGAATTTCTATCCGAAGTTTAGCTCGGGTACGTTCAGTGAATGAATGAACGGGAACTTCTAACTTTTGAACCGGTGCTCAGAATTGAATTCCGAGGGCACCGATGAACTCGCAACGCCGGTAATCGCTTAAGATAACCTTTACCGTAGTTGCGTTTGTGCGGGTGAAGAAGTTAATTAATGGGGTTTATTTAAAAAAAAGTAAATAAAATTGTTGAATCAATTTTATTTCATATCTAGTGGTTGTTTTCTACCATGGGAAGTTGGTGGTGGGGTCCACATCCACCCAACTTCCCATGTGTGGTTAATTGAACTGGTGGGGCCCACACGAGCCCCCCCACCTTTTCAAATCCCTTAACCCCCTAACTCCTCTTAACCCTTCACTTTCCTAACTCCCCATTAACTCACTTTCTTTAATTTTTGACAACTTGTTATAATTAATAAGGTGAGTTACTTAATTTCAAACTCTTGAAATTCAAATGGTTAGGTTGTGTTAATAAATTAAGACTTGGTCTTATTTTATTATTGTTAGAGTTTTTTCCACCTTGAGAGGATTGGGAAGCGTGAAGTCTTCTTCTTCTTCAACCTCGACGAAGAACGTGAAGAACACCTCAGACTCCGATGAAGAACTACGCCCTTAGCGAAGAACATATCCGCCGAAGAACGTGAATAACTTCTTCCACGACGTTCTTCTTCCGCGACGTTTCCTCTTCGGACGCACCTCGACGAACAATCTCGGAATAGAAATCGGGTAGCGAGCGACGACGGCTTCGCCTTCCCTCGAGTCGGACGAATGCCGACGTCCCCCTTCGAAGTCGTCATCCTCGCGATGCCATACCGCGAAGAACCCCGAACGACGACGCCTCCTTCCGATCGTCTTATACCCAAGGTAGGGGTTTGACTATTTTAAGTTGGTGATTTCTTTCCTTTGAATAAGAAAGATAAATCTGATGGCCATTTTCCAATTTTTATTTAAATTAAAAATTGTGAAGGTTAAACGTTTTACGTTTTGGCCAACTGCTATCGATATAACGGGAGGGAATCGGTCCACACAAACACGGCCGATACCCCTCCCCCCTTTTCTATTCTTCAGTTTTGATTAGCGAAGACGGTAATGCATTGTTGCACCGCGCTTGAGAGAAAGGAGACGTGAACGATGCAGGCCACGACGAAGAAACGTGACGCCGTCGCGCCGCGCCGAGGATTGCGAACAAGGCCGTGACCGGAGTCAAGCCGCGGTGGAAGGGAACGGAGCCGTCACGCCATGCCAGACGGATTTGCAGCCATCCTGGAAGTAGCGTCCAGAAAAACCACCCACCGAAGAATTCGAAGAAGGCGGCCGGAACTCTCGCCGCCGGCGCCGGAAGGCGCGGGACCGCGGGGTCCCGCGGCAAGAACCCGGCCGGCCCTGTGCTGGCCGACCGTTATAGGGGAAAAGCCGGGGGGGGGGGGGGGGGGGGGTTACACCCCCCAGGTTGCACATGGCGCAGCCCCTTAAAGGGGCCGCCGTTTTTCTTAAAGGAGGGGAAACACCCCTCCCTTGGGCACGCTCGCGCGGCACACTGGCCGCGGTGGCCGCGCTGGCCGCGCCGCCGCGCCGCTGGCCGGGCCGGGTTTCCAGGCCGGGCCGGGTCGTTGGGCCGGGGCGTAACCCGGGCCGGGTCGACTCGGTTCGGCCGACCCAGGGGGGTACTGGGTCGGGCCGGGCCGGGCCCAAACCCCCTATTTTCAGACTGAGTTGGTTCAAACGCCCATATCTTGGGCTACGGACCTCTGATCGACGCACCGTCAGTTGCGTAGAAATCCTTGGAATGAGACGGTCGTTTTGGTTTATTGCACTCAAGGTTTCGGAATACTTTGGGTTCGACCGGGTTGGTTCGGATACGAAACCAACTGGACCCTCAGAGCGGAAACGCTCGTAACTTGAGCTCCGGACGTCCGATTGACGTACCGTCGACTTTGTTGGTTTCCTCTTAGTGAGACAGATCTTTTGGCTTACTCCGCTCGAGGTTTGGATGCCGTAGGAGTGCGGTCGGGTTGGTTCGCTCACGAAACCAACTGGGCCCCTGGAACGAAAAAGCCAATAACTCACAGACCGGGCATCCGATTGACGCGCCGTCTATCTCGTTTCTTTCCTCTTGATGAGACAGAACTTTTGGCATACTTAGCCCGAGTTTTGGTTGTGTTGGATAGGGGCCGGGTTGGATTGTACCCAAAATCCAACCGGGCCCTTGGAACAGAAAAGCTGATATCATTCAGACCAGACGTCCATTTGACGAACCGCCAGTGGCGTTGGTGATCACATTGAGAAACAGTCCCTATGAGTATACCCTATGAGTGTTTGGGGTATAGTTGAGTTACGGCCGTATTGGTTCGCACATGAAACGAACCGGGCCCCTGGGAAGAAAAGGCTAATAACTCACAGACCGGGCGTCCGATTGACGCGCCTTCTGTTGCGTTGAGACCCCTATGAAGAGGCGGTCCTTAAGATACATCTTCATGGGACTTTGAGATACTTGGAGTTTTGACCAGTAGCTCGTGGAGCGGACCCTCCTGGAGACGAGCGTGCGGAGTACGGAGACCGTGTAGCCGGATGAAACCTGACGACTGCTTGACCGACTCGACTTGGAGTGAGTCGACTAGCCCAATGGACGGAGCGACCGGTATTTTGCGACAGACCCATGGCGGACGGAGCACCCGGTAGTTGGCCACAGACCCGTGGTACTCGACAGGAGGAGTACCTCTATAGGCTATTAGGGGAAGCACCCAATATTTGGCGACATACCCTCAGCGGACGGAGCGCCCAGTAGTTGGCCGCAAACCCGCAATAATCGACAGGAGGAGTACCTAAACAGTCTTAGGTTAGTGAGCAGTACCTCGGAGTCATGACAAGACCAATGTACACTCCAGAGACGGGGCTCTTCAGCAGTTACGTTTTCTATAATGAAAATCCTGGTTTGAGTTGAGACTTTTGACCTTTGTGTTTACCTCATGATTGAGATGGGTCAATTGATAACTTAGGTATATGTGTGGGCATATAGTTGGGTAGTGGTTATCCGTTGATTTCATAATCTTTGTGTTACCTCATGATTGAGATGAGTTACTTGATAACTTAGGTATATGTATGGGCATATACCTAAGTAGAGGTCATCTGTTGAGATCTTCTTTGTGGTTATCCTTATTGGTTTTAGTGAGACCTTGAGGGTCTCAGGGTCCCTACTGAGTATCGTTATACTCACCCCTGCACGGGCTATGCCCGCACCTCGTTGTGTTGGTTGCAGACGACGGGCAGTGCTGACAGAGGCCGAGTGTTCGAGGACTGGATGGTACCCGGAGGTGGACTACACGACGAGTCAGTATCTAGAGGAGGACTTCACGATGAGACGACACACGGAGGAGGTTGACGGGTGAGAGCGTTGAGGAGTCTATCTGTACCTACCCTTCAGGTAGGATCCATGGCGGACGATCCAGGAGCTGCGCTATCTGTACCTACCCTTCAGGTAGGATCCGAGGAGGATGACCCAGGAGCTGCTTCCTTCTTCCAGCTGTTTGCCTTTTTCTGTTGTACTTTTGTTTAGTTGTAGCTGCACTTTCAGTTGGGTTTGTATTCTGGCCCATTTACTTTTCAGCACTTCTTTTTTTTACTTAGTGTTTTTCTTCCGCTTGTACTCTGTGGTGTTTTTTTACTTTTATAAAGGCAATGCCTTCCCACTTATCGGGATTTACGCCTTTGGTTCTAGTCTCCAGCCCCTGGCCTATGGAAGGCGGGCTTGGGGTAGTCACGGCACGGGCCCTGAGGACGGGTCGTGACAAATTGGTATCAGAGGAGTCGGTTCTACCGCAGAACTTATAACTCTGATATTTTCTTTCTATGAAGCAATAATGTTAAGAGTACCGAGTGTGGTTTTCAGTTCAGGGAGTCCAGTGTTGGTGCCACCGATGACACCATCCCCAGCAGTAGAGGGTGCACGTCGCTTGAGCGCACTGCACGAGTTCCAGCGCCAGAGGCCACCCAGGTTCCAGGGAGGGACGGACCCGCAGGCGGCTGAGGATTGGCTGGAGGCTATGGTGAGAGTCTTCAGGATAGTGGGGACGCCGATAGACTTCATGGTGATCCTTGCTGACAGCCTTCTTCAGGCAGCAGCAGGCAGATGGTGGAGCCTGATGCTCCAGATGCATGATGAGGCGACACTTCTTTGGGCAGACTTCGATAGCCTATTCCGGGCAGAGTTTTTAACAGCCACCCTTCGAGCGGTGCGTATACAGGAGCTTCTTCAGCTACGGAAGGGCAGCATGACAGTGGCACATTATTCAGCGAGGTTCATAGACCTCTCGCGCTACTCCACAGATATGGTACGGGACCCGTTCTTCAGGGCCCGAACCTTCAAGTAGGGGCTCAGGCGGGAGATTAGAGCTTCTGTTGTTTCTCATATCATTCCGACCCAGACAGGGGTGTTGGAGAGAGCCCTCTTAGTGGAGAGTTTCCTTGCTGAGCAGTCTCCAGCAGCACGACCCACCACTATCCGGCTTGCGGCAGAGTCTTCTGCAGCAGGCAGTAGACAGATGACGCAGAGGTCCAAGAGGACCAGACCTACCGGTGGCCGACTGCACGACTCAGGTTCAGTTGTGCAGGGAAACCGGGGTGGAGTCAGAGCCAGACGTGCCGAGAGTGGACAGTGTTACTCCTACGGAGGAATGGGTCACATGGCACGTGACTGTCCGAACCGCCATGCAGATGACCAGCAGTTAAATGAAAAACCTCCCAGCCAGAGGCAGAGGTTCGATCAGGGCAGACCGCAGGGAACGGGAGGACATGGGAGAGCTCAACTTCAGGTAGCTGAGGCCTACGGTCATGGAGCTCCGGAAGCAGATGGACAGGAGCAGAACTAGCTTCCGACCTAGAGGCTATTGATCTTGTTGCTTCTAGTTTTGTTGATGTTTGTCTGTAGTTTCTTTGTGTCTTTGTACTATGAGCTGAAATAATGAAAAGACACTTATCTTTGTAAAATTTGCTTTCCTGTCCTTTTTGTTTGGTTGATACTGAGTGGTCCCAATTAAGACTATTGACTTGACCCTCACTTTCGAGATTTCTACTGGAGGAGACCTAATGACCTCACACTGATGCCGATAGTGTGACTCGACCCTTGGAGATGAGAGTGACAGTTGGATCTCTTGGTAGTTACGTCGAGGCCTTACAACGTCATCCATGGCATGAATGCGTCATTCATTTCAGGATTGACTGTATTAGGCAGTGAATGTGGTTCATCCAGGGGATGAGAATGGATTTCTCTTATCGGCAAAGAAGAAATCATAGCAGCTCTTGTGAGACTAGAGAAGGTTCAGGTCATCCAAGAGCGGATGAGGACAGCACAGGGCCAACAGAAGCCTTATGATGACAGGACTTGGAGGCCTCTAGAGTTCGAGGATGACGATCACGTCCTTAGACGGGTCTCACCTCGACGAAGTTTACGGAGATGTGGCCAAGGCGGCAAGTTATCTCCGAGGTTCAATGGACCTTTCTAGGTCCTCAGTTGGGTAGGCGGGGTGGTTTACCGCATGACCCATCCACCTCAGTTGCACCAGGTGCACGACGACTTCCATGTATCTCAACTGAGTAGATACGTTCTCGAACCTTCGCATATCATCGACCATGAGGAGCTGGACGATGGAGATGAGGTGTCTTTCACGGAGGTTCCAGTGGGGATCGAGGATCGACAAGAGCGGATCCTATGAGGACGATCGATTCCTCAGGTGCGCTTTCTCTGGCAGTATGGAACCTCCAGGTGAGCACATGAGACCAGGAGGCTCAGATGCGTGCTCAGTACCGTTTTTGTATCCCTGGTTTGGGTTGTAGCTTTATGAGGACGTAAAGCCCTGCGGTGGGAGTAATGTAAAGATCCGTAAAATTCAAGGAAATTTTTTTCTTAATTTTCTTTGGAATTTTACAAGAACGTAGTTTATGACGGCGCTTGATTCCGAGGCCCGGTGTGCCTGGAATTTCTATCTGAAGTTTAGCTCGGGTACGTTCAGTGAACGAACGAGCGGGAATTTCTAACTTTTGAACCGGTGCTCGGAATCGAATTCCGAGGGAACCGATGAACTCGCAACGCCGGTAATCGCTTCAGGGAACCTTTACTGTAGTTGTGTTTGTGCGGGTGAAGAAGTTAATTAATGGGGTTTATTTAAAAAAAAAGTAAATGAAATTGTTGAATCAATTTTATTTCATATCTAGTGGTTATTTTCTCCCATGGGAAGTTGGTGGTGGGGCCCACATCCACCCAACTTCCCATGTGTGGTTAATTGAAAGGGTGGGGCCCATACGAGCCCCCCCACCTTTTCAAATCCCTTAACCCCCCTAACTCCTCTTAAACCTTCACTTTCCTAACTCCCCATTAACTCACTTTCTTTAATTTTTGACAACTTGTTATAATTAATAAGGTGAGTTACTTAATTTCAAACTATTGAAATTCAAATGGTTAGGTTGTGTTAATAAATTGAAACTTGGTCTTATTTTATTATTGTTAGAGTTTTTTCCACCTTGAGAGGATTGGGAAGCATGAAGTATTCTTCTTCTTCAACCTCGACGAAGAACGTGAAGAACACCTCGGACTCCGACGAAGAACTCCGTCCTTAGCGAAGAACATCTCCGCCGAAGAACGCGAATAACTTCTTCCATGACGTTTCCTCTTCGGACGCACCTCGACGAACAAGCTCGGAAGCGAAATCGGGTAGCGAGCGACGACGGCTTCTCCTTCTCTCGAGTCGGACGAACGCCGACGTCCCCCTTCGATGTCGTCATCCTCGCGACGCCATACCGCAACGAACCCCGAACGACGACGCCTCCTTCCGATCGGCTTATACCCAAGGTAGGGGTTTGACTATTTTAAGTTGGTGATTTCTTTCCTTCGAATATGAAAGATAAATCTGATGGCCATGTTCCAATTTTTATTTAAATTAAAAATTGTGAAGGTTAAACGTTTTACGTTTTGGCCAACTGCTATCGATATAACGGGAGGGAATCGGTCCGCACAAACACGGCTGATACCCCTCCCCCCTTTGCTATTCTTTAGTTTTGATTATCAAAGACGGTAATGCATCGTTGCAACGCGCTTGAGCGAAAGGAGATGTTAACGATGCGGGCCATGGCGAAGAAACGCGATGCCGTCACGCCGCGCCGAGGATTGAGAACAAGGCCGCGGCCGGAGTCGGGCCGTGGCGGAAGGGCACAACGCCGTCACGCCATGCCGGACGGATTTGTAGCCATCCTGGAAGTAGCGGCCGGAAAAACCACCCATCGGAGAATTCAAAGAAGGCGGCCGGAACTCCCGCCACCGACACTGGAAGGCGCGGGACCGCGGGGTCCCGCGGCAAGAAACCGGCCGGCCCTGCGCTGGTCGGCCGTTACTGGGGAAAAGCCGGGGGGGGGGGGGGGGGTTACACCCCCCGGGTTGCACATGGCGCGACCCCTTAAAGGGGCCGCCGTTTTTCTTAAAGGAGGGGCAACGACCCTCCCTTGGGCACGCTCGTGCGGCACTCTGGCCGCACTGGCCGCGCCGCCGCACCGCCGCGCCGGCCGGGTCGACCCGGTTCGGCCGACCCAGGGGGGTACTGGGTCGGGCCGGGCCCAGACCCCCTATTTTCGGACTGAGTTGGTTCAAACGCCCATATCTTGGGCTAAGGACCTCCGATCGACGCACCGTCAGTTGCGTAGCAATCCTTGAAACGAGACGGTCGTTTCGGTTTATCGCACTCAAGGTTTCGGAATACTTTGGGTTTGGCCGGGTTGGTTCGGATACGAAACCAACCGGGCCCTCGGAGCGGAAACGCTCGTAACTTGAGCTCCGGACGTCCGATTGACTTGACGTCGACTTTGTTGGTTTCCTCTTAGTGAGACGGATCTTTTGGCTTACTCCGCTCAAGGATTGGATGTCGTCGGAGTGCGGTCGGGTTGGTTCGCTCACGAAACCAATTGGGCCCCTAGAACGAAAAAGCCAATAACTCACATACCGAGCGTCTGATTGACGCGCCGTCTGTCTCGTTGATTTCCTCTTGATGAGACAGAAATTTTGGCATACGTTTCCTGAGTTTTGGTTTCTGTTGGATAGAGGCCGGGTTGGATTGTACCCGAAATCCAACCGGGCCCTTGGAACGGAAAAGCTGATATCATTCACACCAGACGTCCGTTTGACGAACCGTCAGCGGCGTTGGTGATCACGTTGAGAAACAGTCCCTATGAGTATACCCTATGAGTGTTCGGGGTATAGTTGAGTTACGGCCGGATTGGTTCGCACATGAAACCAACCAGGACCCTGGGACGAAAAGGCTAATAACTCACAGACCGGGCGTCCGATTGACGCGCCGTCTATTGCATTGAGACCCCTATGATGAGGCAATCCTTGAGATACTTCTTCGTGGGGCTTTGAGATACTTGGAGTTTTGACCAGTAGCTCATGGAGCGGACCCTCCCGGAGACGAGCGTACGGAGTACGGAAACCGTGTAGCCGGATGAAACCTGACGGCTGCTTGACCGACTCGACTTTGAGTGAGTCGACTAGCCCAGTGGACGGAGCGCCCGATATTTGGCGATAGACCCACGGTGGACGGAGTGCCCGGTAGTTGGCCGCAGACATGCGGTACTCAACAGGAGGAGTACCTCTGTAGGCTATTAGGGGAAGTGCCTGGTATTTGGCGACAGACCCTCAGCGGATGGAGTGCCCGGTAGTTGGCCGCAAACCCGCGATACTCGACAGGAGGAGTACCTCAGCAGTATTAGGTTAGTGAGAGGTACCTCAGAGTCATGACAAGACCACTGTAAACTCCATAGACAGGTCTCTTCAGCAGTTACGTTTTCGATAATGAAAATCCTGGTTTGAGCTGAGACTTTTGACCTTTGTGTTTACCTCATGATTGAGATGGGTCACTTGATAACTTAGGTATATGTATGGGAATATACCTGGGTAGTGGTTATCCGTTGATTTCATAATCTTTGTGTTACCTCATGATTAAGATGAGTTACTTGATAACTTAGGTATATGTATGGGCATATACCTAAGTAGAGGTCATCTGTTGAGATCTTCTTTGTGGTTATCCTTGTTGGTTTTAGTGAGACCTTGAGGGTCTCGGGGTCCCTACTGAGTATCGTTATACTCACCCCTGCACGGGCTATGCCCGCACCTCATTGTGTTGGTTGCAGATGACGGGCAGTGCTGACAGAGGCCGAGTGTTCGAGGACTGGACGGTACCCGGAGGTGAACTACATGACGAGTCAGTATCTGGAGGAGGACTTCACGGCGAGACGACACACGGAGGAGGTTGACGGGCGAGAGCGTTGAGGAGGCTATCTGTACCTACCCTTCAGGTAGGATCCGCGGCGGACGATCCAGGAGATGTGCTATCTGTACCTACCCTTCAGGTAGGATCTGAGGAGGATGACCTAGGAGATGCTTCCTTCTTCCAACTATTTTCCTTTTTCTGTTGTACTTTCATTTTGTTGTAGCTACACTTTCAGTTGGGTTTGTATTCTGGCCCATTTACTTTTCAGCACTTCCTTTTTGTACTTAGTGTTTTGATTCCTCTTGTACTCTGTGGTGTTTTGTTTACTTTTATAAAGGCAATGCCTTCACAATTATCAGGATTTACGCCTTTGGTGCTAGTCTCCAGCCCCTGGCGTATGGAAGGCGGGCTTGGGGTAGTCACGGCATGGGCCCCGAGGACGGGTCGTGACAACTTCATCATGGGATGACCACAAACTCAACTTTTCTATTTTTCATAGTTAGAGAAAGAGGGTACAATTTATAAATTTAAATACATTATCATCTCATTAGATATAACAATGATTTAGGGAATTCAAGGTTTTCAAACACCTCTATTTTACATATTTTCTATTTTTAGATGGAATCCAATGGCCACCCTACTTATATCATCTCTGTAATGGGTAAAGTATTTTTAGATAATGTGTCATATAAGTGATTTCACCATTGTTATATGTTTAGAAAAATGTTTATCATCAAATTTCAACCATTTACTAAATTATCCAAGCAATTAATGTATCCCATTTATTTACATGGGATATTTCTACTTCATATTTTGTATTTTATAATGTTTTTCTATATTGATCACACATCCATATGGTAATTATTGTAGTAAAGGGTAAAAACCATGTTTTTAAAGATTTTTATTTTAAAAGAGATTAAAATCATAACCAATTCAATAAAGGGATAAATTAATGTTTTCCTAGATATTTTTACATGGTTGTAGCTACTATATAAAGATAAATTGGAAGATATTGAAATCAATGATGAGTTCCTATATTAATTTTATTTAAAAGGATCAAAAATGGATTTTGCAGTTTTATGATATTGAATATTACATAGAAACAAGGATTGTTCATCCACACATTTCATATCAAAAATGGAATAAATTTATAAGGGACCAAAAATATTACTTTTGGGAAGATCCACTTTTTATTAGAAATAATGGTGATGACATAGTCCAATGATATGTTCCTAATTTAGGAATGAAATATTTTTTCATTCCTTTTCTCACTGAAAGAAAACTATGGGATTCCTAGAATAGTGTAAAAAATATATAAATAAAATTCATTTATATAACCAATTACATAGATACTATGTAATTTATTATGTGATGTAATTGATTATAGAAAATAAAAATAAAGAAAAAATAAATTCAGAGACACAAACTCAATTCTAAATGTATAGTATTCAAAGTATGTGGAATTGATTACATGGGACCATTCCCATAGTCCTTTAGAAACACATAAATTATTATATGTGTAATGTGTATTGAAATGGGGGGAACATGAAGCTTGTTATTAAAATACAATCAATTGGGTTAACAATGATTTTAAAAATGAAATCATTTATCATTTTTCAATTCTGCAATTACCAAATGATGATCATAGAACAGACATAAATAATAAATTTTGTTGGTATTTCCTGAGAAATTTAATTTTTTATACAACACCAACACACATTATTTTCAATAAAATACCTTTCATGTGGTTTTCTAGAATACAGGTAAAATATTTTGGGGAAAAACAGTGATAATGATCAGTAATGAATGGATCAATAAGATATATGACTCATTATTTGTGTATAAAAGAATTTAAAAAACTCATATGTGTAGTTGAATTCCATAGTGTCTATTGGAGACTATTTTTTCTATTGGGGTTGGATTATCACACATATTTAGTTATGAGAATTATAAAAATGGAGGAAAAAAATTGTATAACAAGAGACTTCTATAGCTAGATCAGTATGAATAACTCAGATGGTATTCTAATAAAAACAAGGATCTATTAAAAAATATTAATTAGGGGAATTACATTGAAAACATCGGTTAAAAATTCACACCTATAGATAAAGTGTTTCTATTTAACTCATTCTTTGAATTTACTTTATAATTAATTTCATAACGGTTTGAAAAATTCATTGGGATCAAATTTATTCCACACAGAGAGGATGAGATAAAATATAGAATAAATACTAATTCAAGTTCAAATTAAAACGTTTAAATTTATAAATTTATACTTATGTATAGGTTTTTTTTCTTTTTTACAATGTTAATTAAATTTGTTGAAATGTATTTCTAACTCTCCATGAAAAACGAAGAACAGACTAGGAATAAATTTTGGTTTATTTTCATCTTATATTATAGTATACATATTGATAATGATATAATACTTCACTATATAGATACTTTAAAATAATTACCCATGTTCCTAAATTGAACCTAAAGGCTAATATATCTAATCTAAATTAGTGTTTTAGTGAAATAAAAATACTAATGTCTGAACTTATAGCCATGGTTTGACACATAGCAGGAAACTTTAGTCTATAGTGAGAAGGTGATCACTCTACTATTATGGATGAAAGGTAGAAATATATAAAATATGAGAATAAATGGTTATGGTATGGTATAATTTATCCACTCTATTATACATTCAAATGAAGACACAATGAAACTATTTAATAATGTTCCTACGATACCATTTTGTGAAAGATTAACATAGGAGGTGACCTATCCTACTTTTTTTGATATAAAATTTATTAGAATTTTCAATTTTTTAGTCTATGTGTGTAGGGTTAGATCATGATATGAGGTATTTGGGTTGTATAAAATTCAAAATGTTTACCTAAAATCATTTTAAGACTCATCATATCCCATTTTTAATAAGATATCTGATTATTTTTTGAGAAATCAATTTATTTTATGTAATAATTACCTATAAATGTTATCCTTGATTGAATATCTTTCATTTCAACAAGAATCTTTCCATTTCCCTCAACCAAACTATTCTCACTCCAAAAAATGTTCCATTCCCAACTATTCCCCTTCAACCAACCTAAACTCACTCTAATTTCAATCTATCTATTTCAAAATCTTAAAAACCCACAACCCCACAATTCATTACACTCAAACTATTTCCATGAAAAAAATAAAAAATTTCTCTATTAAATCCATTTTAAAATACCCACCCACCAAATTCCAAAAATTAACATTGAAACCCGATCAAAAAATAGTTGACCATTATACCCACACCCACCCATAACCCTTTCCCTCATTTTATTTTTATCCTAACATTCCACCTCGTATTCTTCCCATCAGAGGATTGCATGTATTAGAATATCCATCTATGACTTTATTTGATATAAGAAATCACGTGAAATTATTGACGATATAGACAAATATCATCTACATAAATAAGACAAAAACCTGGGGGTTATTCAAGATAAAACATAAATAATTAGATATGAATAATTAAAGAAATTGTTTTTAGAGTTCATATTAACATTAAAAATGATATTGTCAAAGATTAATTTCTACATAGGCTAAAATATTTTATATTGTCATTAATGTTTTTTATAGTGACTGTGTATTATTGATCTGATTTTGTGCATACATAAAAATACATGGAGAATATTAATAGGAATAAAATATGTTTTTCACTATATATGTATTCCATGATAGTTTCAAACCTAAAAATTATTATTGACCCCATGCCCATAAAAATCACTCAACTATAGTGCCCTGTTTTTATGAATATCAATAGGTTATTATCTCATTTATGGCTTTTTATGGTAGATTTAAAGGGAAATTTGAGCATGTTTTATAGAGAACAATATTTTACGTACATATATATTACATATTATTAGATGATTATTCCTTATAAAACATAATAAATAACACCAGAATCTAATAGGTATATAATTATTAGAAAAATGGATACATAAAAAACTAGTTCATAGGTGAAACAAATCATATCCATATCCGTTATTCATACCTATATCCACTCATAAAAATAGAATACATATTATATTTCATTATAACCTGTCCAATAGAAACATAATAAAGGATGAGTTTGTATGATATGTAATTTAAAAAAGTGAGGTATCATTGATCACTTATATAAAACATAATAAGAATCCTATGAGAACATGTGAGCAAAATATGACAGCCATACCATTTATATCATAGATCATAATCATGATTAATGGGAGATATATTGGAATTCAAAATGGAATAAATCATTATGGAATGATGTAAAATGAGAATATAGAGAATTACATGGGATTAATACAAATAATTTTTGTATACACAAAGAAATATGAAATATTTTCCATAATAGTCTTGGTTTTCTATCAAGACCATCAATATTGACTGGTTTTACACTATAAACCATTATTGTATTCATATTTAACTCACAAGACTATCAAAAAAGATAGGATCCATTATTTTTATAGGTTAACATTCTATTCTGGTCAAGATTATCTCAGGAGATATCAATCAATGCAAAATAAAATTATGGGATATATAATTCTAGACCCACCTATCCCATAATGGAAACAGTTGAGATGTTTTTCAAAATATAATAAATAATTAATTATATAAAAACCCATCTAATATAAATAGAATTAAAAAAAAATCATCCTAAAATAACCCATTCAAATGAAATGGGTTTCATTGAAATCTCATCATGGCATACCCCATGGAAATGAAATGCATATCCTAACCATTTCATCAATTCAACATAGATAAACCTATAGAAAAGGATCAAATTTACCAAAATTATTTTCATAATAATGATAAACCCCAAATAGGAATGAAAATATTTTTTCATTAGATTATAACCACAATAAATCAAAACAAATATTGGAGGCTTTTATCGTTAATGAATAAAAATATAATAAAAATATCATAAAACATCTTAAGGAAAATAAATTTTCAATTTTCAAAAAAATTATTCAAAATATCGAAATTTCACAACTATTAAATGGAAAAATTTATATGAAAATTTCCATCAAACATGTGGAGTTTCTTAAATTAATTTATCCCACTTGTCTATGATAATATTTGTACATCCCTTATTAGATAAAAGAAAAAAATTATTTCTTTATATTGTAAAAATTTTAAAAAGTACCTCATTAGAAAAATGAATAAAATATTACATTAATAGTTATTGAAAAAATAAAAGATAGATAAAAATAAATTTTAGAAATATTTCATGAATTTTGAAAAAATTATTGAAAATAGTTTAATAAATAATGTATGTGGAAGAAAATGGGTTTATAATAAAAGAGAGAAATAAAGTGCGTTTTTTCATAAAAACATTCAATTGGACTCTCAGATATCTATAGGTATAAAATGGATAAGAAAAATTGTATTTAAAGAAATATTAATAGAATAATGAAATTCATCATGTTATTTAACGATATATTACAATATACCATCATCAAAATAATGTTTGTAAACAATCAAGATATATAATTATTCTATAATATAAAACCCTTGAAACAAGGATAATTTTGGATAAAAACTCCCATTAAAGAATGAAACCTATAAAAATATTGATATCATATAATTTTCATGAAAATAATCATAATATTTTTCATGGGATGTATATATATGAATCAAATAAGAAAAATGGTGAATATTGCATATGTCCTATGGAAATAAATGTGAGATGAATATCCTTTACATCAGATCCAACATACTTCATGCAGGTTCAAATATCAAATATAATTAATATATGTTTATTATAAATATATTTAAGAAACATATTAATATATATTATCCAATATATGATTTACTTTTAACCTTTTACCAACCTTTTATTAACAATTATCTATTATAATCAATGTTCTATGTGATAACTACTTTATTTTTCATTTACATTTTGGTTTCATAGTTTTGGTGAGTTTATATATAACAAAGTTCCATCATATACAGATTGTTAATAGAGATATTAATATCATAAAAAATCATTATATAATTATTTAGAGTTACCAATAAATTTAGAGACTGATAAATGAATTAAACCATTTATAGAGACACTAGGTTGTGCGTTTGTAATAATGTTGTTTACATTTCTCTACAAAGAGAAAGAAAGAAATATAAAAAATAATTAAAAATTAACTTTTATATGTATATTATATATTATATACATTCATTAAATCTAAATTTATTAACATCCATGTAAATACAAAACGAAAATAAATTCACATAACATTATGGAGGTGGTAATCCACACGTACACACAACCAACATTATCATTTTCCAATTGATAGGATGTTTAGAAGGTGTATGTTATATTTTAAATCAATAAATATAATTATTTCATAAAATTCAGATTTATTTATAAATTTTAAAACAATAATTATACCTAATAATGTGAGGGATTTGTTATAAATTAATTACATCGATTCATGAAGTAGTTGTTTGCCTTATACAAGATTAATGGGTTTCTTTCAATTTTGATGGAAGTGGGGTGAATATAAGTTATTGAAATAACATAAAAAACTATATTTTAGGATAATAAAGTCATACTATTATAATATTTTATTAATATTTTAAGGAGGTACAAGAAAAATAAAACAAAAACACTCAGTTTAAATTGATACCTTGTTTATAGAAAACCTTTTCATGATTGAAATGAAAATCCTTACTTGGAGGTATTTGTAATAGATAAAAGCCTCTATGAAATTTTATGATAATTTTGGAATGTTTATTTCTAGATATTTTCATAAAAAAAAACTTTTTATGTGTTAAAAAAATAGGATGGTGTGTAACATTTTATAACTGATAAAGAGTGGATTTTTTTGTAAATACTCAAAAAAATATTGAATAATGAAATGTAACTATAACAACATATGCCTAATAATTTGTAAATAATGGTTTTAATGGAATATATATCCCATAAAATACTCAAAACTCTAAAATAAACATTTTTTAAACATGTTATTCCCTTAACCGATATGTTTACTTACGTTTACCATTTTAGTTTTCACAACGATAACTAGATTTTTTACCTTGGTAATTTAACCTAAATTATTAAAGTAAAGGTGATACATATTATATAATATTGGAATATTAATTGAAAATATTAAACTAGTTTAATCAAAATTAAATCCTATGGTTGTGGGAAATTGATTTTAACGCAATTTCTTTTAGTGTGAATAACCTTGTTAAAAACATAAACTCACTGATTATTTTTTACTATTTTTTACTATTCATTATGACACAGAATTATGTTGACCCTATTAAGTAATATTAATTATTAGAACATAAAATTTGGAAAAAAATTACCATATTAAATTTACACAATTTTTAGTATTTTATTTTATATAGAAACATAAGTGTGATAACAATACAGTTTTACAATGAAAATGATTTATTATGTATGAAATGTTATTATATTGATAAGAAACAAAAAATTAATTCCTATAATTTAATTTGGAATAATAATAATATAATTTCACTAAAATTACATTTAAAAAAAATTATAATAAAATTAACCTTGGTAGATTCCCTAAAATCATATTTTTTAATATAAATAAATAATTTTTCATTACTCAATGAAAATTTATATTTTCAGACATTTTTATAAATACACTAAATATAATTTGGGTTTTTTGATATAAAAATGGAATTTAATTTCTTCACAAACATTTTGTAATTGTGTAAAAAAACTTATTTTAAAATATGCCTTAAAAAATATGAGAAACTGTTTTTTTTGAAAAATATTGTTTTAAATCATAAAAATATATTTATTCTTATCCCATGATAGTAATAATTATTATATAAATGATAAAAAATTATTTAATATATAACATATAAATTTTAATAAAATATTTTTAAAGAAGTTATTATTTAAATTTATAAATAAAAAACACATTGTTTGTTTGAAAATATTTTTTATGGGAGGCATTTTTTTTAAATGTTATTTATTTTTTTCTAATATATTTATAAGAGATAAAATTATTTTAATTACGTTGAAACCATATATATTTCATAATATATTTATTTATATTCAAAACCACCCATTTAATTGATTTCTTATAGGAGTATACTATATTATAGTTCATTTAACATATGTGTTATGTGTAAATAACACTTTCCAAGAAATTAAATTCATTTTTTAAATAATATTTCTTAAAAATAGAGGATTTTACATTTTACACCCATTATAATTAATTTCATCCTCAAAATTCTATCACTATAATATTAAAATCATTTGACACATCACCCTCATCATATCTTAATGCTCTTATGTAGCTTCCTTAAATTTGAATTTTTTTCACAAAACATTTTCCAACAATGTCACAAACAATTCCAAGAAGAATAGGAATGCCTCTTATCCCTCGATACGAGGAATCTCATGTGACTATTTTGGGTTAAACCATTGTAGATTTGAAAATATATTTTATTAGTGTGCCTCTATATTTGGGGTATCTTGTGGAATGTAAATATGACTATTTTTGCTTAATATATAGTTCATAGATCAATTATAATTCCTATAAACTTTGAAGAGACCTATTTTACTAGGGGTAGAAAAGATTTGAGTCTCTATTTTTTATTATTGGTTAATTTTATTCTTGATTTTCTGGTTTGATGATACTATAAATGTTGGGGGATGGTGGAATAGGTGTATTGGAGATACACAGTGGGATTACATTGTTTAGTGGACTCTATTGAGAAAAAGTTCATAAATAAATAGGATTATAGTGGTTGGGGCATGTTAAGCACGCTAGCTTATAAACATTGTGGTCTAGTTATTAATTTCCATTAATTACCTATTTCATGTTTTTTATGGGTAATTATTTAGAGAATTTTTTCTTTTTTAGGAGTGGCTTTTGAATTGGAAAAAAATATTATGTTTATGATGAATTCTATTTTGAAATAAAAAATATTTTATGAAAGTATTTACTTAAAAATTGATTCTTTTCTAATGGAATGGGTGGTTTGAAAAGATAATGTTGAAGTTGTTCAAATGGTTTTAATGTGTATGAGAAATAATTAATTCTCTCCAAGAATAATAATAATTAAAATTGGGTTTTGAAATATGGTTATAAAATGGTTATGATATTTAAAATGGATTCATGAGTGGGTAATGGTTTTTGATTTTGAATGGGAATGATTGTTTTTTAAAAGTGGATTCTTGGATTTATTTTGGGATTTACTGGTTTATGTGCATGGTATTTTGTATGGGGTTTTTTATTAAACAATCATTAGGGATATTTTGGATTGAGGATAATCTTTGGCCTCATTTTTTTCTGTTAATTCATTTATTCCCCCTGAAATTTCTCAAATGTTTTAGAAGGGTCTCTTCTAGACTTTGGTTTTTTACATGCACACATTGGATTGGTAAAGGTGATTATTAATCATTTTTTCTATTTTATATTGTGATCTATGTCCTCTAGATACTATGGGGTGTCTAAAGGATGTTGATAGTGACATATGTTATTTGAGAATTCTATAAGTTTTCAGGGTAGAATTTATCAAAGATATGATTTTAGGACTAATATTAGACTAGAAAAAAGTGACCGTTCTCTCCTCATTTAAATATTTTAATCATTAATAGGTTATCAGAACCATTTTATTTTTATGTCCTAATTCATAATAGGTTAGGTAGTTTCTCATCAAATAAAGAAATCCTCATCCAGTTTGTAATATATTATTATTCTAGGGAAAAGATGCATCAAAATATTATAGTAGTAAGCATATGCCGTAGAGTGAATATATTAATTTAGAGAAGATATTAGTTGTGGGGGAGTAATGATCTGTATTTTTTCACAATCATAATGGAAACACATTTCATTTTTTATGGTTGGTTTCTTGTTTAGAAACATTTAATTTTATTTGTATGGTTGAGTATCCTTATTATGGTCATTTCATTTTTTTCCATATGTATTAATATCTCATTATAATTTGGAGATACTCGTATCTTATCGATGTAATTAATTATGGGTTTTTTTTCTATAGTATGGATATTCTCACGTGGATGTGGGATTTGTGTTAATTGATTTCATTAATATTGGGGAAACCACTATCTTTTCCCCAAGGATGTCCTTGTTTATATTTATGTATCTACTCTAGTGTGACCTGTGGAGTTAAAACATCACATTGATTTTCATGTTTATGATTTCTATTGTTCAAATTTAGTTTCTTGTCCTATTTATAATTTAAATAATTACATTCATGGGGAGCAATATATTTCTATTGGGGAAAATATTTACACCCCAAGAACAGTTTTTTTGTTCTATTTATTATGTATTCCTTAAAATATTACTTAATATTCCCCAGTATTTTCAAGTGTTTTCCTTGATAATTAGAAGTTTTTTAGGTATTTAGGTGATGCAAAGATGATACATGGATCGGGGAAACCATGATCCATACCTCTAAAAATCGGGTGTCCATGGAAGAGGAACTGATTAGCCCTCATGGTTAGGCACATGGGACAATCGTTTTCCCCAATAGATTTACTGCCTTGGGAAGAAACAACAGGGGACCGCATAGTTTGAGAGACAATGTGGGCTCCTCATGTTTGTGTAGAAGCACCCACACAATTTTTAAATGTTCAATATGACCTTCTCGCCAAAACATGTGGCATGTATAGAATTTAAAAAACAAAAAACAAAAAACTAATCAATTGATAATAATAAAAACATAAACTACTAAAAAATAATTTAGCAATCTACTCCAACCTTATACACGATCTCTATCTCTCTCTCATGCCCCTCTCCAACTTCCAAAGATGGGATCTACCTTGTTCATAACAACCCACAATCCTCACACCATACTCTATATTTCTCCCTTGATCACAGGTTGTCTTTTTCTCTATGTTTGGATGTGTTCAACATTGAGTAGATTATATCCTCCTCGTCTTCCTTCTTCATTTATATTTACTTAGATTTCATTCTCATAAATTTAGTGAACATACCATGGCCAAACCATAACCTAATTTTGGATATTTTAATTTTCGATTCATTTTTTATAAGGTCCTTGGTGTTTTAATAAGGTCAGTTCGATCACTGGAAGTCAAAGCGTGTGAGTTATCCATCCGATCCCAAAATATTTTTTTCTATTCTTATTCATTAAAAAAAATTTAATCTGGAATTTTGGGAATATTTATTTTATTATATTTTTAATCTTCACCATGGACCAACAAAATGTAGTTATGGAATGGTGTTGGTGATATTGATTTTTTATGTCTCCTTGGATATGAATTAATAACATATAAATAAATAGGTATGTAAATCTATTAATATAATTTTTTTATATATTCCTAAATAGATATGGGAACATTTATTGATGAAATGTGGGGTATATATATATATATATGATGTTTTATATGTGTTTAGAGTATTTTAAATGGTCCTTGAGTTCACCTCATGATATGATAGGAGATTCATTGTATTCTCATGCCATTGAGTGAGGTTTTCCTTGAATGTTATTTTATAGAACATTCCATATAATTATAAATAAAATATAAATTTATTTTAAATATTATATTAATTATTTTGGTTCCTTAGTTTAATTTAAAAGGCTATTCCATATTTTTAGTTAGAGGAAAATGGGGTTTTAAAGGATTTTCCTTGTTTTGAAAATATGTATATGTTTGTAAGTTGTTTGGTAAACTAATCAGTGGAATTTAAAAAATAATTAGATATATTGATTTTTTTGACTTGTTTGATATTTGGTAAAATTTGATTGTATGTGAACTTTTATTTTAGTTGTGTTTTGTTGTGTTTTTATGGATTGTTGCTTCTGTGGGAACCCTTTTTCTTTTGTGTGACATTAATTGTACTTTATTGATTAGAACCATGGTCATATTAATATAAATCAAAATATATTATAGTGAATATAGGTATATAAATTCTTTAACAGGGTGTAAATATAGATAGACACATGTATATAATTGGTATTTCCCAAAAAACACAACCTTGATACATTTGGTTTTTAAAAAACACTATCCTCTAATATTCTTTCTTTTTACCTCTTCATTTCATGTTGATTTTTTCTAAAAATTTAAATGATTTCTTAAAGACATAGTGGCATTATAATGAATTAAAATGTGTATAAATATATGGTTTCCATATATTTAGCCATCTTCTTCCATATAAATGTGATTTGATAAAAAATAGAAATTTAGGATCATTTGGAAACAATGGTTTTATGTTTGTATAAGTTTATTGGGTACATAACTAGTTTATAAATAAATTTATATTCTTTCATAAATGGTTTTTCTGTTCTACTAATGATGTTGGGCCATTACATTGAGATTTTTTTTAAATTAACATTGAAATATCATGACATGAAATAATGGTTTGAACCAATGAATGGTTTCTATGTGATGAGAACCCATATGGTTGGCATCCATGGGAGAAGAAATTTCAATACATATTTTATGTGATTTGGAAGGGAATTCATGGGTGAATCTATGGTTTAAATTTAATCCCATGAATGTGATTACATCTTAGAATTCCATTTATATTATTATCATGGCATTCGGGAAATCATCATGAGGGTTGAGTCATGGCTTCTATATATATATCCTTATTAGAATAACTAGATATCTTTATAGAGTGTTCAACCATGTGGTTAATTCCTCTATTGAGGCTATTTTGAGTTTCCACGTTGGTTATTGACTTTGGATTGAATCATACTCAAGTAGATGGTTCTAAACCAAATATAGCCATGTTCACTTCTGATGATGACTAAGAAATTCCCATGATTATTTATTTTTTACATATTTTGTTTTTTGGTATTTTATTTTACATTTCATATTTTTTATTCTTTCTTACACCATTAATATTTTCTATATTCCTATAATTTTATAAATACCATATATTTTGAATATTTTTTACCCATCATTTTATAAATACCATATATTTTGAATATTTTTTATATTTTATTTCCATTTAAAGGGACATTATTTTTTATTTTGTATTTGGTATTCAAACTAGGATATGAAAGTGGGAACCTATTTTTAATATGGAATGTTTTACGTGGTTTCCAAATAAGAATTTTGGGATAGCTATGTTTTGGGTTTTTTATAGTGAAAACATTTGTTAACTATATCATCAAACAATAATTTATCAACTATTTTGAGAAAGGAAAAATTTGGTTTATATGGTTATTTTATACTAGGATATTTATGATCAAAACCTACTTATGCCACTTATATCATCTAGAATATATCTATGTTATATGCTTAGTTTCATATATAGATTGTCTCATGGAGTGGTCTAAGTTTAGTGGTCAGTGGTGACCTATGAAGTCACATGGAGGTTTATCTTGTTTCATTTTCATACACATATAATCTTTAGACTATATGAGATGATCATTATAATTAATTATTTATTTTTGTGGAAAATAATTCCAAATTGAGTTAGTTATTATTTTATAAACATGTTTTAGGACCTCTTTGGTTACCAGTTCGTGGTTAAACCAAGAATATTCCCATAAATGTGAGTGGTATTGTTTTACAGAATACTATATCATTGAGAAAAAATCTTCACTAGTTGTTCCTATTAAGATAGATCATTATCATATTGTATCTCCTTTATTTTTAGTAAATTTGATGGATCAAATATTTACATTATTAAGAGAGATATATATTACCAATAGTGAATTTTAGAAATGTATTTTGTATACGCAATGTGATAAGCCATTATCCCAACTCAATCAATAATCTTGAAGTGGATAATATACCAGTGTATCTGATTTACATTCTTCCCATATCTCTAAACATTCTTTCATGAAGAAATTCATATAAATACCTTGTTGCTAACATGAAACTCCATCTCTCATAAAAAATTGTCAACATAAATTTTCAGACAACATTTTTCTTCCCTTATATGTTGATGAATTTCAACAAAATTCATTTCTATTTCTATATCCAGTTCATGTACTAAAATATTTATTCTTTAGATTCATTATATAACATTATAGATCTACCCCTCTTTCCATATAAAGACTCATAAGGATCCATATAAATTATCAATTAAAATATATTCTTATTATATAACATGACTTTAGGAATTTTTTTATCCCATCCACCATTCTAATACATAGAAAAAAATACCATCATATCCTCTAAGGGAAGAATTAATACCTTAGAGTAGACATTTGTTTGAATATGATATGCAGTACCTAAACATTATATCATATACATATATAGAAAAATACATACCAAAAAAATCAGGTCAAACTTGTATCTATATAAGATAAAATATAATTTGGTTCTCCATACCACCTTATCTCATACTTAATGTATATTTGGGAATTATGGTCTATTGAAAAATCAATTATTACATTAATGTTGTTTTATAACTATGTATGGTTATTAACTACTACCCAAAAAACATTATAGACTTTTGGTTTATTATGAATTTGAAAAAAATACAAGGTTATGTTTTCATACTTTCATTTAGGTATTGGGAATGAATAAAAAATCCCCCCAAGACCTTTATCTCATATACGTAACCCACTTACTTACAAAGAATCAAGACTCAAATTATGTTATATTTATCTTTATTCCATTCCAATGGAAAGAATCATTCATATATTTATAAATATTTTTACATCTAGGATGATTATAGAATGAAGAAATATGAGATTCCTCTAATATATCTTTCATTAAATATGTTATGGATGGAAAAAATACATTGTTCTATAAATTTATCATCCAATAACAGTGAAGATTAAACTCCAGAACATTTATCAACTTGTTTTATAGTTCTAAATTCACCTTTTTCTCCTCAAAAATCATCACATATATAGATGGACGGATACTTATTTGATATAGTTTATATTTCCCCCTTTTCAAGACATCAAGATCTATTCCATTAAATTCCTAAAATGTTGTCTGTTTTGTGTCCTCATCATTCATAAGATTGCGTGATGCTTTCAACATAAACCATCATCCACCTTTCTCAAATTTCTATGGTGGTAATGTATTGAATATCTATTATCTTTAATTAGGTTGAACTATATAATATAGGTCATATTAAACTATTTCTGATACAACATTTAATAATTTTTTTGGATTAAAATATATAGAAACTTTATCTTAGTAAAGAAAAATCCTCAATATCATTAAAGTAAAAAAATATTACCAAACACCAATAATGTATTAGATAATTTTTCTTATGAAAATTCTATTTTCACGAGGCATAAGCTATCACTATATCATTCTTCATGATGAAAGATCCCAGTACATTCTATGATACATCATTATAGATTAAAATTACTTATACAGTATAGGGTAATGTATGTAGAGGTTCACTGACTAACATTCTCTTTAGTTACATGAAATTATCATCACATTTATCCTTCCAAAAGAACATGGATTCCTTCCTTGTAAACATGTTTTCTAGATTTGACATCCATGAGAAATTTTCCATAAAGGGTTGATCATTATTATACAAACTATGAAAATTATGGATATCAGTCACCATTTTCAATGTACGAAAACATTCAATAGCCTACATCTTTGATGCTTCCACCATCATATGCATGATTCAGATTACATAATCCAATATTGCATCTTTTTTAATTCAAAATTCAAAATTTTTAAATTTCACAAATAATTTATCCTTCCTTGTTTTTTTTGTAAAATTCTCAACAGACATTCATGAACATTCTTACACATTGTATTAAAATGAATATCATTTATAAAAATGATCAAAAATATATTAAAGAAAATATATAATACCCTATTTATTAAATATATAAATATATAAGGGTAATTATAAAGGGACTATGAAATCACTAAATGTTCACAGTGTCGATGACATGGACATAATGACACCTTTGGTATATCCTCCTTCATTGCCATAAATAGATGATAACTATAATGAATCTCAACCTTAGAAAATTATTGAGATCATTATAGTCAATCAAATATGCCATCAATATAGGTAGAGGGTAGTAGTTCTTGATTTTGAACATGTTTTGTGACTAATATTCATTTTTTGTGTCACACAGACTCATTAATTTTCCTAACTAAAAGATAAGGTTTACCTCAAGGTGACACACACTACTGGAATTTTGGATATTTGTGACGGTATATTTGTGATGGAATCTCATTGTAAAAACTCCATTGCGACGGGGTCCCGTCACAAATAGACATTTGCAAAAAACGTCGTCGGAACAAGTATTTTTTGTGACGGACCCATCACAAAATATAATACCTGTGATGGCTAGTGGTCCCATTGCAAAATGATCTTCAATTAAATGCATTATATAAACAAGAACCTTTTGCGATGGGCACGTTGCAAAAAGAATTTGTTATAGGTTAGTGTCCTGTCGCAAATAACATATATGTTATAAACATGTTGCGACGAGACCGTCAGAAAAATGTTTTTGCGACGATAAAGCACCCTATAGCAAAAAAACTATTAAATATTTATATATATAATCTATTTGCGATGGGCCCCTATCACAAAAGGCTCCATCACAAATACTTAATAAAAAATAATAATCTAATTATTATTAAGGGAAAAAATATTAATATTATTAAAATAAATAAAATATTAAAAAATATTAAAATTTTCAATATTTTAAAATAATTTAAAAAATAATAAATCATAATAAAATTATTATTAATGAAAAAAATAATATTAATATTATTAAAATAATATAAAAAATAAAAATTATTAAAATTATCAATATTTAGAAAAATAAAATAAAATATTCATAAAATATTCTTATTATTCTTATTATGAGTAAAATAAACAAACATTAAAAAGTATAATACAAATAATAAATATTAAAATATTAAAATATTAAAAATAATAATTTTTTTTGCTTTATTCGCACCAATATAAAAGACAAAAACTGTGAATAGTTTATATTACATCTAATGTTCAATTCAAATTTTTTTAATAGAACAAAAAATCACTGTGGGGGATAGTCTTCTAGAGGAGATGGAGGAGTTAGAGGAGATGGTTGAGGAAACACCATCCCTAAACTAGGAGTCAGACGGTTCATGTACTTCATCTGCTCATGCTACTATTTCTACCATCAATGCATGTCCTCCTCGTGCTGCTGCTAGAGTTGTTGCTGCCATCGATGCATGTCCTCCTCATGATGCTACTGCTACTAAAACATCTATTCCTACTGCTTCTGCAAACTCCCCGTAAGCATAGTTTGAGCTTGCAACTACTCCAGATACTGTGAGCCAGAAGATGATGAATCTCGACGTGCTCCTCTCAAACTGGATGCCGACATCACAGCAGTACCATAATAAGTCCCAGGAGTCAAATGTGAGCTGATACAAACTACTCGTCCCTTCTCGAAATCATACTAGGTCACCTACATCCATGCTGCCTCATCGAAATGGTTCCTACTAGTTTGATCAGTCGTCTCGGCTTGACACTCAGCCTGAGAGGTCGCGACCTCATATGACTCCTTTAGTTTCAATTTTACATTAAAATAGTGAAAATATTATATGTAGTTGATTTTAAAACTTGAAAAGAAATAATACTGACCACAATCAGACCCTGGCGATCACCTCTAATCTCTCCAGTTGCTGGATCACTATACATTCTCCAATAACATCGTACTCTATAATATCTGGATGCTCGACTTCCTATATGAATAAAAAATAAACTATTTATTCTTAATGTTGTATAAAATATTTAAAAAATATACTTACCAGATGCTCTATATGCGTATCAAATATATGGCTTCCATCTCGATGTTTCACCTCCTGTATCCCTCGGTTCTACCGGCCCAATGAAGATCTCCTCTAAAATCCATCACTCAAACAGTGTGAACATAATCCATCCCAAACATGAGATGAAATTTACTCTAGTAGATGGGATCTACATGACTCATTGTATACTATCAATCATGATTTTTTAATGGATTCCCTAATTAAATTGTGCGAAAACTGATGGAAACACTAATGCACAGACACCTCCCATTCCTCATGGATAACGACACGCATGATATCATTTTTGGGATACCATAAACCCTACAATCAATTTATAATATCAAATTTTTAATGAAATAAATTTCTAAATAAATATTATTTATTTTTATACTATCCAATGATTGAACATTCAAATCTTCACATCAATGGGAATCTATTCCCATGTGATCCATGGGTGAGAAAAAATAATTACACAAGATATCACTCCCCTGACCATTAGCTACATGCACAAAACTGTGGAAAAAGAACAAATAATGAAAAAGTTAGTATATAAATAAATTTATGAAAGAGAACAAACATAAATAGGTTATAATACCTTTGGGTGGTGGATCGAAACTAAGAAGTGGATGCCGCTCAAGGATAGGGTCGGGAATCATCAGTCGCGCAAGACCGCACCTCGTCCGCGTACCCCCTAATCCGCCAGTAGGTTGAGGGTCAGATGATCCCAAATCCTCCTCATCCAAAGGTAGCTTAGCCTTCTCCAAGTCACAAAATAGATCATGGTCCATCTGAAACACACAATTATTATTGTGAGCAGATAGTTGAAAATAACTATTATATATAGATATATATTAGTTATGATTATAACCAATATTTAACTATTTCAATGTTCACCATCGACATAATCTTAATTTATGATGATGTCTATGTCTTCATATTCATCATTAGCATCATAAATATCCATATGAGTCTCAGTTTCATCCTCTCTTTCCATTTCAAATTAATTTGTAACATCATTAACATTATCATCACCATTGACCCCTAATTGTGGGGTGTCATCATCAATATTCATGTCTATTTGTGAAACAGATGTATTTTGAGTAGTCTCTTGAAAAATTCAAATTCCTTGTACTTCATCAGAACCACATTCATTTTTAGTAAACAATTTTTCCCAAGATTTTATTTTTTTTATGATCCAACAATCACTCATATCTCTTAAAGTAGCACAGTACATTGCGTAATATATTTTATGTGCCTATTGATCCAGTAAAAATGGTTCATTTACTGCAAGAAGACTTTTATATTTAATATTTATGATTCCATGAATTGGATGAAGATGCAAGCCTCTCTCAATATCTAGCTACCGACATTTAATCATTTTTATGTAATTATATCCTAGATAACACAATTCAATAATTTCATCAAGCATGCGGTAAAAGTCAACTTTAGTTTCTATATAATTTTATCCCTTAAAAAAAACTACATTGTTTATAGTTTTTTTATTCACCATATGCATGTGTATGAAATTGAAAATCATTCACCACATATTCATTATAAGATTTTACCATTTTGGATGGTGGGTTACTCAATATACATAGCCGCATATCAATTTTATCAGCATGTTGAGACAACTGAATTTTTTTAAAATAATTATCAATATAATAAATAATAAACTTAATTGATATATTATACCATAAATAATTTATTTTATCAGTTTTTGAACCCATTGAGAAATTGTTTTCTGTTGTCGTTCTTCAAGTGCAGCAGTTATAATTTGTGGAAGTTGTTTCTTGCTATGATTATCATATAACCAACTAATAAAATAAGTTTACTTATATAACATAAGTTATAGAATATGTGATAGAAGCACTCACAGTAAAAATGACGTATTTTCTTCACAGTTGAGAAGAACATATGTATGAGCTCTATGATGTTCACCATCTGAAACCCACCGTTCACGAATTCCACCGAAGCCTAGAAATGAATGATTAAAAACTGATAATTGATTGTCCAATTCATCATCAATTTTCCCATCGTTCTATCCCATGAAGTTGTGTTATGAAGGATATTTAGATTCAAAATAATGAGAGCCAAAAAAAGAAATTTCATCTTGAAAATAAGCTTCATCAATTGAGCCATCTACTGATTCTTTGTTACATACTTTTTTCATCAATTTTTCCATGCACCTCTAGAATGTGTACATCCATTGAAACTATATTGGACCTCCACATTTATCATCATGTGGAAAATGTAATATCAGATGTTTAATTGAGTCAAAATAATTCCAACGAGAATATTTTTTCCAGTTTACATATAATGACTACAACATCTTCCTCCAGTTTACATATTGCATCATAGTCTGTTGTTGCCACAAAATGCTTGAAAAAAATAGGGTATGTCTTTTATCAGATCTCAAATCATATAATTCAACAAACCCTTGAATCCAATAGGCATAAGTTTTTCCATTATAAGATGACAATCAAGACTTTTTAATCTGGCAATATAAAAATTCTTATCACATTTGCCCAAATTATAGGAATAGACATCTGGAAGTCTCAAATATGAAATCCCTTATCAAAATAATAATAGAATATCTTTGGATAGTGTATATGTTGCATTTGGCTTCATTAACCTATTTTTTCTAACAAATTGAAATAGTTCATATTCCGGTCGTCTCCAAATTTGGGAAAGATCTAATCGTTCCATTAAATTATCTTTGGTCTTACTTGGTGTATCCAAAACTATATGAAATAAATTATCAAAACAATTCTTCTCAATATATGTAACATCCAACATGTGGTAGACTAACAAATCAGACTAATATGGAAGATCCCAAAAAATTCTCCTTTTTATCCAATTATACTCCTTCCAAAGCCATGAATTTCTTGTTGGTTAACTGTTGACCAAAATGTGATGGACGATAAGGAAAAGAAAACTAATTTTAACTCTATAACTAAGATCATTTTTGGAGGTTCATCCCTTTCAATTGTGCCTTTTCAGAAATGAGATTTGTTTCTTTGAAAAGGATGATCGGTTGGATGAAATCTGCAATGACAGTCAAAATAGCATGGTTTTTTCCACTTACGAGAATAAATCATTTATTGTGTTTCATACAGCAAAGATATGATTTTAGACCATGTGCACTCTATCTAGATAACACGAAATAAGCCATGAAGTCATAAATAGTCCACATCAATGCAGATTTTAGTATGAAATATTGTTTCGCAACATCATCATATGTACTAACACCATTACTCCACAATGAATTTAACTCATCAATCAATGGTTTCAAATAAACATCAATATTATTTTTCATATGTCCTATGATTAATAAGGTCAAAACGATATAGGGATCCTTCATCAACATCCATGCAGGTAAATTGTAACGATTTATAAAGACAGGACAACATGAGTACTGACTACCATAAGAACCAAATGAACAGAAACTGTTAGTACAAAGACCCAATCAAATTTTTTGGGCTTCTGAAGAAAAAGACAGATGCAGTCAGTTAAAATGTTTCCATGAATCAACATTCAATGGATTATTCAAACTATTATTGGATGAAATCTTGGTTTTATTTTATGACATCATGGACGTTGTGTTCTGAGACACAAAAAATGCTGCAACCAGGGTGTAAGGGAGAAATATCTCAACTGTTTCATATGAATCGATCCAGACATCCCCGGTTGAGCTTCTTTATACCTCGATTGTCCCCATGTGGGATAACCATCCAATGACTCATTTTCAAAAGAATATAATATGAAATCATTCTCACGTGCATGAATCATTCGATAATTAGGGTCAAAATTTCGAACAAGCTTCTCTCACCCATAGAAATTTGCATGAAACACATTTCCTTCAGGTAACAGTGTTTTAACCAAAGAAAATATTAGATCAAAGTAGTTGTTTGACATTTCATTCTCTGATTTAATAGCCATAAATTTGGGAAACACTTTTAATTTTCTTATATTCCACCCAGCATATAATGCATAATCAACATACCTCAACAACTCAAACAATTCGGATGGTGCCAACTAAAGATTTAAATCAATAACATCCTCAGTTTCAATTTGTTGAACAGATGGACCTCTAACATCATGTACTAAATTTTGAAATTATGAGGGAACCATAATCAAGTTATTAGTATCTTCTATAGAATTGGGATAACTCGGTTGATACCAGAAAACATAATCTTGTTGAAAACCAAACAACAATAGATGTCCACCAACCTTGTCAAATGTGCCAAACGTTCTCAGAGAACATTTTTTATGAGGACACTTATTTGGGCCTTCTGTAAAAAATTAGGGTTTTGATGTGACAAATGATATGAAATCTTCAACACGTTCAATATATACCGGATTTAAACCAGAACCATTTGGATTTCTGCACTGATTTATCCAAATATGATCATCTAATAATGAATGTTGTAAACTTTATTATTCCATATTTTACTACAAAATATAAAATCATTATTATTTTTGAATAAAATGTGCTCTGAGAATGTTTGAATAAAATTATTACTAGTAATTACTAATACTTTGTAATAATTAGTAATAATTACTAATTATTAGTAATAAATACTAATAATTAGTAACAAATACTAATTATTACTAATTATTACTAATTATTAGTAAATATTATTATTTGTTACTAATTATTACAATTTTTTAATTTTTATTACTAATTATTACTATTTATGACTATTTATTATTATTTATTAGTATTTTTTAGTCTTTATTATTAATTATTACTAATTATTACTAATTATTACTAATTATTTCTAATTATTACTAATTATTACCAATTATTACAAATTATTACTAATTATTACTAATTATTACTATTAATTACTATTTATTACTATTTATTACTAATTATTACTAATTATTACTAATTTTTAGGGGTGTCCAGACCCGACCCAACCCGATGGACCCGACCCGACCCGACCGGGTGGGGTCGGGTTAAAAATTTATATTCACGGGTTGGGTTGGGTCAGCTTGATCCATGGTCGGGTTGGGTTGGGTCACGGGTTGGGAAAAAAATGACCCAACCCGACCCAACAGACCTGACATCTTCACTCCAGTAGCGTGCGTCACCCTACTTACCCCCGTCGCCTGGTTTGGTTTCTCATGGGAAGCGAGTGAAACCACGATTCCCATCCTCATTGCCTCGCTATGATTCCCACCCCTGTTGTATCGCCTGGGATATCCACCCTCATCGCCTCACCGTGATACCCACCCCCTGTCACATCGTTGTAATCTCCTTCCCCCGTCAACTCGCCGACGATCCCCACCCCCTATCACCTCTCAGTGATCTCCACTCCATCCCCCGTCGCGTCGTTGATGATCCCCATCCCCCATCGCATCATCGCAATCTCTATCCCTCTTCGCATCACCGGTGATCCCCCCCATCGCCAAGCCGGTGATCCCCACCCCTCGTTGCCTCTTTGCGATCTCCATTTCCACCCCCGTCACGTCGCCGACAATCCCCACCCCTCGTCACCTCTCTGCGATCTCCATACTCCATCCTCTGTCGCATCGCCGATGATCCCCAGCCCCCGTTGCCTCGCTGCGAACACCATCCCCCATTACCTCGCTGCGAACACCATCCCCCGTTGCCTCGCTGTGAACACCATCCCTTGTCGCGTCACTGCGATCGTCATCCCCTGTCGCCTCGCCGACGATCCACATCCCCTATCGCCTTGCTCGAGATCCCCGCCCTCATTGCCTTGCTGGTGGTGGTAGTGGCATGGAAGGAAGACCAAGCTCGCGGGAGGGAGGTGAAGTCACTGCGCTGGGATGATCCAGGAGCGGGTTCGATTCAGCTTATAAAGATCAGCGTCAATTTGTTTTGCCAACAACCCAAACAGGCTGACCCGACCCAACCCGATCCGAGATGGGTTGGGTCGGGTCGGGTCGGTACTGAAAATCACCCCTGACCCGACCCGACCCGACCCAAGCTTTGCTTTATTGGGTCGGGTCCAAAAAACCCCCCAACCCGACCCAACCCGACCCATGGACACCCCTACTAATTTTTACTAATTTTTACTAATTATTACTATTTAATAATATTTATTACTATTTATTAATACTTATCACAATTTATTACTAATTATTAAAACAATTTACTATTTATTCCTAATTATTACTAATTATTACTATTTATTAGTATTTATTAGTATTTATGGCTATTTATTAGTATTTAATACTAGTTTTATTATTTATTACTATTTATTAGTATTTATTAGTATTTATTACTATTAATTTTTTTTATTACTTTTTGTTACTTTTTCATAGTATTTATTAGTATTTATTACTATTTATTAGTATTTATTTCTATATTATAGTATTTATTACTATTTATTAGTATTTATTACTATTCATTAGTATTAATCACTATTTATTAGTATTTATTACTATTTATTAGTATTTATTAGTATTTATTACTATTTATAAATTTTATTATTATTAATTACTAATTATTACTAATTATTATTATTTATTACTAATTATTACTAATTATTAATATTTATTACTATTTAATATATTTATTAGTATTTATTAGTATTTATTACTATTTAATAGTATTTATTAATATTTATTAGTATTAATTAGTATTTTCTACTATTTTTTACTACTTATTACTACTTATTACTATTTATTACTATTTATTACTACTTATTAGTATTTATTAATATTTATTAGTATTTATTAACATTTATTAGTATTTCATACTACTTATTTGTATTTATTAGTATTTATTACTATTTATTACTATTTATTTGTATTCATTACTATTAATTAGTATTTATTACTAATTATTTGTATTTATTATGAATTATTGGTATTTATTACTATTTGTTATTATTTATTACTATTTATTACTATTTATTATTATTTATTACTATTTATTAGTTTTTCTTATTATTTATTAGTACTTATTACTATTTATGATATTTATGACTATTTATTAGTTTTTATTAATTTTTATTAGTATTTATTACTAATTATTACTAATTAATACTATTTATTACTATTTGTTAATATTTATCACATTTTATTTCTAATTATTACTATTTATTTCTAATTATTACTAATTAGTGTTAATTACTATTAATTACTACAAAATGCGGCTACTAATTATTAATTACCACTAATTATTTTTATAAATTACTAATTATCATTAATAATTATTAATTATTAATAATTACTAAGAATTAGTACTAATATTTTAATTATATTATTACAAATAAATACTAATGACAAAACAATTTAAATCTTTTATAATGAAAACTATTCAAAAATAATTAAAATTATTATAAAGAGATAAAATAAATATTAAATAAAATAAAACATAAATACCTTTTAACTTGATCTCTTATAATTGTAGGCGGTTTCACAACTTCTTCGTAAAAAACTAACTCTAAAAACTTTTCACTTTAAAATTCGAGTTTACAGAAGCAGAGAAAGAAGGAATTCAGGAGGAGAGAAGAAAAAATGGAGGGGGGGGTATATACGTTAGATTAGTTGTGACGGGAGTGTTAGGGATTGGATTTCCATCGCTAATAGTACTTATTGCGATGGGTCTCGTCATAAATACCTTCGGCTACATTAATTACAGCCGGCCGTTAAACAGTTATTGGCAAAGGGGCCTGTCGCAAAAAGTAACCAGCCGACACACTATTTGTGACAGGACAACATCTTGTCACAACTAGTTTTTTACTACTGCCGGTTATTTGCGATGTGACCCCTCAGAAATACCCCCATGGGTGAAACTAATTGCGATAGGGGATCCCCCGTTGCAACTAGGTCTTTCCACCTCCGGGCATTTGCAACGGGCGGTGCCTACCTATCGCAAATGCCCTTTCGTGTAGTTTAGCGTGCAAACCGTGCCAATCTGTGCATAAGTTTTTGCGATGGATCCCCTATTCTCGTCAAAAATAATGGTTTTCCCCGTAGTGACAATTGGGTAAATAATTCAAATATAATGATTCTCATTTAGTTTTTATTAAATTCATGTATCTTAGTAAGGTCTTTTCTATATAGATTCATAGAAATTCGCATAAAACTAGGTTCAAAATCGATTGAAAACATATATTATCGATTTTGTGGAGACTATGTTGTTCTTATAGAAAAGCATCATCAATATGCCACAAAATCGGTATATAATAAATGTTGAGTTTCCCCACAACCATCTTTGATAAACACCCATTTTGAATAACAGTTAAGACCAAGTGAATTGTTCTAATTTCTATCATATCATATATATATATATATATATATTGTTACAATGATAAAATATTGTATGATTGGTTGGACTAAAAGATGTGACATCCTTTACTCAAAAATTCATGTCGTATTTATGTAGATAATTCCAATCCCATCTAAAGATAAAATCAAATTCAAACATATGGACAATAAAAATATTTACATGAAGACATTCTCAGAAACCTAAACTGGAGGTATCTTATAAACATAAGATGACATGAACAAAAAATTAGTTGTCTTCACTACTCATTAAAAATATAATTTTTGGTGTTATGAATAAATATTCCTATATAATTTTCATGACATAATTAAATTTATACAACTAATATAAAATTAGATACTTTAATATTTGAGCATACCTATCACCACCCCATATTCATTAGTTTATCTATAATTACTGACTAAAAAATTGTTAGCATAACCACAATGCATCAATAATCATTGCGATTAGTCATTTGATGTATAAATACATAAATATTTTTTTTTTAAATCCATCACACAATAGGTTTTTCATGTGATATCGAAGACCCATATTCCACCTGATGCATGCCCCGATCTCGGTGGGCCACATGGCTTCAATCACATCTCATGAATACCAGAGGCTGCCGACTAGAAGCACAAGCCTAGGGTGTTTTATTAGGGGAGACAATTCCATCATTACAAATGTGTATTGATGTGGATTAATGTAACACGAGGTATGTAGCTAAAGCAACATAAGTAAGCAAAAGGAACAACTAAGAAAATACAACAATAAGAATAACATAAAAGACTAGAATTGCATTTAATGACTGATGATATGTCATGCCGCTAAAAACTGGAAAACATGGATACATGAAAAAAAGGAATAACATGTTTCCTAAACATATAAAAGAAATCAAAATACTATCCCAAGAATCTCGATCTCTTGCCCGGTCGTCTACTATCAAGCTTCCTCCTAAATAGCTATCTGAAAAGTTTTTGAAGCAGTGTGCTTCCCTTTGTAAACACCTGAAACCATGTAATCTACTCTGGGTACCAAATGAAGCCCAGATAAGGTATCATATAAATCTTAGTGGGCCACCACGAATGGTGTCTATAACATTCAACATCTGTAATAGAAATGTAAAAGTGTGCAAGCATGCATATATAAAGAAATGCAGTACAATGTAAGTGAATACATAGGTAAATATATCAGCCCTCAACTAGCATATGAACATAACGAATCAATTAATTGATTATTATCTATTTATAAAAAATTCACATTCTAACAATAGTAAATGTTTTAGGATGTAACAGGGAAACATATAATGATCTATAATAGTGATGTCCCAAGGTAATAAACAAGGTGATGTAGACCTCAAGGGTTTCTTACTTGGTAATAACTCTTGCATAGAATCAGAAAAGATTTTAATCCAAGGAGCATAGTTACAAGAAATCCACAATGAGATGCCTACTGAGTCTGAGGAGTTCATCCGTGGTAAAATGGTGATATGCAATAACTCGGCCAGAGGGTCTTTAACCATAAAAGATAAATTTAAATGTTAGATCTAAGGTGTGTATCAAAGTCATCCAGTAATGATATTTAAGGGATCATAGAATGTCATACTGGGCATCCAATTATAGACAAGGTTCGAGATCTTGGTGAGTCTCAACCAAAAAAAGTCATATCCTTGAATCAGAATGGGGTTCCCGAGTTTTCATGAAATTCTATGATCAGAATCCATGGCATGATTGAGTCAGTCCATTCCTATTGGATTATGATGTCATTTAATATTTCATTTGGTTTAAGACTTTCCTTTTATTAGTGTGATAATGTCAAGTAGCATGCAAACCTTTAATTAAGTCATTTGGTTCAAGACTTTCCTTTCATTAGTGTGACACGACTTGGTAGCATATAACAATTTATTTAATCCATTTAACTCATATTCTAAAGAACTAAACAAAAACGATCATTGGGGATGTAAGGAAGTCATTTTTAATAGAAATTTACTTGATTATGTATTGTTTAATGGGGGTCCTTATAGTTTGTATCAGATCATGGTTTAGATAACAATACGTGTTAGGATAATGTTAATAGAATACCTCAAATGATATTCACCTAATTTTTAATTTTAACTAATAATGGATTTGAATATTTTCATATTTCCTCATCCATGATATGTCTTTTTAGAATGGTTTTTTGCAGACAAAACATGGAAGATGAAATAGAATGACACTAAGGGGATAATATTATTCTGAATTTGCAACCTGGAATGGTGGGAATTAGAACTGAATAGTTTCTATATTAATTACTCAGATGAAACACAATATAAATTGCGGTGGAATCCATGAAAGGTAACAACCAAAGTTTCCATAAAGGAACATGATGATAGTGGAACATTGTATAGTGGAACACCCTCATGCATTTAGTGGATCTTATTACCCAGCGGTGGTTGAAGGGTGGATTATGTCCTTTGAAAATATATTAGATATCATGAGGTGTTTGGATACTCAAATGGTTAGACTTTATATTTACCATTTTGATGGTTTTAGGGTCATGAAAATTCTGCAAGGTTGAAATCCAATTACCCCTAGACTTGAAAAAGGACCGAACCGGTCCGCGTACCGGCTCTCAACAATAGTACGCGGCCGATTCGGTGAACAACCCTCCCATGGACACTATCGTTCATGAGATGGGGGCAGAGCGCCTACGCGGGCGCGAACCAGGAAGACCGCCGATGAAGCTAGGACGATCCACCACCGCGAACTGCGCCAACCGGCCCATGCCATGCGCGTCATCATTCGCGAAATGAAGGTGGAAGCCATATGTGTCCACGAATGTCGCCGCTCACGAAATGGAGGCAGAGCGCCCATGCGGCCGCGGACCACTGTCATTTGCAGAATAGAGGCAGAGTGGTGCACAGCCGCGGATCAATTCTGTGGATATCGGTTCCAAAAATCCCCAGTTGACTGAGTCATCCATGGGTGGGGATTCCTTCATGGGCTTCTGCAGAAAGTGTCATGGGCCCCATCGATACAACCTCCTTTGTGACCCTATAAATATTCACCGAGGGGCACCAAAAATAAGGAGAGGGGGAAGGACGGATGAAAACCCATGGGGAGACGCTGGAGAAATCGCTCCCAGCGGTCCGTGACCATCAACGGGCCCCATATCGTCTGCGGATGCACTCTTCCACAGAGAGGAGAAACCAAACCGTGATCCACATGCGGCCACCTCCTTCACGGACAACCATCTCCTTAGCAGATGACCATCTCCTCCATGGACCAGTGTAGTTTGTGAAATAGAGGCAGAAACCCCTCTCCAGGAGAGAAGTAGGATGGGTGCTAGCCCCTTTGCAAACACCCTTCTCAGACGACCACCCTTTGCGGACGACCATCCTTCATGGACAACATCCTTCACGGGCAGCCTCCTTCGTGGCCATCCTTCACGGAAAGCATCCTTCATGGACAACATCCTTCACGGACGTTCGTCTCCTCCGCGGCCAGCTCCTCCATGGACACCCTTCATAGAAAACTAAACCAAGAATCACATGCGGCTCCCTCGTGGCCAGTCCTTCACGGACAGCTCCTCCGTGGCCAGTCCCTTGTGGCCGACACCTCGCAGCCAGTCCCTCGCGGACAGCTCCTTCGCGACCTTCCCTATGCGGAAGACCCCATGCACATGCTGGTCCATAACGCGGGGGCTACGCCCCCGCACCCCTGCTCGAGGTCACTACCTGGATACGGTATTGGCCCTCCGGGATGGTCCCTTCTCTACCATCACTAACCCCCATGAAAAAGGAGAGTCACACCATGAAATTTTCGGGTCGGGTCAATGATATTTTACCTTGCACCTTTGCGCTACCCCAACATCCATCCTGTACATTCCATGAGTTGAGATACTCCTCATGACTCTCCTAAAACCCCATTACCTAGATCCCATGCTAGGTTCATCCAGAAAGGGATTCCCTTGCATAATTCACACACCAACCATTTCTAGGTATCTCCTACCTAGTCGTCCTGACCACATGACTTTAAACTGTACGGCCATCGTCCTATCCATATGACGCTAAACTATATAGAAATAGTCCCTACAACACGACATTAAACTGTGATGTCTTCAGTCCTCTCTACATGACTATAAACTGTAGCATTCCCTATCATTCAATAATTGGATGCCTCTTGCTCCATGCAAGATATTCCTTATTCTCCAAGCATAAGATGCCTCATGCCATGTTTACAGTGGCATAATTTCAAGAGCGCTGGAATCCGTTCAAACATTCCATCACTCTAACCCACGCGTTGCGTGTCCTTCATTCGGATCTCCATCCTCTTTCATGTCTTAAGGGACCCCCTAATGCCCTGGCCACATGCTACATCAGCTCACCTACCGTTCTGGGCCAATGCCCCGGAAGACTTTGGACAACACTTTAAGATAGGTCCTGTGTTTCGAATATGGTCAGCAGTCAACCCTCATTTGTTCGTCCCCATTTCAGGCTAACATGATATGAATGATTTGTTTCGAACATGGTCAACAATTATCCTCTATCACCATTCCACCCCCATCGTGTTCCGAATGTCGGACATGTAATTCACACTTTTCATCTCCCTTTGTTCGAACTGATTCCAACGCCCTCCACGTTGTCCCTCTTGTGCACTTGTGCATAGGCGTTAACCCCCATTATATTCCTCAACCCACCAATGTGTTGGTAATCCCTCATGGACAGACATGAGTAAGACACCATGGGCGTCCATCCCAGAGTAATCCCCAACTTTATGGGCCACCCTCATGTATAAGCCCCACTCCACTTCTCACGGACGCACCTTTCGCGACGTGATTCTCTTGTCCCTGCTGTCTCTTGTTTCTCACACTGAGCATGACTCACGTTGGCTTAGAGTAAGTATCGACCATGACATCCTCTTATGGGCCTCCTCAGAGTGTAAGCCCTAATCCATCACCCTGGTCCTCCTTAGAGTGTAAGCCCCAATCCATCATTCTGGGCTGCCTCAGAGTGTAAGTCCCAAGCCCATGAGAACTACGAGGACTTTGATTCCCTACAACAGGGATACGTAGGAAGCCTCCATAAGGTTCAATCCCGATAACCAATGGACCCCCGGGTCCACCTTCATGTCGGTTCTCTGACGCTCCCCTTTAGAACTACGTGGACTTTGATCCTTGTCCCCTAGGCAGGGTACGTAGGAAGCCTCCATGAGGTTCAAGCCCAACAACCGGTCGATCCGACTATCTTCACATCGGTTCACCGCGTCACTCCCAGTGCGGCCTCAATGAGTTCCGACTCCATGGGGTCATTAATCCAATGAGGAATGGTAAACCTTAGGCCTAAATGATTCCAAACCCCCTGCATCTAGTTGACCATTGCCTACCAGGGTTAAATATGTGAATACTATGTTTGGGTATAAACCAAAAATTTGCGAACATTTGAATACGTCTTAAATCTATAAGAGATTCCCGGAACAGGCAATAATTCCCCAAAAAATGGTGCGATGGGCCTGAATTCCCATCCTCTTGACCAATGTGAATTCTTAAGCATCACTGGTCAGACCATCCGGTGAACGCCGACCTTTGGAAAGCAGGTCCACACGTCATCGGATACGGAACCGTTGGGCGTTTCGAGACTGAAACCTGAAATAAAAATGGTGAACCCGACGTGAATCATTAACCAAGAATGACAGATTTAACTTAATCCCACCCTGTGCCCCCTTTTACTCAGAAGGAGGGACAAGCAAGGTCATTAATTACGCATGGGATCATGAGATGCTTCTTTGACGGGTTTTCTGTTTGTATTTGTTAAAATGTTATATAGGTACCTTAAGAACTCCCTTAGATCCAATGGCGTCACGAAGGAACTCGCAAGTGCGCACTTCAGGCTACGCGACGACTGGGTATCCTCACCAATGGAAGACCCCGTCACCCACCCAGTGTCTTCAACGCTGGGTATCGAACGTGCTGATCCGAGAGTACCACGTGAATGGTACTCTCCAAATGGTAGAGGCGGCCACGCACGCCCTCCAATCCGCCAGAACTTGTCAGTCTCCTGCCCAGCAGCGGCCACAAAGGCAGTTCCAGACAACCCCTGTCACTATCTCGAACCGTTTCGGGAGTGTATCCCTGGAACGGGATAATGCGTACCTCCGTTATCTTAGGGAGGCGGATGAAGTCGACGTTTAGGACTTCATCCACACCGAACGGGGGTTCCGCTCCAAGGCCCCCGCCGACAGACATCATCGCAGTCACGCCGCAATTCAACATCCTCACTCCGAGGAGGATGTCTCCATGAGGATTCAGACCCATACTCCCCGAGCTCCGACCCCTCGGTCAGCCCGATGACGGAGGAAGATGTACAATCAGGGACCGGTCATCACCCTGGTCCCTGTGGAGGAGCTCTGCTATCCAGCCATGGAGACGTACCACGAATAAGCACCTACACCTGTTCGCTCCTCCCGAGCCCGCCATCCAGACATGGCGGCATCATACAAGCCGATGCACATCCCCGCAGAGCTCCATCAAGCCTGCCACTCACATAGGACGACACTTACCAGGCATGAAACTCTTCCTACCTAGGTCCGTGAAGCCCACCAACCTGACGTGGTGGCGACCCGGTGCCTGTAGGACCAGCTCCTAGCAGTTTCTTCTGACACCAACCATCCTGATATGGTGGCGATCAACAAAGCCTGCCACCCAGATGTGGTGTCAAATCATAGGCGGGAAAGTCTCCCTACCAAAAAGGACACTGAATCGATACGGTGGGAAACCAATATATGCAGGTCCAGCTCCCTGCAGATACAAGCAATGTCCGCCATCCCGATGTGGCAACCATTGGTGAGATAAACTGGAATATCCCGGTATAGGGGCAGATTTGTTCACCTGCCCTGACACAAGAGAATTTTCAGTACCCACTGACCACCAGAGGATCAGAGCAGGACATTCATACTTTGATACCGGAATGGGCCTTCATACCCGTTCCAGACAAAGATGTCTCTCTACATATCCTGGAAATGATGGATGAGCATGTATCGATCCCAGATCATATCTTGCAGACTTGCCAGAATGTAATTGCATCAGCGAAAATAGCAAGGACTCGGGCCCGTGAGCCTGTCTCCCCAATTGAGGCGACTCATCTGAGAGATGAGATAGCCACCTCGGAGTAGATCTGAATCCCCTCTTCAGCCCAGTAGGGTTGCCGAAAATATTCTATGTCGTAAGGGAAATCAGATCGAGCAGCTTCACTTGTTCCAACTGGGGGACACCCGTCCATCATGATGGATGCTCCAGAGAAGGCATATATCCCTGGTAAAAGTCAAGATAGTCTGTGCATCCCATCAGCATCACGGGACCCAATTAGATAGGGACCCAAAGGTGAAGGTTGTTGTCAATAGAAGACGGTCCCAGATACCTACAAGAAAGTGCCCCGAACGTGCCGAAGGTAGCCAAAAAATAAAGAGGGACTTCATTACTCTACTCTGCTAGAAGCTGGGGTTCCCAACGCCGCTAAGCATACATCAAAGGCTCAGAACCCTGCCCACCCATTACCATATTATTGGAGTGATAGTAGAATTTGCGAAGGTCCTCCCCCAAATGTTGCTACTAGCAGCTCTGAGGGTCCTCCCCAGAGCACCTGTGGGGGCCTCCTCTGCGGGCATATAATGATCGATCATGAGAGCTCCTCTTTTGACGCGAGTCACGGAAACCCTCCATGTGGCTTGAAGATCGAGAAGCAAGATGGTCCTCCACTTGCTGTGGTCCACCCTAAAGGTCCTCCCCAGGGTATACACTATAAACACTCTCCATGCAGTGGGACCACATATTATGATAGTATTCCTCACTATCATAGTTGCAACTGAAGAGGCCCTCCCCACAATGACGTCTCATCACGACTAGAATGTCCTCCCCTTGTCGTAGCCTTCCCTGAAGGTCATCCCCAGGGGTTACGCTGCATCGGAACTCCATGCAGCCAGACATCAAATCATGGTGGTAGTCCTCTCCACCCTGATAATGGAGGTCCTCCCCGTAGAGACGTCAAGCAACGAGAAGGCCCTCCCCTCATTGCGGTACATTCTGGAGGCCCTCCCCAAGATGTATCCCGTAGATATTCTCCCTATGGTAGCAGTAATGGTAGTCCTCACCATTGCCGCAGCTGTGATGGTAGTCCTCGCCACCACGACCGCCATTGTGAAGGTCCTCCTCGCATTGGCCCCAAGCAACAAGAAGGTAATACCCTTGTCGCAGTGTGTCCTGAAGGTCCTCCCCAGGATGCACATCGAATGTCAATCCATGATGGTCATCCTCACCATGATGGCAGTTGTTACGAAGGTCCTCCCTGTAACGACGCTACGCAAACAAAAATTCCTCCCCTTGCTACGACACTCCTTGGTGGTCCTCCCTAGGGTGTGCAATGCAAAAGTCCTCTATGCAGTGAAGCATCAAGCAGTAATGGTAGTTCTCTCCATTACAGCCGCCATTGCGGAGGTCCTCCCCATGAGGACATATCACATCGACGGGAAGGTCCTCCTCTGGCCAAATCAAGCACCGAAAAGCCCTCGTATGCTGAGGCACTTAGAAGGATGGGATCAAGCATGTCGGATTCCCAGTTAGTCACCGACGACATCCTTCTGCATTCAGGAGATCGTCCCGGGCTATGTTCATCCTCTGAACCACCTCAGAATCACCCACACAATGATTCAGCACCTACCGGTCCCACTACCTTTGACTACACTGACAGTGAGCATCTTAGTTGGGCTTTCCAAGTAGAGGAATCACTAGCGAAGGAGTATGCCGATATGCTGAACTTGAGGAAACGACTGTCCAGGGATGATATACCAGTTATGTTTTGGCCGAAGACCACCTCTCAGTTTGACATACCCAGAGAGTTGTCGGAAGAATGTGTGCACGACATCTGCTATAATATATGGACAAACCTCCACCGATTGAAATCAAGATTCCTGCCCTACGACGGGTATGTATACAATGTCAAGAAAATAGGAGACCTCGTACATCACATCTACCTGGAAGCTCTTCCTTCATCACGGAAACAACGACCCAAGAGGTGTAAAGGAAACATGGAGATAGCCAGCCTCCGTGCGCTGCAGCAGCTGCACCGCCTCATCAGTGACGCTCCGACGGGAGTCCATATCAGGGGATGGAGAGAACATGGAGCTCTTCATTTCAATCCGCTCCCCACCCAGAAGAATCCATTCGGCGTGGTGTCTTGAAACGTCGTCACGTCAAGACGACTATCGAGTGGTATCCCTATTCAAGAAAGGAAACACACCCAACAAAGTCATGCCTTGAGTTAGTCCCAGAAGCGTCAGGCCCAGTGGGAACAAGCCATTCAAGAACTCCTGAATTAGGCCACCGAGAGCATACAACAGGCCTCTCACCTATGAGAGGCCAATCAACGATTTTTCCTACATCCCCAAAAGGAATTGATTCATAGAAGGACTCGGTACCAAATCTGGTTCACCCCCGAATGGGGGCACGCGAGGTCAAGTAGGTAGCGATAGCCGCGACCACTACTGCAATCCAGGGTCAACCCCAGGCTATAGGGCTGGGGGAATTTTTAACAACAAATTCCCCCATAAGACCAATAAAACCGGGAAGAAACTCTATGTACAAGGAACGGGGCCAACCCCAGCCCTCAGGGATGGGAGAATTATTACCCCCTCAAAAACAACCTCCCACACGAGAGTCAGTATTCTCTCATCAAGGGAGGAAAATCAGATGAGGAGTTTCCCATCCTATCCCATCATTTGAATAATCATTCCCTCCGAGAGGAAGGCACACCGTAAGGTCGCACCAAAGAACACTCCACGTCACCCTTCATCAAGAAGTTCAAAGGTAATCCTAGGACACAAAAGGGAAGGACAACAGAAGACGCCTGATATTCTCTTCCTATTTGGAAGATGACGTCCCCTCCACCCTGCGATATGCATTCATCAACTTCATAGTGGCTAACCCCATGGGTGACACCGTGGAAAATGAAAATCCAGATGGATCGGGAGATGATAGTTCCGGTCAGGCTGTGACTCACAACGAACCACCAGGTGTGCACAACCAGAACCAGAGGGCCACACTAAATATGACTATCCTTCCAGCCAACCCTCCTCCACCTACCCTGTAAGATTCCAACAAGGATAAGAACAAAGGATTGGTTACCCTTAACTCGCCTCCTTCTCTCGAAAATGATGAGCCAATCACGCTCGAAGAGAGATTCGATCGACAGGAAGAGGAGATGAAATAATTTATGTGGCTTAATACCGATCTACTCTAGAGGAACCACCATATCGAAAGTGAATCCCAGGAGGAGCCACATCATGCACTCCCAGTAAGTGAACCTCAAAGACTAAGGTTTTCCCCAGCAAACGAAACACGGTCAGGGCTCCGATCCAATGAGGCACTCGGCCTATCCAACTACCTAAATGTAGATTCAGATGAATAACAAGACTTCCCTCCACTCAGTATGCAATCGGAGTGAGTAAGACTAAACCCTACTAAGGTGCCACAAACGGAACACGCACCCCTGGTGCCAGCCGATCCAGATCCTCAGGCAATGCCTCGGGCTACGCCTGCCCAGGACCGGGCCCAACAGGATGTAAACCAGGGTCTTACCAACAACATCGAGGCACTAACAGCTCTATTGGAAGTGATGGAAGGCCGACACGCTCCGATACATACAGAGCAGAAACCCTACCTGGATTGGGTGAGCAACACACCGCCTCCACCAAATTTTGGGAGCCCTATATTCCCTATTTTCAATGGATCGGGTGATCCAGAGAAGCATCTGATGCACTACACATCCTATTGCGACCCTATGATGGGAACTCCGGAGCAACAAGAAGCAATAAAACTCAGATGCTTCATACATACCATGCAAGGATTCGCCTTCTTCTGGTACAGGAGTCTGCCAGCCCAGTCAATAAAGATCTAGGACCTTCGGTAGCAGTTCCTGTTCCACTTCAGCTCAACGTTTCCTAAAACAACGGTTAATGATCTCATGAACTGCAAGCAGAGGGAGAATGAGAGGGTCTAATATTTCATCACAAGATGGAATGGTATGACCTATTCCCTAAACAGGACAATTCCCCAAGATGAGATGCTAGCCATATGCATCGATACTCTTTGAGATGAGTGGCAAACACTGCTCATACCGGTGGAGTGCACCAATGTATTCCGCCATCTCTCAGCCATTGCCCAGAGAATCGAGGACTCCCTACAGCGGACTAATTCAAAGTCCCGAATAGCCTCGCAGGCTCCTGCAAAAAGATCCCCTAGAGCTGAAGCATTCGATGTCACACTCAACATGACCCCTGTGCCCACTCCATCGCTTAGGCCTCCACAAAATCGTCAAGGTCCTCCTGCATATCAGCGGCCACCTCCGCCTAAACAAGACGATCAGCGAGGACTGAAGCGGAACTAGCTTGAGAAATGAAGACAAAATGTATACTCATTCCAAGACGATTAGGTTCACGACTACTTCATTGTCATCATGAACTGTAACTTTCTCCACCTCTCGGAGCCAAGTAAACCTGAAGAGGTCGGACGCGATGAAATGACATATTACTGCCCCTACCATTGGATGTTGGGGCACAATATCCGAGAATGATTCATCTTCAAAGACCTCCTGCAGAGGATGGTAGACTCTGGACAGGTCGAGCTGGGACCACCCCCAGCACATGTGGCATGTATCTCTACCACTAACTTGGACATAGAGGAGGGGTGGAAGAAAGTCACCAGCAATTAGGGGAAGAAATGTGACAAATGGATGACTCGGAAGACTATCAACTGAGCCCAGGGCATACTCCGAGCTCAACTACAGCAGCTGTTGTTGCCACCAACAGACCCTGAAGCCGTAGAGCCGACAGTATCGACCTCAAAACCCTCCAAGAGCTGGTCATCAGGGCGTAATCGAAGGAGGAAACAATCGCAAGAGGATCAGTCCATGACAGGGCCAAAGTTAGTCCCGACCCTGGCAGATTATATGCCCTTGAATTTGGCACCACGGGCACCGACCCACCAAATGACACCATCAGGGACAACCGATCAGGTTGAACTGTCAGAGGATGATGAGCCAATCTTTGGTTCTATTAACGTCATCCATATTATGGAATCATTTCTTGATGAAGGGTATGGTTACGAACCTGAGTTCCCTGCACGAGGAACCCGGAGGAGGAATCGCAGAGGTAGGGGATACCAGGGGAGGCGCAACCACGGTCGAAACTAACCCTATGGTTGGACCTCAGCCCAAACCGTTAGTATTGCAGAAACCTGTGGGAGAGCCCTTCAACAAACTCAGCAGGAGAAAGAACATCCCCCCACATCCACAAGCGGCCACCCTGACCCCGTTATTCTGCGACACCCATGAGAGGAGGAACAAGTGTCTAACCGCCTAGTGCGCACAAACAGAATGGTCGGGCCAAGTCCTCAAAACGTGGGAACTCCATCGATATCCGACCCTGTGGCCGGTCCCTCCTCATCAAATGCCCCAACCCCTAAAGAACCCGCTAAGAATCTCCCGCTAATGGAGAAGCGTCGGCCGCTGGAGCAGAAATACGACATACTTAAGCAGCTGGCGTCAGTAATAGCCAAACTTTCCATCCTAGATGCCCTGAGTCTGTCAGCAGACCTCAGGGAGGTGCTTATAGAAGCTTTGATCAGCCACCAGGAGTTTCAAGCCTAGGTATATATCGCTGAAATTTACTGGACATAGATTGACCCGGCTGAATGCAATGCGGTGATTTCCTTCACCGATCAGGATGAAGACACCATCATGCAAGGACACATCAGACCACTATATGTGTTCGACAGGCCTCGATGGATTTCTCCTCAGATGCATTGATGGAGAAGAAACTGCTGCCGTAATGAATGAAGTACATGCTAGAGCGTGTGGAGCACATCAACCGGGGACCAAGCTTTCCCATCAGGATTGGAGGCTTGGGTATTATTGGCCCACAGTGGCATGAGATTGCGAACATTTTACCGTAACATTCCACTCATGCCAGTTTCATGCCAACTTCATACACCAACCCCTGGAGTTACTTCATCAAGCCAAGTACTCCTGGTCATTTTATGTTTTGGGGATGGACGTTGTGGGACCATATCCTCCCGCCACGACCAAACAACTGAAGTATATCCTCATGGAAACCGACTTCTTTTACAAATGGGCAGAAGCCATACTCCTCAAGGAAGTCAGGGCAAGAAATATTGTCAGCTTTGTGAAGACCAATATCATCACCAGATTTGGTGTCCCTCATACCATACTGACGGACAACGACACCAACTTATGCTTTGCTGAATTGGACAAACTATACCACGAGTATGGTATCAAAACTAACCACTCATCCCGCTACCATGCAGCGGCCAATGGAGAGATAGAGGCTTTCAACAAGACCCTGTCCAACATTCTCCAAAAAATGGTGGACAAGGATAAGAAGTCATGGCCGGATAAACTCCTCCATGCATTGTGGGCTTACCAAACCACAATTTGTACCACTACTCGGGCCACCCCGTACTCATTGCTGTACCACACAGAGGAGGTTATGCCCATTAAAATCCAACTTCCCTCACTCTGTGTTGCCATCTGTGATCTTCGATGATGAGCAGTCAGAAAAGAGGCTAGGTGAATTGGAACCGCTGGATGAGAAGTGGCTGCACACTTTGCACCATCTGGAAGTCTACCAAAACCAGATCGCACGAACCTTCAATAAAAAGGTCCGTCTCCAGTCATTCTTGGAAGGAGAATTGGTATTGGTCCTCCAGACCCCAATGATACCTAGAAATAAGCCTCTAAAGCTATATCCCAAATGGGAGGGACTATACGTTGTACACAAGGTCAACTCCAACAAAACATATACCCTGATCTCCATGAACGGGCAAGTCACCATGACTCCTACCAATGCGTGATTCCAAAATAAGTATTTTGCATAGAAACCGAGAGTGGAGAACTTCCTCACCGCATGAAGTTAAACTGCATGGAGTTCGTCTGAGCTACATGAAGTTAAACTGCCAAGCACCCAATGGTCCAAACTCTACGACCTTAAACTAAGAGCATTACGTCCTCACCGCATGATGTTAAACTGCATGGAGTTTGTCTGAGATGCATGACATTAAACTGCCAAGAACCCAATGGTCCAAACTCTATAACCTTAAACTAAGAGAATTACATCCTCACTGCATGACGTTAAACTGCATGGAGTTCGTCCATACCGCATGACGTTAAACTGCACGGAATCTAATAATACCCCTCGTCCTCACCGCATGATGTTAAACTGCACGGACTTTAGAGAACTACGTACGGCTTGATTCATGCCCTCGCAGGATATGTAGTGACGCTAGGATCCCCTATCCTAGCCCAACCACTCCCAAATAAAAGTTAAGAATGCTCCCCCCCTGTGTATGGACCAGACCTACATGGGGTGTATTCTTTGTCCTCACTGCATGATGTTAAACTGCACAGATTTCAGAGAACTACGTACGGCTTGATTCCTGCCCTCGCAGGATACGTAGTGATGCTGGGATCCCCTATCCTGGCCCAGTAACTCCCAAATAAAATTTAAAAATTCATTCTTCCCCCCATGTATGGACCAGACCTGCACGAGATGTATCCCTCGTCCTCACCACACGGCGTTAAACTGCACAGACATGAAGTTTTAACAATGCCCCTCTCCCCCTGTGTACGGACCAGACCTACGTGGGGTATAATTCTTTCATAGAACTACATATGGCTTGATTCCTGTCCTCGTAGGATACGTAGTGATGCCAGGGTTCCCCATCCTGACCCAGCCACCTCCAGATGAAATAAAATAAAAGTTAGACAATTTCCCCTTGACCTGTGTACGGACCAGACCTGCACAGGGTGTACTTCTTCCATAGAAGTGCGTATGGCTTGATCCCTGCCCTCGTAGGATACGTAGTGATGCCAGGGTTCCCCGCCCTAGCCCAGCCCCCTGAATAAAAGATAAAATTCCATTTTCCCCCGTGTATGGACTAGACCGGCACGAGGTGTACTCCTCGTCCTTACCACACGACGTAAAACTGCACGGATAGTAAGATTTAAAAATCCTCCATTTCCCCCATTTATGGGTTAGACTTGCACGAGGTGTATTTTTGCATCCTTGACGCACGACGTTAAACTGCACGAACAATAACGTTAAAAATTCCCCCTTCCCCTATGTACAGACCAGACCTGCATGGGGTGTGAACTTCTTCCTTACCACATGATGTTAAACTGCACAAACTTCATCCTTACTGTATGATGTTAAACTGCACGAACTTCGTCCTGACCGCATGATGTTAAACTGCACGGACTTCATCCTCACCGCATGACGTTAAACTGCACGGACATCGTCGTGACCCACCCAAGACACATGGTGATGCGAAATGGAGATAATCCTTGCACATTTGGATGCATCCTCTCCATACATCAGACTCCACGACCCAGTTAATTATGGATCTTCATAACCACTCATGGACATCGGAAGTGGAAAGTCATTGACCCGTGGACACCTTTGCATGACTATGCATACCATGACCTCAGCGGCTCTACAAATTGATAGCCCCTGGCCCATCTACCAAAGGCAAGATTTCCACAGGAGACACTCTTCCTAGCTCCGTACGCTTACCGGCCACAGAGCCCCCATACCATACCTCCTGATCCAGAAGTTTATGGCGAAGTGGTTTACATGTTCGTCCCCTCTTCACATCCAAGTGTTTCCAGGGAATCCCTACCTGTATAGCCTATGTTTCTGCCCGTGGTTCACATGACGACCTGCATCTACGAACATCAAGCCAGGACTAGGCTACTGTGACTCAATGGAAAATTGCAGTGAATATGTTTCTTGTATGCTCGAACACCATTATCACCACATGCCGAACTCTGTGCTATGGGAAATCTCGGATTCACGTAATCATTCATGCCCATCGGAAGTGGAAAGTTATCAACCCGGGGACACATTTGTACGACTATGAAAACCATGCCCTCAACGGCTCTACATAATGATATCCCCTGGTTCATACATCAATGGCAAGATTTCCTTGGGCGGTACTCTTCTTAGCTATGTACGCTTACCTACCTCAGGGCCCCCACACCACACCTCCTAATCCGGGAAAACTCAAAGTTGCAGTTTACGACTTTCATCCCCCACCTTGTTCCAAGTATATTAGAGTATTTTGACCCAGTTATCATTCGAGTGACTACATCAATAGTCACCCAATGGTCCGATATCTATGACCGCTAAACTAGGAGTACCTCGTCCTTACCGCATGAAGTTAAACTACATGGAGTGAAGGTACACCCCCGCGCACAAAATAAATCAGCACAGGGAGCTCTCTAAGCTTTAACAGCAACCAGGGACGAATATCCCTAACATTCCCAGATATTTCCTTACCCGACGACAGACTTCGTGGCCCGAATAATTGCGGATCTTCATAACCATTCATGGCCATCGGAAGTGTAAAGTCATCAACCCGGAGACACCTTTGCCTGACTATGCATACCATGCCCTCAGCAGCTCTGCATATTGATTTCCCCTATCCCATCTACCAAAGGAAAGATTCCCCCAGGTGATACTCTTTCTATCTCCGTACGCTTACTGGCCCCATAGCCTCCATGTCATCTCTCCTGATCCAAGAATCCCCGGAACCATGATTTATTCCATCAAAATCCCCTCCACGTATTGGATATGCCAGGATACTCAGGCCCAGGTGCATTCTAATCAAGAGCGGCCTTTTTAACCATGTCCTTGCCACATGACGTCAAACGGCACAGATCACATCTTGGAAACATGGCATAAGGCGGCAAAGACCAAGCATCAAACATATAGGGGAATGCCCCAAAAAAAAGCATTTTCACTAGTTTAATAATGCTCCTTATCCTTACCACACGACGTTAAACTGCACGACCAATCGTCCTTGCTGCATGACGTTAAACTGTAAAGAATTATAAAAGGAAAGAAAAATGCCCCTGTTCTCACTACATGACGTTAAACTGCACAACATCCTTTAATAATGATCTTCGTCTTTACCACATGATGCTAAACTACACAGTCAAACCCGTTATGGGTTCAGTAAGGAACGAAGGCTTTTATCTGTCCTTCAGTGCATGGGTTAGGCCGGCACAAGCCACCGTCTCACACCCGCGTGAGAAGGTATTACTTCGCCCATTCTCAATAAGTCCATTCTAGATGTTTACCCTGTTTCCAGGCACCCTTTCATCATAAACCATACTCTATACTCAGAAAAAGACAAATTCTCATAAGCCACCCCTGGTGGTCCCAAATATCAACTTCCCTGAAGTTGCTTGGCTATCAGGGGAATACAATCATTGACCTAAGGACACCTTTGCATGATGATGAATACCATTCCCTCAGTGGCTCTGCATATTGATCTCCCCTGGCCTATCTACCAAAGGCAAGATTTCCTTAGGCAATGCTTCTCTCCGTACGCCTCTTGGCCTCCGAGCCCCCATGTCTATCCCGGGATTCGGAAAACCTATGAGTTACAGTTTACCAACCTCTTTCAAAACCCTGCCTGAATATGGTGGAATGTCTCTGATAAGATTACCGAGGACCAGGAGAAGCCGTTCCATTCCAGATGATGTCCCAGCTACATGAATTTAAACTGCTCCATGCCCCAACCATCCTTTATGCTAGATAAATGCGTAGGACAGGAACCTTGCTTCCATACTCCTGATTGATACCAATGTTCTCAAAACCTTTTAGAAGTCACATACCCTTTCTGATCCACCCCCAGTGGTTTTCAAAATTCCCCAAGACACCCATGGTGGTTTCCATAAGACAGACTTTCATGAAGTCCTATGGACATCAGAAATGGAGAGTCATTGAATTAAGGACACATTTGCACGACTATGCATACCATGCCCTCAGTGGCTCTGCATATTGATCTCCCCTGGCCTATCTACCAAAGGCATGATTTCCTTAGCCAATGCTCCTCACATCTCTACACACCTATGCAGATACCATACCTTGAGACTTGCCCTGCATGTCATTAAAATTTAAACACACTCCCTCCAAATGCATCTGAAGGACACCGAGACATCTTTTAATCAACCAAACCCCATTGGGGCCCATGCCCCACCCTGTCTGGTCAAAGATGTTTGACCTAAAACATCAGTAATGATAGTCTTGTCAGCAGGACTTTAAACTGCTCACAAAAAGAGGCACAAAGCCTGTTAGGCCGAAAACTCGAAAAGGGTGACCTATGAAAAAGTCAGGCCACACTTGCTAGGTTCACACTAAATGAGCCCAGGAAAAATCTGGGTATTAAAAGAAGAGAAAAAAAGTTTGTAGGGATTTTCTACAAATACCTAGCAATAGTCGAACTGTGCTCGCTGAGTCCCTTGGCTCAGGAAAAATTTAGAGCATTGTCCAATCACTCATCGATTTTCAGGACCACTCTACATCGGAATGGAATCCTCTTCGTTCCGATCGGACCCCATTCCGATGGGGGGCATTTGTAGGGTCCTGAAAATTCCGAAAGGAGGAAATCCAATTACCCTGAGACTTTAAAAAGTACCGAACCGGTCCGCGTACCGTCTCTCAGCAACAGTACGCGGCCGGTTCGGAGAACCTCCCTCCCGCGGACACTGTCGTTCGTGAGATGGGGGCTGAGCCCCTACGTGGGCTTGAACCAAGTAGACCACTGGTGTAGCCAGGCCGATCCACTGCCGTGAACTGTGCCAACCGGCCCATGCCGTGCGCGCCATCATTCTCGAAATGAAGGTGGAAGCCTTATGCGGCCACAAACGTCATCGCTCGCGAAATGGAGGTGGAGCGCCTATGCGGCCACAGACTGCTGTCGTTCGCTGAATAGAGGCAGAGTGGTGCACATCCGCGGATCAATTCTGTGGATCTCGGTTCCAAAAATCCCTAGTTGACCGAGTCATCCGAGGGTGGGGATTTCTTCATGGGCTTCTGCAGAAAGTGCCATGGGCCACATCGATACAACCTCCTTCGTGACTCTATAAATATTCACCAAGGGGCACCAAAAATAAGGAGAGGGGGAAGGACGGTTGAACACGTGTGGGGAGACACTGGAGAAATTGCTCCTAGTAGTATGCGACCATCTGCGGACCCCATATCATCCATAGATGAACTCTTCCACAGAGAGGAGAAACCAAACTGTGATCCACATGCATCCACCTCCTTCATGGATGACCATATCTTTAGCGGACGACCATCTCCTCCATGGAATAGTGTTATTCGCGAAATGGAGGCAGAAACCCCTCTGCGGACGTGAAGTAGGATGGGCACCATCCTCTTTGAAGACACCCTTCACGGAAAACCACCCTTAACCGATGAACATCATTCGCGGACAACATCCTTCGCGGACAACCTCCTTCGCGACCATACTTCATGGACAAAATCCTTTGCGGACGTTCATCTCCTCCACAGCCAGCTCCTCCACAGACACCATTCACAGACAACTAAACTGCGAACCACATGCGGCTCCCTCCGGGCCAGTCCTTCGCCGAAAACTCCTCCATGGCCAGTCCCTCGTGGCCGGCACCTCGCAGCCAGTCCCTCACAACCAGCTCCTGCATGACCCGCCCCATGCAGAAAACACCATGCACTCGCTGGTCCATACCGCGGGTGCTACGCCCTCGCCCCCCCGCTCGGGGTCACTGCCTAGATACGGTCCCGGCCCTCCGGACCGGTCGCTTCTCTACCTTTACTGACCACCATGAAATATGGAGAGTTTCACCGCGAACTTTTTGGGCATGGTCAACGGTATTTTACCTTGCACCCTTGCGCTACCCCAACATCCGTCCTGTACATTCCATGAGTCGAGCTACTCCTCACGACTCTCCTAAAACCCCATTACCTAGCTCCCATGCTAGGTTCATCTAGAAAGGGCCTCCCTTTCCTAATTACCACACCAAACATTTCTAGGTATCTCATACCTAGTCGTCCTGACCACATGACATTAAACTGTACGACCATCGTCCTATCCATATGATGTTAAACTATATGGAAATAGTCCCTGCAACACGACATTAAACTGTGATGTATTTAGTCCTCTCTAAATGACTATAAAATGTAGTATTCCCTATCATTCAATAATTGGATGCCTCTTTCTCCATGCAAGATATGCCTTATGATCCAAGAATAATATGCCTCATGCCATGTTTACAATGGCATAATTTCAAGAGCGCTAGAATCCGTTCAAACATTCCATCACTCCACCCCATGCTTTTCGTGTCCTTCATTCGGATCTCCATCCTATTTCATGTCTGAAGGGACCCCCTAATGACCTGGACACATGCCGCATCAGCCCACCTACCGTCCTGGGCCAACGCCCTGGAAGACTTTGGACAACACTTCGAGATAGGTTCTATGTTTCGAATATGGTCAGAAGTTGACCCTCATTTGTTCATCCCCATTTCAGGCTAACATGATATGAATGATGTGTTTCAAACATGGTCAACAGTTATCCTCCATCACCATGCCACCCTCATTGTGTTCTGAATGTCAGGCATGTAATTCAAACTTTTCATCTCCCTTTGTTCGGACTGATTCTAACGCCCTTGGCGTTATTTCGCTTGTGCACTTTCGCATAGGCGTTAACCCCCATTATATTCCTAAACCCACCAATGGGTTGGGATTCCCTCATGGCAAGACATGAGGAAGAAACCATGGGCATCCATCCCGAAGTAAGCCCAGACTTCATGGGCCGCCCTCATGCGTAAGCCCTACTCCACTTCTCACGGATGCACCTTTCACGACATGATTCTCTAGTCCCTGTTGTCTCTTGTTTCTCACACCGAGCATGACTCACGTGGGCTTAGAGTAAGCATTGACTATGACATCCTATTATGGGCCTCCTCAGAGTGTAATCCCCAATCCATCATTTTGGGCTGCCTTAGAGTGTAAGTCCCAAGCTCATGCGAACTATGCGGACTTTGATTCCCTACCACAGGGATACGTAGGAATCCTCCATGAGGTTCAAGACCGATCACCAATGGACCCCCGGGTCCACCATCATGTCGGTTCTCCAATGCTACCCTTTCTAACTACGTGGAATTTGATCCCTATCCCCTAGTCAGGGTATGTAGGAAGCCTCCATGAGGTTCAAGCCCAACAACCGGTCGATCTGAATATCTTCACATCGGTTCACCGTGTCACTCCTAGTGCCGCCTCAATGTGTTCCGACTCCACGGGGTCATTAATCCAACAAGGGATGGTAATCCTCAGGCCTAAATGATTCCGAACCCCCTGCGTCCAGTCAACCATTGCCTACCAGGGTTAAATCCATGGATACTATGTTTGGGTATAAACCAAAGATTCCCAAACATATGAATACGTATTAAATCTATAAGAGAGTCCCGAAACAGGAAATAATTCCCCCCAAAAGGGTGTGATGAGCCCAACTTCCCATCCTATTGACCAATGTGAGTTCTTAAGCGTCTATGGTCAGACCATCCGGTGAACACCTGCCTTTGGAAAGCAGGTCCATGCGTCATCGGATACAGAACTGTTGGACGTTTCGAGACCGAAACCAGAAACAATGGTGTAACTGACCAGTGGTGGTCAATGGTCACGATTACCTTGGATAGTGAGGAATTGATTCCATGGAATGGGATGAATTTTAAAAAAAATCATTGATTTTTTTTTTCATATTATGGTTTTACTTTTGATTGATAATAAATTCCTTGAATGAAAAAAATCGGATTTTCTCATGGGTCGTGTGTGGAGAAAACGTCACACAATTGGAAATGTATTCTCTAAATAATATTTGATATCTTTATAGTAAAATAAAACATTTTACTCAAGATTGATGCTAAGATAATGTTGGGATTTGGCCTCCTATGAATACAAATGTTTTGAAACACTTGTTTAATGTGATGAGACGATACAAATGGAGTTTGATGATGATCACATGAACTTTGAAAACAAGCAGTATAATAAGTCCATATTGAATGAAATGGGTAACAGTCAATTAATGAAACCGTAAGGTAAGAAAATTTAGTCTCTAGTTTTTGGGAAGTGTGGTAAAAATAATCCTAAAAAATTCCATTACAAATATGAGTAGTGTTTCTAATGTGTTATGTTTAGACATATAGATAATATTACAATGAAAATGATCTTAGTGATGGTATGTTTAATATGGACAATAAAAATGTTGTGTGATTTATATTTGGTGAGATGAGGCATTATGAAAATACCTTCCCAAATAGTGACCTGAATGATAGAAAACAGTCATATTATAAGAAGAAAGGTGTAATAAGATCCGTTCATACTACATGATTAGATAATGGGACATCCAATGAAATGTAATCACGTACAATGTTTCTTTATTAACAATATTCTAATGTCTTTTTTGATATTGTGTCTACACAATCCATTAGTTTTGATATATTTTATGGTAAACCAGAAATTTCACCTTAATAAATGACAGTGGATCTTATGGTTAAAACTCAAGGAGTAAATATGGTATAAAAAGGCATTATAAGAATCTTTCTTATATTTTCTATGAAAAAAATTACCTACAAACCCTGTTTTATGACATTAATAAGGTTTTATGTTATTCTGGGTCGATTCTTTTTCTGTTTACCATGATAAGATTGATTTTATAAATAATTTTTTTTTAAATTCGTTTCAGTTTTTCATAAAAGATTAAACCCATACAATTGAAAATATATAAGAATGAAAAAAAAAGTTAATGGATGGGAATGAATTTTCCCTTACTCATATTGTTTAAAACTATAGAACTGCTTAGATAAATTTTGTTCTAGTCATAAATGAATACATTGATGATTTTCTTGAGGAATTTCTCTAGGTTATACATACTCAAGAAGTTTAATTTACTATTAACATAATTATTAATGGTAATAAATCTCAAAACACCCTTATATAATAGACCATGATGAACTTACAAAATTGAAAAATTAGTTACCAGAGTTTCTTGATAAAGGATTTATTGATCGTAATACTCAAACATTGGGTGCTCTTATTTATATTTCTGAAAAGAAATATCGTTCCATGAGATATTTAATTGATTATAAATCATTTAATAATGTTTTATTTTAGAATAATTTTCCATTTCCTCCTATCAATGAATTATTTGGTCATCTTCAAGGGTCTCACTATTTTTTCAAGGTTGAATTAAAATATCGTTACAATTAGTTGAAGGTAAAGGAGGAGGACATCCAAAAAAATATTTTCAGACTAGATATGGTAATTATGAGTTTTTTTATTCACTTTGGTTTGAAAATTACTCATGTTATATTCAAGGATATTATGAATATAATATTCCATTAATATTTCAATATGTTTTTTGATATTTTTATTGATGATATTTTTATCTTTTCAAAATGATATGAGGATCATTATAAAAATTAATAATTTTCTTGAATAGCCTCTAGGAAAATAAGTTCAGAAGAAAATTTAGAAAATTTAATTTTTGTTTACAATAGATTTCTTTTCATGGAAAATTGTAAAAAAGGATTTAATAACAAATGATTCTACAAAAAAAATGGTTTATGAATGTCTATGACCTGAAAATTTTATAGTAATTATTAGATTTATTAGATTAATAAGGTATTGTGAATGTTTTGTAGAAAGAATTGACCATTTTTTTTGTCTTCTTCCTAAGAATACAAAAAATGGGTTTAAATTTATTTGGGAAAAATAATGTTAATTTTTTTTTCAAGATTAAATGAAGATATTAGTGAATACTTAGATTTTGGCCATGCCTTCTAGAAATGGAGTCTTTTTTATCTACAATGATGCTTCATTGAAGGGATATTGTTTTGTTTTGATACAGAAGGATCATGCAATTACTTATTCTTCATGAAAAAATTATCTTGAATTACTTTTCTCTACCCATGTTTTTGAAATATTATCCATGGTTTTCTCTTTAAAAATATTTTTGTATCATTTATACCAAGAATAATGGAAAATATATACTAACAATAAAAGTTTGGGGAATATATTCACATAGAAGGATTTGAACATGAGGAGGAAAATATGGATTAAATAGATAATGTATTATGATTTCATGATAAATTACCATCCTAAAAAGAAACAAAAGTGGTGGATACATTGAGTCAAGAACATTAGCTACATTAACCTTGTAACATTTGGAGGATGACCCCTTTATTATTTATTTGATTAATTTGGTCATGGAATTTTTTTGGTACACGAAATTCCTCTTTTTATAGTTATCATTATAGTCATCTTTGTCAGACATAATTAAGAAATAACTGAAGGAAGACTACGAGTTACAAAAAAGGAATAATTTATTTAAACTTTTATGTTGTAAGAATTTATCATTGATAAATATTGTGTTTTATGATTTTTGAATAGACTATGTATGACTTTTAATTTCCATTTTATGAATGAATTGGTCTATAGATCTCATAGTTCATAATTTTTAGTTCATCATAGAAGTACGAATTTTTACAGAGACATTATGGAGTTATACTGGTGGAATGGAATGAAAATATATATTTCAGATTTTACCATGAAATTATTGAAATTTCAATAGGTTAAACCAGAGTAAAAACTACTAAAGTTGATGCTTCATAATTTTCAAGTGACAGAGTAGAAATGCTAAAATATATCCGTGGAAATCATGGTGGTCTAGAAAATAAATTCTAGATGTAACATTGTAATTTGGGTTATTGTTGAGAGAATGGATAAATCTGGACATTTATATCATATTCAAGATAAAATGTCTTTATATCATATTTATTGACTAGACCTCAATGTTATTTTTAAATTACATGGAATTACTCAATACATCATATTTGAATGAGATATTTGGTTAACTTATAACTTTTGGTAGGGACTTTAATAATCATTAGGCAGAAATTAAATTTTACCACTTTATTTCATCCACAATATAATGGATAGAACGATTGAAAAAAATAAAACCCTGGGGTTATGATTCAAGATTGGTATATGGATTTCCAAGAAAATTGGATTCAGCATTTTTATTTAGTTTTTTTATTATAATAACAGTTTTCACTCCAGTATAATGATGGAACATTTTGAGGAATTATATGGAATGCGGTGTCAAAATCTTGAAATTTGGGATGAAGTAAGGGAATAGATGTTTATGGGACCCAAATTAGTAGATGAAGTGATAGAGAAATTGAAATGATCCAGAAACCCATGAGGACAACATAAAGAAGGAAAAAAATTATTCAGATAATTGGGGAAATAATTTTCTAATGAGGTATGTGATCATGTATTTTTTAGAATCTCACCATGGAAAAGTATTATGTGTTCTAGTAAGAAAGGAAAGATAGGTCTATGATACATTAAACCATATGATATCCTAGAGAATATTGGACGAGTCACCCATCGAGTAACTTTTCCTCCAAGTTTATCTTAGGTAAACAATGTTTTTCATGTTTTGATGTAGAAAAATAATGTGATAAATTCATCTATTTTTTTGAGACCAGAATTAGTTTAGCTATAATAGTACCTTTCCTATCAAGAGAAACCTATTTATATTTGTTATCATAGAGAGAACGTATTTTGGAATAAGTTAATTCACCAGGTTCTGGTATTGTAAAGACACAAAATGGATGAATAACCATCATTATAATTTCAAAATTATGTAAGGGAAAGTTATTATAAGTTTTTTAATAATCAAATAAAAATTTCAAGGATGTAATTTATGGTAGGTGGGAGAATTTAATGACCTAGGTAATTATATAGAAATTTTTTTCATTTTTGAATTAAATAGTTAAAATCATTATAAATGTATAATGAAATTACTATTATTTATAATTAATTAATCTAAACAAACAAAATAATAACCTCACCTATGCGATAAAAAATAAATTATTTTTATCTTATTAGTGTAATCAGGATGTTTTTGTATCATTAAAATAGTAAATAAATGTTCTATAAATGATTACTTAAGTTTTGGTGTTCTTTAAGTCATTAATATTTAATTACACATTTTTAATTAATATATGATTTAATATAAAAATATTTCATATATTAGATTCAAATATAATTTTTTTTCATATTATTATATGTTAATTTAATGAGATCTTACGTAATTTTTCAAAGTTTCATAAACTCAGTTATAATTTTAAAACATGTATTTTATAAATAATTGATGATTTTAATTAAATTATAACATTACCATATTTAAATAATTATTATTAAAAAAAGGATTTCATTTTCAAATTCTATACATAGAAAAACATTTAGGTTGAATTTGTGATGAATACTAAATTATAGAAATTTATGATATATATAGACATTATTTTTTAAACACACTATTCTAGAGACATCACTGATGTAAGAAAAATAATATATAATACTCACTAAATAGATTAATATATTTATTAATAATTATCAAACTATTCACAGTATTAATCCAAAATAATAAAATAATGAATATGATAATGAGAAAATGGCCCTCTCCTCCAATATAAATACTAGACCTCTCCACTTCCTCTCCTCATACATTAAACCCAATCAGGTTGTTTTATTTATTCCTAAATACCAAAAAATATTATTACCCATTTTCATGATCTTGTGTTCTCATAAAAAGTCTAAAACCAAGGGTCTTAAAGAGGTTCTAATGGTGGGGAATTTGAGAGGTAAAATTCTATTTCAGTTTCTCTTATTTTCTTTTCAATTATTTTAATTTTATTATACTCTATTCACATCCCCTTATAAAAGTGGAATGAACACCCAATATATTATATATACTATAATTTGATCTTATTTATTAAAAAATTAATCATCAAACTTCTTCTCCTCTTCCTTATATTCTAAAACTAAAAACATCATCCATGTTGTGTCGATTCACCTCCATCGGGGATGATACAATTTCATTTTTCATTATAACCATAATGGATGTTCATAAAACAATTATAATGGTTAGATAATATAGTATTATTTATATAATAAGTTATTTTATGTTCTAGATCCAATATATAAACATGATATTAGACAAATTAATATATGTTCAGGATGATCATAAAACCCACCAAAATAAATTTAATAATATTCATTCATATTTAATTAATGATTCATACCCATATTAGAAAATATATATATAAATGTTATCATTTTAAATTATGTAATATTATTTACACCATTTCATTCTTCTTTTGGAGTTAGTCTCCCATTCGGAAACAAATTCCAAAATGAACGAACAATGGAAATATCATGACCCCCTCCTACTAAAGATGCCCCTCCTAAGCTGGAAATGGTGAAAGGGAGATAATGACCCCCCGAGTCCCGCCTCCAATAGGCCCTGGAGTGGCGAATAGCACCAACGGTATGAGTTTTCACAAATATGGGAGGCATTACCCATTTTATTAATTAAGATAGAGAAATAGGATGAGTCAAACACCTAAAGAAAAAGGAACAAGTAAATGAAAATAAACCCAAAACCAACCCATATGCATGTTTTATACAAAACTGGAACAAAAGTACAAGTACAAGAAAAGCTCCAAAGTACGATACCAAAAAGAAAGCAAAAACTACAACCAGCAAAACTCCAACACCCAACTAGCAAGGTCCCGCATGGTCCCTAAAGTCCTCCTGAAGACATGAATATAAACGTTGGGTGAGCATACAAGTATACTCAATAAGAAAACCTAAATCTCTCATGCATAGGTGGGGAGACATCCTAATGCCCGGTGAGAAAATAGAAGGATCCAAATCCTAGAAAGGAATCTATCCACCCAACCTTACAAGCCACACTCACCAAATATCGCAATTCAATAGAGTAGTATAGTAATATTATAAAAGTATGGGTACCCCAGACCACCTTCCCACTGAATACTTCTCAAGCCCTCACGCATTACGCTAGGGTGATTCCCCCTCGTCTTGAGTTAGTGATGTAACTTGTCCATATGAAGCTCGAGCTAGTGCCGCAACGTGTCCATACGAATCTCATAGTATTCCGCCAACACTCAATCCTCATCCATAACCACATCTCATCCTATATCCTACTGGCACTCAATCCTTTCCCATAACCACTTATCATCCCGAAGACAACTAGGAACCACATCACAACCTCATCCCAAAGACTCTTGAGAACACATCACATCCTCATCCCGAAGACTCTTGGGAAACAACTGTCATAACCTGCCCGAAGGATCTTGGGCTATAAAACCTGTAAGAGGGAGCACATGGAAGAACAATAACAAGCCATCCTTTGGATGTTTGAGAATCTCACCCCCCATCCCATGGGTGTTTGGCACGTAGTTCTCAACATGGGTGGGGTGCGTAAAGAAACATAAAACATACAGATTTATATAATTATATCAACCACTCAGCCCATCCTAAGGCTTCTACACGAAAGATCTGAGCACAGACCTCGACGCTGCTACCACGAAAGTATGCACACAATAAACAGCCCCAAACCCCATTAAGCTTTTCATGTTTCAACAGTTTTAGTTTATTAGTACCTTAACTACCGAGAAACTAAAAACAAATAAACCAAATCAATCGTTTGTAAAAAATATCCCTGCCAACCACAAATATAGTTAGGGAAAACACAAGAAACACAATACAATTTTCTTTTATCAGCCAATTAATTCCATTGATTTTCCGTATTTAATAAACTACCATGCCCCACAATTCATTAGTTAACTCTTCCAATTTTATTCATATGCAAAACCAATCCCTAAATCCTAGCTTCCAACCACCATAACCACAAACACCTCAGAAACAATACCCGTACCGCATCATCATCCATTCGTTACCATTTCCCGCAGCTCCGCTACCCATCACAACCATATCATACACACCAACCCACAACCAAGCCAACTGCAGCCCCGCTACTCACCTGTTCCACAACAACCCACGAAACACCCCTTCACATAATTAAATCCCAACCAGCACCCACAAAAAAATTCATCCTTTCATTTAGTTTAACCGGGGTGATCATACAAGGGTTCCAAGTATTCATTTGATTAGCCAACTTTACATGATTATCCAATTTCCAAATCCTATGAAATTCCATCCACAATACAATCCATAAAAATAGGGAAACATTTAATTGCGAAAGGAAAGGGCCCCAACGACCGTGATTTTCAGTAGGCATAAGCCTATTCAATTCACAACATAATCAAAGGATTTGCATTGATGGAAATAAAACAACAATATCAAAAAAATTTCCCCAAACCCATTCTTTAAACAGTTTTTATCTTTATTTACTGGTTCAACTGTACCTCATGAAAACAAGAGGATACCCACCCCGCATGATGCACAAAAGGGAGAGAGACAAAGGTAAGATCCCTACCTCAAAGGTTTTTTGAGGAAAACCCCAACAAATGAAGAACGCACAAGAAAGACGTGTTGATCATCCAAGAATCATCCTTATATATATTCTCCTAACACAACCACGACCAAATCCCATAATTTTTGGCATCCACACACTTAGATCTACCCATAATGGGAGTAGATCAAAGAAACCAAGAAAAGAGGAGTAGATCTAAGTAGATCTAACAACCTAACAAGAACGATCACATACCTCAAAGAACTGGCTTCGATTCGCCAAGGGAAGCCTTCGGATCACCTCCAAAATGCTTGGGTGAGGTTATCCTATCTTCAAGGGAGGGTAATCCCGAGTTATGGATTCTTAGGAGTTTAAACAAGCATGTTAGAGGAAAAACGGTCGTGATCCACAATTTTAGGATCTAGTTTAAGTGGCCGCGTAGTTAGTTTTCACGGTTTAACAAACCGTGCGCTAACCGTGCGATAGCTAATGCCTTAGCCACCCTTATCTCACTATTTGTCCGCATGGTTTAGACAAACTATGTGCCGTACGTGTGGGAGATACTACCTCAAAGATAACTACACACGGTTTGGCAGCACGGTTTAAACAAACCGTGCACCTCCCATGCGAAAGCTACTGCCCTTTCATTCTCCTTAAAAGTTCACCCAAGTGCACCCCCAAGACACTAATCCAAAACAGAGGTAGTTAGAAACATCAAAAGTACCTGAGTACATAACATGATGATAAAGTTCTTAGCTGTCTACTGTTGAAATGGTTCATCAAGAAGGAAGATTTTGGAAAATCACTGGGGATAAGTTACCTTGACCTCCAGAAAGCCTCTAACACCACATTTTTACAAATTAATGGACTGTAGAGGTCCAGGCCATTACAACAGATACCTCTCAAACCATTCTCTCCCTTGAGAATTAAAACCAGGCCTGAAGAAAGGAGAGGGGTCCGAACAACTCCCCCTCGAAAGATACCTCTCAAGAGCAAACCTCCTTGTTACCAAGGAGTGCCCCCTTCCTCACCTATCTCCTGAACAATAACAATTATACTGATCCTCACCCCCGTGGAACCATGTAAAGAAAAAGATTAAACCATCTGGTCATGCAGGTGAGGGGTTTTCTTTCCTCCATCTTAAGGTACTATCCGCTTTGGGCGGCACTGACTCGCCTGCATGAGTTTAGGCACATCCACTTTAATGGGTCTTAACTAGGCATCAGGTCCTCCCCTCCCCACATTTTAGGACACTTATTACGCACTTGAAACACATTTCATAGTTAACTAGGTCAAGAATTACATTATAAATAGGTATGAACCAAAATAGGATAAAACTCAAAACAACTCTGGATACTGGGCACACATTTGTGCTTCCCGTTCCTAGGTACTCTCCTCAATCCCACCATGCCTCCATAGCACACATACCAAAGGAATGGTTCGTCCACGAAGCACCTTATCTTCACAACCTTTGATCATCACGGGTCACTCCACATAAGTTGCATCGTCCCTGATATTTATCTCTCCACAGTCGAGGACGTGTGAATCGTCATGCAGGTACCGATGGAGTTGAGACACATGGAAGACGTCGTGCACCCTTTGCAGCGGTGGTGGAAACGCCAGTTGATAAGCCACCTAGCCAACCCGCCGCAACACCTCGAAGGGCCCGAGAGACCTGGGAGAAATCTTGCTTCCCTTTCTGAATCTTCACTGCCTGCGCTGAGGAGAGACCTTCAAGAACACATGGTCACCGACCTCGAACTCCAAGGGTCTCCTCCTATTATCGGCGTATGAATTCTGCCGGTCCTGAGCTGCCTTCATCCTCTCTCGTATAAGATGAACCTCCTCCGTCATGCTCTACACCACCTCCAGGCCAAGAACACCTACTTCTCTGACCTCTGTCCAGCATACGGGTGAGCGGCATGGCCTCATGTACAATGCTTTGAAAGGAGCTATGCTAATGTTAGAGTGATAACTGTTGTTGTAAGAGATCTATATCAGAGGAAAGTGTTTTAACCATGATCCTACAAGGCCTAAAACACATGCTCGTAGAACATCATCCAAAGTATGGATGGTGCGCTCTGTCTGCCCATCTGTCTGGGGGTGAAAAGTAGTTCTGAGGCATAGCCGAGTGCCAAAAACATGTTGCAATCCTCTCCAGACCCATGAGGTACACCGGGTATCCCGGCCGGTGATTATAGATCATGGAACTCTGTGCAACCGCACCACCCCATTCACGTACCTCTGAGCTAGGGCCTCAACCGTACATATCTCCTTGATTGCTAAGAAGTGGGCTGATTTCGTCAGCCGGTCCACCACTACCCAGATGGCGTCGCAACCCCTTTGAACTCTGGGCAGGCCCATGACGAAATCCAACGAGATGACATCCCAATTCCACTTGGGGACATCTAAAGGTTATAACAGACCTCCTGGGACGCGGTGTTCAACCTTTACCTACTGACACATGATGCACTTTCCTACGAACTCTGCTACTACCTGTTTCACCCTGGGCCACCAGAACTTCCCCCTCAAGCCCTAGTACATCTTGGAAGCTCCCGGGTGTACTGCCAGGGGTGAGTTGGGGAACTCGCAAATAAATATCTCATGCATTGCCTCTGGAATAATCAACTTCCACCAGAAAAGCATCTGATTCAGACCATCCTCCAACCATCCTTCTGGAGCATTGCCCTGGCTAGCCTGATCGCGCATCACTTCACTAGTTATGTCTCCCCACTAAGACTCCTCCACCTGCCATAGTAGGGAGGACGACACTGTCATCTGAAACAGACAACCTCTACCACCATCTTCCCATACATCAAGGTGTAGTGCAGCCAAATCTTCCATCGCCTTCCAGACATCAGCTGACTTTCGAACCGCATCCTTCCTCCTACTAAAAGAATCAACCACCACATTTCCCTTGACTTCGTTGTAGGAGATTTTGAATTCGTAGTCCTGGAGGAACTCCATCCACCTTCACTGGCACAAATTCAGGTTCCACTGGGAGAAGATATACTTCAAACTTTTGTGATCCGTGATGACCACGAAGCGATCCCCAATGAGGTATTGCCGCCACAACTTCAGTGTGAACAAAAATTCCACAAGATCTAAATCATGGGTGGCATAGTTACGTTCATGAGGACGTAACTGCCTAGGACCATAAGAGATCACCCCTTGCTATTGCATTAGCACGCACCCCAAGCCTTGGCTTGAGGCATCATAGAATACCTCAAACGTTACTCCCTCCAAAGGTAATCTCAGCACTAGGTAACTAACCAACTTTCTATTTAGATAACTGAATGCTGCCTCACACTGCTCATCCCACATGAATGATCAATCCTTCTTCGTCAAGGCTGTCAAATGTGCTGCAACTCTTGAGAAGTTGGGCATGAACCTCCGGTAGTAGCCTGCTAGTCCAAGGAAACTATGAACTTTCGCCACGTTCTTGGGAACTACCCAAGAAACAACCACCTCGACCATTGATGGGTCCACCGCTATTCCCTGCTCGGACACCACATGTCCAGGGAAGCATACTTCTCTAGTCCAAAACTTGCATTTGGACAACTTCCCATAAAGTTGGTGCTGTCAGAGGAACTCTAAAACCATTCTCAGGTGCCCAACATGATCCTCCTCTGATCTTGAGTAGATCAGGATGTCGTCGATGAAGACAACTACCAACTGGTCTAGGTATTCCTGAAAGATGGAGTTCATTAGTCCCATGAACACGACTGGTGCATTTGTAACGCTGAACAACATGAACACAAACTCAAAGTTCCCATTTCTACACCTGAAGGCAGTCTTCGAGATGTCACCCTCTTTCACCCTCAATTGGTGATATCCTGACTGCAGATCAATCTTTAAGAACCAACCTATTCCCCTCAGCCCATCAAAGACATCGTCTATCTTCGGGAGGGGGTAACAGTTCTTGATGGTTACCTGGTTCAGTCTCCAGTAGTCTATGCAGAGCCTAAGACCACCATCTACCTTCTTTGAGAATAAGACTGGAGCACCCCATGGCGATGCACTCAATCGAACAAAACCCTTCTTCGTCAGATCGTCAATATGAATCTGCAACTCCCGTAGCTCTGAAGGTGCCATCCGATAGGGGGACATCAAAATCAAATAGGCACCAGGTTGTTAGTCTATTCCAAACTCAATGTCTTGTAGAGGGGGTAGAGTCACCACATCCTCAGGGAAGATGTCCATGAACTCGCTGATGATCTCAGAGACTTATAACATTTCCATATCTGACGACTCAACTAATAGCCTGACTAATGAGGAAAGAAAGGGCTCCCCTCACCGGCTGCCCTCCTGGAAACCCTTCTCACCGATGAAAGTCATATGTCGGCCACCCACGACTGAAAACACAAGCCTTTTTCGGAAACAATTGATGATGACACACAATGATAACAACCAGTCGATACCTAGAATGACATCGTATGGATGCATTTGTAGTAAAAGGAGATCTCCACAGGATTGGTGTTACCCCAAAATCATCCTACATCTCCGGAAAACATGAGACAAGCTGGTCTGACCTCCGACTGGCGTACTCAAAACCAAGAGTACAGAAATTGTCTCTATGTCTAGGCCCAAGGCACAGGCTAGAATGGGTGCAACAAAAGAGTGTGATGCTCTTGAATCAAACAATGCATAGGAAGGGGTACTAAACAAGCTAATTGTACCCCGAACAACTTCTGGCCCTGCTAGAACTGCTGCCTCTACGGCATGCAACTGCCCACGCCCAAAATCCTCTACCTCTCGGTTGTCGTCCACCCCCTCGACCACACCCTGGTTGAGGTCCCTGAGGAGCATGCTGAGGTCGGCCTCCTCCTGCAACGTCTTCCCTCGGAGGAGTGGGAGCTAACTGCCCCTACTGCTGCTGCTGGAAGGGCCTGGCTAGAAACTGCTGTGGCTAAGGCGGGTGTTGTACTGGTCCACCTCCACTGTACTGTACTCGGTCCAGGAACTGGTTTCGAAGGTGCCTGCGGCTGCCACAAATGAAACACCTCGGTCCCAGGCCTGATGGAAAAGGGCGAGGACTGGGAGATCAGAACTAAAACTGCCAAGGCCTGCTCCCTACTGGTCGGAACCTCGAGGGCCCTGATGCTGGAGGCTTGCTGCTGATCGCTTTCCCCTTCGACGAGCCCACCAAGATTCCCTCTCGTGACACACCTCCCAACGTGTTCATCCTCTCCACCACTTCATCCTTCCTCTGGAACTCCATGTATGTCAGTAGGGTGAAGGGAGTAACAACATACTAGAGAGGAGGTCGAAGTGCCTCCTCCAAATGTCTCGCCCAAGAATCCTCATCTGCAAAGAGGTCTAGAGAAAAACAGAGGAGATCCTTGAACTTGATCCTCAACTCTCTCACCGACATACTCCCTTGTTGGAGGGGGAGTAGCTCTTCCCTCTTCTCAGCCTTCATTGTGGTAGAGAGGAATTCCACCTGGAACTCCCTCTTGAAATCTTCCCACGTAACCTCAGTCTCCCTCTTCTCCCCAAGATAAAGAGTCCACCACTAACGCGCTGCTCCCCGCATCTCTCTCACAGCCAGAGGAACCCAGTACTCCGCCGGAGCCCGAATCAAGATGAAATATATCACCATATCCTCTAGCCATCTCTCTGTCTCCATGTCAGAGATGCTTCCCTCATACTTCCTGAGGGTCTGTCGTTGAAAGGTACGCAGCGTCTTCTTCCACTGATCGTCCTTCTCCTCTCGGTCAGCCCTCCGTTGATCAGCCAAGTCAAACCCCTGGGCCTCGATCACCAACACTACTCATGGTCATCTCCCATGTTCCATAGCTATAAGTTAAATAAGTAATGCCTATGCCCGAGTAGTGTAGAATATTTTTCATAAATTTTTCTTAGTCTCCTTATTCATTTTAAATCCCTAAAGTGCCCCAGAAACACAAGAACACAAGTCATTATTATTCATGTACCTTTCTTAGGGTCTCTACCCTGTAATTAGTGTAGCCTCACTTGGTCGTTCGGTAAGTCCAGAGTCCTTGCATCGGATCATGGGGGGCCATAAAATCCTGTGTCCTAGCTGGTCTTCCCTGACCCATTTCACGCACCAAGATCACCCGACAATGTTGCCCTACCATCCCATGCAATACTCAATGTTCCTAACTCCAGAATCCATCATATCTCTAAACCTCTACTACCTATGATACCGTTCTGTCACAACCCCCTCCCACTAAAGATGCCCCACCTGATTTGTCAATGGTTAAATGGAGATAATGACCCCCCGAGTCCTGCCTCCAGTAGGCCCCAGAGTGGCGACTAGCACCAAGGGTATGTGTTTTGACAAATATGAGAGGCATTGCACTTTTTATTAATTATGATTGGGAAATAGGATGAGTCAAACACCAAATGAAAAAGGAACAAGTAAATTAAAATAAATCCAAAACCAACCCATATGCATGTTTTATACAAAACTGGAAAAAAAGTACAAGTACAAGAAAAGCTCCAATGTACGATAACAAAAAGAAAGCAAAAGATGCAACCAGAAAAAAACAACGCCAAACTAGCAAGGTCCCACACGGTCCCTGATGTCCTTCTAAATATGTGAATGTAAACGTAGGGTGAGCATATAATTATACTAAGTAGGAAAAACTAAAGCTCTCGTGCACAGGTGGGGAGACATCCTAATTCCCCGTGAGAAAACAGAAGGAACCAAAGCCTAGCAAAGAATCTATCCACCCAATCTTACAAGCCACACTCACCAAATTTCGCAGGTCAATAGAGTAGTATAGTAATATTATCAAAGTATGGGTACCCCGCAACACCTTCCCACTGAATACTACTCAAGCCCTCATACCTAACACTATAGTGCTTCCCCCTCTTCCTGAGCAAGTGCCGCAACCAGGCCATATGAAGCTCATAGTTTCCCGCCGTCACTCAATCCTTGACCATAACCACATCTCATACCGCATCCCTCCAGCACTCAATCCTCGTCCATAACCATATCTCATCCCGAAGACACCTGGTAACCACATCACATCCTCATTGCAAAGACTCTTGGGAACACATCACATCCTCATCCTAAAGACTCTTGGGAAACAACTATCATAACCTGCCCAGAGGATCTTGGGCTATAGAACCTAGAAGAGGGAGCACAAGGAAGAATAGTAACCAGCCATCTTTTGGATGTTTGAGAATCTCACTCCCCATCCAACGGGTGTTCGACACGTAGTACTAAACATGGGCGGGGTGCATAAATAAACATAAAACTTACTAATTTATATAATTATATCAACCACTCATACCATCCTAATCCTTATACACAAAAGATCTGAGCACATGCCTCAACACTACTACCACAAAAGTATGTACACAATAAAAATCCCCAAACCCCATTATGCTTTTCATGTTTCAACAATTTTAGTTTATTAGTTCCTTAACTATAGAGAAACTAACAACAAAAAAACCATATCAATCGTTCATAAAACATATCCATGCTAACCAAAAATATATTTAGGGAAAACACAAGCAACACAATACCATTTTCTTTTATCAGCCAATCAATTCCATTGATTTTTTGTATTTAATCAACTACCATGCCCCACAATTCATTAGTTAACTATTCCACTTTTATTCATATGCACAAACCATCCCTGCAGCCCTACTGATAACCACCATAACCACAAACACCTCAGATAAAATACTCGTACCGCATCATCATCCCTTTGATACCATTTCCCACAACTCCTCTACCCATCACAACCATATCATACATGCCAACCCACAACCAAGCCAACCGCAGCCCCACTCTTCACCCATTCCACAACAACCAATGAAACACCCCTTCACATAATTAAACCCCAACCAGCACCCACAAAAAAAATTCATTCTTTCATTTAGTTTAACTAGGGTGATCATACAAGGGTTCCAGGTATTCATTTGATCAGCTAACTTTACATGATTAACCAATTTCCACATGCTATGAAATTCTATCTAGAAAACAATCCTGAAAAATGGGGAAACATTTAATTGTGCAAGAAAAGGCCCCCAATGATCGTGATTTTCAGTAGGCATAAGCCCATTCAATTCACAACATAATCAAAGGATAAGAATTGATGGAAATAAAACAACAATATCAACAAAATTTCCCCAAACCCGTTCTTTAACTAGTTATTATCTTTATTTATTGGTTCAACCATACCACATGAAAACAAAAGGATACCAACCCCACATGATGCACAAAAGAGAGATGAAGGTAAGATCCCTACCTCAAAGGTTTTTGACAAAAACCCCAACAAATGAAGAACGCACAAGAAAGTCGGGCTGATCCTCCAAGAATCCTCCTTAGATCTCTTCTCCTAACACAACCAAGACCAAATATCATCATTTTTGGAATCCAAACACTTAGATCTACCCATAAAGGGTGTATATCTATGAAAGAGATATAAGAGGAGGAGTAGATCTAAGTAGATCTAACAACCAAACAAGAAAGATCACATACCTCAAGGAACCGACTTCGATTCGCCAAGAGAAGCCTTCAGATCACCTTTAAAATGATTGGGAGAGGTTCTCTTATCTTTAAGGGAGGGTAATGCTGAGTTAAGGCCTATTAGGAGATTAAAAAAGCACATTAGAGGCAAAACAATCAAGATCCGCAATTTTATGATCTTGTTTAAGTGGTCGCATGGTTAGTTCACACGGTTTAACAAACTGTGCGCTAACCGTGCGTTAACTGCTGCATTGGCCACCCTTCTCACACGGTTTGGCTGCACATTTAGAAAAACTATGTGCCTCTCATGAAGAAGATACTACCATTTAGTTATCCTTAAAAGTTCACCCAATCACACCCCCAATCCACTACTCCAAAATAGAGGTAGTTAAAAACATTAAAAGTACCTGAGTAGGTAACATGATGTTAAAGTTCTCAACTGTCTACCATTGAAACGGTTCATCAAGAAGGAAGATTTTGGAAAAGCATTGGAGATAAGTTTCATTGACCTCCAGAATACCTCTAATACCACATTTTTACAAAGTAATGGACCGTAGAGGTCCGGTCCATTATAGGAAACCATCAATCAAATACACTTGAAACAAAGAAAATTAAAAACTATTATTATTAAATGGTCAAAAAGATGTCATATGAATATCATACATGTAATTATAAATATATATATGGTTGTTAAATATATTTATAACTCTATTTAAATAATTATACATAAATTTTGAATATGTTTGATGTAATATGTACCCGATGTAATAGAATTTTTAACCCAATTTCTATTCTTTGTGTTAACCTTCTACTTCATTGAATATGAGGTACTTAGATAATGTGTTAAATTATTTTTTATTATATTATGTTATGTTACATTTATTTATACTCTATACAAATATTCCATTAATTTCATCAATACCCACATAAAATATATCATATTTATATGGGACAATTATTTAAAAACCCTCTTTGAAATCACTATTTTTAATAAATTCAAATTCAATGTTTCTATTCATGTATTATTTTTTTATTATATTATGGTTATTTTTAATTTTTTATGATGAATGGTGGGACATATATCTCCCTCTAATTATTTGGGTGTGTTTATCCCAATGGTTAATCATATGGATACTTCATTTGTAACAACAATCCTTACACCATAAGGTAGACGTGATGGTTACATTGTAAAGTATCCATGATGGTAATATTTGTAAGGTAGACATGAGAGTTAATAATATTATGTTATTCACGAGGGTTAAAATCATAACTAGGTAATTTCCCAAGTTACGTTTATGTTATTATTTATGTTTTATATGTTTTATGAAAATATCATGTTTTTACAACATAAATATATGATACTTATTGGGGGAGAGGTATCTCTTTGTGGAAGTTATTTGATATGTTTATAAATATTCATTTACTAATAGTTTATCTTCTTTTTTATGTACCTTACTAATATTTTTGTGCTCATACAGTGTTTTAAATAAATTTAAATGGTCTAAGGATGTATAAGAGAAAGGGATGATCCATTATGAATGTTGTGAAAAATTTATATAAAATTATTTAATGTTTTTATTAAAAAAAATTGTATTATAAAATAAAAGGATATTATTTTAATTGTACTTGCATTTTATGGTTGTGGGTTGATATGTATGAATTATTTTTAATATTATAAAAATATTTAATGGAAATGATCTTATAGAATTTAAATATGTAAATTCTAAAGGAATTTTCTAGATTATGTAATGTTTAAGGTCATTTCATTATAATATACTTAATTTTATTTATAATGACCACCAATTTGCACAATAATCCACATATTTCAAGAGTTACATGGATTTTATTTGTCATTGTTGTATAAGAATTTATTACTTGACATAAAGTGTGACAACTAGTTAGTGAGTGATCCATATGTGAGTAAAAATCTGTCAAATATATGATATGATATATTTATTTTTGTAGTAGTATTAATATTATACATTTTAATACGATTAATAGTTAATTAATTAAATTAAAATTATGTTTTATATTCAAGAGATGAAATAAATTTATCAAAGTTAAATATACTTTAGGTAAACCAAATAGAAAGAATTTAAAACCAATTTTACTTCAAATAATATTTTTTAGAGTGAATAGAATCAAGATCCATGAAATAATTATGGGATTGTTAATGAAAATAAATGAACCATGATTGTATCTAGTCTCCATGGGATGTATTTAATGTAATTCAAATATATCATGGAATATAATTTTTTAAATTAATTGTACATTTGATAGATTTATTTTAAGGAATAAAAATAATAAAATAAGCTAAATCATTTTTATTATTAACAAAAATTGATAATGAAAACCATTTAGTAATTAAAATGATTTTTATAATTTATAAACACGTTAAATAAATGACTAATACAACTTAATGTTTGAAAATGACCATTTTTAATAATATATGTTTATATATATATTTATTATAATTTAAATTAAGAATTGAAAAGGATTATAATTCAAATATTTTTATAATGAAACTTATTTTTTTATTAAACATATCAAAATTATCAACTTTTTAATTTTTAATAGGTTTCTAAAATAATTAATTTTTAGTTGAACATTAAAAAATAATGTTTCTCGAATATCCTCACTTTTAAGTAATTATCTTAATATTATAATGAAGTAAACTTAATTTATTTATTTTAATATAAAAATTTATGTTTATAATGTAAAAAAACTCTTTAATAATAAAATTTGTATTAATAAAACCCATGCCTAAATATTTGGAATCTTAAGTAATATATTACTCTAAAATATTTTTTTCCACATATATTAAAACATAATTTTTTGTACATATAAAAACTAATTGTAATAAAATTAATTTTTTTAATTTAAAAATTTTCATATTATGTAATAATAAATATTTAAACTTGTTTATAATTTTATGGATTCAATTATTGAAGTTAATGAACATGATAATAATGAAAGGGTTATTTATAGATAATTGTTTTATCAATCCAGTATAATTTTTATAAAGGAAATCAAAATGATATATTTTATATAATGAATATTTTTTTAGGAGATCACATATATATAGATATTTTATCACACATTTCATTTTTAATAAATGATAATTAAGATCAAGAAAACTTAATGGATAAAGAAACATTTTTCTACAAAATATATTTTCTATATATAAAATGTTTTTATTTAAATGTTAAATTTACATTATTCATAAATTAAATTATAATATATTTTGATTCAATTTGGGTTACACCCACTACAATTTGGTATTATTGATTTCTTAACATTTCTAATAAAATATCAAGTACTTATATAAAACATGATAACATGGTAAAAAAAAAAGAAATAGTAAAATTTAAAAATAAAATTTCAAAAGAATTTAATAATTTTTAAAACATTAATTGAAATTATTATAAAAGGATTTAAAAATATTATCCCTTAAATAAATCCATTACAAATCAATTTAGTACAATTTCCCCTTGAACAATGTCACTCTATTATTGAAAAATAACGTGTTTTCGGAAAAGTGCCATTTTATTTATTTATAAAATGGGACCACTTCTACAACATTATCATTCACATATCCCATAAAATTTCATATTTAAAATCAATAATTTTTAATATTTTATAATAAAATATAAAATTTATTTTTCTCTAGTCTCAGTTATATTTTCTAAGGTCCCCCTTTCATTGTTAATTTCCAATATTTATCTTATATCCCCAATGTGAGTGTTTCATAATCCTTAGTATTTTATTACCAATATTAATCTTCCAAAAATAATCAATCCTCCCTTATGTGTCAAGAAATAAATTATTAATATAATCAAAAATCATTATATTGATTTATTATTTAACACCCTATAATGATAAAGAGTTAAAATTATAAATCTTATAACCCATGTAAACATTGTGAACATTTTTTGAGATCATACATAATTAGAAATATATATTTATTAATGCTTTTATAAGAGTACATATCATGAAGGGTGGCCTATAGGGATGTTTTATAGGTTATGTGTTAGTGAGGAAAAAATCTACGGTAGAACATGTGTTTTCCTAAGTGGACAGTCAATAGTCTAATGACCCATTAGGGCATGTGGGTGGTCCTCAGGGGGGTGGCATGATGTGTAGGTTGGGAAATCAGTGTTAAATTGTGGGAAAGGACATAAAGAACATATTTATAGTAGGGTTTATAAGATATTAGAGTGGAAAACAATTTTATCATTGGTATCAGAGAAGGAACCCATATAAAATATTGGTTGTACTACCTATGTTGAGATATACAATCCTCAATAAGGATGTTATGATATAAAGGGTCGGTGTGAGTTTAAGACCCTAATTTTTTAATGTGTTAAAAGGATAAATGTTACTACACATGTAACACCCAGATATTTTTATTAGATATTATTTTCTTGTGTTGTATGCTAAACCAAGGTATGTTTTCACTATACACAGAACTAGCTTAGCTTGCGATATACGCAACACTATACATGGCATATGTTACACACAATTTTTTGTTATTTATATAAAATTCATTTCAAGAATGACTGATTATAAGTGAAGAACTAAATTTTGTTGTGTTACTTTATACCATAGTCATTGTAATGGCGGTTATGAACAATATTAACTTTCTACTGAAAAACTATTTAAATACAAATATGTGAGTTTATAAAACAATAAAATAATTCTTGATGGATTTTATAAATGAAATATATTATTAATATATGTAATATAATTTTTAAAATTCATTTTATATGTTTTATAATCAATATATATGAACAAAATAAAATTTTAGTATAAAAGAGGTACTTTTCAAAATATGCATTTTTTCCGCCTTTTGATGGTGCACCCATTTTAGATCTAGTTTTTGAAAAAAAATTTATATTATATTTGAAATGATAAAATTAATCATTGATATAAGTGTATCAAAATTCATTGTTTTTTGTTATTTTTATGATAATTTTCATTTTTTGAAAATTTTAAAATACTTGTTTTATTAAAAAAACCCTTATTTTATTGTGATGTTATTATAAGAAAAATATGGTTTTTAATTAGTGTTCAGTTTTAAATAGTTCATTTTAATAATTTTATAAGGTTTTCCATGTATTTTATAAATTATTTTTTCATAAAACATTTTTTGTTTTAAAAGGAAACTTTTTCTAAAAAAACTACTTTTCATGACATTTTATTTCGATTTATTTTAAATTTAATTCTACATATTGTGAATTTTAAATTTTAAAAACTAGATGATAAATTTTTATTCATAAGGTCCAAATTTATTAAATCAATCCATTTTGTTTTTTTGGACAAACTGAATATTAAATATGGTAAATTTTGTTAGCACGATTGAGGGTAAATTAGATATTTTAGGGTAAAAGTAAAATTATAAAGACTTTAAAATATAATTAACCAAAGGTAAAATTTTATTCTATGAATTTAATTAGACCCTTAAAAATTATATATCTAAATTACATTATTTAATGTACAATTTCCCATAAAAATGACTAAAATTATATTTAAATCAATGAAAGATATGAAGTGACATTTTCTATATCTTTAATATCCATTATATGTCAGTATGGGGAAAACTTTCTATTATTATTGATTGTAAATGAAACATTTTAGATTAATAAACATAAATCCATGACAAGTTTTATTAATATTTAGGCCACTAGGGTGTAAATATGATATTTTATTGATTTATTTATTAGAATTTTTACAATGTCACATTCATGTTTAAATTAATATATCATTTTTAATATAAGGATATACATTATATAAATTAGAATATAAATAATCATTTGATAGATAAAATGATTTTCTTTATCATGTTATTTTATTTTTAATTTTTAGTAAATAAATAATTTTGTTAATATCTTATTCATTGATGATGCATAAAATAGTTAATTTATGGAAAGTTAATCAAATATTTTTTAATAATATTAAAAATAACCATTAAAATACAATAACACTTGAAAAAAATCATATCAGTGTATTATATATCTACTATAATAATCCAAATGCTAATTTATTGACCATTTGGAGCCATATGAAAAAAATCATGACACTTATAATAATTTATTTAAAGTGATGGTAATGTTGTCACATTATTGCATTAATAAATATAACATTTTTAATATATGATTTTATAGAATATATATTTGCATAAAAATATTAATCTAAAATGTAGAATAATTATATTTATTATTGTGTTTCCTTTTTAATTTTAATTAAAAAAACAATTATATTTAATAATTATACAATATAGATGTAGTAATTATTTCCTTAATGGAAATACCAAATTAATGTTGTTAAAAATAATAAAATAAATGATGTTTTTCAAAAATTAAATTTTCGAAAGAATTTCATAAATTAACATCACCCCTAACGAAAATAATAAAATATTTTTCTCAAGGATAAACACTTATGTTGATATAATTAAAAATCTATAAATTGAATAGTGTGAAAATTGACATTATTGATTTTTTATCAAAATTATGAATTATGAATTATTTTAAAATAATAAAAAATTGTTAAAAATAGATCATAATTATTAAATGGTATTAAATATTCTAAATTATTTATTTATTTTCTAATTTAAATAAAATAATTAAATATTACACTATTTTAATTTTGAATAATTTATTACCTTAGTTGAAATTAAAATAGAATAATTAGGGGTTAACTGGAATGATAATATTTAAATTGAGATAAACACATGTAAAACATTTATTGGTCAACCAAATAAAATCATTATCTCATTCTATGATTAAATAAATTACATATTTCTGGTATTTGGATTGAGGTATATATAATAATAATTTTATATATTTGAAGATTCCAATAGTGACCCTCGCATCAATTATAAAAAGGAACCTCCTCCCTCACTACTTTATATCAATTTGAGCCTTCAGAATCATATATACCCTAAATATTTCCCTTCTTAACTACCTTATTAACATTTTACAGGTTCTTTTCTTCTCCAAATACTAACCTTAGTGCCTTTAAGAGAAGATCTAGAGGGAGCTCTCTGAAAAAGCTGTAATCTCTTTTACTGACTCTCCCAAGATCATCTCTTCAATTACTTCCTCTTCCTTTGTTGTTTTCATTTTTTAATTAATAAATATATTATAAAATATATACAAATATGTTATTATGTTTATGGGGAAAACGTATTACACATTCTATTCACCCTACAGAAAACCAAATCACCATTTATGCATACTTACACCCTTCCGTCTCCACACCGTGGTGTAATATGTTTCTCTCCACCACCATTCATGGATGAGTATAATGATGGAAATAATATCTATATGTGATTATTATAAAATGATATGTATTATTTAACAAATTATATATGATTAACATTTATACCATTTTAAAATTATGGTAATGATATCGTCGCTCATGTGTACGTACAATATGCTGTCTCCATGATTCGATGTGATTCATTCTACATGATATCCATTTATGTATGATTATATAAATGTATTGAAAGAAAAAAATATTATATATACAATATTAATATAATTTTTTATGTGATATAACTATAATAGAAGAATAGTAATAAGAGATTTTCTGACAAAAATATGTGTAATAAAATAAATCAATCAATACCCGATTGATGAGTAATAATGTAATTAACAATCAAAAGATAATATGATCTTATATTATTTCATAAAAATGACTATGACTCAGGAATAAATCAATGAAATTATTAAATCATTATACATGGGGTTATAATACATAAATATGATATCGGACCTACGGTAAGAGATTATTTTTTCTCACTTTTATTTTTGGGGGACATATGCCTTATAAACAACTTATATATTTTTTGTGGTGTTTATACTACTCATGACTATTTTTATAACACTTAATATGAATGATATTATATTTAAAAATGTATATAATTTTCATTATTTTATATTTTATATTATTTGACTGATTATAAACTAGTAAGAGATAATTTTGCAATCTCATTATTATCCGAGATTGGTGATACGTAATTATTTACAAGGGTATATATTTCATCTATATCGATTTTTTCTAAAAATATTTTCATTAAATGTTTACTATTATCATATGGAATTTTTATTATATTTTTACCCATTTTTTATTTTTAATACATGGTTTGGATTGAATATTGTTTTCCATACGAGGAATATTTTGACTTTTACGAACAAAAGTAAGAAAAGAATGTTTTTTTTCAAATTATACTACATGAATGGATTTTTACTCTTTAATAAAACCTTATTTCCATGAATATTCTCTTATAAATTTTCAAGGTTATATTAAAATAAATTTACATCATTTAAAATTTCATGATTTTTTATGGAAATTATTTTTTTAAGAAGAATGTATATTTTCCTCAATAATTAATCTCAAATGTTATATCCAAATTATATTACATAAAATATTATATTCTTTAATAAGTTTATGTTTCAATTATAATATCCTTATTGTACCTATTGTTTGAATATGTTTATTTTGAAATTATATTAATGTAATAAATTTTTTTACAAGGATATTTATATAATGTAATGATGTTTATGAAACCAATTTTAATCCATGGGTTAGACTGTGATGAGTGACTTATATTTTAATGGAATACATAATAATGATCTAACTATGATATGGGTGTGGACTATATATATACCTCCAATAAATTGGGTAAATATTTATATCTCATGGTATATATATGATTGGAATGAAATATAAATATGGTTCAATAATATTGGGCTAAAACGATTAGTAAATATTGTTCAGTACAACAGGGCTAGATACGGAAGTAAAACTGGTTCAGTAACTGACTTTTTTCACAATGATTTTATTTTCAACGAGCCTTGGGATATATAAAATTGATTTTCTATGCTTAAGTGTTTTTAAAAATTCCATGTTTTTTTTCAATGATATATTATGATGGTTCATGTTTCTTTATGATTTATGCATTACAAACTGCCAATATTTATTTCATGACTCAATATTTTGATATATTTTTTAGATGATTTTATTTTAAAAATTTATGATTGTGATTTTACATTATTATATTTATGTTTTGTTTGATATTATCCATGTTTACCCTTACTGAGATTTTGAGATCACCCTTTTGATATGATTTATTTTCCACATCATATAAATAATGGTTTTAGGTACAAAAACTAAAGGGGAAGATCTTTAGGAGATATTTTGAAGTTCATTCACCAAGTAAACATAATGTGTTCCCAATTTACAAAGACTATATACTAATATGATCTTTGAGAATTTACTTCTATTATGTAGTAAGTATTCTGAAAATATAATGTAATGTACATGTATATATAACATGGGTCTATATAATTGGTATCAGAGTGAAGGTTTAGTTAACCATTTAAAACATTGATGAGAAAACTTTAGTAAGATCTCTTGATACAATTCTATGGTATGCCATATAATTTCTTATAAATAAGTGTAATTATAAGTTACATTTGATGAATTTTTTAATTATCATTGATAAAATAGTATTAAACCTAATATGATATAGATTGAAAGTAATCCCCTTTGATTATGTTGTTTTTATGGTATGATTATTGTCGCTCAATATTTTTTTAGAAAATGTTTGGAAATAATAGGATTCATGTTAATGGAGAATATGATAGATAATGGAATGATATTCATCATGATAAAAAAATGAAATGGGGGTTAGATGGTGAACCAACATTATTAGTCCCAATCATCAATCTCATTATATGATAAAAAATATCAACAATGGTGAGTTTTCTTACCATCCTAATAATAGGGACATGAAGTCTCATGGTGATCATAGAGGAATTAATGTTCAATTTTTCTCATGTAAATCATGTGAGAAGATGCATAAAATAGATTATTTCAAAGGAACTGGAAGATGTTTTGGGTGTGGAAAATAAGGGAAAAATACTAGTAATTTCAATGGAAAAATTATAGTTAACACAAAGGAAATGTATAATGGTATTCCTAAGAAATCAACGATGGATAAATAGTTTATATGTGAAATTTAAGGGCAATGTGAAAATTGATTCCCCATGGGAAAATATCATGAATAGAATCAACATGGTAATTTGGGTAGTATTTTTGTTTCAGATGATGAATAGACTAAAAATCACATATGAGATAAAAGAATTTTTGAAGGAAAAATATAATGGAACTTGGTTAGTGGTTTAAGAAGATAATAGAATGATTTCATGTTTATCATGATATTGTTTATCATGAAAATGTTTTATAAGTAATAATATGGTATCATGGAATAAACACATCTATGGACTATTACACATTTTTTCCTTAAGAAATTGAAATTAAATGATGAATGGTACTAGTATCCATGAAATGTTATTCGGGTAATAAGTTGAAAAAACATGATTCATAGAAGGAAAACCATTAATATGAGAATGATGATGAGATAATGATATATTCGTTATTAATATATAAAATATATGGTAATTAACTTCATAAAACTGATTATGGATTTTTTTAAAATTGGTTTATGTTATCATGGATGAAGTTAAATGATTTTGGAGTAAATAATAAAGAAACATGCATGTTTTCAATTAGGATATATGGTAATTCAGTTTATTACCATAACACTAGAGATAACATGATGAATTTATTCTAATGTTTGGAGTGTTCCAATAAGAGATTACTTATGATATATATAGGATAAATGTTAATCCAATTTAGGGAACCTCTATGTAATGTTTTGGAATTTCAGAATATATAAGGATTGTAAGGTTATCAATTTATTGAATGTTTAAGTAAATATTATGAAGATGTTTGGTAGAATGAAGTTTTATCTCACCGTATACGGTATTTTTCATATTTAATAACTTTTACTAAAATTTTAGATATATAGAATAAAATAACATCCTATTTGTGGATATCATGATCTGCTAACACTTCAAAAATGAAAAATTTAAATTTATTTCATGGAATTGGAGAAGAAGTGGAAATTGATCACATCGTAAGGAAATAATAATATTATACATAATCAATTTAGGATTTATTCTAATTATTCACCTCTAGGGAAATTATCTTAAAATTAATAATGTTACCTAGTACCTTTATTTCTAATGAATCAAATACCCCTTTAATCACAATAGATTTAGGTAATTATGATTGTTAACATTATTCTAACCATGTTCTCTATCACTCTTAATCAGAACATGATTGTTATATTTCCCTTCCATATAAAAATTTTCACATTCCACCTAGTTTAGAAAATGTGGAAACCAAGTTATGAGTGACTTTGGGTAACCTTTATATTTCCCACATTCCCTTCTAAAAGGATGTTATAGTGTCTGTTTTTTCCGATGTTGGTTTCTATAAAAGAAAATATAAATTATTAATCCTTTTATAACCCAAAATTTTTTCAAGGGAGAAATTCATTATAATGCGTGTAGAATTTAACACTATATTACTTTTATGATATTTTTTTTCTTGTGTTGTACACTACACCAAGGAAAGCTTTCACACTATGAAACACCATCTTGGCTTGCGGTATATGCTGCACTATGTCCGGAATGAGTGACACACAATTTCCTATTAGTTTTATATAATTAATAACATGAATGACTGAGTTCAAGTGAAAACAAAATAGTGTTATGTTACCTTATAAAATTTTCATTATAATGGAAGCTATGAAAAATATTAACATTCTTCTAAAAAACTATTTAAATTAAAATAATTGATTTAACAAAATAAATAAATCTCTATTGATGGATGTTATAATTTAAATATATGTTTAATATATTTAATATAATATTTCAAATTCATCTTATAGGTTTTTTAGACATGATATAAGAACAAATTCAATTATTTTTGTTAAAGAAGTATTTTATAAAAAATGAAGTTGTGTCGACTTTTAATGACACACACATTTTGAGTCTAGTTTTTGAAACTTTTTTATATCATATTTGACAAAATAAAATTCCTATTTAAAGTCAGAGTTTCAAAACTCACATTGGATGAATTTTTTTTATTTTTCTGATAAATTTCTTTTTATGAAAAATTTTGAAATACAATTTTTTTTGAAAAAACCCGTATTTTATATTAAATTCTTTAAAAATAAAATTTTGTTTAAATTAGTGTTAAATTTTAATTTGTTAATTTTGATCCAATTATGGGTTTTTAAATATATTTACTAGTAAAAAATTTTCTGTTTTAAAAGGTATTTTTCCTTAAAAAACTACTCTTATTGACATTTTACTGGTTATATTTTAAATTTAATTTTTAAAATTAAGGGTTTTGAATTATGAAAATTTGATGTTATATTAGGATTTAAAAGGAATAATATGTTAAATAGGTCTCTATTATTTTTTTCCAAAATTAATATAAACCATGGTAAACTTTTTTACCATGGTGAAAGGTAAATTAGGAAATCTAGGTTAAAAATAAAAATATAAAGACTATAAAATAAAGCTAAAAATAGACCAATTTTATTAAAAGAATTTAATTATACACTTTAAAATTTAGGATTGAAATTATATCATTTAACGAACACTTTTCAGTGAAAATGACTTAAATAATATGTAAATCAAAGCAAGTTACAATGTGTCTTTTTTTGTATTAATATCTATTATGGGTCCACACGGAGACAAAATTCTACAATAAATGAATATAAATGATATTTTTTAACTTATGAAATATATATACAGGATTAGAATTTATTTTTTACATTTTGGACTTCTTTGGTGGAATTATGATATAAATATTGTTTTATTTATTATAATTTTAAATATTTCACCTTCATGATTTAATTTTTTTTCATTTTTAATAAATAGATATATAGTATATAAATTCGAATATAAATTCTCCTTTGAAAGATATAATGATATTATTTATCATGTTAATTTATTTTTAATTTTTAGTAAATAAATAATTTCCTTAAATTCTTATACATCTATGATATATAAATTATTTTATTAATTAAAAATCTATAATTTTTTTATTAGAATGATAATAACCATTAAAAGAAAATGAAACTTGTCCAAATCATATATTTTGTGTATATATAGACCATAATATTCAAAGGGTCTATTTATTGACCATTTGGAGTTATATAAAAATGATTATTTTTTTATAATATTTTATATAATGTGATGTTAAAGTTGTGAAATTCTTTCTTTATTAAATAAAACATTTTTAATATAGTTTGATTCCAAAGATATATTCATCCAAAAATATTCATATAAAATCTTGATTAATTATATTAATTATAATATTTTATTTTTAATTTCTATTCAACAAATATGTATATTAAATAATTATACAATATAGATGTAGTAATTATTTTCTTAATATAAATACAAAATTAATGTTATTAAAAATATAAAATTAAATATAATTTTGTATTATTAAAATATAAAAATTATTTTATAGACTACCATGACTACATAGGGATAAAATAATTTATTTGGTTCTGATATAACTTCTTATCTTGATATTTTTAAAAATCAATAAACTGAATAGTCTAAAAATTGACACTATTGATTGTTTATCAAAATTAGGTATTATTAAATTATTTAAACCTCATAGAACATTTTTAAAAATATTGAATAATTATTATATGGTCTAGAAGTTTCTAAATTATTAAATTATGGTCTAATTGAAATTAAATAAACAAATATTACATTATTTTAATATTTCATAATTTGTTATCTTACATAAAATTTAAAAAAATAGCTAAGGGTTAATTGGAATGGTAACATATAAATTGAATGAAAAAAGTTCATAATTTTTTTTGATGATATTACAACCTTATCTAATTCAATATTTTAATAAATTACTTTTCTTTGGTATTTGGATTGAGAGAGATTTTATAATAATTTAATATTTTTGGAGATTCTAAAAGTAAACCTCACTACAATTAAATAATGGAACATCCTCCCCAACTTCTTCAATTCAATTTGAGCCTTTAGGTTCTCTAATCCCCTAAAAATTTCCCTTATAATCATCCTTTGTCATATTCTAGAGGCATTTCCCTTCTCAAAGTCCATCCTTAGTTCCTTTAAAAGGAGATCTGGTAGGAGCTCGCTAAAGAAGAGGTAATATCCTTTACCGACTCTCTCAAGATCATTTCTTATTCTGCTTTTTCTTCCTTTGTTTTTTCCATTTTTATGTTATATTTACATAATTAACTATATATCGATATGTTAGTTTTTTAACGGGACAAACTTATTCCACCATCTATCCATCCTATGAAAAAAATCACCACGCGTGCGTACATATGGCCTGCCATTTCAACACTGTGGTGTAATATCTTATTCACCGGCACCTTGCATGGATGGATATAATGATATAGATAAAAAAATATGAGATTATTTTAAAATTATATAGATTATATATTAATTTATATAACATTCACTTCCATATCATTTCAAAATTATGGGAATGATATCGTCACTCTTGTGTATGTATGACCTTACGTCTCCCCAATGTGATGCAACTCATTTTATATGATACCCATTAAATCATGATTATATAAATTTATTAGAAAAATTATGATACATACTATATTAATATCATACTTGGAATGATATAAGTATTTTTTAAGAAGAGTTACAAGAGTTTATCTGTTGAAACATGTGTTAGAAAATAAAGTCGTTAATACCTGATGGATGAGTAATAATCTCATTAAAAAATTGTTGAAAATATGATCATATATTATATCATAAAAATGTATATGATGCTGTAATAAATCAATTACATTATTTAAATAATTTTACAGGAGGTTAGGATACATATAAATAATATCAGACCTATGGTAGGGGATTGTGATGTCTCACTTTTATTTATATGGGGAATATCCCTCATACACTACATATTTTTGTGTGTGGTGTTTATACTACTCATTAATGTTTTTAAGAAATTTATTATGAAGGAAATCATATAGAAATATGAATGTAATTTTTTTTATTTTATGAGTCATTCAATTCTAATAATTATAAATTGGAAAGGGAAAATATCAAAATCTCATTATTATTCGAGATTATTTATATGTAATTATTTATAAGGGTATATTTATGACCCCTATCCATATTTTCTAAAAATGATTTAATAAAATATTTAATATTTTCCTATTGATGATTATAGTCATTTTAACTCATTTTTTTACATTCACTACATGATTTGTACGGAATATTTCATTCATTTTCCATACGAGGTACTTCTTGACCTTTATAAAAAAAATACGATTAGAATTTTTTTAACATATACATCATGAATGGATTTTATGATTTCATAATACCATATTTCCATGAATATTCTCTTAATATTTTAAAAGTTAATTTTCGAATAAATTTATTTCTTTTGAAATTTCATTGAGTGTTAATAAGAAAAAATGTTATTAAAGATGAAATGATATTTTCTTCCAGAATTAATTTCAAATGATATATAAAAATAATTTTCAATATAATATGGAATTATTTAATATGGTTATGTTTCATGTATAATAATTTTATTTTTTTATGTTTTGATTGTGTTTATTATGGAAGGATATTTATGAAATCCATTAGTTCTACTTTGTTTATTTTTTATGGAATGATGTTTAAGAACCCCATTTTCTTACTTAGGTTATGTTATAATGAAATATTTATATTTTTTAGGAATACGTAAATATTATTTCATTTTTATATTGGTGGTAAAAATATCTCCCTATAATATATTTGTAATTATTTGTCTCTCATGAGATAGACATGACTAGAATAACAAGTAAATCTAATTCCGTAATACAGGGATGGAATGACAAGTAAATATTTTTTATTAATATAGGGCTATAACAGAAAATAAACCTGGTTTAGTAATTAACTATTTCCACTATGATAGTCATTTCAATGAGTGTAGTCTAATATGGAATAAATATTCTTTTCATATGTCTTTTCCAGAATTCCATGTTTTATGCCAAAGCTATTTTATCATAGTTTATATTCTATTATGCCTTATGCCTTATAAACTACCATGATTTATTTCATGATTTATGGTTTTGATATTTTTTATAGATGGTATGATTTAAAAAAATTATTTACATGTTGTTTACATTTTTATATTTATGTTCTGTTTTATATTTTCCATGTTTACCCTTTCTAATCATTTGATCTCACCCTTTTATATGTATTATTTTCCTCCAGATATAAATATAGTTTTTATGTAGTAAAACTATAGGTTAATATCTATATGGGAGATTTTTATGATCTTTTACCAAGTTTTAAGAATATATTCCCATTTTCCAAATACACTAATCTAAAACGGTCTTTGGGTGTCTATTTGTGTCAAATATTATGTATTCTGAAAATGTAATTTAATGTCCTAGTACGTGAAGCTTGGATATCTAAAACCATTTCCACATAGTGAACCATTCATTTTGATAGACAATCTAATATTAAATCTGATGTCAATATTTTTTTAAGTGATGTTTTGATAAGGATGGTTATCCTCCTTGGATGTTTCCCATGATGTGTATGAATGAGGAAAAGACACAATGAATGAATATGTATCTCCTAGTAGATAATGAAATGAGTATGATTACCTCCTCTGAAATATGGTATTTCTTAAATAATGTGTCATGTGTTTTCAAAGATACTAGTATATCATGAAATTCCATGACCTTACAACCATGTTAAGGAGGGTTGTCAATGATGTTAGAAGAGCCTATTTGTTATGTAGAAACCATTATTCTATGTATTACAACATATAATTATAATAAAATTTCAATAATTATGTGATTTTATAAACTAATTTAGTTATAAATTGATTTATTGTTTTCATCACAAACTCCCATGGTTAGTAACAATAATAGATTTGAGAAATTTTGTAATGACTCATATCATTAACAATTATGAATTTTGAAGAATTTTTTTAATTTTTATCAGGTAGATATTTTCTGGGAGAACTAGATGTTGGAACATGGTGATATGTATTTTTTTATCTTGAATTTATGTTTTTGTAAATATAAGAAAACCCATTGAACATGAAGATTATTCAGGTGAATGTTTTAGGCATGGAAAATTCCAGTTGGATTATAACAGTAGCACTAACTAGCTAATCGAATGGTAGTATCCTATGTATACTAATAGGTTATCCATATATATTATGAGCCTAATTATGTTAACATGACTTCCAAAATCATTCTAGTGACCCCCTAAGTATATAGATGGTGGGTTCACCTGGTTGGGTTTATATAGAGGTCTTTTTGAATTTTGGGGCACTGATACACCCTCAATGTTAAAATTCCATTATTGAATTATGGAGAAACATTTTTCTAGTATCCACTATCCTATTACTTTCCATGGTTTCACTTTTTTAATTATGAATATTTTTCTATAGGAAAAACATGTCTATGGAAAAACTAATGGTACTTGATGGTCCAGGAAATGATGACGATGTTAATAAAGGTTTTTTTTGTTCTATTAGTGGATCTTAGTTGTAAAAAAACTAGTATCCAATCCATTCCCTCCTCTAATTATTATAAAATCATATATTATGATTCATTATAGACTAATGTTACATACAAATTTATTTATTCTTTTTTTCATCACCTATTATCATTGTTAGTAACAATGTATTATTTTTGGAATGGTGTAAAAGAGTTATGATTTTTATAGGTAATATGAAATTTTCATCTTCTAGCTAATTTTTTAGTGAAATGGATGATGGAATGAGGTGGTATTAATTTTGATATATCCAATTGATGTTTTTAAAAATAGAAAGAAGTTAAGAGAATATGAATTCTATTATGGTAAAGGCTAGAGGTGTGGACAAGGATAGTTGGGTTATCACAGCATCACTGATTATCTAGTTTCATGTGATGTGCCATAGGTTCCCTACCAAGCACATAGAGTATGCGGTGTTCCTACGGAGGATAACTATAGGTCAACCATATTACTTGTAACCTCTGAGTGGTTATATAATGGGGTTCATTCGTATGTGTTTATATAGTATTCTTGAATTTTTTTGGAACTACTCTCCCCTAAAGGTTAACAATCAAAATTAGAATTTTGGGGAGATATTTATTTAATATCCTATCTCTTTTACCTCCCTTAATTTCCCTTGATGAAGGATTAATCCATGAGATATTCATTAGTGAAGTTGAGTGTTATACTACATTCCTATTTTATATTGACTACCTCTTTATAATGTGACGATGACATGATATTTATTTATTTTTTAATGATTACGCATGGTAAGTTATCCACTTCTATTACACTGATTTAAGAATTTTTAAAAAATTTCAATTCTCCTTTGTAATCATTAATATCTATTGAACATTTATAGGTCCTCATAAGAGAATTTGATGACATGTCCACTATATTTTTGTTGACTTTTTCAAGGACAATGTTACTTTTCATTGACATGGATAAAGGATGTCCATTGACAATGATGGTGCCCCATTTTGTGGAGTCTAAGTGAAGGAATGTACCTTAAGGAATTCATATGCTTGTAATGGTCAAATTTTATAGAACTCACAGTCGAATTATATAATGGAAATGTTTATTTTTCATTTCTTAAGATTAAGAGTGTGCCCAGAATTATCTGAACCTTGCCACATAATGTGTTAGCTAAGGTATTCCATCCAATAGTATTTTTCATGAGATTATTTTTTTAATTATATTAAATTATCATATTTATATTAAATATATGAATTTATAGATGAATGATTCATCGAGAGTGTTGTGGAAAATCCATAATATTGTTGTTGTTTTTCTAGAAGGGTAACGATAACTGGTGAGACATTTGATGAGTATTTCATTTCCTGTTGACTGTGTGATTTCTTATAATCCATTAATTAATTATAATTTATTTTTAGTAAATGAAATTGTAATTATTAAGAGTGAGATATGACCTTTTTATTATTTATAGATAATGAATCATGTTGTATAGAGTCGAGCATAGTCTCTAGGATCTACATGGATGAAAATTAGCTATATATTGAGGTTTTCCTTCTTGTGTAGTCAACCCCATGCATTATTCTTTTTTTATGGTCATGTGATATGAAATTATCCACAATGGGGAAATGATTCCTAATCCATAATTTTTTCATGAAATATTTGAATACTTAATTATATTACAGATATTAAATCCATAAAAAATTAAAGGATATATGCCAAATGTAACAAAAAAGTGAAAAGGGACATCTCGTACCATTAGGCACTATTTTTATGGTGAGTACTAATGGTGGAGGCTTTGATCTCTGATTTTTTCCTTAGATTTTATAGACCCCCTTGGAGTGTGTTATTGTTCTGTATGACATGTAGTGTCTCATGAAATATATTCTTAAGATAAAAGGTATTTTGTATTATTATATAAATACCATCTAGACACATCAATAGGATTAGAAACTTTTGTTGATACATTATTTTATGTGTGGTGTGCATTTTTATCCCATGAAACAATTTATTTTTTTTGATTATGTGATAATATCTATTCCATTCCATATATGTAGTTATTTAATATCCACTAGAATATATTATATTTCTTGTATATTCATTTCTATGTTGATTCTTACTCATATACAATTTCATTATACATGGAATATTTATTGAGATATATGAATCCTTGATATTTCATTAGATAAATGTGGATTATAAAGAGCCATTGGAAACTATATATTAATTATTAGGTTGAATTATAACCCTAATAGAATTATGTAAACACGTAGAGGGGGGTCTTGGAAAAAATGACTCTTTGACTCTAGCTTTTGATATAGTATGGATAGAGCTAGAAAATGATATATGATTATCCCTTGGGTCAAAATCCATATGCCTCTATTAGAGGGTCTAAATGCATATATCATGTTCCCATGAGTTACATCCTTAAATATTTGATATATTCCATTTATTAGGTCTTCTTAAGTTTCCATACTATTAAAGGATATATTTATTCAAGGAATCATTGCTGTGACTAACCCATAAGGGTGGGCATGGAGTTAGTCCATTAAGGTAGACTATATAATCTACCATATGGTATAACTGATTGACATAGAATTATCAATGAAATAAGGGTAATTGTTATTTAATTCATCTAAAATGGACCTAAAAAGGTACTAATAGGGTCTGTGTTTTCCAAATTATAACAAAATATATCTGTTTATGATTGATTATCTATAACATGAACAAATATTGTCACTGTGCATTAGATTTACAGTGGAGTATTTCTTATTCAGTCATAAAATAATATTTTTGATATATTTATTCTAGTGAGATTATTAAATGCATGTACACAAAATCATACTAGTTATGTTTGATACCATGTTGGTAGTTCCCTGCTGTGTTATACTCACACCATGCATAGGTGGATATTGAACTTGGGTAATTTAGAAAACCTCCAATTTTATAATTATAGGATGGGATGAGGATTGAGATTTATGGTTTATTATGATAGTTCACTATGATTCTATTGAATAAGAGGATTCATGTCTTGGAGATATCTACATATAATTTTTTCTACATTAGATAATTTATATCCTGTATACATGATTTTCCCAGTGCAAGATAAGTTTTGTTATATTCAATATTTAACATTCAAGTATATTTTCTCTATATTTCATTTATTGCAGATATTTTTATTATTTTCTATTTTATAATAATTTTTTTATTTTTTTGAATGTTATATTATTTATCCATTTATTGGAACACTTATTGATGGTATTGTATCCCCATGATTTCAGTTAGACCCTCAATTCTTGTTATTAGAATATAAAATGTTGAGAAGAAAGCCTGAGGCCATGTGACACTCCGAATTAGACTTGAGGATTTTGTCAGGGTGTTATAATAAGGTAACATATGTGCATTGTTTTTCTAATTTTAGGAGTTATAGATAGTAAATATTTGTTCATAATTATTTTTGTAATAGAACTCTGTTTAGTGTGGAATCAGAACCATTCTCGAGGCGTATATAGGTTAACATATGGTGGTAATGATGTTATTTTGTTTTGATGTTATGGTTATATGATTTCACCTATTGGGTAAAATATGTGTTTTTTTGTGATTTCATAAATATTTTTATCTTTATTTTATTAGTAAGAGGCCTCAAATGAATAATTTTCACCATGTAGATTTTACAAGAATTATGTGATTCTTATATAAGAGTTTACAGATGATTAAAGAATTAAATACATAAATGTTCAAAACATATAACATATTTTTACATTTATGTTCTTGGTGAAATATTAAATGTCTAAAACCATATGAAATTATATATCTAATGTAAGGACACATGTGAAAACATCATGGTTCATATATACCAAGATGATGATGATGATGCCATTACTCTATTCATGGGTGGTGTAATGAACCACATTAGGTCATTATCATGCGATAATTGTTGTTTTAATGAATATCATGTAGTCAGATATTATATGTGTGTAGATCATTAAGGTGATAACTATATTCAATGTGGCTTTAATAATAAATATCCTTAACATATTGTGTTTAACCGAATAATGGGTCTATAACCCCTAACACAAATTTCTTAGGGTGATACTAACATGGTATATCTGTAGATATATTCCTAGAGCATGTTATGTGAGTTGTGAACCTTATAAAGACCTTGTTTTGGGTTATGCAGAAGACAATTATATCCTTATATAGTGGAATCATGTTACTAGTGAGTCAATGCATCATGTTAGAAGGTGGTAACCCGATTTATGATAGTTAGTGTGAAGGGATAGTCTAGTTTTTAGTAGAATATGGTCAATTATAATTGATGAAAAATACCATGATAATGTGAGTATACTTTATATGGATTGGGTAAAATATTATTTTCTTTTTTTATAACCATATTTTGTATAAGTCATTTGGTTTATATAATCTTTATTTGAGGATTCGGTTTAAATAAAGGATCTTTCAGCTACTTGGCCTTATTAGTTAGGAATGTTCATTGGATTGTGTAATTGGAGCATGAGATAACCCATGTGGTCATATATCATTGCCTATGTGTTTTTGGATGTAATATTAATCAATTAATTTAAAATATGCTCATTTTTTATGAAGAGAAACATATTCCTTCAGGTTATGTTGAGTTATATTCTTATAGAGCATCGATATTGGAAAATGCAAGCTAGACCAGTCTAGAAAGTATATAACTCATGGAAACATAAATTTCCAATCATGTGTGAAGAAGATAGTTTTTTGGGGGAGAAATATATAATATATTCTTAAGGACTCACTCTGTTTTGAATAGAGAGTGGTGTTATTGTGAATTTATATAGATTCCTTGACAAATCAACATCCAATCCTCATCAAGATTGTGGGGTTGGTTGAATTGCTGGAAAATGTATTGAGTTTCCCATTAAAGACTATTTACATTCTTTGAATTAATTTAGATTATATCAAAGTAGTTTTTTCCTTATGAATTTGGTTTAGGTTCACCCATTGAGTAAACATATTATGTGTTAGTGTTTAATATTTTGGGAGTAGTATCCCAAAAAATTATACGATTGGAGGTTTCACCGTGTATGATGATTGTATTAACATTGGATTGTGGTACCACTGTGAAGTTAATCTATGTTTAACATTGATAGGGATATTATATTACATATTATTTCCTTTCATGTGTGAGTGAGACCATTTTGATCAATAGGTTGTAACCCATGTATAGCATAATATATTACTTAAATCTTATCATGTAGGGATTATTGTATATGGGGAATTGCATTTTGGGTACACTAGAATTTTATAGTAAATGTTGTATTACGTTGAAATAATTTGTCGATAGATATTTAGGATTTGACATTGTGTTTTTTGACATTATAAACTAAGGTGTACACTATTTATTCATTGTGTGGTAACCATAATGATTCTTATATGGTGTGGAGTATATATCTGGGTATGACTGAATGGCCTGATAACGGGAAGGATCATGGAAAGGTGTAATAATTTACATTGGATTATATATGTGTCTTCTGAAGGTTTGTGTATAATTTACTGTTGAGTAATATGATTTAAGAATAATTTATTATGTAAAATTCTTATTTTTCCCTAAATGAAAACTAAATATTCCCAAAACAATAAAGGTCAAATCAGTACGATCCAAGAGTGAGTAAGGTCATCGGTGTGTTGGTGCACAACTAAGAACTATATGGTTGGTGTGATTTTTAGGTTAAACAATTAGTGAGATTTAATTAATGTAGACATTTTATATAATTAATTATTTCATATCTATTTAACAATTACAATGACTGTTATGTTATCGTGATTGGTGTTTTCATGGTGGATCAGTTGTTGAGGTTGAGTGCCTTTATATGATGTTTTTCGAAAGGAAAACTATTTTTGTTTTGTGAATACATGAACGTGGTTGGATTAAAACACATATATCTCATACTATTAGGTATATAATGGGGTTTTAAGGATTTATCATATCCTTTTACTAATTCATGGAATATTTGGGTTATTTTTGTTCATTAGAAACATGATGGATTATATTTGAATCAGTTATTATATATTGGTATTTAATTTTATGTTGTGTTTTTAAATTCAATAGGAATGATGGAATAGAATAAAAAGGGTTGTTTCATTAAACTATTATAATTAGAATCCACATATAAATTCAAATAGTTGGGTTCATCATGATACTTCAATGTGAACCAGTTGAAGGAACCACAATGTATCAGGTTTAATGGATTTAGTGAGCATGGTCCCAATGTTCGATGATTTATAGTTTATAAACCAACCAATCGTGATCTATTATTATAACATAAAACTTATAAAATGATGATATTTTTTATAAGGTGACTCCATTGTGAAATTAGTTGGTTTTGATAGATTGAACATAGAGTACTCTATGTACTTAACGACAAAGGGAGATTAATAGATGTGATTCAGTAACTACCAAAACTTCTCTAGGATTAGATATTATATGGTGGAAAATTTAATGAAAAATATTATTATGGTTTATGAGTTTTGGAAAGAATTTTACCATTTCATATGGTGTATCTTTACTTTATAAAAAAAATTATTTTTCAATTAGGTGTTATGATTTCGAAAAACTAGAGTGGATGTTTTTTAGTTAGAAGGAATATCATAGTGAAATCACACTATCTAAGAGATGGATAGATGAATGGTTGAGGTCATATAATATGGTGTAGAATATAATTCTCTCTAGTGGATTGAGAATTGTCTCAGGTTCTCTACTGTGCTCAGTAGCCAAATTTTCTACACTGTGCGACTAGACAGTGACTCATGAGTGGCTTGCTAGTAGCACTCACAAGGAAGTGTTCATATGGGGGATTTTTATAACTATTTAGAAGTCTATCCCCATAAATATTTGAATTACATGATTTAATTTTAGAGATACATTTATATATAATCCCTTCTTATCATACTCCCCATAGTTTCCCCTTATGAATAACAAATATTGGTGAAATCTGTTTGTAAATCCATGCGAGAACCTCCGTTCTTTTTTTATTCAAACTGTCTATTCCTCATGTTGTGGTGTCATTCACGGTGGATTATTCTTCTAGAAAATTCATATAATTTCAACATATTTATATTCTTATTGACATCTAATCCATATTCTACTGGTCATCGTGATTATCTGTTAATAATTTTACGTTATAATTAAATAATTTGCTGAAAATTTGACTAGGTTTTCTTTGAATTTTATGAGGGAAATGATTATTTTAATAAAAATGGATAGTGTATATCTTGTTATAATTTTTAAATCATATTAATAATAACTTCAATGATGTTATATCCCATAATAATTTATTATGTGGTTTCTATTATAATTTAATTGAATAGATTAACGTATCAATGAATTAAATTGGCTAAGTTTCATGTAATATGATCCAGAGTGTATTGGGAATAACCCAAACCCCATAATTTTTTGTTATAGCTATTGAATTTTACCTAGCTGGATTAATGTTAATAATATCATTAAATTATATTAAATTAGTCTTTATATTGCTTCCACACAGAATGAATTTTTTCGAAAATGATTTTCGATGTGTTTTGGGAACCTTCCATTGGTGATTGGCCATGGTTCTAGCTAGTTGGTGATAACCAGTTAGTTATTTAGGGATTATGAATTTATCATATAGTTTGTATCTTTCTTTTAATAATTAAAATAATTTTTATTTTTTAATAAATTATTAATTTTTAATTCTTAAGCCAATGTTATAATATTATGGATATTTATGGAGGCTTAAGAGACTTGGACACACTCAGGCATTACCTCAATGAATATAATTGATGGGAGTTAGATCTATATTGAGTTAGATGATCACATTTTCCCAAAAAAATTGTATTATTCATAGTTTAATATATATATTTTTTCTCCTCCTTGTGAAATTGACTCTTAATCTACAAATGTGTATATATTTAATTGAATTATTAATTATATCAATGATATTAATGTATTAATTAACTAAAAGAACTATTCATATTGTAACTGAATATAGATCATATGGCCAAGATGGACCAATGTGACCTAATTTGATGTTGGCCACTGATTTATCAGTCTTTGATCACAAATTTGTGACATAGAAGACATGGATCCCTTGGGGAGTCTAATTATTTTACATGATACTAATTAAACCATTTACCCATTATTTAAGATAACATGTATAGTTACATATTGTTTTATGAAATTGTGTTTGCATGTATAGAATTAAAAACCCATTGGTTGTAAACCAAGAAGAACCTATTGTGAACCATCTTGAATGAATCCTTGTAGTAACTCAATGGAGAAGCCGAACATATTACGACACTGAAAACCAGAACACTCAACTCAAGACACTCAGTATAAGGACCCATCATTATTACATACATATTATTGAATTTAGTTAAGAAAACACTTCCTTTTATATTGACGATATTTTCATGTTTATAGCTTTAGAGAATTAGGACAATTCATTTATCACATTACACATTAATACAGAGTGGATACCATAAAAAACAGTTTCCATTTTTTTTCAAAATATAAAACATTAAAACCTAAAACAAGACTCCTTAAAAATTCTTCTAAATTTATCATGTATTCCTTCCTTGTATTACTAATCTATTAACCTATGAAAATTATTCAAAAACTTGGGATGAGGACAAAAGCTCAGCAAGGGATGAAAAAGAAAGAAAGAGCACATTAGTCCATGAATACTCATAACGTATGAAAACATTTTCAAAAGACATGATTTTCACCCATATATACTTACTTCGTGTAACATGAGATTTACACAAGATCCACACATACATGAGAACATAAATATAATAATAATTATATCTTGGGGAATTACATACATAATCTTGTAACCATTCTTGGCTACCTTATAAATTGTAACCCTCACGGCTACCTTACATTGTGTAACCACCACAGTTACAGTTGGAGTAACCATACGGTTGACCTCCAACTTACTCATACCAAATGAATTGAGTAAGATATAGGTCCCACCATTTATCATAAATAATTACCAAAAATAAAAACATAATCATAAAACATGAATAATTCCATAAAAACATTACATTGGAATTTCTTAAAACTGAATTTAAAAAGAGGATTTTTAATGAAATGCCACTTATAAATATCATTCAATTGAAGAGAGAAATAATAGAGTGGATTGATTATGTATATATAATTTAAATACAAATAATAAAACATAATATAAACATACCCCAACACAAAAACAATTTAAATAGCACATAAATAATGAAGTAGAAGGTTAACCCAAAGAATGGAAATTGGGAGAAGAATTCCCTCACCTCGGGTTTTTCTTACTTCCAACTTGTTTAAAACTCCTATATAATGGTTAAAAGAGTGTTATTAATATTTTACATAAATATGTTCATGTTTTTAACATCTTATATGATCATTTCATAACATCATATCACCATTAAATTGTTAGTATTTTTCCCCTTGCGCTGTTTTTGGGTGAGTTCTTTACATGATTTCCAATATTGGTTAATGATGGATGTTTTGGTTGATTAGAAATGAAACTCCAGAAATATAATGGAAATTAATTTACATATTTCTTCTACTATAATTTATACCATTTGTCATTTTTATGTTTAATATAAGGATGATTCATAAGTTAAAACATTAATGATGTTCATTTAGATCATTTTAGTGGTTCTTTGATAATAATAACCTCGTTTTGTCTTATAAATTAGAACCATGAGTAAAAAATAATTACAGAACCATGGGTGAGTAATAACACATATATTATAACCTGGTTCAACCATATAAATGGTTTCATGACCAGACTTGAAAGAATTAATGGAAATTGAAATCACATCGTCCACGATGTCGGTAATTCGACACATCACAGACAATGTTTTTAATTCTTTGAATAAGTGGGAGAGGAGAAGAAAAATGATGATGAATTTTCCCTGATCATGAAAAAATCCACAATATAAATTATTCAAGAGATTTCAGTATTCTTGTATTAATAAGATATGAAGAAAAAATGAGAAAGGAACTCAAAATAAAAGAATAATTGAGAAATCCCTTAGAACAATTCGGCAGCCTAACAGCTACACAACATGGTTTTAGAAAATATTAAAAATAGAGGGGACACGGGTCATCCATATATAAATGAATCATGATATATATTAGATCAATAATAACAAGGAAATAAGAACATGGTATGGAAACTTGAATGTTATACCACATAAAAGAGAACTTGAATAGAAAAAGAAGAAACTTGAGAATTTTCTTACCTTGTAGAGTAACCCTTAGAACATGAAGGTTGAGACCTTGGAGGCTTGATGAAACCATGGGAGGACTAATATGAAGGTAAGGAGGCCAGATATTTTTTGAGGAGGAATTGGGAATGATGTTAATGGAGGAATGGGTTGGTATTTATAGGGAATGCAAGGGAATATATTAATAAATTTTAAGGGACACCTCGTCAGTGGTATTTGCAAAACCATGGGCATTCCCAAGGTATTTTCGCATGCTATAAGCCACATGGTACACCTCAAATATTATTTAACTATACACAAGTCGCCCATATTTATTAAATCATTATTATATAATTAATGAAGTCATTAACACACCGAAACTAAAAACTGTATTTTTTTACTATTCACTGAAAAATCAATTGTTTTAGAAAAATTCCCAAAATTCACCCTAACCATTTATTTATGTGAGGATTTAAAAAATAAAGTCCATTTAATGAAAATAATTTTCTAAATATTATTAATTTAATTTTTAAATAAAATCATACTTAATTCAAAAATTAACAATTATAATTCTATAATTACTTCTATATCACGATGAAAAAAATTAACCAAGATGTTATTATCTTAAAGCCTTAGGAATATAAAATAATAATAAAATTTACTATTCATTAAGGTCATATTACTATTCATAAGGGTATGTTACTATTCACCAAAAAAATAAGTTGGTTCCAATAGACTCCAAATAACATACGGAACACAATTGTAGATGACCGTTTCTTGAAATTAAAAACATAGAAGGGGAAAAGTTATGTTTTAAAGGGTTTTTAAACAAATATCAACTTAAAAAATGTTCCATGAATTTCTATTTATTTTTAGAAAAACTTGGGGTGTTATATTATCCCCACCTTTTGGAAATTGTTTCCTCGCAAATTGATTTACTTATTAAACAACTGATGGTACTTTTCTCTCATAGAATTTTCAGACTCCCATGTTGCTTCTTCAACCATGTGGTTTCTACGCAAAACCTTTACATGGTGGATTACCTTATTCCGTAATACATGTTCCATTCGATCAAGAATCTGAAATGGTTTCTCTTAATAAGAAAGGTTCTCTTCCAGCTGAACTGCTTCTGGGCTCAAGACATGTGATGAATCTGGCACAGACATTCTCAACATAGAAACATGAAAAACATTATGTACCTGAAACAAACTCAGAGGAAAATCTACACGGTATGCCACTGTACCAACTTTCACCAAGATTTCAAAAGGATCGATGAATCATGGACTTATCTTCGCTTTCTTACTGAAACACATCACACTTTTCCAAGGAGAGATTTTAAGGAAAATATGGTCACCTACCTTGAAAGATAAGTCTTTCCTTCTATTATCTGCATAACTTTTCTGCCTGCTCTGAGCTATCCTCATGTGTTGCTGGATCATCTTCACTTTCTCAGCCACTTCTTCTACTAATTTTGGCCCCATCAACATTCTTTCACTGACTTCATCCCAAAACCCTAGAGTTCGACACAACTACCCATACACGGCCTTAAAAGGTGCCTTCTGAATACTGGAATGAAAACTGTTATTATAAGAAAACTCAACTAAAAGAATATGTTGACCCCAACATCCATGATAGCCAATTAAACAATCTCGAAGCATATCCTCCAAAGTTTTAATCATTCGTTCTGACTGCCCATCTGATTGAGGATGAAAAGCTGTACTGAAATTTAACTCTTTGTCCAATGACTTCTGAAGTCCCTTACAAAAGTTAGAAGTGAACCTGAGATCTCGGTCAGATACAATGGAAATAGTAACTCCATGTAACCAAAAAATCACCATGAGAAACAATTGAGAAAGATAATCCAAAGTAATTGTATCTGGAATAGAAAGAAAATGTGCATACTTTGTTAGCTGATCAACAATAACCCAAATCACATTGTTACCTTGAGAAGTCTTTAGTAGTCCCACCACAAAGTCCATGGATACATTATCTCATTTCCACTCTGGCACTGGAAAAGGCTAAAGAATCCCCTTCAGTAACTGGCGCTCTGCTTTAACCTGTTGACACGTCAAACATTTCATGGTAAAATCAGCAATATCTATTTTCATTCCATCCCACCAATAATACTTTCGAATGTCCTTGTACATCTTAGTACAGTCAGGATGAATAAAGAATGGAGAACTATGAGCTTCGCATAACAAATATTTCTTCAACTGAGAATCACTAGGCACACACAACCTTTTTCCAAATTTTAAAACACAATATTTGTAGAGGTTAAATTCTTGCAACTTACCCATTTTAGACAATTCTACCTTTTCATGTAGATCATGTTCGTCCTTCTATGCTTTCTTAATTATATCTGACAATGAAAACTGCACTGAAACCTGAAACAAAATAGAGGTATTCCTTGCACCAACAACTTCTAATGCAAAATTCACCAAATCATTAATCAAGGGATCATGTTCGAAATGTAACTTTGTTAAGGATGCATGATGTTTCTGAATTAAGGAATCCACTACTTTGTTTTCTTTTCCAGGATGGTAATTGATCGTGCAATCATAATCCTTTATTATTTCGAGCTATCTTCTCTGCCTCATGTTTAATTACTTCTGAGTGAATATATACTTTAGAATTGTATGGTCAGTATATATTTGTCATTTAGTTCCGTATAGATGATGCCCCCAAATATTCAAAGAAAAAACCGCAGCTCCCAATTCTAAATTATGTGTGGGATAGTTTAGATCATGATGTTTATGTTTTCTGGAAGCATAGGAAATTACCTGATCATTCTGCATCAAAACAAAACCAAGTTCCTTCAAAGAAGAATCACTGTAGATGAAAAACTCACCATTCTGAAAAGGTACGGACAAAACTGGTGCATTCACCAATCTCTTCTTCAGTTCCTGAAAACAGTCATCACATTCCTCTGTCCAAACAAATTTAACCCCTTTCCATGTTAACAAAGTTTTCAGGACAGATAACTGTGAAAAGTTGTTAACAAACCATCTGTAATAACCTGCTAAGCCCAGAAAAAAACGAATCTCGGTAACATTTGTGGGACTTGGCCATTCATTAACTACTTTTGTTTTGGAAGTATCAATTATTATTCCATCATTATTTAAAATTTTCCCAAGAAAGGAAACCTGTTGCAACCAAAAATAAAACTTGCTGAATTTTCCATATAGTTTCTTTTTTAAAAAGTTTTCAAAACAACCCTTAGAAGTTTTTCATGCTCCTCTTTATTTTTGAAAAATACCAGAATGTCATCAATAAATAAAACCACAAACTTATCCAATAACTCATGAAATACTCTATTTATAAGATTCATGAATACAATAGGTGTAGTAGTTAATCCAAATGGAATAACAACAAATTCATAATTCCCATATCTAGTATAAAAGGCTGTTTTCGGGATGTCATCCTCCTTCACCTTCAGCTGATGGTATCCGGATCTCAATTCAATCTTGGAAAAGTATTGAGATCCCTAGATCTGATAAAAAAAGTCATAGATATGAGGCAAAGGATACTTGTTTTTAAGAGTGATGTTATTCAAATCTCTATAATCAATGCAAACCTCATGGAACCATCTTTCTTTTTAACAAAAAAATAGGGGCTCCCCATGGTGAAGTGCTAGGATGAATGAAACATTTATCAATCAAATCTTGTAACTGATTTTTCAATTAAAGAAGTTCTGTTGGAGCCATACGATAAGGGGGTTTTGAAATTGTCTTAGCATCAGGAACTAAGTCAATTGTGAATTCAACTTCTCAGTCAGGTATAAAACATGGTAACTCATCATGAAAAACATCAAGGTATTCATTTACAACTCGAACATCATTAATTTGAATAGTTCCCTTGTTTTCAACAATATGAGAAAGATAACTTTCATTTCCATTTTTCAGTAGTTTCTCAGCTTCCTGATATGTTATCAATTATATGGGTTCATTATTGTATAAAAACTGAAACTCTTTCTGAAAAACAACTTCTTTAGCTCTATAATCAATTTTAGCATGATAATCAGAAAGCCAGTACATTCCCAGAACAACATCAAACTCAACATAGGGTAAAACAAAAAGGTTTTCATGTAATATCCTTCCATATACCACAATAAAAAGATTTTTATAATTACTCTTTGCTATGAAATTTCCCCCTAGTGTTTTAACAACAAGTATAGGTCTCATTTTTTGGGGTGATAATTCCAAATTACCAAAAAATTTCTCAGAGATGAAAGAATGTGTAGACCCCATATCAAACAAAACATTAGAAAAATTTGAGTAAACAAACAAAGTACCTGACACAACTTCATTGGATGCCATGGAATCTGCTGACGTAGTAGAAAAGGATCACACTACACCTTTCTACTTGTAGTCTGTCTTCTTTTCATCATTCGGATCTCTCTTTGGGTAGACATTTGCATAGTGACCCATCTCATCACATTTAAAACACTTTACAGTTTTCTTATCAGGATTAGTCTTAGAATCATTTTCATTACAATATCGGGCCATATCTCCAAACATAACACATTTAATACACTTCCCAGTTTTTCTAAGACATTCCCTAGGGTTTTTCTTGCCACAAGTTTCACAAACTGGAAATTGTATTTTCATACCATCATATTTCTTTGGTTGATTCTTACCCATTGCTTGCCAACTGGACCTCTTCTTCTCTTTGTTTCCAAAATGCGCATGATCATAAGCAAAATCCATATCTACCCTCTCAGCACATCAGACAAGTTTCTCATAACTTTTCAATTCATGGGAGGCTGACGCCCTTTGATACCTTGGCATAAATCCTAAGTAAAAGCAGTTGATTTGGATATCAAGATCCAAAATACAATTTGGATCATACCTCTCCAGTCGAGTGAAATTTTCTTCATACACAGCCACTAAATCTTCCTCCTTCTATTTCAATTCAAGGAATTGCTTCTCTGTCACGACCCGCCCTCGGAGTCCGTGCCGTGACTACCCCAAGCCCTCCTTCCATAGGCCAGGGGCTGGCGACTAGCACCAAGGCGTAAATCCCGGTAAAAAGGGAAGGCATTGCCATTGTAAAGTAAACAAACACCACAGAGTAAGCAAGCGGAAAGTAAATACTAAGCAAAATCAGAGTACAACTGAAAGTGCGGAAAAGTAAATGGGCCAGTATACAAACCCAAACTGAAAGTAAAGTACAACTCGAAAGGGAAAACAACAACTGAAAAGTAAAAGCCGCTACACCGAGCTGTCCACTGGAAATCCCACCTGAAGGGTGGGTACAGATATCTCCACTGCTCCACGGGTCCCGTCATCCGCTCCGAGCACGTCCCGTCCAGTGGTCCACCTCCAGGTACCGTCCTGCTCTGCAAGCCTCAGCTAAGATCAACGCTGTCCGTCGTCTGCAACCAACACAACGTAGTTCGGGCAAAGCCCGTGCGGGGGTGAGTATAAGCTACTCAGTAGGGACCCCGAGACCCCTGAAGGTCTCTCAAATCCACAAAGGATAAACCACGAAGAAAGGTACAACACGAAGTAAAAACCGACACTTCTTAGGTATATGCCCATACATATACCTAAGTCACCAATTTCAAATACGCTCCAACCTCCGAGCCCAAGTACAACTCAGTCCACACAGGAAAGTAAACGTATTCCACACAGGGAAGAAAAACGTAATCCACACAGGATAGCACAACACAATCCACACAGGAAAGCAACAGGATTCAGCTCACACAGGTATACTTCTTCAAAAGACGATAAAGATGATCTCTGATCCATCTAAGTCGTCGGACCCACGAAGGATCGATAGGTAACTAACCCCCGCAAAAGACCCACACAGGATCGGGCCCATGTAGGACCTGTAGGCGCTGGTTCACACAGGACCGCTGAGCGCAAAGACCCACACAGGATCGGACCCACACAGGATCGGGCCCACACAGGACCTGTAGCACTGATCCACGTTGGATCGCTGAGTGCTGTAGTCGTCGTCGTCGAATCCACACAGGATCTCTGTACTGTCGTCGTCGCAGTCACAGTAGCAGTAGTAGCAGTAGTAGTCACAGTAACAGTCGCAGCCAGCAGTAGGGTTCCCGCACACAGTAAGCTCGTTCGGAGGGTCCGCTCCATGAGCCGAGAGGCTGATACATCAACTGTCAAAAAGTCCAGAGTTGATGTATCCAAAAGTTCCGTATCGTCAACAGGAACTCAACGCAACAGACGGCGCGTCGATCGGACGCCTGGTCTGAGAGTTATTGGCATTTTCGTCCCCGGGGCCCGGTTGGTTTTTAAGGCAAAACCAACCTGACCGTACTCCACCTGCGTCCAAACCTCGGGTGGAGTATGCCAAAAGATCCGTCTCACTAAGAGGAACACACCCAAGCTGACGGCACGTCAATCAGACGTCCGTAGCTCAAGATATGAGCGTTTCCGCTCTGAAGGCCCAGTTGGTTTCGTGAACGAACCAACCCGGCCGAACTCAAAGTATTCCGAAACCTTGAGTGCGATATACCGAAACGACCGTCTCGATCTAAGGATCGCGTTGCCGTAGACAGTTCGTCAATCGGAGGTCCGTGGCTCAAGTTATGTCCAAAAGACCGAAACTGATTCGAAACGGGGGGGTCCGGGTCCGGGCCGCCCCGGCCCGACCCCCCCTGGGCCGACCCGAACCGGGTCGACCCGACCCGGGTCCGACCCGGACCGGCCGGCCGGCGGCGCGGCAGCCTGGCGGCGCGGCGGCCTGGCGCCGCACGGAGGCAGCGCGCGAGGGGGGGGGGGGGGGGGCAAAGCCCCCCGCTTCTTGGAGTGGCGGCGCGGCATATGTGCCGCGCCCTTTTGGAAAACGGCCCCCCTCGTGGGGGCCTGCTTGATTAAACCGGGGGGCCGCCTGCCCCCCCAAAGGAAACCACCCCCCTCATAAATGAGGGGGGTTTTTTAAGCTGGCAGGGGGAATTTATTTCCCCCGCCTTTTGACCTTCCGGCCGGCCAACTGCCGGCCGGTTTTCTCCAACGGGACCGGAAAATCCGGTCCCCTTTCCGGCTTCCGACGCCGGCGGCCCGGCCGCCGGTCTTTTCGTCCCGCCGCGGCCCGGAACCGACCGCGGTGTTTGTCGTCCGGCGCGGTGCGACGGCACCACGCCCCTCCACCGCGCCTCCGATTCCCCTTGACGCGGCGCGACGACGTCGCGTTCTTGATGATTCTTCCACGGTGCGGCGCGACGGCGCCGCGCAATAATTGTACGATTATACGCGTGGTGCGATGGCACCACGCCACCTTGTTTCCACCCACAAGATAAATCAACAAGAACGATGGAGGGGGTTCGGCCGTGTTCATGCAGTCCGGCCCCCTCACGTTAAACAATAACACAAAAAAATAATCCTCACGTTAGTCATGCTAGAACCACGAACAAGGATAAATAAATAAACAACAACAACAGCCCCTACCTTGGGTATAAGTTTGAAGATTTGTCAACGTCCCGCGGAAGACAACGTCGCGGAGGTCGGGCGTCGCGGTAGTCGTTCGTCAAATCCGATGACGAAGAGGTACGTCCGAAGAGGTATGTCGTTGGCGAATCTTTGTATGCCGACGAAGGGAGTCCGAGGAGGAAGCGGCGTTCCCTTTCGTTGACACGGAAGACGAAGAAGAGAGGAGCGGCGTTCTTCGTCGGAGCTTGAGCGTTCTTCGTCGGAGCTTGAGCGTTCTTCGTTAAGCTTGAGCATTCTTCGTCAAAGATTGAAGAAGGAAGAAAATCTCTCAAAAGCTCTCAAGATGGCTAAAGAGTTCTAACCCAACAAAATAAGATAAGAGCTTATTTTATTCACAAACTTAACAAATGAATTTCAACGGTTTGAAATTCAAAAAGGATAACTCCAAAATTAAATAACTCATGTCATTTAAAGAGGGGTTAAGGGAGTTGGGAGAAGATGAAAAGTTTAGGGTTCGTGTGGGCCCCACCACACTTAATCCTCTCAAGGGAGGTTAAGTGGGTGTGGGTCCCACCCCTAACTTCCTTTGAGAGAAGTTAACTAATAAGTTTAAATAAAAATATGTAATCCACAATTTTTATTTAACTTATTCTAAACTCCCAAAAACTAACTCTCATCCCGAAATAAACGCAACCTCGGAAAAGGTCTCCTTAAGCGAATATCGGCGCTGCGAGTTCATCGGTGCCCTCAGATTTCAATTCCGAGCACCGGATCAAAAGTTAGAAATTCCCGCTCATTCGTTCACTGAACGTACCCGAGCCAAACTTCGGAAATTGATTCCGGGCACTCCGGGACTCGGAATCAGGTGCCGTCCGAAACCGCGCTCTTGTAAATTCCAAAGAAAATTAAGAAAAAAATTTCCCTTGAATTTTTATGGGTCTTTGCATTACTCCCACCTCAGGGCTTTACGTCCCCGTAAAGATACATAAAAAACTAGGGAAACAAATGAGGGTACTGAGCACGCATCTGAGCCTCCCGCTCCCATGTGCTCTCCTGGAGATTCCCGTGCTGCCATCTGATGCGCACAAGAGGAATCGATCGCCCACGCAGGACCCGCTCCTGTCGATCCTCTATCTCCACCGGGACCTCCGTAAAAGTCTCCCCATCGTCAACGTCAAGCTCCCCATGGTCAATGATGTGCGTCGGGTCGTGCACGTATCTCCTCAGCTGGGATACGTGGAAGACGTCGTGCACCCGGTGCAACTGAGGTGGCAGAGCCAGGCGATAAGCCACCTCGCCAACCCTCCTGAGGACCTGGAAGGGTCCGATGAAGCGCGAAGATAACTTGTCGCCTCGGCCAAATCTCTGAATACCACGTCGAGGTGAGACCCGCAAGAAGACGTGGTCGCCATCCTCAAACTCTAGTGGCCTCCGCCTCCTGTCAGCGTATGACTTCTGCTGGCTCTGAGCTGTCCTCATCCGCTCCTGGATGACCTGGACCTTCTCTGTCGTGGCCTGGACCATCTCTGTTCCCACCAGTGCTGACTCTCCAGGGTCTGTCCAGCACAAATGAGATCTACAAGGTCGGCCGTACAATGCCTCGTACGGTGCCATCCCGATGGTGGAGTGGTAGCTGTTTTTGTACGCAAACTCCACCAAGGGTAGGTGGTCCTCCCAGCTACGACCAAAGTCGAGGACACATCCGCGGAACATGTCCTCAAGAGTCTGAATGGTCCTCTCCGTCTGACCATCCGTCTGTGGGTGAAAGGCTGTGCTCAGATGTAGCTGCGTCCCGAACGCCTCCTGTAACCCCTTCCAAAGCCGGGAAGTAAAGCGAGCATCTCTATCGAAGACGATAGATGATGGCACACCGTGGAGCCGCACAATCTCCTGAACGTAGAGACGTCCCAAGCTCTCCACTGAGCCCTGCTCTCTAATGGGTAAGAAGTGTGCCGACTTGGTGAGTCGGTCAACAATCACCCAGATGGAGTCGTGACCTCTGGAAGTGCGTGGAAGTCCAGTCACGAAGTCCATAGATATGCCGTCCCACTTCCACTCCGGAACCTCCAAGGGCTGTACCAAGCCTGATGGTACCTGATGCTCTGCCTTCACCTGCTGGCAGGTGAGGCATCGAGAAACGAACTCTGCTACTGCCTTCTTCATGCCCGGCCACCAGTGCTGTCGTCTGAGGTCCTGGTACATCTTCGCCACTCCAGGATGTACCGCCAAAGGAGAAGTGTGAAACTATCTCAGCACTTCCTCTCGCAAAGAGACTGGTACCATGGTACGTCCTCTGAAAAGGATGTCGTGCTCTGCTCCAAGGGAGAAACCATCAGGTGTCTGTCCCGAGGATATCTGTGCATGTCGTGTCTCATAGTCAGCATCCTCACACTGTGCCTCTCTGACCCTCTACAGTAGTGGAGGAGTGACTGTGAGAGACTGAAGGAAGGTTTCTCCATCTCTATCCACGAAGGATATCTGCAAAGAGGCTAGCTTCTCTGTCGCCTACTCAAGTAGCTGAATGCCCGTCCTCCTGCTGAGGGCATCGGCTACTACGTTTCCCTTCCCAGGAGTATAGACTATCTCAAAGTCATAGTCCTGGAGGAACTCGAGCCATCGCCGCTGTCTCAGGTTCAGGTCCTTCTGCGAGAAGATATACCTGAGACTCTGATGATCGGAAAAGACTGTAAAGCGCTCGCCCATTAGATAGTGTCGCCATGTCTTCAGAGCGAAGACCACTACTGCTAACTCCAGGTCATGGGTAGCGTAGTTATGCTCATGCGGCCTCAACTGACGTGATCCATAGGCGATCACTGCCCGCTCCTACATCAGAACACATCCGAGTCCGGTCCCTGATGCATCGCAGTAGACTACGTACCCTACTCCCTCCTCAGGCAACCTCAAGATAGGTGTGCTAGTCAATCTCTGTCTCAGCTCCTGGAAGCTCTGCTAACATCTTTCTGACCACACGAAGGGTTTTCCCTTCTTCGTCAAAGATGTGAGTGGTGCCGAAACTCTAGAGAAGTCTGGCACGAATCTTCGATAGTATCCAGCTAGTCCCAAGAAACTCCGAACCTCAGCCACGCTCCTAGGTGGCTCCCATGCTAACACAGCCTCAATCTTCGCGGGATCCACTGCAACTCCCGCCTCAGAGATAACGTGTCCCAAGAAGTGGACCTCACGTATCCAGAACTGGCACTTCGAGAGCTTACCATAAAGCTGGTGCTCTCGGAGTGTGTCTAGTATAACTCGCAAGTGATAGGCGTGCTCCTCCTCTGTCGTAGAGTAAATCAGAATGTCGTCGATGAAGACCACGACAAACCGATCGAGGTATGGCTGAAAGATCCTGTTCATGAGAGCCATGAACACTGCTAGAGCATTGGTTACACCGAAAGGCATAACCAAGAACTCATAGTGGCCATACCGACATCTGAAGTCCGTCTTCTGCACATCCTCGTCTCTGACTCTGAGATGATGATAGCCTGACCTGAGGTCTATCTTCGAGAACCACCGTGCTCCCTTGAGCTGATCGAAAAGGTCATCAATCCTCGGTAGCAGATACTTGTTCCTCACTGTCACCTGGTTCAGGCGACGATAGTCAACACAAAGTCGCAAGCTCCCGTCCGCCTTCTTGGCGAATAATATCAGGGAAGCCCAGGGTGAAACACTGGGTCGGATGAACCCCTTGCCCTGCAAGTCCTCCAACTGTACCCGTAGCTCTCGAAGCTCGGCGGGGGCCATCCGATATGCTGGAGTGGATATCGGGGCTGTCCCGGGGTACAAGTCAATATAAAAGTCTACCTCTCTGCGAGGAGGTAGCCCTGGAACGTCGTCGGAAAAAACGTCCGCAAACTGATCCACCACTGCAGGAAAACCAGGACTCCGCACGTCAACTGCTCCAAGGATGAGGCTAGCTAACTGATGAGTAATGGGCTGTACTCTCCTCCGCGGAAGTCCATCCTGTGCTGCTAAGGCTCCCTTCTCGCCGGTGAAGGTGAACCTGCTCCTGTCGGTGCGTACACATCGCACCTTGCGCCTAAAACAGTCAATCTGTGCATGGACCGTAGATAGCCAATCCATGCCCAAGATGACATCGTAAGGCCTCGAAGCTGCTACAAGAAGATCCCAGCCGAAGCTCTCGCCTCCTAGAGTAAGTTCACACTGCCGGCACCAGTGCGTAATCGTCGAGTCTGCTCCCGTAGGAGTCTCTAGCCGTAAGGATCGAGCCAACAGCTCTGTCGGGATCTCTGAGCTCCGAACAAGGGCAGCGGCTATGAAAGAGTGACTCGCTCCTGTGTCTATAAGAACTGCAGCAAGGGTGGAAAAGACATAGATAGTACCTCGAATCATCTCGGGTGCGCCGTGGTCATAGGCCTCTGCTGCCTGGAGTTGTGCCTGTCTCTGCCCGCCAGCTCCCTGTGGTCGGGGTGGACCTCCTGGTGGTGGTGGTGGCAGAGCCTCAAAGCGTCGCCCACCACCGGCTGCTCGTCCAGCTCCTCTGCCTCGTCCGCCTCCTCCCTGCGGACCGCCACGGTCGACCCTCTGCCTCTTCCTCAGTGGTCCCTCAACCGACTGCTGCTCCTCGGCACGGCGGGTCGGGCAGTCACGAGCCATGTGGCCCTGCCCGCCGCACGAGTAGCACTGTCTGCCTCTCGAAAGACTGGCTCCTCGCTGTCTGCCCCGCACTGCTGAGCCAGTGTCCTGAGGTTGTATGCCCGAAGGTCTGGTCTGTCTGGACCCCTGAGTCATCCGTCGACTGCCTGCTGCAGATGACTCTGCCACGTGCCGCCCTGCGGTGGGTCGCTGCGCTGGTGTAGACTCAGCAAGGAAGCTCTCGATCAGAAGGGCCCTCTCCAGTACTCCTGTCTGAGTCGGTATGCTAAGGGAGATCAGTGATGCCCTGATCTCGTGTCTCAAACCCTGCTCGAAGGTCCGGGCCCGGAAGAATGGGTCCCGTACCATGTCGGTCGAGTAGCGCAAGAGATCATTAAATCTCGCTGAGTACTGAGCGACCGTCATGCTGCCCTGCCGCAGCTGAAGAAGCTCCTAGATACGCACCGCACGAAGGGTGGCTGGGACGAACTCCGAGCGGAAGAGGCTCTCAAAGTCCATCCAAAGTAGAGATGCCTCATCGTGCACCTGGAGCATCAAGCTCCACCATCGTCCTGCTGCTGCGTGTAGTAGGCTCGCAGCGCGGATCACCATGAGGTCTGCTGGTGTCCTCACTAGCCTAAACACTCGTACCACTGCCTCCAGCCAGTCCTCTGCTGCCTGGGGATCCGTCTCCCCGTGAAACCTGGGCGGTCACTGGCGCTGAAACTCATGCAGTGCGCTGAGGCGACGTGCATCGTCAGCGGCTGGTGCTGGAAGTATCGGTGGCTCGACGGGTAGAGCTACCGCCGGTGCCACTGCTGACAAAGGGCCCTGCACCGAGGCCTCGTCGCTCGGTGGGCTGTCGTCACGCTCGACTCTCGGAACCCTAGCTGGCTGCCGTCGTGGGGCCATCCTGAAAAGAAAACAGGTGCGCCACGGTCAGAACAGTATACCTGGTGAGCTGATATAAGTAATCACAAAGAAAACTTTGAAACACACACGCAATCAATGTTTTCGTGCATTAAGTCAGAAATCAGAAGTCAGGGTCCGGGTGTACGGATACGTCGGCCACCGCACCAACACTGGACTCCCTGGACTGATAACCACACTCAATACGCTAAACATTATTGCTTCACATAGTAAAGATCAGAGTTCGCGGTAGAACCGAACTCCTCTGATACCAATTTGTCACGACCCGCCCTCGGAGTCCGTGCCGTGACTACCCCAAGCCCGCCTTCCATAGGCCAGGGGCTGGCGACTAGCACCAAGGCGTAAATCCCAGTAAAAAGGGAAGGCATTGCCTTTGTAAAGTAAACAAACACCACAGAGTAAGCAAGCGGAAAGTAAATACTAAGCAAAAGCAGAGTACAACTGAAAGTGCGGAAAAGTAAATGGGCCAGTATACAAACCCAAACTGAAAGTAAAGTACAACTCGAAAGGGAAAACAACAACTGAAAAGTAAAAGCCGCTACACCAAGCTGTCCACTGGAAATCCCACCTGAAGGGTGGGTACAGATAGCTCCACTGCTCCACGGGTCCCGCCGTCCGCTCCGAGCACGTCCCGTCCAGTGGTCCACCTCCAGGTACCGTCCTGCTCTACAAGCCTCAGCTAAGATCAACGCTGTCCGTCGTCTGCAACCAACACAACGTAGTGCGGGCAAAGCCCGTGCAGGGGCGAGTATAAGCTACTCAGTAGGGACCCCGAGACCCCTGAAGGTCTCTCAAATTTACAAAGGATAAACCACGAAGAAAGGTACAACACGAAGTAACAACCGACACTGCTTAGGTATATGCCCATACATATACCTAAGTCACCAATTTCAAATACGCTCCAACCTCCGAGCCCAAGTACAACTCAGTCCACACAAGAAAGTAAACGTATTCCACACAGGGAAGCAAAACGTAATCCACACAGGATAGCACAACGCAATCCACACAGGAAAGCAACAGGATTCTGCTCACACAGGTATACTTCTTCAAAAGACGATAAAGATGATATCTGATCCATCTAAGTTGTCGGACCCACGAAGGACCGATAGGTAACTAACCCCCGCAAAAGACCCACACAGGATCGGGCCCACGTAGGACCTGTAGGCGCTGGTTCACACAGGACCGCTGAGCGCAAAGACCCACACAGGATCGGGCCCACACAGGACCTGTAGCACTGATCCACGTAGGATCGCTGAGTGCTGTAGTCGTCATCGTCGAATCCACACAGGATCTCTGTACTGTCGTCGTCGCAGTCACAGTAGCAGTAGTAGCAGTAGTAGTCACAGTAACAGTCGCAGCCAGCACTAGGGTTCCCGCACACAGCAAGCTCGTTCGGAGGGTCCGCTCCACGAGCCGAGAGGCTGATACATCAACTGTCACAAAGTCCAGAGGTGATGTATCCAAAAGTTCCGTATCGTCAACAGGAACTCAATGCAACAGACGGCGCGTCGATTGGACGCCCGGTCTGAGAGTTATTGGCATTTTCGTCCCCGGGGCCCGGTTGGTTTTTAAGGCAAAACCAACCTGACCATACTCCACCTGCGTCCAAACCTCGGGCGGAGTATGCCAAAAGATCCGTCTCACTAAGAGGAACACACCCAAGCTGACGGTACGTCAATCAGACGTCTGTAGCTCAAGATATGAGCGTTTCTGCTCTGAAGGCCCGGTTGGTTTCGTGAACGAACCAACCCGGACGAACTCAAAGTATTCCGAAACCTTGAGTGCGATATACCGAAACGACTGTCTCGATCCAAGGATCGCGTTTCCGCAGACGGTTCGTCAATCGGAGGTCCCGGGCTCAAGTTATGGCCAAAAGACCGAAACTGATTCGAAACGGGGGGGGGGGGGGGGGGTCCGGGTCCGGGCCGACCCGGCCCGACCCCCCCTGGATCGGCCCGAACCGGGTCGACCCGACCCGGGTCCGACCCGGACCAGCCGGCCGGCGGCGCGGCAGCATGGCGGCGCGGCGGCCTAGCGCCGCACGGAGGCAGCGCGCGGGGGGGGGGGGGGGGCAAAGCCCCCCGATTCTTGGAGTGGCGGCGCGGCATATGTGCCGCGCCCTTTTGGAAAACGGCCCCCCTCGTGGGGGCCTGCTTGATTAAACCGGGGGGCCGCCTGCCCCCCCAAAGGAAACCGCCCCCCTCATAAATGAGGGGGTTTTTTTAAGCTGGCAGGGGGAATTTATTTCCCCCGCCTTTTGACCTTCCGGCCGGCCAACTGCCGGCCGGTTTTCTCCAACGGGACCGGAAAATCTGGTCCCCTTTCTGGCTTCCGACGCCGGCGGCCCGGCCGCCGGTCTTTTCGTCCCGCCACGGCCCGGAACCGGCCGCGGTGTTCATCGTCCGGCACGGTGTGACGACACCGCGCCCCTCCACCGCGCCTCCGATTATCCTTGACGCGGCGCGACGGCGTCGCGTTCTTGATGATTCTTCCACGACGCGGCGCGACGGCGCCGCACAATAATTGTACGATTATACGCGTGGTGCGACGACACCACGCCACCTTGTTTCCACCCGCAAGATAAATCAACAAGAACGATGGAGGGGGTTCGGCCGTGTTCATGCGGTCCGGCCCCCTCACGTTAAACAATAACACAAAAAAATAATCCTCACATTAGTCATGCTAGAACCATGAACAAGGATAAATAAATAAACAACAACAACAACCCCTACCTTGGGTATAAGTTCGAAGATTTGTCAACGTCCCGCGGAAGACAACGTCGTGGAGGTCGGGCGTCGTGGTAGTCGTTCGTCAAATCCGATGACGAAGAGGTACGTCCGAAGAGGTATGTCGTTGGCGAATCTTCGTATGCCGACGAAGGGAGTCCGGGGAGGAAGCGGCGTTCCCTTTCGTTGACACGGAAGACGAAGAAGAGAGGAGCGGCGTTCTTCGTCGGAGCTTGAGCGTTCTTCGTCGGAGCTTGAGCGTTCTTCGTTAAGCTTGAGCGTTCTTCGTCAAATTTTGAAGAAGGAAGAAAATCTCTCAAAAGCTCTCAAGATGGCTAAAGAGTTCTAACCCAAAAAAATAAGATAAGAGCTTATTTTATTCACAAACTTAACAAATGAATTTCAAATGTTTGAAATTCAAAAAGGATAACTCCAAAATTAAATAACTCATGTCATTTAAAGAGGGGTTAAGGGAGTTGGGATAAGATGAAAAGTTTAGGGTTCGTGTGGGCCCCACCACACTTAATCCTCTCAAGGGAGGTTAAGTGGGTGTGGGTCCCACCCCTAACTTCCTTTGAGAGAAGTTAACTAATAAGTTTAAATAAAAATATGTAATCCACAATTTTTATTTAACTTATTCTAAACTCCCAAAAACTAACTCTCATCCCGAAATAAACGCAACCTCGGAAAAGGTCTCCTTAAGAGAATATCGGCGCTGCGAGTTCATCGGTGCCCTCAGATTTCAATTCCGAGCACCGGATCAAAAGTTAGAAATTCCCACTCGTTCGTTCACTGAACTTACCCGAGCCAAACTTCGGAAATTGATTCCGGGCACTCCGGGCCTCGGAATCAGGTGCCGTTAGAAACCGCGCTCTTGTAAAATTCCAAAGAAAATTAAGAAAAAAATTTCCCTTGAATTTTTACGGGTCTTTACATTCTCCATCCTAAGTCGCACCACCTTAGGAAAATATTTTTTCAAGGAAAATACTATCAAATTCATCCCACTCTAAGCCATCAAAATCATATCTACCCATGATATTTCGTACCATTGACCACCACTGATCAGCTTCCCCTACAAAATGATAAACGCCAAGACTTACAATTTAATTTTCTGAACATCCCATAACATCGAATATATTTTCAAGAGCTTTGATCCATCCATCAACTGCTATTAGGTCAGAAGATCAATTGAATGCACGAGGATGTTGTCTCATAAAATGTTCCACTACTATCATGTTCTATTGTAGTACCACTATTGGTTTTTATGCATGGATTCCACCACCATTTATTACCTGTGTTAGATGAGCCATTACTGTCACAAATTGCTCGGTTCCTATCCCTACCATTTCAGGCTATAGTTCTGGAAGGATGTCATTCTATCAGTGCCTCTCTTCTTTAGCATCCCAACTCCTTCTGCGGACAACCATTCTGAAAAAAATGTCTTAGATGAAGTAACATGGTAATCATTAAATGCTAAAACATTTCAAATTAAAAATAGAGTGAAAATCATTTATGGTATTCTATTAACATCACCTTAACCCCTAAAGTTATCTAAACCATCCTATGATACCAACTATAAAGACCCAGCCTTATTACATACATATTCTTGAATTTAGTCGAGAAAACACTTCCATTTATATTGAAGATATTTTCATGTTTAGAGATTTTTATAATTATAACAATACATTCATAACATTATACATTATTACAGAGTGGATACCATAAAAAACAGTTTCCATTTTTTTTTCAAAATATAAAACGTTAAAACTTAAAACAAGACTCCTTGAAAATTCTTCAATGTTTATCGTGGCTTAATTCCTTGTCTTACATATCCATTAACCTATGAAAATCATTTAAAAATGCGGGATGATCAAAAAAGCTTAGTTAGTGATGAAAAAGAAGGAAATATCACATTAGTCCATGAATACTCGTAACGAATGAAAACATTTTCAAAAGACATGCTTGTCACCCATATATACTTACTTCACGTAACATTATATTTACACAAGATCCACACAAACATGAGAAAATAAATATAATAATAAAGGTATATTGGGGAATTACTTACATAATCTTGTAACCATTCTTGGCTACCTTATAAATTGTAACCCTCACGGCTACCTTACTTTGTGTAACCATCACTGTTACACTTGAAGTAACTATACGACAGACCTCCAACTTACTCATACCCAATCCATTGGAGGGAGATATAGGTCCCACACTTTTTCATAAATAATTCCCATGAACCAAAATATAATCATACAACATGAATAATTTCATAAAAATATTACTTTGGAATTTCATAAAACTGGATTTAAAAAAAAGGATTTTTAATGAAAAGCCCCTTATAAATATCATACAATTGAAGAGAGACTTAATAGAGTGGATGGAGTATGTATATATAATATAAATACACATAATAAAATCATAATATAAATATATCCAATCGCACAAACAATTCAAATAGCACATAAATAATGAATTAGAAGGTTAACCCGAAGAATGGAAATCGGGTTAAGAATTCCCTTAACTCAGGTTTGTCTTACTTAAAACTTGTTTAAAACTTTTGTATAATGGTTAAAAGAGTGTAATTAATATTTTAATGAAACATTTTCATGTTTATAACATCTTATATGATCATTTCATAACATCATTTCACCCTTTAATTGTTAGTATATTTCCCGTTGCACTATTTTTGGGAGTGTTCTTTACATTATTTCCAAGATTGGTTCATGACGGATGTTCTGGTTGATTGGAAGTGAAACTCTATAATTGGAATGGAATGGTACTTAAATATTTCCAATTCCATAATTTATAACATTTATCATTTTGATGTTAATATGAGGACGATTCATATGTTAAAACATTAATGATGTTCGTTTAGATCATTTTAGTGGTTCTCTGATAATAAAAACCTCATTTTGTATTATAAAATAGAACCATGAATACAAAAGAATTACAGAACCATGGGTGAGTCATAAAACATATATTATAACTGGGTTCAAACATATAATTGGTTTCATGACCATAATTAAAATATTTAATGGAAATTGAAATCACATTGTCCACGATGTTGGTAATTTGACACATCACAGACAATGTTTTTAATTCTTTGAATAAGTGGGAGAGGAGAAGAACAATGATGATGAATTTTCCATGAACATGGGAACATAAAGAATCTAAATGATTCTGGATATTTCATGCTTCTTTTATTATGAATAGATTAAGAAATAATGAGAAAATAACTCAAAATAAAAGAATAATTGAGAAATCCCTTTGAAAAATTCGGCAGCCTAACAGCTACACAAAATGGTTTTATAAAATATTTAAAATAGAGGGTTCAAGGGTCACCCATCCATAAATAAATCATGATATATATTATATCAAGAATAATAATTAAATAATAACATAGTATGGAAACTTGAATTTTATACCACAGAAAATAGAACTTGAATAGAAAAAGAAGAAAATTGAGAATTTTCTTACCTTGTAGAGTAACCCTTAGAACTTGAAGGATGAGACCTTAGGGGCTTGAGGAAGCCTTGGTAAAAAAAATATAAAGGTAATAATGCCATATATTCATTGATGTGAAATTGGGAATGATGTTAATTGAGGAATGGGTTGGTATTTATAGGGAAAGTAAGAGAATATTTTAATAATTTTCAAGGGACACCTCATGAGTGGTATTTGCAAAACCATAGGCTTGCCCATAGTATTTTCTCATCTTATAAGCCACTTGGGACACCTAAAATCTTATTTATCTATAAAAAATTTGACCATATTTATTAAATTATTATTATATCATTAATGACGTCATTAACACGCCGAAACTAAAAACTTAATTTTTTTACTATTCACCGAAAAATCAACTGTTTCTGAAAAATTCCAAAAACTCACCCTAACCATTTATCAACGTGTAGATTTCAAAAATGAAGTACATTTTTTAAAATAATTTTATAAATATTATTAATTTAATTTTTATATAAAACTATACATAATTCAAATATTAACAATTCTTATTCTATAACTACTTTTATATCATGATGAAAAATTAAACAAGATGATATTATCTTAAAGCCTTAAGAAAATAAATTAATAATAAAATTTAATATTCATTAGGCTCATATTACTATTAATATTACTATTAATAAGGGTTTGTTACTATCCACCAAAAAACAAGTTGGTTCTAATAGACTCCAAATAACATACTGAACACAATTATAGATGAAAGTTTCTTGATATTCAAAACATAGAAGTAGAAAAGTTATGTTTTAAAGGATAGTTAAAAAAATATAAACTTATACAAAGTTCCATGTATTTCTACTTATTTTTAGAAAAATTTGTGGTGTTACACTCAATTTTTAGAAGATCGCTGAAAAATTGCATCTCCTGCATCCAAAAACACCATAATTTCATTGCATGACACATTGAGCCTTCTAAACACAATCTCATTACATTTTCTCTCTTGTGTACTATTTTATTACTCTTTAAGTAGTGTGTGTATATTTAATAAAATCATACATTTTCTCTTACACCAAAGTGAAGGATACATTATATCCTCACTCTAATATATATTTACACCTTATTTCATCCACACGTAATAGTGTAAGAGGACCTGTGTGACATGGATGTTAGTTTTCCCACATAGAAAAGTGGTAGAGGTCTTGTGACCTGAGAAGTCTTGTGTTCTGTTGTTAACCCTAACTGAGGGTGTGGGTCAAAGTTATTTTATATATTTCTTGGTGGAAGGTGGTCACCAAGTGGTGTTGATTTTTTCTTGTATTGAGATTGAACATCTTATTTTACCCATTTTTTATTTCAATTTAGTATTTCGCTATTTTGAATCATATTTCAGAAAACTAAATTTTAGTTTTATTATTAGTCTTAGATAGTAGTGATAATTGGTTGTGACTTATTTTAGTAGTTTCAAAAGTTGTATCAATATCTCAAATTTTTATAATTGAGATTAATCAATCTTATAAGAAAATATTTGAACACTTAATCTATAATAATTTTAATACCTTGGATAACTGTCCATATTTAACTTTAATTGGTGGAATATTTTAAATAAATTATTAATATAAATTTTTATTGGAACGAAATTCATCCCCTCCCCCTCTTGAGTGTCTTACTCTGAATAATTTTTTTTATTATAAACTGATCTGTTATTTTAATGAAACTCAATGGAATATATAGATTTTCTATAAAATTGAAACCACAACTATTTATAGCTTGCTTCAAATAATCCATCATTGTATAAAACTATTTTTCTCCAAACCCACCATCTAAGGATGCTGATTTGGAAGAATATTTCCACTAAATTCCTCCCAATAATAGATTTTTTTTTTTTAATTTATAGAAACATGTTATTAATTTACATATTTTAGTTGATGCAACATAGTAATTTTCAAATTCTATATAATTTCAACATAACTGTAATGTATAATCATTCATAGATATGTTATTAACATTATCTTGATCTCTAATATTATCTAAAACTTTTCTATTATTCAAAATATTAGTACATGACATAAAAAAATTATATATTCTAGTAAAGTTAGACAATAAATCACTTTATTTTATTTCTAATGTTCTTTTAGGATTATATTTTTAGAGAATAATGTCATATCTCATACATAACAAAAAATTTTATTAAAAAGATCAAACTTATTATCAATATCAGATATTCCAATACTATAAAACTATTAAAATAAAATATCTTTTCTTTTCCATAAAAATCATCATTAATTTACAATTGATTTATTATTTTCCCTTACCATATTTAATTCAAGGAAAAAAAATAAACTATGGGATTAACAAAAAATCCTTAGAAAGGGAAAAAAGAAAAAAAAATATATAATAGTGAAAAACATGAAAACCCATTAAATGTTTACCTTTACCACAATGTTTTTAAAGGTAATGAAATAAATCATTTACACATGAAAAAACATATTTCTCTCAAATAAAATAATTAGAATCCATATAAAAAACACAATACCCCTTTTTTTTCAAATGCAGAGCATCAAATTTATAAAATGTTATATGTATATATATATATGTTATAAGTAATTAAATCAATATTAAATACAATGAATAATCCTTATGGTAGCAACCTAATTATTAACTATTAAGATAAGAAACATTAACCAATTAAATAGTGAACTATAATTGGGCTTACCCATCATATAAGCAACTTTGGGATCACATAGCACTGTTTAAGTATTTTCATCGTATAATCTATTTTAGGAAAATTGTATGATTTCTAAGGACACCCATCATATTTACTATTTCTAGGTCACCTGGTTCTATCTAGGTGCACCCATTATATAATCCATATTAGGTACACCCAACACTATCTAGGAACATCCATCATATAAGATATTTCAGCACACTCATAACAATATAGGTGTAAAAAATATATAAGGAATAGTGTGCTCACTTGCGATCTATAATGGTTATAAACCCTCCACATAAGCTGTATTAAGATAACCTATTTAACAAATATAATGATAAAGTAAAATTTCATGAATGGAACATTTTATTCTTTCACCTTTTCATTATAATACTATAAAAATTATTTAAAAACTCAATGAAAATATTTTATGGATATCAAAATAACAATTTCTATAAAAACACATTTTCAATAACAAAATACACAGAAAAATTAAAAGAGTGGGTTTCTTTAATATAAAAATGAAATCTTTTAAAATATTTGAAACATAAAATAATGGTTCTTTTTAATCGAAATTTATTTTTCAATATATATTTTAAAATATAAAATTTATTTTTTAATGAAATTGAAATATTCCTTATGAAGATTATTTATATTGAATATAATTGTAAGAATGAGAAAACTAATTTATAAAACATTAATGTACAAATAATTATATTAAATAAGTAATTTTAAAAATATAACAATTTTTTAAATTATATAGTTATAAAGAAAACAAATAAAAATGGGTTTTTTATGAAATGCCACATACCTTATGGATGACTCATCTTATAGGTTCCTTATCTTCTTCTTCATTGAATAACATCCTTAGGATAACACCAAAGGAAATATTGGGATGTATTTTTGACGAAAAAATGTTATCTAGGTCATGGGGAAGAATTTATATGAGGTATATTTGTAGTAATTGGACAAGACATAAGGGATTGAATGTGTGAAGAGAATATTAGAGGGGTTTTCTTTTACAAGTGATGTGAGTGGGATACTTGTAATTCTTTAAAAAAGGGGTATCCACATTTCTAATATTCCTCAAGGCTCCAAAATTGATAACTATAGAGACATAAATGATATAAGTTCAATATATAACCATCCAATATAATTTAAACATGTTATTAGGTCAATTTAAACCTTATTTTGTTTTTTGTTTAACCCCCTTTAAATCTATTTTTAACTTAACCACGATATTTTTTTAAAATTTTCACCAAAAATATTACCAAAAATTATGTTCAACCTTTTATATAATATAAAATTTTCTAATTCAAAATTCAGAATCTATTTTACCATATTAAATTCGTTGTAATTCTAGAATTTAATTTAAATTAAAACCCACATATGGGATAAAAAATAAGTTTTACAAGAAATGTATTAATCAAGAATAAGTTGATTTTATATTAAATCATTGAGTAGTAATAATATTTCCACTAATTACAATTCCAATTTATGATATATAATATATAAATTTATGTAAAATCATTCCACTTTTGGGGAAGTTTTAATTAATTAAAATGGATAAAAATTATGCACTTTAAAATGGATTTTTGTAAAATTACATTATTGAACATAAAACTATACCTAAAATAAAAATCAATATTAATATGATTAAAACATTGTAACACCCTGAGCTTCCATGATACGCTTCTCATTCTATAATGCAATAGCTTGCATTGTACGCAACTTCGAGTTCTAAAACACCGCGACTAATCAAAGTAGCCGTTATGAATAGTAATAACCACTTTTTAAAATTATAGAAATTTTATATTTCAAAATGGACTTCATTTTTGTATTCGTAATATCGAAATCAGCCTATGTTGAATTTTTGGTATTTTTCTGAGAACTTCTAATTTTTTATGAATAGTGAAAATTACTTAAAAACAACTTTTTTAATCAAAATAATTTATAGTGATAAATTATACTATTTAGTGGTTTTAAAGTACAATTAGAATATATTTTTAACATTTTATCCAATGGTGTTCATTAGAATTAATTTAACATTGAAATTGGACATAAACAATTGCCAATCTTTTAATATAAATTGTTTCTTAAAAACACGCTATTTGTTGTAACAACGGGAATTAATTATAAAATTAATTAATGCAACTTATATGTTTGGAATTTTGTAAAATAGACATCATTTTTGAATTCGGAATATCAATTATATCTTAGGGTGAAATTTTGGCCTTATTCTGAAAAACTTCAATTTTTAATGAATAGTGAAACCACTAAGTGGTTGTTAAAAACTGATTTTTCGTTAAAATGAAATATTACCACTTCTGTGATTTGATTTTCAAAAATACGACATACATGGTTGTCATTAAGAAGTAAAATGTGGTTCAATGAGATTAAAATAATTTTTTGGCGAATAGTAACTTTTAAGTTCTTAATCGCGATTAGAGGTAATTAGTGTAGTTTAAGGTAAAAATAATGTTTTAATAATATGAGATGAGATTGACACTTGTCCTACTCCTATTGGATGAGTCATGGAAGACCAAGAAAACACATGGGTCAACTTGGAGACCCCATGGAGCCACATTGGTTGGAAAATGACATTAATATTTATTTATTTAATGTTAAATTTAAATTGACACAAACATGAGTTGTTTTATTAAAACAGTTTTTAAGTGGGGTTACACAAATCAAAATTTTGATTATAAATATTCATTAGAAAGATAAAAAGATTTCCTACATCTTAGTATTTTTTTTATAATTTTTAGACATTAAATAAATTAAATTATTTATGACATCATTATGATGCGGCGATGACCTCATTATTTAACGATTTAAATAAAATGAGAAGATAATGCAAAATCCAAGGCTTACACTTGTCCAAAGCCTATTGGATGAAGCTATTTATAACCCTTATCACCTTATCCATGAATTATATAAGTTTGGGACCTTTATAATCCGAAAATAATTGTATAATAATGTAACATTTCAATCTTTCCAAAAGAGACCCCCCTCTCCACTTATAAAAGGCCCCCACCTCTCCCACCTCATTTACACTTTAAATCCATTTGGCTCGGCCAAACTCTGCCCAAATACTCTCCCAACTTCCCACTCTTACTTCTAGAAGCATCACTTTGGACAGAAATCTTCCCAAGGAAGCCTTTGGCTCAAATCAAAAAGAGTTACCCGATTTTGAGGTAATGTCTTCTCTAATGTTGTTTTGTTTTATTTTTCTTCTCCAACCCACTAAACTCTTTTTATTAATTTCTTTTTTAACAACACCAGTATCCTCAATATACTAGGATTTTTTTATAAGAAGTATTCGAGCTACACTTACACACACCTACATCTAATGGTTAAAGAACATACGGTTTCTGTGGATGGCGAATTTCTGCCTCACGAAACGATGATTGTTCGACACTCATATAACACCTTAAAAGGTGGCCATTAAGATGTCACTATATTTATATATGATATATAATATGTTTATGTTTTACTTATGCTTATGTATTTCTCATTTATGGCATACTTTATGATTTCCATTATGGGTAAAACGTGATAATTTCATTTTAGGAACTACGGACTACCGCCCCCTCAAAGTGATTTGAATCGTTAATGCCATATGTGGGATGTATAAAGGATGGAGTAAATGGTATTATACACTATATTATACTGGAATTATATTATACATTTATATCATTATGATTTTGTTCCATTAAATATGAAAGTGAAATGAAAGTAGCGTTCATGCGTACGTACGGCTTACCGTCTCCATGAACGGTGCATTTCATTTCTTACCTCTAAATGTTACGTAATATTATAAATGAATGTATATACTGGATATATAAGATATATATGACATCTAAATCATGAATATAATTCTGGAGATAATGGATATTCTACCACATAAACAACTTGTAATTATAAGAAGTTTATTGTTGACTCAAGTACCAAAGATCGACAAAACAACCGTTATTAACTTAAATAATTACATAACATTCATATCATTGTAATAAGTGATATAATAAGGATAATGAAATTGAAAATGGTTCTTAATAAGGTATATATTAACTCTAGTTTATTATTCAGGAGGTTAAAGAACGGTTGAGTCAAGTCAGACACGAGGTAAGGGAACTTCTTAACCCAATTTCCATTCTTTGGGTTAATCTCCTACTTTAAAATTATGTCATGATATTATTATGTCCTATTTTGTATTTTTACGTTCTTTATGTGTAATTATAGTGAATACACATTACAGATGTACTTTATTTAAAAAAATGAACTTTTAAGGACTTCGTCTCAATCTCCTTTCATTGAGGCATATTTGGTTTTATACACAACTTTATTTTATACGGTGTATAAACCCCTTTGACATATACGTTTATTCAAAAGGAATATTTTTATACGAAGTGTTTTACTAAACGACAAAAGGGAATGTTTTTTTGTCGTACTTATGCGGCGACAATGACTTATTCTCCACCATGACCATTATTTGAGTTTCGGCTTCCTCTACAAGCCATCATTTTTTTTGATGAAAAATAAATACAAAGTTTTAACTTTCTTTTATTTTGGTATTGAAAATTGTTTTTAAAGCGTTTTTATTATATCAATGTGTTGTATTGATATCTTGTGATTGAAATGTGGAAATGTTATGTTTCCTTTATGCATTTTTTTGTGATACGATTATGTTATGGTTTATGATATGTTTAAACCTATTCATATGAGGAATGTATTGGACTTAATAAGTGACGGGTGGAGCCCGCTATAGCTCCTCGATGCATCGGTAGGTCTCATGAGACAACTAGACGTGGAATTGGCCGAGGCCCTTTCCCAATTTGATTTATGGTTTTGGCCGAGGCCTTAATCATTTTAGATGTCTTGGCCGAGGCCTTGACAAAATGTTTCAGAATGTCTGGCATTATGCATTCCATCATTATGAAAGTGGTTATTGATATTGCATGTGATTATTCGACCAGTAGAATATCCATGTGAATAAGTAAATGGCATTATCTGATTTTACTTTTTCCATATTATGTTGAAGTTCATGTTTAAAAGGCTTTTGTTTTAGTTATACATTGCCTTAAATGTTAATGTTTATTTATGAAAGCTTCCGCAGTATTGTTATCCTTACTGAGCATCTGAGCTCTCCCCTTTCAATGTTTTAATATTTTCCAGGATGTGAAGAAGTATTTTATGAATGACCTGCAGGGATAGTCAGAAGAGGATATGAGTGTGGACTATGGAGACTTTGTTATTGTAGTTTTTCACTTTATGATGTAATGTAACGTTTACGAATGTATCTAGTGTTTCCAAGGCTACTAAACTAATCGGTCTTTCGAGACTTGATCTTTTGTGATCATGCCAATGTTACGAAGTAATGCACCAACTCCGGGTAGCTGGGGTCGGGGCGTTATAGTTGGTATCAGAGGCAGTTTAGTACTAACCTTGGAAGCTAGATTTAGATAAACTCTGATTAGAGCACATAGCCCGAAGATAGACTTTAAGGATTAGTATAGAAGAACTTCTTAGAATTTTGGTATTATAGAGATTTTGGGAGTTTTCTGAGCCATACATCCCTGTCTGGATACGAGCAGGTAGAGGCGGCTCTGGAACAGATGTACCTAGGGGTAAAACCCAAAAACACCTCTTTGATCTAGACTCGAACGGGAACTGGTGCACGACAACGGGCCTTGCTGCACTCTTGGTTACGACACTCCTGGGGGATATGCTTAGGATAATTCTAATTTTCTTTACAAACCACTATGAAGGGTTATGAGTATATACTTCCTCAAAGAAAACATTTCTTTTTATGATTATGGATTTTATCCATAAATAGTTCAATTTATGTAAATTGTTTTACAAATATGGAATTATGTATTTTAATTTATAAACTAATCTAGTTTATGCCATTGTTTAGAAATGGCGCCCAGTGGAAGGAATGGAAACCGTATTAATGCACGCACTCCGTGTAGGGATTGCCCTCCTGCTCAAGATAATTATTGTGGATCTGGAGATACAACTGGTGCTGATCAACTTATTACCATACTGGGACAACTCACTCAGGTTATGAATAATAACCTTACTCGTATGGAGCACCCTGATCCCCAACGTGGAGGATCAATGTTAGACCGCTTCATGAGGCAACAACCACCAATATTTAATGGGGGTACAAATCCATTAGTAGCTGAGCAATGGATAAACTCCTTAGAGAAAATATTCCACGCCTTGGGGAGTAGTGAAAGGGAAAAGGTTATCATGGCAGTTTACCGCCTCACTGGAGATGCTGATCAATGGTGGTCATTGATTCAAAACACAAACGAATATGATGACATATCGAATATGGAATGGAGGGAGTTCAAAGATCTTTTCCTAGAAAAATAATTTCCTCATGACCATAGAGCAGATATGGAAAGGCAATTTTTGAGTCTGAGACAAAAGGAGGATGAGAATGTCGCAAAGTATGAAGCCAAATTTACAAGGTTAGCGAGGCATGCTGCAGATTATATACGTAACCCAAGAAGTAAGATTGATCATTTCTTTGATGGGTTAAAACGATTTCTCCGTCGAGCTTTAGTATCATAAACCTTCTCATCATACGAAAATATTGTCTCATGTGCTATCAAGACAGAAAAGGAATTCTCTAAGTCTTATGACAACAAAGTAAAACAAGAGAAGAAGAGAATGGTGGAACAAGAAACGGATAAAGGGAAAAAAGGAAAGAAGGATTTTCCATTATGCGATAGTTGTGGGAAGAATCACCCCGGTGCTTGCCTAAAAGGAATGGGAGTTTGTTATAAATGTGGAGAAAAAGGTCACCAGGCGCGTGATTGCAAGGGAAAGAAAGATGCTATCAATGTTGAATGCTACAATTATAGAGAAATGGGGCATTATGAAAATGAATTTCCTAAGCGTCAAGGAAACTTACCTCAGAAAAGGCCAAGGGATCAAGGCCAATATTATGTTGTGACTACAGTTGAAGCAGAATAATTATTGTATTTGTGTTTTTGGACTCAAGAACTAGATTATGGTTATAAGAATAATGTGATATATATAAGGATTGTACTGCAGTACATGTTGTTTTCATTAAGGATTTAATATGATGAAGGTAATCATATTTTTAGTATGTGACAATAAGAGAAACTTTACTTTGTTTGGGGAATCTGAGGTTACAATTGATTTTGGAATTTAACGACCCTTTAGAGAAAGTCTGGATGGAGGTATTTTGGATAACTATAAAGGTTGGAATGGATTAAGTTGATCTTTGGATAGTATTGTTTAAGGTTAAAATTTTTTATGAATATTATTTTTGGAATATTATAATACTATAGTTTTAGGAAAAGGACAACCTGTAGGGTGGGGAATAACCCGTCGCGTCGGACAAAGCTGCAGGAATCGAACCCACAACCATAGTGCGACAGGCCTTTATTTCCTACCACTAGCCTACAGGAAGTCCCTGGTTATTACAAAATAGTTTTACTAATCTAAATGATATGTGTTAATATTTGGAACCTTATAAAATTAGGATAAATAGAATATTTTTGAGTGGTATTACATTTTAGAGTGAAAGATGGGTTTGTGGTAAAAATTTATTAAAGAATGAAATTCTACATGACAAGTATGTATATTCCCTTACGTTCTTAGTAAATCACCTAAATACATTCCTAAACTTTATAAAAGGTAACTCAAAACAAAAATGTTGTCGGTTAACTTTTCCTACTGGGGAATCAATGATCGTTTAACCAATCACAAGTTTGTGATTTTATTGTAGTTAAACATTCTCCTAATCCTGTTTTCTATAACTCTCCACCAGACCTTGATGGTTTGTTTCTCCTCCATATCCATATTTTCATATAATCCTAGAATGGGCAATCTCGGGTGACCTTTGTACTTATCTTTCGTTCATTTAATGTTATATTTTTATTAACCTTATTTCCGATGTGGGTTTTCCACAAAGGTATTTTCTATTTTCAACCATTTATTTTCAAAGAAAAAATTTCAAATTGTGAGGACGCAATTTATTGAAGGAGGGGAGAATGTAACACCCCGTGCTTCCATGATACGCTTCTCATTCAATAATGCAATAGCTTGCATTGTACGCAACTTCGAGTTCTAAAACACCGCGACTAATCAAAGTAGCCGTTATGAATAGTAATAACCACTTTTTAAAATTATAGAAATTTTATATTTCAAAATGGTCTTCATTTTTGTATTCGTAATATCGAAATTAGCCTATGTTGAATTTTTGGTATTTTTCTGAGAACTTCTAATTTTTTATGAATAGTGAAAATTACATAAAAACAACTTTTTTAATCAAAATAATTTATAGTGATAAATTATACTATTTAGTGGTTTTAAAGTATAATTAGAATATATTTTTACCATTTTATCCAATGGTGGTCATTAGAATTAATTTAACATTGAAATTGGACATAAACAATTGCCAATCTTTTGATATATATTGTTTCTTAAAAACACGCTATTTGTTGTAACAGCGGGAATTAATTATAAAATTAATTACTGCAACTTATATGTTTGGAATTTTGTAAAATAGACATCATTTTTGAATTCGGAATATCAATTATAGCTTAGGGTGAAATTTTGGCCTTATTCTGAAAAACTTCAATTTTTGATGAATAGTGAAACCACTAAGTGGTTGTTAAAAACTAATTTTTCGTTAAAATGAAATATTACCACTTCTGTGATTTGATTTTCAAAAATACAACATACATTGTTTTCATTAAGAAGTAAAATGTGGTTCAATGAGATTAAAATAATTTTTTGGTGAATAGTAACTTTTAAGTTCTTAATCGCGATTAGAGGTAATTAGTGTAGTTTAAGGTAAAAATAATGTTTTAATAATATGAGATGAGATTGAAACTTTTCCTACTCCTGTTGGATGAGTCATGGCTGACCAAGACAACCCATGGGTCAACTTGGGGACCCCATGGAGCCACATTGGTTGGAAAATGACATTAATATTTATTTATTTAATGTTAAATTTAAATTGACACAAACATGAGTTGTTTTACAAAAAGAGTTATTAAGTGGGGTTACACAAGTCCAAATTTTGATTATAAATATTCATTAGAAAGATAAAAAGATTTCCTACATCAGAGTATTTTTTTTTATAATTTTTAGACATTAAATAAATTAAATTATTTATGACATCATTATGATGCGGCGATTACCTCATTATTTAACGATTTAAATAAAATGAGAAGATAATGCAAAATCCAAGGCATAAACTTGTCCAAAGCCTATTTTATGAATCTATTTTGAACCCTTATAACCTTAGCCACTAATTATATAAGTTTGGGACCTTTATAATCCGAAAAGCATTGTATAATAATGTAACATTTCAATCTTTCCAAAAGAGCCCCCCCTCTCCACTTATAAAAGGCCCCCACCTACCCCACCTCATTTACACTTTCAATCCATTTGGATCTTCCAAACTCTGCCCAAATACTCTCCCAAATTCCCCCTCTTACTCCTAGAAGCCTCACTTTGGGCAGAACTCTTCCCAAGGAAGTCTTTGGCTCAAATCAAAAAGAGTTACCCGATTTTGAGGTAATGTCTTCTCTAATGTTGTTTTGTTTTATTTTTCTTCTCCAACCCAATAAAATCTTTTTATAAATTTCTTTTTTAACAACAACAGTATCCTCAATATACTAGGATGTTGTTATAAGAAGGATTCGAGCTACACTTACACACACCTACATCTAATGGTTAAAGAACATACGGTTTCTGTGGATGGCGAATTTCTGCCTCACGAAACGATGATTGTTCGACACTCATATAAAACCTTCAAAGGTGGCCATTAAGATGTCACTATATTTATATATGATATATAATATGTTTATGTTTTACTTATGCTTCTGTATTTCTCATTTATGGCATACTTTATGATTTCCATTATGGGTAAAACGCGATAATTTCATTTTAGGAACTGCGGACTACCGCCCCCTCAAAGTGATTTGAATCGTTAATGCCATATGTGGGATGTATAAAGGATGGAGTAAATGGTATTATACACTATATTATACTGGAATTATATTATACATTTATATCATTATGATTTTGTTCCATTAAATATGAAAGTGAAATGAAAGTAGCGTTCATGCGTACGTACGGCTTACCGTCTCCATGAACGGTGCATTTCATTTCTTATCTCTAAATGTTACGTAATATTATTAATGAATCTATATACTGGATATATAAGATATATATGACATCTAAATCATGAATATAATTATGTAGATAGTGGATATTCTACCACATAAACAACTTGTAATTATAAGAAGTTTATTGTTGACTCAAGTACCAAAGATCGACAAAACAACCGTTATTAACTTAAATAATTACATAACGTTCATATCATTGTAATAAGTGATATAATAAGGATAATGAAATTGAAAATGGTTCTTAATAATGTATATATTAACTCTAGTTTATTATTCTGGAGTTTAAAGAACGGTTGAGTCAAGTCAGACACGAGGTAAGGGAACTTCTTAACCCAATTTCCATTCTTTGGGTTAATCTCCTACTTTAAAATTATGTCATGATATTAATATGTCCTATTTTGTATTTTTAAGTTCTTTATGTGTACTTTTAGTGAATACACATTATAGATGTAATTTATTTAGAAAAATGATCTTTTAAGGACTTCGTCTCAATCTCCTTTCATTGAGGCATATTTGGTTTTATACACAACTTTCTTTTATACGGTGTACAAACCCCTTTGACATATACGTTTATTCAAAAGGAATATTTTTATACGAAGTGTTTTACTAAACGACAAAAGGGAATGTTTTTTTGTCGTACTTATGCGGCTACAACGACTTCTTCGCCACCGTGACCATTATTTGAGTTTCAGCTTCCTCTACAAGCCATCATTTTTTTTGATGAAAAATAAATACAAAGTTTTAGCTTTCTTTTATTTTGGTATGGAAAATGGTTTTGAAAGCATTTTAATTATATCAATGTGTTGTATTGATATCTTGTGATTGAAATGTGGAAATGTTATGTTTCCTTTATTCATGTTTTATGTGATACGATTATGTTATGGTTTATGATATGTTTAAACCTATTCATATGAGGAATGTATTGGACTTAATAAGTGACGGGTGGAGCCCGCTATAGCTCCTCGATGCATCGGTAGGTCTCATGAGACAACTAGACGTGGAATTGGCCGAGGCCCTTTCCCAATTTGATTTATGGTTTTGGCCGAGGCCTTAATCATTTTAGATGTCTTGGCCGAGGCCTTGACAAAATGTTTCAGAATGTCTGGCATTATGCATTCCATCATTATGAATGTGGTTATTGATATTGCATGTGATTATTCGACCAATAGAATATCCATGTGAATAAGTAAATGGCATTATCTCATTTTAATTTTTCCATATTATGTTGATGTTCATGTTTAAAAGGATTTTGTTTTAGTTATACATTTCCTTAAATGTTAATGTTTATTTATGAAAGCTTCCGCATTATTGTTATCCTTACTGAGCATCTGAGCTCACCCCTTTCAATGTTTTAATATTTTCCAGGATGTGAAGAAGTATTTTATGAATGACCTGCAGGGATAGTCAGAAGAGGATATGAGTGTGGACTATGGAGACTTTGTTATTGTAGTTTTTCACTTTATGATGTAATGTAACGTTTACGAATGTATCTAGTGTTTCCAAGGCTACTAAACTAATCGGTCTTTCGAGACTTGATCTTTTGTGATCATGCCAATGTTACGAAGTAATGCACCGACTCCGGGTAGCTGGGGTCGGGGCGTTACAGTTGGTATCAGAGGCAGTTTAGTACTAACCTTGGAAGCTAGATTTAGATAAACTCTGATTAGAGCACATAGCCCGAAGATAGACTTTAAGGATTAGTATAGAAGAACTTCATGGAATTTTGGTATTATAGAAATTTTGGGAGTTTTCCGAGCAATACATCCCTGTCTGGATACGAGCAGGTAGAGGCGGCTCTGGCACAGATGTACCTAGGGGTAAAACCTGAAAACACTGATTTGAGCTAGACTCGAACAGGAACTGCTGCACGACAACGGGCCTTGCTGCACTCTTGGTTACGACACTCACGGGGGATATTCTTAGGATAATTCTCATTTTCTTTACAAACCACTATGAAGGGTTATGATTATATACTTCCTCAAAGAAAACATTTCTTTTTATGATTATGGATTTTATCCATAAGTAGTTCAATTTATGTAAATTGTTTTACAAATATGGAATTATGTATTTTAATTCATAAACTAATCTAGTTTATGCCATTGTTTAGAAATGGCGCCTAGTGGAAGGAATGGAAACCGTATTAATGCACGCACTCCGTGTAGGGATTTCCCTCCTGCTCAAGATAATTATTGTGGATCTGGAGATACAACTTGTGCTCATCAACTTATTACTATACTGGGACAACTCACTCAGGTTATGAATAATAACCTTACTCGTATGGAGCACCCTGATCCCCAACGTGGAGGATCAATGTTAGACCGCTTCATGAGGCAACAACCACCAACATTTAATGGGGGTACAAATCCATTAGTAGCTGAGCAATGGATAAACTCCTTAGAGAAAATATTCCACGCCTTGGGGAGTAGTGAAAGGGAAAAGGTTGTCCTGGCAGTTTACCACCTCACTGGAGATGCTGATCAATGGTGGTCATTGATTCAAAACACAAAGGAATATGATGACATATCGAATATGGAATGGAGGGAGTTCAAAGATCTTTTCTTAGAAAAATACTTTCCTCATGACCATAGAGCAGATATGGAAAGGCAATTTTTGAGTCTGAGACAAAAGGAGGATGAGAATGTCACAAAGTATGAGGCCAACTTTACAAGGTTAGCGAGGCATGCTGCAGATTATATACATAACCCAAGAAGTAAGATTGATCGTTTCTTTGATGGGTTAAAACCATTTCTCCGCCGAGCTTTAGTATCTTAAACCTTCTCATCATACGAAGCTATTGTCTCATGTGCTATCAAGACAGAAAAGGAATTCTCTAAGTCTTATGACAACAAAGTAAAGCAAGAGAAGAAGAGAATGGTGGAACAAGAAACGGATAAAGGGAAAAAGGGAAAGAAGGATTTTCCATTATGCGATAGTTGTGGGAAGAATCACCCCGGTGCTTGCCTAAAAGGAATGGGAGTTTGTTATAAATGTGGAGAAAAAGGTCACCAGGCGCGTGATTGCAAGGGAAAGAAAGAGGCTATCAATGTTGAATGCTACAATTGTAGAGAAATGGGGCATTGTGAAAATGAATGTCCTAAGCATCAAAGAAACTTACCTCAGAAAAGGCCAAGGGATCAAGGCCAATCTTATGCTGTGACTACAGTTGAAGCGGAATAATTATTGTATTTGTGTTTTTGGACTCAAGAACTAGATTATGGTTATAAGAATAATGTGATATATATAAGGATTATACTGCAGTACATGTTGTTTTCATTAAGGATTTAATATGATGAAGGTAATCATATTTTTAGTATGTGACAATAAGAGAAACTTTACTTTGTTTGGGGAATCTGAGGTTACAATTGATTTTGAAATTTAACGACCCTTTAGAGAAAGTCTGGACGGAGGTATTTTGGATAACTATAAAGGTTGGAATGGATTAAGTTGATCTTTGGATAGTATTGTTTAAGGTTAAAAAATTTTATGAAGATTATTTTTGGAATATTATAATACTATACTTTTAGGAAAAGGACAACCTGTAGGGTGGGGCATAACCCGTCGCGTCGGACAAAGCTGCAGGAATCGAACCCACAACCATAGTGCGTCAGGCCTTTATTTCCTACCACTAGCCTACAGGAAGTCCCTGGTTATTACAAAATAGTTTTACTAATCTAAATGATATGTGTTAATATTTGGAACCTTATAAAATTAGGATAAATAGAATATTTTTGAGTTGTATTACATTTTAGAGTGAAAGATGGGTTTCTGGTAAAAATTTATTAAAGAATGAAATTCTACATGACAAGTATGTATATTCCCTTACGTTCTTAGTAAATAACCTAAATAAATTCCTAAACTTTATAAAAGGTAACTCAAAACAAAAATGTTGTCGGTTAACTTTTCCTACTGGGGAATCAATGATCGTTTAACCAATCACAAGTTTGTGATTTTCTTGTAGTTAAACTTTCTCCTAATCCTGTTTTCTATAACTCTCCACTAGACCTTGATGGTTTGTTTCTCCTCCATATCCATATTTTCATATAATCCTAGAATGGGCAATCTCGGGTGACCTTTGTACTTATCTTTCGTTCGTTTAATGTTATATTTTTATTAACCTTATTTCCGATGTGGGTTTTCCACAAAGGTATTTTCTATTTTAAACCTTTTATTTTCAAAGAAAAAATTTCAAATTGCGAGGACGCAATTTATTGAAGGAGGGGAGAATGTAACACCCCGAGCTTCCATGATACGCTTCTCATTCAATAATGCAATAGCTTGCATTGTACGCAACTTCGAGTTCTAATACACCGCGACTAATCAAAGTAGCCGTTATGAATAGTAATAACCACTTTTTAAAATTATAGAAATTTTATATTTCAAAATGGACTTCAGTTTTGTATTCGTAATATCGAAATTAGCCTATGTTGAATTTTTGGTATTTTTCTGAGAACTTCTAATTTTTTCTGAATAGTGAAAATTACTTAAAAACAACTTTTTTAATCAAAATAATTTATAGTGATAAATTATACTATTTAGTGGTTTTAAAGTATAATTAGAATATATTTTTACCATTTTATCCAATGGTGGTCATTAGAATTAATTTAACATTGAAATTGGACATAAACAATTGCCAATCTTTTGATATAAATTGTTTCTTAAAAACACGCTATTTGTTGTAACAGCGGGAATTAATTTTAAAATTAATTAATTCAACTTATATGTTTGTAATTTTGTAAAATAGACATCATTTTTTAATTCGGAATATCAATTATAGCTTAGGGTGAAATTTTGGCCTTATTCTGAAAAACTTCAATTTTTGATGAATAGTGAAACCACTAAGTGGTTGTTAAAAACTGATTTTTCGTTAAAATGAAATATTACCACTTCTGTGATTTGATTTTCAAAAATACGACATACATGGTTTTCATTAAGAAGTAAAATGTGGTTCAATGAGATTAAAATAATTTTTTGGTGAATAGTAACTTTTAAGTTCTTAATTGCGATTAGAGGTAATTAGTGTAGTTTAAGGTAAAAATAATGTTTTAATAATATGAGATGAGATTGACACTTGTCCTACTCCTATTGGATGAGTCATGGCCGACCAAGACAACCCATGGGTCAACTTGGGGACCCCATGGAGCCACATTGGTTGGAAAATGACATTAATATTTATTTATTTAATGTTAAATTTAAATTAACACAAACATGAGTTGTTTTACAAAAACAGTTTTTAAGTGGGGTTACACAAGTCCAAATTTTGATTATAAATATTAATTAGAAAGCTAAAAAGATTTCCCACATCATAGTATTTTTTTTTTAGTTTTAGACATTAAATAAATTAAATTATTTATGACATCATTATGATGCGGCGATGACCTCATTATTTAACGATTTAAATAAAATGAGAAGATAATGAACAATCCAAGGATTAAACTTGTCCAAAGCCTATTGGATGAATCGATTTCGAACCCTTATCACCTTATCCACGAATTATATAAGTTTGGGACCTTTATAATCCGAAAAGCATTGTATAATAATGTAACATTTCAATCTTTCCAAAAGAGCCCCCCCTCTCCACTTATAAAAGGCCCCCACCTCTCCCACCTCATTTACACTTTCAATCCATTTGGCTCTTCCAACCTCGGCCGAAATACTCTCCCAAATTCCCCCTCTTACTCCTAGAAGCCTCACTTTTGTCAGAACTCTTCCCAAGGAAGCCTTTGGCTCAAATCAAAAAGAGTTACCCGATTTTGAGGTAATGTCTTCTCTAATGTTGTTTTGTTTTATTTTTCTTCTCCAACCCAATAAACTCTTTTTATTAATTTCTTTTTTAATAACACCAGTATCCTCAATATACTAGGATGTTGTTATAAGAAGGATTCGAGCTACACTTACACACACCTACATCTAATGGTTAAAGAACATACGGTTTCTGTGGATGGCGAATTTCTGCCTCACGAAACGATGATTGTTCGACACTCATATAACACCTTCAAAGGTGGCCATTAAGATGTCACTATATTTATATATGATATATAATATGTTTATGTTTTACTTATGCTTATTTATTTATCATTTAAGGCATACTTTATGATTTCCATTATGGGTAAAACGCGATAATTTCATTTTAGGAACTGCGGACTACCGCCCCCTCAAAGTGATTTGAATCGTTAATGCCATATGTGGGATGTATAAAGGATGGAGTAAATGGTATTATACACTATATTATACTGGAATTACATTATAAATTTATATCATTATGATTTTGTTCCATTAAATATGAAAGTGAAATGAAAGTAGCGTTCATGCGTACGTACGGCTTACCGTCTCCATGAACGGTGCATTTCATTTCTTACCTCTAAATGTTACGTAATATTATAAATGAATGTATATACTGGATATATAAGATATATATTACATCTAAATCATGAATATAATTCTGGAGATAATGGATATTCTACCACATAAAACACTTGTAATTATAAGAAGTTTATTGTTGACTCAAGTACCAAAGATCGACAAAACAGTCGTTATTAACTTAAATAATTACATAACGTTCATATCATTGTAATTAGTGATATAATAAGGATAATGAAATTGAAAATGGTTCTTAATAATGTATATATTAACTCTAGTTTATTATTCTGGAGGTTAAAGAACGGTTGAGTCAAGTCAGACACGAGGTAAGGGAACTTCTTAACCCAATTTCCATTCTTTGGGTTAATCTCCTACTTTAAAATTATGTCATGATATTATAATGTCCTATTTTGTATTTTTACGTTCTTTATGTGTACTTATAGTGAATACACATTATATATGTACTTTATTTAAAAAAATGATCTTTTAAGGACTTCGTCTCAATCTCCTTTCATTGAGGAATATTTGGTTTTATACACAACTTTCTTTTATACGGTGTATAAACCCCTTTGAAATATACGTTTATTCAAAAGGAATATTTTTATACGAAGTGTTTTACTAAACGACAAAAGGGAATGTTTTTTTTGTCGTACTTATGCGGCGACAACGACTTCTTCGCCACCGTGACCATTATTTGAGTTTCAGCTTCCTCTACAAGCCATCATTTTTTTTTGATGAAAAATAAATACAAAGTTTTAACTTTCTTTTATTTTGGTATTGAAAATGGTTTTGAAAGCGTTTTTATTATATCAATGTGTTGTATTGATATATTGTGATTGAAATGTGGAAATGTTATGTTTCCTTTATGCATGTTTTATTTGATACGATTATGTTATGGTTTATGATATGTTTAAAACTATTCATATGAGGAATGTATTGGACTTAATAAGTGACGGGTGGAGCCCGCTATAGCTCCTCGATGCATCGGTAGGTCTCATGAGACAACTAGACGTGGAATTGGCTGAGGCCCTTTCCCAATTTTATTTATGGTTTTGGCCGAGGCCTCAATCATTTTAGATGTCTTGGCCGAGGCCTTGACAAAATGTTTCAGAATGTCTGACATTATGCATTCCATCATTATGAAAGTGGTTATTTATATTGCATGTGATTATTCGACCAATAGAATGTCCATGTGAATAAGTAAATGGCATTATCTCATTTTAATTTTTCCATATTATGTTTAAGTTCATGTTTAAAAGGCTTTTGTTTTAGTTATACATTGCCTTAAATGTTAATGTTTATTTATGAAAGCTTCCGCATTATTGTTATCCTTACTGAGCATCTCAGCTCACCCCTTTCAATGTTTTAATATTTTCCAGGATGTGAAGAAGTATTTTATGAATGACCTGCAGGGATAGTCAGAAGAGGATATGAGTGTGGACTATGGAGACTTTGTTATTGTAGTTTTTCACTTTATGATGTAATGTAACGTTTACGAATGTATCTAGTGTTTCCAAGGCTGCTAAACTAATCGGTCTTTCGAGACTTGATCTTTTGTGATCATTCCAATGTTACGAAGTAATGCACTGACTCCGGGTAGCTGGGGTCGGGGCGTTAAAGTTGGTATCAGAGGCAGTTTAGTACTAACCTTGGAAGCTAGATTTAGATAAACTCTGATTAGATCACATAGCCCGAAGATAGAATTTAAGGATTAGTATAGAAGAACTTCCTAGAATTTTGGTATTATAGAGATTTTGGGAGTTTTCCGAGCAATACATCCCTGTCTGGATACGAGCAGGTAGAGGCGGATCTGGCACAGATGTACCTAGGGGTAAAACCTGAAAACACCGCTTTGAGCTAGACTCGAACGAGAACTGGTGCACGACAACAGGCCTTGCTGCACTCTTGGTTACGACACTCACGGGGGATATGCTTAGGATAATTCTCATTTTCTTTACAAACCACTATGAAGGGTTATGAGTATATACTTACTCAAAGAAAACATTTCTTTTTATGATTATGGATTTTATCCATAAATAGTTCAATTTATGTAAATTTTTTTACAAATTTGGAATTATGTATTTTAATTCATAAACTAATCTAGTTTATGCCATTGTTTAGAAATGGCGCCCAGTGGAAGGAATGGAAACCGTATTAATGCACGCACTCCGTGTAGGGATTTCCCTCCTGCTTAAGATAATTATTGTGGATCTGGAGATACAACTGGTGCTGATCAACTTATTACCATACTGGGACAACTCACTCAGGTTATGAATAATAACCTTACTCGTATGGAGCACCCTGATCCCCAACGTGGAGGATCAATGTTAGACCACTTCATGAGGCAACAACCACCAACATTTAATGGGGGTACAAATCCATTAGTAGCTGAGAAATGGATAAACTCCTTAGAGAAAATATTCCACGCCTTGGGGAGTAGTGAAAGGGAAAAGGTTGTCATGGCAGTTTACCACCTCACTGGAGATGCTGATCAATAGTGGTCATTGATTCAAAACACAAAGGAATATGATGACATATCGAATATGGAATGGAGGGAGTTCAAAGATCTTTTCTTAGAAAAATACTTTCCTCATGACCATAGAGCAGATATGGAAAGGCAATTTTTGAGTCTGAGACAAAAGGAGGATGAGAATGTCACAAAGTATGAGGCCAACTTTTCAAGGTTAGCGAGGCATGCTGCAGATTATATACATAACCCAAGAAGTAAGATTGATCGTTTCTTTGATGGGTTAAAACCATTTCTCCGTCGAGCTTTAGTATCTTAAACCTTCTCATCATACGAAGATATTGTCTCATGTGCTATCAAGACAGAAAAGGAATTCTCTAAGTCTTATGACAACAAAGTAAAGCAAGAGAAGAAGAGAATGGTGGAACAAGAAACGGATAAAGGGAAAAAGGGAAAGAAGGATTTTCCATTATGCGATAGTTGTGGGAAGAATCACCCCGGTGCTTGCCTAAAAGGAATGGGAGTTTGTTATAAATGTGGAGAAAAAGGTCACCAGGCACGTGATTGCAAGGGAAAGAAAGAGGCTATCAATGTTGAATGCTACAATTGTAGAGAAATGGGGCATTATTCAAATGAATGTCCTAAGCGTCAAGGAAACTTACCTCAGAAAAGGCCAAGGGATCAAGGCCAATCTTATGCTGTGACTACAGTTGAAGCGGAATAATTATTGTATTTGTGTTTTTGGACTCAAGAACTAGATTATGGTTATAAGAATAATGTGATATATATAAGGATTGTACTGCAGTACATGTTGTTTTCATTAAGGATTTAATATGATGAAGGTAATCATATTTTTAGTATGTGAAAATAAGAGAAACTTTACTTTGTTTGGGGAATCTGAGGTTACAATTGATTTTGGAATTTAACGACCCTTTAGAGAAAGTCTGGACAGAGGTATTTTGGATAACTATAAAGGTTGGAATGGATTAAGTTGATCTTTGGATAGTATTGTTTATGGTTAAAAATTTTTATGAAGATTATTTTTGGAATATTATAATACTATAGTTTTAGGAAAAGGACAACCTGCAGGGTGGGGCATAACCCGTCGCGTCGGACAAAGCTGTAGGAATCGAACCCACAACCATAGTGCGACAGGCCTTTATTTCCTACCACTAGCCTACAGGAAGTCCCTGGTTATTACAAAATAGTTTTACTAATCTAAATGATATGTGTTAATATTTGGAACCTTATAAAATTAGGATAAATAGAATATTTTTGAGTTGTATTACATTTTAGAGTGAAAGATGGGTTTGTGGTAAAAATTTATTAAAGAATGAAATTCTACATGACAAGTATGTATATTCCCTTACGTTATTAGTAAATAACCTAAATAAATTCCTAAACTTTATAAAAGGTAACTCAAAACAAAAATGTTGTCGGTTAACTTTTCCTACTGGGGAATCAATGATCGTTTAACTAATCACAAGTTTGTGATTTTCTTGTAGTTAAACTTTCTCCTAATCCTGTTTTCTATAACTCTCCACCAGACCTTGATGGTTTGTTTCTCCTCCTCATCCATATTTTCATATAATCCTAGAATGGGCAATCTCGGGTGACCTTTGTACTTATCTTTAGTTCGTTTAATGTTATATTTTTATTAACCTTATTTCCGATGTGGGTTTTCCACAAAGGTATTTTCTATTTTCAACCTTTTATTTTCAAAGAAAAAATTTCAAATTGCGAGGACGCAATTTATTGAAGGAGGGGAGAATGTAACACCCCGAGCTTCCATGATACGCTTCTCATTCAATAATGCAATAGCTTGCATTGTACGCAACTTCGAGTTCTAAAACACCGCGACAAATCAAAGTAGCCGTTATGAATAGTAATTACCACTTTTTAAAATTATAGAGATTTTATATTTTAAAATGGACTTCATTTTTGTATTCGTAATATCGAAATTAGCCTATGTTGAATTTTTGGTATTTTTCTGAGAACTTCTAATTTCTTATGAATAGTGAAAATTACTTAAAAACAACTTTTTTAATCAAAATAATTTATAGTGATAAGTTATACTATTTAGTGGTTTTAAAGTATAATTAGATTATATTTTTACCATTTTATCCAATGGTGGTCATTAGAATTAATTTAACATTGAAATTGGACATAAACAATTGCCAATCTTTTGATATAAATTGTTTCTTAAAAACACGCTATTTGTTGTAACAGCGGGAATTAATTATAAAATTAATTAATGCAACTTATATGTTTTTAATTTTGTAAAATAGACATCATTTTTGAATTCGGAATATCAATTATAGCTTAGGGTGAAATTTTGGCCTTATTCTGAAAAACTTCAATTTTTGATGAATAGTGAAACCACTAAGTGGTTGTTAAAAACTGATTTTTCGTTAAAATGAAATATTACCACTTCTGTGATTTGATTTTCAAAAATACGACATACATGGTTTTCATTAAGAAGTAAAATGTGGTTCAATGAGATTAATGTCACGACCCGTCCTCGGGGCCCGTGCCGTGACTACCCCAAGCCCGCCTTCCAGAGGCCAGGGGCTGGCGACTAGCACCAAGGCGTAAAATCCCAATAAACAGGGAAGGCATTGCCTTTATAAGTAACAACCACACAGAGTCAGCAAGCGGAAAGTAAAGTGCAGAAAAGTAAAGGGGGCCGGAATACAAGCCCAACTGTAAAGTACAACTGAAAAAGTAAAGTACAGCAACTGAAGAAAAGACGGCGGCCTCGTGTCGTCCACTGGCAATCCCACCTGAAGGGTGGGTACAGATAGCCTCCAGGCTCCTCGGGTCCCACGTCCGCTCCGAGCACGTCCCGCCCAGTGGTCCACCTCCAGGTACCGTCCTGCTCCACGCCCCAACCGCGATCAGCGCTGTCCGTCGTCTGCATCCAACACAACAAGGTGCGGGCATAGCCCGTGCAGGGGTGAGTACAAGCTACTCAGTAAGGACCCCGAGACCCCCGAAGGTCTCCCGAAATCCACAAAGGATATAGCACAAAATAAAGATGCAATCACGAAGTAACATCTGACTCGACTTAGGTATATGCCCATACATATACCTAAGTCCCCAATTCTAGCTCTGCTCACGAGCTCAAGAACAACTCAATCCACAAAGGAAATCAAGACTCAAATCCACAAGGAGAGTAAACAGTAAATCCACATAGGATAGTTCAACACAATCCACAAAGGAGAGTAACATAAGATTCAGCTCAACCAGGTATACTTTTTCAGATGACGTCAAAGATGATCACTGATCCATCTAAGTCGTCGGACCCACGAAGGATCGATAGGTACTAACCCCCGCAAAAGACCCACGTAGGATCGGGCTCACACAGAACCTGTAGGCAGTGGCTCACACAGAACCGGTAGTAAGGACCCACATAGGATCGGGCTCACACAGAACCTGTAGCACTGATCCACGTAGGATCGCTGAGTGCAGTAGTCGATGCAGTCCACTGAGGATCTCTGCTCTGTCGTCGCCGCAGTCCACGAAGGATCTCTGCTCTGCCGTCGTCGCAGTCCACGGAGGATATCTGCTCTGCCGTCGTCGCAGTCCACGGAGGATCTCTGCTCTGTCGTCGAAGTCACAGCCAGCGCTAGGGTTCCCGCACATAGCGAGCTCGTTTAGGAGGGTCCGCTCCACGAGCCGAGAGGCTGATACATCAACTGACACGTAGTCCGAAGTTGATGTATCCAAAAGTTTCGTATCGACAACAGGATCTCAACGCAACAGACGGCGCGTCAATCGGACGCTCGGTCTGAGAGTTATTGGCATTTTCGTCCCAGGGGCCCGGTTGGTTTTTAGGGAAAAACAAACCCGACCGTACTCCGCCTGTATCCGATCCTCGGGCGGAGTATGCCAAAAGTTCCGTCTCACTTAGAGGAAACTACCACAGCTGACGGTACGTCGATCGGACGTCCGTAGCTCAAGTTATGAGCGTTTCCGCTCCGAGGGCCCGGTTGGTTTCGTGTACGAACCAACCCGGCCGAACCCAAAGTCTTCCGAAACCTTGAGTGTAATATACCTAAACGACCGTCTCGATCCAAGGATCGCGTAGCCGCTGACGGTTCGTCAATCGGAGGTCCCAGGCCCAAGATATGAGCAAAAGACCGAAGAGGGCCCGAAACGGGGGTTCTGGGCCCGGGGCGACCCGGCCCGAACCCCCCCTGGGTCGGCCGAACCGGGTCGGCCCGAACCGGGTCGGCCCGACCCGGCCCGAACCGGCTAGGCCGAGTCCGGTCCGGCCTGGGCGCGGCCCGGCCGACCGGACCGGCCGGCTCGGCTTCGGCCGAGCGGCCGAAGGAGCCGCCGCCGCGGGTTTGACCCGCGGCTTGAAGGAAACGCGGCCCCGCGGGGGGCCGCCTGTCACGCGGACGCGGCCGGGCCGCCGCGTCCCTCCCCAGTTCCGTGCGGCCGCGGAACCGGCCACCGCCGCCGCGGCTTCAGCCGCGGCGGATCTTCTCCACGGCGGCGCGCCGGGCGCCGCCGCCTCCGGTCGCCGGCGCCGCCTTGCCGGCGACCCGCGCCGCCGCCGCCTTCCGCGGGCCGCCGGAGTTGCTCCGGTGGCCCGTTTTGCCTCCCGTCTGCGCCGTTGCTCCTCCCGGGGGCCGACCTTCACTGCGGGATCAACAGATCGCCCCTGCCGCGCGGTTCGTCGTCGTCCGCCATATCCGCACAACAAAAGAGATCGGCGGAGGGTTGCCGGGTCTTGTTCGTTAGACCCGCACCCTCCGCGTTAGTCATAAACCACGGGAGGAATAATCAACAACAATTTTAAATAAATTAAAATTGTCGGAGATCATGTTCTTCACTTTAAAAGAATAAACACGGGGAAATAAGATAAAATATTCCAACATCCCTTACCTTGTCGTCGTCGTCGGATGAGAGGTCGTCGCGGAATCGCTCGTCGCGGAAGAAGGGGGGGATCGTTGCGTCGTCGCGGTATCCGGCGTCGCGTCGCCAATCTCCGGATCAAGAACAAACAGATTTAATTAATTAAATCCGTTGCCATGAATTTTTAAAAAAAAAAGAGAATTTAAACGATCCGATTCTCACCTTAGTTGCCGAACGAGGATCGGCCGCGGAAGAAGAGGCGTCGCCGAAGAACGTCGCGGGTAAAGATCGTCGACGTCGCAGATCTCGGTGTTCGTCGTCGAATTCCGGTCGCCGGCGTTCTTCGCGTTCTTCGCGTTCTTCGCGTTCTTCGCGTTCTTCGCGGGGAGATGAAGAAACAAAGATCCTCTCAAATCCTTTCAAAGGATTTTTAGGTTGGTCTTATTTTATAAACATGCCAACAAACGCAAAAGCGTAAGTAACGACCCATCAGTTCGTTGAATTAATTTAACGAGCGAAACAGCCCATTTAATTCACGAAAGAAACAGCCCATTTAATTCACGAAATAAACCGCCCAATTAAATGGTCTGTTAAGAATTAAAGAAAACGCGTCGGTTGACTTTTCAGTTACTTTGATGGGTTTTTGCGGGTGCGTTACTTAGCGAAAGAAATGGCGGGGCTCGTGCGGGCCCCACCGCACAAATATCCTACCAAGGGGTAGGATATTTCTGGATAGCATCCTATCCAGTTCAACTCAGCTCAAGCCGCCTTTAAGTGACTTCAAGTGGCTTCCAAGCAGCTTAAGTGAAATAAAATAAAGTTGTCGCACAAACTTTATTTTATTTCTGACTTAAAGCCGCAAAATTTAAAAACCACGTCTGAGCAAACGCAACTCCGGAAGAGGCGTTTCTAAGCAAATAACGGCGCTGCGATTTCATCGGTGCCCTCAGAATTTGATTCCGGGCACCGGTTCAAAAGATAGAAGAACCCGCTCGTCCGTTCACTGAACGTACCCGAGCCAAACTTCGGAAATTGATTCCGGGCACACCGGGCCTCGGAATCAGGTGCCGTCTGAAGCTGCGCTCTTGTAAAATTCCAAAGAAAATTAAGAAAAAAATTTCCTTGAAATTTGCGGGTCTTTACAATTAAAATAGTTTTTTGGTGAATAGTAACTTTTAAGTTCTTAATCGCGATTAGAGGTAATTAGTGTAGTTTAAGGTAAAAATAATGTTTTAATAATATGAGATGAGATTGAAACTTGTCCTACTCCTATTGTATGATTCATGGCCGACCAAGAAAACCCATGGGTCAACTTGTGGACCCCATGGAGCCACATTGGTTGGAAAATGACATTAATATTTATTTATTTAATGTTAAATTTAAATTGACACAAACATGAGTTGTTTTACTAAAATAGTTTTTAAGTGGGGTTACACAAGTCCAAATTTTGATTATAAATATTCATTAGAAAGCTAAAAAGATTTCCTACATCATAGTATTTATTTTATAATTTTTAGACATTAAATAAATTAAATTATTTATGACATCATTATGATGCGGCGATGACCTCATTATTTAACGATTTAAATAAAATGAGAAGATAATGCAAATTCCAAGGCCTACATTTGTCCAAACCCTATTGGATGAAGCGATTTCGAACCCTTATCACCTTAGCCACGAATTATATAAGTGTTGGACCTTTATAATCCGAAAATCATTATATAATAATGTAACATTTCAATCTTTTCAAAAGAGCCCCCCCTCTCCACTTATAAAAGGCCCCCACCTCTCCCACCTCATTTACACTTTCAATCCATTTGGCTCGGACAAACTCTGCCCAAATACTCTCCCAAATTCCCCCTCTTACTCCTAGAAGCCTCACTTTGGGCAGAACTCTTCCCAAGAAAGCCTTTGTCTCAAATCAAAAAGAGTTACCCGATTTTGAGGTAATGTCTTCTCTAATGTTGTTTTGTTTTATTTTTCTTCTCCAACCCACTAAAATCTTTTTATTAATTTCTTTTTTAACAAAAATAGTATCCTCAATATACTAGGATGTTGTTATAAGAAGTATTCGAGCTAAACTTACACACACCTACATCTAATGGTTAAAGAACATACGGTTTCTGTGGATGGCGAATTTCTGCCTCACGAAACGATGATTGTTCGACACTCATATAACACCTTCAAAGGTGGCCATTAAGATGTCACTATATTTATATATGATATATAATATGTTTATGTTTTACTTATGCTTATGTATTTCTCATTTATGGCATACTTTATGATTTCCATTATGGGTAAAACGCGATAATTTCATTTTAGGAACTGCGGACTACCGCCCCCTCAAAGTGATTTGAATCGTTAATGCCATATGTGGGATGTATAAAGGATGGAGTAAATGGTATTATACACTATATTATACTGGAATTATATTATACATTTATATCATTATGATTTTGTTCCATTAAATATGAAAGTGAAATGAAAGTAGCGTTCATGCGTACGTACGGCTTACCGTCTCCATGAACGGTGCATTTCATTTCTTACCTCTAAATGTTACGTAATATTATAAATGAATGTATATACTGGATATATAAGATATATATGACATCTAAATCATGAATATAATTCTGGAGATAATGGATATTCTACCACATAAACAACTTGTAATTATAAGAAGTTTATTGTTGACTCAAGTACCAAAGATCGACAAAACAAACGTTATTAACTTAAATAATTACATAAAGTTCATATCATTGTAATAAGTGATATAATAAGGATAATGAAATTGAAAATGGTTCTTAATAAGGTATATATTAACTCTAGTTTATTATTCAGGAGGTTAAAGAATGGTTGAGTCAAGTCAGACACGAGGTAAGAGAACTTCTTAACCCAATTTCCATTCTTTGGGTTAATCTCCTACTTTAAAATTATGTCATGATATTAATATGTCCTATTTTGTATTTTTAAGTTCTTTATGTGTACTTATATTGAATACACATTATAGATGTAATTTATTTAGAAAAATGATCTTTTAAGGACTTCGTCTCAATCTCCTTTCATTGAGGCATATTTGGTTTTATACACAACTTTCTTTTATACGGTGTATAAACCCCTTTGACATATACGTTTATTCAAAAGGAATATTTTTATACGAAGTGTTTTACTAAACGACAAAAGGGAATGTTTTTTTTTCGTACTTATGCGGCGACAACAACTTCTTCGCCACCGTGACCATTATTTGAGTTTCGGCTTCCTCTACAAGCCATCATTTTTTTTGATGAAAAATAAATACAAAGTTTTAGCTTTCTTTTATTTTGGTATTGAAAATGGTTTTGAAAGCGTTTTTATTATATCAATGTGTTGTATTGATATCTTGTGATTGAAATGTGGAAATGTTATGTTTCCTTTATGCATGTTTTATGTGATACGATTATGTTATGGTTTATGATATGTTTAAACCTATTCATATGAGGAATGTATTGGACTTAATAAGTGACGGGTGGAGCCCGCTATAGCTCCTCGATGCATTGGTAGGTCTCATGAGACAACTAGACGTGGAATTGGCCGGTCTTTCGAGACTTGATCTTTTGTGATCATGCCAATGTTACGAAGTAATGCACCGACTCCGGGTAGCTGGGGTCGGGGCGTTACAGTTGGTATCAGAGGCAATTTAGTACTAACCTTGGAAGATAGATTTAGATAAACTCTGATTAGAGCACATAGCCCGAAGATAGACTTTAAGGATTAGTATAGAAGAACTTTCTAGAATTTTGGTATTATAGAGATTTTGGGAGTTTTCCGAGCAATACATCTCTGTCTGGCTACGAGCAGGTAGAGGCGGCTCTGGCACAGATGTACCTTGGGGTAAAACCCGAAAACACCGCTTTGAGCTAGACTCTAATGGGAACTGGTGCACGACAATGGGCCTTGCTGCACTCTTGGTTACGACACTCCCGGGGGATATGCTTAGGATAATTCTCATTTTCTTTAAAAACCACTATGAAGGGTTATGAGTATATACTTCCTCAAAGAAAACATTTCTTTTTATGATTATGGATTTTATCCATAAATAGTTCAATTTATGTAAATTGTTTTACAAATATGGAATTATGTATTTTAATTCATAAACTAGTCTAGTTTATGCCATTGTTTAGAAATGGCGCCTAGTGGAAGGAATGGAAACCGTATTAATGCACGCACTCCGTGTAGGGATTTCCCTACTGCTCAAGATAATTATTGTGGATCTGGAGATACAACTGGTGCTGAACAACTTATTACCATACTGGGACAACTCACTCAGGTTATGAATAATAACCTTACTCGTATGGAGCACCCTGATCCCCAACGTGGAGGATCAATGTTAGACCACTTCATGAGGCAACAAACACCAACATTTAATGGGGGTACAAATCCATTAGTAGCTGAGCAATGGATAAACTCCTTAGAGAAAATATTCCACGCCTTGGGGAGTAGTGAAAGGGAAAAGGTTATCATGGCAGTTTACCACCTCACTGGAGATGCTGATCAATGGTGGTCAATGATTCAAAACACAAAGGAATATGATGACATATCGAATATGGAATGGAGGGAGTTCAAAGATCTTTTCATAGAAAAATACTTTCCTCATGACCATAGAGCAGATATGGAAAGGCAATTTTTGAGTCTAAGACAAAAGGAGGATGAGAATGTCGCAAAGTATGAGGCCAACTTTACAAGGTTAGCGAGGCATGCTGCAGATTATATACGTAACCCAAGAAGTAAGATTGATCATTTCTTTGATGGGTTAAAACCATTTCTCCGTCGAGCTTTAGTATCATAAACCTTCTCATCATACGAAGATATTGTCTCATGTGCTATCAAGACAGAAAAGGAATTCTCTAAGTCTTATGACAACAAAGTAAAGCAAGAGAAGAAGAGAATGGTGGAACAAGAAACGGATAAAGGGAAAAAGGGAAAGAAGGATTTTCCATTATGCGATAGTTGTGGGAAGAATCACCCCGGTGCTTGCCTAACAGGAATGGGAGTTTGTTATAAATGTGGAGAAAAAGGTCACCAGGCGCGTGATTGCAAGGGAAAGAAAGAGGCTATCAATGTTGAATGCTACAATTGTAGAGAAATGGGGCATTATGCAAATGAATGTCCTAAGCGTCAAGGAAACTTACCTCAGAAAAGGCCAAGGGATCAAGGCCAATCTTATGCTGTGACTACAGTTGAAGCGGAATAATTATTGTATTTGTGTTTTTGGACTCAAGAACTAGATTATGGTTATAAGAATAAAGTGATATATATAAGGATTGTACTGCAGTACATCTTGTTTTCATTAAGGATTAAATATGATGAAGGTAATCATATTTTTAGAATGTGACAATAAGAGAAACTTTACTTTGTTTGGGGAATCTGAGGTTACAATTGATTTTGGAATTTAACGACCCTTTAAAGAAAGTCTGGACGGAGGTATTTTGGATAACTATAAATGTTGGAATGGATTAAGTTGATCTTTGGATAGTATTGTTTAAGGTAAAAAAATTTTATGAAGATTATTTTTTAAATATTATAATACTATAGTTTTAGGAAAAGGACAACCTGCAGGGTGGGGCATAAACCGTCGCGTCGGACAAAGCTGCAGGAATCGAACCGACAACCATAGTGCGATAGGCCTTTATTTCCTACCACTAGCCTACATGAAGTCCCTGGTTATTACAAAATAGTTTTACTAATCTAAATGATATGTGTTAATATTTGGAACCTTATACAATTAGGATAAATAGAATATTTTTGATTTGTATTACATTTTAGAGTGAAAGATGGGTTTGTGGTAAAAATTTATTAAAGAATGAAATTCTACATGACAAGTATGTATATTCCCTTACGTTCTTAGTAAATCACCTAAATAAATTCCTCAACTTTATAAAAGGTAACTCAAAACAAAAACGTTGTCGGTTAACTTTTCCTACTGGGGAATCAATGATCGTTTAACCAATCACAAGTTTGTGATTTTCTTGTAGTTAAACTTTCTCCTAATCTTGTTTTCTATAACTCTCCACCAGACCTTGATGGTTTGTTTCTCCTCCATATCCATATTTTCATATAATCCTAGAATGGGCAATCTCGGGTGACCTTTGTACTTATCTTTCGTTCATTTAATGTTATATTTTTATTAACCTCATTTCCGATGTGGGTTTTCCACAAAGGTATTTTCTATTTTCAACCTTTTATTTTCAAAGAAAAAATTTCAAATTGCGAGGACGCAATTTATTGAAGGAGGGGAGAATGTAACACCCCGAGCTTCCATGATACACTTCTCATTCAATAATGCAATAGCTTGCATTGTACGCAACTTCGAGTTCTAAAACACCGCGACTAATCAAAGTAGCCATTATGAATAGTAATAACCACTTTTTAAAATTATAGAAATTTTATATTTCAAAATGGACTTCATTTTTGTATTCGTAATATCGAAATTAGCCTATGTTGAATTTTTGGTATTTTTCTGAGAACTAATTTTTTATGAATAGTGAAAATTACTTAAAAACAACTTTTTTAATAAAAATAATTTATAGTGACAAATTATACTATTTAGTGGGTTTAAAGTATAATTAGAATATATTTTTACCATTTTATCCAATGGTGGTCATTAGAATTAATTTAACATTGAAATTGGACATAAACAATTGCCAATCTTTTGATATAAATTGTTTCTTAAAAACACGCTATTTGTTGTAACAGCGGGAATTAATTATAAAATTAATTAATGAAACTTATATGTTTGTAATTTTGTAAAATAGACATCATTTTTGAATTCGGAATATCAATTATAGCTTAGGGTGAAATTTGGGCCTTATTCTGAAAAACTTCAATTTTTGATGAATAGTGAAACCACTAAGTGGTTGTTAAAAACTGATTTTTCGTTAAAATGAAATATTACCACTTCTATGATTTGATTTTCAAAAATACGACATACATGGTTTTCATTAAGAAGTAAAATTTGGTTCAATGAGATTAAAATAATTTTTTGGTGAATAGTAACTTTTAAGTTCTTAATCGCGATTAGAGGTAATTAGTGTAGTTTAAGGTAAAAATAATGTTTTAATAATATGAGATGAGATTGACACTTGTACTACTCCTATTGGATGAGTCATGGACGACCAAGACAGCCCATGGGTCAACTTGGGGACCCCATGGAGCCACATTGGTTGGAAAATGACATTAATATTTATTTATTTAATGTTAAATTTAAATTGACACAAACATGAGTTGTTTTACTAAAACAGTTTTTAAGTGGGGTTACACAAGTCCAAATTTTGATTATAAATATTCATTAGAAATCTAAAAAGATTTTCTACATCATAGTATTTTTTTTAATAATTTTTAGACATTAAATAAATTAAATTATTTATGACATCATTTTGATGCGGCGATGACCTCATTATTTAACGATTTAAATAAAGTGAGAAGATAATGAAAAATCCAAGGCTTAAACTTGTCCAAAGCTTATTGGATGAAGAGATTTCGAACCCTTATCACCTTATCCACTAATTATATAAGTTTTGGACCTTTATAATCCGAAAAGAATTGTATAATAATGTAACATTTCAATCTTTCCAAAAGAGCCCCCCTCTCCACTTATAAAAGGCCCCCACCTCTCCCACCTCATTTACACTTTCAATCCATTTGGATCGTCAAAACTCTGCCCAAATACTCTCCCAACGTACCCCTCTTACTCCTAGAAGCCTCACTTTGGGCATAACTCTTCCCAAGCAAGCCTTTGGCTCAAATCAAAAAGAGTTACCCGATTTTGAGGTAATGTCTTCTCTAATGTTGTTTTGTTTTATTTTTCTTCTCCAACCCACTAAACTCTTTTTATTAATTTCTTTTTTAACAACACCAGTATACTCAATATACTTGGATGTTGTTATAAGAATTATTCGAGATACACTTACACACACCTACATCTAATGGTTAAAGAACATACGGTTTCTGTGGATGGCGAATTTCTGCCTCACGAAACGATGATTGTTCGACACTCATATAACACCTTCAAAGGTGGCCATTAAGATGTCACTATATTTTTATATGATATATAATATGTTTATGTTTTAATTATGCTTCTGTATTTCTCATTTATGGCATACTTTATGATTTCCATTATGGGTAAAACGCGATAATTTCATTTTAGGAACTGCGGACTACCGCCCCCTCAAAGTGATTTGAATCGTTAATGCCATATGTGGGATGTATAAAGGATGGAGTAAATGGTATTATACACTATATTATACTGGAATTATATTATACATTTATATCATTATTATTTTGTTCCATTAAATATGAAAGTGAAATGAAAGTAGCATTCATGCGTACGTACGGCTTACCGTCTCCATGAACGGTGCATTTCATTTCTTACCTCTAAATGTTACGTAATATTATAAATGAATGTATATACTGGATATATAAGATATATATGACATCTAAATCATGAATATAATTTTGGAGATAATGGATATTCTACCACATAAACAACTTGTAATTATAAGAAGTTTATTGTTGACTCAAGTACCAAAGATCGACAAAACAACCGTTATTAACATAAATAATTACATTACGTTAATATCATTGTAATAAGTGATATAATAAGGATAATGAAATTGAAAATGGTTCTTAATAAGGTATATATTAACTCTAGTTTATTATTCAGGAGGTTAAAGAACGGTTGAGTCAAGTCAGACACGAGGTAAGGGAACTTCTTAACCCAATTTCCATTCTTTGGGTTAATCTCCTACTTTAAAATTATGTCATGATATTATTATGTCCTATTTTGTATTTTTACGTTCTTTATGTTTACTTATAGTGAATACACATTATAGATGTACTTTATTTAAAAAAATGATCTTTTAAGGACTTCGTCTCAATCTCCTTTCATTGAGGCATATTTGGTTTTATACACAACATTCTTTTATACGGTGTATAAACCCCTTTGACATATACGTTTATTCAAAAGGAATATTTTTATACGAATTGTTTTACTAAACGACAAAAGGGAATGTTTTTTTGTCGTACTTATGCAGCGACAACGACTTCTTCGCCACCGTGACCATTATTTGAGTTTCGGCTTCCTCTACAAGCCATCATTTTTTTTGATGAAAAATAAATAAAAAGTTTTAACTTTCTTTTATTTTGGTATTGAAAATGGTTTTGAAAGCATTTTTATTATATCAATGTGTTGTATTTATATCTTGTGATTGAAATGTGGAAATGTTATGTTTCCTTTATGCATGTTTTATGTGATACGATTATGTTATGGTTTATGATATGTTTAAACCTATTCATATGAGGAATGTATTGGACTTAATAAGTGACGGGTGGAACCCGCTATGTCTCCTCGATGCATCGATAGGTCCCATGAGACAACTAGACGTGGAATTGGCCGAGGCCCTTTCCCAATTTGATTTATGGTTTTGGCTGAGGCCTTAATCATTTTAGATGTCTTGGTCGAGGCCTTGACAAAATGTTTCAGAATGTCTGGAATTATGCATTCCATCATTATGAAAGTGGTTATTGATATTTCATGTGATTATTCGACCAGTAGAATATCCATGTGAATACGTAAATGGCATTATCTCATTTTAATTTTGCCATATTATGTTGAAGTTCATGTTTAAAAGGCTTTTGTTTTAGTTATACATTGCCTTAAATGTTAATGTTTATTTATGAAAGCTTCCGCATTATTGTTATCCTTACTGAGCATCTGAGCTCACCCCTTTCAATGTTTTAATATTTTCCAGGATGTGAAGAAGTATTTTATGAATGACCTGCAGGGATAGTCAGAAGAGGATATGAGTGTGGACTATGGAGACTTTGTTATTGTAGTTTTTCACTTTATGATGTAATGTAACGTTTACGAATGTATCTAGTGTTTCCAAGGCTACTAAACTAATCGGTCTTTCGAGACTTGATCTTTTGTGATCATGCCAATGTTACGAAGTAATGCACCGACTCCGGGTAGCTGGGGTCGGGGCATTACAAACATAACTAATGTAAGTAGTTAAAATTAAATAATATTTTTGTTACAATATATCCTATTTTAAATATAATTTTAATTTTAAATTTCACAGTTTTCTGAAATGAAATGGATTTAATACAAAAATATTTCTGTTCACTATTCACAAAAAATTCAAGGTAATCTATAAATTCCAAATATATTTTACTACATGAAAATTTATTTGTTTAATTATATAAATAAAATTGATTTTTTAAAATAAAAATATTCTATTTTTTAAAATAAAATCATAAATATAACCATATAAAATTAAAGTTTAATAAAAACCATTTACCTTTTGATTTATAAATTTCATATACCATAAAATCTCATAGCAAGTGTTAGTACAACTAATAATATCAAAAAATTTATTAATAAAATGTAAAGTTACAATTAATACATGATGTGCATTATGCATTCACCCAAAAGGGATACAGTGAAAGAAAAAAAGATTTTGATTTGAAACATTTCATGATAAGACATATTAGAACTATCCATTTAGAGATGACTTATTTTAGAGGCCAATTTCAAAAGCATAATCAACAACGATTCCACATAAATTTGGTGGTTATGAAATATCCAATAATCACCATAACTACCTCAAAAAACATCTAAAAAAGGATTTAAATACCTAATAATAAATCCATTAACCCTAAAACATCACACATGATCAATGGAAATGGTTCATACCTGCTTATAGTAGCACAAATCCATCCTCACAATTCAAAATTAGCACATTGTGAGTATAAAAAAAATTTTATATCAAATTCTAGGTGAAAAAAAAACTTTACTTCAAGAGGTAAACTTCTTTTTATGAAGTTGGCATCAACAGCCATATTATATTCACATGTATATTCCAATAGTGCATAATAGTTGATGAAAAAATCCATGTCAATATAAAACTTCTTCACAACCATAAAAAAAGGCTTATATATGATATCACATATCAATAAATCCAAAGTGAGAATAACCATACAAGACGCTATTTATCAGTTTAATCATCAACCAGTATCTGGGTTAGATCATAGTAGCACATAAATCAAAACCAATAAAAATGTGATAAAAGAACAGAGTACATCCACCCCAGCCTCTATGGGCCAAATCATGACACTAAGACCATTATATTCATCTATAACATGTGTTATACATCACCAAAAAATACCTCAAAGTAAAATATTCCTCAAATTGTAATAAATTTTATTCTCACCATTTTTATTTCAATAACATCCCTAAAAACCAATGTAAAACCCACTCCCCAAAAAGATCCAATAGAAAAAACACTCAACATGAAACATGAAGATAAAGAAACAAAATAAAAATCTGAAGCAGAAAAATCATACCCATATTTATGGATCAAGATCCCTATGAAGACACATCCACACAAGGATATACCCAATGAAGGTGTAAAAAATAAATATTAATGCCACTATCAAGATCAAATTTTATACTATAAACATCCTCTCTCTAATGGTTTGGTACTCATTTATATTTATCTCTTTGTTATGATACATTTTAAAGGACTACCTAACTTTTTCATCGATATAGGGGTGAATTTCCTCCTTAAAACCCTCCTTAACAACACAGGTTCAATTCATAATCTTAAAGGAATACTCCAACTCCACTGAATCTGAGGACAATGGGGAATCATTTTCATCTGATGATGATGAGCGATACCCACCAAATTCAGGATGATGATAGATCAAATATTTTTCTAATTTAATCCTTCAGGATCAAGTAAAAATAGTTATATCCAACATAGAATAATCGATATATTTTTGTGTCTTCTTAGGAGAGTGGTGTAATAAATCCATTTTGGTCGACAATCAGCTTCTTCCATTTTTAGCACCCGAGTAAAGATAGTCCTTCTAAATTTGAAATACTTGATCATGTGTATATTTATTGGTTTCACTAGAGTCAGAGTGTTTCTAAATTTTTTCACTCTTAATTGAGGGTTCACCTTCTTATGTAACAAAAATGTTCTAGCCACTATTAAAAACATCTAAAAATACAAAGAAATCATCAATAATAAGATTTAGATTATGCAACTCTTTAGGATGGACAACCCCATCCCTATTGGGTGTGGTCCTCATGAGAATCACCTTATACACCACATTAGAATATGATTGGTCATTACCCATTATCATAGTATCATGGGGTGGTTGTACATCAATAAGTCCAACATAAGGCATATGAATCCTTGAGTTTCGATCATCATGATCCTTAAACTATTTAGGGAATAAATTATATTTACACATTTTCACCCGTAATAACATTTTACCAGTGAGATAATGTGGCAATATTAATTCATGATTGAAAGCATTAGTGGAATGACCAATATTGTGACATTTTTTATAATAGTCGGGTATATTTTCAGTGGTTATCTCTTGACAAAATCCTTAATCAATATTTTGAATCGAAATAGTAAATTTAAGAGGTTAAGAGATTTAAAGTTTAGTAAAAACCCTCACAAATAAGGGTATTGAAATATATTTGGTAGAAAATTACATTTTCAATAGTTATCCAATTAATAATGAAATTGGGAATCTTGATGGCCATTGAAATGGTCGAGAGGAAGGTCAAAAAATACTAACTAGATTAGGATGATGGTTGGTTAAAAGCTAGGATAAATGTATAGGGTGTATTTAATAACGTTCATGTAGAATCCTCCAAACACCTACAAATTCCTCATCAAGAAACAATATAATTCTTCTTTAGAAGAAAATTGAAAAACAACATATGTTGAGTTTAACAAGCCAGTGTGAAAACTCACGTGTTCTCTTAGTGCTCATAAAAATTAATAATTATACTATTAATTGGAGGGATATATTGGACACACCTCTCACATAATATATTCAGATGAATTCCATGATATAATGAAAAATAGAACCATTTCATCATATCATAACCAAGTTAAAAGAATGATTTTCATCAATATCACATCATTATAAAAATAAATCATCAATAAAAAAATAAAGTGGATTTGATTGATTCATATACCAAATGAAAAATATGTAACATAAATTTATTTTTCAATATATTAAAATACATTTTATTAAAGATTAATAATATTTCATAAGGAATGTAGGAATTTGTTTTGAATAACTATTTGAAATATCTAAAATTGAAAAATAATATGGAAGAAATTTTCATTGAAAGGAAACATTGAAAATTATAATTGATTCTTCAACGAAAAATTTAGTCATGATAGCAGGTTAAGTTATCATTCAGTAAATATTAAAACTATTATTCCTTAAACATATTTGATTAAATTTCAGATGCAACAAATTTTGAAAATAATAAGAATATTCTTTTAAAAAATATCTTCGAACATATAGAATGTGGAGAAATGAAATTAAAAAATAGTTTGGGAATATTAAACAAATTCTTGAAAATGTTTTATAATACATTGATATGGATGAAAATGGATTCCCACCCAAAGAGAAATATAATTTTGGTTTCCCATAAATTATTTTTAGAATTATATACGCATGTTGATGGAAAATATAAAGGAATAAATGTTATCTATCTTAATTTACATATTAGAAGATATGACCTGTTATTTATATGAGATATATCTTAAAATGTCATAATTTTATATTTAACCATAAACAATCATGATATATAGTAAGATTGTAACATAAAATGTTTAATTATTTGGTAACATTTGTGTCATAAGTACCATGAAATACCTAACATCAATTGAGAATTTAAATATGATAAAATTAAAGATATTGATTATATCAAATTAAAATGTAGTACTATATAAAACTGATAAAATATGACACTTTCATAACAAAATCTACTTCACAAAGAATACATTTTGAGACAAAAAACCTTACCACATTAGTATCATTTGAATCAAACCCCCTTTGATGAAAAAAACAAAATTGTATCATTAAATAATAAAAATTATAAAAGATCTATTATATTATATTTCAAAGGGGATTGTATATTTTACAACAATATCCCTACTATGGTACCCCTCTTAGAAATTCAATGATATAACTGATATAATGATTCTTGAGCCCTAACTCCAATATGTCAAATGTTTTTAAAAAACACCAGCGATATGTCATCCACCAATATAGGATGGTTTTTTCTCTATGATATTATAAATGAGAAAAAAATTAGTAACAACAACTAAAGAACTTATTATTATAATAATAGAAGAATATATATCATTACAATATATGAATATCACAAAATATTATTGAAATAGACACAAAACACTAAAATAGATCATTCATAGTGACTAAAAATATCAAAGAGCCTTGGAAGAACTCATTGAATTAGAAAAGTCTATAAAAGTCACCAATAAGCTCTTAATTATTAGAAAAATATTTTATATTTATATAGTGTGATCATAACAGGTATACTATGTAGAATCATCTCACCTACATTGTAGTAAAAATATAAAATAAGCATAATAAATTCCAATTATTAAGCTAATCATGCAACACATTCCCGAAACAGATTTACTATTATTTTACAATCCTCACCATAGATCACTCACCATGTATCACATGTGGGATATTATATACTATAAAGAAAAATAGGGTATCCCACTACCACTTACCTGCTATTTTACAACACTTCCTCAATATAAGATGTCTTGAGCCATCTCTCTAGAATACCAAGCCTGAAGTCTTTTGGATCATCTTGAATGTCATGCATCACATAGAATCATCATAAAGATACATTTATAATCTAATAATTTATTACTTTATAGGAGACACCATATCCCACACATTATGTGTTATGCTAAATTACACCACATCTCGTATAGAATATTCCTATAATATCCATTACAATATTATATCCTGAGATATATGTGTGAAGTAACAACAATACATTACATCCCTAGAAAATATATCCTCAATGATAATAATCATTCCTACTAGAACAAAATACTACCTTTAGTAAAATATGAGGATGTAGGGGCTAGTCATCCATCTATTCGTTTTCAATCTTGATATTGGGGAAACACCTTACCAATATCCAGTGGGAGTCCATTAACCTAACAACATTGGTAGGGTATAATTTGAAATCCATGATTATACATGATATATATATATATATATTAATATGGATCACAACCATCTGATGGGAAATTAACTATCCATATAATCTTCTTCCACTAACATTCCACAAGACGTCGAACTTCAATTACTAAGGTGTAATCATAAAAATCATACAAAAATCGAGACACATATTTATAAAATAACTAATTTAAAATTATTTCTTCATTAAACATGTCATTTACCAGATTAAATGTCAAATATTATAGGCTATATAATGGTTAAATTATTAATTTTTTTCCTATACACTCAAGAATTTCATCTCTATTACGGTATAGTCATAAAAAAAATATTCCATTCATTAAATTTTTTCATGAGTTCATAATCATCAATGTAATATAGAACTCATCCCAAGATACCTCACAACATATGCATTTATAATAAAAAACATCAACTGATTCCTATTGTTAGAAACTGATTATATAAATAAAAATGGTCGTCATCTATAAACAATGAATTCCTTATTTTAGTAAAAAAACTCCAATTCGTACAACAACCTATTCTACTAGTCCTGGTTCCATCCTTGACACCACCACACATAATTACACATATAACATCCAATGAAAATATTATCACCATCATCACTTGTACCAAATACCACCATCACAACCTCATAAATCTGAACCTATAAATTTATCGTAACTGGAACCCCTTACCAACAACATTGCATATGGTATCCCCACTCACCATCGTCATACTAAATGGGACCCTATGCCACAATAATTTGTTGTGTCACACCCCAAATGGTTGGCCCCATGACCTCAATCGTGCCTCCATATATTATAGTGCCTCAAATAGCATATAGGGACTAGGGTGTGTCTATGGGGAGACTATACAGATATGATTTAGAGTATACCATAATGGTAAAGAAAAATATTATTTTGAAGAAATTGAAATATAGAAAACAATAAAATAATAATTAATAGGTGGAATATAGATATTAAATAATCGATACAAAATGATGATGATGATATGTCAATATCATAATGATTCCATGGGAAAAGAGATATAATCAAATACACATACTAAGAAAAAAATGTAAAAAGTATTTTTTATTATCATAAAGACAAAAGGCCCATTCCCTTTCTCATGCACTCCATCTTACAACATAGAATCTTTCTTTCAAATGTTGGATGATTACCTTTATCTGTACCTAAAAAAATGTAAACATGGGTACCAAAGGTGTTCCAAGCATGTTTTGATATATACTCAGTAGGCCACCACCCATGGTGTCTATATTAATCCATTTTATGAAATATAAAATGGGAAATGTGCCAACATTGTTAAATTAATGGTAATATATAATTTAAAAAAATGATATGGGTTCCACCTAGATACATGAACAACACTACCTACTTAGACCAATGATGTATTTCATTAGACCATGCATCCTATATGAGAATTATAGAGTGTGTATATGGGTCATCATAAATTTAAAATCATTTGTGGACTGCCACATGCTTATTATCTGGCATGGTTGAAGCATCCTTAGAAAATCTGTTATGCATGCTCATGATTTAAATAAATTTAATTACATATAATATAGAAAAATAAACCTTCAAATCATGTAATGAAAACATTTTTCAATCCATGGTGATCTATAAGAGAATCCCATGGGTTGCTATAGGATTCCTCACAATAACCAATACCTTAGAGCCCATTCAAGGAGACACATAAATGGCATCCCTCACATCCCTATCATCATGAGGTAAAAATAAAACTATGATAACATCCCATGTATCTCACATATGGTACCATGTATCACTCATGGAATAAAATGACCATCTATCCAATGAGTTTGTTTATGGTACCTCCCCTAGGGAACATATATAACTCATGGGTATAAATAATCCTCCTAGAGATCCTGTTCTAGGAATCCCATGTATCTCCCATGGAACATCAAATAGTCACAATCTAAATCACATTGATCCCATCCATAGATTCCACAAATCATTATGGTGTTCACTCTTGGCTCTTATGCAAGTATAAAATAGAAACCATGATAACATATCACCAATAAGGAAGTGTAATATCCACATGTTAAACATACTATCCAATTCATTTTATTCATGAAAAAAAGAATAAATAAGAAAATATTATTAAATAATAAGGCACATGGTATGGGTTAGAACCAATAATCATGGAGAAAATAGTTATATAAAATAAATCATAAAGCGTAAGGACCAAACCCATATCATATTATTCATATTAATTCAATTCATTGACTTAGATCATTTATTACAAGTGAAACACACCTCAATAGGTATTTTAAGAATTTATTTTATGGGGAATAAGGTCTCAAAATGGAATAATCAATCATTGGGGTGGCCTAAATCTAGGATATCAACCAATGTGTTGATTCACTACTTTTTAGAGTCCTATTGGACATGGAAATGAATTTAATTTGATTTATTTAATAATTTCGATATGTTTCCGGAAGGTTCCGATTCATGTTACAGTACTGCATGATATAATAGTAATTGGACATGTGGGAAAGAACTACACAACTTACATAAGGTTTTTAGATGACTATTTATCCATTGTAAACCCACTAATCGAGAAACAATGAGAGTTATTAAAAGGAATGTAAAATGACATAAATATAGAAAAAATAAATTCACACAAAAAGAGGACAAGAGATGCAAAGAGATTCTAGGAATAGAAGAATGTAGAGAGTAGATCTAACTGATAGGATTCTAACACACCTAGGGGTCAAGAGAATTGAGTTCGGATAGAGGAGGGAGAAGGATCACTAGGTGATGTGTTGAAGGGGGATTATGTATTGATCTATTCTTCTTGGGGATGAAAATGATCCACTGCTAAAAAAGGGGTTCTGTATCTTTTAAAAAAGAAATTGGGTCATGAATTTACATAGTGTGTAAATCCATTACACTCTATATAATTCTCAAGGCCCTTCACTCCTAGGGAAACCCATCTCATGATGTGAAATGGGTCTGGATAACCCATTACACATTGTCAAATCAATACAAACCATGTATTCTAAATACATGACGTGTATTCAGTGCATATTGTGTACATGTCATGTGACAAGCGTCCATCCCACAAGCTGTATGTTTTCTTAAAAATACAACCATCACATAGGCATGGTATTATGATTAGCCAAAATTAAAAAGATAATATACCACACTAAAAATATCCAAAATATCATAATCTCCCCCTTTAAACAACTCTTCCCCTTGTTTCCATTTTAAGGGTGGTAAAGAATCATCTTGGAAATTTTTCAGCTGCTAATCATGTACATATGACCCAAAAAATGATAGAACCTAGAACACCATAAAGTAACAATATCTTCATAATATAAATACATCTTAGGATGTCAACAAAAAATCTCTTCTTAATGTGTATAAACTATGAAAAAATTTCGATATTATACATGCTCACCAATACTACATAGCTAACTCAAAGGGAACATGGAAATCAAACCACAAATTATATGGTAAAATCATTCCATTTCCACTCCGAAATAGATAGAGGCTATAGAAGTCTAGAATTTAATTGATGTTTTCCCTTCACCTACTAATACGTGGAGCACCAAGTGATCAAACATGCAATCTACATATTCATACCCATCCTCCAATACTTTCAATGTATGTATCGGTTAATCTTGGTAACCCAATTGTGAATTTCCCAGATACTAGAATGTTATTCTGACATCAACTCATCTCTTATTTTATAAGGCATCCAATCACATCCAAGAAAGAGTATGATCTCATTATCTTCATCAACATTACCAGGTAGTGAATTCTCACACGCAGAACTCTCCTCCAAGATGAGTCCTTCAGGATATGATTGTTGTCCCATCCTAACCCACTAAACAGTAGAGCATGTTGTTGAGTGGATCATTTTCATTCTCATATTGATCTAGTTTTTATAATTAATTCATCCCATCATTAATTGTTTTATAATAATTATGTTTATGTTTTTCAGATTTAATATATCAAATAATTTATTTTATTTATGAATAAATATTTATTTTATTCTTATACATATTAATACACTAGAAATATAATAATATTTTATTCATTTCATATGTTTATATCTAAATTCAGTTCTATTTTGAATCGTTAAATTTAAATTTTGGTACTCTTAAAATCTTTGATGTTGCTACAAGAGTTTCACAAATCAACATTGAACATATTTAAAAACCAGCTATATTGGATTTACAGAAAGATCAATAGATATAAAAAGAACTATAAAAATATTTTATAGAAATACAAGATGATTATATTGATTTCATCTTTTTAAATAAATGTCCTAACAATCATTTTGATGTTCAATAAATTTTCTGATGTTGTGGAATGATTTTCCAAAACTATAATTTTTCCAGAATGTAATTACTTATCTTCTTCAAAGTGACCACGAGCGGTTAAAGCTAGATCGATTTTGTTATTGTTCCATTGGAAGGAAAATAATATTCAATAAATATATTCCTTTATGGAAGAACTCTGAATACTCTTTTTAATGGATTTAAAAAAATTGTTCAAATCTCTACATGCAAGCTGTCAATATTTTTAAAGGATTATTTAAACCCCATTTTCAAAACAATCCAACCATACATTGAGAACAATGAAACCAAACATTAAAACTAGTTAAAACCAAATAATGATACCAAATTATGGTCAACAAACCAATCCTTTTTTAGAAACAATGTGTTTCCAACAAAAATATTAATACAAAATTATGGTTCATGAACCATACATTAGTAATGAACCCTACGTTTACGACCCTACTTTCAGTGAACCCTACATTCTTGAACCCTATATTCTGATGAGAATATAAACTAATTTTATACAACTAACTTAATTTATTTATATGAAAGACTCAAAATCAACATGTTATGCATATATTTACAATCTGTAATGTTACATCTAAAGAGATTATATTCATTGAATAATTTTCCATCTAAAATATAGAAACATGACATGTTGTATGCTGAGTTTTTAGAGTGTTAACTATAGAATTTATCTTATACCCAATCTATTGTATCTTACCAAAGTTATCATCATATGGATACATCACCTGAAGTGATATTAATCAGTTACGTTCGTTAATAATGGATGTTTTGATCCACTATTTCAAACTGGACATTGATGTTGTGATTCCGTTATGTTTACACAATGAAACGCTACTTGTTGACAGTTTATTTTTTTCATAATGATGAAGTTTGAATAATATATGTATCAAATTAAAACATAATGAAAATAATTATATGTGAAGTAGAACTATTCCTCACTTATTCCACATGAATTTGAACGTGATAAGTTGGAGAATATCCTTACCTTTTAACATCTCACTGAGTTTCATCTTGCTGAACTACCTCAAATTAATATTTATAATAGGAGATGTTCATTACATTTAAGAACTCAATCCACCACTAAAATTTTTGATGGGATAATTTTTTAAATGATGAAATATATAGAATACGGAGCATGGAGTGTGAGCAGGTTGTGTTGATTTATTTTACTCAGTTTATGGTATTTAAAATTACTATATTTTTATCTATAATTCATTTGAAATTTTGTCAATGGGTTAAATTATAAAAAATCTTAATGATTAGGATGAAGTGAATTTAAATATTGTGTGGTATTTTTTCAGAGAAATGTGACCAATTTATTCTAATTTCATTTTCCAGCAATGTTGGTGGACACAAAATTATTTAAATTCAAATAATATAGTTTACATTCTGATATTGATTTTAGTTTTCAAAAACTATATTGAATTTGTTTAAATTTTTTTAATGGATTTAGATAGAATCTTTAAATAATAAAATTAAAAAATTATTATAAATATTTAACCATAATAGTTATTCGAATTATTTTAAATTCATTTATTATAGATTTATTCCAATGTAATAAAGAGGATACAGTGCTATGCTAATCATGGGATATTTATGGAGGATATTGACACTATTTATTATAAAATATTCTAAGTAATAAGAGAGGTATTAAAATAGGATGTATACTCTATATATATATCTCTCTCTAGAGGGAAAATAAAAAGAAGAGAGGATATGTGAAAAATCTGGAGAAAATAATGTGACAGAGTATTTTTTTATTCTCATCATTTGAATGTACAGATAAATTATATTTGTACGTACTTATTAACTCATGGTATAAAGGAAAAAGATTTAAGTGTAATATTGTATAATATATTTGATTCTTTTTAATGTAGAATATGAATACCATGATACATTGAAGAATATTTTTCTACTGTTGTTGTTAATTATTGAAGATCATATATATATATATATGTTACTTACTACTGCATGTATGAGATAAAGATATTTAAAAATCAAAATTCATCTTTTTTTTGTATTATTGGCTCAGAAAACTCAGATATGGTGGAGTGTCAGCTTCTCAGACTAATATATGGATATTACAATTTCTAATAAAATAAACTAATGACCTTATAAAATCCTTGTAATGTTTCAGATATCTATACTCAATTGTATAGCTCTCAGGATAAGAGTACCTAAAAGTTAAAGTCACTAAGATCAAGGAGTATAGTGTTGATGGAGTGTACTAGGGGATTTTTGTGCCCTCGACTACTATACATAATTTAATTATTTTTCTCTATTTTTCTTCTTCTTTCTAGACATTAAGAGAGAATGAAAGGATCACTTCATTTCAAGAGAGAAGTTTTTATTTTTTCATTTTTCCTAAAGGAAACAATTCACCCCCACTTGTGTCAACATAATTTCCATTCTAACCCATCAAATGATATCACAATTTGGAATCTCTTAATGTTATTTCTCCTTGAGGAAATATAATTCTACTAGACACTAAAAAAAATAACAAAATAAGTGATTTTTTTCTGTACTTTTATTTTTAAAAATACTTACATATTAATTTTTTTCTATATGATACTAAAATTAAATCAAAATACTAGAATCATTTGGAATAATGAAGATTTAATTTAGCTCTAATATGCTAATGTTAATGATTCAAATGAAGAAAAAACATAATGAATGATCATATAGAAGGTATGTCGATGATCCATTCTCATAATTTTAATGGGGAGAAATATGTTTGTTGAAAATTTCACATGATTATCTATACGATGAATATTTGTCTCAAAATTTACATAAATTCTATCAAATATTATAAAATACCCATACAAGTAAAATAATAGTATGTTTTTATGGATGTTGAATATGATATTAATTTTAGAGCTACGAATTCTATCATATGTGTACATGGTTGTTATTAATTTAATAAAATTTCTCAATGTGCTATAGCCTATGATACGTGGCAGAAAAATCACAGTTTCTTATGAAGGAAGTAATAAATTTACAAAATATCACAATGACATAACTATATTAGGAACACAAACTTTTTAAATAATTCAAGAATTGATGGATTTAATTGAGATGTGGTTAGCTGAGATCGAAGTTGTAGATGAAAATCATAATTCAATCAAAGAGGAAAATGTTGCACTCAATGTTTTGAAGGATGAATAATATAATTATAGTTATTTGGATTCAAATAATGAATGTAATACAAACAAAGATGCTGATATTGATGTATAAAAGGTAAATATATTTATTATGAGTAATTATAATGAGGTAAAATCATTTTACAAGGAAAACTATGTATTAGAAAAACATTCTCATGATTAACATGATAAATGTTGTTTCATTCTTAGAATCAAATTTGAATCCGTAATGTAATATAATATTAATCAATTAAAATATAATGATGTTATTTCAATTGATAATTAATTTTTATCAAAATAAATATCTGATTATTGATCAAATTCTTCTAAAATTCTTTATGATTAGCTTGAAACTGAAGTGAAATAATTCTTGGATGATGTTATTAATTTAATGATATCTTCTAGTATGTTTTTTAAGGTATTAAATTATTGGAATGAAATTCTTGGTAAAAAATCATAAATCAAATCATGGTTTTGGTAGTACTGGTGAAATGAAAAAATTATACAAGAATCATTATGTTCATGGTTCAAATAACAAAAACATGTCCACTATTAAATTGTTTCTATTTAATAATTAATGGAAATTTTTCAAATGAATGATATTTTATAAAACCTCAATTGTTTTGGGTTTATCTTGTTTATTATTTAGAAGAATTATCTACTGTTAATTATAAAATTTTTGAACAAAATAATCATATTTGGTTGCCTAAATAATTTTTTTCTACCACTTCTACACCAAGAAACATATGTGTACCACTATGGACTTCTATTTTAAACTTTTAGGTTTAATCGATTAACATTAATATTTATATCATGAAGTGGTTTCTAAAAAAATAAATGTAGATTTAATTTAATTATATTATAAAAGAAGAACATCTTTAAATTCATTCTTTATTTGAAAAATTTCATAGAGTTTGAGCTATTAAAATCAAAAAAATATTTTATTTTTAATTTCTATAGTTTATTTAAATATACAAACAATTTATATAATTAAGTATTTTTTAAGGTTTCACCTTCTAATTATTCTAAATTTAATTATGTATTTGATTAAAAATTTAAATCACCTTCATGCTCTATTTTTTAATTTACGAATTCATTGAATTATTTTATTAAACAATGTCCATCTAGAAAACTATTATGAAATTTTATAATTGGTTATCTGTTTTGAGGGAATATGTTTAATGTCGTACTAATTAAATTAATTTCATTCCTTGAATTAAATAAATAATGTATGTGGTCAATTACTAGATTAAAATGTTCAATTTGTTTATAAAATGTATTGAAATTTATTTTTAAATGATTTGTTTTATATTATTTGAAAATTATTTCATTTACATAATAATCCTTGGAAATATTTTATATAATTCATTGAATATGTTTAATAATTTTTTTATTTTTTATGTTGAGTTATTTTAAATATTTTCAATGTGTTAAAATAGTTTGTTATTATGAAATTAATTAAATTGTTTAATACATTCAATGAATGCACTTTTTATTCATTGAATAATATTTTATATATTTCCTTGACTCCAAGATTATATGTTTTTATTTTTTTAAAGGAATCTTGAATTTATGGCGGGTTATATTACTTCATGTGTTGAGAATATTTTTTTATATATATTTCCCAAAAAATCAACTTTTTGATATATTTTTTTTAAAAATATGGATGAAAAATTAGTTTTTAAAATTTAAAATATTATTTATACTACTACAGAAATTTCTTATTCCAATAAAAAAGTTTAAATATTTTTTTCTATTTAACATAGATAAGAACAATCTTTTTGATATATTCAAAATTGGGAGAAAAATATCGAATGGAGTTATGATTTTTTTACAGTCATAAGGGGGGAATTTTGAGTGCCTCGTTTTCATAGTCATCTTGATTTAGTTTTAATAATTACATAAACAAATCATTATTTGTGTACTAATAATTTTGTTTTAGTGTTTCAGATTTAATATATGAATGTATTTTTTTATATATAAATTAGTAATGATATCAGTTAAAAATAATTACATTAAGAATATAATAGGATCATTTTCATTTAATTATATATATCTAGAGTAATTTATTTGTTTTGATTGTGAACAATTTCACTAAAGCTATTGCAAGCTGTTCAATAGACATTGCAGCTTTCATTTTAAAGTAACCTCTGAATTTTGATTAAAAATCATGATATAGTTAAAATATTCACATGATACATATACTATAGGAAAGATAAGAGATTTATATAACCTTCATTATTTTATATGGAAGTCATAAATGAATGTTTTGGTACTCTAAAAAATCACCAATTTAGGTACAATAGTTTCACAATAGTACAATTATTTTTTTGAAAACGTAATATATTTGATTTATTTCATGTTCAATAGATATCAAAATCTCTCAACAAATAGTGGGGTGGAAATAAAATAATTTTATCTTGATTTCATCTATTTACCTATAACACAAAATTGGTCATTTGAGTAGATAATTTTTTTTATAAATTTATGTGATTTTTTTCCAAACTGTAGCTTTCCCTCCCAAATGTTAATACTTAAGTTTTTTAAGGATATCTTGAACTATAGAAGACATATTTATTCAATTATTGATATATTATAAATAAATTAACATTATATATATAAGTATTCTAGTAAGAATACCTAATCTTATATTCATGGGATCTATAGAATCATTGATATCCTTAAATGAATGAATTCCAATTTTTTGAAGGATTATTTAAACCCTACTTTCATTACATTGAAAAACTTATTTTAGAATAGTGAAACCCTGCATTTTGAATAGTGAAACCCAATTTTTTATACAAATTTTTGGTTAATCATTCTTATTTTTTTGAAAAATAGTCATTTTCAAACCTTCTTTTGATAAAAGTGGATGGTTCATGAATCATACATTGGTAATGAACCCTACATTCATAATCCCACATTTATTGAAACCTACTTTCATGAAACCTATGTTCTGTTGAGAATATACCCTACTTCTCTACTTTAACCATGTGTTATGTTAATGAACCACTTAAAATCATACTAATATTAAACTATTTAAAAAGTGAAATGTTACCTCCAAATAGATTAAATTCATTTAATACATTTACAGCTAACATATAGAAATGTAATATAATGTATACTATGTTTTAGAGTGCTAAACGTATAATTTTATTGGTACTCAACATGAATTATAATAAATAATTTTTATTCTTATGGATACATCATTTGATTAAATAGTAATTTGTTATGTGCTTCAAAAATAGAGGTTTAGATCCACTTTTTCATGACTGAAACTAAATTTGTATTTCTTCCATGTTTATGTGATGAGATACAATATGATGAAAGTTGAATTTTTTGAATCTGGAATTGGAACATGTATTATATTTAAAATAATAAAACATCTATAAAATAAGGACATGTGAATGAGAAAATTTTTACACATATGCTGCATGAATATATACTTTATCATGATGGAGAATATCCTTACCTCACCTCCATCTACAGAGTTTCATCATATTGAAATATCTTGATTTCTCAACCATAACTGGAGATGGATTGTACAAAAAAAATCATACCAACACTATGTTTTTTGAAGGAATAAATATTTAAAAATTTAAACATAATGAAATCATATCGTAGTGTTTGAGTAGGTTAGGACACAATATTTTACATAGTTTCTGCTATATTAAATTGATGTTTTTCTATCAGTAATTATTTCATCATTTATTAGTTGGATAAATTCCAGTAAATCCCAAAATATTTGGAAGAATAAATTAAAATGATTTCTAGAAAGTATGTTGATTAAAAATTGACAAGTTTTAATATAACATCATTTTTACAGCAACATCAGAGGGTAAAAAATTATTTAAATTCAAATATTTGAATTTTGATTTATATTATGAACCTTCTTATCAAGAACAATATTTCCTATATTTAAAGTTGATTGAATGCATTGAAATTTTAGTATTAAATCATTCAATTTTTCTATTATTCTAGTTATTTTATTGAAATGATTTCTTCAAAATATAATGAATTCTATTATTAGAGATTTATTCAGTAGGAATAAGAAGGGAACAATGATATTATATTCTTGGGATTTGTATGAAGGCCATTAAGAAAATTTATTTTAAAATATCTGAATGAATAGGAGAGTCGTTATTGATATATATTTATTCTCTATAAATATCTCACTCTAGTAGGGGAAAAAATATTAATAATAGATGAGAGGTGAAAACTATGATGAAAATAAAGGGATCAAATATTTTCATTATTATACTCATCATTTTGAATAAGTGATAAATATTATTTATAAATCTTTATTCTTTTATTGTGTAAGGTAGTTGGATTCATTTACAACACCGTATAATCAATTTGATTCTATTTAAACACGGATACGAATCATGTGTGACGTTGATGATAATTTTGTTTCTACTGATGTACATTATTTAAAATAATATACATATTTTGATTGGATATACCATTATTAGATAAACCGGATTAATATACAATCTTTAACTTATCTATTTTCATTATAATATCAGCAGCTCTAAATCAGTCTTAGTGGAGTGTCATGTTCTTATTCGGTGATTGGGATCTTTTGGTTCCCTATAAAATAACCATAATCTGTATAAAATTCTTATTATTTTTCTTTTCCCTATAATCAGTTTTAGATGTCTCAATATTAGAGAACCCACTAGTTAAAATCATCAGACTCCTGAAAAAAAGTGTTGGGGAAGTGGAATGAGGGATTTTTATTCCACTAACCACTATAAATCACAATTTTTATTGATTGAATTTAATAGAGTGAAAGGATCAATTCATTTCAAGAGGGATGTTTTATTTTGGCATGTTTTTTAAAAGCACGGAATTGAACCCCCCCTTCTTTCTTTATTATATCCATTCTGATGAAAATTATATCACTATTGGAGCTACTAAATTTAGATTCTCGAGTTCTTATTAATCCTACAATTTCATCTCAGAAAAGAGATCAATCAATTGCCTCTCACTATAGGCCTCTTGGATGTCATATTTTTGAGTCATCTTTCTCAATGAATCATCCACATAAGTACCCGTACCTGGTATATAGGAAACCTTAAGGATGAACGACTATATGCATTATAACCACCTTATCTGCCTCAAATTAAAACCTCACTATTTGGAGATGTATTTGAGACATTTTTTTCTATTTAAAAAATGAATCCCCCTCCAAATAAATAGTGCCTACAATTGCATAAGATATTAACCATGAAAATTTTATTGAGGTCATGATTAAAGCAATTCTTCTCATGAGTTCTATCCAGGGTGAACCTATAAAATATAACTAGACCGCACTATATCAGGAATTTTTCTTTCCTAATTACCAAATCATCACAATAAACTCCAAATAGTACATCCCACAAGACACATACCAGATGAATTTCACCCCTTTTTTTCGATCCCATAAGATTATCTCATTGGAATGATAAATCTTGGATGAATCATTTTTAATATCTTTCTATCACCATAAAATTATGTATTTCAATGAAATTATTTGGCTACTCCTAGGAATCCATAGTGTTCTCCCCATTTGTATCAATAGATATGCCTACATCTAAAATGGTTTGACCCAATAAGTGATAATTTCTAATCCCATTTTGAATTTAATGAGATTTGTGTATAGCTAGTTCTCTCTCAGGGTATTTAGAATGATCTCATAATGGTTTTTATGGTTGTGTATTTTTAAAGAATACACTAGGATGATATCAATGAATTCCACCATAAGTTATATACGTATGGGTAAAAAATCCGAATTCATAAAGGCTATAGAGACATCCAGTGTATACATAAATCCAAATGAAATTAATAGATACATTTAAAAGTCATTCCTACTTTGGAATGTTTTATGTTGTATGTATGATTTTCCCAGATGCACCACATGGTATCCCAACTTCATATAAATCATAGATGAACCCTTTTATCATCAGATATTTTCAAAGAGGTCGTCTATATGAGGTAGTGGATAATGGTTCATTTCTGTGGTTGGGTTCAACTGGTGATAATTCACAAAAAATAGTCACTAAAATCTACATTTCTAGAGGAAATGAAAGCTAAACCCTAAGGTGATGTGTTGGGTCAGATAAAAACATTTTCATATATGTATTTTAACTGCTTATTTTATTCATGTAATTTATTAGGTACCATCCTATAGAGTGGAATGGACATTGATACCACACCTATCACAAGTTCAATGTTGAACTCGATCTCTCCCTCTCAGGATTAAATCCAGATAAATTTTCATGGTAGAAACCCTAAAATGATCGACAACATGAGGGTATTTTATAAGTTTCATTCCTTGATCTCTCTTAAAGAGCCTCACATTATAGATGTCACTATTTAGATCCCCTTACACTTTATCTAAGATAGTATACTCTAGATATACAATTCACCCTTATTAAGTTACATGATTCACTATGGTGAAGTTAAAGAAACCCTTCAAAAATAGTAATGAATAGGTCAATGGTAAGAAACTAGCCAGTCTATACCAATAATAATGTATAAATACTGATCTCATGGATAAAGAATATCAAATGTAAATAGTAAACCTATATCTCAAGGGGGAACTCATTACACTTAGGTATACCCTATGATAAAACTCTATGTGGTGTATCAGGAGTCATGAATCCACTGATGTAATCTATCGCTTGGCCCAGATCCATCACAACAGTAGAAGATATATAATATTTTAATGCACATGTATCATAAAAGGAATAAACTAAAATGGATTCTACAATAAAGGTACATCATACTATAGAAGTCTATGAACTATGCTCCTCGGGAATATGTTTCACTATATAGATATAGCCCAAAAAGTGGCCTTGGGATGCAACCTGACTAATCTATAAAGGAGAAATCTAATGACACTGAGACTATGAAGCATGAACAACTCATCCATGACCACCTCCTTATCAATATTCTCTAGTAGAAGACCAAATCCTAACTTTACATGGAGTTGTGGACCCTACACATGATAGATGTGTCGGTATTATTCCTCACTAACTCAAAGGAATCAAGAGCTATTGGTGATAACATTGAAGGTAAACCATCATTCCAATTATCAGAACTCGATTTGGTTCCATATGGATAAATGATTCTTATGGACTTAAATTCTACAATGGTGACACGACACATAACAATATGTGTGTCTCATCTATCTGGAATGACCCCCCCACATTCACCCTCAAAACAATGCTTCCAGATGGTAGTATCACCATTTCCCTAACTCAAAACTAAATTACTCAGGCTCACATTTCCATCTTCCCATTGTTTTAGTTCTATAATAAGGTCCTTCAATACTATCTTGGAAATGGAATTCAAGTATTAGGGATTCACCATTGATTATAATGTTCCACACAAAACCATATTTAAATAACCAATGATTTATAAACCCATCACTTCTTAGTGTCAGAAAAAACCACGGAATCATGGCTAATGATCCTAATACTTTGACATAAACATAGTTCACTTCCGAAGATGCATAAATACTCTGTCGCGACCTTCTCTTATCATATATATAAATGAGAGATAAAATATTACAATATGGAAGTATATGAAAACCATTTTCAGATGGTGATCAAACTATGAAATGATGTACCACTAATTCTGGGCCAATTCACAAAACATGCATTTAGTGACATTGACCTGCCTCTCTAGATTCAACTAATGATGGTCAATGATAAATAGCATGTCCTATAACCATGAATCAATAGTTTGAGTTCTTGTTTCACCAATGAAATTTTGGAGGGTTATGCTGCTGAAACTCGAATGTCTACACTACCATAGTAGGGTAAGGGTGGGGAGTACCCTGAATAGACTGTATAAAATAGAAGATTCTATCATAAAATTGAGAATCAACGCAAAGTGGCATATATCTATGAGACGAATCAAGTATAAGTACTTGTGGATATATGGGGTTAAATAGGGCCAAAACCTATGTGTTATTCACTTCTTCAAACTCCTATAATATGACATGTCGACATCACAATGTCCTAACTCATCAATTTCTAAGAACATACCTCTGATAAAATTTATAACAGATAGAAAATGTGATAAAGTAAGAAACATTCACCAATCCATCCTACCAATATTCCAGACTACTATACCTGATCCTATATATAGCTCTATGTGATATGAATGGTCAAAAAGGGTAATATGAGACATGGAATACTACACCCTACTAGGTAGGGCCAGGTTAATTATCTCAAATGGCATAGTTGGGGTCTTAATTTATTGATTTTTAAATGAATGGTACAAAGTAAAACATCCCATACATTGCATTTGTAATCCCTATCTAGCTGTAACCTATTCATTTTTATAATTTCTATTTATTTTAATTTAATATTATTTATTTATATATTAATATCTCAATCCATTTAATTTTGTAACAAATTCCAAATTTATAAATTCACATGTTATTTTAAAATTGAAATTAAGACATCAAGTAACTCTTACATACCCATTACATTCGATACCTGTATAATTTTTCATGTATATTTTTTTGAATTAATTAATTATAATATAAATTTTTATAAGTAATCACCTCTTAAATTTCCATTGGAATTCATCAATCAAACAATCTAATATCTAAGCCCATAAAACCCACTGATCAGGTCTTGATCCTAATATAATTGGTTAATTAAATTTTCACCATCAATCAATGGTAGAATAACCCATTTAGATTTATGATTTATATTTAATTAGGAATGTTATGTCATTCCTATATAAACGTTAGCACAATGAAATTTAAAATGTTATCTCACTCAAAACATGTGCATTCAATATAAGAAATTCCTGAAGAAAAAAAGATTAGGAATGGAAAAATTCCTGAAATTTACTTCCAATGATGCCTATAGTGATTCATAAAATTATACACCCTTATATAATTAGGCCAATGTAAAGAAAACCAGTATAATAATATATACAATAGGTACAACCCAAAACTAGTATGTCACTAAATGGTGAAATCTGTAAAAATGTAACTGGATGGAAATATACAATAAATAACCCATATCAAGTAAATTTGGATTCCAATGTACATTTGATGGATAATCCATGGAATTTTCTAATTACCAAATTATAGTTGTTCCAAATATACTCTATGTGTCTGTACATTAAGAAAAAAGGAAATAATATATGATTCCATATTGTAGTATCCCACCTAAAAGCCACATTGTAGTGTCACACCTAAATTACCTTGTGAGTTAGAGTTTTGAACAATGGAAAAGATTTATTATACGTATCATATAAAATATTAATTGGACAAAAACAAAATAATAACGAACATGAATAATATTGGTAAAATAATAATAAGAGAAAATTATGAATAATATTTTTCTATATAAAAATATGTTTATGGAGAACATGCGATACATACATATACCACATTCTGAAAAAAAATCCATGAAGTAGTATTAACTATAATCATGAGTATAGGTTTATTTCCTTTCTCATGAAATCAATCTTAGAACTCAAAATCATGCTTTTAAAACAGTATGATTCTCTTTATCTATACATACAATCAGGATGTTATATATTTTATAAATGATTTCCTAGGTATGGTGTGATTTATACTCAATAGGCCACCACAAACAGTGCCTAGAGCAATCCTGTTTGTGAAATATAAAATGTGGAGTTCAGTAAAAATAGTTAATGAAATGTAATAAATAAATAAAACATTTTGGTACGGGTACCACCTTGATACCCAAATTCCATTACCTACTTTTGGAAAATATGGATGTCGGTGTACTATGGAACCTATATGAGAATGATACCATGTGATCATGGGTAATCATAAATAAAACATCAATTGTGGACTGACCCTATGTTTTTTTTACTGGGAAAAAATCCCTATGACATCAGTTAAGCGTTCACATATTTTAAATTATATTATTACCATTTAAAATAATAAAATAAATCATCAAATCCAATAATAAAAACCTGATCCCTTCCTAGGAGATCCAAAAAATATCCCTTGGTTGTTGCACGATCTCCTGAAATATTTAATATTGTCAAACTTATCCAAGGAAACCCATAAAAACATCTCTCATATCAATCAAGACATAGGGTAATAAGGAACCTCTAATCTAGTCCTAGGAATCTCATATATGGGATAGAGTATCACTCTAGCAAGGTATAATTATCATCCCAACCAGACTGTGCATGGTGCATCCCCATAGGAACCAGTTTCATTCCTGTGTATAAATAATCTTCATGCAGAGACCATTCGAGGCATTCCTAGTATCACTCGTATTGTGTCTAACAATCCTAATATGATTCATGGTAGCCCATCAGTGATGTCCTAAAATTGGGACCTAGTAATCTCCATGCATCTTAATAAAAGGGGACAACCACCAAGATCACATATCAAAAACAAATAATTAGTGTTTGAACATGTAAAACATGTTATCCAACGAATTTTACTCAATTAGTACAATAATGGAATGAGTGAATAATATTAAAGAATAAGGCACATGATATGATTCATAATAAATAAACACAGAGGAAATATGGAATAAGGAATAACACATAAGTACTACGGTCTTAACCCAATTCCAATTATTCATCTTAATTAAGTTCATTAACATAGAGAATTTATTACATTTTTAACACTCTTTAAGAGGTGATTAATAAATTTAAGGTATTGGTAATTATGATTTAAATAGGAAACCTTACACATTGGTGTGAAATGATTTTTGGTGATCTATGAAATGTTTTAATTTCCATGTACATGAGTCACATTGGATGTTTAAAAGTATTTAATTTTCATTACTTAATAATTTAGAGGCCTCTATAGAAGGCTATGATGCACAATACAATGATCCAGGATATAAAATTAAAAAATATAGAGTAAGGAACTATACCTCCTACCTTAGGTTCGTATAAGACGAATCATTAATTTTCGGCCCTCAAATTGGGATAGAAAGATAGTTCCCGAAATAATATTCCAATTCCTTAATAAATATAAAATTAACTTGCAAAAAAATATCAAAATATAATGAAATATAAACTAGTATTTGATGAATGAGAAGTGTAGATATTTCTAAAAGTATTCAAACACACTTAAGGGTGAGGAGAATAGAGTTCAGATGGATGAGGGATAAGGATACCTATATGAGGCATTAGAGGGGACTCTTATGTGGGTCATTTATTTTGTGGTGACAAAAAATGATCCACTTTTGAGAAAATAAGGGGTCCTTAACCCTTTTTTAAAACTTTGGGTCAGTCATTTTCATATTCTGTAAATACATTACACATCATGTAATGATCGAGGTCCTTCCCTCTAGGGAAAATCATGTTTATATTGTGAAAGTTTTTTGGATATCCCTCTATACATCGTCTACTCAATACAAATCCTTTATTCTAAATACATTATCTAAATCTAGTATGTGTCGTGTACTTCTCATGAAGTCATCCTCTATCCCACCTTTTCTAAAACAAATAGACTCTCCCTTAGGCATGGTTTTTGGGTTTAACAAAAAGTAAAAAGAAAATCAACCCTACAAAAAGACCATTCCTTAAATCTCCCATTACGTGCTCATCATGATAAAACAAGTAAGGATGAAAACTATAGAGTCAATGGGGTATCTAGGTAATAAAAAACATTCACCCATACGAAACATGAAAATAAACCCACTCAAATCCCAAAATTATTCTATATTAAAGAATAGGTTTTACTACCCTAGTAGATTAACTGATTCATTTGACAAATTCTAAAACTATTTTAACATTAAGAATCGCCGATTAGATGATAAAAATTAATCAAATATTCATTCATTCAGAACATCATTTTTCAATAATCATTAGTTTTTAACATTCTAATTTATTATGTGTCATTTTTATTATTAATGTAAATAAATTAAAGCTATGTTTTCTTTATCCAATTCAAATATAATATGAATGAATAGATTCAATTTATCATGAATCATGAATCATTTAATTTAATTTAATTATAATAATGGATTCAAAAAATATTTATTTAATTCATTTGAAATCCAAGTGTACCTATACTAAATTAATAAACAACTTTAATCAAATTATAATTAAATTATCAGGTATAATAGAAATTATAAAAAAATAATAATCATAGAAAAGACACAATAAATCAAATACCAGAGGAAACAAAAACATATACAATAGGTCTTGTGATAACACATATGATATATTTTCAAAATAATAATAAATATTATCACGTGTGATAACACTCGTGGGTTGAATAATTTAATTAAATTCGTATATGTGAAAATATCTATTCTGATTCTATAATAAAAATTATTATCAAATAATTCGCATCAATTATAATTTAGTTGTTTAACATTGCACCATCCCTTTAGTCATTTCTCTCAAATTAATATATTCTTGGATAATTATATTTATTATAAAACCTGAAAATAAAAATTTGATATTTAATATGATAATGTAATAGTTTGTCAAGAATTATTATTTATTTTTTATAATAAATCTATAGATTCTCCTTTTTAATTTCTGAAAATAAATATTTAATAGATTTTTTTATTTAACATTAAAATATATAAATTAAATAATAATGAGATTATAGTTTTTTACAATATGTATTATTTTATTCCATTGAATGAAATAAAACATTCATTCTATTACATGAAATTGATGTATTAATAAATATAATTATACAATTTAAATTAAAATTCAATTAAATGATTCTAAAATTATTACATTTCATTATCATTTATAGAAATAGAGATATTTATTTTTATCTCTCACATTTATTATATAATGATTATAAAAAATACATTCATCATTTTATTATTTATAATATTTTATTTTTTTGTTAAGGACATCCATTTAATCAATGATTCCAAAAAATGAAAACATCAAATATTCATGGTAATATATATATATATATATATAACTCATAATATAACTACCTCTTAAGGGAATACTTAACATTAGCCATCCATAATGAATATGGGATGAAAAGAGTTTGTGCACTATTGGGAAGCTAGATGATCCTCAGATGAATTATAGTAGGCTTTCACATCCTTTAAGGTGTGTTTTGGGCCACCCTAACTCAATATTAATGAAAAATATATCTATATTTTGGGATGAAATTATATGTTATATATTTATAGAAATAACCATATTTTTTTAAAATGGTGGTGTTCTCTACAATGACCAAAACACAAATTTTGTTAGAGAAATAATATATAGAATAAAAATACATGAGACTGAAAGATGGGATATTTTGCAGTATCTATCATAAAGGGGTCTAAAATCAAAGGTGAGATCATCCATCATGGTAATGTCATGGTTGACTCACATATTAGTGAGTCTATCTGCATCCTTGTTATCTTTATGATAGGTGTGAGTGACAATATAGCTAGTATCCATGATTGAATATATAAAGTCCATGCAACGTAAAGTATGTGGCTAGGTGGGGTGTACAACTCCATTTCAGATGTCTTATAAAATGTTCATCAAGTAGATTTCAATATAGATATTGTTCTAGCCAAGATGCTTTGAAAAATAGATAGTGTGAATCTCACTCATAATTTTAGATTCCTAAGAAGTGGAAACACATAGTTTCCATAGAAGTATCCTAGAATATGTATGTAGTGGTTTTTAATTATAGAACCAAAACCCGAGGGTCCCATTTTTCTTTATAAGAACCATCAACATTAACATGGATCCATCAAAGAGTAAGAGATTTACAAAAGACCTCTAAAGTTCATCTAGATGGGGGAAAATTCCTTTAACCCCAAGCCGTTAGACAATCCCTAGGTATCTAACTATGTTGTTGAAAAGATAATTTGGAATCGAGGTGGATTCCCAAATGGAAATACGATTTCTCATTTTACATTCATTTCGACTAAATTAATTATTTCTAGGAATATAGTAATTTGTATCATATCATATCACATGGATAATTTCATCTATAGCTATTATAAAGAGATTCTTGGATTGTTGGGAGTCAGTCATATCCACACAATGCTGTATTTGAGAGTTGATAGAGTTATATTGTAACCATATGCACTCCAAATGATTAAAAACATAATTACAAGGTGTAGTGGTCTAAGCACAATAATGAAACAAGAGATTAATTTCTTCCTGATACTGGTTACAGAAATGAAATTTAGAGCTGTGTTGAATCCCAAATGATTGAAGGCAAGTGTTAGTTGAGATCATTTTGTGTGAAATATGCCAAATAGTAGTGAATATATATAAAATTAACCATAATTTATTAAAAAATTATACAAATCATATTATTATAAAAATTAAAATAAATATGATCATAAAATATTTCTGAGTCAATCATATTTTTGTGAGAAGGTTCCAAAATTAAAAAAATCATCAGGGGAGGAAAAGGGGTTATTCTCAATGACCTGCATAATATTATCATGTACATTAGAGTTTTCCTAGGTTAACATATATTTAATTGTATTATTATAATTTTTAGAATATTGAGTGAGGGAAACCATATAAATGAGAGGAACACATGTCCAATTAACTAGCTATAAATTAAAGGTATAGTCATTTCTCCCCACAATCTAGAGTTAGACATGATATTTGAAAATGAATTCCTAATGGAAGGCTATATGGATGAGCTCATATAATTTATATTTCCTTCTGTTAGTTTTTCATGAAACTGATTTCTAAGTAAATCAAGGGAGGAAGATTTATTATGAAGGAGATTCTATGTGATTTTAGCAGATAAGAATTCTTTGATTTTTTTATTTTTGATGTTGAGATATCCTTTATCCAAATGTTTGCAACATGTGGACCAGCAAACTGTTACCAGCTCTCTATCAAATGTTCTCATAATCCAAAAAACATTTGTTTTGGATTCATTTACTCTCTTAAAGAGACCGTTAGGACATTTATAAACCATCATAGAATAGACCATTTTGGAAATAATTGTAGACATGACATGACAGATCCTGCCATCCATAGAGATAGATTTACCTTTCCATGAGGAGAGATGGATAAGAATTTGGTCAACAATTGTTGAAATGTATTTAGATTTGGGTATGCCACAAAAAATGAGAACACCAAGATAGGTGAAGGGGAGGGACCCATCATTGGTTCCTAAGAAATTGATAATGTAGGTTTTCATTATGGAATGATATTTGTTTCGAAAAAAGATATAGGACTTTCTCTAACTGATTGTTTGACCAGAAACATTATCATAGTGCGAGAGGTCACTTTTGGGGATTTTATATTTCTTTTATCACCTTGTAGAAAAGGATAATATCATCTGCATATAAAAGATGTGTGTGGGAATTCAAAATCATGGATGCATGAATCATTTTAAGCTTGTTTGGATCCACTAGTTGAGTGATTAATATACTCAAATAGTCCTCAGTAGTTGTGAAAAGAATAGAGGAGAGGGGGTATCCCTGTCTGACCACTTTGTATCATTTAAAGTATCCCTAATGATATAGAATAACAAGGATTAAGGTGGAGGTTAAATTGAAAAGTGTTTTAATTCAAATGATAAAAGAGTCATTAAATCTAAATCAACATTAGAAAATTTAAAATAAACCACCAATCAATGATATCAGAGTTTTTTTAATATCATGTTTTATGGTTACATTCCCACCTCTAATAGTTTTATTCAAAAGGATGGTGCATTTTGAAGCAAGAAAAATACAATCTTGGATGTGTCATCCTTTATCAAAACCAAAATGGTTCCACAAAACCATTTTTTTTATGATAAAGGAGAGTCTATTTCCATGAAACATGGTAATGATTCTCTAAAGAGAGTTTATAATGGAAATAATATCTCATGGTTACCTGTATTCACACTTAAAATATGACCCTTATGTGAGTCGATGCCCTTAAGTGAGTACCATTAGGAAACCCCTCTATTACACGAGATCCCTTATCCATCCTATAAGATAATTATATTACCCTTATTGAGATTAAAAACTACCTTTATGATATTCGTAGATGATATATGTTACCCTTACGCAAGGTTCATATTACCATTACATAGTGCAAAAAAGCTCTATGACAGTCGTATATAACTCTAGAAAATTGATACATACAATTACACCCAGGGTAAATACAATGAATTATCCATACTGAGGAAATATAATCTTCCTTCTACCTATATACATATATTTTTAAATCAACTATTAACCTTGAATTTCATAAAAATCATTTTCATGGGTAAATATTTCACTAAAAATATTACATTATCAATTGAACATCTAATTATTAATAGATTTATTAAAAATTAAAAATTTCCAAATAACCTAAAAAACTGATTAAGTTAATTTAAAATATAAAAATTAAATTATAATTAATCTTTTAAAGAAATTAAATCACTTACACAATGTTTATAAAAAATTATAAAAATATTAAATATTTTTAAAATAAATTTAAATCAACCTATAAATTTATAAAATTCTCTCAAACAATATGTAATCCCATACAGAACAAAAAATGGATCAAGGAAATCCTAATCCCTTATTTAAACACCTAAAAAAATTCTTTTAATAATGAATTAAGAAAAATCTGAGAAGGATGGTTATATAATTGGAGATAAATCAACCTCCCCACAAGATACCTCTCAAGGTTCTTATTATGATTAGAATAGATAAACCTTAAGAGGGAAATAATATATAGAAATAGACCACATAAAATTAATATCATGTGGAGAAACCACTCAAATATGAACAAGGACATTTATAAAACATAATATCGATGTGTATATTGATTCTCTAATATTAAAATGACATTAAAAAAATCATCTAAAAACATATAATATGAAATTTTGAGAATATATCAAGGTCAATCATTATAATGTAAAGTTAGAAAAAAATCTATAAAGATAAATAAATAAAACCATGAATGTAATATTTATCAATTAAAAAACATCAATTAACAAAAAACATTTTTGAAAATAATTTAATTTGGAAAAATATGAGGGAACATAACTCCATCTTTCAGAGAACTACATTATCTCCAACTTTTCAACATGTCTAATAAATTTATTATCTATAAGGTCGAAAATTATTATAATGAAAACCCTTTATAAAAATTACATCTGGAAAAAGTCTTTTTTACAAAATTATTTGAAAATATAATTCAATAAATTTTCATTGATTCTTGTAAAATAAACAATTTTTCATTAATGAATTGAAATATTTTATTGAAGAAAATAATTTCCCAAAGTATATTTTTCAAACTGGGTACCCTTGAATATTATTTTATGATATGATGATATCATCCAAGGATGAAATACTAAATTTAATTTCCTTCCATAATAATTTCATATTTATGATGTGTTCTATGATTCTATCATCCAATTATTTTTATTCCACTAACCCAAATCTAGGATGATCAATTGAAAATAAATACAAATAGCATGAAAAAATATAGAATACTAAAATTAAGCATACTAAATGCTATAAAAAATAATTAGGTTTAAAAATTGTACATTTTATTCCTTTAAAAAAATTCTTGTTTTTAATATAATTTTATTTATCAGAATTAAACTCATGAATATGTTAAAATGGATATAATGTACCAATATAAATTTACCATTTACCATAGCTGAATACTGTTACATTTTTGATTTATATATCATTATCACATAAAAATTCACATTCATCACATGAACTATGATCAACAAAGATTCTATAAGCAAACAAATGAAAGGAAACATCCACCAAATTAGGATACTAACAACTTTTTGAATCATCGATTCTCCAAAACATTTTTAAAACATGTCATAGAATCACAAATCATTATATGTGAAGTGTACCCTCTCATAATATGATCAAGGGGAAAAAAATTTAAATAGTATAATTCAAATCCATTCTATGTATTTATGAACACCAAGACATTATCATATCTTAATAATATCCACATATATATCAAATAATATATTGGAATATAATCCAAAATAGAGAGAGTAATTAATATAACACTAGGAATAAATAAATTATTGTCAAACATAAAATATTCTCATATTAATAAATAGAGACCCATATAATCTAGAACAAGTGAATATTATATCAAATAAATCAATGTTATATACACAAAAACCTATTCCCCCTGACTAAATATCCTCTACATTGGGACTGAGAGAGGTTTCAATGATGCACACACTCATAGAAACCTCTCTTCATGAGTATATAAGGAACCAAAGTGATATAAAATTTTAACCCCAACCCTTGACTAGGAAATGAATGATGAGAGAGTAATATATTGATATGATCAGTTTTAGATAAAATCATTCCCTGAAACATTTATCAATCTCATCACTAATACCAAGGACTATGATATACATATTATTTCCAAATGATGATAAGTTTAGGTTTAGATGTAATGGATCAAAGGATACAATGATCATGGATCAAGTATGCATTATGATTTATTCAATCATGTTAAAAAGGATGTTTCCCTAAAAATAACATGAAGGGATATAAATAAAATAATAATGAATATTCTAGTCATTCACTTCATGGGGGTAAAAATAAAAGGGTTTCAGGGTCAATAAGGTTATTTAATTATCTAATAATAACTAATTCGAAGATATGAAAAGTCAAATGGAGGAGGTATAACATCACAGACATAAAATCCAAACCCTTTCCATCAATAAATAAAATGAATTAACAAAACTAATTTATAATCATTCCCTAAAAAATATCCCACTCTTTAAAAAACCCCACGGAATAAGAACAATTGTTATCAAGCTGATCCAAATAGAAATTTCACATCCAAAAATGCCCAGTGATTCGAATGATAATGATTTGAACCAGAATCTATCACCACCCCGTCCAACCGATCCTTTATTCCATGACCCAATATTGATCCCTTATTATTTTATAGATAATATAAATAGAAATATTACAGTGTTATCCAATCATCATTGTCATCTTTCTCTACACTGGGATCATTTTATGACACATATTTAGGAATAAAGTTTCATAAACCCAACAAAAATGTTGAGATTGATCTACTCTAAAAATTTAAAATCATGAGGATCTCAAAAACACGAAATTAATTTACATCATATTAATTAGTTACATTAATTTAACTATTTTCTTATTGTAAATCCCATTTAAACATAGACATGTAAAAACCTGTTATAATCTAATTTCCTAGCTATATACCTCGAAATAAGTATCACATCACATGATATATTTTCATCCAATAATGGGGCCATCGAAAATCCTATTTCCTAGATATTATCCTTTTTTATAGTATATACTAAGCTCAAATGACCTCATTTCCCTACCAAACCATGCATCCTCACCAATGTTAAAAACCACACTCAATAATATATCTAAACCATAACAAATTATACTGCATATTCATGACCCACTCCACCTAATGGTATCTATTCTAGTCTACAAATAGAAGAAGGCAGATCATGGAACATGAATCCAATCAACAATAGTCCATTGGTTGCGATAGTCACCACAAACATATCTTACACATATATTGGAGGAATTACTCTCTATGAAAAAAATTAGGGAAACTTATATTAGAAAACCACCTAACAACTCATGATCATAACACAAGAAAATATGTATGCTAATACATGCATTTAAAGAAATAAAAAATATTAAATGCCAAAAATGAAACTAGAAGTACCAAAAGAAAATCCAAAAAAATAACTACAAATACAAAATAGATCGTGATCATATCCTTGAGATAATAATGTCCATAATGATCAAAAAGATACTCCTAAAAAACACCTCAAACATGAAAATTCTAACTTTATCAACAACTAGCTATTAAAAACCGGAAAATTATTTATATATATGAAATATGATCATAATATGTACACTTATTAGGATCCTCTTAGGGACCTCTATTGAAAAATGTGACTGAAGAAATTTAAATCCTAGTGATGATATAAAAAAACCAACTCATTACTTAAATAGGTTAACTATTCATTCTTATCCTCTCTATGGCTCACTCGATATGTATCACATACAATATATAATACCATATTATATCAAAATAGGGTACCCTTCTGCCACTTCCCCAAAGATGTTCAACTCTTCTACAATATCACATGTTTTGAGAAATATATCTCAAATATCTAGTATAATGAAACCTAAGATACATCATGCACCACTTGTATCACAACATCTCATCATCACAAACACATCTCTTGCTAGTAATAATTTATTTTTATAGGAACCACTACAGCCCATACATTATGTATTATACCTCAAGACATCACTGTGTATATATAATATACCTATAATAATAATTAGTACACTATATAAAAATATATGTCTGGGTGAACTAACCCAAATCCATTACAACCCTCTAAACTCATATATGGGAAACATTTTTAAACCATACATACCATTTGATAATACTACTAGGAGAAGGGATCAAGGATAGAGTGGCTAGTCAACTATATGTTACTATCCAACCTAAATGTTCATAAAAACACCTTCCTAGTCTCAATTGGCCTACAGTAACCCCACCCACTTGGTTTAGGTAGAATATAAAATTTTAAAAACACAAGATATATATAAGGATCCCATAAGAACCCAAAAAATCCTAATGATATTAATTTTCTTGAAATAATTGAAAATTATAATATATTATGAAATATTATAGACATAAAACATAAAGGGAAACTAGAAACACATTATTTCATTAATGAAAATTATTTAATTTTAGAGTAATAAAACCCGTAAAAATAAAAAAATTTATAAGCTAAAAAAATCCAAAAAAAATTATAGAATGTGAATATTTGGATCAATATGATCAAATAAATTAATCCCTCAAATTAACAAAGATATATAAAAGAAACATAATTTTAGTAAACCAATCAAAAATAAATAAAATTGAAATGTATAACCTTATAAATAATCATGATGAAAAATGAATTATTAAATTAATATGTTTTCATAAGTGGTAATGTGACCATTTGAACTGTAATATGACTATTAGAATAGTAACCTAACTGTTGGGAATAATAACAAGTCTATTGGTTTTAGTAACCTGACCATTTTAATAGTAATATAACCTTATAATAATAAAGTGTGATATAAATAGTTTTTATCCAATATAATTTTAGAAAATATTATTATTACCTCTCAAAAAACTTAATATCATGATTAAAAAATCAATGAAAAATTAAATAAAATTATAATAAACTTTTTTTAATGTATTTATTAAGAAATTTATTATTTAAATAAAATTTTAAAATTTATTATGATAGATAATTATTTTTATAAAATTAATATCTTTTCTAAAATTATCATTTCAAATATTTCCAAGGATTATTTTTAAAAAACGTTTGGAAATGCATGAATTTTTTGGGGAATAGAAATAATACAGTTTTCCCTATAGCTCGTGTATCTTATATTACATCATTCATGATATAATAATAACCCAATAATTTCTATACCATGAGTCTAGACCAAATGGTATTTATATTTAAAAATGATTTATTAAAATAAAAAGCCTTTTTTTCCAACCTAAAAAGTCATGTCCAAATTTCTAAATCTAATGTCTTACGTGAAGTTTTTTCTTCACATTTTGCCTCCATTACTTTTTATTTATCAAATTAATTGAAGTTATGAAGTTATCCAATGTCTTAAAATAAGTTTATTTAATTATAACATGGTTTATAATTTCAAAAATATCATTTTTACATGTTTTAACTTCGATATTGTATTTTTTTCATTATTTTATTCTACAAATACACATCTGCTTTAGTATAGAAATACCTTCCCTTTCACCATAGAAAATACACAATAATGTCCTTTAAATGAAAAATATAATAACATATACTCCGTTTTAAGCCTCTAAGAATACCTAGGGATTTCATGGATCCATCTAACTCAAATTATAAAAGGATTTTTAAATCATAGAGATAAAGTAACACCAAGGAAGGGTAATCTCTCAAAAATTATTCATATCATCCTCGTCACCTAATTGTCTTTTCCTCCACCCATTTCAAAGAAAATTAATATATTGAAAAATAAGAAATATGTTAGCATAATATTCATGTTTTTAATTTAGGGGAAGTATTATATTTATAACATAATAAATATTTATATTTACTAATGTCACGCTAACAGATGGTTAACTACCAATGAGGAAATTTATAGTTCTTTTATTATCACTAACCCCATCGCTAGTAATATAATATTATATACTATATTCAAATATATAATATATATATTTTTTATGTTTCTAGAATTAATTATAATTTTTTGTAAATAACCATGAATAAGTAAAAGAACCAAGGAAAACATGATTTTTTATGGAGAAAATGATATCACAGGGTTTGATCATGGAAAAATTGAAAGTGATAAATATTATTAGTTTTCATAAATAATATATTGTCACATTAATTAGTAAAATTTACTACAATTTTTTGAAAAATCAATTTTTATTTTTCAATATTTAAAAAATACCTAAAATAAATCATAATATATGGTAAGGGGATTCTTTAACCCAACTCATATTTCTGGGGTTATCCCTCATTCACATCATCTTCATATGTATATTTCTCAAATTATACTAAAGTATCATCTAACTATTCATCCATTTTCATTTCAGGGATACACAAGTTTCTACCATGAATTTTCATCCAAGTAGAATGATTTTTTTCCAAAATTAAATTTCTTACTAAAACACATCCTTGAATCATATCATGTTGTTACTTATTTTCTAATGAATGATGTTTATTCTTCCAAATATTGTTTCTATTAATTTTAATTGTAATGAAACTAATTTTATAAAAGGTGAAAATAATTCAATTTTAGTGAAAATTTATTACATTCCCTTTATTACGGTACATAATGGAGTCATGGGGGTCAATAGGTTTTTCGAGGATTGTTTGGAGCCTGGAGCCCTAGAATGTTGAGAAATAGGTTGGGCTGCATGTTTAAAATAGACTACGCCACCCATCCCAAACTATTTCTAATAACTACGTTGGTTGTTTAGTGGGGCCATGGGGTCGCACTGTTGTCTGAAACTGTGTAATCAATGGCATAATACCATGAAATATTATATAGGTAGGGTGACATTGGCTCCACACATGACTCTCACAATGTAATAGAATCTTTTCACCTTTCCCAAAAAGTTTCCCTCCATAGGCACATTCTAGCACACATTTGGTGTATATTTTGGTCATTCATGGGACACATCATGTTACCATACGTTGGTGTGTGAATTTATGATTTCCCCTTAATTGATCAAAAACATCACCCTATTGGTTTCTTCCATTTTAGTTGATTTATTTCTTATATTTTCCCATGATCTTTTACAAAAACTAATCTAAGTAATATGATAACTCCCTTATCCAGTCTCCAAATTGAATGTTGTTAGAATTATTTTATTGTCATCAGAATGATCTCAAATCCACATGCTTCCATTCTTGATGATCTTCCCATATCATCAATTTTTTTCGATTGAAATCATGCCCCCTATATTCGTGGCCTTAGACCATTTCTCTTATTTCCTCAATTATACTTATAATTTGATGAAAATATTATAAAGGGGTCTTTATACATCTCTAAGGTAGATGGAATAGATATTTTCCCAAGAGGTCATGATGTGATTATATATATTTCATTGTTTAGTAAGGTATCCATTTTTATTTGTTGCTATAAAATGATTTTTTAATTTTAAAATCAACTGACGCATGTTATTATACTCATGTGGACCCTTGATATGTAATTAAATGATGTTGACCTAATTAATAACATCCACTCTTTGTTTTATAACCAAAATTACATCTTCTATGTAATTTTTTTAATGGCCAAACACTTTCTATGTCTTCTTCATTCCTAGGAAATAGAATTTCCTTCTCTTATAAGATTAATTAGTCGACTAGATAATCTTTTATGTGTTTGTAAGGACCCTATATTGGTTTTCCATTACATAATAACTAAATTTATTCATTATCACGAATGATAGTGGGTTTAAATTACACACTAATTAATTCATGCTTTTACATAAGGATTATAAGAACTATGACTCCGTTATATTTATTATGAATTTATGATTATAATTATTAAGAATATATCCCTCATTTTTTATCAATATTACTAGCAATCCATGTATACTGGATATTTAATGATGGAAAATGGAATTTTTGAGAATGAAATCTCACAATCACTTACATAATGTGTAAATCATGATGTCTCATAACATTATAATTGTATTTGGGTGATGGGAATGATGTTTAATATTCTGCCCTATCGGTTGATGGGTATGACGACTCAAACCACCATCTCGACTGAAGGGAAATATGTCTCATGTTAATAATGAGATTCATAGAATATACCCTTCCTCAATTCCATATCATGTTAGACTACTAATGGAATCATGAGATATTCCTTGGGTCTATCTGGAACCTTGTATCCATGTATATTAATACTTATATGTTTGTGTAATTAGGGAATATAAATATAAAAATATATAACTATACATATTATTACCTATATTTATATTATATTCTAATAAGGTATATTATGGCCTTTTATAAATAAATTACAATAAGGTAGGTGTTATATAGGATGCTTAGCTAGCTAGTATATATTAAGCAATATGGTTATTTGTTTATTTATAGCTTCATAGTACTTATTATATACACTACTTACATCATTTCTATGCACCTTTTGTGGTTCCCAAAGGATTTTATCTCACACCCTACTTAGGATTCCTTTGGTAATTTAGAAGACTTCATTTCTAGATGTATGTATAATGGAATGCACCCATCTATATATGCTTAACCTATTTTACTTGTTTCTTGTAACATGGTAGTGGAGGACCAATCATACACTAGTGATGCTAGAGGATTAGTGTTTTGATATTTTTTTAATAGCATGTTGTACATGCATGTCAACTGTATCTATTTTTTTCAATTTTTTATATTATCATTCTCTAACATCATCATGTAAGTGACTCATCCTATGTTTTTTATTAGTATTATATTTTAATGGTTATTTCCATTTCCACAAGTAATTATTATATTTTATCAATTGTTCTATATGTAATATCATGATTTTAATATTTCTATTCATTTATTATATCTATTGTATCACATTGATATGAGGCTATAGTCTCCCAACCATTGAAACATAGTTCCTGACTGTAAGTTTGCTAGCCTCTTGCATTTGGGGAGTTATTCTTTAGGCAATGTGACCTAACAGCTCAGGGAATGATATTAGTGGACCATAGGTTGGGATGTTACAAAGTGGTACCATATCGTTTTTTGTCCATTTTCTTTGCTATTTGGGTGTTAAATAAGAGATTATTACATAATAGAATTTTTTTAATGAGCCTATTTTTGTGAGTAGTTAACCCACAAATAGGGTAACCCCTAATTACATGGGATTAATTATCTTTGTAATTGAATTTTTCAAGTTATAGTGGATAATAAATCACCATTTAGTGGAATTTTTTTTGACATTATTCTCATTTATATTGTAATTATAATATAACTTATTCCTTGGTATGTTATAGAAATAAATTATAATCTCATGCATCATTATATTCACATTAGGGATAATATTCCATTCATTTTTCCAAGCCATATCTACTTTATGCATGAATTTTCATGATAAATATCATTATTTCCATATTATTATATATTTATTTCTTTTAATAATTTTTGTACTAAAAAATTAATCTGAATTATATTTAATTGAATTACCATTAGAGGTATGCATTTGAGATTATATAATCTTGAAACCACGACAACCTTGATTCATATTCTTGGAAGGTAGTGACGTCCACATACTAGAGGTGGTGGGACATGATTTAGTAGTGATAAATATTATAATAAAAACTACAGAACCACCTTTTATTCCTGATATGGTCACCAATGCCTATTTTTGAGATGGATTTTTCCATATAATGCAATATATGAATTGTTTTTATTGACCTTTCTCATATTTGGATGAATTTCCTTAAGTTTCTCTACAACAACATCATCCCACATTTTTTGGGGATAAAGAATTACTTGTTGCAGAGTCAAGGGTATAATATTTTCTTTATATATTTTAACATGTAGAAATGCCTACAATTTGAATGATCAAGATTGCTGCCTATATGATACAACATTCCAATAAGAAATAGTGAGATGGAATTACCCAAGAAGTCCAATATCAAGACATGATATGGGATGCTTCCTATATGAACATTTATAACTATATCATTCCCAAAACTCTGAGATATGACCAGTCCAGAGAATTCCTGAATAAATAGAAGGAATTGATGCCTATCTTGGAGTATTTTTCTATTTTCACTAAGTTGTTTTCCTTTTCTCCTAATTTATCTTGTGATGATATTATAATTTTAAGGAGATTCAAGTATGGGATTTTATAATCCATCTAATCATAATTCATTTATATTAGGCTGATGCCTATTTATGAGACCACCAACCATTCCCTTATTATTGAGAGGAATTTGAGGGAAGATGATGGTGTGAACCAGTGTGGTTTATCACACAGGCCTAGAAATCCTTCTTATAGTGGGTGAAAGAAACATTTCATGTTTTCTCATGGTTGTACCAGTAGTTAGATATCCCAAACTAATATATTCATTATATATCTATAGTGTGTGAAGCAATGACACCCCAAATCCTAGTGTATGTGATATATATTGGAATGAAGAGGTTATGGTAAGTTGGGGAATATCAAAAACGTTTTTAGGATATGTCCATAATTTCCTTCTGATAGAGTTTCTACACCTACCCTATATTCTAATGCAAGGAATGTAGTATCTCCTTAGGCATGTAGTGGGAATATTACAAGCCGATCAGGCTGAGGTGGTGGTTGAATTAGAGGGAATCAGACTCAAGCCATGAATCTTCAGAAGATCTGGACTAAATGGTGTATTCAGTTTGTGAATCATGTATGTGGTAGATGATAGTTACATGAAGTGAAAACTATATCAAAGGAGCCAATAATAAGACATCCTATCGTTCGATGAACTATTCTAGTATTCTTTACATTATATTTCTTATTTATATGACATAGGAACATCGTGATCTTTTATATCCAACAAAATCAAGGATAGTCTAGATCCTAAGATATATTTCTTATTTGGTGTGGTGAAACAGAACACCATATTGGGTATCCTATCATAGATTATTCACTGATGGAATTATTGTCCCCGTGATGTTGAAGGATATCTTATTATAAGGAATCAAGTCATTATCGGCATAACGAGGTTTGATATAATTATTAGGATGGACTGGTTAGTTCATTATCAATCCCATAATGACTATTTTTTCTAAAGGGTGATATTTATATTACCAAGTTAATGTAAAAACATTTCCATATGTGGTAATGGAATGATCATGTGTCCCAATAAGGACCTAATAATTAGGGTCTAGAAATAGATATAGTCTAAATTTCAAGCCTCTTCTTGGATGATCAAGGGTTATAAACCATTGTTTTTTACCTATGGTTGTTTTTTTCAAGGAATGTTTCCCTAACAAATTTTTTAGAGTGAATCATATCAGAGAAGTAGAACATACCATGCATCTAGTTCCAGGAATGACACTAGTGTCAATTCCTCCTTACATGATGGAATCTATAATGATTATAGAGATCAATGAATAGTTATAAGACTTGAAGGAAAAATATTTTATACACTCCATCACTTTTCCATGGGGTTGAACAGACCTTTTTCATATAGGATAGACATTACCCTCAGGTTCTACGTGGATCAGCAATGATTGAACTATCTTAAAATTATGAATCGGTATCCACTACCTTAAATATTAGATTTATTCGTTATTCAATGAGGAATGGCAGTTTTTTTTTCAATGATAGATTTGTTGTTCCAATTTCTTATGGAGTGTTTCTAATATTAAAAGAATCCTCACATAGCATTCAAAATTAGGTATGGTATTTATGATTACTTGGAAATATCGGTCGGTCTCATAAACACGCTTGTTATTATCCTGGATTTGATGAATTAGGTTTCAAACTCATACTTGGATTAGTTTGTGGTTGTATTTTTGAAATTCATCTTACTGTATTGTCATTATCAACATAACCATGCGAAAAATATTAAGATTATGCAGAATAAACTAAGTGAGAATCTTATTTACAATATATTAAGTAAATTCCACTTTTGGGTAAAAAAAAGTCCACTTACTAGGTAATATTATATCAGATACAAGGTTATTAGTAATCCCAGAGAAGGTGAGAGTTGTTGTTTCCTAGGAGAATTTAATGAACATGTTTTATATATAGATTTTATTGGTGGATTCTCTAAAATTACAAATTCTTCATCTAGTATTTATCATAAAGTTTAGTACCTCTTACAGGCTTGTCTAAGAATGATTTGAAATTTATATGGATAGAATATTGTGAATAAGACTTTCAATTGTTGAATTAAAGATTAAATTTATCACTGATCGAGATCCTTCCACAACTATGTAGGTGTTTTATTGTTTATTTAATTAATTTAGTATTTATATGTGATAAGTTATGATATATGATGAGTGAGTCATAAAAAATGGTTCTTGTTAGTTGAGACAACATATAGTGAATTACCCAACACCCAATGTTCGTATAGTATCTACCATTCCTAATTTATTTATTTGGATGTATTATTTTTGTGGGGAGATTTTTGTGGTATTCATGGATTTCAAAAACATCATGTAAATATTTATGTAGTGTGATTTGAATCTCAAGAAACACAAATGGGTGGAGTAACTGCAATCCATTGATTTTGATATTTTCTAAATGCCTAGAAAATTAAATTATGTAGATGATGCTATGAACTTGAAGACTCAAAAACTGGGTGTCTAGTAGGCTTGTGCTGAATGAATTCTCATGACCTTGTTCACAGATATGCACTTTGGGGTTCTAAAGGTTAATGGGTTGATCATCTTCTAAGACATAGCGGTGAATCTAGTAGTCTAGAATGGGTTTATAATGTGGAAAAATTATGATCATGAGGGATTAGTTGTTTAAGAATGTATCATTGATGATGATTCATCGTCTATTTTAACTAGGTTTGAGGATGAATCTTATAGTTTCATGGTTCTATTTTGGTCCCAGAAGACATCAGATATGTGTTGATACATTAATTTCATGTCTCAGTTTTGGCTGTAAATTCCTAGGAAATCGTGATGTATTGAGATGTACATCACCAATATTGGAATCCTTAGATGAAATTAGAGATATCTAGATTTATTACACATTTTTCCACCTATAAATTGGTGAATCTAGAACATAAATGAATGGTAGTACATTTATAGCTGTTGTCTATTTCTAATTTGAAATGGATGATGTTTTAATATACTATATAAAATATTTATCTAGAACACCACAAAAAATGATACTTTATGGGAATTAATTGATTTCTTTATTAATGTCACAATCTTATAACCTATTAGAGAGACCTTATCCCTGGGTGAGCAATGGAAGATATATTTCATGGGGGTTGAATGAGTTCATGTATATCCATGATCTATCATATCTAAAAGAGAATCTCGTTTCACATCTCGGTTTTGGAAATGGTTGAAAATGGCATTGGGTACATAGGTGCTTCTTAGAACAACCAATCACCCTCAGACGAATGGACATATAAAACTTATGATTTAGGTGTTAGACGAAATTCTCAATTTTTATGTCCCTGGTTTTAGGGGTTCATTGGAGAAACACATACCACTACATGAGTTTCTTTAGAATAACAATAGTCTTTATGACATCAATATGGTTCCTCATGTATCCTTTTATGGTAAACCTTTTTTGAGCACCTCTATGTTTTCTAGATGTAAGGGATACAACGTTACATGGACTGTGTCTCATCGAGAAGATAATAGAGGAGTTCCAGTTGATAATATAGTTCAGGTTGACAACACAGTCAACAGAGTAGTCATATTCCAATTCAAATTGATAACATCTTGATTTCATGCCCAGATATTATAATTTTTTACTATTTTGACCCAGGTTATCCAATCAAAGAATTTTGAGGAAGGGTAAGTATTCCCCTCAATTTTTTGTACCAATTTAGGCATTGAAACACATAGTTAACATGGATTAATTGATAGAAAATCTTCAAACAAACCAATCTATGAATGATTTCATTATTGTATAAACAATCCATCAATACTATCTAGATCAGTCACACATTTTCAAACTATATGAGTTTGATTTATAAGTGGATGATTCTTTTGAAAATTATAGATTGTGTATTGAATATCTTACTATGATAATACATTGAGTTTCTTTAGTTCACTTAGTATGGCTGGTGTGGAATCATGAAAGATAAAAAAAGGTGACATGAGGGAAAGAGGCTGGTGTATAAGCGCATTGGGTAGATCTATTCTCATATGATACATCTTTACACTCAGAAGTCCAAATAAGGGGAATGTTAAATTATGGTACATAGGTTTTAATGAACCATATATACTCAAAGTTATAAATAATTATTTTTTAATATATAAATTATATTATACCTTTTAATGGTACTTAATGGAGCCATGGAGTTCATGAAGGTTTCTAGGGCTTCTTCGGATCTCAGAGCATGAGAATTTGGAGAAACAGTCTATGTGAAATAGTTAGTAGAAACTATGGAGCCCAGAATATATGGTTTCTCATAACTATGTGGGGAAGTTTAGAGAGTATAATAGGGATGCATGGTAGTCTTAAACTATGTGATTTGAGGAATATTTACATTCAATATTGTAGAGGTAGTGTGATAGTGGATTCACACACTGCTTGTGTATGGTTATAAAAAATTTATGCCTAGCCTATGTGGGGTCCCTCCATTGCCAGAGACTGGTGCATAGTTGGCGCATGGTTTCGCCAACTGTGTGGTGTAATTATGTGAACTAGTGATGGAGGGAGATTTTAAAATGTATTTATAAATAATATTAAATCATCACCTATCTTTTATTTCTCCAATTCCTAACAAATGCGACTTTTTCCCTTCTTTTTTGAGCTCATCCCCATCCAAATATAGGTATTTTGATTACAACCTCAACTGGATAGATAATCGAACATTGTTGGAATAATTAGATATGCATCGTCAAGATATAGAATCCAATTTCCTTTTATATTTATATCTCTTCACATTTATTTTATTATTTTGGTGTGATCCCATTCACCCTATTTTCATGGTGTTGGTCCGATTCTATGTTTTCATCCATTCTACATCAAATCTAACATCAGTATTGAATAATGAGTCATCTATGACCATAAGGAAGATGATATAAAGGTTTTCCATAAACATTGTGATGAATTCATAGCTCCTTCGTAGTTCTGTATGTTGTCTATTATTGCATGTTTCCATTAATTGTACAATTCATTGTAAAATAAATTGAATTATGTTATTGTAATCCTATTGAATATTATTATGTAATTAGTATATTTTTATAATTTTTATCACCACACCTTTGGGTGTGATGGATTATATTCCCTATTTATATAATTGTTTGAATTAACATATACTGCTTATGTGTTTGGATTGCCTTGGAAATAGAATTTACATCTCTTATATAATTTATTATTCAGAAAAATCTCATTATATGTGTTTTTATTTACTATTTAATGGGTTTTCCTTTATTAATAAATTAAATTGATTAATTATAATGAATTATAATGGGTGGAATGTTCATACCAAGTGATCCATGAATTATATATAGATAATATGCATTATGAATCCCATGTTTGTATTAGGGATTAATGATTATAATTATATAGAAGAAATACCACATTTTTATTAAACATTTCTATATTTCATGGATATTGTATTTTGAGAGACGTATAAGGGAAATTTTGAGCATGATGATACATGGTCCCTTATATCAAGTATTGATCATGACGTCTCACACTATTATACATATATCTGGGTGTTGGGCATGGAGTTCCACATTCCTCCATATCAGGGTCTGGGAATTATTACTTACTCCACCATCATTAATGATTAGGAAAATATCTCAAATTCATCATGAGATTTAGGGAATGTACCATTTCTTCATCCTATACCTCATTAGGCTAGTTATGGACACCTTAGATATTCCCCGGGTCTAGTTAGAACTTAATATCATTGTATATGCCTACTTATGTCCCCAGAGACATGGTGAATATAAATATACATAGTAAATAACTATATAAGTACATATTAGTACATATATGAATATATATATATATATTATAGAATATACATATTACAATTTAAGGAGAAATAGGTATTGTAAGATAGGCAATGTATTAGAACCTAATACTACTGGTATTTATTATTCAACATGGGTTATTATTCATTTATACATGCATAGTAATTTATATGTATACTACGTAAATCATTAATAGAAAACATTGGTAGTGGTATACTAAGTTTATCTCACATCCTATTTAGGCCTCCATATGTACCAAATTATACATTAAATCTATAGAAATGGATAAGTAAAAGCATCCTACTATAGATGCTTGATCTCTTTTACTTATAGATTGGAACATGGGAGAAGAGGACTGAGTGGATAATCTCAATGTTAATGTAATTGTATTTTCATGTTTTTCATAATTTTATATCATGTTTTATATGAAAGTTCCATATATATCATGTTTCTCCTTTGGTATATTATCAGGCCATGACCTCACCATCTATATGACATAGCCTACGGGGTTTAGAATAATATTACAGTTTCTTGGTTATTTATGCTTCCATAGTTGTTTATTATATTTTTTTCTTTTTTCCATCTGTTATATCATGAATCCACATATTCATTTATTTTGTTTATAAATTTTTACAATATGATATGATGTTATATCTCTCCACCATTCTAATACAGACCATTTATTCTAGTCGGAAGCCTCTAGCATATATTTACATATTCTTGGGGTCTTGTGACCTATCGACTCAGGGAATCATCTTAGTAGAGCATGGGTCTGGACGATACAATATGAGAATCCAAATGATTATCCAAGAAAATATTGTTTATTAAATAATTTTGAATCCTATTCATTTCTATCATTTATTTAATGGTTATTATTATTATATATTATATGAGGCATGCATTATTATGAGCATTTATGATGTGAAGGGTTGGACTAGAATTATATAGCCCGTATATGCATCAGATAAGATAATTAGGCACTTGATATTATGCATATTATTCATGGTGAGGGTCATACAGTTGTTCATAATAGTATTTTTATGATTTATAAAACTATTATATGTGTAGACATGATGCTAGTTTGTTCACAAATATGTGTGGTATCTAGCCACTATGAAATAGTGTTTCATTATTATACATATTCTATATACCATGTCATTAACCAATTGTTCTTAATAATATTGATGATGATTATATTCTTATGATAAGTTGATGTTGATCATATTCACCCATGAACCATTGATTCAAATCCTTTATCTCCCCCTACTGGTTTTTTTCTCACCCTGTTATATAATGAATATCCCTAGGTGATTAAATGTACTAATGAGATATTAAGATCTTTAGAAGGATGAAGAATATGAATTTAAATATTATTTATATTTTATTCTGTAAAATTGGTGTATATGTTTAATTACCAATGCACTAATCCTTTATATCCTCTATTTATAACTTTTTTATAGTTTTTCGTAAAATGATGTAATAGTTCCGTGAGAATGTTTTGAGTCACTATATTTTTTTGATCATGGATTATTAAATTTGGGAATCATGATTATAAAATGTTATTGAAATATAAAAGTATAATTATATATTATAGGTAAATAATCCTTGAATATTTGTTTTTAAAAATGAAAAACAAGGGGATCCCATAAGATATTCCTTTATAATAATTATTGTGAAAATGAATGAATTATTTATTATATCATTGATGAATTATGGTTTTTTGATTAATTTATATTTTATAGAATTATTAAAACTATTAGAAAAAGGATATAAACACATGTGAGGTATATTTAAATTATTTTAAAACTTTTAAAAAATAATATCATTTGATGTTGGGTTAAAAGCATTATGATTATACATACTGAGTTGTCTCTGACTATGAAAAATAACAAAAACCATGATAAATCTATTCTATTTCCGAAGAATTATAATGTAGATATCTATTCATTTATGTTTTAATTGAAACAAAAATTTAGTGGCTCATAAAATCTATTTTATATATAATAGTGAAATAAATCTATTGAGAGGATATTTATTGTGCTCCACGATTTCGATTAAGATAGGATGACTCTATCCTATATCATTTATATGGAGAAGTTAGTCAATGGTGGGAATTGATTAATAATACCAAGAATTTGGATGAAGTGAAAGAGATAGAGATGGAATACATTAAGAATAAATTTCATAATTATAACATCTATAGAAAACATCAAACCAAAATGGAGAGATAATTCATAAATCTCATGGAAAATAAAGTTGATGTTTTCACTGATTTTGATGAAATCTTTATAATTAATTCACGATACACCTATTTTATTGATATATAAAATGATATAAGAATATACAAATTATTTATCAATTTATCACCTTTTTAATGGATTGGCCTATCAAAGTCTTTGTAAAATATAAAGAGATATATAGACACACCTCAAATTATAGATGGAGTTTGGAGAATGTTCTTGTGGTTTGGGAGATATAAGCAGAATAACAAATTTTCTTATTGTTTGTTCAAATGGTAAAGGTGGAATGGGGATCCAACCACCCACATATAAAATATGTGGGCAGAATAATCATTATAATTGCATTAATGGTTTGGGGAAATGATTCATTTGTTGATGATAAGTTCACTATTCCATTGAATATAGAAGAGAAATGAAGATTCTATCCATCATGATGCATGAAAGGATAACATAAATTAATGTACCACCCATGGTTTAATGATTTATCTATTGTAAACAATGTTACAATGGTATGAATTACACTAAATCGTGGGTGAATGAGGGTAATTAGAATAAACAACAACCAATTAAAAAAGAAAGAGGGAAATATTTAAATATAACTACTAATGATGTGGATATTGAAAATGAAGTTGAAAAAAGCACACATCATTTCAACACATAATTGAAAAAAAACTGTATGATTATGGTTCTACACATTAATTTACATCATGTATATTTGATAGAAATGATATATTGAATTCCTCATACCATATAGTAGATATATATATGAAGACATATAGTTAGATAACTTAATCCAAGGTGTATGAAACTTCTCTAGTTAGATATTGTTGGACTATTCTCCTAGAAAATATTATAATCCAACCAATTGTGGAATTCGATTCATTACTAGGAAGGGATTGGTTCTTGTTATTTAGAGCACATAGAAGTGGTTGATAAAATTAATCTCTTTCTATATTCATAACCATTAAATTATTTAGTAATAAATTCAACAAATATCATGAATATCTTATTGATAATATATTAACGGTGTGGTTAATGATACTCTATGAAGAATTATACTAAACCAAAATAGTTTCATAAAAAAAAGCATCAACCTGGAGAAAATTCCCAACATTAGGGAATACAATGATGCATTTATAGAAGAGTTTCGTAGAATTATCTCATAATGTTAGCTAGAGTTTACAAGAGGGATCATACATGACCTTGCTCTATTCCAAAATTCCCCTTTGCGATGTTCTCAACTGAACTAGAGGTGTTAATTAATAAGCTACAAGAGGATTTTCTAAAAAGGTTCATAAACACTAGTGCTTCACATGGGGGTGCATCACTGCTCTTTTTTAGGAAAATGGATATATCAATGAATCTCTATATATATTACAAAGAAGTCAAAAATATCACCATAAAGAAAAGGAATCCACTATCATGAATTGATGACTTGATGGATCGACTACAAGAAACACATTATTTCTCAAGGGTGTATCATCATTCAAGATATCATCATCTGAAGGTGAAAAATGAAGATATTCCTATGACATATATTTATACTAGGTATGGGAACTATGAGTTTATATTGATTCCATTCATTCATATTAAGATACCAAATATCTTCATGGTTTGGATTAATAACGTATTTACAGACTACATTGAAAAAAATAATGGTACTCATTATTAAATATATTCTAATTTAATCCAACTATATGGAAGAAAATTAACAAAATCTAATGATTAATTTGGATACATTAAGGAAAGTTAATTCTATATTTTTAGTCAGTGTGACTTCGGAATTTATAAATTAAAATACATGAGGTACGTGATAACTTGTGAACGAATTTAGGTGGACCCTTAGAAGACAAAGGTAATTGAGGAATAGGTAAGGAACCCTATTTTCACAGAAATCCGTTGTTTCTTAGCATAGAAGGGTACTGCTGATATTTTATGATGAATTTGTAATGATTTAGTATCATTCTAACTAATATAACATGAATAGGGGTAATGTACATGTTAAAATAATAAGTTTTGGATATTATTATGGAGCTCTAAAAGAGTTCAATCAATGAACACATAATCACACTACAAATAAGTGGAGAAGATTTTGTGATATATAGTGATGAATTTAAAAATTAATTGGGTTGTGCACTCACACATAATGATAATGTGATATTAGAAATAACTAACACATGATTTGGATTTATCTTTTATGATCTTCACCTTGAGAATTTGGCAGGATTACTTCTATGGTGAGAAGTGTGACATATTGAACAATCACATGAGTCTAATTTATATTATCCCACAACAAGAGATAAGAATGAAACTAACAATGTGGTTAGAGATAATCATGGTCTATGATCTCTCTATTCTCTAAAATCTCATAAATGGGAATAAGGTAGATATGTTTCTTAAAATAGATGATCCCATTACTCATTCTATGATACAGATAGAGAAAAACCCAATATTCATGGATATATAAAAGATATATTTGGAAATTACAATGCAATGGAAAATATCCTACCTCTCCTAAAATAATTCCCATCCATATATCCAAGATAGATTAAAGAGGCACAACAGCTTGATCTAGAACATTAAATAAGAGTAAATTCAATAAATGAAGGGAATCTGAATGTGTTATGCATCAATGAGGATGTGGTGATTTGGTTTTGGGCTAGGAATTGAGGAACATTTGGAGGGACATTATATATAAAGATATTGTTTATTATATATAACGTTTCTCTATATGATAGAATGTTAAATGTGAGTGATATAAGTTCAAGGAGATGTTGTGACCATTTCACATACCCATGTGGAAAATAGAGAACATAACCATGGAATGTTTCAATAGTCTCTTAAAAATATCTTAAAGAAACAATTAGATATAGTTGTGGTGGATAAACCCTCCTTTATTACATACATAATTTCTATTCTAGAATATTTCATACTCAAAAAAAATTTCATGTTATATGTTATGTAAGTCGTGATGATGCATGGGGTGCCACATTAAATCAACTATGAAAATGTTTTGACATTAAAATAAATGTTTTGGAGAAGTCTAAAACATTATATGAATAATAAATTGAACTATATAAAAACCTATCACCCCCAAAAATATTTCTAATCTAAAAGTTATATTTCTAAAATTGAGGACATTTTGAGAGATTATCAATGGAATTTAATTGGTGATAGGTTCAAAACCATCAATTGATTATGTTCTGATATAATACTATCTTGTACTTGAGTATTCAAATGGATCCCTATGAAGCATTATATCATAAGTAATGTAGAACTCCTACTTTTTAGGATAATGTGAGTTAACTAATGCTACATGGAGTTTGTATTTTGTAACAGATGACAATAAAGGATCAAAACATCTGAAAACATATTAAATTGACTTTAATTCTGAATATGGGATATGCATACAATTAAGAAAAGTAATTTTGGTTTGAAGTTGGAGATAATTTTTCCATTTAATTATCATGATGTTATAGAGTCATGTGATATATAAATAATGTTAATCTTAGAACAAGGTAAATCGTACCCTTTATGATCTATGAAAAATTAAGAGCAGGGCCCTATTAGATTTCACTTCTACCAAATAAAATTAAAATTCATCAGTCATTCCACATGTTTCTACTAAGTAAATATATATATGATCCCACATATGAACTCAATTTTTTGGTGAAAAAAATTAGAAAAACATCTATTATGATGAGAATCCAGTGTAAACCATTAACAATAGAGAGATAGTACAACACAACAAGAAACACACCTTTTCAAAGTAGTAAAGTGAAAAAATAAGTATGAATAAAGGAAATGGGAACCAATAGAAATAATTAAATAGAAAAACCCTCATATATTTTCATCTCAAAATTTTTGTTCAAATTTTATAGATTAAATTTGAAAAGTGGGGAATACTGTAACAACCCATAATGTTTAAATGATATTTTTTATTGTATAAAATATATATTTTATTATATTATAAAATATTTTAAACATACCAAAAAAAGAGAACCTAGAAAAATATATTAATTTAATGAAATTTGATTCATAATATTTTCAATGAAACCCATTAAATTAATAATACTACATGGGGAGAAATAATATAAAATAGGCAAACTATAATGAGAATATTTGGATCAACCTGATATGCTATAATCATCCATACAAAAAACAGTTCTGTAGAAATGATATAGAATATTTCAAAAAAATAAATCTTTATGAAAATGGGAATGTAGAACATTGACTGGAATTTAGTTGAATAATTAATAATGAAATGAAGAGTTATTTATAGAAGTTAACTTGACTATGAGAATTTTTATGTGACCATTCGAATGGTGTACTATATTTTGATAATAGAAACTTGACCATTTGGAATGATAACTTGATCATTGAAATTGAACTTTTACATCAAAATAATAAATTTTAAAATAAATAATATTTTTCTGAAACAATTTTATTATAAATAAATATTAATAAACCACAAAATAAAAAACAAGTTTAAAATTTTCAAAAAAAATATAAGAATATTTTTTATAAACATCATATTAAAATTATTTCATAAAAACAATAATTTTAATATTAAATAATAATATTTACATTGTTATAAAATTATTTCTAAAAATGAATATTTTTTGAAAATTTTATATTGAAATAATCCAATGGATATTTTGTAATATTTTCCAGAAATAAATTAAATTCCTAATGAATAATAAAAATAAAGTTCTTCATGTAACCAATGTATCCTGGAATAATCCATTCTTGATGAAATAGTGAAATAATAATTCATCTAACTCTAGGGTATTCCAAAAAAATATTTAAATTTTTAATAGCATAATTAAAATATAATAAACATCATTTCTAACAAAGAAAATGTTCATTTAAAATTCTAAAATCTATTGTACCACATTAAAATAATAATTTATCATTTTTCAAACATGATATTTTGATTTAAATTAGTAAATGGAATTATAAAGTGATTAAAGGTATTAAAATATTTTAATTTAATGAAAATATATTTTATACTATCCCAAACATCACTATTTAACGGCTTATATTGGGTGAAGTAATTTATTAAATATTTTATTCTAAAATATCCCTATTCTCATGTACAAAAAACCCCTCTCAATACTAATTATAAACAACTCTTCTATCACATAAAAAGTATAAATATCCACTAAAATACTCTAAATAAATCTTATTATCATACCAAGGTATGTACTGGATATTTCGAACTCAATTATTCAATGGGATTTAAAACATTATAGAAGAAGAAACACTAAGAAGTGGGTTAACTAGAACCAAGTATTCCACTCAATTTTCTATTTTATTTATATTTTACTCCACCCTTCCAACCTAAATAATTTAAGGGTGATTAATTAGTATGTTAACATTATATTATAATTCTATTCAATTTGATGTATTATATTTATTACATATTAAATTTTCGTACATCAAAATGTCTCGTTAATGGACACCTAACAACCAATGTGGTCGTTGAATTTTTTTTCTAATCACCAAATCTATGGATAATAATAATAAATTATTTATATTATATAAATATATAAATATTATTGTTTTAATATTTTGAAATTAATTATACATGTTTATAAATAGCCATGAACAAAAAAGGCAAGTCAAATAAAAATATAAAATCTTCAAAAAACATGATATCAAAATTATTCAACATCAACAAAAAAATCAGAAATATAATCCAATTTTTATAATTAATATATATTCATATATATGAGACTAATTATCATCTGGTTCAATGTTTTAGTAAAACTATTTTTATCATTTATGATGGGGATGTGATGATATAATAAGAGATTTATGGTAAAGATAATCTTGAACCCATCTCAGTTTCATTGGGTTAATCCTCTTTCATGATATATTATGTTGGGATATTCTATTATTACTCCAAAAATCTCATTCCACTATTAATACATTTTATTTTTTGGGATTTACATGTATCAAAACATAATTTTTATGAAAAAACACAAGACATACTTTTCTTTCTAAAACACATCCCAAACTCATCTCAAGTTGCTTCATCACTCAAGAATTGTGATGTTTATGAAAAATATGTTTTCCTTTATTCATTTTGGAACACAAATGTATATTAATGAAGGATAAATTTATAAAATCATTATGAAACCAATTCAATTTATTAGCTTATTTTAAGACTACATTAGTAATACATTCTACGTGGTATTCACTTTTGTGAACATTTATGATGTGATCTGCCACACCAAAATTATATAGCCCTCGAATGCATTAGGTAATACGTTGTCTCTCTTGAGAATATGGATCATATTCATTAATACAATGTTATAATTTTTCATATTGAAGGTGATATGACTTATTAACATTAGATATGTGTTAACTTGATGATATATTCATCACAATTGTGTGTGTTATTTGACAACAATGACATGTAATTTAATTATTATTCATGTGAATTATTACATGAATTTATAAAATGTTTCCTTTATTATGTTGATAATGATCCTATTGCAATTATTTGGTAATCTAGATTATTAACACCCAATTACAATTGATTGATGTTTTCTATTCCTACCTTACTGTGATTTTATCTCACCCATTATATATATATCCACAGGTTATTACATAAAATAAAGAAATTATTATGGACTAATAATTATATAGAAGAATAATTTAGATAAATTTTATGTAATATAATGTAAAATTGTTGATTAAGCCTAATTTTTTAAAGACCATAATAAATTCAATTCTAGATTATATCCATCTTATGTTGTTTATCATTAAAACAATGTAATTTTCATGTAAGAAATTATCATATTGCTATAGCTCACAACCACACTGGGGTAAAGTACATATAAAAAGACTCATCTATAAACAATGTCCCAAGATACAACCTACTACAACTGCTAGGGTCTATGTCTCAAAGTCATATAGGAATCATGCTTCATTTCAAATAATTAATTAATTTTCTAGTAATTAATTATTAACATTATCATTTCTTATATTAATATTTTAATCTTTTGATACAAATTCCAATGGAATAAATAATAAATTTATTGTATTCCCATGTATTATATAATCATTAATGAATATTCTAGAACCAAATTCATTCTTCCACTAATTCATTTCTTTGTTAATTATATTCTTATAACTCTATGCCAAAACCCTTGATACAATATGAAAGATGCAGTCATATTTTATAATATCAATTAACTCCAAAAATTGGGAACATCTTATATTAATATCAATTTCCCACACACTATCAATAAAAAATTCTAGATTTTATCAAATCAGTTGGAAAAACTATATCACCACATTTTGTTTATCCTAGTTTCATACTCAATAACACTATAAAAAATAACACATCAATATTCCATAGTTATATAATAATCTGCACAAAGACATTATTTCACCAACATAATATTAGGCATCCCCACCCATATCATCACTATATTCATCACCTTAATCTCCCACTATAGCATCACTCTTCCCTCCCATCATCGTCATTATAAACTAAACTCTATTTTCCCAAATTCCATTCCATGATCTCATTATGTTGGAAAGAAATAATATCATATAGAGAAAACATATTAGGAATATTAAATAGATTCAATAGGAACTCTACAATAATAAGACAATGCATCTAGCTTTCTCATGAAAACAAGCTCACCTAACCCTAAAAAGTGTTCTATATCAAAAAAAGTAATATTATTCGATATTAATTTTTTTTTGATGTTATAACAGTGCTAACCATATGAATCAAAATTTATAAGATATAAATTATTTTAAAAAAAATCAATAATATCATCTTATTTCAACAGACATATGAGAAGACCAATCTCATTTATAATTCATCTTTATTATAGTCAAAAAGAATTATTTTTAGATTTATGTCCTTCATTTAGTTCCAATATCATATAGATGAATAAATTAAACTTATCATGCATTAGAAATCATTTAATTTCACTAAAATTTTTAGAACAATGTTTTAATCATTTCTCTTTAATTCCTCTTCTGACCAAAATTATCTACATTAGGATTTATAAGAATTTTTATCAAATTATCATCCTATAGAAAATAAACAACATTATAACCAAAGAATAATCATATATGTGATAAAATTTAGAAAACATTAAATGTATAGAAAACATATATCACAAAGTACGTGATCACACATCCAAAATATTTCATCAAAAAAAGTAAATATCCACACATTTTATAACACATTTGATTCACTAAATTTCATTAAATTCAAACTAATTATAATGTCAATTTAATTATTATAATAAAATAATTTCGTTATAACAAGTATCAATGTTGTTTTAGTATTATTACACAATATTATTCCATTAATAATTTATCTTTGTTGAATAATTTACTGAATAATTATCCTTAATAATTCACATGATCATACCAATTTCTTCTTTCCATCTATAATATTATTGAGTATAAAAGATAACTTTCTAATATATGCAATAATTATCTAATTTTTAATGATGAAATTATAAAAAAAATAAACACATAAATTTATTTCCTAATATGTTTTTGGAATTAATTAATTAGAAGAAAGTATTTTTTTGTAAAATAGTATAGTTTTATTCACGTATTAGAATAAATAGATTAATAATATTATAAAAAATCACAGTATTAGTAAAATAATTTAGAATAAGTAAATTAATATTCATTTTAAATATTCAATAATCTATATTTTTGTCATTTTCATTAACAAAATTACACATCATGCATTTTTCATCTATATATTTAATATCTAGATTATATCACAGTCATTCCACATGTGATTAATTCATATAGTTTCATATGATTTTGATTAATCACATCTATTTAATAAATAAATATCATTTATTATGACTTTACACTTTGAAATTAAAATATAGAGTTGTTTCAGATCCCCTGCATCATTGAAGATAACATCACTTTTTTATCTGAAGTGAAAAGGGAGGAATAGCTTACACGCAATGACTATAAAGACGAGGTGACTCAGAATATTTTTTATTAGGTTTAAATATCCCAAAAGTAATGGTTTATATGACCAAAACATGATAGGAATTAATAGAATCTATAATGTGAAAAATAAATTTATATTTTTACGATTTACAAATAGAAATATGTGGATACATAATACATTTAATCAATATTCCTATATTTTATTTGACATAAATTCTTACTAAAATTATTTAAATATAATTTTTAATTCACCATTATATAATATTTTATAATTTATTAAAAAACCAATGATATAAGATTTAAACCCCTTTAATTTTGTTGAAAATGTTTTACAGGATGTTTTGTGAATGAAAATTGAGGTTTTACTAATTTTTTTCTACCTTTTCATGAGATATACCCAATATGTAGTGTTACCATTGTTTTTAACCTTTTAATCATACCAACCTAATATAAGGATAATTTTTTTTGGCTACCCATATATATTCCACCTCTTTACCTAATGTGTAAGATGGTAGACTGATGTTAGGATTGATGGTGTTACCCTAATGCAAGCTTAGAGAAATCCCACATTCCCTTACTCCATGGTGAAAATACCATATATATGTATATAATGTCTAAAGTTACACTTATGTAGGTAATAAAAAAAACTTTACACGAGTATGGGGTACCCTTACATGAGCTTTTGGATACCCCATTTATTCTTTTTTTTGGATTTTCAGATGACCCTTACGCTAGTCTTAAAACTTACGGGTGTACCCATATAAAACATATCACTTATGATAGTAAAAATACATAGTATAAAATGATTAACATTATGTTGGTTTCTTTATACCATTATTTTAACACCCTGGGATATTATTGTATGCTTCCTGTTAAACAATTCTATAGATTTTTTTGAATGCAACAACGAGTCTGACTTCATTATGACCATTCAAACTAGCTGTATAAAAAGATGTTACGAATAGTAATAACAAAATTATGAAATTTATAAATTTAATATTTATAAATACACTTCATTTTCTAATTATTAATATTATAATTATCTAAGAGTGAAATTTTGGTAATTTTCTAAAAAGTTTTAATTTTTTTAATAGTGAAAAATACTCCATTATTGTTAAAAAATGATTTTTCATATAAATAATTATATTACAATAAAATATTTTAATTTCACAATAGATACATTTTAAATATATTCTTCCAATTTAGTTCATTTGAATCCTTTTTAAATATAATTTGTTATAATACCTTTTATTAAACTTTTGGATGTCTCTTTTACCCACCTTATAAGCACATTTGCGGAATAGTAGTGAACAAAATGTTATCACCTCTGTGATTTGAGTTTTAAAAAATTAAAATACATGGTTGTAATAAATATGATTTTTTTTTATAAAAGGATGTAATTAATTTTTAGTGAATATTATGTTTTATTTTTATTTACCATGGTTAATAGTAAATCGTGTAATTAAAGTTAAAAGTAAAATTAAAATAATATAATATTACCCTAACACTTGTCCTAATTTCATCGGATAATTTTTTTTTGGCCAAAATCAACCTTATGTTGAAAATATGATTCTTTTTAAGCCACTTTAGTATGATTAAGACATTTCTTATATTTTATTTAAAAAATAGATCAAAATTTCATATTCATGGTTCCTTAACTATATAATTTTAAATATATGGATTTATAATTGGTATAGTGGACTATAAATAGTCTTTAAAATTAAAAAGTTATTATCTACATAATCTCAATTTATTTATAATTATAAAAAATGAAAAATTAAATTAAATGGTGACACAATAATGATGGAGAAATTGTATTTTTAAAGAAAGAATCAATTAAGTGTTTTTAAAATTATTAAAATAAATAAAATTTGACTTAATTAATTATATACATAAATTTTATAGAACACATGGATATGTTAGAAACATATTATAAGTATCAGTTCGATGTTATCATTTTGGCTGAATATTTTTAAAAATGAAAATTCTAATAATATCAAAATTGACATAAATGATACTTTAAAATAAATGATATCTAATTATATGATATAAAATTCATAAAAATATCTAGATCATCCAAATGACTTGGATATTATAAAATATGTCATTAGTTATTAAATTTTTGTTCTTTTGTCATTTTATTATAAATATATGAACCCTATAGTGTAAAAATACAAGAAGACATGGTGTGAGTTAAGTTTTTTTTTAAAGGTTAGGGCCAAAGCCTCATTTTTATTAATAAAGAAAAGAAAAGACCTCTTTTAACTGGGTAGAGGGATACCCATTACATAGCCCGAAGGCCCAGTGGGCTCGTAACCCATTACATACCCCGTAGGCCCATATTTTTAGCCCAATTCCCATTATGTGAATTGTAACCCAGCTGCTATAGTACCCGCACAGTACCGCCACCGCTACAGTGGCCTGCCACCGCTACAGTACCCACCGATCAACAGTACTGCCGCTGCTATAGTACCGTTACAGTACTACTATAGTAATGCTATAGTACCTGCGCCCAATGGGTTTTGAACCCCCAATGGGTTTAACATAGGGTTAAACAAATAAGAGAAGATTTATTTTGTTCCCAAAACATCTTTAATTTTTTTTGTGAGATTAGTTAGACCCACCCTCTCCTTATCATTTAAATAAATTAATTTTTATATATTCTAAACCAAATATTAATATATAATATATTAATATTTTATGATCTTCCAAAAGTACCCCTCACCTCTTTTATAAAATAGAACCCTTTATTCTCTTTGATTCATGCATATAAATCAATTTAGATCACCCAAACCCTGCCCATTTCTCATTACAACATCCCTCTTTCTTTCTAGATTCCACACATTGTGTATAATGGAAACCTATGGAGTCCTTTTGTGAAAAGAAAAATAAGACACCCAGAAGAGAGATAATTGTTTTATAACCTATTTCAATGTTTTTATTCTTTATATAATTCATCATCCTATGTTGTTTCCACATAAAAATTATAAATCACATATCATCCATATATTTTTATGTTATTATAATCATTGTAAAACAATATTCCTCATTTTATCCATTATATGAATAACAATATCATCATGCATGCATACGTACGACTTACTATGTCCACGTCATGTTGTGATTTTTTATTCAAAACTATATTATTTTTATGCATATAATGATGACTCTAATGGATATAAATAAATAATATAACATTATAATTATTTCTTAAGTTAATATATATTCCAATTCTATACCATTTATCCATCAAGGGAATGATACTTTCACTTGTGGGTACGTACGACCTACCATATCCATGACACGGTAAGATTCCTTCTCCACATTAACCATTGAATAATGAAAATAAAATTTATATGATGAGTAAAAATAATAATTATGAACTTAGTTTCATTTTTTATATGATTAAAATACATCATATTCATAACAAACATGACTTACGTGACCAAACAGGAATGGGAAAACGAAGTAGTTATCACCCGATACCACAGTAATACAGAAATATTATTACCAAAATGATATAATCAGATCATATATGTTATCATCAATATGAATATGGTTTTTTATATTCTAAAAAATATATTTAACCATTATATAGGAGTTTAACTAAACCTCAACTAATATAACACATAAGGTAAGGGTTAATTTCACTATCTCTTTATTATCTGAGATTCCTTAGACGTGAGTATCTACTGAGACAACCTTGTCATCCATGTCCATGTTTATTAAAATGTTATTTGAAATATTTTAGACAATTTTTTAAATATTTTTTTACCAATGTTTACTATTACAAAACCATTTGAAATGAATCTTTATGTCACTTCCCAAATGAGGTACTTTATGACCTTTTAGACAAATTAATGAAAGAATAACTTTTTTACTTATATGGTGTGGATTTCTATTTTCAACCACTATAATACCTTAAGATATTGATACATCCCATATAATATTACCTGGTTATTTTCAAATGAAATGTTTTCTTTTATATTTTATTATATTTTAAAATATTTAAATGTAAAAAATAGATATTTATCTTAAGGAGTTTTTATAAAATTATTAGAGTATTTTCACTTATATCCACATCCTTTTTTGGATTTTGAGCTTTATTGTGGTTGATTTATTATGATACAATATTACAAATTATATTTAAGTTTATATTATTTTTTGACTGTTAATGGTCTATTTCTATCCATTCATGGTTTATGGTTAATGTATTAATATTTCATAAGCTAGTTTTAATACAAAGGTTTATGTTCGGTTTCACACTTTTCATATGAGGAATGCATTGGACATAGTAAGTGATGGGTGGGGCCCTCTATAGCCACTATACGCATCAGTAAGTATCATGAGATAATCTACTCTGTTGGTAAAAGGTCTTAATGTCATGCTAATGGTCTTGGCGCGAGGCCTTGATGGTATGTTTATGATGTCTGCAAGTATGAATATTCCCATTATGAGAATTGTTATTAACATTCAATGTTATTAATAAACTATTATACTATCCATGTGAATATTTAAATGGAATTATTTTATTTATTAACTCCATATTATTATGAATATTATGTTTAAAAGGATTTTATTTTAGTTTTATACCTTTCCTTAAAAGGTTTATTCTTATTTATGATAGCTTCTACTATATTATTTATCCTTACTAAGCTTCTAAGATCACCACTTTATTATGTTTCATTTTTTCTGATATGTGAAGAAGTATAATAAGATTTATTTATAGGGATATTCTAATGGATATGATAGTTTTCAAAGGTTATAATATTATTTTTTTCATTTCAAGATGTAATGTAAAACTTATGTTTGTGTCTAACATCTCTAAGTCTACTACATTGATCGGTCCTTTGGGATTTGATTTCTTGTGATCATGAAAATGTAATAAAATATTGCACAAAGATTGGGTAATTAGGGTTATGGAATTACATATGGAATCAATTTATGTTTAGTACAATCCATGTAAACTAGAATTATAAAAACCTTTATTCAGGAACATTACCCAAATATAGTCATTAAAGTCATTTATTGAATAACATCTTAGAATTTTGTTCATGTAGAGGATGTATGGTTATACCTTGATAGTAAACACCTTCCTTGCTACTACATGTGGACCGGGATCTGGCATTCATGTATCTAGGAGTAATTACACTTTTAAGGTGTTTCGGGCTTGACTTGGGGTAACCTGGTACACAACAACATGCCTTACTCTACACTTGGTTTGACAATCCTGGGGGATATTCTTAGGATAATTAAAATATTAATTACAAAACATTATTAAGTATTGATGATTATTTATGTTCTGAAGAAACCATGTTTTTTATTATGTATTGGATATGAATTAATTTTTCAATTTATGTTCAATATTTTACTTATTTTTAATAATTAATTATGATTCATAACCTCATCTAGTGCATTCCACTATTTTGAAATGGGGCTAATTACAATAAATGAAATTCCAATAAACACACGTAATCCATAGAGGGAGTTCCCTCATATTCAAGGTAATGAAAGTGGAGTTGGTGATGCAATAGGTGTTAAATAGTTGTAATGTAGTGATTATATGGGTAATCCTAGAAAATAAATAACTTTCTAGATAACACACGGGGAACTAGTTCTGGAATATATGTACCTATAAGTAATATCTCCGACAAGGTGTTCCGGGCTTGACTTGGGGTTACTTGGTAGATGAAAACATGCCTTACTACAAACCTTGATTTACAATCCAAGGGAATATTCAAATATGAATTAATATTTTATATTCAAACCATATGAAGGATTTATGATTAACTTTGTATTCAGAGAAACCAGGTTTATGATTTTCGATTTTATATGCATAAAATTTTCAATTTATGTTATGTATCTTACTAGTTTTTAATTATTAATTAGGATTCATAACCTAATATAGTGTATTCCATTGTTTAAAAATGGTGGCTAGTGGAAGAAATGGATATAAAATCAATTCATGTAATCCATGTAGGGATTTCCTTCCTATGTAATATAATGATTATGGATCTAGTGATACAACTAGGGTATAACAGCTTATAAATATATGAGGATAGCTAAATCAGGTTATGAATGATGACCTTACACATATGGAAGACCCTAATCTACAATTATGAGTATAAATGTTATACAGCTTTATGGGGAAACAACCTACAAGATTTAATGGGACTATAAATACATTTGTAACTGAGAAATGGATTAGTTATTTAGGGAAACTATTTCTTTCTTTGGGGAGTAAGGAAAGGTAATAGGGTTTCATTGAAGTTTATCATCTATCAAGAGATGCAGATAAATAGTGGTCATTAATTAAAAATATTAAGGATGATGAAAGAAAAAAAATATGGAATATAGGGAGTTTAATGTTCATTTACTAGAAAAATAATTTCCTCGAGATCATTCAGCTCAGATGAAAAAGAAATTTCTGAGTTAGGGGAAAAAATAGTATGATAATATTGCAATGTATTAGGCTATCTTCACAAGCTTATAAAAGAATTTTTATGAATGTATATGTAACAAATGAAGTATGATTGATTGATTACTTGATGAGTTAAAACTGTTCCTCTAATGAGAATTGGTATCAAAAACATTCTCATTGTACGAAGACATAGTCTGATGTGCTATCAAGAGATAAATGTAATTCTCTATTTCTAAACACATTAATGGGAATCAAGCGAAGAAGAGGGGAGATGAACAATCTAGGAAAGGAAATAGTGTAATAAGGAAAAGATTACTTTATCCCCTATAGTAATTGTGGGATGAAACACATTATTACTTGCCTAAATGGTATCAGAGTTTGTTACAACTGTAGAGAAAAAGGCCACCAATATCATGATTGTAATGAGAATAAATCGGTTATCAATGTTAAATGCTATAATTTCAATGAAATAATAAATTAGGAAAACGATTATCCTAAGAATCAAGGAATCATTCCCCAGAAAAGGCCATGGGAGTAAGGAGAAGCTTTTGCGATCAAAACTACTGAGGTCGAAACTCCTAATGAAATTGTGGAAGGTAATATAGTCATCTACTAAAATTTAGTCAAAGAATAATTTTTTTGTATCCTAACATTTGATTATATCTTCCATGTTTTCTTTAAATATTAGATATTCCCAATTCACTTTGACAAGGGTGTTGTCACTTAAAACCCCTAAGGGATGTCTCATTGTAAAAGAGTTGTTTTAGGTAGTTCCCATAGTGGAAAATAAATTCAAATTACCTTATTTTTTTTTAAATATCTAAGGTTGAAACTTATATAATCCTCAGTATGTATTTGATATCAAAATATGATGTGAAAATATATTTCAAGAATAAGGAAGTCATTATTTGTGAGGATGGTGTTGAATCCATTATCTTTATTGCAGAAACATCATCACCTAATACTTATCAAAATATACCCCAGTAGATTTACTAAATAATATTATTGGGGTGTAATAGTAAATAAAATTTATGGATGAATAAATGAATATTGAAATTGTGGAATACATTATTTTCTTTTCAAATATTTACCTAGAAGCCACCAGAGTGTGAAGTTGAGTTTTCTATTGATTTAACCCCTGATGCAATTCCAATATAAATTAATTCTTATATAATGGAAACTATGGTTTTAGTAGAAAAGAATAAACAACTAGAGGAGTTGAGTTATAATTGATTTATTGGTACTATTGTTTCTCTATGTGGAGCCCAGATACTTTTTGTTAAGAAGAAATATGGATCAATAAGGGTATGCATTAACTATAGGAAAATCAATGATATTAAATTAATGAAAAATTATCCCCTACCTCACATAGATGATATATTTATTCATCTTCAGGGAGCTCAATTTGTTTTAAAAAATTTACATTCTTTATGGATATCATCAATTCTGTGTAAAAAAGGAAGATATTCTAAAGGCAGCATTTTGAATTTGGTATGGTCATTACAAATTTAGGATAATGCCATTTGGATTGACTAATTCAGCATTTGTTTTCATGGATATAATGAACATTGTGTTTAATGAATATCTTGATTATTTTTTCATATTATTTAATAATTATATCTTGGAATACTCCCATATCTATGAAGACCTTGATAACCACTTAAATATTGTTCTGAAGACTCCTTCAAGAAACAAACTACATGGGATGTTTACTTCCAGAAATTTGTTTTCATGGACATATTGTCTCCAAATATATAATCTATATAGATACTTGAAGAAAAAAAATAATCTAAAAATGGAATGCACTAACAATTATAATTAAGGATATATGTTTTCTTGGTTTATCATGTCACTATCATCATTTCGTCCATAATTTTTTCCAATTGGAAAACCAATTAACTATGATTATGGGTAAAGGTTTTAAATTCATTGTGATATAATATTGTGAATAATGTTTTGAATAATTGAAGAGAATATTAGTGAATTATCGTTTATTTACTCTACCATATTAGAATGATGGGTTTGTGATTTATAATGATGCATCAAGGAAAGGACTCAGATGTGTCCATATGTCGAAAGATAGGGTTATTGCTTATGTATCAAGGAAACTAAAAATTCATGAAAAAAACTACATAACACATGATATGGTCCTAGTAGAGTAAATCTTTGTACTCAATATATGGAGGCACTATAATTATGGTGAAATTTATGAGATATGCGCTGATCAAAAGAGTTTGAAATTTATTTTCTCACAGATATAACTCAACATGAGACAAAAAAGATGGATTGGGAGAATAGTGGACTATGATTTCACAATATACTACCTTAAATTGAAAGAAAATAAGGTGGAATAATCTTTGAGTAGGAATGGACATGGGGTTATAAAAAATGAGAGTTGAAAAGGATCATATGTTTATGGATTAAGAAATGATGGATATGGGAATTATCATGTATATTGAAACATCACTACTTTTAAAATGGTTGCAAAACCTTTTTTAGTAAGAATGATAAAAAGTTCTCAGTTTGATGATGAGGAGTTTCAAAAAAAATTATATTTTAGTGTAACGGGAGAAAGATTAACATCGTATTTGAAGTTGGTAATTTAAAATATGGGAAGAGGATTTCTATTCCTACAGTAGTTGAGAAAAAATGGAATTATTGGATGATTCTCATAGCTCCTATATATCAACACACCCTAGTGTCACTAAAATGTATAAATATTTTATGGAACATTTCTGGTCTAACAATATGAAGAGAGAGATTGCTGAGTAAGTGTCGAGATGTTTGGTTTGTCAATAGTTAAAGACAAAGAGACAATATCCTAGAGGGGTCATGAAACCTCTTCCTATATATATGTGGGAATGGGATTATACTATGATGGAATTTTTCATCTGGATACCAAACACTCCCAGAAGTAATGATGTGATATCAATTATTTTTTATCATCCTACCAAATAAGCACATTTTCTTTCTATAAGAGAAGATTTACAACTTGAATGTTTAGAATGGATATATATGAATGATGTTATAGATCTTCATGGTGTACCCCTATTGATTGTTTCAGACTGTGACACATATTTTACTTTATAATTCTGGAAAAGTATTCAGAAGTCCCTAGTTAATGAGCTATGTTTTAGAACTTCCTACAACCCTCAAACGTATGGAAAATCAAAAATGACTATTCAATTCTTAGAATACATGTTGAGATCATTCTCTATGGACATTCATGGTATGTGGAATCTTAAATTACATATGATAGAATTTTTCTGTAACAATAGCTTCCATTCAAATATAAAAATGGAACCATATGAAGCCTTATATGAAAATAAATTTCATACACCAACTTGTTGGGATGATGTTAGTGAAAGAAAACTCGTAGGCCTAGAAACTTTTGAGGAAACAATGAAAAAGGTAAAAAATATTTAGACCCATATCAAAATAGCTCAATGTATGCAGAAGAGCTATACTGATAACTAAAATATGGTTTTTGAAATTCAAGTGGGAGATGATGTTTTGTTTTAGGTATCTCTATTGAAGGGTATTATATGATTTGTAAGAAGGTAAAAATTAAATCTCATGCAAATCAAACCTTTTAAAATTCTCAAAAAATTGGATATATAGCATACCATTTGGAAATTCCCCTAAGTCTCTGTTAACTTCATAATGTGTTCCACATATTAATGTTAAGGAAATACATGCCATACCCAATGCACGTGCTCACCTATGATGATATAGAACTATAACTAGATCTATCTTATTTTTAAGATCCTATCATGAAACATTATTCTTGAGAACTTGTGTTGAAAAATAGGATGAATCTTTTACTAATGGTTCTATGGAAAACAATAAAATGGAATAAGTTATGTGGGAAACTGAAGAATATATGATGAAGAGCCACCCAAATCTTTTCATTACATTATATTCTATAAATTTCATGCGTGAAATTATTTTAAGTAGGGAAGAATGTAACAAAAAAAATCTTCCACACTATACTACCTTTTAAATAAACCAATTACTTGCGCTCACACGACATCGAGTTCGAGCGCAACATGACCCTCGAACAAGCCATTTATGAATAAATTATGAGTAGTATTAAACAAATTATGATTTTTTATTTTTCAAAATATAATTCAATTATAAATAAGTAATATAAAAAAGTAGGGTAAAATTTTGGTAATTTTTTAAAAAAATCAAATTTTGATGAATAGTTTAAAATACTGCATTATTTTGATAATTTTTTTATTTAAATAATTATGATGATTTAGATTATTCCTAATTTTACAATGGATACATTATACATATATTAGTCCAATTTAGTTCATTAGAATAATATTTATTATAGAATTTGGTATAAAATTTTCTATTCAACTTTTGAAAGTCTCTTTTACCCACCTTCTAAGAACATCTGCGGATTAGAAGTAACCATAATTTTACCGCTTATGTGATTGAAATTTCAAAAAATGGACATAAATTATTTTAATATATATGATAAAATTGTTCTAATATGATCAAAATAATTTTTGGTGAACAGAAACGTCTGAATTTTATTTACCATAGTTAAAGGTAAATATGGTAAATATTGGTGAAAATTATATTGTAATAATATAATATTACCATAACACTTTCCATAATTTCATTTTACAAGTTTTTCTCAACCAAAATAATCTAATTGTCGAAAATAAGATCCTTTTAATCCACTTGTGTCAAATTAAGTCATTTATCATATTTTATATAATGAATATTTAAAAATATCATATTAACATTTTATTAACTATGTTATTATTAATGTAAGGTTATATAAGGGATATGATCCACTATAATTAGTCTTTATAAATATAAAATGATTATAGGAATAATTTTATTTTATTTTTACTTTTCATAAATAAATAATAAAATTAAATTGTTATGATGGTGTAATTATATTATTAATGAATGAATCAATTAAATGTTATTAAAACTAATAAAAAATTATAATTATACTCAATTAATTATATTAATGAATTTTATAGGTAAAATTTATATTTTAGTGAAATATTATAAATATTGTTTCGAATTTATCATATTGGTTAGATATTTGGACAAATGAATATATAGAGTAGTGTTAAAATTTGCATAAATGATACTTTAAAATAAATAAATTTTAATTAAATGTTATAAAATTAATAAAAATATCATGTTCTCCCAAATAAATATTATTATCCTAAATATTCCATTAATGATCAAATTGGGGTTTGTTTTCCATTTAATATTAACTATGTTAACTGTACAGCTTAAAAATTCAAGAATACACAGTAAGAGTTAAACTGTTTAACTAAGGGTTAAAATCAAAACATAATGTTACTTTTATATCCTAATTTTTTTTATAAAATAATTTAATTATAATATTTCTACCCATACTGATATTATACTTTTAATAAATCACTTTGGAGTCATTTTAAACAAAAAATAAATTTATAATAAATTAATATTTCATGATCTTCCAAAAGCGCAACTCGCCTATCTTATAAAAGGCAATCCTTCCTTATATTTGATTAAATCATTTAAATCCATTAATTTCATCCAAAACCTACCCATTTATCCTCCAAAATTCCCTCATTCCTATAGGCCATACCTTGTGCAGAAATCTAACCTAAGGAATTCTTTTGTGCAAACCAAATGAAGACACCCAGAAAAAGGGTAATTGTTTTATCACATCATTCAAAGATCTTTTCTTATTATAAAACCTATTTATATGTTTTATTCACCTAAAAATTATATCTCCAGTATATTACAATTACATTTATGTTATTATAATCATGGGACAACCATATTTATCATTTTATCCATTATAGGAATAATAATAACACCATGTGTGCATACGTACAACTTACCATCCCCACATTTTGCTGTAATTTGTTATTCATCACTACTTTATTGGTATGTGTATAATGATGAGTATAATTTATATAAATAAGGATTATATAGTTATAATTAGTATGTATAATTAATATACCATCCAATTCCTTACCATTTAACCATCAAGGTAATGATATCGTTGCCAGGGCGTACATAAGACCTACCATCTCCATGACATGGTGAGATTCATTCTCTAGGTTAACCATTTAAGAATGATTATAAAATTTATATTTTGAGTAAAAATAATAATTATTATCATAATTTTATTTTGGATATTACTAAAATACTTCTTATGCATAACAAACATGACTTACATGACAAAATAGGACTAGGGAAACGAAGCAATTAACACCCAATACAAAGGTAATACTAATATGTTAATACAAAAATGATATAAGAGGATCATATATGATATCATAAATATATATATGGTCCACGTATAACTTAATAACATATTATAACCATTATAAAGGAGGATAAATCACCCTTGACTAAAAGAATGTATAATCTAAGGGTTTATTTCATAATCTTTTTATTATCCAAGATTTCTTGTATGTATGTATCTATTGAGACACCCTTATCAAACTTGTCTATGTTTCATAAAATGTAATAAAAAATATTTTCGAAAATTATTTAAAGTAAATTTTACCCATGTTTTAGTTTTTTCAGAAAAAAATGAATGGAATCATCCTACAGTTTTACAAACAAGGTACGTTATGGATTTTAAATTAATTATGGAAATACTGTTTTTTTATTTATACAGTGCGAGTGGCTATTTTCCGCCATTATGGATCCATACCATTTTTATGATTCAGATAAAATATAACATCATTATAGTTGGTCAGAGTAGAATACTCAAGAGGGGGTGAATTGAGTATCTATAAAAAATTTCTTGTTTAAAAAGTTGTTCTTAAAAGGATTTCCCCATCAAGTTAAATACATCATAGTTAATCAAAGTAATATGGTTATAAAGGTTTGAAACTTTAAATAAATTCTTAAAATACTGATTATTTCTCAATAATAATAATAGTTATTAATATTACATTTTAAACTATTTTACTAAGACAAAAAAATTATAACTTTTTTACAAGATTAACTATGAAAGTATGTTTAGTGATTTCTGAATTATATAGTAGAGCAGTGAAATAGAGAAAAATTAAAGTAAGTAGAACAAAAGATATACAACAAGTGGTTTAGTATCAAGTTGAGACCTAATCTACTCCACTTAGTGATCTAATTCCACCAAGAAATTTATATATATAAACATGATCAACACCCTGGATCAGGGTTAATCAATAGTACACAGGACTGTCCAGGTCGCACAAGGACCTATTCCACTGTTCTTCATGCATACAAACTAACATGACACACAAGGACCTCTTCAACACTTATAAGTGGTTATACACAAGATTAAATGAGTGTTTGAGTAATAATATCTTCTATCCATAAATTTAATACAGGAGACAGAGTTTGTTTCTATACAGATACACACTCTGCTCGAAAATTACTAAAATGCTACACAACAATGCTGTAATGTAGAGATAGGTTTAGAAATGATCTGAGTGTTGATTTTTGCAGCTCTGGGCTTCTGAATTGAGGCAGATAGTGTACTCAAGTCATCGTATGGAAAACAGAGTGTTGCAGGTCAGATAGATTCGGCTTGTGTTCTTCGTAGTGTTTTACAGCGCGATGATATTATCGGGATTCTAGTATGATTTGTGTGTTCTTCAGAATAATCAGGTTGCATGATCCAATTTCCAAAAAATGTATTCTGTTATAATGCTCACGCCCACCATCTTTTTCTTATGAATTTTGTTTTCCCTACAAGCTTTTTACACTTTTTTTCTTGGCCGCACTACTCTTTTTATCTTGGAGTGCACATGTTGGAGCCGACATGTTGCATTTATTATTAACCTCATACCACATACTGTCCGATAATATGTCTAAAAAGGAACATTAATTATTTCAGTGCATTAAAATATTAAAATATGATCATTAGGGATTAAATTTAAAGGCAGAAAAATATATTAGGAAACAGTGTCACAGTATGTTATGGGAATGGTGTCTTTTACACACGGTGTCTGAATTAGGCATGGCATCTTGTTCACGGTGTCTTGTGGTCAGGGTGTCTGGATGTCATAGTGTCTTGTTCACAGTGTCTCATGGTCACAATGTCTTCTTATTCACGGTGTCTGATCCTTCACGGTATTTGATTGTCACAGTGTCTGATTGTCACAGTGTATGATCCTTCACGATGTCTGATTGTCATGGGGTCTGATCCTTCACTGTGTCTGATCCTTCACGGTGTCTGATCCTTCATGGTGTCTGATCTGTCACAATGTCTCATACTTTTCAAAATAATTGTATTCAGACATAATCATTGATGATCTTACAGTGGATTAGACTTAATCATTTTTTAAAGAATGTATTATAAAAGTAAATCAAGGATAGTATAAAGTAATTAAACTGAATGTATAACAATTAAGATCTTGAATTGATCTTCATAAAGCATGAGAATAATTAAACAATAATACACATGATTTGGTATTATTTATAATATTTAACTAGGTTGAATAGGATTTTTATCACTAAAACATGGTTAGTACATGAAGAGTCCAACAATATCTCTATTTTTTATGATCACAAATCAGGTAGATTTAAATTGTATATTTGATTCAACTATAGATATAGAGATAAATGTCCAAAATATAAAGATTTATCCCCTTTTTGGGATTATCCAAATGATGGAATAATAGAATTCATAAAAAGTTCACATTTCATTAAAGAAGATAAGATCCAGTACAAACAGAAAGGAGAAAAACAAAAGCAACATCATTCATATCAAAATGGATTAACCACTGTTCTTCTTCAGGGGCTGTCCTTCTCTTTTCCTTTAGCAGTAGTAGCAGAAGAAGAAGCCATATGAGCAGAGGTCGAGGTTGAAGAAGGGATTGAGGTGGTTGATAGAGAAGGTAATGAAAGGAATTCAAAGACCGAAGGAGCCAGAGTAGGAGTAGTAGAAGAACGAGGTAGGTGTTGATAAGGGATCACATGCTTTATCTGACTCATAGCTTGGCTGGAAGACATAGTAGTGGAGGCTAGGGAAGAGGTGAAGGTAGGAAATCTTGGTCTTAGAGGTGCAGCCGCAAGATTAATAATGGTTGTACTCTATAGATGAAGGTAAGGCCTCACAAGCTTAATGAAATCTGCAATGATCTCTCCATCATACATCGTGGCTTTTACAAAATCATACTTATTTTCCATAAACATATCCAGCAATCGACTAAACTCTCTGAGATTTTGGACTTGAGTCTTGATATCGTGAGTAACATGTGGAATCCACATATTTTTTACAAGATGAATGAAATGATTATTTATGTCAGTCTTGGAGAAGATTAGGTTAATATAGAAATCCACTTTCTTAGAAATCTCTTGATGAGCATCAATAGAAATTTTAGAATAGATATGGACGAGGTCAAGAACTCTATCGCTGTTCATGATAACTGCAGAGAGATAATCTTTATTGAAGCCACTAAGAAAAGTCTGAAGCTCTTCTTTGATCACTTTTTTTAGTATATCACTGTCTAAAAAGGGTTGAGAGGATTGAATAGAGGCATTTGAAGCATTGATAGTGACAGTGAGAGATTTTAGTTGATTCAGTACTTTATGAAGACACCCAGTATACTCATCAGTGAGTTTTTTTAGATTAACCACAAGCTCTCGCATTTATTTCACAATCTGTTTATTCATTTTTGCGGACTTTTTAGCTAAGGATGCTAAATGTGGCTGAATCTCAGAGACAACATTCTGTGGGGTTTGAGGAACAACAGGTTCCATAGTATGATAAATAACCCTATGATCTCGAATGAATCTCTTTCTTAATGTCTTTAATCATACCTTTTAGGGTCTTCACTTCATCAATAAGCAGTTTGTTCTCAACTCTTACTTCCTGAATCTCATGAAGAATTTTTTGTTGTATTTTCCAAATAAAATTCTCCAACAATAATGAGGCATCTTTCTCACATAGATATGTCACAAGAGCAGGTTGATAATTTATAACTTTTTCAACACTAGATAGAAGGGTAAAACCAAATTCTTTTAGACCATCCTTACTCACAAAGGATGGTTGTTCGGATGATGGTTTAGAAATAGGGACCGATACCAGATCAGGTTACTTCTCAAGACCAATATTAGAGACAGATTTCTATTGAAACATAGTAGAAAGGAAATTCCTTTTACTAAAACTTTCTTAGAGACATCCACATTATAAAAATTGTGGAACATATACCGAGTGCTTACCGAGCTATGATCGACCGGATTTGGCACTTCGATAGATTTATAGATTTAGGGATTGCTCCCCCTCAACAGTTGAATCCTTCTCAAGACTGAGAGGCTTAGGATCTTTATCTAATTCCACAAACTCATATCATAGTTCTTCTCTCATTTCCTGCAAGATAGCTGAAAATCTAGGTCCATCCTTTCCTTAGCTGAAGGAATGACTTCGGGAACATATTGTTCCACTGGGAGTTCGTCAAGGTCATCTCCTTTCTTAGCAGGTAATTTATCCACTATAGGTTCTTCTACAACATTCTTCTAGATTTCTTGGATAAAAAATTTTGTTACAGCCTTGAGTTGAGCTTCCAGAGTAAAAACTATTTTAGGTGCAATGACTTCTTTTACACTTACCACAGGAGGGATAAAAGTACAATCTTCCTCAATAGAAACAGTTTCTTTGGGGGCCACAACAGCCTCTTCTTCCTCTTCAGTATAATATTCAACAACCTCATATACTTCCAAACCAGGATAAGAAATATCTCCTGGTCTCGAGGGAAGTTCCACAGGATTGTATTTTCCATAAATTCTATCATTGTATTCCACCCATTCCTTTTTTCCAAGGATTCCAATTTATCATCATCTGCTTGATAGTGACTTTTTAAAGGTATTAGTCACAATCATTTATAACTTCCTCATTAAGTCTAACCATACCATTGGCAAGAATCACTACTGAGATAAGTTGAGAGTAAAATAGGGAGGTTGACTTGGATGTGAATTTTATTAGTTCAAACATGTTGTGAATAATATACTTTAAAAGGTTGATCTTATAACATTTTTTATAAGGTAGATCAGAAACACATCCTGATATTTCAAAATAGAAAAATATTTTTTTATGGGGATAAATAGATTCTGAATAAACATGAACCAAAGCCTTGATTCTCTATCAATTATAGTAGTAGTGGCTCTCCTGTTGGTGATATTCCTAGTTATGGCTTTCAAAGCATCCTCCTGATCAAAGAATTCAGTTGAAGATGGATGTCCTATTTAATAATTTTAACAGATGCCTTCATGAGGTATCCTAAAGAAATGAATCCCATAACCTCAAATATAATGAGAATTTCTGTCCATTTATCCTTCTTTTCACAACTTAACTATCACCAGAATCAAAATAAAACTATACATACTGATAAAAATGAGCCACTAAATTCGGGTAGAAAGGTCTATGTTATTTCAAAAACCACTCTAACCAGCCTTGATATTCTAAAACATTCAAAACTGGAGAATTACTAGGCATAATCCACTTTGGGAAAACCTCTTTCTCATGTACTACAACTCGGTTTACTAGATTTGGATTTTCAGGTCCTTAGGGTGCTAGATTATGTGAAATATTCTTCTTCTTTGAGCTGCGTTTCTTAGGAGACAATGATGAAGGGCGTTTCATCCTAGGCATCTACCGAAGGTTTGAGAGAGAGAAAAGGGTATCATGGTTGATGAAGGACTCAAATTGAGTGAATATAAGAAAGCCTGAGTGATGAATTGAGTGACACACTATTTATTTCATCATTTAGGACTACCAAACTTCACAAAAGTAAAAACGTGGGACAACAAAAAGGAGAAATGAATAATTACCACGATATGGTTTTTAATTCATAACTAAAAATTAATGAGAAGATTTACAGTGGGACCATATTGGGTGTTTATGGTAAAGAATAGAATGACTGTTATGGTGAGATAATAATTGAGCATTACAGTGAGACAATAATATGGTGAGACAGTAACTGAGCGTTACAATGAGACAGTAATACGGTGAGACGGTAACTGAGAATTATGGTGAGAAAGTAATACAGTGAGACAGTAATTGAGCGTTACGGTGAGACAGTAATCATGAAGCACTAACTGTGAGACCGTAATCATGAAATAATAAGACATACAACAGTAAGACATTTACTTAAGATTTATCATGCCTAATTCATGTATGATGTAGACTATTCATTCAGAATTTATTGTTTTGGTAAAGATATAAGAAAACTGATACTTAGTACCAATGAATTCCAAAGTGATATTTCCTTTGAGATAATGATATCTCATGAAGTGATTTCTTACATCAATATGGTTTTTCCTAGAATGTGAAACATGATTTTTTGAGATGTTAATAGCACTTGTGTTGTCACAATTTATAGGTACATTCCTGAATTGATATCCATTGTCTATTAATGTGTGTTTCATCCACAAGATTAGTGCACAACAACTATTAGTGGCTATGTATTTAGCTTCTGTAGTAGAAAATGCAACAGAATTATATTTCTTATTACACAATGATACTAGAGACATGCCTAAAATGTGACATGTTCCAGAGATGCTTTTCCTATCTAAATTACAGCCACCGAAGTTAGAATCAGAATAACTAACTATATCAAATTATTGTCCTCTTGAATAGGATAATACTAGATTTGGTGTATGCTTGAGGTATTTGAAAATTACCTTTACAAAATTTAAATGAGATTCCTTAGTATTTTCCTGAAAATGAGCACACATACACACACTAAACATTATGTCATGTCCACTAGCAGTTAAGTAAAATAAACATCCAATCATTCCTCTATAAGTGGATTGATCATAAAAAATTCAGCCATCATTAAGATCCAACTTACAAGTTGTACTCATGGGAGATTTACTAATTTTAGTGTTATCCAATCAAAAACGTTTTAGAATATCTCTAGTATATTTACTTTAAGTTAAAATAATACCATCATTATTTTGAAAAATTTTAAATACAAGATTGAATTTTAGTTCACCCATTAAACTCATTTCAAATTCATTTTGAATCATTTTAGATAAATCAACACATAAATAATTTCTTGAGGATCCAAGGATAATGTCATCTACATAGATTTGAACAACTAAAAAATCATTGAAAATTAGTTTTATAAAAAGGGTAGGAGAAGCTATTCCTTTTGTAAAACCATTGAAAATAAGAAAAGTACTAAATCTATCCTTCCAGGCTCTTGGAGCTTGTTTCAAACCATATATAGATTTTGATAATTTAAAAATATTATTTAGAAAATGTGGGTTTGTAAAACCAGGGGTTGTTTAACAATGACATCCTTAGATATATACCCATTTATGAATGATCTCTTAACATCCAGTTGATATAGTATGAAATCCAAATATGCAACATAAGCAAGAAGGGTTATGATGTCTTCAAGGCTAGCTACTGGTGTAAAGGTCTCCTCATATTCAATACCATCTTCTTGACAATAGCCTTGTGCAACTAATTTAGCCTTGTTCTTAACTATGTTACTAGATTTATCTACCTTATTTCTAAACACCCATTTAGTGCCTATGGTGAATGTGTCCTTGGTTCATTCAACAAGTTTCCAAAATTTGTTCCTTTCAAACTGATTAAGTTTTTCTTGAATATCCATCACCCAAAATTTATCATTGATAGAATCATTAATGTTTTTAGGATCATGTTGTGACAAAATGACTTGATGTTCAACCTGATTTTTAAGAGAAGCTCTAGTTTGAGTTCCTTGGTCTTGGTCTCCTACAACAGCATATAAGGGATCATTCTTAAGAGTTCAAACAGCTCTAATAAAGGAGGGACTAGTGATTTCTGGTTCATCAGTAGGTTCATGTTCTACGGAATTTTCTGAATTGGAACTTTTGACTGATTCATTAACATACTGATTTGGGGATTTTGGATTAATGTTCAGATTCAATAGATCATCCTCCAGGTTTTCTAGAATGGTTTTAGGCTCATGAGGATATGTTTCATCAAATTTGACATGGATATATTCTTCCACACATTTAGTTCTTTTATTGAACACTGTATAGGATTTACTAGGCATGGAATATCTTAAAAATATACCTTCATCAGTTTTGGATGAAAATTAGTCAAGATTTTCCTTAGTATTAAGGATATAGACATTGCTACCAAAAACATTAAAGTAGTTAACCTTGGGGTTTCAATTGTTCTATAACTCATAAGGAGTCATTTTAAAAATAGATCTGATCAACACTCTGTTGATTATGTAGCATGTTGTATTGATAGCTTTAGCCCAAAATTAAATAGGCTGGTCATATTCACTGAGCATTGTTCTAGAAATCTCTTGCAGGATACTATTTATTCTCTCTACAAGTCCATTTTAATGAGGTGTTCTTGGGGAAGAGAAATTGTGATTATAACCATTTTGTGAGAAAAAGGATACAAACTCTGGATTTTAAAACTCACGGAAATGATCACTTCTTAAGGATTTAATTCTATATCCACCATGATTTTCTACAGACTTGGAATATTTAGTAAAATAAGAGCATGATTTACTCTTGTGAGCCATAAATAATTTCCAAGTATATCTAGAAAAATCATATACAACAACATAAACATAGTGCTTCACATTTAAACTGGAGACTCTAGATGGTCTAAACAAATCCATGTAAACCTATTCGAGAGGTTGTTAAGTTGACACTTCATTCTTTGGTTTGAATGAAACTTTTTGTTATTTTATCATTTGACATAGATTACATACTTTTTCATTTAGAAACTCATGTTTGTGTATTGTATTTAACCAGGATTTTTCTAGTTAGCTTTATAAGGGAGTGAACATTACAGTGTCCTAGTCTCTTATGCCAGAGCCAATACTCATTATGAAATGAACTTAAGCATGAATCATTTTGAGAAACTAAATAATCTATGTTAATAAAGTAAGAATTTTCATTTCTTAATGCAGAAAATACTAATTATTATTTAGAATTAAAGACATTGCAAGCATCATCTTTAAATATAACATGAAATCCATCATCACATAACTATAATATACTAAGCCAATTGTATTTTAATCCATCAAGAAAATAGTACTTTAAAAATAAATACTGAATTACAGTTACCGATTTGGCCGAGGCCAATAATATTTTATTTAGAATTGTCACCAAATGTGACATGTCCTCCATCTATTTTGATTAGGTTATTGAAGATTGAGTAGTCTCTTGTCATGTGCCTTGAACATCCACTATCCAAGTAGCATAGTCTTTTACAAGAACTCTTTAAACATCTTTCTTACAAAATGATCAAGCAAAAACATATTTTGGTACCCATACTCATTTGTGTCTAGTAATATTAGTAATAAGTTCTTTAGGAACCCATATCTATCTCATAGGTTTCTAATTAGAATTAAGTAAAGTATTTGAAAAATAAACTCGATTTATTCCATACAAACTTGAAACAATAGACAATGTATCATAAATTTAATTAGATGATTTGTGTCCATAATTGGATGTAAAAAATTATGTTCTAGATATAGAAACAATCATTTTTCTACCAAGGTTTCTTTTTCCAGGTTGATAACCATTGTCAATGTTGTATTTAGAGGAAATTTGTTTTCCTATCATTTGGGTAAGGGTATTTTTCCCATTGGTAAATTTTTTTAGGCCAATCTTCAATTTCTCATTAGACATTTTTAATTCATTGTTCTCTATGAGAAGTTGGGAATTTTTCTCCTTTTCAGTTGTGAGTTCAGATTTAATAGTCACAGAAGAGAATGTTGTGTCTTTAATGATTTATATTTTTCTTTTAGTTCATTTCATGCTTCTTCAAGCATTTTACAGTATTCAATCATTTTTTTATTAGTGATTTTTTCAGATTCACTCTCATTTTCCGAATAGTATGAATTATGTACATGAGATTCTAGTGTTACCTCAGATGTGTTTTTCATAAAACACATATTGTCTTTGTTAGCCTATTCATCATGTGATGTTTCTGAGTCACTTTAACTATCCTTAGAGGAACTCCATGTTTCTTTCATTGCCTTTTTATAATTCATGTACTTGTCCTAATATCTCTTTTTTGTACATGAGCTTTGCAAAATAATCCTTGATATGTCCCTTGAACTTACATTCATAGCAGACAGTCTCATCAGTCTTGTAACTTCTTTTCCAGTCCTTCTTCTAACTTCCTTTTTGATAATATTTTCTCTTGAAGTTAGGATTTTGAAAAATGTTCTTATTATTGTAAAATATTTTGAATCTTCTTGTCTAGTTGATCTATTTCCGTATCACTATCAGGTGATGATTTTTCACTACTAGAACATTCTACAGAAGCTTTGAATTTCCCATTGCCTTTGTGTTTATATGTGGTGGTATTCAATGAATAAGATTTCCTTTTTGATTTATCTTCCTCCTCCTCCTTGTTGACATTCATATCTTCTTCATACATCATCAGTTTCCAAATGAGCTCTTTTACAGGTAGCTTGAAGATGTCGCATGATTCTCTAATAGAGACAGAGGTTTCCCTCCATCTATCAAGAAGACATTTGAGAATTCTCATGATCTGTTCCATGGCAGTGACTTCTCTTCCAAGAGAAATCATTGTGTAGACAATATCATTGAACCTAAGTTACATTTCAGAGATAGGTTCATCAGGTTTAATCTTAAAGTTATTATAATTAATTTAATAAGTATTAATTCTAATTTCTTTTACACTAGACGTTCCTTCATGTGAAACATTACAGGTGTCCCAAATTTCAGGGGAATTTTAACAAGATTAAATTCTATTGAATTACACATCTTTTAAGGATCAGTATAAAGAATTCATATCTTTACAATTATTATTATAGGCAGCTATGATAGGTTCATCCCATGTAATTCCATCCGTATCTGAAATCTAGTATTCAATTATAATGGTTGACGAAATCTCAAAGACCATACTCTATGAGTGCATTTTCATTTTAATTTTTTATTACGCGTAGTTGGTTTCATTAATGAATGGTGGTCTGTAGGTTGCAGCACCTTCCAATTTATTATCCATAATAATAGAATAGGTTTAAAGAGCTAGAAATTTAGAATTGAAAGAAATTTATATATCTTTAAAGTACAACTACAATCACAATTGCATGAGATTAAACAAATTCTTAATAAAAGAACCTTTGATACTAAATGTTGGTCGAAGTAGAATACTCAAGGGCAGGTGGGTGAATTGAGTATCTATAAAAAATATTTGTTTAAAATTTTTTTCTTACAGGGATTTCCTCTTCAAGTTAATTACATCCCAGCTAATATAAGTAATACAATTATAAAGGTCTGACTATTTAATTAACTTCTTATAAGATTGATTATTTATCAGTAAAATTAATAGTTATTAATATTACTTTTGAAACTAATTTTCTAAGACAAATAAATTAAAACTTCTTTCTAAGATTAACTATCAAAGTAGGTTTAGTGATTTTTGATTTATATAGTAGATAACTAAAATAGGGAAAACTAAAGTAAGAAGCACAACGAATTTAAAAAAAGTGGTTTAGTCTCAAGCTGAGAGATAATCCACTCCACTTGGTGATCAACTGACACCAAGTAGTTTATATAAATAAACATGATACACACCCTAGATATGGGTCAAACAACAATATATAGGACTATTCAGGTCGCACAAGGACCTCTTCCACAGTTCTTTGTGGGTACAAACTACCAGGCCACAGAGGGACCTCTAAAACACTTATCTATGGGTATACAGAAGAGTAAATGAGTGTTTTAGTAAGGATATCATGTATCCTTCAGTTTAATGAATTAGACAGAGTGTGTTTCAATACAGATACACAATCTGCTCGAAAATTAATAAAATGATACAGAATAGAGCAGTAATGTTGAGATAGGTTTAGAAATATTTTGTGTCTTGATCTTTGCAGCTCTAGACTTCTAAAATGAGGAATATGCAGAACTCAGGTCCTCATATGGATAACAGAGTGTCATAAGATAGATAGATTCGGCTTGTGTTCTTCTTGGTGTTTTACTGCGTGAATATGTTCTCAGGAATCTAGTATCCTTTGTGTGTTATTCAGCATAATCGGATTGCATGATCCAATTTGCAAAAATGTATTCTGTTATAATGCTCATGGCCACCAGATTATTCTTTTATATCATGTTTTTCCTACAATATTTTCATACTTTTTTTTTCTGGGGCACACTACTCTTTTTATCTTGGAGTGCATGTGTTGAAGCCGACATGTTACATGTATTCTACACCTTATACCTTGTACTGTCCGATGATATGTTTACAATGAAACATTAATTAGGTCAATGCATTAAAAGATTCAAATATGACCATTAGAGATTAAATTGAATGACAACAAAATATATTAAGAAATAGTGTCACAAAATGTCATGGAAATGGTGTCTCCTTCACATAGTGACTAGAATGGTCATGGTGTCTTGTTCATGGTGTCTCATGGTCATGGTGTCTGGATGTCACAGTGTCTTGTTCATAGTGTCTCATGGTCATGGTTTCTTCTTGTTCACAGTGTATGATCCTTCACGGTTTCTGATTGTCATGGTGTTAGTGTCTGATCCTTCACGGTGTCTGATTGTCACGGTGTGTGATCCTTCACGGTGTCTGATCCTTCACGGTGTTTGATCCTCTATAGTGTTTGATCCTTCACGGTGTCTCAGTATTTTCAAAATAATTTTATTTAGACTTAAGCAATGATGATCATAAAATGTATTAGAATTAATCATTTGATAAAGAAGGTATTATAAAAGTAAATCAAGGATTGTATAAAGTAATTAAACTGAATATTGAGCAACTATGATCTTGAATTGCTCTTATTAAATAATGAGAATACTTAAAAATTAATACACATGATTTGATATAATTTATAGGATTTAACCAGGTTAAATAGGATTTGTGATCATTATAACATGATTAGTACATGAGGAGTCCAAAATTTATTTTCAAAATAAATTTTTTCTTTTAAAATGGTATGGTATTTAAATGATTTTAATTTAAATAGGTATATTACTGTTAAAGAGTTTTAAAAAATTTGTTAGACTATTTTCCTCTACATCAACATCTGTTGTTGGAATTTATGCTTGATTGAGGATTATTTATTATGATATGATCATCTATATTTTAACAAATGTTTTATGATATGATTGTCTATGTATGATTTATTTTAAAACCAGTCATGATTTATGTTTAAAGTATAAGAATTTTGTATGATAGTTTGATTATGAATGTTTATGTTATATTTCACCCTTTTAATATGAGGAATAAATTTTACAAAGTAAGTGATGGGAGGAGCCCCATATATCCACTCGATGAATCATTAGGTATGATGAGAAAAACTAGTGTTCTGGATAATGGCCCTGACTGTATGGTAATGGTCTTTTCATGATGCCTTGACAGTACGGTTATAATGTTCGACATTATGAATTTCCTCATTTTATGTTTAGTTATTCGTATTTCATGTGATTATTTGACAAGTATAATATACATGTTAATTTTTAAATGGAATTATTTTATTTATTCTTTCCATATTAGGCTTATGATTATGTTTAATATGATCGTGTTTTAGTTTAATACCTTTCCTTATGTATTTTAGGATTATTTATGATATCTTCCACTAAATGTTTTATCCTTAATAGGCATCTTGGCCAACCACTTTCTTATGTTTCATTTTTTCCAAGATGTGAAGAAGTATATTATGATTGACCTGCAGGGGTAGTCTAAAGGGTATGAAAGTTTTCAAGGGGTATAATAGGTTGTTTTTCAATTTGGGATGTAATGTAAAACATATGTTTGTATCTACTATCTCCAAGGATACAAAACTGATCGGTCCTTTGATGTTTGATTTGTTGTGATCATGACATTGTAATAAAATAATGCACAAACATTGGGTTGTTGGGGCCGGTAAATTATATTTATACATTGAATGGATAGTCTAGGTTAGACATACCCAAAATAACTCCATAAAAGGATACATATCCACATGCACAAAATAAAATCCTCACTTAACCCTTATGTAGGATGTATAAACATTGTAAATAACGTATCCAAACCATTAAAATAATAGTTACCCTTAAAAAACATCAGAAATATTAATAAGGTTAATTTTTTTTTAAAAATATTAAATTAACTTTTAAATAACTAATAGAATGTTGTAATATAAATTAATAATTTATAAAAAAACTCCAAAATTTAAAAAATTACTTTAAAATTACATATTAAATTCCAAATAATGTTTTAAAACTTGGAAATTACTTTCCTAATTTATTTATCAATTTTTAGAACACTTTTTAAATTAAAAATGTTTTTTATAGGAACATATCTATTTTTCACGACCTGACCCCCGGGGCCCATGCCGTGACTACCCCAAGCCCACCTTCCACAGCCTAGAGGCTGGAGACTAGCACTAAAGGTGTAATTCACTATAAATGTGAATAAATTTCCTTTATAACCTATAAATGCACACAACAAAGTACATTCTAGAAGTGAAACACTAAGTAAAACTGTATAACAAAAGAGTGCTGAAAAGTAAAAGGGGACGGAAATACAAGACCAACTGTAAAGTATAAGAAACTGAAAGTAAAAGTACTAGAAAAAGGTAAAACAACTCATGGATCATCCATTGGGAATTCTTACCTGAAGGGTAAGTACATATAGCCTCCACAGAACTCCCCGTCCATTCTTCTCCTCCACGTACCGTAAGGCCATGTGGTCCACCTCCGGGTACCATCTAGTCCTGGTACACTTAGCCTCGGTCAGCGCTATCTGTCATCTGCATCTAACACAACGGGGTGCAGTCATAGCCCGTGCAGGGGTGAGTATAACAATACTCAGTAGGGATCCCGAGACAGTTTAGGTCTCACAAAATCAAACAAGGATAAACCAAAAGGTATGAAATCAACAGTTTACCCCACATAGGTATATGCACATACATATACCTACTTTATCAAGTAATCCATCTCAATCATGAGGTAGACACAAAAGTTACTGACTCAGCTCACACAGGTATACAACTTTTTTAGAGAGTTAGAGATGATTATATGTAGCCACTAAATCATTTATTCTGTCAGACCCACACTAGACACAGGAACAGTAGTCAGAGCTGTCAAACTCACAAAGGATCAAGGAACATTAGTCAGATCTATCAAACCCACACAGGATCCAGGAATAGTAGTCAGAGCTATTGAACCCACACAGGAACCAGGAATAGTAGTCAGAGTTGTCGAACCCACACATGATCCAGGAACAGTAGTTATAGCTGTTGAACCCACACGGGATCCAGGAATAGTAGTCAGAGTTGTCGAACCCACACAAGATCTAGGAATAGTAGTCAGAGATTTTGAACCCACACAACATCCAAGAATAGTAGTCAGAGCTGTCAAACCCACACTGGATCCAGGAACAGTAGTCAGAGATGTCAAACACACACATGATCTAGGAACAGAAGTCAAAGCTTTCGAACCCACACAGGATCCAGGAACAGTAGTTAGAGAGAAGTAAGCCACAGGGTTTCCACACAAGCATGCATGATTCTGGGAGGGTCCACTCCTCAATGCAATTTTCGATAAAACAAATTCCATGAAGTCCCACAATGAAATAACCCGAAGGTCCACCTCGTCATAGGGGTCTCATCGCAATAGACGGTGCATCAATCAGATGCCCGATCTGAGATTAATTACCCTTTTAGTCATGGGGGCCCGGTTGGATTTGTGCACGATCCAACCTGACCATAAATCAAAGATAACCCAAACTCCAGTAGGGTATATTCTAAGGTACCTTCACGCTCCATGATTCCTAGCACTGCTGATGGTTCGTCAAACGGATGTCTGGTGCCAAAGATATGGTCGATGAAGCGTAAATGGGTCGATGTGGTGCGGGGTCCGGTCCGACCCGGTCGGACCCACCCGGCCCAGCAGACCATGAAGGCTATGACTGACATTAGGGAACGAACTGGTTGTGAGGGTGCAGACCGGCCGCGCGTCGGTGTAAGGGTGGTTCATCACGGAGGCTCCACGAGGGGCGCAGAAGGCTGGCTCGACCAGGCGCGTGTGGGGCGCGACTCAGCGGCTCAACCCAGATGCCTGAGGCCGTTTCGGCCAATGCCGCGAGGGGCGCGGCTCAAGAGGCTCGTCTCGGGCAGCCGACGGGCGGCAGGGAGACCGATGGGTGCACGGGAGGCTGGTGGTGGATTAGAGTCGGGAGGCCTTCGGGTGGATGGGTGGACAACAGACGCATGAGAGGACGGCGACGGCCTAGAGCCGGGAGGCCGGTGGGTAGCTGGCTGGCCGGCGGCGGCCAACAGCCAGGAGGCCCATGGAGGCTGACCTCTGGGAGGTCAGCGGGCGTTCTGGCGGCCGGCGGGCGCACAGGAGGCCAACAACGGCCGGGAGCCAGTTCGGCCAAAGCACCACGTGGGCAGTGCGGGTTGCGGAGTCCGCGGGTACCGCAGTCATTTCATGTCGCCACTGTGGCCTCTTCATTTCATAGGAATGCCGAATAACATCCCAAAGAGATCGGCGGAGGGAGTCGGGCCATGTTAGATTAGCCCGCACCCTCCGCGTTTAATATGATAGCTATCATTCCATCAATAAAAGAGAACTATGAACTTCAAATTATACAACCTCCACAACGATTCTTTTCCAAACCACAAAAGAAAAACCAAGTAAAGCATAAACATGAAAATACACCCCTACCTTTGTTCGATTTTTGTCGACATTGACGTGAGGAAGAAGACTAATCATTGGGAAAAGACGGAATTCAGTGTCGTTATCATTTTCCTCGATCGTCGGTTTGTACGCCAGATCGTCATAGTCGAAGAAATCCTACGTCAGAGTAGGTTCCTAGGAAGGAAGTCAAAGTCACTCCTCATCTGCATTCTTCATTGGTAGAATTCATTCTTCATGGAGGAAGCATAATCCTCCAAGTGTTGGGCGTCACGTCACTTTACCAGCGCTCCGTTGCTTGGTGAAGACGTCTCAAAATATCCTCCCAAGCATCCTATATATAGGAGTGGGGGGGAGGTTGGTAATGATCTTTTTAATTTATGACGCTCCATTTATTAGGAACCTTACAAAATTCCAACGACGCGGTTATTTAAATTTAAAAGAAGAAAGCTAAATAAAAAAAGGCTGGCGCAATTTAAGAGGTGCGTTGGCTCTAATTATTGGGAGGATACCAAGAGGCTTCCCCTATATTTAACAGGGGCTGGAGAGGTTTCTCCCAATTTAATGGGAGATTTCAATGGGATTTAAAAACCTGGGTGGTCCCCACCACCATAACCTCTCATGGGAGGTTATGTTTCAGGTGGTCCCCACAACCATAACCTCTCATGGAAGGTTAACGTGTGGTGGTCCCCACTTCCAACTTCCATGTGGAGGTTTAGTTCTAGTGGACCCTACCTGAAATATCCACATGGAATCTCAAAATAAAATAAATTGAAGATCATTTTATATTATTATTTTCCATGAAATACCCAAAATATAACTTTCATTCTCGACCCACTACCGTCGAGATGAAAGTCTCCCAGGGCGAATATCGGCACTGCGAGTTCAACAATGCCCTCTGATTTCAATTCCAAGCAGCGGTTCATAATTTATAAAAACCCACTCGTATGTTTACTGAATGTACCCACAAAAAACTTTAGAAATTGATTCCGGGATCACTAGGCCTCAGAATCATGCGCCATAAATTTTCGTGATCTTGTAAAATTCCCATTTAATTTAAAAAAAATTACTTGGAAATTTTGGGTTGTTACATTCTCCTCACCTCAGGGCTCTACATTACTATAATCCACAACTCATAACTAAGGTAACAAGTGTGGGAACTGAGCATGCATTTGAGCCTCCCGCTCCCATGTGCTCTCTGGGAGGTTCTCGTGCTGCCAACGAACACAAACTAGAGGTATTTACCATCCACGAGGGACCCGTTCTTGTCGATCCTCAATCACAATTGGGACCTCTGTAAAAGTCTCTCCATTGTCGAAGTCCATATCTCCATGGTCCATAATGTGAGAAGGGTCGTGTACGTATCTCCTCAGCTGGGATACATGAAAGACGTCGTGCTCCCAGTACAACTGAGGTGGAAGAGCTAAGAGGTATGCCACCTCGCCAACTCTATTGAGGACATGAAAAGGTCCGATGAATATCAGAGATAAATTTATGCCTCAATCGAATCTCAATAAACCTCTTCAAGGTGAGACCCCTAAAATGACATAGTCGCCATCATCAAACTCCAGAGGTCTCCGTCTCTTATCATTATATGACTTATGTATGCTCTGTGCAGTCTTCTTCTTCTCCTGAATGATCTGCACCTTCTCTGTGGTAGCTCGTACCATCTCTGGTCCCACAAGTACTAACTCCCATGGGTCAGTCCAGCACAAAGGTGATCTGCAAGGTCGCATGTACAACGCCTCGAAAGGTGTCATCCCAATGGTGGAGTGATATCTATTGTTGTATGAAAACTCCATCAAAGGTAAGTGATCCTCCCAGCTGCGACTAAAGTCAAGGACACAAGCATGCAGCATGTCCTCGAGGGTATGAATGGTCCACTCAGTCTGGCCATCTATATGAGGATGATAGGTAGTGCTCAAACGAAGCTGCGCACAGAAAGCCTCCTGTAACCCCTTCCATAGCCGAGAAGTAAAATGTGTATCACGATCAAATAAAATTGTTGAAGGTACTCCATGTAGCCGCACAATATCCAATACATATAGGTCTTCCAAGATCATTACTAAACCCTACTCTCTGATCGGTAGAAAGTGGGCAATCTTGGTGAGTCGGTCAACGGTCACACAAATCGAGTCGTGACCCCTGGATGTATGTGGAAGTCTTGTCACAAAGTCCATGGTTATCTTATCCCACTTCCACTCTGTGACCTCTAAAGGATGAACCAAGCCTGCTGGTACATGGGGCACTGCCTTCACTTACTGATAAGTGAGGAATCATGAGACAAACTCTGCAACTACCTTCTTCATTCCCAGCCACCAGTGCTGTCGTCGAAGGTCCTTGTACATCTTCTAAACTCATGGATGTACCGCTGGAGGGGATTAGTGGAACTCCCTCAACACTTCCTCCTAAAGTGACACTGGTACCATGGTACATCCTCTGAAGAAGATGATGTGCTCTCCACCTTCAGAAAAATCCATCAGGTTTCTACTCTATGGATATCTAAGCACGTCGTGTCTCTTAGTCAGCGTCCACACGTTGTGCCTCCTTGACTCGCTGAAGAAGTGGGGTAGTGACTATAAGAGACTGAAGGAAGGATGTTCCATCTATATCCACAAAGGATATCTGTAATTCATCCATCTACTTTGTCACCTCGCCAAGCAGTTGTATACCAGATCTTCTGCTGAGTGCATCTGCAACAATGTTTTCCTTCCCAAGAGTAAAGAATATCTCAAAGTCATAGTCCTCGAGGAACTCAAGCCAACGTCATTGTCTCAGGTTCAGGTCCTTCTGAGAGAAGATATACCTGGGACTCTTATGATCATAGTACTTGGTAAAATGCTCTCCCATCAGATAGTGATGCCACAACTTCAAGGAGAAGACCACTGCTGCTAACTCCAGGTCATGGGTAGCATTGTTTTTCTCATGTTGTCTTAGATGTCATGAATCATAAGCGATCAATACTCGCTCCTGCATCAAGGCACATCTGAGTCCGGTCCCTAATGCGTCACAGTTGACTACGTACCCTACAACTTCCTCTGGAAGCCTCATGATGGGGGCACTATTTAGCCACTTCCTCATCTCTTGAAAGCTTTGTTGGCATCTCTCCGACCACACAAAGGGTTTCCCCTTCTTCATCAAGGCTAAAAGTGGTGCCACAACTCTGGAAAAGTATGGTACAAATCGCCAGTAGTATCCATCCAAGACTAGGAAACTTAGTACCTCTGTCACACTCCTAGGTGGCTCCCATGCAAGTACAGCCTCAATCTTCACTGGATCCACTGCAACTCCAGCCTCCGAGATGACATGGCCCAAAAAGTGAACCTCTCGGATCCAGAACTAGAACTTCAAGAGCTTACCATAATGTTGGTTATTTCGAAGTGTGTCCAATACTACCCACAAATGGTAGGCATCCTCTTCTTTAGTATTCGAGTATATTATAATGTCGTCGATGAAGACTATGAAAAAGTGATCGAGGTACGACTGAAAGATCTTATACATGAGTCTCATGAACAGTGCTGGAGTGTTGGTTAATCCTAATGGCATAACCAATAAACTCGTAGTGGCCATACCAACATATGAAGTCAATCTTCTGCACATCCTCATCTCGAACTCTAAGCTGGTGATAGCCTGATCTGATGTCTATCTTCAAAAACCATCACACTCCCTTTTTCTGATCAAAGAGGTCGTTAATCCTCTGTAGTGGGTACATGTTCTTCATGGTTACCTGGTTCATGCGATTATAGTCAACATAAAGCCTTACGCTCCCATACGCCTTCTTGGAAAACAGAATCGGGGCTACCTAGGGAGAAAAAATGGACCAGATGAATCCCTTCCCATGTAAGTCCTATAGTTGTACCCACAACTCGCGAAGCTCCGCGAGAGCTATCCGATTAGCTGGTGTAGATATCGATGCCGTCCTGGGGTACAAGTCAATTTAGAATTCCACCTCTCTACAAGGAGGTAGACATCAGACATCATCAGGGAAAACCTCCACATACTGGTCCACCACTATAGGATAGATCAAACTCTCCACATCAACTCCTATGAGGGTAAGGCAAGACAAATGATGAGTGATTGGTTGTACTCTCCTCTGGAAAAGTCCATCCTATGCAACAAAATCTCCCTTCTCGCCGGTGAAGGTGAAACTGGTCCCATCCGTGCGGACACAAAGCACTTTTCCCCAAATAGAGTCGATCTGAGCATGGACTATAGATAAAATATCCATATTTATAATGACGTCGTAAGGCCTCGATGCCGCTAATAAGAGATCCCATCCAAAGCTCTCAACTCCTAGAATAAGCTCACACTGCGGACACCAGTGTGTAATCATTGAATATACTCATGTAGGTGTCTCTAGTCGTAAGGATCGATCCAATGGCTCCATAGGAATCTCCAAGCTCTGAACGAGGACAGTGGTAATGAAAGAGTGATTGGAACCTATGTATATAAGAACTGCAGCTAAGTTGTAGTAGACACAGATCGTACCTCGAATCTTCTCTAGAGAACCCGGATCACAAGCCTCAGCTGCCTAAAGCTGAGCTCTCCCATGTCCACCAAATCCTTGGGGTCAGGGTGGACCTCCTAGTGGTTGTGGAGGTAACACCTCAAAACGTCGCCCACCGCTATCTGTACGACCAAATCCTTCACCACGTCCTCCTGCACCCTAAGGACCACCTTGATCGAATCTTGGTCTCTACTTGGGGCGGTCCTTCAACCGTCTGTTAATAATCCGAATGGCGGTTCGGATAGTCAGAAGCCATGTGACCCTACTTGCCGTATGTGAAACACTACATGTCTCTCATATTACTAGCTCTATCTCATGTGCCTCGCACAACCGAACCTGTGTCCTGAGGTCGTCCACCAGATGGTCTGGTCCTCTTGGATCTCTGTGACATCTGTCAGCTACCAGCTGCTGAAGACTCCAATACGTGACGCGTGGTGGCGGGTCTCACTACTGGTGACTACTCAGTGAGGAAACTCTCCATTAAGAGGGATTTATCCAACACCCCCACCTACATCGCAATGCTGGGGGAGATCACCGAGGCCCAGATCTCTCACTAGAGCTCCTGCTCGAAGGTTTGGTCCTTGAAGAATGGGTCTCGTACCATATCTGTGGAGCTGCACGAGAGGTTAGTGAACCTCACTGAGTACTGTGCCACTATCATGCTACCCTACTGCAGATGATGTAGCTCATGTATCCGAACTACACATAGGGTATCTGGGACAAAATCCACCAAAAATAGGCTCATAAATTCTTCCCATAATAGTATCTCCTCATCATGCACCTAGAGAATCAGGATACACCATCTTCTTGCTTCTTCCTTAAGGAGACTCGTGGAAAGTATCACCGTAAAGTTGGTTGGTGTCCCTACATGTTTGAAGATTCTTACCATAGCCTCCATCCTATCCTATGCTGCCTGCGGGTCCATCTTGCCCCTAAACCTGGGCGGCCTCTAGCGCTGCAACTCGTGCAACACGCTCAGCCGGCGTGCACTCTCTTCTTCTAGGGCCGATGGCATCGGTGGCCAAATGGGAAGTGGTACTACTGGTGCCTCACCTAGAGAAGGCCCCTACACCGAGGCCTCATCGCTCGGTGGGATATCTATGTGTACTACTCTCAGAACCCTAGTTGGTTGTCTTTATAAAGGAATCTTAAAAAGAAACACGTGTTCCATGGTAAAAATGTTATACCTGGTGAGATTACTCAAATAATTCTAAAATAAGACTCTTGAAAACACACATGAAATCAGTGTTTTCGTGCACTGAGTCAAAAATCAAAAGTAACGGTCCTGGTGTATGGATAAGTCAACCGCCACACCAAAACTGGATTCTATAAACTAATAACCACACTCACTACACTTAACACTATTGAAGTTAAATAGAAATATCATAGTCTTATGTTCAGTGGTAGAACTGACTCCTCTGATACCAATTTGTCAAGACCCGTCCCCCAGGGCCCATGCCGTGACTACCCCAAGCCCACCTTCCATAGGATAGAGGCTGGAGACTAGCAAAAAAGGTGTAATTACCTATAAATAGAAAGGCATTGTCTTTATAACATCTAAATGCACACAATAGAGTACAACCTGGAAGAAAAAATCTATGTAAAATTATATAACAAAAGATTGCTGAAAAGTCAAAGGGGGTGGAAATACAAGACCAACTGTAGAGTACAAGAAACTGAAAGTACAAGTACTTGAAAAAGGGAAAAAAGATCCCGAATCCTCCAATGGGAATTCCAACCTAAAGGGTAGGTACAAATATCCTCCACAACACTCCTCATCCGTTTTTCTCCTCCATATACCATCACGCCTTGTGGTCCATCTTCGGGTACCATCCAGTCCTAGTACACTCAGCCTCGGTCAGTGTTGTTCATCGTTTGCATCAAACATAATGAGGTGAGGACATAACCCATGTAGGGGTGAGTATAACGATACTCAGTAGGGACCCCAAGACCCTCAAGGTCTCAAAAAATTCAACAAGGATAAACCACAATGTATGAAATCAACAATTAACCCCACTTAGGTATATGACCATACATATTCAAAAGTTATCAAGTAATCTATCTCAATCATGAGGCAGACACAAAAGTTACTGTCTTAGCTCACACAAGTATACAACTTTTGAAGAGAGTTAGAGAAGATTTGATGTATCCACTAAATCATCTACTATGTCAAACCCACAAAAAATCCAAGAAAATTAGTCAGAGATGTCGAACCCACACAGGATCCAGGAACAGTAGTCAGAGCTGTCGAACCCACATAGGCTCCAGGAACAGTAGTCAGAGTTGTCGATCCCACACAGGATCGAGGAACAGTAGTCAAAGCAGTCGAACCCATACAGGATCCAAGAACAGTAGTCAGAGATGCCTAACCCATATAGGATCTAGGAACTGTTGTCAGAGTTGTCGAACCCACATAGGATCCATGAACATTAATCAGAGTTGTCAAACCCACACAGGATGCAGGAATAGTAGTCAGAGTTGTCAAACCCACACTGGATCAAAGAACACTAGTCAGAGCTGTCAAACCCATATAGGATCCAGGAAAAGTAGTGAGAGTCTTCGAACCCACACAGGATCCAGGAATAATAGTAATATCTTTCGAACCCACACATCATCCCGGAACAGTAGTCAGAGCTGTTGAACCCACATAGGATTCAGGAAGAGTAGTCAGAGAGAAACCAACCAATAGGTTTCTGCACAAGCATGCTTGATTTCGGGTGGGTCCACTCCTCATGCCATGTATCGATACAAAAACTTCCATTAAGTCCCATAAAGAAATAACATGATAGTCTGCATCATCATAGGGGTCTCAACGCAATAGATGAAGCATTAATCAGATTCTCATTATGAGAGTTATTTGACATTTAGTCTTGGGGGCCTGGTTGGATTCGTGCACGATCCAACCTGACCATAACTCATATATATACCAAACTCTAGTAGGGTATACACTAAGGGACTGTTACACTCCATGATTTCTAGCGCCGCTGACAGTTCATCAAACGGATGTCTGGTGCCAAAGATATGGTCGAAGGAGTGTAAATGGGTCGAAGTGGACCCGTGTATGGTCCGATCCGGTCGAACCGACCCGGCCCGACCCAGTTTGGGCCGACTCTGTCTGGGTCGACTCGGCCTGACCAGTTGGGTCTGGCCTAGCTCGCTAGACCCGGCCTAGCAGTCCACGAAGGCTGAAAGTAGTGCAAGTGCGAGGATCGGTCATTAGGGAGCAGACCGACCGCGCGTTGTTGTAATGGTGGTTCGGCCAGGAGGCTCCGAAAGGGGCGTGGAATTCCAACTCGGCCAAGGGCGGAAGGGGTGCGGCTCGGAGGCTTGACCTGGATAACTGAGGCCATTTCGACAAATGCCACAAGGGTTGCGGCTCGGGCGCCTCGTCTCGGGTGGCCGGCAGGCAGCCGGGTGGCCGAAGGGCGGCCGGGAGGCCGGCGGGCGGTTGGGAGGTGGGAGTCTGGCCGGTGGCCAGGGGGCCGGTGGGCGACCGAGAGACTGGGGGATGCACGGGAGGCCAGCGGTGGCCAGGATCCGGGAGGCCAGCGGGTGACCAGGGGCCCGATGGGCGCACGGGAGGCCGGATGCAGTTGGGAGCCGGGAGCCCAGATGGTGCACGGAAGGCCGGCGACGGCTGGCTGCCGAGAGGCCGACGGGAGGCTGGGCAGCCGGTGGGTGCACTGGAGGTCGGCAGGGGCTGGGAGCTAGTTCGGCTGAAGCATTGTGAGGGTGGTGAGGGTTGCGGAGTTCGTGGATTGCGCATTCATTGTCTGTTGTATCTGTCGCCTCATCATTTCGTCACCATGCCAAAGAAAATCACACAAAGATCGATAGAGGGAGTCGGGCCATGTTAGTTTGTCCCACACCCTCCGCGTTTAGGATGATAGCAATCGGTCCATCAACAAAAGAGAACTATGAAGTAAAAATTCTATATCCTCTACAATGATTCTTTTCCAAATCGCAAAATAAAAATCAAGGAAAGGATTAACATGAATATAAACCCCCTACCATTGTTCGATGTATTTCGACGTTGATGCGGGGAAGAAGATGTATCATTGGGAAAAGATGGACATCAGTGTTATCAGTGTTTTCTTCGATCATCGGTTTGTGTGTCGGCTCGTCATAGTCCAAGAAATCCTATATCGGAGAAGGTTCTGAGGAAGGATGTCCAAGTCGATCCTTGTGAGCATTTTTCATTAGAAGAATGCATTCTTCATGGAGAAAGTGTAATCCTCCAATTTTTCGGCATCACGTCACTTTACCAGCGCTTCGTCGCTTGGTGAATCTGTCCCAAAACCTCCTCCCAAGATTCCTATATATTGGAGAGGGAGGTAGGTAGGTAACGATCGTTGGAATTTATGACGGTTCATTTATTAGGAACCTTCTTAAATTCCAACGACGTAGTTATTTAAATTTAAAAGAAACACGCTAATTAAAAAAATGCTGGCACAAATTAAGAGGTTTGTGGTCTATAATTATTGAGAGGAGACCAAGAGGCTACCCCCACATTTAATAGGGACGTGAGAGGTTTATCCCAGTTTAATGGGAGGTTTCAAGGGGGTTTATAAACCCAGGTGGTCCCCACCACTATAACCTCTCATTAAAGGTTATGGTTCGGGTGGTCGCCACCACCATAACCTCTCATGGAAGGTTAAGGTGTGGTGGACCCCACATCCAACTTCCATGTGGAAGTTTAGTTCCGTTGGACCCTACCTGAAATATCCACAAGAAAGGTCAAAATAAAATAAATTGAAGATCATTTTATTTTATTATTTTCCACAAAAAACCCAAAATTCTGCTTTCATTCTCGACCCACTACCGTCGAGTTGAAAGTCTCCTTTAGAGAATATCGGTGCTTCGAGTTCAACAATGCCCTTAAAATTTGAATTCTAAGAACCGATTCAAATGTTATAAAAAGATTATCATACGTTTACTGAACGTACCTGAAAAAAACATCATAAATTTATTCTGGGCTCACTGGACCTCGGAATCATGCACCATAAATTTTTGGGGACGCTTAAAATTCTCATTTTATTAAATAAATTTACATGGAAATTCCTGGTATTTTCAATATTTATTAAATTATTCTTAAAAAAAACCCTATGTTAAAAATGTTGATCTGAAGAAAATATATACCCTCAAAATATACACCTTTTAAATAAGTATAATTTTATAAAATCAAATATGTATCCACAAAACAATTTTGAGATGAAGAAAATTTACCTTATATATTACTTGATTCATATTAACTTTAACCTCCTTTATAGTAAATTTAGATTTAGTTTAATTTCATAAATTGAAAATTTAAATACTAATTGTATCATATTTGATGAACTTATAACATATAAATAATATTTTATTATCAATTCTTCATTAATATAATCTTTTTCGGGTGTTGACTATTTTGTTTATAATGAAAGTTACATTTTCGAATGCATTGACGATTACATATAAACATTGTTCCATCAGGACCCTTATTTTAATTAATTTATTTATATAACAAATATTCATCATATATATATTTATGAACACAAATAAAAGTAATTATTATAAAAATAAATTACCACTTTCATTGATACCAGGACCCATATGCACACAAAAATATAGTTTTAACTTTCTAATGAAAACAAATTAATAATGATAAATAATATTTTATAATTTAAAAATAATAATTATATCATAAATTTAATATATAAATATATATATATTAATTAAATAATTATAAATATACATGCGATGTAGTGATAAAAATTAATCACGTCACATTATGGAGGTGGTTTTCTAAAACTTTTCTTGAGGGATACATTCATTTCCCATTTGATGAATAGTGGTGGAAATGAGTTTTCCAAAAATAAAATTAAAATATATTTTTACTGATAATTATTGAATAATTATGTTAGGAATGTTAAAAGACATTTTAATGAATGATAAGATTAAATTAACATTGAAATAGGCAAGTATGGCGATTACCTAATTTATGAAATACATCATTTGGCTTACACCTTAAGCCTACAAATAATAATGATAGGGTAAGAATGTAATTTTACGAATGAATGGATGGAATCTAAGAAGGTATTAGAATATTTATTGGTTGAGATTGAAGACTAAAAATATTCAAATATTTGCGGTGAGGAGGTTCCCTTTTCTAATAGTGGAGTGGACAGACACGCAATTTATTAAAAATTTAAATATAATTATGTATTTATCTTGTATATTGCCTCAATGTGGATATGTATTTATTGAAAATTATTATAAGGTCATCATTTCACAATCAAATATATTTTAATCAGGTGTTGGGGTCATTTTATTCATTAACATTGGGTTTAACCCCTTCATTAACACTCATTGGATATTATATTTTTAACAAAAAATTTATTATATATAGTCATAAAGTAAAATAAAAGGTGAAAATTGATCTAAAATTGCCCCTAGATGACATTTCATAACATTTCCTATTACACTTATCATCTTTCTGGTTTTTGTGATTTTAAAATCATTTAATGAAATATTAATTGACTTAAAATATAATTTATGTATTTTTATACTATTCATTTAATTTTTGCTTATATTCATCAAGAAAATAATTTATTTGAAAATAAAATCGTTAAATGTAAATTAAAAATTATTATTATCCTAATCATTTATCAAACATAATAATTCATCCAAAACATATTTCTTTTAATGTTTTTATAATCATTTTCTATATGTTTCCTTCTGATTTCAAAATCACAAATAGAGTTCTCTGTAAGAATTTAAGGTAATTATAAATTTACTAAAAAAATAAAAACACATTATATTTAAATTACTTAATGAGGTGTATTGATATACTTAATGAAATATATTAATTACAATTCAAATTAAATTAATTATTTTCATAAAATCCAAAAAATATCAAGATAAATAATATTGACATGATGATTTTAGAAATAATATAATTTAAATAATAATATTATTATAGTATATAGATTTTAATTTAAATCTCAATTTTTATGTTAATCAACTAGCTCATCATAGAAATAATTTAATCTAAAAACTCATGGATTTATATTAAAAGTAGGAAATAAAGTGTTAATGCGCTAAAATATTACCAATTATTTTTTCTCAAAATGAGAGGATGGGGACTTTGATTGAACATCCCTTAGATTGTATTCCATGTTTATCAATATTTAGGAATACATTTATTGAGAAAAAATTAGTTATTATCTTAAGAAATAAATATTATAAATTTTTTAATCATGTCTTTATAAAAGGATCCCTCTTAAACATCATTAAATGTAAACCTAAAATTCAATTTCCTACCACTAATACTCAATATTTTTTCCATTATAATTATCTCATAAGATGATGATATTTTTTTATATACCCAACTTATTACTTGTATTACATTGATATATATATATTAATATATATACATACCTAAGAACTGATACGTCGTGCAATTCCATGACCCGGTGTGCCTGAAATTAATTTTATAAAAGAATAATAAAAATAGACTATATTTTGTGCAGAAATATTCTTAATGAAAATTATATATCACTTAAACAAAATAAAAAATAAAAAATTTGAGATAATGGTTGAATATATAACATGGTGTTTACCCTAGGTGCAACATAAAATTTTTCGGCACGAGGCATTCCGATTCCTCTCTCTTAAAGGTATATTTAGTGAAATTAAAATATATATGAATTTTTTTATCATTTTAACAGAGAGAAATATTATATGAGAATACTGGTTGGTTTAATTACCCATAGTTATATTCATAAAACCTAGGATAAATATCTATCTCTCCCTCTCTCCTCTATTTGAAAATGCCATCAGATGACGACGAATCACTGGATTAATGATGATCAAGATGTAGTGAATGAAATATCTCATCTCAGAAACTAGAAGGCACATTATTTATAAAAGCATGATACAATATCCATGTAGGACTCATCAATTTGTGACATACACCCTTTTAATAAATTTAATGAGAATATGAATCCTTATTCATGGATCTGAAATAATTTTCTCCTTAGCATGTGCCTACATACAAGTTCTATATTGACTTCATCAATGTTTTCTGACCTAGTATCATCGTTACTAATCATAGACTTAGAAATAAAGTAAGAATATGATTAAATTTATTTATTTTTACATGAATGAAATTATTATTCACATTCATCATAGGTAGGATCCTATGGTCTTAGTTCGACATTGTTTGGAGGTAAATAGCACGGTCAGACTCCCAAAACCATGATAGTATAAAAAAATTCCTAGATGGTTGAAATAAAGATAGATATGGTATTTTTAAATTAATTTATTATAATTTATGTAATTTATGATCTAAAAATAAAATGTGGATCTGATGGTAGTGTATGGGATGAATGGTGAAACCCTCGATGAACCATATGATCCGATTTCCTGTGATCGGATTCTAGAAACCCAGAATCACATCTAGATCCACTAATCTCAGACATATTCAAGGTGACATATATAGTAGAATGTCCTGATTCAATTCTCAATGAATATGTCTTTTATTATATAGAAAAACATAATGTACACCATGTATTGAGATGAACACATGTCGTGTAGCTCCTCAACAGTGGCTGTTGTGGCTTTGAGAAAAGTTAAGGATTAGACAACATGTGGCCCCCTCACCAGTCATTTACAATTCTCTCCAGATGTAAAACCTATGTGGTTGACCACATGAGATGGATCCCAAGCAGAAGTACATGTCCAATTACATGGATGTGTACCCAAGTATAGATTTATTGAGGAATGTACATGGACAGGAGGTATGATAAACTGACATGGCCAACAGGACACAACATGCTACTGGTTATTCTGGACACACAATGTAGTCAACCTGCAAATAATGTACTTCTACATGGGTTGGGATCCATGATCTAGAGATGGAAATGTCTAGGCGGTGGAGGTAGACCACAGACCATGTGGGTCCCCTCACATGTTGTGTACCCATTAACCTCTTTTAAGGAAACCTCATTCATCCAAATCTCTTTCATTTGAACTCAAATTTTGGACATTATGAAGTCTATACTACATGTATTTAAATGTAGAATTTGATGGTCATGTCATTTGTGGATTCAGAGATACGATGTGGAATATTCTGAGAAAGACAATTATTTAAATGATGCTCGAACATGTTGGTGATCATGCCGAATCACTAGAGACATTTGAGTTATGCCGCTATTTAGAAATGGGAAGTGGAGTCCTCGTCCTTTATATTAGAACCCCCATCAGTATGGTTGTGTTCCCTCATATTCTAGGAGGAACCCCCTACCAGGTAGGGAACATGTCCTTGATGACTAGATTTTAACTGCATGTTGTACTAGGGCACATGTCCACAACATTTATAGTGGAACCCCCAATTAGTATGGGTATGATCCCTCTACCTTACTAGGTGTAACCCCTATTATCATTATATGTGGGGATATGTTACACTAGAGTGGACCCCCACCCATCGACATCGGTATAGGTCCTCTAAAAATACATAGAGAGTATAAATCCCCTCTCATACTAGGTATTAGGTCATCTACTTCGATTTTATGACCCATAGAACGTGTGGAACAGTGACATTTCTTGGTTTGACATCACATTTACTTCAGTATAGGAATGTGAGATTATAGGAATTGTTGATATAACTTTTGAAAATATTTTCTAATATTTATCTTAGGTTGAGGTATCAGATAGAGATCAGCTTACTCTCTCATTTTCTGTTATTTTTACTGATCATATATTAATATTCTTTGGTATCCACACAATGGGTTTGATTAATATCCTTCCAAGAGATGCGAAGTCACATGAGGAATGCCCCATGGTTTCCATGTTTAGCTTATTTTCATAGGATGAGTATACTCTCATACTATGGGTAGTAAAGTCTTTATGTGTAGCTGATCTACTCATCATGTTGAGCCACTTTTTTTGAGGAAGTTACTTTCACACATGATCTGGGTTGAGATATTCTCCTTGATTGTGTCTTTCACCTACTATCTTTCTATTCTTGTTTTATCTCTTATGGATCCCCTTAATATTTTTTAGAATATTAATGGTCATGTATATACTCACCTCTTTGTGGGATTTTTGAACATGTGATGTATCTAATGAAAATGATGGGAAGGTCTCTCATGATTCTATATAATCATAGGGATATATGGTTCTTTAGACCTAATAGGGTGGTCATTTCTTGGGATTCGTGATCTAGGCTCTCTCAGAAATTTAATTTTCCATTTCTATTCTACTGGTACATATTTTTAGTGGGGCTTGTACTTTTCCCCTTTACTTTTAAGTTTTCACTATAGTACTCTTGTACACCATAGAGTTTATGAATTATTGGGTTAGTTTAAAGATCTTATGGATATTTTACTCTTTACCTCTACAATTTTGAATTGATATGGAAATATGTGTGCATAAATGATCTCACGAAATGTACTCCCCATGTTAGTAATGAGTTCGGCCCTTGTGTCCACCCATTGATCTAGGGATGCATGCTGGGTGTAGTTGTGGCTTGAGTATTGTCTTGGGATGGGTCCTGAAATTTTCAACCGATAATGAATACATAAACCCCTCATTTTGATTAAGTACTTCAAGTGATGATTAAATCACTCTATCTGTTTTTAGTGTGTCTAACCAAGAGCAAGTATGAGATAGGGAAATTCTTAACTCAATTTCATGTCTTTAGGTTATACCACATCTCAATGGAATATATTATGAAATTATTAAGTTTACTGTAAACATTGGGTTTTTTCGTATTGAATTCTTGCTCATTTTATATTGATTTTCTTTTATTTTACTTAATAAATGCATTGATTGATTCATTTTTCAAATGACAAGATTCTTTATAAGGGATTCTTTTCTCAATGAATTTTTATTATGATATAATTTTTATTCACAATTTTATCTCATTTATGTGGTACCTATAATAAACATAAATTTATTTAAAATCATTCTTATGAATATAAACTGACTTAAAAATCCATCCAACGTACTCCTCAATTGGTTTTCATTCAAATATTATAACAACATAAATAATTCTTGGAATCAATTTCAATTCACAGATACATAGTTCATATTGTGTACAATGTATCATTTTATATTATATCATTTTGATTTAATTCATTATTAATGTATTATAATATATTTCATATGTAATGAATTGGAATTATATATCCAAATCTAGTTCTTTTTTTCAATGGATTTTGATTCAATTGTCATGACAATTGTAACAATTTCATTGTCATAAGTTTCATTTCATCAGGGATATTTGAAGTTATGAAATTATTTTATAATATATATTGAATATGATTCATAATGAAATATAATATCATATTTATCCCATTGATAATGTTATTTAATTTTATCATTCAATATGTTTCTTTTATTATGTTTTCATTCTAATGTTATAAAATATACAAGGGGTGTTCATCTCAATTTAAATTTATTGAAACATGTTTCAATGTATACCCTTATATTCATTTATATGGTGAATATACTTCCAATTTATATTTTATATCACTAATAATCTTATACTCATGGTATTTTAGGTTACCTAAAAAGTTGATTCTTTCATTGTCATTTTTATGTTAAAAAAAGTAATCCATTTTATTGAAAATAATTGTTTTTAATATTTTGAAGACTTTTATATAACTCATTTTCCGCTTTATCCCTATTTTTTGTATAATTTAATTAATGTTTTTTTTCTATAAATCAATTATTATTTAATTTAATTTTCATCTATTTTAATCATTTATAACAATGCTTTAATAAGAAATTTTTTAACGTTTTCTATACAGGTCATTATTTATTTTCATGATAATGTTTTCATAAATTATATTTCCTGAATTAATTTTTCTACTTTAATGAATATTCTAAATTATCATGATTTATTTAAAATTATATTTGGAATTAATATTAAAATACTATTCCAATTAATATATTTTTTTAGAAAAAATGTTATTAAAAGAGAAGGATATTATTTTTATCAAATGTTATGAAAAGGTATTTCATTTACACTATTTATATATTCTTATTCATATATAAAATTTCTTATATAATAATTGATTCATAAAAATATTAAATTATTTTAAAAATTTTGAAAAATTATTTTAAAAACGTTTCTTTAACACCACAGGAAATGAGGTATAAAAGATATGCTAATCATTGATTTTTCCAAAAAGACAAAATAAATTTATAGAAATTATCTTATAGTTTCTCTTACAAATTACACTTTATATATAAAGAATCTATCTTTTATAAAAAAAATTATTAGTCATATTATAATTGTCTTGTGAATTAAATCTTATTATGATTTAATATTTGGTATCAACCAATCAAACACTTCATTTAATCAAATGTGAAGTCAAATGAATGTGTTATGAAACCCATTTTCATACAATGGGTTTCTCAACTATGGTAACATACTTTACTATTTTTTATGAATCATTGAGGGTATTTTTTAATAGAACCATCAATGATCATTCCAAATATGGAATGTGATTATATTTTATAAATGATTCATGAGACGTGTATACTCCCAAAATTAATTAAGTTATGTTGGAATTATAATGATTTAATTTTCTTTTAGAACACATTTATATGGTATTTATTATATGATATTCGGCATGAAAATTGTATAGAACTATAATTAATGTGGTAAATATTTATATATCTTTAGATAATTTCTAAATTTCTAGGGTGTGAGCCTACCCCAATAAAGAACTATGACACCCAAAATTTGAAGAGAATGGGATGTGATCCTAATAAAATATTGGGATCTACAATATGAAATGGCCCTAGATGTTATCCTAGAAATTGAAATTATTTTCTTTTATTTTTTTCATACCCTTTTATACCATGTTTTTATGCCAATGTTATGATTTTGTTTGTCATAATCTATAATTACAATATCAATTAAGTGTTAAGTTTTGTAAAAATATTTTACTATGACACATTGTTTATGATAAATGAATTTTGTGATTATCTTATGTTATTACCATTGACATTGACTATATTCACATAACCATATGATCATCTTATGATCACTTGTGATTTTAAAATGTTAATTTCAAATATTATCCTTGCTAAGTGATTGATCTCTCCCTTCTAATGTTTATGTTACTACATCTTATGAATATCAATATTATGTATAATATGTATTGATGGATATAATGTTTTAATAATTTATGAGGATATATTAATGAAATTATGTGGTATATGGATCTGGTAACTAGTAAAATTATTTGAATATTTTGTTTTCCATCTTGTCTCAAAAATTCCTCCCAATAAGCATGTGGCTGCCAACTATTAGATTTGGTCTAATGGTGGTACAATGGGGAACCAATATCTCTAGATCATTACTAAATATTATGTATGTATTGATAAATTATGTCAGTAGAATATAATAATAATATAAAATCAATATTACATTAAATAAACTATTCCTGAATATGATACAACACATAAGCTGTAGATGGACAATAGGTAATACATACAAAGGGATATATTGTTGATGGAAATAAATATAAAAATGTCTCCTTATATGAATTTATCCCATGTACATGCTCAAACAATACTCCCATGTCTAGTCTTAGTCTTCAAGGATAACAAAACAGTGTAATAACTGATTAATCTTCTGCAACCATGAGGTCTATTTGGGTACCAAGAGCTATCCCGAACAAGGTGTGAAATAAACCATGTTTTCCAAGACAAATAGATTCTAATGAAATCAATTCCATGAATATAAATAATTTATTTTAAAGTATAAAAATGAATTTAGTGAATAAATAAATGTAAAAAATTATGGTTCCAGTTCATCAGGGACACCTAGATGACTATACCCCCTTTGGCCTAAGATGAAATTTCTCTAAAATGTGTCCCAATGTATATAGTTATATATATTTTTAATATATATGAAATAGAAAATATATTTATATATATACATCTTGTATTATCAAGGATATGTGGTGTAACTCATGAATCCAGGAATAACTATAATAATATTATAATGGAAAAATTATCAAAATATGGGTACAATCCCAATAATTTAAACTCTGTAATTAGAGTTCCACGCTCGACCATCTGAATAAACTATATGAAACATCATGTCTGAAATCATAATAACGAGGTTGGAAATGTCATGTCTAACCCCTGAAATAGATGTGAAATTTTAGGAACATAAATTTTATCAATGGGATTTCCCTTCTTATAATTATTTTATATAGTAAAAATCACATAACTAAAACAAAAAAGCAATAAAAACTAATAATTAATTAAATAAGTGGGGTTTATAGATATTAAAAAACATATTCTAGTGGAATACTAGTTTGACCCATTGTATAGTAATATGGAAATTACTAATAATAATCTGGAAAATGGAATAATATCAAGTAAAATAAAAGAATAAATAATATTTGGGTATATTATAAATTAAATTATGATATATTTATATATTTTAATAAATAAATAAATGTTTTAAAAATGATAAATTAAACATTGGTAATTTTATTATATATAAATGTTAAGTTATGATTTTATAAGTATTATAAATAATTAAAAGAATATTTATTTTCATAAAATAGATTCATAAATTAATAATATATTTTCTTATGATTATAAGATAATTGAATTGGACCATAATTAGTTTTTTAAAAATCTCATAAAATAAGTTATAATTTGAAAATTAGTATTCATTATCTTAATGTTGATTTTAATTAAAAATAATTTTATCCCTAATTATAAAATAATATTCATAAAACATAATCCACTTTTTTATTCTTCATGTTGAAAAATGGTTAGAGTTAATTTATGGGATTTTTCTAAAATAGTATAATTTTTTAGAATTGTGAAATTTATTAATTGATGGCATAAGCTAAATACATATATTTTTTTACTATTGAGGAATGGAAGATATTTTCAACATAATATAGAAATACAATTCACTATATACTATATTTAGTCAGAGTAATCTATGATATTCATATTCTTTATCCAAAATAATAGATAAATGAATAAAATAATAAAAAACACCCATCCCCTATAAATACCACCCCTGACCACCCCTTATCCCCACACATTCTAATCCTAGGATCTTGAAAAATCTCTAAAAAATCCTTTTACCAATACCCTCCACATATTCTATGGGATTTTGGACTCGATAAAAGTCCAAATCCAATTTACCTAAGGAGGTTCTCATGGGGAAGAAAGGCAGGATGTATAATCCTCTTTTGTTTTCTTTTAATTTCTATTCAATTTCCCTTATTTCTTATCACATCATATCCCTAAGTACCAAATAATAATGATAAATCTTTTATCCTATATATATTATAATTCTATTGTTTTAGTGGGACAATCCATTATCAAACATCGTCTCCACACCCTTTTATTCAAAAAATTAAAACATCATCTATGACGTGTCGAGTTACTGCCATCATGGATGGTGTGTTATAATATTCGATTACTACCATAACGGAAGGTCATAAACCCTTATAAAGGGTGAAATGGTTTTAAAATTTATATTAAAACATATTTAGTGATCTGTAATCAGTATATATACATAATATTAATTAATAAAGAAAATTCTTTCATGATGATTGAAAAAAACTCCACCATAATCTAAATGGATATTATTAACATTTTATCTAATGAATTATTCTCATATATAGAAACAAAGGGATATATAAGAACATTTAATATTATATATATTCATAAATAACATATAATTTAAATTTTGTTTTCATTTTCCCATTTTACATGATCTTTTATTCGTGTATATAAATGAATCAATCATAAAATCCATAGAGACAAACACTCTCAAATGTCGTAATTGATTATTATAGCTCATCGTATTGGCCATAAATAAAATTAATAAAACTATAATTATTAAAATTAATGTTAAATTGGTTCTTAATTAAATTATCATTGAATCTAATTTTATTATTAAATACATTAAGAACATGTGATAACAATTTCATACATAAAGTAAGTGGTTATCTCTAAACCTCCATTTTTTCCTTCAGGTTACGCATCCTATTTATTTACCCTATAATAATTATTAAATATTCATATCCACTATTACATTATTAATTTTATATTCTACAATATATATATATATATATATAACAATTCATTATTCTTTAATGAGGATATACATGTTTTATAAGGATCCATTTTCAATTCCTCCTGAAAAGAAATAGAGATTAAAGTGAACTTCCCAGTTTCTTGCCAATTTTCATGTAAAATCCAAAATATATTTTAATCCAAAATTATTCTTATAAATTTACTCATTTATTCTTGAACCAATATCTTAGTTTATTTCTCATTTTATACAAAAAAGTTACACATTTCCCTCTTTAATGTATCATTAATATTTTACTTAAACTACCCTAAACTGAATCCTCTATAATTATTCCTAAACACTTTATTTTTACATGGTAACATATGATGAATATATTTTATCATTTTTTGTACCAATTTCACCTTATTAATTTTCATTTTTTATTTAAATATATTCTTTCATGAACACTTTTATGATACCCTCATTTTTTAGGCTTAATGTCATGATTTTGATTTCCACTTATATCCATGGATAACCCTTATATTTTTTATTTATTCTTCATGTAGAATAGAAATGAATGAAAATTTTAAATTTGATACAAAAATATATCAATCCAATGAATTGGGTAATTTTTTGTCTCACGACACATATATGGACCCTACCTTATTACGTTACATATTATTTAATTATAGTCAGGAAATCACTTAATCTATATTGAAGATCTTTTCATGTTTAGGGTTTTATAGTATTGGGATATAAAAAATACATAAAATTCCACAATAATATAGATACGATAACACAAAATAGTATCTATTTCATGAAAAATACAATACATTTTAAATAAAAACTGTTTTTTACAAATCATCATAACATTTATCTTGGAATCCTTCTTTGTCTTACACATTCTTATAACCTATAAAAATTATTTCAAAACATGGGATGATCACCAAAATCATAGCAATGGATAATAAATAAGTAAATCACACATTATTCAATGAATACTTGAAACTTATAAATCATTTTCAAAAATACATACTTGTCATCTGTATACAATTACTTTATGAAACCTGAGATTTCCATGAGATTTCAAAAAAAACATATAGAAAATAAATAGAATCATAATGGTATCTTAGGTAATTAATTACATAATCTTGTAACCCTCTAAGATACTCTATAATTTGTTCCCCATCATGGATACCTTACAATGTAACCCTCACAACTACTTTATTGTGTAATGATCACACTTACACATGGAAAAACTATACAACCGACCTCCATTTTACACATAACCAATGAATTAGAGGGAGGTATAGGTACCAAACATAATCATAAAAAATTCCCAATAACCAAAATATAATCATACAACATGAATAATTTCATAAAAACATTTCTTATGAATTTTTTAAACCAATTATTTTAAAAGATAATTTTAAAAGAAAATCCCCTTACTAATATCATATAATTGAAGTGAGACTTAATATATTGGATGAAATATGTATATACATTTTAAATTCACATAATTAAATATAATATTAAAAAAATTCATTATGCAAACAATTTAATTAACATGTATGTAATTAAGTAGATGGTTAACACTAAGAATAGAAATTGGGTTAAGAATTACCTTACCTTGGGTTTTTCTTACTTCAAACATGTTTAAACCTCCTGTATAGTGGTTAAAATAGTGTTATAACTTTTTTAAATAAACATATTCATGTTTATAATACCTTATAAAATCATTTAATTACATCATTTTACCCTTTAATTGTCAGTATTTTGTTCCTTCCATTGTTTTGGGTGCATTTTTACACGATATTCATGGACGATTTGTATTTGATTTTCCTATTGTATAGAGATGAAATTTGAAAACTATGGTGAAATAGTATTAATATGTTTCCATAATATACCATATATCATTTTTAACATATATAATGAATCTTTAGATAAGAAATTAATGATAGTTGTGTAGATCATATTTTGTGTTTCCCTGATAATTATGAACATGTTTCATTATATAATTTAATTTCATGAATAGAAGTTCATTCCAGAACATAAAATAGGTTATAGAATAAATTTTACATTATGATTCAGCAATTAAATTTGTTTTATGATAATAATTGAAGGATATAAAGGAAATTGTAAACACATCATCCATGATTTTGGTAAATTGGCACATCGTGGATGGTGTTTTTATTTTTAGAATAAGATGGATCAGAGAGGAAGAAAGATGATTAATATTTACAAGAACATGATAAAATAAAGAATATATATGATTTTATAGATTTTGTACCACCAAAATAGGTAGATAAGAAAAGTGTATAAGGAAATAAAGTAATTGGAAAAACAACACATGAAAAATTAAGAGAATTCTTACTCTTGGTGTCTTCTTATTGAGATCCTTTTAAAAGCCTTTGGTTTTGGCCTTTCTTCAAGACTAGAAGGTCATGGACTTAGGGAAGATCCTTGGGGAGGGAATTTTTCCAATCATAGACAATTATCAATGCTTTAGAGGTGTGATAGGAGGAGAAGAATGAGGGTGGATTTTATAGTGGAGGAGTGGAGATATTTTACATTATTTCAATCATTATTTTAATATTTTTTCTCAAGACTATGAATATTGTTGATTCATGTGACCTGAACTAGTAATAGTTTAATTTTAGGTCAAAAAAAATGGTCTTACATAATCCTTGCATCACCTATGATGTAGTAAAACCTGTTTTTAGCATTTATCATAATATATAGTATTTTAGTATTCATAAAAAATTGGAGGATTTCAGAAAAAACCCAAACATTTAACATGAAATTTTTTCAGTGTGTAAAATTAAAAATTTCACTCCATTTTATGAAAATAATTATCTATGTATTATTAATTTAAATTTTTAAAAAATTCATACTTTATTCAAAAAATAACATTTTTAAAACTATAACTCTTTTTTAACACCTTGAAAAATTAATAAACATCTCATTATACTATAACCTTATGAAAATAAAATAATATTATGATTTACTATTCATAAAGTATATATTACAATTCATATTACTATTCATATGGATATTTTACTATTCATAAAAAACATGTTTGTTCTATCAGACTCCAAATAACCAGCCATAGATGACCATTTTATGATATTCAAATCATTGAAGCGGAAAAATTATGTTTAATGGCTTGTTATAACTATTTAAATAAAACAAATTTTCATTCATTTCAATTTATTTTTAAAACATTAGGATGTTACATTATCCCAGCATTATGGAAATTTGATCCCCGCAATTGTTTTTACTAATTATCCATGTGAGAGTAACTTTCCCTTATATCATTTTCAGATTTCCATGTTGCTTCTTCAACCATGTGGTTTCTCCACAAAAGCTTTACTTAGTAGATTTCATTGTTCCTCAAAACACGTTCTCTTAGATCAAGAATCTAAACAGGTTTGTCTTGATAAGAAAGGATATCTTCTAGCTGAACTGCATTGGGGATCATGACATGAGATGAATCTAGAACATACATTCTCAACATCGAAAGATGAAAAGCATTGTGTAACTGAGATAAAATCATAGGCAAATCTACTCAGTAGATGACTGTTCTATCTTTATCCAGAATTTCATAAGGTCTAATGAACTGTGTGCTTACCTTTCCTTTCTTACCAAAAAGCATAAGATGTTTCTATTGTCCTCATGTGTTGCTGGATCATCATCACATTCTCAGCCGCATCCTCTACTAATTCTGGTCTCATCAACATCCTTTCCCTAACTTCATCCAAATAATATAGAGTTTGAAAAATCTTTCAATTCAATTCCTCAAAAGGAACCATCTGTAAGATAGAATGAGAAATATTATTATATAATAAATATACTAAATAGAGATGTTGATCCCAAATTCCCTATTATTCTATTTAACAATCTCAAAGCATGACCTCCAAATTCTAAATCACTTGTTTTTTCTATCCATTTGGTTGAGGATTGAAAGCTGTATTGAAATTTAATTCTCTACCCATTGACTGCTAAAGACCCTTCCAAAAGTTAGAAGTGAACCTGAAATCTCTATCAGATAAAATGGAATGAGAAACTTCATTTATATTAACTATCTCATTGGGGTAAAATAGATAGTGTTAATCAAAATACATTGTATCTCAAATATAACAAAAATGTGAATATTTAGTTATTAGGTCAAAAATAACCCATATTTTATTGTTACCTTGAGAAGTCAATGGTTGTCCCACAATAAAGTCCATGGATTTATTCTCCAACTTACACTCTGGCACTGGTAGTGGCTAAAGCATCCCCTTTAGTAACAATCGCTCAAATTTAACCTATTGACATGTAAAATATTTCACAGTAAAATATGAAATATCTATTTTCATTCCATCCCATGGGTAATACATTCAATGTTCTCTATACATATTAGCACTGCCAAGCCGAACTAAAAATGGAGATTTATGAGCTTTACACAACAAATATTTTTTCGACTAGGAATTTGAAGGCACACATAATTTTTTTCTAAATCTCAAAACACAATATTTATCAAGGTTTAATTAATGATACATTTATTTTTTAACCAGTTATACCTATTTCTATAGCTCACAATCTATCTTTTGTGATTTGATAATTCAGTATGATAACGATTAATGCACTGAAACCCAAAACAAAATAGATGTATTTTCTGCACCAACAACTTCTAAGCCAAAAATTCTTCAAATCATTTTTCAAGGGATCATGTTCTAAATGTAACATCGTTAGGGATGCGTGCTGTTTTCAACTCAAGGAATCTATCACTTTATTTTCTTTTCCTGGATGGTAATTTATCGTGAAATCGTAATCATTTATCAATTCAATCTATCTTGTCCACCTCATGTTAAATTTCTTCTCGGTGAATATATACCTCATGAATTTTATGGTCATTATATATTTTACAGTTAGCTCTGTATAAATGGTGCCTCTAAATTATCAAAGAAAAAACCATACCTTCCAATTCTAAATCATGTGTGGGATAATTTAACTCAAGAGTTTTTTTGAAGATAATAAATCAATTGATCATTCGGTATCAAAACAAAACCATGTCTCTTCAATGAAACATCATCGTAGATAAAAAATTAACCATTTTGAGAAGGCATGACCAAAAATGGAGAATTTACTAATCTATTCATTAGTTAATGAAAAAAACATCACTTTCATCTGTCAAAACTAATTTTACCATTTTTAACAATAACTCAGTTATAGGGCTCGATAACCGTGAAATTGTTTTAAAAACCCATCATTAATTGTAACACTCCGAGATTTTATGAAAAATATTTTTTTTAATTTCATTAATGTATTGTGTTGTACGCTACACCAAAAGGAGCTTGCATGACACAAAACCCTGACTCGACTTGCCTTACACGCAATCACGACCTTCCTCGATAGTGTGTGTTGTACGCAATACCGGGTGTTACTAAACAACGATATATTATTATAATATTATTATGAACTAGCCGTTATGAATAGTATTAACGAAATTTTTAATTTTATAACATTATTATTCATCTTACACATTTTCTAGAACATGGTGTAAGAACAAAATAATTTTTCCGGTAAAATATGTATTTTTTTTGATGGCGCACCAACTTTAAATATAGTTTTTGACATGTTTATAAGTTCAATTTTAAAAAATAAAATTATTATTTGGAATCAGGATATAAAATTTTACCTTGGATAAATTTTTCATTTTATTCTGATAACTTTCATATTTTAATGAATAGTAAAAACACGGTATATTTTAATTAAAAACAACTTTTTTCATCGTAATAACTTATGTGGTTAAATTATAATATTTAATGGTTTTAAAGTATAAATAGAATATATTTTTACCATTTAATATAATTTATGTCATTATCATTGATTTTACTTGAATTCTTAGGTTAAATCAATTCAATATTTTGCAATGTTTTAAACAAAAACCCATTTTTTTTCGACAACGGAATTAATTTTAATTTAATTTCTGCAACTTTTGTGTATTTAATTTGGAAAAATGGATTCCATATTTGGAATAAGAAGGTCCAAATTATGTTAATAAGCTACTTTTTATTTTTGGTCTTTGTGAATAGTAACTACGGTAAATTTTATTTACCATAGTTAAAGGTAAATCGGGTAATTAATGGTAAATATAAGATTATAAAATTAACCTAACACCTTCAAAAATCCTATTGGATGACTAAAAGTCGACCGATATCACCTAAGGGTCGGATTAGAATCATTTAATGGACTTTTGTCCATGAAAATAACTTAATTTTTATTAAAACCAAAGAAAGTGACAACATGTCACTCTCTTAAATATTATAAGTCTATTAAATTTAATTTAGTGATAAACTTAATGAATCTTAGAACATGAATAGTCTCCAGAAATCTAATGAAATTATCTACATCATATGAATTTATTTATAATTTTTAGGTATTAAATAGTTATCATTAATTTTGACACAATAGGGATGCAAAAATTATTTATTTAGTGAAAAATCAATAATATAGTTTTTATTGAAATATTAATACATATCAAAAGGCCCAAAAATATGCACAAAACTTATTATTAGTGTATATATAAATCCTAATCATCCATTGGCCGAATTGTTGACCATTGGGATCCTTATTAAGATGATTATGACACTTATATTCTTTAATTTTAAATGATGCCAAAGTTGTCACCTTCATAATTTAATAAATATAACAATTTAAATATTATGATTTTAAGATGATAAATTCAATTAAAAGTATTATTGTGAAAGTTAATAGATTTATCTTCATCATAGGATTTTAGTTTTAATTTTTGTATTAAATAATTATACAAAAAATGTAGTAATTATTTTATTAAGAGATAAACCAAATAAATGGTTTTAAAAATAATAAAATAAATATTATATGAAATATTTAATGTTCTCCACTAATTTTATAGATACATATGACCTTTTATGAATCTATTAAAGCTTTTAGTTCGAACATATCTTCTGTATATATTTTATTTAAATTCAAATAAATGAATAGTTCCAAAATTGACACTATTGTTATTTTATAAAAATAATATATTATAAAATTGTTTAAAAATCACAAAAATATTTAAAAATTATAAATTTAAATTTATATGGTAGAAAATTTTATAAAGTATCCAATTATGGACAATTTACAACAAATAAGTAATTATTTGTTATAATTTAAAATTTAGAATGTTATTACCACAAATAAAATTAAATTGATTAATTAAGGATAAATCAAGTTGATAATGTTTAAAATAAATTCCTAACATGTCTAAATTTGATTGGTTGATGATATTACAACCCTATATCATCTAATATTTGGATATGAGTCATTTTTGGAGGTTTTTAAGTGGGGTTTGATTTATTATAAATTAATATTTTTAAGAATTCCAAAGGTGCCCCTCTCCTCCCTTATAAAAGGGCACCTCCTCCCTCTCCTACTCACACCACTTTGAGCTTTCAATCTCGGCCAAAACCTGACAAATTCTCTTATCCAATTCCCTAGAAACATCCTAGAGGTCATGGTCTTCTTCAAAGACCAATTTTAGTTCCCCAAGAGGAGGTCTCAAAGAGGCGCTTCAAAGAAGAGGTAATATCCATTACCGATTCTTTTAACATTATTTCTTCTTCCACTTCTTCTTCTTTAGTTGTTTCATTATGAAGTAATAAAATCAGTATCACTCACATTCTGGTATGTTATTATAAGTATTAAACAACCATATTTCACCATCTATCCATCCTGCGGAAAACAAAATCACCGCGTGTGCGTACGTACTGAATACCGTCTCCACACCGTGGTGTAATCTGTTTTTCCACCAACACCTTACATGGATGAGTATAATGGTGTAAAGAATAACTATATATGGTTATTATAACATCATACTAATTCTGATATATTATACCATCCACTCCAATTCTATAATTATGGGAACAATATCATTGCTCGTGGGTACGTACGGACTACCGTCTCCACGACGCAATGAGATTCATTCTCCATGATTAACCATACATGAATGATCATAAAGTTTATATAATGAATAATAATGAAATATATGAAATAATAATGCTACTGGATTTATGTATATATATATATATGTATGTCATCTATTTAGTTTCATTCAATTCAATAAGGAAACGAGAACAGCGTTCATGCGTACGTACGGTCTACCATCTCCATGAACTGTGTATTTCCTTCCTTTTATCGATCTATAATATATATGTATATGATGAATATATATTATATATAAATCTTGTTTTAAATTCTGGAATTATTTAAATCAGGATATAAGTAATAATATCAAGAGACGACAAGTCGAAACACATATGATAAATGAAATGATTTTACCCAAAACGCTGCTTTAACATGGAATTTACAAAAGAACGGGTAATATAAAGTCATAAGTGAAACATATATGATATCATAATAATGAATATGATTCTGTAATAAGTCAATGACATTATTTAAATCATTATACAGGAGTTTCGGATACGTACGAAGCATATCAGACCTAAGGTAAGGGAAAATATCACAATCTAATTTTTATCTGAGATTGTTTATACTTTGGTATTTACTGCGGTGTATTTTATCATCCACATCCATGTTACCTAAATATGTAATATTGTTTCTATCCACCTACAATTGTTTAAATCCAATTTTACCCTTCGGTGAGTTTTTAGTAAAGGATATGAAAGGAATCTTTTGTCGTTTTTCATATGAGGTACTTTTTGACTTTTCCGGCAAAAGTACGAGAAGAATATTTTTTTACTTATACGGAACGAATGGATTTTTACGGTTTTATAAAGCTTGATTTTCATGAAGCTTCCTCAAAAATATTTCATGACTATTTTCTAGAAAATCCTTTTCTTTTAAAAATGCATGACATTTTGTGAAAAGAAAATTATTTTAAAGAAGAAAGGATATTTTCCTCAAGAATTCATTTCAAGTGTTTTATCAAAACCGTTTTCCATCTAAAATGAAATTATTTCATATGTGTATGTTTTAAGTATAATTTTTCTATGATTTACATGGTTTAAATTTTTTTATTATGAAATGATATCCATTTCATTTATATGTATTATGTTATGATAGGATGATGTTTATGAAACCCATTTTATTCGTTGGGTTATTATGAATGATGTACGTTTATTTTGTGGCACAAGTAAGAATGATTTCATTATGAGATGGGTGGGACCTATATCTCCTTCCAATGCATTGGGTAAAGATTTATATCTCATGAGATAGATATGGCTGGAATGGTATGTTAATCCGGTTCAGTGTTACAGGACTGAAACGAGGAGTGAACTCGATTCAGAAAGGGACTTTGTCCACTCAGATGGTCTTGGCTACAATGCCTTGGCTACTATGGAAATCATTACATGTGTTTAATGGATTCCACAATTACATGTTTTATTCCCATGCTATTTTATCATGGTTTATGTTCCATTATTATCTATGCCTTATGTACTTACATGTTTTATGTTGTTGCTCAAGATTTTAATGTTTAAACATTATGTTCATGTTTTTAAGTTCAAATGTATATGGTATGTTTTATTTTATCCATGCTTACCCTTACTAAGCATTTGAGCTCACCCTTTTTATGTTTTATTTTCCCCCAGGATCAAAAGAAAGGTTTTAGGTAAGGAAACAAAAAGTGAAAGATCTTTATGGGAGATGTTGAAGATCTTTCACCATGATTAGAAGATTACGTTCCAAGTTTCCAAAGACACTAAACTATTACGGTCCGTGTGTGTCTGTTTTTGTTATGTATTAATTATTCCACAAAAGTAATGTAATGTCCATGTACGTCAAGCTTCGGGTCTCTACAGTTGGTATCAGAGGAAAGGTTTAGTCAACCTTTGGAAACTAGGATGTGAAAACGTTAGTGAGATCCCTAGAGATATTTCTAAGGTATGTCTAGGGATGTCCATAAGGATAAGTATACGTATAGGATATAGTCCTAGAACTATGGTAACGATCTTAGAATTTAACCTAAGATGTTAGATATTGAGGGTACTTCCCCTTTAATATGTTGTTTTCCCTATCATGATTTTTTCCTCTCACACTCTTCTTTTTGGGTTTTAGAAAATGGCTGGAAACATGAAGATTCCTGATAATGGAGGATATGATGGACAATGGAATGATATTCTTCATGAGAAACCAAATGAAACGGTATTTGGAAGTCCAAACATTGTTATTATGCCTAATCAGCAATCTCATAATATGATTAATAATCTCAACTTTGGTAATTTTCCGGACTCAGATAATAAGAGAAGGATGGAGTTTCATGATGATCATAAAGGAAAGAAAGTTCAATTTCCCTCATGTAAATCATATGGGAAGAGGCATCGGGGAGATTATTTCAAAGCAATTGGAATATGCTTTGGGTGTGGAAAAGAAGGACACAAAGCCAGTAAGTGCAAAGGAAAAGGTTCAGTTAACACCATAGACGAGGATAATGGTATTGATACGACATCAAAAATGGTTAAATGTTTTAAATGTGGAATGTACGGGCATTATTCAAACCAATTCCCTAAGGAAAAGTCTCATGAAGAGAATCAGTATGATCGTATGGGTAGTATTTAAGTTGATGACGATGAAGAGACTATAAATGATATGTGAGATGAAAGAATTGTTGAAGCTTGGTCAATGGTTTAAGAAGGCAGTGGAATGATTACATGTTTATCAAGTGTAATGTTGTATAAGTAATCTCATGGTACTATGGAATAAAGAGACATCTAAGGATTGTTACACTGTTGTCTTTCAGAAGTTTTGAAAGTGTATGATTAATGGTATTAGTAACCATGAAATATTATTTAGATATTTTTGGAAAGTAGATGATATGCGCATAATGAAGGGATAAGGAGAAAATTAAATGTTTGATAGTATTCATGAGCTCATGACTGATATAAGGAGAAGGCTATATCATGGTTTGAGTATATAGAATTTTTGGATTTTGGTATGTGGAAAGAGTTAACGTTTGACAGCATTCATGTTTTCACTAAGATTCAATGGGTATTCATTTTTCAAGAGAATACATGATTAAGGCCTTAGAATGTTTGGAATGTGACCAACAAGACATATCTTATGATATATGGGGATCAACGATGGAATTAACATGCTTATTATATGAAATCTCTGGTAATTGTTTTCACTATAATATGAGAGTGGACTGCAATATTATGGATAAGCCTACAGATTGGAATGGATTATGTTGGACATAAGTTAGTATTGTTTAAGGATAGAAGTTTTTTTTCGATATTATTTATGGGATGTTATAGTAATATAGTTTTAGAAAAAGGACAACCTGCAGGATGGGCGACAACCCATCGCGTCGGACAAGGCTATAGGAATCGATCCCACAACCGAAGTGCGACTGGCCTTTATTGCCTACCACCGGCCTACATGAAGTCCCTATTTTGTAGAAACTAGTTTTATTATATTAAACAGTATGATATATGAAGTATAAGTCCATTTTAGGAACCATATATGATTAATCTCACTATAGATGGACTTATGTATTTTTGATAACTTTTATAAACTTTTGTTTCAGACAGATGGAATGACCCATCATTCTATCACATGATCTGCTAACACTTCACGAATGACAAATTCAACTTCATTTCTTTAAGAGATGAAGTGGAAATTGTCCAAATAACGAACAACGGTGAGACAATACCAAAATCACAAAAGTATTTATTCTAATTCCAATTTCATCAACTTTAGGGAAATGATCATGAAAACCAAAAAATGTTGTCCTAGTGCCCTTATATCCGATGAATCAGATGGTACCTTAGATCATCACAAATCTATGGCTTTGTGATTGATGGCTTTTTCATATCCATGTTCTCTACCACTCTCCATCAGAACATGATAGTCAGATTTCTCCTCCATATCCATATTTTCACCAATGTTCTCCTATGTGGAAACACAATGATGAGTTATTTGGGTATCCGTTATGTTTCTAACATTATTTTTTTTAAATGAGGTTTTAGTATTCCTTTTTACGATGTCAGTTTCTATTAAAGAAACTTTCGAGTAGTAAACCATTTATAACCTCAACGAATTTCGAGGGAGAAATTAATTTTAAGGGGGGTAGAATGTAACACCTCAAGATTTTATGAAAAATTTTCTTTTTAATTTCATTAATGTATTGTGTTGTATGCTACACCAAAAGGAGCTTGCACGACACGCAACCCTGACTTGGCTTGCATTACACACAATCGCGACCTTCCTCGACAGCGTGTGTTGTACGCAATACCGGGTGTTACTAAACAACGATATATTATTATAATATTATTATGAACTAGCCGTTATGAATTTTATTAACTAAATTTTGAATTTTATAACATTATTATTCATCTTACACATTTTCTAGAACATGGTATAAGAACAAAATAAAATTTTTAGGTAAAATAAGTATTTTTTTTGATGGCGCACCAACTTTAAATCTAGTTTTTGACACGTTTATAAGTTCAATTTTACAAAATAAAATTATTATTTGGAATCAAGATATAAAATTTTACCTTGGATAAAATTTTCATATTATTCTGATAGCTTTCATATTTTAATGAATAGTAAAAACACGCTATATTTTAATTAAAAACAATATTTTTCATCATAATAACTTATGTGGTTAAATTATAATATTGAATGGTTTTAAAGTATAAATATAATATATTTTTACTATTTAATATAATGTATGTCATTAGCATTTATTTTACCTTGAATTCGTAGGTTAAATCAATTCAATCTTTTGCAATGTTTTAACCAAAAACCCGTTTTCTTTCGACAACGGAATTAATTTTAATTTAATTTTTGCAACTTTTGTTTATTGAATTTGAAAAAATGGATTCCAAATTTAGAATCAGTAGGTCCAAATTATGTTAATAAGGTACTTTTTATTTTTGGGCTTTATGAATAGTAACTACGGTAAATTTTATTTACCATAGTTAAAGGTAAACCAGGTAATTAAGGGTAAATATAAGATTATAAAATTAACCTAACACCTTCCAAAATCCTATTGGATGACTAAAAGTCGACCCATATCACCTAAGGGTTGGATTAGAATCATTTAATGGACTTTTGTCCATGAAAATAACTTAATTATTAATAAAACCAAAGAAAGTGACAACATGTCACTCTCTTAAATCATATAAGTATATTAATTTTAATTTAGTGATAAACTTCATGAAACTTAGAACATGAATAGTATCCAGAAATATAATGAAATTATCTACATCATATGAATTTATTTATAATTTTTAGGTTTTAAATAATTATCATTAATTTTGACACAATAGGGATGCAGAAATTATTTATTTAGTGAAAAATCAATAATATAGTTTTTATTGAAATATTAATACATATCAAAAGGCCCAAAAATCTGAAAAAAACTTATTATTAGTGTATATATAAACCCTAATCATACATTGGCCAAAATTTTGACCATTTGGATCCTTATTAAGATGATTATGACACTTATATTATTTTATTTTAAATGATGCCAAAGTTGTCACCTTCATAATTTAATAAATATAACAATTTAAATATTGTGATTTTAAGATGATAAATTCGATTAAAAGTATTATTGTGAAAGTTAATAGATTTATCTTCATCATAGGATTTTATTTTTAATATTTATATTAAATAATTATCCAAAAAATGATGTAGTAATTATTTTATTATGAGATAAACCAAATAAATGGTTTTAAAAATAATAAAATAAATATTATATGAACTATTTAATGTGCTCCACTAATTTTTTAGATTCATATGACCTTTTATGAATCTATTAAAGCTTTTATTTTGAACATATATTCTGTATATATTTTATTTAAATTCAAATAAATGAATACTGTCAAAATTGACACTATTGTTATTTTATAAAAATAATATATTATAAAATTGTTTAAAAATCACAAAAATATTTAAAAATTATAAATTTAAATTTATATGGTAGAAAATGTTATAAAGTATCCAATTATGGACAATTCACAACAAATAAGTAATTATTTGTTATAATTTAAAATTTAGAATGTTATTACCACAAATAAATTTAAATTGATTAAATAAGGATAAATCAAGTTGATAATGTTTAAAATAAATTCCTGACATGTCTAAATTTGATTGGTTGATGATATTACAACCCTATATCATCTAATATTCGGATATGAGTCATTTTTGAGGTTTTTAAGTGGGTTTTGATTTATTATAAATTAATATTTTTAAGAATTCCAAAGGTGCCCCTCTCCTCCCTTATAAAAGGGCACCTCCTCCCTCTCCTCCTTACACCACTTTGAGCTTTCACGCTCGGCCAACCCCTACCAAATTCTCTTTTACACTTCCCTAGAAACACACTATAGGTCCTGGTATTTTTCAAAGACCAATTTTAGTTCCCTAAGAGGAGGTCTCAAAGAGGCGCTTCAAAGAAGAGGTAATATCCGTTACCGATTCTTTCAACTTTATTTCTTCTTCCACTTCTCCTTCTTTAGTTGTTTCATTATGAAGTAATAAAATCAGTATCACTAATATACTGGTATGTTATTATAAGTATTAAACAACCATATTTCACCATCTATCCATCCTATAGAAAACAAAATCACCGCGTGTGCGTACGTACGGAATACCGTCTCCACGCCGTGGTGTAATCTGTTTTTCCACCAACACCTTACATGGATGGGTATAATGGTGTAAATAATAACTATATATGGTTATTATAACATCATAATGATTCTGATATATTATACCATCCACTCCAATTCTATAATTATTGGAACAGTATCATCGCTCGTGCGAACGTACGAACTACCGTCTCCACGACTCGATGAGATTCATTCTCCATGATTAACAAAACATGAATGATCATAACATTTATATAATGAATAATAATGAAATATATGAAATAATAATTCTACTGGATTTATATATATATATATATATATATATGTATTTCATCTATTTAGTTTCATTCAATTCAATAAGGAAACGAAAACAACGTTCATGCGTACGTACGACCTACCGTCTCCATGAACGGTGTATTTCATTCCTTTTATCGATCTATAATATATATGTATATGATGAATATATATTATATATAAATCATGTTTTACATTTTTTAATTATGTAAATCAGGATATAAGTAATAATATCAAGAAACGACAAGTCTAAACACATACGATAAATGGAATGATTTTACCCAAAACACTGCTTTAACATGGAATTTACAAAAGAACGGGTAATATAAAGTCATAAGTGAAACATATATGATATAATAACAATGAATATGATTCTTCAATAATTCAATGACATTATTTAAATCATTATACAGGAGGTTCGGATACGTACGAAGAATATCAGACCTAAGGTAAGTGAAAATATCACAATCTCATTTTTATGCGAGATTGTTTATACTTCGGTATTTACTGGGGTGTATTTTATCATTCACATCCATGTTCCCTAAATATGTAATATTGTTTCCATCCAACTATAATTTTTTAAATCCAATTTTACCCTTCGGTGAGTTTTTAGTAAAGGATATGAAAGGAATCTTTTGTCGTTTTTCATACGAGGTACTTTTTGAATTTTTCGGCAAAAGTACGAGAAGAATATTTTTTTACTTATACGGCACGAATGGATTTTTACGGTTTTATAAAGCTTGATTTTCATGAAGATTTCTCAAAAATATTTCATTACTATTTTCAATAAAATCCTTTTCTTTTAAAAATGCATGACATTTTGTGAAAAGAAAATGATTTTAAAGAAGAAAGGGTATTTTACTCAAGAATTCATTTCAAGTGTTTTATCAAAACCATTTTCCAACTAAAATGAAATTATTTCATATGTGTATGTTTTAAGTATAATTTCTCTATGATTTACATGGTTTCACTTTTCTTATTATGAAATGATATCCATTTCTTTTATATGGATTATGTTATGATAGGATGATGTTTATGAAACCCATTTTATTCATTGGGTTATTATGAATGATGTATGTTTATTTTGTGGCACAAGTAAGAATGATTTCATTATGAGATGGGTGGGACCTATATATCCCTCCAATGCATTGGGTAAAGATTTATATCTCATTAGATAGACAAGGTAGGAACGGTAAGTTAATCTGGTTCAGTGTTACAAGACTAAAATGAGGAGTGAACTCGATTTAGAAAGGGACTTTGTCCACTAAGATGGTCTTGGCAGCAATTCCTTGGCTACTATGGAAATAATTACATGTGATTAATGGATTCCCCAATTACATGTTTTATTCCCATGCTATTTTATCATGGTTTATGTTCCATTATGATCTATGCCTTATGTACTTCCATGTTTTATGTCGTTGCTCAAGATTTTGATGTTTAATCATTATGTTCATGTTTTTAAGTTCAAATGTATATGGTATGTTTTATTTTATCCATGCTTAACCTTACTGAGCATTTGAGCTCACCCTTTTTATGTTTTATTTTTCCCCAAGATCAAAAGAAAGGTTTTAGGTAAGGAAAAAAAAAGTGGAAGATCTTTATGGGAGATGTTGAAGATCTTTCACCACAATTAGAAGATTACGTTCCATGTTTCCAAAGACACTAAAATATTACGGTCCTTGTGTGTCTTTTTTTGTTATGTATTAAGTATTCCGAAAAAGTAATGTAATTTCCATGTACATCAAGATTCGGGTCTCTACATCAATAACCTACTAATCCAAGAAATCTATGAATTTATTTAAAATTTCTAGGTCTTGGACATTCATCAACAAAATTTTTGGGTAAGATCCACTATTATTCAGTCCTTATTTACAATGTTCCCAATAATATAAATCTTCTTCAACCAAAAATCACACTTTCTAAATTCTCTATACCGTTATTTTCCATTAAGGTCTGAAAAAGAACCCTTTGATATTTAAAATGATCCTATTTACAAATAAAAAAAATAAAATGTGATCAGTAAACACCAACACCCACTTATTTAAGTACACATTAAATATTCTACTCATATGATACATAAATAAAAAATGTGAATTAGTTAATCCAAATGGAATAACAAAAAATTCATAATGCCCATATCTAGTATGAAAAGCTATTTTTGGGATATCATCCTCCTTCACCATCAGCTGATGGTATCCGAATCTCATGTTAATCTTGGAAAATAACTAAGCTCCACAGATATGATCAAAAAAGTCATCGAAATGAAGAATAGGATACATATTTTTAATAGATATTTTATTCAAGTCTCTATTATCAATGCAATAACTCATTGAACCATCATATTGTTTAACAATCAAAATAGGAACACCCCATGGTGATGTGCTTGGATGAACAATTCCTTTATCAAGAAAATCCAATAACTAATTTTTCAATTCAATATGTTCTATTTGATCTATTTGATATGGGGGTTTTAAAATATTATTAGCATCAAGAACTAATAAAATTGTGAGTTATACTTTTCAATTAGGTATGACACTAAGTAACTCATTAGAAAAAAATCAAGGTATTCATTTTCCACTAGCACATAATTAATCAAAATAGTTACCTTGATTTAAAAAATAAGAGCAAGATAACATTCATTTCCATCGTTCAATAGTTTCTCAGCTTCCAGATATGTTATCAATTGTACGTTTTTGTTATTTTTCACAAACTACAAATATTTCAGAAAAAAACAAGTTTTTTATCTCTACAATCAATAAAACCATGATAAATAGAAATCCAATCCATTCCCAGAATGACAACAAACCCTAATAAGGGAAAAACAACAAGGCTTCAAGAAAGTTAATTATGAAAAACATAACATAAATATTCTTAAAATTCATCTTGGATATAATATTTCCCCCCTAGGATTTTAATAATAAGTTCTGGTCTCATTTTTTAAGGTGATATTCCCAATTTACTAGAATGTTCTTAAAAAATAATGGCACGTGTAGATTCTGTATCAAACAAAACATTATAAAAATCATAGTTAACAAAAAAAGGTACCTGATAAAACTTCATTTGATGGCCTGAAATATACTAACATAGTCACAAAAGATCCCAGTACACCTTTTTGTTTATATACTGTCCTCATTGCTTCATTCAAATCTCTCTTTTGGATGATATTTTAATAATGTCCCATCTCACCACATTTAAATCACTTTATAGTTCTCTTACGATGATTAGTATTACAATAATTTTCATTAAAATCATGGGCCATATGTCCAAACATATCACATCAAATACCCTTTTCAGTTTTAGTAATGCATTCCCCAAGGTGTTTTTCCCACACAATTCACAAACTAGAAACTAAAATTTCTTACCATCAGATTTCATTGATTGATTATTACACATTTCTTACAACCTGGACCACTTCTTCTCTATATTTTCAAATTGCTCATTATCATCATAAAATACCATGTATACCCTCTTAGCACATCATACAATCATTTCATTACCTTTGATTTCACGGGAGGCCAATCCCCTTTGATACATTGAATTTATTACTGAGTAAAAGTGGTTGAATTTTCTATAAAGATCAATAATATGATTTGTATCATACATTTTTAGTCGGGTGAAGCTTGCTTCATAAAAAACCACGTAATAATCCTTGGTTTTATTTATTTTATGGAAATTTTTTCCCATCATAATTTTCACCACCTTAGGAAATTATTTTTCAAGTAAAATAATTTTACATTAATCCCACTCTAAGGAATAGATATCCTCTATATCCATGATATTTTTGGCCATTGACAACTACTGATCAGATTCACCTTCAAAATGATAAATGGAAATACTGACATTCTTATTTTTTGAACAACCATAACATCTAATATCTTTTCAAGGTTGTTAATCTATCCTTCATCAGCTACCATATCTAATGATCCAATAAATATAAGAGGGTGTTGTCTCATAAAATGTTCCACTATACTCATGTTCCATTTTGGTACCTCTGGTTGTTCTCTGGCATGGATGCCTCCACCTTTTATTACATACATAAGCTGATCCATTACTATCACAAACGGATTGGTTCCAATCTCTACCAATCTAGGGATAATATTCGGAAGGATATCGTTATATCAGGGCCATTCCACTTCAACTTCCCTGTTTTTTCTATGGATACCCATAATAAAAAAACATAACATAGTTGAAGAAATATGGTAATATTTAAATTATATATCAATTATTAATAATAATAGTGTGAAATCATTAACAGTATTCTATTATATTCATCCAAACCCCTAATGTTATCAAAACCATCCTCTGATACCAACTATAATGACCATGCCTTAATATGTTACATGATCTTGAATTTTAGTCAAGAAATCACATCCTCTGATATTGAGGATCTTTTTAAGTGTAATGTTATATAAAATTGGGATATAAAAAATAAATAACATTCCACATTCATATATTAAATATACCACATAAAGAATATCCATTTCTTCCAAAATATAAAACATCCAAAATAAAACATGATTTCGTTGAAAAATATTAATTACATTTAACGTGGATTCCTTCTTTGTCTTGCACAACCTTATAACCTATTAAAATAGTTTGAAGACATTGGATGAGTATAAAAAGATTAGTAAGTTATATAAAAAGAAAGAAAGAATGCATTATTCTATGAATACTAGTAACGTATGAAATTATTTTCAAAAAGTCATACTTGTCATCTATATAAACATACATTGTGAAACATGATATTTCCATGAGATCTCCAAAAAAAGTATGTAACATAAATATAACCATAAAGGAATATTGTGGAATTACATAAGTAATCTTATAACCCTCTCGGCTAACTTATAATTTGTAAACCTCATGACTACCTTGTAATAACTACCTTATTATGTAACCATCGCTGTTACACATGGAGTAACCAAATGCCTGAACGCCAACTTACACATACCCAATGAATTAAAGGGAGATATAGTTCCCACCCTTCATCATAAAAAATATCTAAGAAACAAAAAAATATAATAAAATTTGAATAATTTCATCAAAACATTTTTCTATGAATTTTGTAAAATATAATTTTTAAAATAGGATTAAAAAAAACCAACTTACTAATATCATATTATTGATGTGATACTGAACAGAGTGGACATAATATGTATGTAAACTATAAATAAAAATAATTAAACATAATATAAAAAATATTCATTACACAATAAATTTTAACACTATGTAATTATTAAAGTAGAAGGTTATCCCAAAAAATGAAAATTGGGGTATAAATTACCTTACCTCAGGTTGGTCTTACCTAAAACTTGTTTATACCTACTGTATAATGGGAAATGTGTAACAACCCAAATGCTCATTAATGGAAAATCCTCTTGATATAATTGAATGTATTATTATGGTTATATAAAATGTGAACTTCATTGGGTTTATGTTTCTGGATATTATAATACTGTTATGAATTGTGACATTTGCTAATATAGTTGTTGAATAGTGATCACATGATTTGTATAATATACTGATTTAACAAATCTAATTTACCCTGACAAATGAAGAGATGGACTCATCTAGTAGACATACCCATACAAAGAACATTTTTAGATCTTGGAAAGGATGTGACATCATTGGGATTCTCTCTTAACCAATCCTAATATGAGATTCAACACGTTAAGCTTGAGCAGAATAGAATACAGGAGAAGTGGAAGTTAATAGAGATTACCACCCAAGCGATGTTTTCTGAGCCACCCCAATAGTCTGTCACCATTGAAAACCTTAACAACCAACGGTCTTATGCAGGTGTTATAAGGGGTTATGTAATGAGACCGTATCACTATAACTATGTACAATATTCTTGTATAGAAAATATACATTCCTTTTGTTATTACTTTGTAAATATTTTTTTATGAAAAAATAGTTTTTTTTTAATTAATATTCAACTAAGAAATCTATTTTGATGAATTAATGGATTTTTAATTAAATAATATTTTTATAATATAATATTATTAATTTATTTTAATTAAATATAAATGATCATACCATTATTTATACAATTGTAATTTTTATTAAGGTCTGAAAACTGTTTTTGTAAAAAACCCATGAATTTTTTTATAAAGGTTGGTTTTTATTTTAAAAGTAACAATTAAAATTTAAAAAATTATTTATATAAAATGAAAATTATTTTTGTATTCAGGATGTCGAAATTATACAATGGTGAATTTTTCATAATTTTTTAAGACATTCAAATTTTTGGGTAAAAATTGAATACCGTTTAAATATATAATGTGTTTTCTGACATCATAATTATCCAATAGTGATGTAATAAAATACTATAAACATTATTATCTTCCAATATATTTTTTAACATTAAAATAATGTGGTTTATTGTTTTTTTGAATTATTTTACAAATCTATAGTTGACCCTTCGAGGCCTATAAAACATTTTGCCTTTTTAAATTGTTTTTCTTGAGAGTGTGACTCACCTGAAAAAAAAACCCTATTATTTTAAGAATTTAGGCCATATACCTTATAAAATATTGTTTTCCACTCCACTTTGGCAAAAATCATGGGCAAGAAACAAGGGATGTTTTTTGGTTTTGATTAGTTTAATTGTGGTGTCCCAAACCTAAATAATAAATAATTACCTCTCTTTTCCTATATAAACCCACTAAAGATCCCACTTCTTCATCCCTGAAATCCTTTAGTGTTTGACCAATACCTGCCCTCTTCTCTCAATAATCCTCCCAAGGTGCTCCAATCTCTTAATAATCCACTCCAAAGCCTCTCCCAATATTTTGGGATCAGAGTTCCTTGTAAGGGATTTCTTCCTTTCTTATTTTTGTCCAATTTTCTTTAAGTTGTTAGGTCCTTTTGATTTTAATTAAAAATGTTGGGTATGATTTCACACCTCCCATAAACTACCCTCTTTATGTTTTTATGATGGTTGACCCCATTCTATTTTATTAATTCTTCCCATGTACACCTGTTACCATGCTGAAATTCCATGAGGGATTTCACTCTCCTATAATACATCTAAGTAATTATTTTGTAATATTCATTTAAATTACATTAAATTTGATGGGAAATGTATATATATTACCCCCTTACTATCCATTTCATGTAAATATGATGAGACATCTCTTTCTCTCTCATCAACCAATTTTTATGAGTTCTTATTTTACATCATTATGCTGCAAAAATTACACTACGATTTTCCAAGACAATGTCATTGTGTAGTGAATACCATGTCCATTTCTCAATCAAGGGTATTCACCTTTATAAACAATTACTTATTGATTAAAAAAATTCATATACGTATTCCAGATCCCTTTATCGTGGAATAAAGGATGATTATTGATTCTATGGTGTTTGATCCATGTGGTACACTTATGCAGGAAATGAAATGTTTAAGAAGGGTGCGCCTTGATAGTGCACCAATGCATTTGGTTAAGTATAATAACATGATACATCATGTGCAATGAGAGTTGTCTCATTCTAATTCATGTGAAATTAGGGTTTATTTTTTCTTCAAGATCAATGAGTGTTTACTTGTGCTCTATGTGCAATGATCCTTGGCTCATGTTAATTCCATGTTAAATGTTCTTTCCACATTTACATGTTATGATTATCATACTTTATCAAGAAATTATGTTAATGATTCTCTTGTGGTCCATTGAAATGCCTATTTTCTAACATGTATTGCATTCCTCATGTTATTCCATGTTTATTCCCTTACTGGGCTTTATATTTCACCATTTTCTTATGCATGTTCTCAGGTTATCCCATGAAATGATAAGTACGAGGGAATGTAGATATCATGTAAAAGAATTTTTCAATAAAGATGTTTTATTTTATGTTTTAAGTTGTTATGTAATGATCCAAATCCCCAAATACACTAGTCCTCTCGATCTTCTAAGTGTTATCAAGTGATGTTTATGTAATAAATCATGTTTTAGTGTGTAATAAAGAACATGGTTGTTATAATTTGTATCAGAGGATATGATTAGTTATTTTTTGGATTGGGATTATAAAACCGAAGTGAATATTTAGAGAAAAACTATGTATACTAAAAACATCCCTAAATTTTGGTGAGTATTGAGTAGGTGGTTTATCAAGAAAATACATCCATGTCTGGATATGAGCAGGTAGAGGCAGCTCTGATATAGATGTTCCTAGGAGTGTAAACTTTAAAAAGGAGTTTTGGGCTTGGTATGAGGTATCCTGGAACATGACAACGGTCCTTGCTACACTCTTGGATATGACACTCCTGGGGGATATGCTTTGTTAAATTAACAAGCTTATTATGAACCATTATTAACATAATTTAACCAAATTCCTCTCAGAATACATGTTAGAATGTAAATAATGGATAACATAGATTGAAGCATATAGATTCATATATTAAGGAAATTAATGTAATTTTTAAGTATTTTTTTTGTATTTGGATTACACTTTATGGGTTTCCCCTAAATTTCCTTTTATTACAGCCAATAGCCGGTAATAGGAGGACATGGGATAACAACCAATGTGAAGATCAATGTGATGACTATGCTAATGACATGCCAAATCTAATGGTATCTGGAATCACAAACATATTCATGATTCTCTCTCAGTTAACTCAATCTTTAAATAGAAACATGGTTCAGGAGTAACGTTCCCCCCCCCCCAAACCAAGAAAAAATTGCTATCGATAGTTTCATGAAGAAAATCCCTCCTAATTTAAATGGATCATATGATCACTCAATTTCCAAACAATGTATAAACTCCATTGAAAAGATATTCTCCATACTTCAATGTTCCAAACAAGGGAAGGTTCTCCTAGATGCTTATCGTATGGAGGGTGAAGCTGATCAATGTTGTACATTAATAAAAAAATATAAATCCGAAGGAGGAGATCGAGGCGTTGGAATGGAAGGATTTCTGGATAATGTTCTTCGATATATATTTTCCACACACCCTCAATCATAATAGGGAAAGGGACTTCCTTTCCCTCAATTAATAAAATGACGAATACATCAGAGTGTTAAGGAAAACTTCACTAGGCTTGCACTATACGCCTCAGGCTTTATCGTTACACCCAAATGCAAAGTTGACTGCTTCATTGGTGGGATAAAACCTAGCCTGTAGAAAGCCCTAGAGATCTGTGACTTCGAAATCAATGAGGAAATTGTCTAATGTGCCCTCAAAGTCGAAATGGAGATTGGTTAATCTCATGGGCATCATGGGGATAAGAAACATAAGGTGGATTTAAATTCTGGTCGTCCTATGGATAAATCCAACGGTGCTATGAATATCCATTACCCCACTTTCAAAAAATACTGAAAGAAGCACCCCAAAAATTACCTAAAGGGGACAAGGAAATGATTTAGGTGTGAAAGAGAGGGGCATGTGGCTATTAACTCTCTACAAGAAAATCCCATGACTGTGAAAAATGAGAGGAACACTTTGTTCAACTCTCAACGCGTTGTTCATTGTTTCAACTATAAAAAACCAAGGAACCTTGAAAATTAGTTCCATAAGCTATGGGTTTTCTATGGCATCCAACAACCTCCAAGACAGCAAGGGTGATCTTTTTCCATCACTACTGCCAATGTGAACCCCAACAAAAATGTGGTTAAAGGTACACTAGTAATTCATTCGAGAATAGAAAATGTACCTTTTGATTCAGGTTCTACGCATTCTTTTATATCCTGAAAGTCTAGTAGAAAAATGAAAGAACGACCACAAATCATTGAAGTGAAGATGTCGGTGAGTATGGAAAATGAGATAATCATTAAATCCCATGAATATAACTCATCCCTTGTCACAATTCATGGATTGGATTTCTTGGAGAACCTTGTAATACTCCCTCTGGTGGAAGTTGATGCAATTTTTTGCATGTATTGGTTTTCCTTATATAGAGACAACATAAATTTCTATGAGAGAGAAATCACTATCCATGTGGATAATCGACCCATCATTCTATACAAGTGTAAGGAGGAAGATAAATCTTCATTATCATCATAATCTCAAGTGTGGATATTGTTGCCCTATGAGCATGTGTATCCGGCTCAGATGATTGAGTGTGAGGAGGAAACCATCCTTGGAGACATGCCTGTTGTGAGGGAATTAACTGAAGTGTTTCCTGATGAATTGATTGGTATTCCTCCTCGAAGAGATGTTGAATGATCAATTGATCTTATACCTTGGGCACTTCCAATATCCAAAACTCCATATAGACTAGTTTTTGTGGAGCTTGAGGAGCTGTAGAAACAAATACACGAGAGTTTGGATAAAGGGTTTATACACCCATGTGCTTCACCATGGGGTGAAATGGTCCACTACCTCAAAAAGAAGGATGAGTCAATTCTTCTTTAAATTTATTATCATGAGCATAACAAAATAACAAAAATGAACTAGTATCCTCTCCCACAAATTGATGACTTGTTTGATCAATTTTAGGAAGCACAATACATTTTCAAGGTATCTTTTATGTCTGGAAAATATTAAGTAAAGGTTAAAAACGAAGATATTCTGAAGACTACTTTTCATATAAGATATGGGCACTATGAATTCATATTAATTCCTTTCAGACTCACTAATTCTCTAAAAGTATTTATGGAATTGATGAATTGAGTCTTTAGAGATTAAGTCGACAAATTTTGGGTTGTATTTATAGATGATATTCTAATATACTAAAAAAACAAGGATTATCATGAGGAGTATCTAAAAACTATACTAGAGACCTTGCGAAAGGAGAAACTAAATGAAAAATACAGTAAGTGTGTGTTCTGGTCAAAGGAGGTCACATTCTTGGGCCACATCATCATAAGAAATGGGATATATATGGATCCATCAAAGATAGTTACAATAGAGGGATGGTTGAGGAAAACATCGGTAATAGATATCCACAGCTTCTTGGGGTAATCTGGATATTATTGATTATTTGTGAAAATTTATCATAATTTTACAACCCTTTTACCAAGCTAACATGGAAAGGAGTAATGTTTTCTTGGAGTGATGAATGTTAAGAAAGCTTCAAGGAGTAGAAAATGAGGCTTATCACTGTGCTCATTCACACATTACCCACAAGTGGAGAACTTTTTTGTCATATTCAGTGATACATCAAAGTAGGGAATGGGTTGTGTGTTATTGAAAAATGACAAAGTCATTGCAGATGCTTCAAGTAAATTGAATGTTCATGAGCAGAAATATCCAACACATTATTTGGAGATGGTTGTGGTGATATTCTATTTAAAAATATAGCAGCATTATCTTTATGGGTTAAAGTTTGAGATAAATAGTGATCAAAAGAGCCTAAAATATATATTCACATAGAAAAAGAATAATATTTCCCAAAAAAGATGGATAGAACTTATTGAGAATTATGACTGCTCAATCTATTACCACCCTGGGAAAGAGAACAAGGTGGAAGATGCTCTATGTAGAAAGGATCAATTTATTCTATCAACGATGATAATTAAGAAGGATTCAATGTTCATATAATTTCAGAGGATGGACATGAGAATTGTTAAGGGAGGAACATCATAAATCCTTTCTCAAATTATTTCTCAACCATCCCTCTTGGATAAAATAAAAGATTCTCAAAGAATGGATGTGGAAATTATGAAAAGGGTGGAAGCTATCAGAAATTGGAAATCCTCATAGATCATGGTTGACAAAGATGGAATTGGGAGATTTAGAAAATGATTATGTGTTCCATCAAGTCCAAAGCTGAAGAATGAACTTTTGGATGATGCACATAGTTCAAATTTCCCTATTTACCCAAGAAACACAAAGTTTTATAAAGATATCCGAGAGCATTATTGGTGGGATAATATAAGAATGGATATCACTAAGTATATATCAAAGTGCCTAGTGTGTTAGTAAGTGAAATAAGAGAGGAAAAAGTCTAAGGGGATAATGAAACCATTGCCTATACTAGCATGAAAATGGGAGAACATCACCATGGACTTTGTCACGAGACTTACAAAGACATTCAAAGGAAAAAATAAATCTATGTGGTTTTAGATTATATTACAATGTCTGGACACTTCATTGAAATTCAGTAGAATTTCTCATTGGATGAACATGCATGGATATATATTAGGTAATTGGTAAGGATGCATGGGGTACCACTATCTATTATATCTCATAGAGATCCAAGAATCACCTCTATGTTTTGGATGTGTCTTCAAAATGCTCTGGATACTGAACTGAACTTCAGTATGGCCTATCATCCTCAAATGGATGGCCATTCTGAGTGATCAATTCGAACACTGGAGGATATGTTAATATCATATTCTATGGACTTAAAAGGAGGATGGGACCAACATATTCCACTGGTTCAATTCTCCTATAATAACAGTATACACTCGAGCATAATAATGGAACCTTATGAAGCCTTGTATGGGATGACCTGCAGAATGCCGACATGTTCAGATGAAGTCGGTGAGTATAAGATACTAGGACTAGAAATGTTCGAAGAGATGGTAGAGAAGTTGAAAATCATTCAGTAGCATATCAAGGCAGACCAGAGTTGACAGAAGAGTTTGAAGATAACTGTCAACGACACCTTGAGTTTAAAGTTGGATACAAGGTATTTTTATTCATATCTCCATTAAATAAGGTCATGAGGTTTGGAAAGAAACGGATGTTATGTCCTAGGTATATAGGCCCCTTCGAGATTATTGAACGTGTTGGGGTTATGTCCTATCATCTAGAAATTCCTCCAACCATGGCCAAAGTACCTGATGTATTTCATTTATCCCTCTTATATAAGTACATACAATACCATTCACATGTAATCTCTATAGAGGTAGTAAAATTAGAGGATGATCTCTCTTATGAGGAGAAACCAATGAAGATCTTATATCATAGAGAAAATGTTCTACGAAATAAGATAATGCCCCTGGTCAAGGTGTCGTAGAAAAACCACAAGTTCAAAGAAGCGATGTGGGAATCAGAGGAAGTGATGAAGTAAAGTTACCCACCTTTGTTTTAGAGTGGGAAAATAAAATTCCGAGGGAGAAATTTCTTAAGTGGGGAATATTGTAACAAGCCAAATTTTCATTAATGGAAATTCCTCCAAATCTAATTAAATGTATTATTATGGTTATATAAAATGTGAACATCATTGGTTTTAGGTTTATGGATTTTAAAATACTGTTATGAATGGTGAATGTTTCTAATATAGTCGTTGAATAGTGATCACATGATTGGTATAAATATAGGGCTTTAACAAATCCAATTTACTCAGACAAAGGAAGTGATGGACTCATCTAATAGACTTGACTCATAAAAATCCCAATTTTCAATGCTCGGAAAGAATGTGGCATCATTGGACTTCCCTCCTAACCATTCCCAAGATGATCTTGAACAAGTTAATATTGACTGGAACCGACAACGGGATAACTGGGATTTAATTGAGATTACCACCTGAGAGATGTTATCGGAGCCACCCCAAGAGTTTGTCACCATTTCACACCTTACCCTTTGGTTTTATGTGGGTGTTATAAGGGGTTATGTAATGAGATCAAGGAACCATGACAATGTACATTATTCTTGTACAGATAATATACATTGTTTTTATTATTACATTGTAAATAGTTTTTAAAGCACAAATAGTATTTTTTTAATTAATATTCAACTAATATATATATATTTTGATGAATTAATGGATTTTTGAATTAAACAACTTTTTAATAAATTATTATTAATTAATTACCTTTTATTAAATATAAATGATCATACAATTTTTTATACAATTGTAATTTTTATTACGGTTTGAAAGCTATTTTTGTCAAAACCCATGAGTTTTTGATAAATGTCAGTTTTTATTTTAAAAATAAAAATTCAAAAGTTTTGAAAATTATATAGATAATATGAATATTATTTTTGGAATCGGGATGTTGAAATTATCCAAGGATGAATTTTTCATAATTTTATGAGACAGTCGAATTTTTGGGTAAAAGTTAAATATTTTTTAAATATATAATGTATTTTATGACATAATAATGACCCAATAATGATGTAATAAAATACTATAAACATTATGTTTGAAAAATATATGTTTTGTCATTAAAATAATGTGATTTAGTATTTTTTTGATTTTTTTAGAAAGTTTTAGTGTACCCTTCAAGGCTTATAAAACATTTTTTCTTTTTAAATTCTTTTCCATGAGAGTGTGACTCACCTCCACATAAAAAACCATATTATTTTAAGAATATTTTCCATTTGCCTTATCAAATATTATTTTCCAATCCCCTTTCGGAATAACCATGGTCAAAATCCATTGGCTGGAATGTGGTTTTTATTAGTTTAATATGATGTGTCCCAAACCTAAATAATAATGAATTACCTATCCTTTCCTATATAAACCCACCCAAGCTCCCAAATCCTCTTCACTAAAAGCCTTCAGAGTTATTCCAACCCCTTCCCTCCTCTATCTATAATCCTAACAAGGTTCCTCATTCTTCTAATAAAAATCCCTCAAGCCTCTCCCAAGCTTTCTGGTATCACACTTCCAAGTAAGGGATTTCTTCCTTTTTCGTTTTTGTCATATTTTCTTTTAGTTGTTATGCCTTTTTTCAATTAAAAATATTGGGGTATGATTTCACACTACCCCTATAATTCCCAATTTATGTTTGGATGATGGGAAACCCCTTTCATTCTCATTTTTGCATCCCATGTACACCTGTTACCATGCCGAAATTTCGTGAGAGATTTCTCTCTCCTCTTTTACATCCAAGCAATTATGTTGTATTATGTATCTAAATTTCATTACATTTTTTAGGACATGTATATATATGACCTCTTACTGTAAATTTCATTTAAATATGATGATACACCCATTTCTATCTCATAAACCATTTTTTATGAGTTCTTATTTCACGTCATTATGCTGTCGAAACTGCACTATGATTTTCAAACCCAATGTCATTATGTAGTGAATACCATTCTGATTTATCTATCAAGGGTATTCACCATTATGAACATTTACTTATTAATTATAAATATTCATGTATGTATTCCACATCCCTTTACCATGGAATAAATGATGATGATTGATTCTATATTGTATGATCATTATGGCACACATATGCATGAACTGAAATGTTTAAGAATTGTGCACCCTGATAACGCTCTAGTGAATGGTTAAAGTATAATATAATGATAAGTCATATGTAATGAGTGTTGAATCATGATAATTCAATTGAAATTAGGTTTTACTTGTGATTCATGTGTAATGAATGTTTACTCATGCTCCATATGCAATGAGCCTTGGCTCATGCTAATTTCATGTTAAGTATTGTTTCCACATTCCCATGTTATGATTATCATAAATTATCATTCATTTAGGTTAATGTCTCTCTTGTGATCCATTTATATGCCTATTTTCTAACATTTATTGTATTCCTCATGTTATTCTATGTTTATTCTCTTACAAGTTATTGTTGCTCACCCGTTTCTTATGCGTGTCCTCTGGTTATCCAATGCAATGATAATTACGAGGGATAGTAGAAGTCATTTAAAGTATTTTTTCAATAAAGATGTAGTATTTCATGTTTTAAGTTGTTATGTAATGATCCTAAACCCCAACTACACTAGAACTATTGATCTTCTATGTTTTATCAAGTGATGCTTATGTAATAAATCATGTTTTAGGTTGTAATAAAGAATAGGGGTATTTTAAAATGAGCGTTATTAATATCTTACAGAAACAATTTAATTTATATATAACCTTATATGATCATATAATTACATCATTTAATCCTTTAATTTTTATTATTTGGTTCCTTCCATTGTTTTAGGTGCGTTTTAAGTGATTTTCATGGATGATTTGTATTCGATTTTCTTGTCATATATGAAATTCCAGAAGTTTAATGAAATGGTATTCATATGTTTCTAGAATATATATTGATACCATAAATTAATTTTTATCATATATTACAATGAATCATTTGATATTAATGATATTTGTTTTGATCATTTTTGGCTTTTCGTTGATAATTATGATCTTATTTCATTGTATAATTTAATTACATTCATAAAATATAATTATAGAACATAAAATAGGTTATAACATATAATTTACATTTTTATTCAACCATTAAAAGGGTTTTATGTTCATCTTTGAAAAATGTAAAGGAAATTGGAAACACATTGTCCATGATTGTGCTAAATCGTCACATCGCAGACTATATCTTTCTTTTTAGAATAAGAGGGATATGAGACGAAGATAGATGAGGAATATTTTACATGAACATGATAACATAATGAATATATTAGAATTTCGAAATTCCATAGCTCATGTATTAGTAGAGGGGAAGAGAGTACTAGAAAAGAAAGTAATTGGAAACAAAACACATGAAAAAGGAAGATAACTCATACTCTTGATATCTTCTCCTAGAGATCCTCCATATGGCCTTTGGTTTTGGGATTTTGGTGAGACCATAAAGTCATGGATGTGGGGAAGAGCCTTAGGGAGGGAATCTGGCATAGCATATTTAATGATTAAGGTTTGAGTGGTGTGAGAGGAATAGGGGAATGAGGGTGGTATTTATAGTGGAGTAGAGAGATATTACAATATTTAAATCATTATTTTAATATTTTTTCACAAGACTATGAATTGTAATGATTCATGTGACCCCAAATAGTAATAATATCATGTGAGTTTGGACCCAATTGGCTTACATCATCCTTTCATCAACTATTATTCTATAGAATATTATCCTGAATTCATGCTTAGGTGACATCAAATTTTTTTCAAATTTCCACGTTATATGAAAAAAACATTATAAGAAATCCAACAGCTCTACCATCACAATATTCATTCAAGTATCAAGTATCATCTTTTAAAAAATCTTTCAACCTCATCCCTGTTATCATGATAAGTGTGGGATGTGGAATCACTGTCTTTTCTAATTATTAACTTTCTTTAAAAACAGAAAGCACTCAATGATTATCAAGATTCTAAAAATTATGGAGATCTCCGATTAGAATATATTTATCTAATTATAAAATTCATTATTTTTGTCAAAATCAAAACTAATTTACAAAACCACTATTTAGAATTATTTAAAAATGATTATGTAAGATTATTTTATGAAACAAATGTCCAATAATATGTTTTATAATAATATATTTGACAAAATCCTCTGATTTATCAATGCTTCCATCGATATAATCCAAGATGTTTGGGTTGTTTTTGGATAATGGTAGTATGTGATTTTGAAAATATACTAAGGTACCATATTGATGAATGAACCCATTATCCTTGATGATAATTCTAATATAAAAGACCAAAGACCAAATTAGATTTATTGAGAACCAAAATAATGATCCTTGGAAAGTGATCTTTTGGGTTTTCTCATGTCTGAAAAAAATGAAACTTAGAGGGAAAAATTTGATAAGGGGGGAATAATGAAATGAATTAAAATGTTATAATTGAAACTTACCTTCTTATAAATATTTAATATACTATAAATCACTTAAAACCACATAGATAACACTATACAATATTTATAAATGACGAATGAATGAAATATGTTGTGTTTATAGAAATTAAGGAGCCTATACTGATGGAATAGTAATTTGAACCTTGGAATAGTAACATGGTCATTAGGAATAGAAAAATGTACAATATAATAGTAACCAAAAATATTTAATGTAATGGCCCAGACCCCCTGACCATTACTTTTCAAAAATTAGCCTCCACCAAAATAGTGGCACCAGTCACGGTGGAACTGTGATGGTGTCACTGTGTCCTCACCCCGCCCTCCATTTCATTTTCCCAGTTTCGCTCCCGAAACGTAATTTTTGACATAAATTAATTCTTTTACCCCTTTTAAAGCCATTTAAATCTGATAATTAATTCCTAAATATCCTGAGAAACCTCCCTGATAGGGGTTATTAAATAACACCTTAATATCATCATGTGTAACTTCCCACCCGTGTAGGAAACCACGATCCGACTTTCCAGGTGTTCAAAATTCCATATCCCATAACAGTAGGATATCTTCTTTATATCCTCCACTAGAGTTTCTTATTTTTCTTCTTGGCTGGATTTCTTTATTCTTCCTGGTGCGCCTGGAGTTCCTTTTTTTTCGTGGCTTGTGGTGTGCCTCTGCTGGAGCTTTCTACACCTCTTGGAGTCCACGTAATTCCTCCCCTGAAAGTCGTGCATACCCTATTCTTGTCGCGTGGAGAAAAACACTTCGATCCTTGATCAACTAGGTAAGGATTTTCCTTTGTCTCTCCTTTTTGTGTTTCATGTGGGGTGGGTACACTGCTGTTCTTGAGGGAGTGGGTGAAACCAAACCTTAATAAAGATAACAAACAGACTTTAAAGAATTATGGGAAGGGGTGTGAATGATGTACTGCTGTTCTATTTGTCTTCCCTTCCTTGATGTATATGTTGTGAAATATTGGGCTATGCTCACTCAAAATCATGGCAGTTGGTGGTATTTCCTTGTGTACTAATGAACCCTTGCCTTCTGCGATGATTAAATGAATGTAACTTGTAAATTGGCTAATCACGTAAACTTGGTAGTAGGTGTATTATTCTGTTTGATTACTTATGGGGTGATGTGGGTGAGGATGTGATCTTCTTGGTTGTGAGTATAAAATTGTTTGGTTGCTCTGCTTGTGACACGAACTCGTGTGGGATCCTCTATTATTGAAAAATCATCAGTTTCTGGTTTTGGGGACTTGGTACTGTGTCACGGGGTTTTCCTTGTTTCCAGTACTTCTAGGGATCTCACTTATCCCTTTTTTGAGGGTTTTCTTTGGGATCTCACTAATCCCCTTTTTGTTGTGGTAACATTACAATGGAACCAGGTGTGAATGCTTAAGTTGATGTTGGATGTTTCTCTTTTCCTCTGGCTTGTGGTTACGCCTGCTAGTTTCCCAGTAGTGTAGGATTCATTTAAATGGGTTTGTTTGAACATGAAACAAGAATGAGTTAAATGGGGAATCGGTTTTTGGAATGAGTTGTGACCTGGTCGTGAGTGATATGCTGTTCTTTTATGAATGAATAGTAAAGATGGTGTTTGTGCATAGGTTTTGGAATCCTAGGTCGGGATGAGTGCTTGTTACATATACATATATCTATAGTTTTTATGTTTCTTATTTGCGCCCCACCCAAGTTGAGAACTTAGTGCCGAATGCCCCCATTTCATGGGGGAGGGTGTTTTTCTCAACACTCTTATGAGTGGATGGTTATTAGATCCATTCTAATCCCTTTTCCAAATAGCCCAAGACTCTTCAGGCAGGCTGTGATGGAATGAAGTCCATTATTAGCCCAAAAATCTTCAGGCAGGGTAGTTGTAGTGGTTGGCCCAGGTGTTTGCGGGAAGGTTGTTTCCCAAGTGTCTTCAGGATGAGTCCTAGGTGCCTTCGGGCATGGAAATAGTTGTTCTGACCAAGGTGTTTACGGGTGTGGTTACACATGGTGTTTGTGGCCCAGGTTTTTGTGGGAGGGATGACGGTTATGGCCCAGGTGTGTGCGGGCGGGGTTTGGCAGTGGGACTGCAGTGATAACGGAGGGATTGGTTCGATGCATAGGATGTCTTCAAGAACCCATGGGAAAGTGACGTGGGGTACCCAAACATTGATATGCTATTACTATACATTACTTGACTTGAGTTATTTGGGGAGTGTGCCTTTTTGAGCCCTGGGTGGATAGTTTTCCTTGCTAGGTGCATTGGTTGTCTCTTTTCTCACAGGGCATTAGAATGTCTCCCCACTTGTACGTGAGTGTCTTTGTTTTTCCCTACTGGGTATACTTATATGCTCACCCTACATATATAAAACTACTTTCAGGTTTCTAGGAGGACTTCAGGGATCGTGCGAGACCGTACTAGCTTGGACCTTGGTGTAGTTTCTGCTGTCGTTTTCCTTTTTCTTGGTGCTTACCTTTGGAGTTCTTGTGGCTTTTTTCTTTTACTCTTGAACATGCAAATGGGAATGGTTTACTTTCAGCTTTACCTTTACCATTATCTTTTGGTTATATTTGGGATTTACTATCTTATCTCCTGATAATATTAAATTTAAAAGGGTAATGCCTTCCATCATGTGGGTGATTCTATAACCTTGGTGCTATTCGCCACTCCAGGACCTATTGAAGGTGGGTCTCGAGGGTCATTATCTCTCCTTAAACTTAAAGAAGTAAGGTTCTGGAAGTCTCTTGTCCCTTCCCTCCTTTTGGTGAAGGTGGGTCGTGATAGAATGGTATCAGAGGGGAGGTTGTGTTGAGAGACAGGATGATGTCTGGAGTTAGGCACAGTGAGTATTGCATGGGGTGGTAGGGAAACAGTGTTGGGTGACCTTGGTGCATGAATTAGGCCAGGGAAGACCATCTAGGACATAGGATTTTAGGGCCCCCCATGATCCGATGCAAGGAATCTGGAACGATCAAATGACCAAGTGAGGCTACACTGATTGCAGGGTATAGACCCTAGGAACAGTACATGTATCATAATGACTTGTGTTCTTATGTTTCATGGGTGTCTTGGGGGTTCAAAATAAATAATGAAGTCTAAGAAAATTTAAGAACAATATTCTACACTATTTGAGCTTAGGCATTCCTTATTTACCTTGAAGCTATGGAACCTGGGAGGAAACCATGATTAGAGTAGGAAATCGAGTCCTAGGAGGTTGACTTAGCCGATCGGAAGAGGACCAACCGAGAGGAGGAGGATGATCAGTGGAAGAAGATGCTTTGAGCCTTTCAGCAACAGACCCTCGGGATGTATGAGGGCAGCATCTTAGACTTGAAGACGGAGAGCTAGCTAGAGGATATGGTGATAGAATTTAGCTTGATCCGGGCTCTGATAGAGTACTGGGTTCCTCTGGCTGTAAACCAGATGCATGGGGCAGCATGTTAGTGGTGGACAAAATATCTTGGGGAGAAGAGGGAGACCAAGGTGACATGGATAGACTTCAAGAAGGAGTTTCGGGCGGAATTCCTCTCTTCCATGATGAATGATGAGAAGAGGCATGAGCTACTCTTCCTCTAGCAGGGGAGTAAGTCAGTGAGAGGGTTGGGGATCATGTTCAAGAATCTCTTTCGCTTCGCTCCAGACCTCTTTCCGGATGAGGAGTCTCGAGCGAGACATTTAGAGGAGACACTCCGACCTTCTCTTCATCACGTTGTTACTCCCTTCACCATACCGACATACTTAGAGATGAAGAAAAAGGATGAAGTGGTATAGAGGATGCACACACTAGGAGGTGCGTTACGAGAGGGGATCTGGTTGGTCTCATCAAAGGGGAAGGTCGTCAGCAGCAGGCCTCCAACATCAGGACCCTCTAGGTTTCGACCAGCAGGGAGTAGGCCTCAGTAGTTCCATTTCCAACCTTCCGGACCTCTCCCTTTTCTTTCGAGCCCAGGGATGAGATGCTTTATCTATGGAATCCATGGGAACTGTCAGAATTAGTGCCTAGATAGAGTACAGTATTGTGGGGGTGGGTAGGTCCAGCACCCACTTCAGCAGCAGTGGTTCCCAGCTAGGCCCTTTCAGAAGTAGCACCATGGGAAGCGGGCTCCCACTACACTGAGGGTAGACATTTCATGAGGAGGCAGACCTCATGTGCTCCTCAGGGACCTCAACCCGGGCGTGGTCGTGGAGGTGGCCGACAGCAGAGAGGCAGAGGAGTTGGGCGTGGGCAGTTGCACGTCGCATAGGCATCAGTTCTAGCAGGGCCAGAGGTCGTTCTAGGTATGATTAGCTTGTTTAGCACCCTTACATATGATTTGTTATATACAGGAGATTCACACCCCTTTGTTACACCCGCTCTGGCCCATGCTCTAGGTTTAGATGCTGAGAGACTTCAAGTTCTTCTGGTGTTGCGCACACTAGTCGGAGGCCAGAATGACTTGCTTTATGTTTTTCAAGGATGAAGACTGATGATAGGGCCACATCAGTCAGTTAGGGATCTTATACTATTGCAGATACAACCATAGGATGTCATCCTAGGCATTTATTTGTTGTTCTCTGTATGTTCCATCATTGACTGATTCCGAGTAAGGGTTGTGTTTTCAGACTTGGGCGGCCGATGGGTGACTTTCATCAGCAAGAAGAGTTGTCAGGGAAGCAGAAAATGAGGGGAACCCCTCATCTCCTTGTTAGATGATCTATTAGTGGAGTCGGTGGATGCAGAGATGGTGGAAGTCCCAGGGGTCTTCAGTGAGTTTATGGATGTCTTCCCTGAGGAGGTGACGACTCTACCCCCTCGACGTGACATTGAGTTTGGGATAGACTTCCAACCTGGTGCTCATCTGATTTCGATGGCTCCCTACCGAATAACACCATTGGAGATACAGGTGTTGCAGATTCAGATTGACGATCTGAAGAAGAAGGTTTTTGTTCGACCAAGTGCATCGTCATGGGGTGCTCCAGTCTTGTTCGCAAAGAAGACAAATAGTGGTCTCAGGCTGTGCATAGACTACAGGAGACTGAATCAGGTGAAGGTCAAGAATCCCTACCTTCTTATGAGGATAGACGATCTCTTTGACCAGTTGAAGGGGGAGTATGGTTCTCTATGATCTATTTATGGTCTGGATATCACCTGTTGAGGGTAAATAAGGGAGACATCTCTAAGATTTCCTTCAGGTGTAGATAAGATCACTTTGAGTTTTTAGTCATGTCGTTCGGCGTCACGAACGCTCCGACTGTGTTCATGGGGCTCATGAACTCCATCTTCTAGGATTACCTGGAACGGTTCGTAGTCATATTTATTGACGACATCTTGATCTACCCAAGATTAGAGGAGGATCATATTGAGCACTTGAGAATGGTTTTGGAGGTCCTTCGATGACACCAACTCTATGAGAAGTTGTCCAAGTGCAAGTTCTGGACGCGAGAAGTACACTTACTTGGGAACGTGGTGTCTGAGCAAGGGATAGAAATGGACGCATCGAAGTTCGAGCCGGTTGTTTCTTGGGCATCACCTAAGAATGCGGTGGAGGTTTGTTGTTTCCTCGGGCTGGCAGGTTACTACCAGAGATTCGTACCCAACTTATCCCGAGTTGCAGAACCTTTGAAAGCTTTGACCAAGAAGGACCAGGCTTTTGTATGGGATGAGCAGTATGCGGTGGCCTTTAGTTATCTGTAGGAGAAGTTGGTTAGTGCCCCAGTGCTAAGGTTTCTAGAAGAAGGGGCAGCGTATGAGGTGTTCTGTGATGCTTCAGGGAAAGGCCTCGGATGTGTGTTGATGTAGTGGAAAGGGGTGATCTCCTATGGGTCTAGGCAGTCACATCCCCATGATCATAACTATTACACCCATTATCTGTAGCTTTTGGCGGTCATGTTCACACTAAAGTTGTGGGGGCACTACCTTGTCGTGGAGCGCTTCATGGTCTTTACTGATCACAAGAGCTTGAAGTATGTATTCTCCCAGTGGGACCTGAACTTATGGCAGCAAAGGTGGAAGAAGTTCATTTAGGTCTAATACTTCTAGATTTCCTACACCTCAAGAAAATGGAATGTGGTGGCCGATGCCTTGAGCAGGAAGTCGTAGAATGATACGGTTCGAGAGTCGGCAGATGCTTGGAAGGCGATGGAGGAGTTAGCTGCCCTGCACCTGGATGCGAGGATGGAAGGTGGTAGAGGCTTCCTATATTAGATGATAGTGTAGTCTTATCTACGGTGGCAGTTAAAGGAGTCCCAACGGGGAGACCCGGAAAGAGAAGTGATGCATGACCAGGTTATCCAAGGTGATGCTCTAGAAGGGTGGATGGAGGATGGTCTGAATCGGGTAATTCTCTGAGGAAAGTTGTGTGTTCCAGAGGTGATGCATGAGAGAGTTATTAGTGACTTCCACAACTCACCCCTAGCAGTGCACTCATGGGCTTCCAAGATGTATCGGGGCTTGAGAGGTCAATTTTGGTGGCCCGGGGTGAAGCGAGTCGTGGCATAGTTCGTGGCCAAATGCCTAGTGTGTCTACAGGTGAAGGCTGAACACCGTGTTACAGCCAGTTTGTTGCAACCTTTAGATGTCCCCAAGTGGAAGTAGGATGAAATCCTGATGTATTTCATCATGGGGATACCCAGGGTTCAAGGAGGTTGCGACGCTATCTGGGTAGTGGGGGACCGATTGATGAAATCAGATCACTTTTTGGCGATCAAGGAGTCGGGTGAACTGGATGCCTTAGCATGGAGGTTTCTAGATGAGGTGGTGTAGTTACACAGAGTTCCAAGGTCCATAGTCTCAGATAGGGATGCATGGTTCACCTCATGAGTCTGGAGAGGATTGAAGCATGTTGGGCACCCAGCTATGCCTTAACACTGCTTTCCACCCCCAGATAGATGGGCAGATGGAGCACACCATCTAAACAATGGAAGATATTCTACAGGCATATATCATGGACTTCAGAGGATCGTGGGTGCGACACTTGCCTCTGGTAATTTTTTCCTGTAATAATAGCTATCACACAACCATTTGCATGGGTTCATTTAAAGCCTTGTACGGAAGGCCATGTCGCTCACTCGTGTGATGGACTGAGGTTGGGGAATCAAGTGTTCTTAGCCCATAGGTGGTGCAGAGCATGACTGAGAAGGTTCATCATATATGGGAGAGGATGAAGGCGGCTCCGGACCGATTGAAGTCATATGTCGATAACAGGAGGAGTCCCTTGGAGTTTGGGATTGTGGACCATGTATTCTTGAAGGTCTCCCCTCAGCATGGGCAGTGGAGGTTTAGCAGGGGATGTAAGCTTTCTCCCAGCTTCCTCTGGCCCTTCAAGGTGTTGCAGTGGGTCGGTGAGGTGGCTTTCCATCTTGCGTTTCCACCACAGCTACAAAGGGTGGATGATGTCTTCCATGTGTCCTAGCTTCATCGGTATCTGCATGATGATTCACATGTCCTCGACTAGGGAAAGATAGATATCGGGGATGATGCAACGTTTGTGGAGTGAATAGTGATGATCAAAGGTCATGAAGAGAATGTGATTCGTGGAAGAACCATTCCTTTGGTTCGTGTGTTGTGGAGTCACGGTGGGCTTGAGGAAAGTACCAGGGAACGAGAGACACAGATGTGCACCCAGTACCTAGAGCTGTTTTGAGTTTTGTTCTGTTCTGTTCATTCATGGTTGATAGAACCCTTTACCATGTTAATTATTGAATGTGTGGTTTTCCTTTTCTGTGGATGTGTGTAAATTGTCCTAAAATGTTGGGAGTGGAGGACCTAATCCCTAGTAAAGACGCATTAGAGTGGATGCGCCTAAACCCGTGCGGGTGAGTCAGTTCCACCCAAAGCGGATAGTATCTTAACATGGAGGAAGGGAAACCCCTCACCACATGACCGAACGATTTAATCTTATATTTTTTGTGGTTTCACGGGGTAGAGGAGTGGTATGTTTATGATTGTTCAGGTCTACTCCTGAGAGGTATCTTTTGAGGTGGTTGTTCGGACCCATCTCCTTTCATCAGATCTGGCTTTTATTCTCGAGGGTAAGAATAGTTTGAGAGGTATCTGATGTAATGTCCCAGACACCCTGGCCATTACTTTTCCAAAAATAAGTCTCCACCAAAATAGTGGCACCAGACACTGTGGCACCGTAAGGGTGACACCATGACGGCGACACAATTTCCTCACCTAGCCCTTCATTTTATTTTCCCAGTTCCGCTCCCGCAACATAATTTTTGACGTAAATTAATTATTTTACCCTTTTTAAAGCCATTTAAAGAACATAATTAATTCTTAAAAACCCAAAGAAACCTCCATGATGGGGGGTATTAAATAACACCTTAATATCATCGTGTGTAACTACCCACCCACGTAGGAAACCGCGATCCGAATTTCCACGCGTTCAAAATTCCATATCCCATAACACTAGGATCTCCTCTTTATATCTCATGCTAGAGTTTCTTTTTTTTCTTCTCGGCTAGATTTAATTCTTCTTCCTGGTGCACCTAGAGTTTTTCTATTTCTGTGGCTTGTGGTGCGCCTCTGCTGGAGCATTCTACACCTCTTGAAGTCCATAGAATTCCTCCCTTGAAATCCGTGCATCCCCTTTTATTGGCGCGTGGAGAAACAAATGTTGATCCTTGATCAACCAGGTAGGGATTTTCCTTTGTCTATACTATATGTGTATCACGTGGTGTAGGCACACTGTTGTTCCTATGGGGGTGGGTGAATCCAAACCGTAATAAATATAACAAACAAACTTTAAAGAATGAAGGGAAGGGGACTGAACGATGTGCTGCTCTTCTATTTTTCTTCTCTTCCTTGATGTTTATGTTGTGAACTGTTGGGCTATGCTCACTGAAAATCATGGTCTTTGGTGGTCTTTCCTTGCGCACTAACGAACCCTTGACTTCTATTATGATTAAATTACTGTAACTTGGAAATTGGATAATCACGTATACTCGATGGATTAAATGGATACCCATTGAACATAGCGCCATGTGTGGTCACCCTGGCTAACCAACAGAATGAAGAAAATAATGAATGATGTGCTTAAACCTGGAAGTTTCCCTACTCTTTTTGGTAGAAGGTGTGTTATTCTGTTTGATTACCTATGGGGTGATGTGGGTGAGGATGGGATCCTCTTGGTTGTGAGTCTGAAACTGTGTGGTTTCTCTTCTTGTGACACGAACTCGGGTGGGATCCTCTATTGTTGAGAAATCATTGGTTCCTGGTTTTGGGGACGTGGGACTATGTCTCAGGGTTTTCCTTGTTTCTAGAACTTATAGGGATCTCACTTATCCATTTTTTGTGGTTTTTATTTGGGATCTCACTAATCCCCTTTTTGTTGTTGTAACTTTACAAGAGAACCGACTGTGAATGCTTAAGTTGATGTTGGTTGTTTCTCTTTTCCTCTGGATTGTGGTTATGCCTGATAGTTTCCCAGGAGTGTAGGATTTATTTAAAAGGGTTTGTTTTAACATGAAACAAGAATTATTTAAATGGGGAATTGGTTTTGGGAAGGAGTTGTGACTTTTCTGTGAGTGTTGTGTTGTTCTTTTATGAGTGAATCGTAATGAGGGTGTTTGTGCTTAGGTTTTGGAACACTAGATTGGGATGAGTGCTTGTTACCTATACATATATTTGTATTTTTTATGTTTCTTATTCGTGCCCCACCCATGTTGAGCACTTAGTGATGAACGCCCCCATTTCATGGGGGATGGTGTTTTTCCCAACACTCCTATGAGTGGATGGATATTATCTTTTTTCTGCTCCCTTTTCCAAATAACCCAAGATTCTTCAGGCAGGCTATGATGGCCCGAAGTCCATTATTAGCCCAAGAATCTTCGGGCAGGGTAGTTGTAGCGGTTGGACCAGGTGTTTGCGGGCAGGTTGTTTCCCAAGTGTATTTGGGATGAGGACCACGTGTCTTCAGACATGGCAGTAGTTGTTCTGACCCAGTTATTTACGGGTGTGGATACGCTTGGTGGTTGTGGCCAGGTGTCTGCGGGCGGGATGGCGGTTATGGCCCAGGTGTGTGTGGGTGGGGTTTGGTAGTGGGACTGCGATGAGGTTATGGCCTAGGTGTGTGCGGGTGGGGTTTGGCAGTGGGACTGTAGTGATAATGGCGGTATTGGTTCGATGCGTAGGATGTCTTCAATAACTAATGGGAAAGTGGCTCGGGGTACCCAAACATTGATGTTCTATTACTATACATTACTTGAATTGTGTTATTTGGGGAGTGTTCCTTGGTGAGCCTTGGGTGGATAGTTTTCCTTGCTAGGTGCTTTGGTTGTCTCTTTTCTCACAGGGCATTAGAATGCCTCCCCACCTGTTCACGAGAGTCTTTAGTTTTCCCTAATGAGTATACTTATATGCTCACCCTACGTATATAAAACTACTTTCAGGTTCCCAGGAGAACATCATGGATCGTGCGGGACTGTACTAGCTCAGACCTTGGGGCAGTTTCTGTTGTCGTTTTCCTTTTTCTTGGTTCTTACCTTTGGAGTTCTTGTGGCTTGTGTCTTTTACTCTTGAACATTCATATGGGAATGGTTTACTTTTGGCTTTACCTTTACCTTCAGCTTTTGGTGTTATTTGGGATTTACTATCTTATCTCTCAGTCATATTAAATTAAAAAGGTTAATTCCTTCCATCTTGTGTGTGATTATATACCCTTGGTGCTAGTCCCCACTCTGGGACCTATTGAAGGCGGGTCTCAGGGGTCATTATCTCTTCTTAAACTTAAATAAGGAATGTTCTGGAAATCTGTTGTCCCTTCCCTCATTTTGGTGAAGGCGGGTTGTGACATGAAATTATAAATAAATTTTTATATCTTATAGATGAAAATATGATATATTTATATCTTGTAATAATTAAATAAATATTTTCAAAAGTTTAGATTTATTGTTTCTATTTTCACTAAACATAAATGTTTATTTACAATTTTATAATTAATATTATTATTTTAAAGAATTTTATTCCCTCGATCATATTCATAAATTAGTATTTTTTTCTTATTATTAAAATATATTTTTATGGGACCATAATTAAAATTTTAAAATGTCAAAGAATTTGTTATAATTTTAATATCGATAGGTTTTAAGTAAATGATGATTTTAATAAGAAAGGGATTTCACATATTTAGATAATTAGTTTCATTAAATGGAGTAAAATATTTAATTTTACACATTGATAAATTTTTATGGTGAATATTTGGGATTTTTCTAAAATTGTCAAATTTTTAGGGAATATTAAAATGCAGTAATTTATTATATAAGCTAAATACATAAATTCATGAATCATTATTGAGGTATGGTTGAAGTTTGAACCATTATCTCGAATTATCCTACTATATTTTAATTATTTAGTTGTGGTAATCAAAATTATTCATAGTCTTGTGCCAAATAATAAAGCAATGAATCTAATAAAAAAACCCTTGTCCTCCTCTTTCAATACCACTCCTCACAGACCCATCTTCTCACACATTATTAAATATGAATCATTTCCAATTTATTAAAAATCATCTTCCCATAACCCTCATCAACATCAATATTGTTATAGTCTCAATATAATACCAAACCCAATTTCCATTTGGAGGATCTTAAGGAGAAGAATTTGAAAAGGTAAAATCCTCTTTAATTTTCTTTTAATTAATCTTTTTTATTATTGTCTCCTCACCTCTCTATAAAATAGTGTCACAATAACTCTAGTATTAATTATATAATCTATATTTATTGTGTTAATGTAATAATCAATCATCAAACATCTCATAGTCACTGTTATATTCAAAAAATGAAAACATCATAGATGATGTGTCGATTTACCGCCATCATGGATGATGTGTTTTCATTTTCTATTATCACCACCATGGATTTTCATAAAACCATTATAATGGTTAATAAATATTCTATTATTAATATTAATAATTATTTAGTGTTTTGGGATAGTATATATACATTATATTAATTAATAAAAAGACTATTTCTCGATGATAGAAAAAACACCAACATTATTTAAACAGTTATCATTAACATTTTATTTAATGAATAATCCTCATATATATAAAAACTGTGATACATTAGATAATTTAATAATACACATGTTCATTAATAATATATAATCTTAATTATAGATAACTATTCCCATTTTACATGATCCTTATAACATGTATAAAAGTGAACCAATCATGAAAACCAAGGAAATGAACACTCCTGAATGATGAAATTGAATCATATAGCTCATCAAAGAGGCTATAAATGATGCTAATAAAATTACATTAAATCAAATTCATGTTAAAAGTTACTGAATTTAATTATTAATGAATCTAAATTCATTATCCAGGTCATTAGGTATACGTGACGAACACTTTCAAACATATGGAATGAGATTCTCTCCAAGCATCCATTTTTCATCTATATTATATTTTCTCTCTCTTTACCTCAATTTAATTGTACATTGTTATTATGAAATCCTACTAATTTCTATGTTTAGGATTTATAAAGATGTACCATGATCAATTATTCTTTCTTTTATTGTGAAATACATGTATTTAAAGTCCAATGTTTAATTCCCCTCAATAAGAATGACTGATTAAAGGGAACTTCCCAGTTTCTTACCCATTTTCAAATATACTCCATAATACATTTCAATTCATCATTTTTTTCTCTAAAACCACTCATTTAATCCTGAAAAAGTATCATAGTTCATATAATGTTTTATAAAAAAAATAATCACTTTCCCTATTTAAAGACTTTTTAATTTTTTCTATAAATCGTGTTAACGTTTCTCATTTATTATGTTACATAAACATTATTTAATGATTTATTCACTTATGTTGAACATAATTTTTCTTGATATATTTTTTATATACATTATGAATTTCCAAGTATGATTAACTAAATTATTTCATGGACACTTATATGATAAACTCAATTTTTATTCCCCATGACATTATTATGATAACTATTTATTTTTGTGAGTAACCCTAATGTTTATGTTTGATTCTTCATATCACGCAAATATGAATGAACATGATATGATGGGTTTTCCCATATATCACTCTAATTCATAATATAATTTTTAATCTCATGAGAAATATTTTTGGGACATGGAGCAAACCCAATTATTTTATTGGAATTTTTCCACTAGGTGCAATGGGCTTGGATGATAGAATTAACTCATGCATATGTTTTTTTGTATGTTATACCTCTATTCATGTTATTATATGTTCGATGATCTACATGTTATGATTCAATATGATTATTCATGTTCTATGTATTCTTATGTCATCATGTAATTCTATTTAACCCATATGTTATTCTTTATTCCTATATTTATTTCCTTTATTGGATTTCTAGATCGTCACATTGTTCACGTATTTATTAGGTTTTATTATGAAGAAGTATGATATCAAAGGAAGTTAGGATCTCATTTAAAATATTAAATAAAATATGTTTTTTTTATTTTGGATTCATACATTCTAATTATGTACCTAATAATCCAAATACAAAAGACTTTATGACACTTAGTTTGAAATTGAGGGTTCAAGATACTTAAAATAATGTAATAATATTTGTAAAATGCTACGTTTGTTATATTAAATGTCGTTTCCAACATTCCTTCGAATTTTGGGTGAAATTTCATGTCAAAAAACCTTATCCAATTAAAAAAAAATATTAATCGTGTAAGATGTTCTCCCACATTCCCTCTGATCCATTAACCACATAATTTGGTAGAGGAACCTAGTATCACCTAAGGTTTTGTGTAATTTCTATAACCTATGATCCCATAAATTCAACTCCTATTTTGGAATCCTTGTTTTTCTAAATGAGTTATAATAATTTACTGGAAGTGGAAATTTATTAACTAAAATAGGCCATAATAAGTCATTCATTCTGTAATATATTTTAGTAGCAAGTAATATAATGAATGCCTTTATAAATTCAATTGTGAAATTATAAAATTCCTTTATAAAAAACAAGGATATGGGAAGAAAAAATGTAGTAATATCACAAAATAACCTTACATGTATTTCATTCTTTGTAATGTATCAGTTAGATAACCCCAAAGTTTGATTTTAACCATATCCAGAGCATTATTATTATAAACACTAAAAAATCAGCCAATATGTATGTTTGTTAGAACAGGGGAATGAAAATAACAAATAGAAATTAATCAAATTCACCACACATTGGAGGTTATATTTATGGTATTAAACCTCCAAAAATTTAAGGGTGTGTATGGAAACTACTATCATTATCTTATAATTTCATTAATTATATATTACGTTTTAAAATCTATGTGTTTATTTTCTTGTTAGAGGCATATTGAAAATTTTTATAAATAATGCAATATTATTGTAAAATAAACTAGACCACCTATTTTAATATGAGTATGATTCAATCACCTATTATTTTGATTTTACTTGAATATAAATTAGATAAAAAATAATAGAAGAAAAAAGACTAGAAAATAAATAAAATTATCTAAAATGATGTTAGTTTCGAAGATAGATTGATAAATTGAAAAGGGAGGTAAGGGTAATAATATAAATACTAGGAAGCTTCCAATTGATCTAAGGATAATGAAATAAGCCTAGTAATGGTGAAGAACCCACCACTGAATGAATGTATTATTACAGAACCCATAAGGTCCTCCTGAAGAATTTGGGGATAAAAATTGATAGGGTCACTTTAAGGACTGTATGGAAAAATGTCATTTTCCCTTTTAATGAGTCATATAGTTCATACACATAATTTGTAAATCCATTATCCATCCATGATATAGTAAATTCTAATGGTACAGCCCCCTCACATGTCTATATGCATAGATATAAAACCCATGTAAGAACCAAGAGATCCACATTATAGTTTTTTATAAAAAACCCAAGTGGTGATGAGGCCTTGGGTACACAGTTTGAAAAATCATCTCACAGTTGTTACATGGACACCTAACCAGGGTGTGTGGTTTATTCTAACCCTATGAAAATCATTATCCACTAATTTCCATTCCTAAAAATGGGGTTTAATGATTAAAACTCTTTAAATTCAATAAAAAACCTTATTCTTGAATCCATAATTGAAAATCATCTAAACACATCACATATAACTAGTTTAACTCTACAAATTACATTCAGAATATCATTTTATGAATTGTCCTAATGAACAAAAAATTTGTTAAATTTCACATGAACATTTTAGCTAGTTCAAAACACATGATTCTTTAATCACACCATCATAAATGTTAATGTCCCTGATAAATCATGGAGGAAACGAAAATATTACCCAACCTACTTGGACAATGAATATCCGATTAGAAAACTACTTGGTATTTCCCATACCTAACACAACTCCAAGTTCTACATAAAATATTTGGTGTGTAAGCCGCTAAAAATCAATACAACACTTGTATACAAAGATGAAAAATCCATAAAATCTTAGTCAAACCTACTAACTTGAAATATTGTTTAATCATCTTAGCTTCCTTAATCTATCCAATTGATCTCTCCATAATATGTTCTATATTTAAATGACCAATTTTAATCCCTAGTGTCTCCACCATTGTAATTTTGTAATTGAGTAATCACTCAACATCCTAATGAAACTATCAGAACCTTAAACATATATCACATGATGACACTATCTTGGATCCTTTATTTTATAGAAATAGTTAAACACTACTCGACCAAGATTTAATGTTTGTTCCATATTTTCTGTGAAAATACTCGAATGACCCATTAATTACACACATCTCCCTCAAAGACATTCTAGACACTATTCCGCACAAATATGTATTCATCTATAAAATAAAACACCCATCAAGCCACTTCTGACTATGTATCCTCAAAATGATCTAATTTAGCTGAAACACATTATCTATATTAAATTTTCATAGCCTTATTATATAGGAAAAAAGGGAATTATGACAATGATCATTGATTCCCTTTCCTGACACATTAATACGTATCACATCTAATCTATCTAAAAATGAAACTTTTCAACATTCCAATGAAAATACCCCATTGTTATCCTGATCCAACATCCACAGATCCTCATATTCTAAATTGAGATTAATTCTCCCATATAGATTTCAACCAAATACATAATCCAATGTGTAATAATAATTTAATAATGATTATATCCCTACAATAAACTATTTAATCCATTCTATATGAGATCCAGAATGAACCACCATTGACTGGTGTTATGATATCTTCACCCCTCTCACTTGAGTTTCACCCAATAGTGACCCATTCCATTCTCACCACCATAGAAGCATACATATTTTATACCTAAAAAATAAATTTCTTTTTTACCCTATATCAGGCCCAGATATTACACATGGAATATCTAATAACCCACTCACCTTAATTTATAACATTAAAATCATTCATCACATATTCCTGGACTATGATATTGAATCTATGATATTTTTTTATTTCATTTTACTAAAGGGTCACCACCCTTAAAGGGCCTCTAGAATAATAAAAAATATAACATATTTTAAATATATCCTTGAAAATAACTCTAATGGTGTTCATCCATTAAACCCTATTATATATTTGGTTAGATATCTTGGCATATATCCAACACAGCCTTGATGTATACATGATGTAGTCAAGATATGGAGAATGATCACCTCTAATCATGGAGTACACAATAATTCTATTAATAAGAATTTAAAAATAAATAATATAAAAACTCACATAAAATGTAGATATATTTTCATTTTCAAACACCAAAACACCACATAACCTAATGATTGATGTCACGAACCTCCCACTAAACATTCGTCTCACCTCACCCAGTTTATTTCCAAATTATGACTTCTCATAGAGTGATTAATTTATATTCAGTATAATGATATAATTCACCAATAGTTATCAGAACAATTATTTTAATTCCTCAATCCTTGCCTTTCACCTAATCATTCTCTAATGTTCAATTTTTTATTTATTACCAAATGCATCCAACACAAACCAACTTATTACTAACAGTGGGTGTATTATCCCATTCCACCCAGTTCAAAAACTAAATTAATATTTTATGGATAACCCATAAACATGTTCAACATTAACATGCTACAAGGTAAATTAGTATATACCATTATAGGGGATCCCTTTGTACTCCTCTTTTATATTGGGAACCAACCTATGCCTTCATTTATTAAATTACCTCTCACCTTAGGGTGGAATTTTTTAGAAATAATGAATCTATATTGAATGAAATAATAAACTAGTCCATGACCCTATATTATCCTTCATGTTAGATCCATTTTTGGGCATCCAATCACCCATGGTTCTTTTTTAAAAAACACATTAATCACAATTACTATAATTAAAAAATTGATAAAACTACATGAATTAGTTTGAATAAAGGAATTAAAACTAGGATAATTACATTTATGGAAAATGTAAAATATATGAAAATCTCTCTCATAAATTTCAGTAGAACAAAACATGTAATTAATACTAGGGTTTGAACCAAATTAATGGAATCTAGGTCCATACACATATCCCACTTGTTTCTAGTATGTGAATCATATCCCACATGAGGGATTTTTTTCAGAAAAATACTAACACACATTTAGATCTCTTTAAAATAGTACAAATTGAAATAAAATAAATATATTATCTACCTATAATGGTTATATTATGTCAATTTATGAATAATGACATCACATTATAATCATCGACCTACAATGCCCTAATACATCCATCATGTCCACATTTGGGAGTCCACTATATGGCGTCAAAACATTAACAGAAAAGGTTACTAGGTTAACTATCACTATGTATTTACATATAGTAATACCCCCTTAAGTTTCAACTTACCTAAAAACCTCATGTATTTTGGAGTGTTTCCTATAATTAGGCTACAAAACTATCATACATAAATAGTCAAATAGAACACACTTATTGTTCCTAGAAACTCATCCTAAAAATCCTATATGATTCCCATTTCAAAGAGAAGAACAAAAATGTGTGTTCCATTATTTTTTGATTAAGGAAAAATGTTTTAATATATTCTAAATACTATGAATTCACTAGGATCAACATCATCAAATATAGTTTTATCGTACCATATGATGAATTCGTCAGAGTTTCACATCGATACTCACATTTCTAATCAGTGAAACTCTCAAGGAATTATTTAAAACTAACCCTAACAAGTGGGTCAAGGTTATAAAATTATCTAAAAGGATTCGTTTTTTGAGGTTTTAGTAATTTTTAATTTGTTAAAATATTTAATTTTTGTTACATAAAATGGATATAACGTACCAGTTTACAAGTCCCACTTCACTAAGAATATTATTTAGGTGATTACATATAGAATAGTTGAAAAATCATAACACCAATCTAAGTTAAAAAATTAATATCCATTTTGTTAACAAATATATTATCAAAAATATTGTATGTTATAGAAAATTTAAATTTCAGTATATATAGGAATACAAAATTTATGAATTGTAATTTTAATTAACAGTGGACTCTTAAAAATAATACACATTATAAGATAACAAGTAATTATGAATTGATGTGAAACATCTCATAAGTATACCACAATACACAATAAATAACCCTTGTATGTGGTGGATGAAAAAATATATAACCATCTCATATATCTTGGCTATACACTCATGTGGTCAAACACTAAAGAATTAATGATAAAGGAAACCTACTAGGGTCCCATAATTTTATTAATGATTTTTTAAAACCCTAATACATGGTTTATACATATGACATACCCCAAATTACATAATTGCATCCTACTATTTATTTATATATTTTGTAATATAGGCCATCCGGAACAAATTATAGTGCTACATGCCTTTAGAATTGTAAATATAATTATTTTTGGTTAACAACATTGTAAAATAAAATAAATTTGAACATGAATATATTTATTTTATAGTTTTAAATAGATTAATTTCCATTCTAATGTAATAATGGTGCTTTCATATTTAAGTTACAAATTGCATTCGTGTTACTAGAACCCATGTATACCATTATTGTCAGAGTATATCTATTTAATTTATAATTTTATGAATATATAGGCCGCAATTATAAATTTATAATATCTCATACACTTTATAAATTTTTATTCGAACCCATTTAATCACAAACATAAACGTTTTATCCCCGGAAAAAAAATGTCCATGGTGAAAACATGTCATAACTCCAGTGTCACTCAGGTCTTGATATTAATGCACATATAGTTTAAATTTAAGAATTAATATTAAATAGAATTAATTAATTCCAAAATATTATTTATGGAAAAGAAATACATTTCATTCTATTATAAAATCAATCATGAAATTAGAACCTTAATTTATAAACAAACAAGAATTTCATGAGAAACATAGAAGAAATACTATTAGTTAATAGATATACATTTATCCCATTATCTGTAATTTATAAAAAAAAAATAACCTCAATGGAGGTTTCAAAACATTAGCTGATCTTCAAAATCATACCCACTAAATAACCCACCCAATTGAGTTGTTTGGAAGAATAATATAATGATAATAACTTATGGAATTTACGAAAAATCACTATACATTGTGGTTTTGGTTGAGGTTGTAGAACTAAAACCATTTATGGTGGATTAAGGACATTGCAGACATGGTTTAGGTATTTAATAAAAATTTAAATATTAGAGACAATGTGTAGTAAGTAAGAAATTGAGGATAAAATTTCATTTAATAAAAACACAACATTGAGGGAAATCAATATAAACCACCTTCTTCATTATTATGATGCTTCAAATTTCTATTTACAGTATTAAACTAGATCAAAAACAAGAAAAATAAAATTATTTGATATATAACTTTAAAATAAGAAGAATTATTTCACTTCAAGATATCATCGAAGATGGATAAATTAAATAAAAAAGATTCAAGAGAATTCAGAAACATAAAAAAGGATTCTAATGCATTAAAGGGTGATGAAATTAGAACAAAAACATTAAAGAACTCCCCCGTGTAAGGAGGACTTTTATTGAAGATGTGGATGTGTCAAGTAAAATGGGTTGAAAATGAGGTAGAAATACATTTGGGATTAGTGGGGAAAATAGTTAGTTTTCTATTTTAATGAGATAATAGTTTTTTCCAAATGGTTTGAAAAAACTTACACCAACAATGATGTTCTACTATCCAATGTGACAAACCCATCAAACAGCTAGGTGCATTTTTTTTAAAACCATGATTGAGCCATTTGATCCCCTCAATAATTTTCTACAAATTATTCTCATAGTCTTGCAAACATGAGTTCAAATTTTGATAAATATTTTGACAAACCTTATATGGCAACAAGGATAGTGTTCATAGTCTTTACTAAAGAGAGTAATACAATGTGTCTCCAATTACCCATACAAAATTTGGGTTTTTGAATCATGATACTCTCAAGACTCCGTCAAACACATTAAAAATGTATTTATCCATAAAACCCATATACAAAGATGAAATGTTTGTGTTTTAACTCTAATTATTAAATTTCAAATGTTATTATAACATTTTTCTCATCAACTAAACAAGGACCACATATTCTATTCGAATTTCGAACTGGTTTAAAAGATTAGATGCTTTAATTTATAAGAAATAATAAATTTATGGTATGATTGGAAAAATTCAAACATTATGTGATTGATATGGGTACTTTTATTTAATCTTATTTCTTAAATATTTAATAATAAAACCCAAATGTTTATGTTCATGTTAGTGAATCAATTTTGGTTTTTAAATTATTAATTATTTATTATTAAATTTTCACCATGTTAGTTGATAACAATGATTGTATATAAGAACTATGTTTCTTACATTGAATCATGGTTACCAGGTCTTAAGAATCTTATTTTTTATGAAATAATGGTTTATAAAACATTATATGATAATATGTTATCAGATATTAAAATTTAACATATATGGATACAATTATCGGTTGATATTTTAATGGGTTATCATAATTTCAATGTCATAAATTCTATTTCTAAAATATTATATGATTGGAATTTCAAATGATTAGTGGTATTCTTGAATATTTCAAATGTGTATTTTGAAAAATATAAGAATTAAATATATATAACCCTTTGGTTTAATTATTAATTCATTTTTGATATAATTTTTTTATTTGATAATGTTGTTTAATTGATTTTTGGAATATTTTTTGATTTGTATGGGTAAAATATTGAATAAATAGTATATTTATTTCATTGAAATTGATTTTATTTGGTAAAAATATTAATATCATTTTTAAAGTATATATGATTATGGTAATTTTTAGATTTTTATGTCATTATTGTTTATAGGGATAAGAGTAGGTTATGTTTGAAGATTACTTGTTACTATGTTTTTTTATTTTTAAAATATAGAATGAAATATTTAGGCAATTTTTGGATAGTTATTTTTTGGGATTTGTGGACAGAGCCGATGAAAATTATAAATTAAGTGAGGGATAGTTGTCGTTTCATAATCAATATAAATATTCATTATGTTGAAATAAAAGTGCTATAAAATTATATATTATCATATTGATTTTCCTTATGATATGGATTTTGAATCATATTATTTCTCTATGCATACACTAAAATATTTTTCTTTAGATGATGGATAAAACTAGTGTTAATTTTTTTTTAAAAATAAATGATGTAGATAATTAAAAATTTGTCCTAATGGCAAACCAGATTTCATATAAGATATGATTAAAAAATATTTCTGTTATAACTAACTAACTATATCAAGTTATTATTAACAAATTTATGTCTTAAAATCCTCTAAACACATCCAGTAAGAGTAAAACTAATTTTTATAGTAGTTTGGATGATATAACCTATGGAAGAATACAAATACATCATCATACATGAAAAAAATATATGATGAAAAATGGTGAAATTAAATCTATGGAAAAGATAAATGCATTAATAATATGAAATAAGGATATAAAAACATAAATATCAATGAGATATTAAGTGTCCAATTATTGAATTTTAAGAAGAAAAGTCATTACATAAGGTTCCAATCACAACCCTATGATTCCATTATAAGGGACTATGTACATTAGGTAAATATGTGTACATTAATTTTAGTTTTAACTATAATAGTGGTGCCTATGATCATTATTAATTAAAAGGGAATAATTTACTAGTCTAGGTAGAATTTAACACCCTTATATTTTAGTTTTTTTATTTTAAATAAATAAATTTATTGGCTAAATATTATTGAAATGAAATGAACATCACATATATAAATATTAAATCATTTTAAATGAATATTAATTACATGTAAAAATATCACACATGTGAGAACCAAAAAGGTTTAGTTTCTTTGGGGACTTGATAAAATGTATACTTATTTTTATACATCATTCGATATCTCCCATATATATTCTTTAAATATGGAACCCTTTTAGATTAATATTTTATAACACAATTCAAAAAAAACAAGGGAAATAGAAACTAATATATTGCAGAGATTAGATTCTTAGTAAGGGTAAATATGGTAGCTATCATTCAAAGTTCATAAGTGTGCATAATATGAGAATAAGAGTATGAGAACATGATCAATATTGATGAAGGTCATACCCAATGACTAAAATATAAAATCACAAGAAATTTTTATAATAAAACACATTACTATTATTAAATATCAAACAATATTGAGTAGTGAGATCACCAAATAAGCATATGTTTATGATATAATAGTGTGACATAAACATGATCATTGAAATAATATATCATATATTCCCATTAACACATTCTTCTCATTGTTTCCATGGTCTAAGCATTATTTTACTATCTTAGACTGAGGCTTACCACTAAAGTAAAATCTTTGGATTTTGGAAACTACATATATACCCATTATTATCATGAGATATAAACCATTATCAAATTCATTGGAGATAAATATAATCTGTTTTTCACCAATCACCAAATAAAAACAAAATAAAATTACACGACATGAAATTGAAAATATTTATCATTTCACTATATCATATTTATTTCAATTCGTATGAAAATAGTTCCATGAAAACATCTATTTAACATATTCATCATAAGAAATCTATTAAAATAAACTCGGTGGTATCATAGGAACATATTCAATGTGTAAAATTAGGAACATAACTGGATATTGAAAATGATTAAGAAACACTTTATTATTATCGAATAAATCACATTATAAATAATATGGAATAATATGGTTCAATTCGATATGATTATGAAATAATGTTATATTAAAAATGTTAAATAATGTAATTGAATATTTAATAATGATAAATTTTCATAAAATGTAATGTGCACATTGAAAATGTTAATAGTTGGATCATTACACAATTTTGAAAAAAACCCATATTGAAAGAATTATGATATTAATTTATAAATTTTTTAATGAAATTAAAAATATCAAAAAAAAATACATAATAAATTATTTTAAGATATAAAATTATATTTATAAAATCATCTACTGAATATGTATATCGAGGAGGAATGTTCGAAACTGAAAAAGATGTGGGTTCTGTTTCACTCACAATCATCACATGAACACAATTAATTACCATGAAAAAATGGAATTGATTGGGGGAAATTTAAAACCCAAATAATAATATTTGGATAAGAACATTGTTGTTGTTTTATAGATAAATTTCACACAATTGTTCCCTATATATATATATTCATTCATTAGAATGTCTATTTGAAAATGAGATTAGATAGAAACCCTATTATTTTTCCCTATAATATCTTTATAATAGTTAATTATAATAATTTTCCATATATATTTTATTTATTTATTGTTTATCTTCATCATTATAAGTTAGTAATATTTATTGTTACATGCATGTTTTGTAGTGGTGACAATTTACCATATTTTTATCTGGCATGATCCCAATTATATTATTATTAAAAATATAAAAATTATATTATTTCAATGATTTATGTATCAAAATGTTAACTTTATAGGAAACTATTATAATAGTTCTTGATAAATTCATAAATGGTAAAACGTTTTGGTTAATTTACTGGTATTAACATATTATAATAAAATGATTGTTACATTTTGTGACATACATTTAGAACCATTTTAATAAAATATGTTACACCTTTATATAATATTTAATCATAACATATTTTTTAGAATAATTTTATTTTTCATTGATGAAACATAAAACACTTAACTCCTTGGAAGTGGAAGTCCACACACATACAAGGATAAAATTTTCATTTTATAGGGAACAAAAAGAAGGTAAACATATTGTTATTTTCTCATAATGAAAATAATAAGAGAAATATAAATTTTCTATTCAAATAATTAATTTATCTAACTATTTAATGTGGCTATATAAAATTTAACACATCACATATGGAGATTGTAGTGGACATGAAACTCAACCACCCATCTTATTTTTTGAATGGTTGGGAGGGGGATCTATAATGGTTCTTTCATTAATATAATAATAGTTAATTAAAAAATTAATATATATCTAATTATATTATTGTTTTTAGAATAATTTTTGAATATGATTTATGAATATATAAATATAAAGATTAAAAATTTTGGGAGTTTTTAATACTCATATTGATTGCTTTATTGTTCCCTTGAAGGATCCATTGAAAATAGATGACATATAAGTTCTTCATAGAGAAAGGTACATCCAAAAGTATAATAATACTAGCAAAGAAGTAAAATTCATATGGTTTGTAAAGAATTTATAGTGGCATAGTTTCATGAATATGGTAGAGGTGAGATCCTATTATAGGTGAAAAATATGGACACTAACTCATTAATGAATAATCATTTAGGGGTATGAATAGAATTTCATGAGTGTTAGGTCAGTTTGGTAAAGAAATGTTGGTGATACATATGCATAAAAAAAATCCTTCATATGGACTTTATTAAGTTATAATTTTCATGTAATATTTCCAAAATTATGGCCACATAAGCTACTCATTTTTAATTTCACAAACTTAATTAAAAATATCTATGGAAATTTATATTTTAAAAAAATTATCATATGAATCGTGTTAACAATTTCCATAATAATGATTAGGATTTTGCAATATATTTAATCAAATTATGTGTCCAATAATAATAAAATTTACATTCAAATTATGTCACGGCCCGTCCTCGGGGCCCGTGCCGTGACTACCCCAAACCCACCTTCCATAGGCCAGGGGCTGACAACTAGCACCAAGGCATAAATCCCTGTAAAAAGGGAAGGCATTGCATTTTTAAAGAAAACAAGCACCACAGAGTAAGCAAGCGGAAAAAGTAAACACTAAGTACAAACTGGTACAACAGTAACTGCAGAAGGGTAAATGGGCCAGAATACAAACCCAAAAGAAAGTACAACTACAACTGAACAAGTAAAACATAAAAAAAACAACAGCCGGTAGGACGGAAGCGGCTCCTGGGTCATCCTCCTCAGATCCTACCTGAAGGGTAGGTACAGATGGCGCAGCTCCTGGATCGTCCACCAGGATCCTACCTGAAGGGTAGGTACAGATAGCTTCCACAACGCTCTCGCCCGTCAACCTCCTCTGAGTGTTGTCTTGCCGTGAAGTCCACATCCGGATACTGACTCGTCGTATAGTACACCTCCGGGTACTGACTCGTCGTGTAGTCCACCTCCGGGTACCGTCCAGTCATCGAACACTCGGCCTCCGTTAGCACTGCCCGTTGTCTGCATCCAACACAACGAGGTGCGGGCAAAGCCCGTGCAGGGGTAAGTATTACGATACTCAGTAGGGACCCCGAGACCCTCAAGGTCTCACTAAAACCAACAAGGATAACCACAAAGAGGATCTCAACAGATAACCTCTACTTAGGTATATGCCCATACATATAACTAAGTTATCAAGTAACCCATCTCAATCCTGAAGAAACATAGAGATTATGAAATCAATGGATAACCACTTCCCAGGTATATGCCCATACATATACCTAAGTTATCAAGTGACCCATCTCAATCTTGAGGAAACACAAAGGTCATAGACTCAGATCAAACCAGGATTTTTATTATCGAAACCGTAACTGCTGAAGAGCTCCGTCTATGGAGTGTACAGTGGTCCTGTCACGACTCCGAGGTACTACTCACTGACCTAAGACTACTGAGGTACTCCTCCTGTCGAGTACTGTGCGCCTGCTACTACAGCCAAGTGCTTCCCACCATGGGTCTGCCGCTACAACCATGCGCTCCCCCTCGTAGCCTCAAGAGGTACTCCTTCTGTTGAGTACCGCGGGTCTACCGCTACAACCAAGCGCTCCTCCGCTGTGGGTTTGTCGCTACAACCAAGCGCTCCCCCTCATAACCTCCAGAGGTACTCCTTCTGTTGAGTACCGCGGGTCTGCCTCTACAACCAAGCGCTCCTCCACTGTGGGTCTTCCGCTACAACCAAGCGCTCCCCACTAGGCTATCCGAAACACACCGAGTCGATCGGTCAAGCAGTCGTCAGGTCTCAGCCGGCTACACGGTCTCCATACTCCGCACGCTCATCTCAGGGAGGGTCCGCTCCACGAGCTTCTGGTCGATACTACAAGTATCACAAGTTCCACGAAAAAGTATCTCAAAGGACCGCCTCGTCATAGGGGTCTCAACGCAACAGACGGTGCGTCAATCGGATGCCCGGTCTGTGTGATATTAGCCTTTTCGTCCCAGGGGCCCAGTTGGTTTCGTGAGCGAACCAACCCGACCATATCTCAACTGTACCCCGAAATCTCATAGGGTATACTCATAGGTACCGTTTCTCAACATGATCACCAATGCCGCTGATGGTTCGTCAAACAGACGTCCGGTCTGAAAGATGTCAGCTTTTCCGTTCCAGGGGCCCGGTTGGATTTCGAGTACAATCCAACTCGCCCAAACACCAACTGCATCCAAACCTCGGGAGAAGTATGCCAAAAGTTCTGTCCCATCAAGAGGAAATCAACGAGACAGACGTTGCGTCAATCGGACGCCCGATCTGTGAGTTATTGGCCTTTTCGTTCCAGGGGCCCGGTTGGTTTCGTGAGCGAACCAACCCGACCGCACTCCGATGGCATCCAAACCTCGAGCGGAGTAAGCCAAAAGATCCTCCTCACTTAGAGTAAAGCATCAAGGTTTACGGAACGTCAATCGGACGTCCGGAGCTCAAGATATGAGTGTTTCCGATCCGAGGGCCCGGTTGGTTTCGTGTACGAACCAACCCGGCCGAACTAAAAGTAATCTGAAACCTTGAGTGTGATATACCGAAATGACTGTCTCGATCCAAGGATCACATCGCCGCTAACAGTGCATCTCTCGGAGGACCGTAGCTCAAGTTATGAGCAAAAGACCGAAAAGGTCCGGAAACGAGGGGTCTGGGCCCGGACCGACCCGGCCCAACCCCCCTTGGGTCGGCCAGAACCGGGTCGACCCGACCCGGGTCCGACCCGGTTTGGCGCGACCTGGCCCGGCTTGGGCGCGACCCGGTCCGGCGGGTCGGCCTGGCTCGGCTCGGCCGAGTCGGCCGAGCGGAGGAACCGTGGGGCGCTGCCCCCGCGGAAAGAAGTGTCGCGGCCCCGCGTGGGGCCGCGCTGGGTCAGCGGACGCGGCTTTGCCGCATCCTGTGTGTCACCGGACCTGCGCGGTCATGGGTCTGGTCCGCCGCGGCTGCTTCAGCCGTGGCGGCTCTTTCCGGCAGCACGCTGGGGCGCTGCCGGTGGATTTCGCGGGCCACCGGAGTTGCTCCGGTGGTCCGAATCCACTTCCGTCTGCGTCGTAGCTCCTCCCGGGTCCCATACTTCACTGCCTGGCCCTCAAATCGCCATTGCGGCCCCGTTCGTCATCGTCCGTCAATCCGCGCATCAACGGAAAACTACAGAGCGTTTTTGGGCCGTGTTTGTTTGGCCCGCACCCTCCGCGTTAGGTGATAAAAATCGAGAAAATACATTCAACACATGAATAACAAGAAAGGCACAATTTTAATAAAATTAAAATTGAACCATTGATCCAGATTCTTGTTTTAAAAGAAAAAATCATGGGAATAAAGATTGTTCTCAAATAAAACCCCTACCTCGCTATGGTCATCGAGCGTGCGTTCTTCGTGGAATTGACCGTCGCGGTAGGAGGTGATCGTTGCGTCGCGGAAGGGCATCACGTCGTCACGGAAGGGCGTCGCGTCGATGATCTCCGAGGGGTAAAGAAAACATACGGATTTAATTAACACGAAATAAATCCATGTTGTTGTTATAAACCACAAAAAATTAAAAGGGTCCGCAATCTCTTACCTCAATGGATGATCGAGGATTTACCGCGGATTAAGGAACGTCGCAGAAGAACGTCGCAGTAGAAGAATCGTTGGCGTCTTGGAACACGGCGTCGCGTCGTCGATCTCCGAGGGCCCGACGTTCTTCGTCGCCTTTTGTCGAAGGCTGGCGTTCTTCGCGTTCTTCGCGTTCTTCGCGTTCTTCGCGTTCTTCGCGAAGGAGGTTGAAGGACTTAAGGTTTTGTCAAATCCTCTCAAAGAACAACACACAAGAAGAAGAATGTTGGTCTTATTTTATTAAATGCCAACAAACGAAAAAAATAAGTTAAGTAACGACCCATTAATTCATAGAATTAATTCAACGAATAAAACCTCCCAATTAAAAGGAGCGTTTAATAGATTAAGAAATTCCCCAGTTGACTTTTATTTAATGGGGGCTTTCGCGGGTGCGTTACTTAACGGAAAAGAAACGGTGGGGCTCGTGCGGGCCCCACATCACAAATATCCTACCAAGAGGGTAGGATATTTTGAATTGTACCCTATCCGCTTTAACTCAGATTAAGAATCTTTAAGGGGCTTTTAAGTGGCTTTAAGTGAAATAAAAATAAAGTTTTCTCACCACTTTATTTTATTTCTTAACTTAAAGCCCAAAAATTAAAAACCACACCTGAGAAAATGCAACTCCGGAAGAGGCGTTTCTAAAAAAATACTGGTGCTGCGATTTCATCGGTGCCCTCAGAATTCGATTCCGAGAACCGGTTCAAAAGTTAGAGAAACCCGCTCGTTCGTTCACTGAATGTACTTGAGCTAAACTTCGGAAAACAAATTCCGGGCACACCGGGCCTCGGAATCAGGCACCTTCAGAAAATGCATTCTTGTAAAATTCCAAAGAAAATTATGAAAAAAAATTTATTGAAATTTCTGGGTCTTTACATTACTCCCACCTCAGGGCTTTACATCCCCGTAAAGTTTCAACACAAACTAGGGTCACAAAAGCGGTATTGAGAACGCATCTGAGCCTTCCGCTCCAATGCACTTACCTAGAGGTTCCTGTACTGCCCGTGAAAGCACACCTGAGGAATAGGCCGTACTCGAAGGATCTGCTCCTGTCGACCCTTGATCCCCACTGGAACCTCCGTGAAAGACACCCCATCACCATCGTCCAGCTCCCCATGGTCGATGATATGCGAAGGGTCGAGCACGTATCTCCTCAGTTGAGATACGTGGATGTCGTCGTGCATCTGGTGCAACTGAGGTGGATGGTTCAAGCGGTAAACCACCCCGACTACCCAGCTGAGGACCTAGAAAGGTCTGTTGAACCTCGGAGATAACTTTCCCTTGGCCACATCTCCGTAAACCTCATCGAGGTGAGACCCATATAAGGACGTGATCGTCATCCTCGAACTCATGAGGCCTCCAATTCCTGTTAGAACTGAAACTCAAAACTACTACTTCCACAAGGGAAAGGTTGAACGACTCAAGAGTGATCGGTCGCACCCTCCTGAGCATGGGTTTATCCTGTGCTTCATGGGGTTTCCTTTTCGCCGACCAAGGAAAACCCATCCCGACATCGTAGTTAAACCACAACCTTTTTGCCTAATACCGTCAATTTGTGTATGAACTGTGATTGCCCAGTCCATACTCAAACCAACGTCATAAGGCCTCGACCCTGACACCAAGAGATTCCAACCGAAACACTTGCCTCGAGGGTCTGACCACACCGTCAGCATAAGTGTGATTATCGAGTCTCCTCCCAAGGTATCTCCAGACATGAGGGTCAAGTCCACGACTTATCGGAAACTCTAGGTTTGGGACAAGATTTGTGAAATCGAGGAATGATTCATATCGACGTCTGTTACTATAGCAGCTAGTAGTGGACACAAACTGTCCGTTGAATCATTTTTAGAGCATTGGGTCACACTCCTTGACTGTATGCAGCCGCACTCTTCCTCCGACCTCCAGCTCCTTGAGCCTGGAGGGGATAACTAAGGCGGGTGGTTGTAGCATGTTAAGATGTACACCAACTCATGATACTCTCCTAACTCTGCCTCCATGTTTGCCGCTTCGCAGACTCACCTCTCTTTAAAGCTTCCTCTTCTTGAAACATTTAACACGCCTGAGTCTCTAAGACTGACACTGGTTTCCTGTTTCTTACTGCACTGTGCAGTCTTCATCCGCTCCTGGATGATCTGCACCTTCTTTGCCTATGATCTGGAAGAGCTGCTAAAATTTCTCCTTTGCCGAAAAGAGAAACCCGGTCTCATCCCCCTTGATAAACCACGCCCATTGCCTAATACTGTCAATCCTGACATGAAGGGTGCATTCATGCCATGGATGACGTCGTAAGGCCTCGACGTAATTACTAAGAGATCCAACTGTCACTCTCACCTCCAAGGGTCGGTTGTTGCTCAAGCACCCACCGCTGCTTCTGCCTCGGTGGCTCCTCCAAAGCTTGCAGATCAACTGTATGAGGAGTCGGACAGTCATGTGCCAGGTGACCCTTTCCGCCACATTCATAACACTTCCTGCTCCTCGTACGGCTGGCTCTGGCCCTCTTGGAACTCTGCATCATCTGTCTACTGCCCACAGATGACCTGGCTACTGATCGAAAAACACGCGGCAAAGGCAGCAGCTCCTGAACACACTCGGGGTGTAGAGATACTTGCACAAACTCCACCCTAAAGAAGGTCTCGAAGTCTTCCCATGTTAAGGCCATCCCATCGCAAAACTGGAACAAGTGGCTCCACCACCTACCTGCTGCTGCCTGAAGAAGGATGGCAGAAAAGATCACCATGAAGTCTGTCAGCGTCCCCACTAGCCTGAAGACTCTCACCACAGCCTCCAGCCAATCCTCATCCGCCTGCAGGTCCGTCTCTCCCCAGAACCTGGGTGGTCTCTGGCGCTGGAACTCGTGAAGCGTGCTCAAGTGGCGTGCATCGCCTACTACTGGGGATGGTTGCATAGGTGGCCCAACGTATGGTAGTACCGCTGGTGCCTCTACTGGTGCCTCAACTGGAAGATGACCCTATACCGAAGCCTCATCGCTCGGCAAGATATCAGTACGCACGTCCCTCTAGGCTTTAGCTGGTCGTCCGAGAAAAGGCATCCGGAAAGAAACAACGTGACACTGTCAAACAATTATACCTGGTGAGCAGACCTGGTTTGAGCTGACATTTAAAAACTTCTGGAAACACACAGGCAATCAGTGTTTTCGTGCACAAAGTCGGAAATCAGTTGTCATGGTCCTGGTGTATGGATACGTCGGCCGCCCACACCAACACTGGACTCCCTGAACTAAAAACCACACTCAGTACTCTTAACACTATTGGTTCACAGAAAGAAAATATCATAGTTATAAGTTCTGTGGTAGAACCGAATCCTATGATACCAATTTGTCAAGACCCGTCCTCAGGGCCCGTGCCGTGACTACCCCCAACCCACCTTCCATAGGCCAGGGGCTGGCGACTAGCAGCAAGGCGTAAATCCCTGTAAAAAGTGAAGGCATTGCCTTTTTAAAGAAAACAAGCACCACAGAGTAAGTAAGCGGAAAAAGTAAACACTAAGTAAAAACTGGTACAACAGTAAGTGCGGAAGGGTAAATGGGCCAGAATACAAACCCAAAAGAAAGTACAACTACTACTGAACAAGTAAAACAGAAAAAAAAACAACAGCTGGTAGGATGGAAGCGGCTCCTGGGTCGTCCTCCTCGGATCCTACCTGAAGGGTAGGTACAGATGGCGCAGCTCCTGGATCGTCCACCAGGAACCTACCTGAAGGGTAGGTACAGATAGCTTCCACAACGCTCTCGCCCGTCAACCTCCTCCGAGTGTTGTCTTGTCGTGAAGTCCACCTCCGGATACTGACTTGTCGTATAGTCCACCTCCGGGTACTGACTCGTCGTGTAGTCCACCTCCGGGTACCGTCCAGTCCTCGAACACTCGGCCTCCATCAGCAATGCCCGTCGTCTGCATCCAACACAACGAGGTACGGGCAAAGCCCGTGCAGGGGTGAGTATAATGATGCTCAATAGGGACCCTGAGACCCTCAAGGTCTCACAAAAACCAACAAGGATAACCACAAAGAGGATCTCAACAGATAACCTCTACTTAGGTATATGCCCATACATATACCTAAGTTATCAAGTAACCCTTCTCAATCCTAAGGAAACACAGAGATTATGAAATCAACGGATAACCACTTCCCAATTATATGCCCATACATATACCTAAGTTATCAAGTGACCCATCTCAATCATGAGGAAACACAAAGGTCATAGACTCAGCTCAAACCTGGATTTTTATTATTGAAACATTAACTGCTGAAGAGCTCCGTCTCTGGAGTGTACAGTGGCCCTGTCACGACTCTGAGGTACTACTCACTGACCTAAGACTGCTGAGGTACTCCTCCTGTCGAGTACTGTTCGCATGATACTACAGCCAAGCGCTTCCCACCATGGGTCTGCCGCTACAACCAAGCGCTCCCCCTCGTAGCCTCAAGAGGTACTCCTTCTGTTGAGTACCGCGGGTCTGCCGCTACAACCAAGCGCTCCTCCGCCGTGGGTCTTCCGCTACAACCAAGCGCTCCACCTCATAACCTCCAGAGGTACTCTTTATGTTGAGTACCGCGGGTCTGCCGCTCCAACCAAGAGCTCCTCCGCTGTGGGTCTGCTGCTACAACCAAGCGCTCCCCACTGGGATATCCGAAACACACCGAGTCGATTGGTCAAGCAGTCATCAGGTCTCAGCAGGCTACACGGTCTCCATACTCCGCACGCTCAGCTCCGGGAGGGTCCTCTCCATGAGCTGATGGTCGATACTAAAATTATCACAAGTTCCACGAAGAAGTATCTCAAAGGACCGCCTCGTCATAGGGGTCTCAACGCAACAGACGACGCGTCAATCAGACGCCTGGTCTGTGTGATATTAGCCTTTTCGTCCCAGGGGCCCAGTTGGTTTTGTGAGCGAACCAACCCGGCCGTATCTCAACTATACCCCAAAATCTCATAGGGTATACTCATAGGGACCGTTTCTCAATGTGATCATCAACACCGCTGACGGTTCGTCAAACGGACGTCCGATCTGAAAGATATCAGTTTTTCCGTTCTAGGGGCCCGGTTGGATTTCGAGTACAATCCAACTCGCCCAAACTCCAAATGCATCCAAACCTCGGGCGAAGTTTGCCAAAAGTTCTGTCCCATCAAGAGGAAATCAACGAGACAGACGTTGCGTCAATTGGACGCCCGATCTGTGAGTTATTGGCTTTTTCGTTCCAGGGGCCCGGTTGGTTTCGTGAGCGAACCAACCCGACCGCACTCCGACGACATCCAAACCTCAAGCGGAGTAAGCCAAAAGATCCGTCTCACTTAGAGGAAAGCATCAAGGTCGACGGCACGTCAATCGGACGTCCTGAGCTCAAGATATGAGCATTTCCGATCCGAGGGCCCGGTTGGTTTCGTGTACAAACCAACCCGGCCGAACACAAAGTAATCCGAAACGTTCAGTGTGATATACTGAAACGACCGTCTCGATCTATGGATCGCATCGCCGCTGACGGTGCATCGTTCGGAGGCCCGTAGCTCAAGTTATGAGCAAAAGACCGAAAAGGTCCGGAAACAGGGGGTCTAGGCCCGGACCGACCCGGGTCCGGGTCCGGCCCGGTTTGGCGCGACCCGGCCCGGCCAGGGTGGCCCGGCCCGGCCTGGGCGCGACCCGGTCTGGCGGGTCGGCCCGGCTCGGCTCGGCCGAGCCGGCCGAGCGGAGGAACCGCGGGGCACTGTCCCCGCGGAAAGAAGTGTCGCGACCTCGCGTGGGGCCGCGCTGGGTCAGCAGACGCGGCTTTGCCGCGTCCCGTGTGTCACCGGACCCGCGCGGTCGCAGGTCTGGTCCGCCGCTGCCGCTGCGGCTGCTTCAGCCTCGGCGGCTCTGTCCGGCAGCGCGCCGGGCCGCCGCCGGTGGATTCCGCGGGCCACCGGAATTGCTCCGGTGGTCTGAATCCACTTCCGTCTGCACCGTAGCTCCTCTTGGGTCCCATACTTCACTGCCTGGTCCTCAAAATCGCCATTGTGGCCCCGTTCGTCATCGTCCGCCAATCCGCGCATCAACGGAAAACTACGGAGGGTTGTCAGGCCGTGTTTGTTTGGCCCACACCCTCCGCGTTAGGTGATAACAATCAAGAAAATACGTTCAACACATGAATAAAAAGAAAGGCACAATTTTAATAAAATTAAAATTGAACCATTGATACAGATTCTTGTTTTAACAGAAACAATCATGGGAATAAAGATTGTTATCAAATAAAACCCCTACCTCTCCGTGGTCATCGAGCGTGCGTTCTTCGCTGAATAGACCATCGCGGTAGGAGGTGATCATCGCGTCGCGGAAGGGCGTCGCGTCGTCGCGGAAGGGCGTCGCGTCGACGATCTCCGAGGGGTAAAGAAAACATACGGATTTAATTTACACGAATTAAATCCATGTTGTTGTTATAAACCACAAATAATTAAAAGGTTCTGCAATCTCTTACCTCAACGGATGATCGAGGATTTTTCGCGGATGAAGGAATGTCGCAGAAGAATATCGAGGGAGAAGAATCGTTGGCGTCGCGGAACACGGCGTCGCGTCGTCGATCTCCGAGGGCCCGGCGTTCTTCATCGCCTTTCGTCGAAGGCCGGAGTTCTTCGCATTTTTCGTGTTCTTCGCGTTCTTCGCGTTCTTCATGAAGGAGGTTGAAGGACTTAAGGTTCTGTCAAATCCTCTCAAAGAACAACACACAAGAAGAAGAATGTTGGTCTTATTTTATTAAATGCCAACAAATGAAAAAACTAAGTTAAGTAACGACCCATTAATTCATAGAATTAATTCAACGAATAAAACAGCCCAATTAAAAGGAGCGTTTAATAGATTAAGAAACACCCCAGTTGACCTTTATTTAATGGGGGGTTTTCGCGGGTGCGTTACTTAGCGGAAAAGAAACGACGGGGCTCGTGCGGGCCCCACCTCACAAATATCCTACCAAGAGGGTAGGATATTTTGAACTGTACCCTATCTGCTTTAACTCAGCTTAAGAAGCTTTAAGTGGATTTTAAGTGGCTTTAAGTGAAATAAAAATAAAGTTGTCGCACCACTTTATTTTATTTCTTAACTTAAAGCCCATAAATTAAAAACCACACCCGAGCAAACGCAACTCCGGAAGAGGCGTTTCTAATCAAATACCGGCGCTGTGATTTCATCGGTGCCCTCGGAATTTGATTCCGAGCACCGGTTCAAAAGTTAGAAAAACCCGCTCGTTCGTTCACTGAACGTACCCGAGCTAAACTTCAGAAAACAAATTCCGGGCACACCGGGCCTCGGAATCAGGCGCCGTCAGAAACTGCGTTCTTGTAAAATTTCAAAGAAAATTAAGAAAAACATTTCCTTGAAATTTCTGGGTCTTTACAAATTAATACATAAAATACACCGAAAACCTGTATTTGTGGAAAATCGATTTATTATAAAATAAATGTTTTTTATTAACTTCTCATATAAATTACTAATTAAATTAATGATGATATATCTTTTATAAAAAATAGATGGTTATAATTATACAATAATATTTATATTTTATTTAAAATAATTTGTGTCTCATTGTTATATAATTTTTATAACAAATACGTTGAATGATATTAATAGTTATTTTGCCATAGAATTTGAATTTTCTAAAAGAATTAGTATTAAAATTTTCTATTGTAATTATATCTAAACATATTTTATAATACTATTTCCTCTATTTATATATTAAAATTAGGAAACTATACTATAACGATTGTATCATGATTTTTTTTTCTTTTTTTTATATGAAACAAGTTATCAAGGGTATAATATTTCATTAGGATAAATAAATTAAAAAATATATTGGTTTTACATTCTTCGCCAATTATAATAATTTCACATAGATATTTTCAGTTGTATAATTTATTTATATGAGGGTAATTTTTATTCATTACATACTTTAGTTCTGATGTAGTTCTTAAAATTTTAGGTCTTGGGATAAGATATTGACAAGATGAGTGGTGTTGTTCCAAATCACTTTATCTCTTCGATCAAGAATATAAATATCAGGGTTTTACATTCTTCCCCGATTATATCAATTTCACCTAAAAAATTTATTTGTATAATTTATGTATATTATGGTACATCTTCCCCCTTACATACTTGGGTTCCAATGTATAAACCAAAAATTTAGGGTCTTGAGAAATGATATTGACTACATGACTGGTTTTGTTCCACAACACATTGTCTCTTCAGTCTAGAATCTTCATCAATTATTTCATGTAAGGAAGTTTTAGCTGTATATATATAGCCTGTAATTTAAATAAATATGAAGAATAAGGTATATAATCAATAAAAATAGAAACATGAGACAGATTATTAAGATAGGAGTGGTTCGGTGAATACATCAATTGACAATCCACCAACCTAATATGATGAAGAATCTTAATGGGGCCAATGTATCATTTAATTATCATACCCTTCTATAAAAATATGAAAAATTCATACCAAGTATATATTTATATAAATAAAATGTCCTTAACTAAGAACCATATATCCCTTCCATGATTGGAAACATAAAACCCTTTTCAAATCTCAACTATCATGATGAAGAACTAAATGAAGCAATAATTATCTTCTATTTCTATAGTTAGATTAGGTCCAAATACCTTATGTTATTTAAATTTATATTATATTATTAGAGCTATAAATTAATTTTTATTGATGGATTTATTATAAGTCATATAACCACATGAATTTAGAAAATAATGTTTTTTAATTTAATTTAATTTCTTTCATATCCTCCTTTACACAAAACTCTATGTTTTGACAAACTATAATATAGTATATCATTTTAAAATTTCCATTAATTTTTTATATGAATTGAAAGAACTAAAATTTTAAAATAATATGCTTTACACAGATATGAAATAAATTAATTTGTAATAAATTTTTATATATGAAAATAAATAATCATTTCAATGTAACAAAAATGATTATTTGAAAAAAGAATTGTTTTTGATGCAATGTTATTTAATATTAATAACATAAAATAATTAAAATAGGTGAATTTGTTTTTATTAAATTTAAAAATTACATATTCAATATAAATTTTTTTATTAATCTAATATGTTTTCTATGATTGTGATAAGAATAAATCTAGTTTTTTTCTTAAAATTTAATTTCTTTAAAAAATCATTTTCATATGAATTTATACACATATTTCAACAATATTTTTTCCCAATTTTTTTATATGAAATCATAATTTATTAAATAATAATAAAAAAATTATGTTATAATGGATTTCTTATAATTTTCTTGAAATATTATATTTTCTATGAATAATGGAAAATATCATTTGTTATGTAAACCCTTCTTTTCATTTAATGACTTTAGAAAGATAAATACTGTTTTAAAATTGATTATAATTTAATTATACCTATAGTATTATGAGTTATCCAATTTATGTTATCAATATCAATTTCTTAATGAATTTTTATATTGAATCTCTTAATACTTATAAAAACCATTTCTTTGGAAAATTATATTTTAATAGTGCTTACTGATTTTATATTAAATATAAAACCGAAAATTAATTGAATTAAAATTATTAATATATATTTTTAAATATTAATAACAATTAATACGTAATAATTTAATAATAAATGTTTCCCATTTTTTAAATTGAGAACAACATAAAATTAACTACTATGATTTCTATTAAAGTTGGGTTTTGTGCATTACATGCACCTATGTTAAAATTAAATTTTCACACACATTGGTAGTTTTTTTAATAGCTAGATTTCATATTTAGAATCAATGTTTCCAAATTATATATAATTTCTCATTTATTTTTAATGGACTTCCAAGGTAAATAAATAAAAAAACTTGTTAACTTTGTGGGAACTACAAGGGTAAAATTATGTAAATATAGAGGTTATAGAATACCATGATTGAAACATGTGTTTTATTTTGTTTGATGTTTTAATACACAATATAATTACTCCTCTCTATTATTTATCAATTTATAAGTCACCAATGTTGATATTGATGTCCCATTATTGAATTATTTTTTTCAGTTACAAAATTTTCACTCGTCCCCAATTGTAAATGAACACCTAATATAGTCAATTATTCACAAATATGAAAAAAAAATTCTTGAAAAATAAATACCAAAATATCTAAAAAAAATCCTTATACTTGTTATAGAAAATATTTTGTTACAAAAATACCAATTCTAGAGTATTAAATCATATATCCAAAGGATGTTTTTTCAAATAGATACTAATTTTCTTCACTAAGTTATTTTTTTATCATCTTCTCTTACCAACATCATTTATTGAATAATAATTAATATATAATGAAAACATTGTGTACCACATACTCAAATGTTATTATTATAATGGAATAACCTAAATCCATCTCTTCAACAATCAAATTGGAAATGAAATTGTTGATCATCTGTACTATAGACTACCACCCTGCAAAATAGTATAATTTCTTTTGCATCACCACCTCTCAGATCTAGCTATAATGATATATTAATTTTTTATAAGTGAAAAAAAATTAAATTATTATACTTATAGATTCATTACATCACATGAACCTTCTTACCTACGAATCAATAACAAATTGGTAACTTATCTATGGTGTACGTATTGACGCTTTCCTTTATAAAGTGATCTAATTTATTTTTTAATTATTTTTAAATGGATAGAAATTACTATAGATTTATTTAATATATAATACATATATAATATAATAATTATTATTTAATTATTAATTATTATATACTTTTCTTTCATTCCATTCATCACTAAAATTGAAAATGTTTTCATGCATTTTTAAGGTCAACCATCTCTATGAATGGCATAATACATCTCTCTTTATCTACTTCTTATAGATGACTATATATATGTATTTAAATAAAATACATGGTATTAATATCCTTATTAACATTACTTATTTTAGGGAACCATAATTATAGTACAAAGACCAAAACTAATTTACCAAAACATGCATTAAAAATAAAACTATTATTAACTGAAATAGTGAATTTTAAAAAAAATGAGCATGAATGGGTGAAAAATAGAAATAATTAAATAATAAATGTTATGATAAATATCATTATTTATCTATGACATATTTATAAAAATATTTTAATTTTTATATAGTATGTGCGAACATTTATAGGGAATGTTTAGAATTGAGTTGATGGATTTCCATATCACTTATATTTTTTGTGAGACACATCCCACATTGAAAACTTTTTCATTTAAAATAAGCATATAAAAACCATGAATATATATTATTATTATTTTCATGAATGCATTTTTGATTTATATATAATTATAAGGTTTTTTCCTTCATGTGTATTTTCAGTCAAAAGTGGGAAAATGTTTAAGGTTTTACGTTATAATCTCATTTTTTATATGGATTATTGATGATTATGTTTTTAAAGATGAAATATTAATATCAATCTCAAATGAAACGTAACAATTTTATTCTATTTTGATTATATCTATATAATTTTTTTTTCATCTCCCTCTCCTAAAGAACTCATGTGACCAAATGTTTTTTTTATAATTATCATCTTCATTTATCTCTTCATCCCAACATCATTTTTCTTCAATGAATATTCCATATAGAGGTGATTAATGGAAACAATTACTATTATAAAATAATTTTCTAAAGTAAAATTTCACTTTTTTATTTCTAATATTTTTTAATTCAATATTTTTTTCTATTTATGAATCATGATGTGTTTATTTTTATAGAAATTGTGATGGGAATCATTGTTTCAATATGTATGACATAAATAGTATTTCCCTACATAATTTTAGATAACTGATTTAAATATTGAATTAAAATTATTAATCGATATTTCATAAAAAAATAGTTTAATATAATAGAAATTTTTATATTTTAATGACGAGATTTTAAAACATAAAGGATAATATCTATAATTATTTTTTAATTATCGTTATATAGATTTTATATTAATCCATTAGAATAATTTTTGGTGTTTCATATGTACTATTCTAGATATGATATAATAATAAAACACATATATTATTTTTGGATTGAATAGTATTATGATATAATTATTTTTATGTCATCCATTTAATTTCAATTGGTCATTTTATGATGAAATGGTGAAATATTTCTGAAAACCATTTTTTTTCAATGGGTTATTCTATAAGGAAATGATGAAATTTTTATTATAATTGTTTAATAACCATAAATTATTCATTGATGAAAATATTATAAAACCCATTTTTTTCTCATGAGTTATGATATTATTTATGTTTTATGATCTTCTGTCGAAAATATATATGATTTTTTTATGTGATGGGTGGGAAAGAAATTACACGAGAATCCAATGCATTGGGTAATGATGGAAAACTCATGAGTTAATTATATGATTCATGAACCATATTTCAGGTTCATAATGTCATTCGTGGGCATGTTTTTATGCCAATAATGATATGTTTAGACTTATTATTTTGTTCATATAATTATGTGCAGATCATGTTTCATATCCATAGGGATAAGTGTTTACTTAGTTTAATGTCCATAAGTATATGCATGGACCTTGTTACATGTACATATGTTTATGTGAGGGCCTGATTTGATGACCATAATATAATGAGTTGAACTATTACAAAATATAATTGATCACAATTTAATAATCTGAGATTTTTTAATCATTCATATGTATATATTATTCTCCCATAGATTTTGTTTATATATTTCCATTATGATTCATGTATTATGAGCTACCCAGATTTATGCCATCAATCTGTGTTATGATAAATGTTATGATGTGTATGTTTATAAAATTTAATTAATATATCATTACACCCTTATAATCATGTTATGTGATCGTGATTATTAATATATAACTTTCGTAACACTAATGTCAGTATGAGATATCCATTTATCTTGATTTATTTCCCCAATTCTGGATGAAAGATTTTTTTTGTGGTATGTATAAGTAGAATATAATTAAGTATGATATTGATGTTATTTATTGAAATTATAGTATAATGTATCTATTATCCAATGAAACTAAACCATCATAGTCCTTGGGTGGGAATTTTTAAAATTTACAAAATACTAATCGAAGAAGATGTAATATTAATATATGAACATTTAGCATAGATATTGTTTTTTATAAGAGAATGGTTTAGTCAATCATTTGTTATTATTGTTAGAAAACCTCAATGAGAACAATAGGGATAAGTCCAATTATATTGATGTATCTTGGAATATTGGGGAATAATAGACCTAGTGTTTTCCATGAATTTATATCCATGTCTAAAAACATAATGTGTATGTGGATCTCAAACCATTTTACCTAGGTGGAATCACAATGAATCTTTTACATTATGATTTGAATAAATCATCCCTTGGTGAAAAACAATTATCTTTTCCAAAAACTGATATTTAATCTCCATGGGGATATTTGTTTTGGGAATTTATAGACCTATTATGAATCATTATAATGTTTTTGAATTTTTGATGACCATGAATGGACAAGGTTAAACCAAAGGTGTCATTCATTGAAAAAAATGCTTCATGTTTTAGGCATTCTATAATTTTTTCCCAGGACTATGGGGTTTCCGATTATGAATATTCTCCCCCGCGCTATGGTTTTTGGTTTTATAAAATGATTGTAACATATTTTATTTATGTTATGAATGAATGATATGGAAAATAAAATGACAATACGAATGAGAAACAGAATTTCATAGAATATAAGATGCAATATTTGGTTATTATTCTCACACATCTCTATCATGCTTCATGTAATAACATTTAACTTATTGAACATCCGAATTTTTCATGGATGGAGAATAATCTGGTTCAATCTTTCATCTGAGAAAAATACTCTATCAATCAATGGGGATTATAATCAACTTATTTATAATAAAGGGATCGATGTGTAAGATTTTTTTTTTCATTTTTAGTGCTCAAGCGATAAATTTGATATCCAATTTGTTTTTCATTTGGAGGGTGAAGTTTATCAATAGTTTAATCTCATTAATAATATAATGAAATAGTATGTAATTAAATCAATTTGATGAGATGCATTTAAGGGTATATTTTTCTATAACCACATTTTTCCATATTTTATGTAAAAAATGGAGATGTAATTTCATGGGATTAATGCGAAAAATATGAAATCCATTAGAAACTATGATGTAAATTTTAAAATACATTTGAGATATTATTATAGATTAATAATCAACCTTGAAATACAAATTAATAGATTCTATAGTAGAATGAAAACAATTATTCAAAAAGGACTAACCACATGGAACGTTGGATGTTATGAGGAAATCATTCAATGTGAACACTTAGGAGAAATGGAAGATAGAAAATCTCATGGTTCTATTAAAATGAAATGTATGATAGAGATTAATTTAATCTCTATTGGAATATCACATGGATGGAGGAAAATTTTCAACCTCCGCATTTCCAAAAAATATGGAAGGATTAATCGGGTTAATTCGCTAATGGAACACATGTTTTTTCTTGTTTGAGAAACCAAGAAACTGAGAAAATAATATTTTAAGGAATTCTGAACATTCTTCTGAATTAAAGGAATCATTAGAGGGTTCAATTTATTAAACTATGAATACATATTTTTTATTGAAGTAATGAGTTTGCTAATTTTTTGAATATATTCTTTAATCAATGGGATTATAAGTATAATAAACCACACTTACCTCTGACGATAATAGAAAAAAGAAGAATATTATGAAACCACAACATCTTAAGTGGATAAAAATAATTATGGAACACTTATCATTCACACAAATGTTGGGAATTTCATTGTGTAATTTTAATGATGGATCCCTATGAAAATATTATTTTTCATTATATAGTAAATAAAATTTCTGATTTTGAAAATTGATTATTGGTCCCTTTATTGATTCAATAATAATGATATGACATTTGATTTTTTGATCAACCTATAATCACTAAGCAGTGTATGGATGAACCCGAGACTCCAATGGAAATGATTATTGTCAATAATAGAAATGTATTTAAAGAATAAGGGATAAATTTCATTTTTGGATAATAACTAATTATAATTTAGACAATGAATATGGAATATTAATTTTGGTTTTATAATATATACATGATTAATGATATTTTTTTATCATTGAAGTTTGTGAGATCAAACCATACCAATATTTCAAATTCAATTTTCTTTAGTCATACATTGGGGGATCCAAGTTTACATATTTATTATAGTAGTAATATTGAAATTTTTGTTTTATTATTTATTTATTATATATTGATGCATTGCCTAAAATTCTCTAAACATTTTGGTTTTTTAATATATCAATATATCTGAGGAATAACATTCCATCCATTTATGGATCATAATGTCCATAAATAGATAATTTTAGTTCCCTAAAAATCAAAGATCCATCTTTAATATTCATTTAATTAACCAATATATAAAGTAGTAATTTATTGAATCTTTTTCAATGGATTTCTGTAATGCCACCAATATTTTAGAATACATTTCTCTTTTATTAACATTATATCTATAATATCATCAATAATTATCAATACTAAGTTTAAAAAAATAACATTGTATTCTTAAAATATTTTTACGTGAATCTTATAACATATCCATTAAACAAGTGGTTATGAATGTGACTCAATAAATCCTAATATATAAAAAAATTCCTATTAAATATAAATATATTTATTAATTATAAGGTAATATGGATTAATTTTTCAGCAATGTTGTATTATGATTAAAAATATATTTCCTTCATAATGTTTTTAATTACACTTTTGATAAAATATTATATTTAAATTATTTTAATGAAACAAATTTTAATTCCTAAATTTAATAGTTTTATTTGAAAAAAATAAAAATATTATTAATGGGAATTTTTTGGATTTTTCATAAATGATTGATTTCCCCATGAAGAGTGAAAAAATTTAATTTTTTATTCATATATTCATTTTAATATAATGAAATTATATTTTTTATTTAAAATGATTTCAATGTAATATTATATCTATGATATTTTAAATAATCAAATTACATTCATTTGAATAAATTTTATGTTTCAATTTGGTGTAAAAAAAATTTTATACAAAAAATCTCTTTTTTTACAACATATTTTTATTCATTACATGATTTTTGGTATAAAATAATTAAATTAATGAGTATTCGGTTAAATTTTTTAATCAAATTTATAACTTATATACTCAATAATTTTTTTTAACATTTAGTTAATATTTTATAACCATTGAAAAATAATAAACCACATTTTCTTATTACAGATTAATTTTTATAAAAATATATATTTCATCATGTATTTCACAATTATTTTAAAATTAATTTATACCACTAACATCTATTTAATTTGATAAGACATATTACATAATTAGAATTATGAGGTTTATGTTTTTTAAATAGTCCCTTTTTATCATTTTCTAGTATTAACTTTAATAATGGTAAAATTTATCACCTTGGTAAATGGTAAATCAGGGTAATTTTGATTATAACTAATTGATAAGGCCAAAAGACTTATTTGTATTTTTTATTGGGTGAATAAAATTATATCCATAACACCATAGAATCAAGATTGAGTTATTTAAAAGACACATCCCATAAAAATGACTGATATATTATGTAATTAAAAATTGTTCAAAAATGGAACTCTCATTATTATAAATATGATTTACCTATTCAAATAGGAAAAAAATAGTGATGAATGAATATTAATATTCCTTTTTTATAATTAAATAATATTCATTGTAGAATTTTGTTACAATTTTATGTATTATATAATTATCTTAAATGAATACACTATTCCAAAAGAGTATTTATTCGTTTAATTGAAAAATAAAATAAATAATTTCAAAAATATTAACATTGATATAATTTTGGAATTTTATTGTGTTCCAATAATTTTTTAGGGGGATATGAAATATTATTTTGGTGATAAAATAATTTATTTTAATAAATTTATTTTTATTACAAACTAAAATAGTAGTGTCGAAATAAAAAATTTATATTTCATAAATATTTTTTTCCATAATTTTTTTTAAAATAAAAAAATTCTGAAATTACTAAAAGTTATAAATGATATGGTCTAATATTTATTATATTATACCTTCATGTGACAAAATTTATATTATATTTAAAAATTACAGTAAACTATTATGTGAAAATCTCTTAATGTGGAAGAAATTAATATTAATTAACTAAGGGTTAACCAAAATGATAAGGATTAAAATGAAAAAAATCCTATATAAATTAAGTATTTTTATCGTATCAAAATTATATAATTTCATACAGTATAATAACATGTAATTTGGATGATGTTTTGGGAATTAATTTATTATAATATACACTTTTGTGAAATTTCTAAAGTTATCCTCACCACAATTATAAAAGGGAACCACCTTTGCCAATTATTTTCACCAAATTGACACTTATATATCCATATAAATATTAAAATTTATATTATACACATCCATATACACATTATGGACACTCTTTTCTTCTCAAAAGGCAAACCCAAGTGCCCTTTTGATGATATCCAAAGTAGTTGTTTCAAAGAAGGGGTAGCCACCCTAACTGATCACTTTCTTGACTACTATACTTTACCTCATCTGGATCATGAGTATTTATCATAAAATAGTATCATATGTTCCTTAAATATGATAAAATTTTATTATTATTTGGGAAAACCATTACAAAAACTTTTTTCTAACATATTATTAGAGAATGTATCACTTGTGTATACGTATGGCATACACTATCCACATAGAGATACAATTTATTTTAAAAATACCCCTATTTTATATATGTGTATTATGATGTATTTAATGTTTATATATTAAATTTATAATATAATTATAAATATTTTATTATAATATAAAATCTACATAATTTCCTTCGAAAACATTAGAGAAATACAATGTCTATCATGCATACATGTGGACTACCACATTCGTGAAGTGATGTGATTCGTTTCTCATTTCTAATTTAAATGGATGATAATAATAATGGATTATATGAATTTATATAATAGATATGATATACAAATAATTAATTAATGGTGTTTTATTATTATTTTATCTTTTGTTACACCAATTGATAAATAAAAACAACGTTCATATATTTGAACGGTCTAATATCTCAATGAATGGGGAAGTTCATTTTTATATATCTATTTTTCTAAATGTCCATAAGAGTTTATATAATGAATATATATTATATTTAATTAATGGTTCAAATTATGTGGTTCATGCAACCTTTTTCAGTATACAAGGCCCTAAACGACCCAAAAAACCATACATGAAAAAACGAAGCAGATATCAACAAGAATAATGATTTAAATAATGATTTTTTTATAAATGGATGATAAAACGATATAAGTAAATATTTTATTATAATATTTATTATTATGGTTCAATAATATTTTTAATGTAATTCTTTTAATGATGATTCCAATACGTAAGAACGAAGTAAGACCTATTGTAAGGGATTTTAATCAAGAATTTATTTCTATGAGACACATACATAATACGTAACTTGTTTATTTTGTTTTGTGAATATACATTCATGTAATGTCGTTTATGAATATCATAATGAAAATCATGGGAATTTACATAACGATATATATCAATTTATTTCATTACACTTATTATTATATTTCTACCGATGTTATTAGGGGTTTTTGGATACAATCTCATTGCTTATCAGGATTGTTTTGGATTATGTTATTGATGATGAAATCTTATGCTATACAGATCAACAAATTATTAAATACTATTCCTTTATGGTAATTTCTGAAATATATTTGTTTCCTTTTATTTAAAAATTCATAAGTTCTCAACAATATTAAAACATTTTTATGGAAAATCAACTTTATATGTCCCTTCGGTGGAGAAATAATTTTATTCCATACATATGTTTTTTTAAATGTATTTAAAAAAGTTTTCAATATTGTATTAGGTCTTTTTACAATATTTTATACCCATGTTTGGTTTTTTTGTTAAAGTAATATTCTTTCCATTTAGTATTTAATGTAAATATATAATTTTTTAATGAAAATGAATGAAATGTTTTTAAAATAAGTATCAAGAACATAACATCTGACCATAATTAGTAATTTTTTATTTGAATATTAATTTCCAGGTTTACATGGTAATTTTAAATTAAATTTTACTTTGATATATATATATATATATATATTCTCTTTTAAATATTTTATTTCACAATTGAATGGTTATATTCTTCCAAAATTATGTATTCATCTATTAATGGTATTTTAATTCATCGAAGACATCAAATATTGAGTTCAATTATTCATTAACGGTGATATGATCCATTTATTTCAACAATATTAATTCTATGTGTGGTTTATGAATATCTTGACACAATATTTATGAAACTTATTTATTTTCCTTAGGTTATTTTGTGGTGAAATGATGAATTTTTTTAAACCATTTCCATTATAATTGTTATTATATGTCGAAATATTTATAGAACAAATTTTTTAATGTGTTTTGATTTTATTAATGGTTTATGATCTTTTGATACACATATATGTGATTCTCATTATTTAAAAAGATATTCCTATATATCCCCCCAAATGGTTTGGGTAATGATTAATATAGATTTAGATAGAACGTATTGGAATGGTGATTGGAACAAAATCAGTATGGTTATTTTAACATTATGATAGTTTTTTTAGTAAACCATGACTAATATGTTGTTTTGGGAAGTGATCCCATTTCACAAAGATAGTCTTGAAAAAAAATACTTGAATACTAGTCAAATTAATTTCTATGATTATGTGTTTGAAATATTCCATATCTTATGCATATATTATGGTCTCATGGATCACATTATTTTCTTCCTTTATGATTAATGTCTTATAAAAATCATTTCACTATTCCATGACTCAATATTTGGGTCTATGATATAGAGGGTTTGGTTTTCAAATGATATGATCATGTTCAAATTCCTATTTTCACATGTGATTCTTCTCGTATCATTGATATCTCCCTTACGCAACCTTATGAATCATCAAAGATAACCATTTATTATTTTTCCTTTCACAGGATATTAAGAATGTATTTTGGTAAGATATGTCTAAGAAGGGTGATAGTTACGATGATCTATATGGGAGATAGAATATAAATTCTATGAGCATGTAGTTTAATTTCCATGCTTCCAATGATAATATAGAAACATTATTCTTGAATATATCATTATGTTTTGAATTAAAACATTATCTAATATATTTATATTTATATATTTAAAAATTATGAGTCATTATACTTGGAATCATATTAATTTTTAGTTAACCATTATAAACTAGGATGAAAAAACGTTTGTACGAACCATTGAGGAAGTCTATGTATTTTCTAGTATCTAATGGATTTGGTAATGATCTTGAATTACATAGGTTGAACATAAGGATTCATATAACAAGGGGGCACCCATTAAAATTTATTTCAAGATTATGTGTTTTCCCATTATGATTATTCTATATCACATTGTGAATTTTTTTATCCAATAGTTGTAACATGAATTAATGAAGATAATTTTGAATGTGATAGATAATGGAATGATTATCGTCATGAGAAACCAATAAAAATAATATAAAATATGTGAAACCTTTTGTTAATTCAAAACAATATATAATGTTTTATGATTAACTAACTCATCATTCAGGAGACTCTAGAAAGACCTAAAAATAAAAATATTGAGTTTTATAATGTATTTAATGGAAATAATATTCAACTTCCTACATGTTTGGAAAGTGGGAAGAATAAATAAAATAAATGTGTTAGATGAATAATCTGATGTATTGAGTAATGAATAGATATAAACAAAAAAATTAATTTCTCATAAAAAATTATAAGGTTATTAATGGAATGGGTGAGAATAATGGTATTCCAATGGTATACTCTAGATGAGAATATTTTTAATGTGGAATATATGGTAATTTCCAGTATTGTTGTCCTAGGGGAAATTCTATAAAAATAATGTTCAAACTAGTTTGAGTAACCGTTTTTTGATAATAATGAAGTGAATAAGAATTATCAATGAATAGTATGGTCTATTATAAAAATATTTTTTTATATTAAAAGTAATAAGAATGATTAAATTATGGTCTTTGAATCATAAGAAATAATTCGAACATTATATTATAGGAAATAAGTATTTGGGAGGATGATTATGCATCCAAGTTAATTTTTTAAGAAGGATGTAAAATTGATGAAGTGTTTATGATATTTTATTGATGAATTATCCTCTGTAACTATTATTCTAATGATACTATGATTATAAAATCATTAATCTTTTATGTATTCTTCTAAATTATTGTTCCCTTATGTATATGAAGAAATATTTTTTATGGAACGGATAACAATTAAAAATTATTAATTAGTAAGGAGATATATTTGTATAACACTTGATTAATGAAAAGATAAAACAAAATATGTTTGTAATGATGAGTTAATAATGTTTATTCTAGATAATGAAATAATTGACAATGATAGTATTGGTAAACATGAAATTGGATTGTGATTTGATAAAAATCAATTTTATTCATCCTTAATGATGTTTTGTTTCCAAAATATAATCTTGGAAATTATACAATAGTTTTGAAATTATTTAAAAAATAATTATTTTATTAATTTTGGAACTATTGATGTATTCTTGTGAGGTGAACATAATTGTTATATATTCCATACTGGGTTTATAATGATTAAGGTTGATCATAAGACCAAAGTCATAAACATCACATTTTTAATATATTATTTTAATGGTTTTTAATACTATATTTATTTTTTAAACAAATATTTGGTTGATATATGATTTTATGGTAAGTTAATTATAGACTATAGAGAGTGGAATATAAATATTCTATATGGTTTAAAATTGAATCATTTCAATGTTTTTATTTTCACCGATATTGATTTTCACACTATGGGTTCCCTTTTCAAATGGTATATTGAAATGATTGATGATATATTGATGAATCTCACTGTGTTAAATGATTATATTGTAATTTTTAATGTTTATTAATGATATATAGAAGATGTTACTTTAGGTTTAGGTATTTTTGACCCTGAGTAATAACATGTAATTTTGATAGGAATGATTATTTTAGAACAAATTATTTAAATTTATTTTGAAGGTGTAAAATGAACGACATGGTGTAGCCTTTGATATTAAAAATATCTCTAATATTGTAGTTATTGAGGTAATTTTGGTTTATGATATTTATTTTTAATTTCCTAATATTTTAATTTATTAATTTTGATAATTATCTTGTGACAACAAATTTTGGTTCTCCTTAATTCTTAATGAAATGAGAAATATTATTATATACCTTTTAGATCCAATAAAAGTATCTTTTTAGTACTTTATGTGTATTTACTTATGACTTCATTCTAGATGGTAACATAATTTATAAAGACTAGTAAATGATCTGAACACAAAATTGTTTTTATAAACATCAATTCCAATGAATTTTATGTATGTTAATTCCTAAATGAATAATAATTTTGTTGATGGAATCCATCTTATAATCATGTTATCTAAAAAAATTTATTAGTCAATGGGATTTTGTTTTTAATTCCAAGTAATTTTTTTAATTACCACATTTGATCTCTTATTTGAGAACCAATTATTTTAGTGAAATTGTTACTTCCATCCCCATAATTTTATAGGATGTTTTACTAAACATTTTTACAATTTGGGGTTTTAACAATGTATTTTCAAAACATTAGACCATTTAATATCTTGGAAATGTTTAAATATTATGGATTAAATTTATTTAATGGGAGATAGTGTAGAAAACTAATATATTAGAAAATATTTAGCTTGAAATAATTTTATTTCTCTAATATGTTTGGTTTCATGCAACACTATGTTTAAAGGAATGATAATATATTATTTGATTATTATTACGTGACAATTAAGAAATAACCATTAAATTTTACATTATAAATAGGATTTAAATAATAATGAGATATATAAAAATCTTATTAAAAATAAATTAATCAATGAATTATTATAAAATATGAATTCAATTTTTAAAAATGTTGTATTATGAATAAAAATACATTTCATTCAAATGGATTTTTAACTCATTTTTAGACAATATTTTATTTTATTTTTTACCATTTCAAATAATTAATGTCATAAAACTAATATAATTATTCAAATTATCATATCAAAATTATTATAAGGTGAATTTTTTTATTTTTCTTTAAACATTGATATTTTAGTGAATAATGAAAAATACTAATTTTTATTGAATACTATACTTTTTATTCAAGAATTTCCCATGAATGATTCTATTTATATAAAATATCAAACTTATTTTTTATTTCATATATATTCAATAATTAAATTAAATTAATTAATTTTTTTAAAATTTATCCTGAAATTTTTTTAAAACATAAAATGTATTTTTCCTAGAAAAACTAATTTTATACATGAAATGTGTTTTTCCTTACTATATTAAATTAGTCCATATTTTTGAATTTTATTAATTATATATATATATATATATATTACTTAATATATAAATCTTTTTAAAAATAATTTAACAGTTGTCTAAGAATGGGATGATAATTTACTATATTTGATGATTAAAATTGCATTTATCTAAAAACAATTCAAGTTTTTTTCATGATTATTTTAAAATTAATACCATAAAAATATATTTATTTAATTTTATAAAATTTATTTCATATTTGGATTCATTATGTTAATATTATGTAAATATACTTCCATTTTTACCAATATCTGTTTTAATTGTGGCAATACATAACACCTCAACATAGGGTAAATTAGAGTAATGTAGGTTAACATTAATACACTACGATATACATTTTCATACTAATTCTAATTCTAGGAAGCTATTTTGATCCCTAACACCTTATAATATAATTTGTTTTTCAATGGTCACATTCCAGAAATGTAACTTATACATGTTTTTTAATAAATGAAAGATATAAAATATCTCTCTCTTAGTTTTAACTGTTTATTTTCTGTTCACTTAGGAATGAAACACATACATGAATGAGTATTAAAATTTTATTTTATAATAATTAAATTTTATTCATTTTGGTAATTTATTTAAAATTTTAGTGAAATATATGATTAACTTAAATGCCTAAAAATTGAAAAAATATTATTATTTAAATTAATTTCTAGATAAAATAAATGTATTTAAAAATATTAAATGGGGTAAAATTTATGTATGTTTATGTGCTAAATTTTTATATAGGTGGATAATACATAATTGAGTTATTCTAAAATATTATATTCTAATTCCAACATTTTTATTAGGTCTCTTAATTCAAATTAAATAAATAGTGTCAAAGTTGACAATACAAAAGTTTATTTAAATTTATATTCTATTAAATAATTTAAAAATCATAATTATAAATAAAAAAGACAAGTTGGATATTATAAGGCCTAAAATATCATTATTTGTCTATTTATTTGCCAATTATACATTATAAATAAATATTATAATAATTAATTATTGAAATTGTTTGTTACCAAAGTTCAAATTAAAATTGAATAACATGGGTTAATCAAAACGATATTTTTTGAAATGGAATCATGAAATGTCTAAATTATATTTTTTTGATGGGATTAAAATATCATAATACCTTATCTTTAAATACATGGTCATTTTGGATGCATTTAAATAAAGAATTAATTTATTATAATCTATTCTTTTGAGAAAATCCAATAGTTTCCCACACAACAATTATAAAATGGAACCTTGTCCCTCACATTATTAAACCACATTTATCCCTCTATATAGACAAAAATCTAGAAATTTATCTTAATAACATCACTATAAACATTCAATAGGTTTTGATTTTCCCAAAATAACTACCTTAGAACCCTATAGAGTATAATTAAAGGATTCCTTTTAGAGAGTGAATACTTTCCTTAACTAGTCACATTCTTTTCTCCTCATCATTAATAACACCTAATATATGGTGATTATCAAAAAATATGAAATTTCGTATTCCAAATATTATTAAATGTTAGTATTATAATTAAAACAACATTATTCCCCCTCATTCCCATCAAATTATAAGGGATTGTATAGCTTTTGCCTATGTACAACATACATTCTCTACATATTTTTACAAATTCATTTCTTCATCACCATAATTATTTGATCGCTAATATGAAGGTTTTAGATTTTATAGATGATATTTATAAAATATTTTTACATATGTATTTATAATATCCCATCTTCAAACTAAAATTCAAACCACTGGAAAAAGATAGTGTTGATTGTGCATACAAGCGGACTACCACTTCTATGGATTAATGTGATCTATTTGTCCTTAGTATTTGTTATACATAGTAACAATGTATATTTAATGAATATATATGATATATTTAAAATATTTGTTATTATTTAATAGTGATGTATTATTTTCGTTGTTTTCATCCAGTATAAAATGGAACCAACATTAATTCTTCTATACGGTCGACCATCTCTAGGAACAATATAGTTAATTTTTCTATTTATACATTTATTATAAACAACAGACATTTATATATTTAATACATATGATTTTTACTTCATGATTTATTTTTAGGACATTATATAACCATGACCAAAATAAATGGACCAGAATTGTTGAAACCAGGTATATGGTAAAAATTGCATATATGAACAAGGATAGTGATTTTAATATGGTTATTTTATATATTTATAAATCGTATATTTATTATAATATATGTCTTAATTATTTTGATGGATGTTGGATCTATATAAATATATTTTTATCTCAGATTCATTTTTTTGGTACACATTCTTTTTACACCAAATTTTTCTTTTGTGTTTTGTATATACATAACATCAATGTAATATATTATTATTATTATTATTATAATGAAATTAATGTTTATTTTCATATCAATATTAGAATATTTATTTCATAAGAATTATTATAAATAATTAACAATGCGGCATAGGCTTTAATATTATAATCTCATTGTTTATTTATATTTATTATTATTATATATATGATGATGGATTCCTTCGATCTACCAACTAATAAACACGTGAAATTTATTATACTATACTTATTTACTTAAAATAAAAGTTTTCCTTTCCACTTAATCATATTATGTTCTCATGAAATATATAAAAAGTCCTTAATGAAAATATTCTTCATTATCATCTCCATGAAAAAAATCCTTCCATGTCCATGTTTAAAAAAAACCCTATGTTTTTACTACTCGCATAGGATTTATTTATTAATTATTACCAATTATTACTTTTTAAAAAACATCTTTAAATAAAATCTTCTAGTTTTATGTTTAACAAGGTAATATTTAACCATTTTTAATAGTGTCAAGGAAATTATTTTATCTTATACAATATGAATATATTTATCTACTATCCTAGAAAATTTTTAACTTGATGTTCACATAAAAAAAATTAATATTTCATTTCATAGAAATATTTATCCTTTTATTTGTGATTTTTTAATTTGATATTCTAAAATATAATGATTATATTCCTCAAGAATTTTATAATTTCCTTATAATGGTATTTACATTCATCAATTATATAAAAAATATGATTTCTCTTATAAATTAATGGTTACATGATCCATGAATACCATACATATTATTTATCATGATGGTTAATAAATATGATGATCCAATGCTTACTAAATCTATTTCTTTTCCTTAGGTCATACACAATGAAATGATGAAATGTTCATGAAACCAATTTACTACCTCGGTTATTATATGGTAAAATAATAAATTATCCCACTCTTTTTCAATGGTTCCAATATGATGAATCATTTATGATCATGTATCACAATTATTTTTTATTTTCATTATGTTAATGGTGGGACCATTTTCTCCCTCCAATTAACTAGGTAAATATTTATATCACATTATAAAATAAGATATGAATTTTTATTAAACCAAGTTGAGTTTGGTCCATTGTCCATTATGATAGTGTTGAGACTGATCTTTTACAACTACATTAGTTTGGAGAGTGAACCCATTCCATTATGAATGTCTTGGAAATGATCCCTTAGTATAATGGAAATGAATTTCATTGATTATATGTATGAAAATTTTTGGTTTTTATACCTATATTATGCTATCATGGATATTTCTTTTATTACATTATGTTTCATTCTTTATACACTACCATTATTTATACCATGACTCAATATTTTTATCTATAATATGTAAGGCATGGTCTTCGAATGAAAATCTAAGGTTCTAATACCCTTTTTCTTTTTTTATTCTTATTTTGTAACTGATATTTCCATACTTTACCCTTAATGGGAATTATATACCAAACATACATATGTTTCCCTTTTAAGATTATGATGGAAGGTTTTATGTTTAATATGTCTAAAAATTTCTATAGTAATAATGATATAAGATGGATATGTAAGGTATGTATTACAAACTAGTCACTTATATTTCCAGGTTATCAATGATAGTGGACCTAAATGTTTCTGGAATGGATCATTATATTATACAATTAATACTAATCTATCGATATCCGATATATGTTTCATAAAACTATAGGTTTTTATAGTGATATTTTTATTATTGAAGGAAATGGAATCACTACGGTATATTTTCTAATTTTCTCTATCTAGATAGTAACAATCACTCAAATTTAAGAAAAGGGTCTTGAGAAATTTTTTTTTCTCATATTAACATTATTTATGATAAATATAAGTTCATTTCCCCAATCATAAATTAATGATTTTTTAGTTTTTCATATTCTCCATATCATGTTCTGTATCACTATCTATTTTCAATAGGTGGTGGTTTTCTCTTCCATGTCAAAATCATAATTTCAAATTAATTTTATCCTAACTAAAAACATATTGTTGAAATATTGTAGTTGAAAATAACATTTACTTATCTATATTTTGAAATTATGTTTATATATCCCTATGAGAGATGAGTTTATTCGACAATATATGAACCTTTGATTGCAAAGATAAATTTTTAGGGGTGAAATTTAATTAATCGTGGTAGAATACATGACCCATGGATTTCAGGATTTTTTTTAAAATAAATATAATTTTTTCAATAGATTAATTAAATAAAACACTGAGTTTTAATAAATTTGTGATATAGTATAAAATAATAACAAATATGTTAAATTGTTCAGTGTGAAAAGGAATAACTAATTTATAAAAAGAAAATGATTTACACATAAATAAAATAAATTCATTTTTAATCAATTGATTATATATAGCTTGATTGGTGGGTTCTCCCCAAGGGGGATATGGTCTACCAGTAAAGACTATGTGTGTTTTTGAATTTTATTGTACCCTAAAATCAATAATATATATATATATATATGATTAGATATGGAAATAAAAAAACATTTAAATGTAAAAAAAATGTGTTAATAAAAAAACAAAATTGGGCATAAAATGTGTTTTTATCGTAATAAATTAATGTAATAATAATTAGGTAATTATTTTTACAATGTTTATATATATTATAATTTCAATCAAATATTATTTCACCTGTATAATTTTATTTCTATGAATGTGATAAGTATTAATAGAGTTTTATTCTTACACGATATTCTTTTAAGAAAAATTCTCGGTTTCATTTGGCATAAAAATTTTAATATTAAATTTTTATAATTTTTGAAAAATCATTTTTAAAAATAAAATTCGATAAATAAAAATTAATAATTTTTTTTAATTTTCTATAAATAATAAATTGGCTCTAAGTAGTTAGAAATATTCAGTTTTATTAAAGAAAAACATTTTTTACTAAATTTACACTGTCACATATTTTATAAAAATGGTTTGAAAGTAATTTTTTTAATAATATTAATTTTAATCCAATTATTAATTTTTTCAATTTATGTTTTGATTTTGATATTAAATAATTTTACACTGATGAATTGTTTTTCATTAGAAAGTTATATATCATCGTGCTTACTGATTTAGTTTTAAATTATATAATACTAAGTCTGAGAATTGAATATTTTTAAAAGGGTTTGATGTTTTAATTCATCATAATAATTGTTATGTATTAATATAAAAAATATATTTTCTAATAGCATATATAGAAAATAGTAAAAATTTAATTACCACAGTTATTGTTATAATTATATTTTCCACTTTACATGAACCTATCTTAAAATTAAATTTTAACCCGCATCAATGTATTTTTTAATTAATTTAATTTTTTATATTGAATCCAATGGAATTTCTTATTCATTAGGGATAATATATTTTATATCCTAATAGATTTATTTGTTATGTAAATAAAAAACAAAATATTATGGAGAAATCTAAAATTAGAAATATAAGTAAACATATATTACAAGGAATATCATGTTTAAAAAATTGGTTTTATTTGTTTGATGTAATTTTATAAAACATATATTCCAAAAAATCCATTATATGTGAATTTTTTTTGGAACATTTATTGATAATTACATACCACTGTTGATTAGTTTTTTTATATACAAAAATTACAACACTCATCAATTATAAAAGGACACATCCTCCCATAACATTTTCATGCATACTAATAAATTTGGGACAACCAAATCCTAATATAATCAATCAAAAAAATACTATAAATGGTTTAAAGATACATTTATTTCCCAAAAGATCAACCCTTTATCCTTAAAAATATATTCAAGGTTTTTTAAATTTAAGGTAATCGTCTTCAATGATCTTTTTCATTTTTTTCATGATCTTATAAAAAATTAATTTTTTTAAATAATTAAATAAAAATAACACTATTATGTACCATATACATAAATTTTATTATTTTAATGTATTATTCTATATGTATATCCACTTCTATAAAATTAAAAATTAGATTATCAATAGTGTGTATGGAAGACTACTATGTTGCGAACAGATGTAATTTAATATCCATCACCACATCTCATTGATGATTGAAAAGATATATATAATTTTTTAATGATATTTATGAAATTATAATACTCTTGGAATTATAATATCACGTTTCCCTTTTACCATATTATTCATGGTAAAAAGATAACTCCCCTCATATGAATGTGTTGATTATCTTCTCTAAGAAGTGATGCGACTCATTTTTCATTTATTTTGACATGGATGGTAATAAGAATAAATTTAATGAATAAATTTAATACATAATAAAAAATAATTTATATTTATATTAATATTTACAATTATTTTTTCCAATATATCATGGAAATAGAAACAACACTCATCCATTTGTATGGCCCACCAACTCAATGGATAAGGTCATCCATTTTTTGTATCTCTAACACTTATTAATAAATATTAATATTTATATAATGAATATATGTGATATTTATCCCATTTTTATAATAATAGAGATTATGAAATTACAACCAATGTACATAGACCAAAACTATCCAACAAAATGATACATGAAAAAGGAGTTGTCAACAAAAAGAATGACTCTAACAAATAATGGTATGTGGATTAGTGATAAATTGAATAAGTAAATAATATATTTTTTCAAATATTTTAGTATTGTTTTGGAATATTTGATAATAATCAAATAAATATAAAAAAGGTTTGTCTAATAGTGTTTGAAGAATGTCAAGACTAGTGGTAGGTGATTTTCAACTCACGTTTATTTCTGTGAAAAATATCCCAAATTCATTATTTTTTCTATTATATAGTGTATATAATACCGATGAATATATATTATGATCATTAATATTAATTTTATGGGTATTTAAAAATCCATATATGTTAATTTTATTAATAATATTATTATTTTAAATTTACCACAATGGTAAAGGTTTTATGTTACAAATTTTTTGTTTATGAGGACTGTATATGATTATATATATGATGACAAAATATTATGAAAAATATATGGAAAACATAATGAATATTATCATACTATGGTTATTTATGGAGAAATAATTTCACCATTTATTTTCTCTCTATATATACACTCAAGATATAAAAATAATCATTTATAAAACATTGACTTAATTTCTATCGTTGGTTTAATACCCTTTGTATTCAATGAGAATTTCTTCTACAAAAGAATTAATGAATTTTTTTAAATATTCTAAAATTATATTTCAATGTAATTTTTACACTTTAAATAATGTTTATAAATTATTTAAGGGAATATTTTGTATTTTTTCAGAAAGAGTTGCTTTTATATATTACTAGAAATTTGGATGAAATCGTTGTTTCAACATGTATGTAAAGAACATAATTACCTACTGTAATTTGATAAAAATGATATAAATATTCATTTACAAGTCCCCAATGTCAATTTTTAATGAAAATATTTCATTTAGAATTTGTAAAATTTTTATATTTTACGTAATTGAATTAGAAATAAAATAACTATATTCCTCAAAAAAGTTTCAATATTCTTATATGGAATTTACTTACATTAAAAAAAACCTTGGAGTTTCTTATGATTTAATAGGTATATAATCAGATGGCAGCACCCATATTCATTATTATAATAGGTTATTATTATTTTTACTATTAGTTTGTTTTTATGAAATACTTTTTTTCTATGTGTTATTATATGACTAAATGATAAAATATATATGAATCCCATTTATTTTCTATGTGTTATTATATTTTAAATAATTAGTTATTTATGAAATATATTTCATTACCCTGAGTTATGATATGATGAAATATTTTTGAAAACCATTTCTTTTTCATGAGTTATGATATAATAATTTTTTTTTCGATCTTATATCACACATATTTATGATTTACTTATGTGATACGTTGGTCTATAATTATGTGAGGATCTAATAAATTGGGTAAATATGGATACCTAATGAGATCAATAGGTTACACAAGAAGATAATTTCATATTAAAAATTTCATGTGTGTATCTAGTTTGATGCACAAATTGTTATGTGTGGACGTATTTTCATGTTTATAAGGTTATTTCTGTACTTGTATTCATATCTATAAGGTTATGTTTAGACCTAGTTTCATGTTCATAAAGTTATATACGGAAAATATTTCATATTTATAAACTTATATCAGGGAATAATTTCATTTTCTTGACAAAAAAATTAAACCTATTCTTATTTATACATCTTCACAATGTTATTAGCTTATGGTTTTACAAAATTCCCAAGTCAGTGTTATGCTCGAATGGATTATGTTCATTTATTTTCATTTATGATTATTATCTTATAAACATCCAATATGTATTACATGATGATATACTATGGCCCATTTTATACATGTTATCATATTTAAATGTTATTATGTTGTTTTTATAACCTTATATTCATGTTATCTTTATGTGATTATTGATATATCTGTTTATCACCCTTACAAAGAATCCATACTCACCCTTTCATATGATTCCATTCCCTATGTAATAATTAATTAATCTAAATATGTTATATTTTATGTGAAGATCATTATGGGAGTGGTTAAAAATAATTTACGAAATAAGAATATTGTGTATGAAGTCTCAAAAGAAACAATACCTTTATAATCATTAGGTGTGAAATAGTAAAAATATTGCATATTCATTAAAAAAAGATTTAACATTTAATTATGAAAATACTAGATCATTATAGGATCCATTTAAACTCTATTGTGATAGCAATTATTTTATGAAAATTAATTTAGAGGAAGGTGTTATTTTTAACTACCATTGAAATCTATTAAAAAAGCTCCCAGATTACTTTATAGGGTTACCATAGATGTCTCTGCATAACCATATATCCTAGCAATATATCTAGTAAAACATTTACGCTCAATATTCAATTCAGGCTAAATACATATCTTTAAATTTGATTCAATACATATATATCAATAATATATAATTGTTTTTATTACCCCATTCAGCCTTATAATTTAATTAATAAATTTTATGTAAATTTAGACATGTGAGAAATATTCACTAAAAGAATTGAATGTGATGTGTTTAATAGGTGATTTATAGGAACTATAATATATTTACAACCTTTCTATCTCTTTGGAATCCCAAAAAAGTAATCTATGGTTTTTTTCACATTTTCATTTGGGTTTGTATAATGGTTTCTCAATGCCATTGAATTTTTACATTTAGCCTCATGTGTTTAATTTTTTTCATTGATTTTGCATAATCCCAACCTTTTTTTGAGTTATTTTAGGTGACATTTTAGGTAATTCTTTTATTTTAATGTAACCTTGATTAGATTTATGACATTGGGTGTGTTTTGGTGAAAATTTAAGATAAATTTGAGGAAAAGGGGTTATATACGGTCGGCACATGGTTATATGCAACTATGAACCCAAAACCATGTAACTATGTGACCCTACATAGGGATGTTCATGTGGTTGGTGCACGATTTACCTAACCATGCGCCCTAACTAGAAAACCATGCACACCATTTTTAATTACCTGAAAAAATATTTTAAATTCCTTAGAAACCGCAAAACACCAGCATTCTTAACTTGAGACTAAATGTTTTGGGTAATTCTATAGATTTATGAAGGGTTTACAAGGTCGTCCAATACATGTTCTTCAAGATTCAAGGCCTAAATAGAAGATATGTTCTTCTCCAAGTATGTTGATCTAATCCAGAAGTCTGTCTCGTTCTCTCTTATTTATTACCATGACCTTTTCAGGGAATTCATCATCTTTTTTCTTTAGATATAATCATATTTGGTGAGATATATATATCTAAGAGTTAATATCTATATATAAATTTTAATATTTAGATCTCAAACTCAGATATACATCGTTGTGTTGCATAGATTTTGGGGATTTCAATTAAACCAACGTTCTTCAAAGAATTGAGGTAGATGGACAAAAATATAATCCTTATATTTATAAGGCCCCAGCCTTAAACCTTACTTAATATTGAATTAAATGAATAATTCACATTGAGGATCTTTTCAGGTTTAGAGTTTTAGAGAATTAGGTCATGAAACTTGCATTACATTCCACATATAAACAAAGTGGTTACATAAAGATAGTATTCTTTATTCCCATCAATGAAAACACATTTAAAATAAAACATGGATTATTTCTTGACACATCCTTGACTCTATCATCTTATCATGTACCTTTCCCTTGACCTGTGAAAAACATTTCAAAAACTTGGGATGAGCATAAAAACTCAGTATGGGTTATAAAAACATGGAAAGGAAACATGAGTTCATATATACATAAGAATGAAATCATACTTTACCCATAAAACATAGGCACTTTAACATACCTCATAAAAACATGAATAAATCATATAAATCATAATACGTAAAGGTAACTTGAGGCATTCATAACATTCTTACGTAGGGAGTAACCCTCTTGGTTACGTTTGGAATACCCATCACAGTATATTCCCTAAAATCTCTTCGGAGAAACCTTAACGTTTCACTCCTTCGCGTTACCCAATGCATTGGAGAGCTATAACGGGCTCACCCGCCCTTAGTTTATCACGGAACCACCCGTCTTCATAATAATGCCCAAGAACCATAACATAATCATATCACATAAAACATGCATAAAGGAAACATAAAATTTCCACATTTCAATCACGAGATATCAATACAACATATTGATATAAAAACATTATGAAAACCATTTTCAATACCAAAATAAAAGAAAAGTAAAATATGGTATTTATTTTTCTTTTAAAACGAAGGTATGGCTTGTAGAGGAAGCCGAAACTCAAATAACGGTTACGACGGCGGAGAAGTCGTTGTCGCCGCATACGTACGACAAAAACATTCCCTTTTGTCGTTTAGTAAACGCTTCGTATAAAAAGATTCCTTTTGAATAAACGTAAAAGTCAAGGGGTTTATACACCGTATAAATGAAAGTTGTGTATAAAGTAAAATATGCCTCAATGAAAGGAGATTGAGACGAAGTCCCATACAAAGATAATTTTTAAAATAAAATAGATACATTATGTGTATTCACTATAAGTACACATAAATAAAGTACAAATACAAGATACGACATAATAATATAATGACATAATTTGAAAGTAGGAGATTAACCCAAATAATGGAAATTGGGTTAAGAAGTTCCCATACCTCGTATCTGACTTGACCCGACCGTTCTTTAATATCCTGAATAATAAACTTGAGTTAATTTATACTTTATTAAGAACCCTTTTTATAGTTCATTATTCCTTTTATATCTCTTATTTCAATGTTATAAACATTATTTAACCATTTAAGTTAACAATGTTTGTTTTGTCGATATTTGGTTCTTAAGTCGAAAGTGGACTTCTTACAATTACATGTTGTTGTGTGGTCATAGGTTCTTTATATCCAGAATGAAATTACTCATTTGGATATCATATATATCATATATATCCATAATATACATGTTTTTAAAATATTACATAATCATTTAGATGTAAGAAATGAAATGCACCGTTCATGGAGACGGTAAGCCGTACGTACGCATGAACGCTACTTTCATTTCTTTGTCATATTAATGGAATTAAAACTAAATGAGAGGTATGTATATTTTAATTCCAGAATTATATTCATCATTTAGATATATCATTAATTATATATATCCATTATATACATGTACTTTTAATAATACATTACATTTGGGGATAAGAAATGAAATGCACCGTTCATGGAGACGGTAGTCCGTACGTACGCATGAACGCTAATTTCATTTCTATCTCATACTTTAATGGAAATAAATGATAATGATATATAGGTATATTATAATTCCAGTATAACATCATATATAATAACTTTAAATCCATCCTTTACACGTCCCACATATGGCATTAACGAATCACATCACTTTGAGGGGGCGGTAGTCCGCACTTCCTTAAATGAAGATATCGCGTATACCCATAATGGAAGCCATAAAGGTAAGACACAAATGAAAAATACAGAAGCATAAGTAAAACATAAACATATTACATATCATATATAAAAATAGTGAAATCATAATGGCCACCTTTGAAGGTGTTTAATGAGTGTTGAACAATCATCGTTTCGGGAGGCAGAATTTCACCATCCACGGAAACCTTATGTTCTTTAACCATTTGATGTAGTTCTGTGAGAGTGTAGCTCAAATAAATCTTATAACAACATCCTAGTATATTGAAGATACTGTTGTTGTTACAAAAGAAGTAAATAAAAAGAGTTTAGGGGGTTGGAGAAGCAAAATAAAACAAATGAACATTAGAGAATGAATTACCTTAAAAAGTGTAACTCCTTTTGGTTTGAGCCTAAAGGCTTCCTTTGAAAGGATTCTTCCAAAAGGGAATACTCTAGGATGAGGAGAGGGATGTGGAGAGAGCAAATGGGCAGGGTTTGGCCGAGCCAATGGCTTGAAGAGTGTGTGAAATGAGGTAGAGGTGGGGGCCTTTTATAAGAGGAGAGGAGGGGCACTTTTGGAAAGTAAAGAAACATTACTTTATTTGAAAATGTGTTTCGGTTTTAAAAGGTCCCACATTGATATAATTCGTGTATAAGGTGATAAGGCATAGAAATCCATTAATCCAATTGGTTTTTGACATGTGTAGTTCATAGATTTTATATTATCTTTCCATTTTATTTAAATCGTCAAATAATGATGTCATCGCTGCATCATTATTATGTCATAAATAATTTAATTTCTTTAATGTCTAAAAATTATAAAAAAAAATACTATGATATAGGAAATCTTTTTAGCTTTCCAATGACTATTTATAATCAAAATTTGGACTTGTATAACCCCACTTAAAAATTGTTTTCGCAAAACATATTATGTTTGTGTCATTTTCACTTTAACATTAAATAAAAAGTAATTTATGTCATTTCCCAACAAAAGTGGATCCATGGGGTCCCCAAGTTGACCCATGGCTTGTCTTGGTCGGCCATGACACAACCAATAAGGTTGGGACATGTGTCTAGGTCATTTTATATTATTAAAGTATTATTTATACCTTAAACTACACTAATTACCACTAATCGCGATTAAAAACTTAATAAGTTACTATTCACCAAAAAATTATTTTAATCTCATTGAACCACATTTTACTTCTTAATGATAACCATGTATGTCGGATTTTCAAAATTCAATATACATTAGTGGTAAACTTTCATTTAACTGAAAAATCAGTTTGCTTGATTACCACTTAGTGGTTTCACTATTCATCAAAAATTGAAGTTTTTCAGAAAATTACCAAAAATTCACTCTAAGCTATATTTGATATTCCGAATTCAAAAATGAAGTCTATTTTAAAAAATTCAAATCATATAAGTCACATTAATTAATTCAATAATTAATTCCCGCTGCCAGAGCAAATAGTGTGTTTTTACAAAACAATAAGTATCAAAAGATTGACACCAGTTTAAGTCTAATTTCAAAGTGAAATTGATTCCAATGACCACCATTGGATAAAATGGTAAAAATATATTCATATTACACATTAAGACCAATTCAAAAGATAATCTAATCATATAAATAAATTAGATTAAAAAGTAGTTTTGATGTAAAATACAACATTTTACACTATTCATAAAAAAATGAACTTTATCAGAAAGGTACCAAAAATTACACAAAGTAAGATTTGATGTCCCGATTCTTAATAAGAGTTTTATTTGGTCCAAAAGAATGTATAAGAGTGATCAAAACTATATTTAATGATGGTTCACCATTAAAAGGTGATAAGTGAACCTTTAGTGAAAATTAGAGTATAAAAGCCTAAAATTGAACTCTTTCCGTATTTTAAGCCTTTATCTTTTATGGGGTAAATGTAAAATCATCTAAAAACATATCTATTCATATTTTAGTTATTTCTATTCATTCCCGCCAGTACAACGGCTACTTGTTAACTAACATTTAAAATAATATTATTATATTACTAGTGTGCTACGTAAGTTTCAAAGAAACTCATCGTTGTGTATCGGGTACGCTATCGAACATAGCAACCCCTTTTAATTAAAATTCATATTTAATTCTCAAATATTAATAAATATGAAAATTATTTATTCTTTAATTACCTGGGATGTTACATCCTTCTCCCCTTTTGGGAATTGCGTCCTCGCAATTTTATTCACTTATCAAAATAAGTGGGGGTATTTATCCCTCATAGCATTTTCAGATTCCCATGTTGCCTCTTCAATCATGTGGTTTTTCCACAAAACCTTTACCTGGTGATTCACCTTATTCTGTAACACTTGCTCCCTGTGGTCAAGAATCTGGACCGGTTGTTCCTCATAAGATAGGTTCTCTTCCAGCTGAACTACCTCTGGGCTCAAAACATGAGATGGATCTGGCATATACTTTCTCAACATTGAAACGTGAAAAACATTGTGTACCTGAGATAAACTCGGAGGTAAAGCCACTCGGTATGCAACTGATCCAACTCTCTCTAGAATTTCGTATGGTCCAATGAACCTTGGACTCAACTTTCCTTTCTTACCAAATCTCATCACACTTTTCCAAGGAGAAACCTTGAGAAAAACATGATCACCTACCTCGAAAGATAGATCCTTCCTCCGGTTATCCGCATAACTCTTCTGCCTGCTCTGAGCTGTTCTCATGTGTTTCTGAATCAACTGAACTTTTTCTGCCATCTCTTCTACCAATTCTGGTCCCATCAACTTCCTTTCACCCACTTCATCCCAGAAAGCTGGAGTTCGACACCGCTTCCCATATAATGCCTGAAATGGTGCCATCTGTATACTGGAATGAAAACTGTTATTATATGAAAACTCAACCAAAGAAAGATGTTGGTCCCAACTTCCCTGATAATCCATAGAACAAGCTCGTAGCATATCCTCCAATGTCTGAATTGTTCGTTCTGACTGCCCATCTGATTGAGGATGAAAAGCTGTACTAAAATTTAATTCAGTACCCAACGACTTCTGAAGGCCTTTCCAAAAGTTGGAAGTAAACCTGGGATCACGATCCGATACAATGGAGAGAGGAACTCCATGTAACCTGACTATCTCTTTAAGATACAAACGGGAAAGTTGATCAAGAGAGAAAGTATCTCGTATAGCAAGGAAATGAGCAGATTTGGTCAAGCGATCAACAATAACCCAGATTTCATTATTACCTCGAGATGTCTTCGGTAATCCAACAACAAAGTCCATGGATATATTCTCCCATTCCCACTCTGGAACTGGTAAAGGCTGAAGCATCCCTTTCGGTAACTGCCGCTCTGCTTTAACCTGTTGACAAGTCAAACACTTCACAGTAAAATCAGCAATGTCTCTTTTCATTCCATCCCACCAGTAATACTCCCGTAGACCTCTGTACATCTTAGTACTGCCAGGATGAAAAAAAACAACTCATTCTTCAACTGTGAATCACAAGGCACACATAACCTCTTCACAAACCTCAAAACAGAAACACAAACTTATCCAAGAACTCATGGAAAATTTTATTCATAAGGTCCATGAATACAACAGGTGCATTGGTTAACCCCAAAGGCATAACTACAAATTCATATTGGACTTATCTAGTATGGAACACAATCTTCGGAACATCTGCTTCTTTTACTTTCAACTGATGGTACCCCGACCTCAAGTCAATCTTCGAAAAATACTGAGCTCCCTGGAGCTGACACCACTTCATTCGATGGCCCAACATCTGCTGAAGTTGTTGCAAATGATTTTACCACCCCTTTCTTCTTGTAGTCTAACTGCTTCCCATCACTCAAGCTCCTTGTCGGACACTCGTTTGCATAGTGACCCATCTCATTGCACTTATAACACTTCACTAACTGTAAATCAAATTTGTTCTTACCTTCACCTTGATCCTTTTCAGTGCAATCACGAGCCTTATGTCCTATCTTACCACATCGGTAGCACTTCCCAGAATTCAGAAGACATTCCCCAGCATGACTTTTTCCACATTTATCACAAACTGGAAACTTAGTTTTCTTACCATCAGACTTTTTTGAAGAATTTTTACCTTTCTCCTGCCACCTTGGTCTCTTCTTCTGCTGGTTGTTATAGAAAACTTGGTCATCGGAAAACTCCATTTCCACCTTCTCAGCACATCGAACAAGCTTTTCATAACTTTTAAACTCACAAGAAGCTAATGCCCTTCGATACTTTGGCTTTAATCCTGAGTAAAAACGATTGATTTTACTATCAAGGTCTCGGATAAAATTGGGAGCATAACTTGCCAATCGAGTGAACCTTTCTTCATAGGCAGCCACTGAGTCTTCCTCTTGACTCAATTCCAAGAATTGCTTTTCCATCCTAAGTCAAACAGCCTTAGGAAAATACTTCTCAAGAAACATACCTTTGAATTCATCCCAGTCAAGAGCATCAATCTCATCGGCATCCTTGATATTTTTAACCATAGACCACCACTGATCTGCTTCACCCTCCAAACAGTAAATAGCAAGACTAACCTTTTGATTGTCTGAACACCCCATGACATCAAAAATCTTCTCCAGTGCTTTAATCCACCCTTCAGCTAGCACAGGGTCAGATGATCCTCTGAATGATGGGGGATGTTGCCTCATGAAATGTTCCACCACTGACATGTTCCTCTGTGGCTGATCTGGCTGATCTCGTGCATGGATACCACCGCCATTTATAGCCTGAGTCAACTGTGCCATCACTACAACAAACTGTTCAGTTCCGATTCCGACCATCTCAGGTTGCTGATTTGGAAGGCTGTCTTCCTCCTGATGTCGTCCCAACATAGCTGCTTTGTTTCCTCTGCGGAAAACCATTCTGAACACTGAAATATCTTAGGCGAAGCAACATGGTAATCTGTAAATGCTATATCATTTAAATCATATTATAATTTAACACTTTTCTAACTCCTAAAGTTATCTAAACCGACCTTTGATACCAACTATAAGGCCCCATCCTTAAACCTTACTTAATATTGAATTAAATGAATAATTCACATTGAGGATCTTTTCAGGTTTAGAGTTTTAGAGAATTAGGTCATGAAACTTTCATTACATTCCACATATAAACAAAGTGGTTACATAAAGATAGTATTCTTTATTCCCATCAATGGAAACACATTTAAAATAAAACATGGATTATTTCTTGACACATCCTTGACTCTATCATCTTATCATGTACCTTTCCCTTGACCTGTGAAAAACATTTCAAAAACTTGGGATGAGCATAAAAACTCAGTATGGGTTATAAAAACATGGAAAGGAAACATGAGTTCATATATACATAAGAATGAAATCATACTTTACCCATAAAACATAGGCACTTTAACATACCTCATAAAAACATGAATAAATCATATAAATCATAATACGTAAAGGTAACTTGAGGCATTCATAACATTCTTACGTAGGGAGTAACCCTCTTGGTTACGTTTGGAATACCCATCACAGTATATTCCCTAAAATCTCTTCGGAGAAACCTTAACGTTTCACTCCTTCGCGTTACCCAATGCATTGGAGAGCTATAACGGGCTCACCCGCCCTTAGTTTATCACGGAACCACCCGTCTTCATAATAATGCCCAAGAACCATAACATAATCATATCACATAAAACATGCATAAAGGAAACATAAAATTTCCACATTTCAATCACGAGATATCAATACAACATATTGATATAAAAACATTATGAAAACTATTTTCAATACCAAAATAAAAGAAAAGTAAAATATGGTATTTATTTTTCTTTTAAAACGAAGGTATGGCTTGTAGAGGAAGCCGAAACTCAAATAACGGTTACGACGGCGGATAAGTCGTTGTCGCCGCATACGTACGACAAAAACATTCCCTTTTTTCGTTTAGTAAACGCTTCGTATAAAAAGATTCCTTTTGAATAAACGTAAAAGTCAAGGGGTTTATACACCGTATAAATGAAAGTTGTGTATAAAGTAAAATATGCCTCAATGAAAGGAGATTGAGACGAAGTCCCATACAAAGATAATTTTTAAAATAAAATAGATACATTATGTGTATTCACTATAAGTACACATAAATAAAGTACAAATACAAGATACGACATAATAATATAATGACATAATTTGAAAGTAGGAGATTAACCCAAAGAATGGAAATTGGGTTAAGAAGTTCCCATACCTCGTATCTGACTTGACCCGACCGTTCTTTAATATCCTGAATAATAAACTTGAGTTAATTTCTACTTTATTAAGAACCCTTTTTATAGTTCATTATTCCTTTTAGATCTCTTATTTCAATGTTATAAACATTATTTAACCATTTAAGTTAATAATGTTTGTTTTGTCGATATTTGGTTCTTAAGTCGAAAGTGGACTTCTTACAATTACATGTTGTTGTGTGGTCATAGGTTCTTTATATCCAGAATGAAATTACTCATTTGGATATCATATATATCATATATATCCATAATATACATGTTTTTAAAATATTACATAATCATTTAGATGTAAGAAATGAAATGCACCGTTCATGGAGACGGTAAGCCGTACGTACGCATGAACGCTACTTTCATTTCTTTGTCATATTAATGGAATTAAAACTAAATGAGAGGTATGTATATTTTAATTCCAGAATTATATTCATCATTTAGATATATCATTAATTATATATATCCATTATATACATGTACTTTTAATAATACATTACATTTGGGGATAAGAAATGAAATGCACCGTTCATGGAGACGGTAGTCCGTACGTACGCATGAACGCTAATTTCATTTCTATCTCATACTTTAATGGAAATAAATGATAATGATATATAGGTATATTATAATTCCAGTATAACATCATATATAATAACTTTAAATCCATCCTTTACACGTCCCACATATGGCATTAACGAATCACATCACTTTGAGGGGGCGGTAGTCCGCACTTCCTTAAATGAAGATATCGCGTATACCCATAATGGAAGCCATAAAGGTAAGACACAAATGAAAAATACAGAGGCATAAGTAAAACATAAACATATTACATATCATATATAAAAATAGTGACATCATAATGGCCACCTTTGAAGGTGTTTAATGAGTGTTGAACAATCATCGTTTCGGGAGGCAGAATTTCACCATCCACGGAAACCTTATGTTCTTTAACCATTTGATGTAGTTGTGTGAGAGTGTAGCTCAAATAAATCTTATAACAACATCCTAGTATATTGAAGATACTGGTGTTGTTACAAAAGAAGTAAATAAAAAGAGTTTAGGGGGTTGGAGAAGCAAAATAAAACAAATGAACATTAGAGAATGAATTACCTTAAAAAGTGTAACTCCTTTTGGTTTGAGCCTAAAGGCTTCCTTTGAAAGGATTCTTCCCAAAGGGAATCCTCTAGGATGAGGAGAGGTATGTGGAGAGAGCAAATGGGCAGGGTTTGGCCGAGCCAATGGCTTGAAGAGTGTGTGAAATGAGGTAGAGGTGGGGGCCTTTTATAAGAGGAGAGGAGGGGCACTTTTGGAAAGTAAAGAAACATTACTTTATTTGAAAATGTGTTTCGGTTTTAAAAGGTCCCACATTGATAGAATTCGTGGATAAGGTGATAAGGCATCGAAATCCATTCATACAATTGGTTTTTGACATGTGTAGTTCATAGATTTTATATTATCTTTCCATTTTATTTAAATCGTCAAATAATGATGTCATCGCTGCATCATTATTATGTCATAAATAATTTAATTTATTTAATGTCTAGAAATTATAAAAAAAAATACTATGATATAGGAAATCTTTTTAGCTTTCCAATGACTATTTATAATCAAAATTTGGACTTGTATAACCCCACTTAAAAATTGTTTTTGCAAAACATATTATGTTTGTGTCATTTTCACTTTAACATTAAATAAAAAGTAATTTATGTCATTTCCCAACAAAAGTGGATCCATGGGGTCCCCAAGTTGACCCATGGCTTGTCTTGGTCGGCCATGACACAACCAATAAGGTTGGGACATGTGTCTAGGACATTTTATATTATTAAAGTATTATTTATACCTTAAACTACACTAATTACCACTAATCGTGATTAAAAACTTAATAAGTTACTATTCACCAAAAAATTATTTTAATCTCATTGAACCACATTTTACTTCTTAATGATAACCATGTATGTCGGATTTTCAAAATTCAATACACATTAGTGGTAAACTTTCATTTAACTGAAAAATCAGTTTGCTTGATTACCACTTAGTGGTTTCACTATTCATCAAAAATTGAAGTTTTTCAGAAAATTACCAAAAATTAACTCTAAGCTATATTTGATATTCCGAATTCAAAAATGAAGTCTATTTTACAAAATTCAAATCATATAAGTCACATTAATTAATTCAATAATTAATTCCCGCTGCCAGAGCAAATAGCGTGTTTTTACAAAACAATAAGTATCAAAAGATTGACACCAGTTTAAGTCTAATTTCAAAGTGAAATTGATTCCAATGACCACCATTGGATAAAATGGTAAAAATATATTCATATTACACATTAAGACCAATTCAAAAGATAATCTAATCATATAAATAAATTAGATTAAAAAGTAGTTTTGATGTAAAATACAACATTTTACACTATTCATAAAAAAAATGAACTTTATCAGAAAGGTACCAAAAATTACACAAAGTAAGATTTGATGTCCTGATTCTTAATAAGAGTTTTATTTGGTCCAAAAGAATGTATAAGAGTGATCAAAACTATATTTAATGACGGTTCACCATTAAAAGGTGATAAGTGAACCTTTAGTGAAAATTAGAGTATAAAAGCCTAAAATTGAACTCTTTCCGTATTTTAAGCCTTTATCTTTTATTGGGTAAATGTAAAATCATCTAAAAACATATCTATTCATATTTTAGTTATTTATATTCATTCCCACCAGTACAACAGCTACTTGTTAACTAACATTTAAAATAATATTATTAATTACTAGTGTGCTACGTAAGTTTCAAAGAAACTCATCGTTGTGTATCGGGTACGCTATCGAACATAGCAACCCCTTTTAATTAAAATTCATATTTAATTCTCAAATATTAATAAATATGAAAATTATTTATTCTTTAATTACCTGGGATGTTACAATATTACTTGAATTGATTCATGCAAGAAAAATTGTAGAATTACATGAATTATTTAGTAATTTTATTCCTATATTGTGTTAATTATTCTAAACAATTGATTTATCAAAGCACTGTTGAATTAAATGATTAATTAATGAATTGAACATGTAATTAATGGTTAGTCCTTTTGGATAATTAATTTGGGAAAATAGATTATGAAACTTAGGGGTTATAATCTATAAAATTAATTAGTGGAGTGATTATGAGTTATTTAATTGGATAAATTGAGATAATTAATTGTGAATTAATTAGGTTCCTTGATATTATGTGTCGTGACCCGTCCTTGGGGCCCGTGCTGTGACTACCCCAAGCCCGTCTTCTATAGGCCAGGGGATGGTGACTAGAACCCAAAGGCATAAATCCCTATAACTGGGAAGGTATTGAATTTATAAAACGTAAACACATTCAACTAGAGTACAAGCAGAAAAAACACTAAGTAAAACTGAAAACAAAAGTTTTGATGAAAGTAAGGGGCCGGAAATACAAGTCCAACTGTAAAGTACAAGGTAAAAGAAAAAATAGTTGGAAGGTGACAAGCAGCTCCTGGATCGTCCACCATGGATTATACCAGGAGGGTAGGTACAGAAAGCGAAGCTCCTAGATCGTCCACCACGGATCCTACCTGAAGGGTAGGTAAAAATAGCCTCCTCAGCACCCTCGTTCGTCAACCTCTTTCGGGTACCGACTCGTCATGAGGTCCACCTCCGGGTACCGACGCATCATGAGGTCCACCTCTAGGTGTTGTCTAGTCCTCATACACTTGGCCTCCGTCCGCGATGTCCATCGTCTGCATCCAACACAACGAGGTGCGAGCATATCCCGTGCAGGGCTGAGTATAACGATACTCAGTAGGGACCCCGAGACCCTCAATGTCTCACTAAATCCAACAAGGATAACCAAAAAGAAGGATCTCAACAGATAACCCTTACTTTGGTATATTCCCATACATATACCTAAGTTATCAAGTAACCCATCTCAATCATGATGAAAAACACAAAGGTCATTGACTCAGCTCAAACTTGGATTTTTATTCACGATGAAGAAAGCACGACTGCTGGAGAACTCCTCCTCTGTCGAGCACAGTAGTCCTATCACGACTTTGAGGTGCTACTCACTAACCTAAGACAGTTGAGGTACTCCTCCACTGTCGAGTACCGTGGGTCTCCCACACCAACACAGTAGTGATTCCCGCCCTGGGTATGCTTCCCCAACACAGTAGCGCTTCCCCTACTAGCCTATATAGGTACTCCTCCTATGGAGTACCACGGGTCTGCCACCCCAACACAGTAGTGCTCCTCTTCCATGGGTCTGCCACCCCAACACAGTAGTGCTCCCCACTAGGCTAGTCAAGTCACTCCGATACGAATCAGACAAGCAGTCATCAGGTCTCAGCCAGCTACAAGGTCACAGTACTCCGTATGCTCATCTCCGAGAGGATCCACTCCACGAGCTACTGGTCGACACTTCAAGTTTCAGGATGTTTCACTAAGAAGTATCTCAATGGACTGCCTCGTCATAGGGCTCTCAATGCAACAGACGGCGCGTCAATCGGACGCCCGGTCTGGGAGTTATTAGCATTTTCGTTCCAGGGGCCCGGTTGGATTTCAGGTACAATCCAACCTGTTCATACTCCAAATGTATCCAAACCTCAGGTGAAGTATGCCAAAATAATCGATTCATCAAGGGGAATCCAACATAGTCAACAGCATGTCAATCAGACGCTCGGTCCTTAAGTTATTAGTGTTTCCTCTCTGAGGGCCCGGTTGAAATTACACTCGTTCCAAACCTGTCCATTTTCGAAAGTCGTCAAAAACTTACTTAGAGTATCACAAAAGGTCCACCTCGTCACTAGGGTCCCAGTTCCTCAGACGACGCGTCAATCGGACGCGGGGTCTTCATGTTTTTCACGTTTAAGTAAAAATTGGCCCGGTCTGTTAGACTCGATGGGCTAACGGGTCGGGGCGACTCAGTTTTGGAAGGTCTGACGCAGAAAAGGGGTCGGACCGGCCTCGTGAGTCGCGCGGCCTAGCCCGAGGGGCGCAACCCAACCCAAAGTGGCGTGGCCCAGCCCGAAGTGGCGCGGCCCGGCCCGAAGGGGCACAACCCGGCATGGCGCGCGGCTTGGCTGGCTTGGCCAGCCGGCCGAGCGGCATGGCCAAGGGTCGAGCGGTCCAAGGAGTGTGGCGCCTCCCTTTCCAAACCGGCCGGCCTTATGGCGTAGGTGGCCCGCACGAGCGGTCCACCGGTCTTCCAGTGCGGTGCCCTCCTGGCACCACGACTTTGCTCCACCCAGCTGGCCGACGGGCTGACCTATTCTTCCGCCGAAGCGGCCTGCTAAGATGGTCGTGGTTTTTGCTGCATAGCCGGAGCAATAGTGCCAGCTTCGTCCACCACAGCCTAATTTATCCACGGTTCCGCAACCTCGGCATGGGGTGACGACGTCGTGCTTCCTCCGCCGCGGCCCGCTTAGCCACGACTTTTCCCGGCTTATGCGATGGTGGTCCTTACACCGTCGGTCTCTTCCACGTTCCACCTCTGATTGTTGATTCCAAAAAGATAAAGTTCTAGCGGAGGGTCGTCAGACTATGTTAGTTTGGCCCGCACCCTTCGCCTTAAGCAATAGCAGTAGGCCGAGATAATCAAAAATATACAATGACGAATCAAGGCACAATTTTAATCCATTAAAATTGAACATAACCCCTACCTCGAATATGGTTCGTTCATCGTATATGCAGAAAGCATTTTCGCTCCGTCAACATCGGGAAAGAACCACTGTAATTGGCGAGTTCCCCGCGATTATATTTCCTCCCTTGATGGGGAGGAAGAAAAGGAAGTGCGTCGTCAATCTTTGTGGAACCAGCGTTCTTCGTTGAAGAGGCGTCGTTCTTCAACGAAGGTGGAATTCTCTTCTTATTCTTCTTCACAAGAGTTCTCTCAAAATCCCCCTAACCAACAAGTACCAAATTAAAATAATAGTCCAATCATATTATTTTATTAACACTAGCAATTTAAATTTCAAAATTTAAATCACTTAATTAATTATTTGAATAGGTTCAAATTATTAATTAAGGTGTGTTGGCAAGAGTTAAAGAGGGAGAGAGAGGAAAGGAAGAGTTACACAATTAAATAGGAGTTAACAAAATAATGAAGGGGGTTTAAGGGAGTTTGGGGAAAATGAAAGGTTGGGGTTTGTGTGGGCCCCAACTCTCATATAACCACACATGGGAAGTTGGGTGGTTGTGGGCTCCACCAACAACTTCCCATGGGAGGGTTTAACTTCCAAGGTTGCAAAATAAAATTTTTCAAAAAAATTATTTAATTTAAACTAATTCCCCAAATAATAACTCTCAACCCGCTTAAAACGCAACTGCGATAAATGTCCCCTTAAGCAATTACCGGAACTGCGAGTTCATCGGTGCACTCATATTTCAATTCTGAGCATCGGTTCAAAAGTTAGAAAAACCCGCTCATTCGTTTACTAAACATACCCGAGCTAAACTTAGGAAATTGATTATGGGCACACCGGGCCTCGGAATCAAGTGCTGTCAAAAGACACAGACATGTAAAATTCCAAAGAATTTAAGGAAAAAAATTCCCTTGAAATTTTGAGGTCTTTACATTACTCCCACCTCCAGGATTTACGTCCCCATAAAGCTACAACACAAACTAGGAAAACTAATGGAGGTACCGAGCATGCATCTGAGCCTTCCGCTCCCATGTGATCTCCTGGAGGTTCTTGTGATGCCAGCGAAAGCACACAAGAGAAATCAAACATCCTCGTAGGACCCACTCCTGTCGATCCTCAACCTCTATTGGAACCCCGTGAAAGTCACCCCGTTATCGATGTCCAGCTCCCCGTGGTCGATGATGATGGATAGTTTGTGCACACATCTCTTCAGCTGAGATACATGGATGACGTCATACACCCGGTGCATCTGAGGTGGATAGGCCAAGTGGTAAGCCACCTCACCTACTCTGGTGAGGACCTAGAAAATCCTGATGAAACTCCGAGATAACTTGACGCCCCGGCCAAATCTCCGTAGACCTCGTCAAGGTGAGACCCATAAGAAAACATTGTCTCCATACTCGAACTCCAGTGGTCTTCGTCTCCTATCAGCATAGGTCTTCTTTCTACTCTGTGCAGTCTTCATATGCTCCTGGATGATCTGCACCTTCTCCATATTAGCCTAAACCATCTCTAGTTATACACGTGCTGACTCCATCACTATCCACAAAGGATATCTGGAACACGACCAGTTGTTATCTCGCCACTCCTAACAGCTGAATGCCCAATCTTTTACTAAGAGAATCTACTACAATGTTCCCCTCCCTTAGAGTATAAACTTACTTAAATTCATAGTCCTTGAGGAATTCAATCCATCACCACTGTCTCAGGTTCATTTCCTTATGAGAGAAGATACACCTGAGACTATTGAGTTGTATAGATCCGTAAATCGTTCGCTCAATGAGAAATGGGTGAGACTATCCAATTGTAAGAACTCATATCCAACCTTCTTTGTCTATGTTCTACCAAAGAGCTACTGAGATTTCTCCTCTTCCGAACAGAGAAATCTGGTCTCATCCCCTAGATGAACCACGTTCTTTGCCTAATACAGTCAATCTGACATGAACGGTACAATTCATATCTTGAATGACATTATAAGGCTTCGACGCTACTACTAAGAGATACAACTGTTACTCTCGCCTCCAAGGGTTGAGTCACACTATCTGCATCAGTGCATGGTTACTGGGTCTCCTCCAGTAGGGATCTCGCAAGTGAGGGTCAAGTCAATAGTTTTAATTGGAACCTCTTAGTATCAACCATACAAAAAGGGCAGGAAAGTAAATGTTACAAGGATAAGTGTATTTTATTACTGCAGCTCGAAGTACAAAGACACATAGAAAACACAACAATAACAACAACACGGAAACTAGAAACACCTAGAACAAAGGCCTCCATGCCTGGAACTAGTCCCGCTCTTTTCCACCTACTTCCAATGCACTATAGTCGTATGCTTCAGCTTCATGAAGCTGTACTCTCCCATGTCCACCTGTTCCCTGCGGTAGGGGTGGACCTCCTGGTGGTGGTGGTGGGGACATATCGAAGCGTCGTACACCAGCGGTTGTACGACCAGATCCTCTACCCTGGTCCGGTAGGTTCCTCCACTGCCTGCTTCTCATCTCCTGGACAGGTCGAGCAGTCTCAAGCCAAATAACCCTGCTTTCCACATGCATAGATTTTCCTGCTCCTCATATGGCTAGATCTGTTTCATGTGCCTCGCACAACCAAACCTGTACCCTGAGGTCGCCCACCTATTGTCCTAGTCCACTTGGAATTCAGTGTCATCTGTCTACTTCTAGCTGCAGAAGACTCCGCTACGGTCGGAAAACCCTGTGGCAAGGGCAGCAGCTCTTGAGAACACTTAGAGTGTAGAGATTCTAGTATAAACTCCACCCTGAAAAAATTCTCCAAGTTTCCCTAGGTGAAGGTCATATCGTCACAAAACTGGAGCATATGGCTCCACCACCTCTCAACTTCTCCCTAAAAGACACTAATAGCTAGGTACACCATCAAGTCATCGGGTGTCCCAACTGTGTGGAAAGCTTGTGTTATAAACTCCAGCCAGTGCCCAGCCATCTGAAAATCTGACTCACCTCAAAAACTCGGAGGCCTCTGTCACTGGAACTCATGCTAAGCACTCAAAAGGTGTGCAATCTCTGTTGGTGTGTCAACTAGGAGAGGGACCTGTACTGAGACCACACTACTTGGTGGGCTATCATCGCGCTCTCCACTCGGTACCCACACTGACTAACTGGGTGAAAACATCCTGAAAGAAATATATTTGACACTGTCAAAAGACTATACCTGGTGAGCTGTCCTGGTTTGAGCTGATTTAAAAGAAACTTTTTGAAAACACACACGCAATCAGTGTTTTCGTGCACTGAGTCGGAAATCAGAAGTCAGGGTCCTAGTGTATGGATACGTTGGCCACCCGCACCAACACTGGACTCCATGAACTGAAAACCACACTTAGTACCCTTAACAATATTTCTTCACAGAAAGAAAATATCAGAGTCCTAAGTTTTGCGGTAGAACTGTCTCCTCTGATACCAATTTTTCGTGACCCATCCTTGGGGCCCTGTGTCGTGACTACCCCAAGTCCGCCTTCCATAGGACAGGGGATTGCGACTAGCACCAAAAGGAGTAAATCCCTATAACTGGGAAAGTATTTCCTTTATAAAACATAAACACATTCAACCAGAGTACAAGTAGAAGCAAACACTAAGTAAAATTGAAAACAAAAGTAGTGTTGAAAGTAAGGGGCTGGAAATACCATCCCAACTGTAAAGTACAAGGTAAAAGACAAAATAGCTGGAAGGTGACAAGCAGCTCCTGGATCGTCCACCACAGATCCTACCTGATGGGTAGGTACAGAAATCACAACTCCTATATCGTCCACCATGGATCCTACCTAAAGGGTATTTACAGATAGCATCATCATCCCCCTCATCTGTCAACCTCATATGGGTACTGAATCATTGTGAGGACCACCTCCGGGTACCGACCCGTCGTGAGGTCCACCTTTAGGTGCCCTCCAGTCCTCGTACACTTGGCCTTCGTCAGCGTTTTCCATCGTCTACATCCAATAGAAGGAGGTTCAGGCATAGTCCGTGCAGGGGTGAGTATAATGATACTCAGTAGGGACCCTAAGACCCTAAAAGTCTCACTAAATCCAACAAGGATAACCACAAAGAATGATCTCAACATATAACCCTTACTTAGGTATATTCTCATACATATACCTAAGTTATCAAGCAACCCCTCTCAATCATGTGGAAAAACACAAAGGTCATTGACTCAGCTCAAACTAGGATTTTTATTAACGATGATGAAAACATGGCTACTGGAGAAATCCTCCTCTATCGAGCGCAGTAGTACTGTCACGACTCCGAGGTTCTACTCACTAAACTTAGAGTGCTGAGGTACTCCTCCACTGTTAAGTACCGCATGTCTTCCACCCCAACATAGTAGTGATTCCCGCCATGGGTCTGCCGCCCCAACACAGTAGCGCTCCCCCTACTAGCCTACAGAGGTACTTCTCCTGTCGAGTACCGCGGTTCTGCCGCCCCAACATAGTAGCACTCCTCCACCATGGGTCTGCCACCCCAACACGGTAGTTATCCCCACTGGGAAAGTCATGTCACTCCGATATGAATCAGACAAGCAGTCATCAGGTCTCAACCAGCTACAAGGTCACCGTACTCTGTATGCTCATCTCCGGGATGATCCGCTCTACAAGCTATTGGTCGACACTCCAATTGTCACAACAATTCATGTAGATGTATCTCAAAGGACCGCCTCGTCATAGGTGTCTCAACGCAATAGATGGTGCGTCAATCGGACACCCGGTCTGTGAGTTATTAGCATTTCCATTCTGGGGGCCCGGATGGATTTTGGGTACAATCCAACCTGGTCATACTCCAACTGCATCCAAACCTCAGGTGAAGTATGCCAAAAGAACTGATTCATCAATAATAATCAAACATAGTCGACGACACGTCAATCATACGTTCGGTCCTTATGTTATAAGCGTTTCCGCTCCTAGGCCCCGATTGGAATTACACTCATTCCAAACCCGGCCATTTTCCAAAGTCATCCAAAACTCACTTAGAGTATCATAAAAGGACCTCCTTGTCACTAGGGTCCTAGTGTCGTAGACAGCACGCCGATCGGATGCACGGTCTTCATGTTTTTCATGTTTAAGTGAAAATGGGCCTTGTCCGTTAGACCCGATGGGCTGACGGGTCAAGTCAACTCGGTTTTAGCGGGTCCAACCTAGAAAAGTGGTCAGACCGGCCCAGTGAGTCGCGAGGCCTGGCCTGAAGGGGCGTAGCCCGGCAGGGCGTGCGGCTCAGCTGGCTCGGCCAGCCGGCCGAGCGGCATGGGCGAGGGCCGAGTGGTCCGAGGGGCGCAACACCTCCCTTTCCAAACTGGCCGGCCTTCTGGCACAAGCGGACCGCGCAGGATGGCCGCAGGTCTTCCAAAGTGGTGCCCTCCTGGCACCGCGGCTTTGCTCCACTCTGTCGTCCGATGGGCCAGCCGTTTCTTCTGCTGAAGCGGCCTACTAAGCGGGCTACGGTTTTTTCTGCACAGCTGGCGCGACGGCGCCAGCTTCATTCACCGCGGCCTACACTGTTCGTGGTTCTGCATCCCTATAATGGCGTGACAGTTTCATGCTTCATCTGCCGCGGCCCTCTTGGCCACGAATTTTCCTAGCTTATGCGATGGTGGCCCTTACGCCACTGGTATCTTCCGTGTTCCGCCTCCGATCATCGGTTCCAAAAAGATAAAGTTCTAGCAAAGGGTCGTCAGACCATGTTCATTTGGCCTGTACCCTCCGTGTTAAGCAACAGAAATAGGCCGAGACAATCAAACATATATAAAGATGAATCGAGGTACAATTTTAATGCATTAAAATTGAACATAACCCCTACCTTGACAATGGTTTGTTTGTTGTAGATGCAGAAAGTGTTGTCGCTCTATCAATGTCGGGAAAGAACCACTATCATTGGCGAGTTCCACGCAATTATATTTCCTCGCTTGATGTGGAGGAAGAAAAGTAATTGCGTCATCAATCTTCATGGAACCGGCATTCTTTGTTGAAGAGGTGCCGTTCTTCAACGAAAGTGGAATTCTCTTCTTCTTCTTCATCATAAGGGCTCTCTCAAAACCCCCTAACCAACAAGTACCAAAGTAAAATAATAGGCCAATCCTATTATTATATTATCATTAGCAATTTAAATTTAAAAATTTAAATCACTTAATTAATTATTTGAATAGATTAAAATTATTAATTAAGGTGTGTTGGAAAGAGTTAAAAAGGGAGAGAGAGGAAATGAAGATTTACACAATTAAAGAGGAGCTAACAAAATAATGAAGGGTGTTTAAGGGAGTTTGGAAAAAATGAATGGTTGGGGCTCGTGTGGGCCTCACCTCTCATATAACCACAAATGGGAAGTTGGGTGGTTAGGGGATCCACCAACAACTTCCCATGGGATGGTTTAACTTCCAAGGTTACAAAATAATATTGTTCAATAATTTTATTTATTTTAAACTAATTCCCCAAATAATAACTCTTAACCCGCATAAAACGCAACTTCAGTAAAGGTCCACATAAGAAATTACTGGCGCTGCAAGTTCATTGGTGCACTCAGATTTCAATTCTGAGCAACTGTTCAAAATATAGAAAAACCCGCTCGTTCGTTTATTGAACATACCCGAGCTAAAATTTGGAAATTGATCCCGGGCACCCCGGGCCTCCGAATCAAGTGTCGTCAGAAGCTACAGACTCATAAAATTCCAAAGTAATTAATAAAAAAAATTCCTTGGAATTTCAGGGTCTTTACATTACTCCCACCTCAGGGCTTTAGGTCCCCGTAAAGATACAAAACAAACTAGGGAAACTAAAGGAGGTACCGAGCACGCATCTGAGCCTCCCACTCCCATGTTCTCTCCTGGAGGTTCCTGTGCTGCCAGCGAAAGCGCAAAAGAGAAATAGACAGTCCTCATAGGACCTGCTCCAGTGGATCCTCAACCTCTATTGGAACCCCATGAATGTTGCCCCATCATCGATGTCCAGTTCCCCATGGTCGATGATGGTGGATATTTCGTGCACACATCTCCTTAGCTGAGATACATGGATGACGTCATGCACCCGATGAATCTGAGATGGAAAGGCCAAGTGGTAAGCCACCTCGCCTACTCTTCGGAGGACCTAGAAAGGCCCGATGAAACGTGGAGATAACTTTCCGCCCTGACCAAATCTCCGTAGACCTCATCAAGGTGAGACCCGTAAGAAAACATGGTCACTATCATCAAACTCCAGTGGTCACCTCTTCTATCAAAATTGGACTTATTTCTACTCTATGCAGTCTTCATATGCTCCTGGATGATCTGCACCTTCTCCATCGTCGCATGAACCATCTCTGGTTATTCACGTGCTGACTCTATCACTATCCACAAAGGATATCTGGAACGTGGCCAGCTGTTGTCTCGCCACTCCTAACAGATGAATGCCTGATCTCGTACATAGATCATCTGCTACAACGTACCCCTCCCTAGGAGTATAAACTAACTCAAAGTCATAATCCTAGAGAAATTCAATCCATCAATGCTATCTCAAGTTCATGTCCTTCTGAGAGAAGATACACCTAAGACTATTGAGTTGGAGAGAACCTTAAACCGTTTTCTCAATGAAAAATGGGTGAGACTAGCCAATTGTAAGAACTCATCTCCACCCTTATTGGTCTACGTTCTACCAAAGAGCTACTGAGATTTCTCCTCTACCGAATAGAGAAATTTGGTATCATCGCCTGGATGAACCACGTTCTTTTCCTAGCACAGTCAATCCTGACATTAACGGTACAATTCATATCTTGAATGACGTCGTAAGGCCTCGACACTACTACTAAGAGATCAAACCGTTGCTCTCACCTCCAAGGGTTGAGTTACACTATTGGAATCATTGCATGGTTACTAGGTCTCCTCCAGTAGGGATCTTGAAAGTGAGGGACAAGTCAACAGTTTTAATCGGAACCTCTTATTATCAACCATACAAAAAGGACAGGAAATTAAACGTCACAAGGACAAGTTTCTTTTATTACTACAGCTCGAAGTACAAAGACACATGGAGAACACAACAACAACAACAACACGGAAACTAGAAGCACCAAGAACAAAGGCCTCTATGCCTGGAACTAGTCCCGCTCCTATCCAATTTCTTCCAGAGCTCCATAGTCGTATGCTTCAGCTACCTGAAACTATGCTATCCCATATCCACATGTTCCCTGCGGTCGGGGTGGACCTCCTGGTGGTGGTGGTGGTGGGGACACCTCAAAGCATCGTACACCAGCAGTTGTATATCTAGCTCCTCTGCCCTGGTCTGGTAGGTTCCTCCACTACTTGCAGCTCATCTTCTGGATAGGTCAGGCAGTCTCAAGCCAAATGACCCTACTTACCACATGCATAGCACTTCCTGCTCCTCGTATGGCTGGCTCTGTTTTGTGTGCCTCGCACAACCTAACTGATACCCTAAGGTCGCCCACCTGTTGGCCTAGTCCACTTGGGCTTCTAAGTCTTCTGTCTACTGCCAGCTGTAGAAGAATCCGCTACGGTCGTAAAACCATGCGGTAAGGGCCGCAGCTCTTGAGCACGCTCAGAGTGTAGAGTTTCTAGTATAAACTTCACCCTGAAAAAATTCTCAAAGTTTCCCCAGGTGAAGGTCGTCTCCTCACAAAACTGGAGCATATGGCTCCACCACCTCTGAGTTGCTTCCTGAAAGAGACTAAGAGCTAGGTAGACCATCAAGTCAGCGGGTGTCCCAACTGTGTGGAAAGCTCATGCTACAAACTCCAACATGTGCCCAACCATCTGAAAATCTGACTCACATAAAAACCTTATAGGCCTCTATCGCTGGAACTCATGAAATTCGCTCAAGTGGTGTGAACTCTCTGCTGGTGTGTCAACTGGGAGAGGGCCCTGTACTGAGGCGTCACTACTCAGTGGGCCATCATCGCGCTCTCGACTCGGTACTCATGCTGACTGACAGGGTGCATAAATCCTGAAAGAAACATATTTGACACGGTCAAAAGACTATACCTAGTGAGCTGACCTGGTTAGATCTTATTTAAAAGAAACATTTTGAAAACACACATGCAATCAGTTTTTTTGCGCACTGAGTCGGAAATCAGGAGTTAGGGTCCTGGTGTATGGATACGTCGATCTCCCACACTAACACTGGACTCCCTGAACTGAAAACCACACTTAGTACCCTTAAAACTATTTCTTTATAGAAAGAAAATTTCAGAGTCCTATGTTCTATAGTATAACCACCTCCTCTGATACCAATTTGTAAAGACCCATCCTCGGGGCCCATGTAGTGACTACCCCAAGCCCGCCTTCCATAGGCCAGGGGCTGGCGACTAGCACAAAAAGGTGTAAATCCATATAACTAAGAAGGAATTGCCTTTATAAAACATGAACACATTCAACCAGATTACAAGAAGAATCAAACACTAAGTAAAACTAAAAAAAAGTAGTGCTGAAATTAAGGGGCCAGAAATGCAAGCCCAACTGTAAAGTACAAGGTAAAAGACAAAATAGCTGGAAGGTGACAAGCAGCTCCTAGATCATCCACCACAGATCCTACTTGATGGGTAGGTACAGAAAGCACAACTCCTATATCTTCCACCACAGATCCTACCTAAAGGGTATTTACAGATAGCCACCTTAGTGCCCTCATCTGTCAACCTCATATGGGTACCGACTGGTCGTGAGGACCACCTCCGGGTAACGACCCATCGTGAGGTCCACATTCAGGTGCCCTCCAGTCCTCGTACACTCAGCCTCCGTCAGTGATGTCCATCCTCTGCATCCATCACAACGAGTTGCAGGCATAGTCTTTGCAGGGGTGAGTATAACGATACTCAGTAGGGACCCCGAGACCCTAAAGGTGTCACTAAATCCAAAAAGGATAACCATAAAGAAAGATCTCAATAGATAACCCTTACTTAGGTATATGCCCATATATATACCTATGTTATCAAGTAACCCATCTCAATCATGTGGAAAAACACAAAGGTCATTGACTCAGCTCAAACTAGGATTTTTATTAACATTGACGAAAACACGGCTGCTGGAGAACTCCTCCTCTATCGAGCGCAGCAGTCCTGTCATGACACCTAGGTTCTACTCACTAACCTTATACTGATGAGGTACTCCTCCAATTTCAAGTACAGCAGGTCTGACACCCCAACACAGTAGTGCTTCCCGCCATGGGTCTGCCCCCCCAACACAGTAGTGCTCCCCCTACTAGCCTACAGAAGTACTCCTACTGTCGAGTACCATGGGTTTTCTGACCCCACACATTTGCGCTCCTACACCATGGGTCTACCACCCCAACATAGTAGTGCTCCCCACTGGGCAAGTAAAGTCACTCTGATACGAATCAGACAAGCAGTCATCAGGTCTCAGCCTGCTACAAGGTCACCGTACTCCGTATGATCGTCTCCGGGAGGATCCCCTCCAAGAGCTACTGGTCGACACTCTATGTGTCATGAAGATTCATGAAGAATTATCTCAAAGGACTGCCACGTCATAGGGGTCTCAACTCAACAGACGGCGTGTCAATCAGATGCTCGGTCTATCTGTTATTAGCATTTTCGTTCCGGGGTCCGGGTTGGATTCCAGGTACAATCCAACCCGGTCATACTCTAACTGCATCCAAACCTCATGTGAAGTATTCCAAAAGAACTGTCTCATCAAGAGGAATCTAACATAGTCGACGTCACGTCAATCATGCGTCTAATCCTTAAGTTATAAGTCTTTCTGTTTTGAGTGACCGATTGGAATTACACTCGTTCCAAACCCGGCCGTTTTCGAAAGTCATACAAAACTCAGTTATAGTATCGCAAAAAGGACCACTTCATTGCGGGGGTCCTATTTCCGTAGACGACGTGTCGATTGGATGCCTGGTCTTGATGTTATTCACGTTTAAGTGAAAATGGGACCGGTCCGTTAGACCCGATGGGCTGATGGGTCGGGTCGACTCGGTTTTGGTGGGTCCGACCCGGAAAAGGGGTCAGACCGGCCCGTTGTATCCCGCGGCCTTGCCCGAGGGGCGTTGCCTAACCCGAAGTGGTGCAGCCCGGCCTGAAGTGGCGCGGCCTGGCCCGGCACGGCCCGGCTCGACCCGGAACAGCCCGGCCCGGCTTGACGCAGCCAACCGGCCGAGCGGCGCGGCTGAGGGCCGAGCGGTCCAAGGGGCGCAACCCATTGTCTATCCAAACTGGCGACACCAAGCGGATCTTCCCTTTCCAAACCGGTCGGCAAGGTCGACCAGCCTTCTGGCGCAAGTGGCCCGCACGGGCAGGCCCCGGGTCTTCCAGCACGACGCCCTCCTGGCGCCCCGGCTTTGCTCCGCCCGACCGGCCAGTTCTTCTACCGAAGCGGCCCGCTATGCGGCCCATGGTTTTTTCTGCACAGCCGGCGTGACAACTCCGTGATTCCTCTACCGTGGCCAGCCTAGCTGTGACATTTCCTAGCTTTTGCGACGGTGGCCCTTGCGCCGCCAGTCTCTTCCTTGTTCCTCCACCGATCGTCGGTTCCAAAAAGATAAAGTTCTAGTTGAGGGTCGTCATACCATGTTAGTTCGGCCCGCTCCCTCTGCATTAAGCGATAACAATAGGCCAAGACAATCAAAGATATACAATGAGGAATCGAGGCACAATTTTAATCCATTAAAATTTAACATAATCCCTACCTCGAATATGGTTCGTTCGTCGTAGATGCGGAAAGCGTTGTCACTCCATCAACATTGGGAATGAATTGTTGTCATTGGAGAGTTCTCCGCGATTATATTTCCACCCTTGATGTGGAGGAAGAAAAGGAAGCACGTCGTCGATCTTCGTGGAACCAGTGTTCTTCATTGAAGAGGCACCGTTCTTAAATGAAAGTTGAATTCTCTTTTTCTTCTTCTTCACAAGAGCTCTCTCAAAATCCCCCTACCCAACAAGTGAAAAAGTAAAATAATAGACCAATCCTATTATTTTATTAACACTAGAAATTTAAATTTCAAAATTTAAATCACATAATTAATTATTTTAATAGGTTTAAATTATTATTTAAGGTGTGTTGGTAAGAGTTAAAGAGGGAGAGAGAGGAAAGGAAGAGTTACACAATTAAAGACGAGTTAACAAAATAATGAAGGGGGTTTAAGGGAGTTTGGGGAAAATGAATGGTTGGGGCTCGTGTGGGCCCCATCCCTCATATAATCACAAACAGGAAGTTGGGTGGTTGCAGGCTCCACCAACAGCTTCCCATGGGAGGGTTTAACTTCCAAGGTTAAAAAATAAAAATGTTCAAAAAATTTATTTATTTTAAACTAATTTCCCAAATAATAACTCTCAAACCGCTTAAATTGAAACTGCAGTAAAGGTCCCCTTAAGCAATTACCGGCGCTGCAAGTTCATCGGTGGCCTCAGTTTTCAATTCCGAGCACCGGTTCAAAAGATATAAATACCCCACTCTTGTGTTTACTGAACGTACCTAAGCAAAACTTCAAAAATTGATTCCGGGCACACCGGGCCTCTGAATCAAGTGTCGTTAGAAGCCGCAGACTCGTAAAATTTCAAAGAATTTAAGAAAAAAATTTCCTTGAAATTTATAGGTCTTTACATTATGATCTTGATAATAAATTGTGGAATTAATTTCTATGAGATAAGATTAAAAATGAGAAAATTTATTTGGGAAAATTAAATGTGGGTTATATATTATGTAACATATTAATTAACTGATGATTTATCTGATGAGATTAGAATACTTAATTAATTAGGGAATTAATTATTTATATTTATGAATTTAACTAGTTTTTTAATTTGTAATGAAACTTATGAGGGTAATTAATTATGAATTAGTTTTATTTGAAATAATGGGAAAATGGTCATTCTAAATTATTATGTATAAATGGTAACATGGTCATTGTACTTGTGAGTAAAGAAATGGTAACATGGTCATCCAAATGAGTAGTATGAATGGTAACATGGTCATTGTACATATGAATAAACGAATGTGAACATAATCATTCTATTGAAAATTAATAATGGGAACATGGTCATCTTACTTATGAATTTTTTATTGGTAACGTTGAATTTTTTTTTGTGAATTTGAATAATAGTAACAAAGGAACTCTGAAATATGGCCTCACCAGATTATACATTGAACATTGTCATGATTCGAATAAGGTATTGAGATATCATATCACATTTGAATACTTTGAGATATATCACGAGTCAAAGAAGTTATTAAGATATGATATTACCTAGGGAACACATCGGGATCTAGAACAAAATAAAGCTAGTATATATGTATGGGTATTTCCGAGAACACTAGAGTTAATGTGATTTAAAAAAAGAATAAATTATATTGTGATAACTTTTTATTTGTGAATTTTATTCTTTTCTTTATAGAACTTCTTACACTGCCTTTTGACTAGAATTGTTTTAGACACCAATTGTGGTGGCCAACTATGTTGTACTGAGACACTACTCTGGCCTCTTGATCAGTACCTAAATAGACTTTACATTTTCCAAACAAGTTAAGGGAATAGTATATGTGATAGATTACTGATTATGGTTGGAACATGGATGAAGGAACCCGACGTTTTTTGGGATTCCCATGGGAGTCTATGGTGTCTTTATTTTTTGGATTCATTTTAGAAACATTGATACTTATATCAGAATAGTATATATTCCCTTTCTATTGAATATTTTATTTTTTATTTGGTTATCTTTTGACTTTGGGATTTTTCTTGTTATATATGCTTCCACATTTGTATATTTATTTCTTATGGTGTTTTAAACTAATAAAAGAGAGTTAATTATCCCCATGACTAATATACCATACCCTTACTATTTGATGGTACCCTCTAGCATATATTGATCCATTCTTGAGGTCATGTGGACAAATAGCTCGGGGCACCATCATATGGCTCCAGGGTTGGGTTGTTATAGAGGGGAATACTCTTAAATATTATTCTTTATGTTTTCGCACTAAAAATGCACCTTCATATAACTATAAATATTTCTACTTTTATAGTGGATAGAAAAATATGGCATATTTGACTCATCTAGTATCTCATTATTTCAATTTATTAATGAATGATGAGATTTATAGTTCTTAAGTCTTATAAGACAATCGCTATCAAGGTTGATCTAAAAAAACTATACATTCATTTATAGATAAAAAACCTTGTTATTTCTATTTAATGATCACGTTGATGGATGGATGAACAATCATATTGGTAATATCATATTTAACCACATCCATCTAAACATCATGTTATATTTTTGTCAAATCAAAAAGTTGAAAATCATTTTAAATATTTATCATGGAAACTATAACATGGTGCTTCCAACTCAGTATAGTAGCCAAAATACTCTCATATCTATGGGGATAATATATATTTACGTCATAATCATTAATTAAATATAACCATATCCTTTAGCTCATATTCAATTCATTCTACTAAAATATATACATTAGTATTTTATGATTATTTTATATATCACACATTTCCTTAATAATATAAAGTCTACATATTTTTATTATAAATTTAACCACTGATATTTCCATATAAAAAATTATGTAATTATTACCATGAATTTTTAGTTCCTCCGAATCAAAAAATATGAAAATATCATATTTAATGAGAAAAAGAACAAGACAATATTTGATGAATCACTCAATATCACAATCCATTTTATAATAGAGTGTTCTGAAATCATAGATTTTGGTACTATGCTTCCCTTCACATCGATGAAATTATATTAAAATTAAATTTCCCAAAGGAACAACGATCCCATCCCCAAAGACATTTTAATTGATTTTGATATATATGAGAAAATTCTCATAATTTGTAGGTATTTCCAACCCAATTTAAGACAACTATGGATTTTAATAACTATGTTTTTCTTTAGTATTACTCAATAACATTGACATTAAAAGGATGTACATAAACACCCTCAATAGCTATTTAATGACCCAATAATCATAGTTTTTTTAGAAGAAAGTAATATTTTTAAACATTCCATATAGTTTATCCATTCAAATGGTCTTTAACTCAATTGTCAGATGATCATCATGCTCTTTATTTATGTTCAAATATTATAAAATATAATCTATAATGAATATCAAAAGTTAATCAAGCCAAAAAATAACGAACCAGTTTATTATACCCATTATGGTATAAGGATAATTTTATAGTATCCACTGCTTAACATTACTTAAAAAATACATTACTGTAATGATTTAAAAACACATATAAAAAATGGTCTAATAACCCAATGAAAATTGGTTCAATGTATTAGATAATTTCAACTTATACATATTATTTTATAACACATTCAAACATTTCACCATAATTTTGAAACTCTAAACCCATATTTAGATACCTCACATGATATAATCATCTTTAAAACCTAGTTATTGGAAGAATGATTAAGGGTTAAGAAGGAAAAATATGTAATGGAAAAATAGTTTTACACTAATGATGATATTCATGGTGTAGAATATAAGAATGATATAATTTTGATAATACATGGTCATAAGTCGTTATATGGAAACCAATTATCACTTTATGAAAATATAATAACATGAATGGATCATTTTTTAAACAAAAAATATAAAACATATAACATGTGAACATGGACTAAGGGATAAATAAAAAAATAGAATAGTCATAAAAAAATTAAATATAATATAAATTAAATTCATTATTAAAATATTCCATATAATGTTGAACATATTTTATTTTTATAGGAAACATATTCCTAGAATATATTATATTATTATCCATCCAAATCATATCCACAAAATAAGTGAATAACGGTTCCTATATTGCATTCACACAAAAATCACATATGTAAATATATATACAAATCATTAAAATAAAAAAATATCAAAGCCTCCCATATCTCATTCAAACAAAAAACATGTGAGAAAAGAATCATGCATATCATTCGGACATAATACATGTGAACATGACATCCCATATCTAATTCATACAACATTTAATCATCTCAAGTTACAAAAAACAACAACCCATAAATTAAAGGGATACCTAAAACCACACCCTTCATTGAAAATACATATAATTCCCATAATAAAATAAAATATTTATTATCAAATATGGAACCATTGGTAATATTAATTCATTCACAATCTTTTAAAAAAATCTCACAACATGGACATTATAAATCATAAAACACAAAAAAATATCATATTTTAAATTATATGTTATAAAAATGACATATAACAGGTGATCAAAGTACCTGTTAACAAATAATATACATTATAGGGTTAATAGAAGTGATAATAAAAAAGTTTTTGAAAAATCATTTTTGATCCTTGATGTACAAATTACTTATAAAAAACATTGTTTTTAAAGGAATGGATATAATTTTAGAAATATTATTTCGTAATAAAATATACATTAAATTACATATTTATTACTAAAATTAGAAGAAAATATACATTAAAAACATTTAATTTTTTGGTAATATGTTTAAAAAATTCGTTAAAAGAAAAAATGATTTCAAAAAATATAAGTGAATATAATTTGGAAAACAAATTCATTATGAATGTTATATTTAAAAAGTGAACCTTGAGAAAAACAAAATTTATTAAAAAGGGAAAGTAAAAATACATCGAAAAAATATACTTGTAAAAATATATTTAATAATCATACATTTAAAAATATATAATGTTTTATAAATGTAAAAGAAGAAATATTTTAAAACTATAAATTTTTATAAGATTCTATAACAATAGAAACATGAATAAGAAATAATCATCTTATAATGGCATATGAATTTTTTTTCAAAAATTTATATTTAAATATAATATTAATTAATTTAATAATAGAAATGACAAAGAATTTATTAAAAAAATTGAGTTTGTGATCCAACATTTTTTAAATAATAGAAAAATTATTTAATTTTTTTAATATTATTTTTTTTCAAAACCCAAATCATGAAATTCATAATGAATAATTTGATTTAGAATAAATAAAGGTAAAAAATTATTATTGGAGATCAAAATAAATTTATATTCTTTTACAGAAAGGATACCACTTGTGGGAAGTAATAAATAGTATATGGATATAAAATTAATTAAATGAAATGGGAATTACAGGTGGTAAAAAATCATTTTTATGATACCATAGAGTAATCAAGAAATAATACTCCAATGTAAAACATTATTTCCCCAAATGATAAGGTATAGATACAACATAGAATCATAATAGAGTATAATATAACAATATTAAAATGAAATATTCAATAAAGATAAATTATCAACTAAGGAAGATAATAGAGTGATGTAAACCCTTAAAACCATTGTAACATCTGAGTTAATACTCCAACAGATGTATAAAATTAAATTGAACATTTTGTATCATGAAATATAAAATTATAATGAACACAAATTAAATTGTATTATTATTTATATTAGTGAGAATCAATCATGGTGTTTAACTTATGTATATCTCAAGGGATCCAAATTTGAGACAAAGAAACACTTATGACATGGGTTAAAATTCAATAAAAATAACCATAAAGGAATATCATAGAAGTAAACATAAAATATCATTAGTAAAATATTATTTATGGAATATTATAGCGTATAGATAGTGTAAAAATAAAATAAATATTAATTGGTTCAAAAATAAAAAACTATCTCTCAATTATGGTAAATTGAGATAAAATCTATTTTCTTATTCCAAATTAATTAGGAGCTTGTGCCTAACAACTGTAATAATAAAATTTAATTTTTTAGATATATTATTTTTAAACACAATATGATTTATTTAATTAAATATAGAACATTTATTATCATATTATATTAAATTATTTTATATTTTTTCCTAAGTTAGATATAGGATCTTGTTTAGTTATTTTTTATATAACTACTTAGGTATGGCTACCATTATAGAAAACTTAATAAAATTGTATAACAATATCCATAATAATAATTTTTAAATCTAGATAAATTTTAATTTTCAGTATATTGTTATATGAAGATAAAATGTGAGGTTTTGTAAAATGTTACCCATTACTCATATAGGAGAAAATCTGGATGTATGCATGATCAGTGTTTCTATTTCACAATTTCTGTGGGGAGAAAAAGGTAATTATATTTTCAAAATATAGAATCATATTTATATAATATTTATCATAATTAGTCATTCATTCTATACATTTTAGTAGAGATAAATCATAGTGATAAATAATTTAATGTGTTGCTTTTTGGAGGTGATACACCACACAATGCAACAACATTGCTTTCGGTTTTCTTAGTTAATGTAGAGGAGTAAATAATGATTTTTTACATTAAAAATGCAACATATCATAATATTTTATATAATTATTTCCTTAATTTTTTATTTATTAATGAAATTTTTAAGGGGAATATTTAGAAAAAAACTTATGTATTAGATATAATGTATATTGGAGACTTCATTTTTCCTTTGAAAACTCCATGAAATTAATAGTCTTAAGAAAAATAGTGTTTTCAAGGCCTAAAAATGAATGATTTAGTTATAGGAGACGATATTTGTAGAGTGGTTAAATTGAATTTTGAATTATTATTTCATTTCTAAAATTTATTATGTGGTCCCCTTTTACATGATAAGAAATTGTTACATGTGGAAAACTGTATGTATTTTAATAATTATATGAAACTAATCCAAGGTAAATGAATCTAATGATTTAATATAATGTTGTTTTTTTATAATTTTGGTGGGTGAAGAGTCATCTGATACTTTCATAAAAAAGAAAACATGTAACATGGTTTTTACTATTATGTATTTACATTATAATATTTAAAACTTAAACAAAGTAACTTGTTTTTAATTAAGTGATTGCATGTTTTATTAACAATACAACATCACCCATAAAACATAATTTTGTTGTTAAGGAATTAAATTTATGAAATATTAAATCATATTAAACTTTTATATGTTATAAATATATATTTTAAATTAAAAAAAATAATGTCTTGAAAAACAGTTTTAGTAGAAAAATGATTTTTGACCATTATAGATTCATAAAATTATATATTAATGGATACCAATTAAATAATTCTAAAAATATATATAATTATTTATTTGTTTATTTATCATATTATATTCATTATTTAAAGGAATCTTGTAGAATTTATTTGATATAAAACCATTGACATTAATAAAAAATATATAAACTTATTATATCACTATTATCATGGTTATTTGGGTAAATCATACAAATGTAAATTTATTATCCATAAATGAAATTAGTCATATTTAATACTATAAAATTTATAATATAAAATATAAAATAAATTTTTTCATATTTAAATATTTATTTTTAGGGAAATTAATCCTGATAGTTTACATGAAATGGATAATAACTCATTTTTTAGAAATTTTTTTTTTAAGAATAAGGATTTTTGTAAAAGACAACAAATAAATTTTAATTTTAATAATGATATTTTTGTCATTATAATTGTCTAAAGGATAATATTTTGTCATTAAATTAAAATAAAAACATAATTTTATTAAGTTTAAATTCTATTAGAGGAATCAAAGAAAAAATATTTTCATAGAATATTTCATGATTTTTAAGTTGATATCTATCAGTATAATTAATTTGACATATTACTATTATATGATATATGTAAATGTAAATATAAATTTCCATAAAAATGTTATTTAAAAAATTATATATCACCTAAAATTTATGGTATTATAAAAATTAGATTTCTCAATATTCAAATGACAATCAATTACAATAAAAAAATAACATAAATAGATCCTAATATAATTGTGTTGTTAGGATTTGATATATTAACATTACATTATAAAATTTGAAATTAATAGTTTTAAAAAATATTATAAAAAAACAATATAATGAATAATAAGTTAATTTAAAATAATGTTCTCAATATCAATTCATATTAATTATTTACATTATAAAGCATATGATAATTAATGATTTATTTTCTTAGTATTTATTATAGTATTATTAGTAATATGTTCTCAATATTTTAAGGATTTTTACATTGGTTATACTATATGACACATTTTATATAACACATATTTATTTTATGGATTATATAATATAAAATATCGAGTTATTATATTATCCCCCATAAGAAAATTACAACCATGTAATTTAAATTATCACATGTTAAGGAATATAGAGAAGAATTTCAATACGATGTTTATGGCTCTAGAATAAATTAATATTGTTGTGTCATCCTCAATAATTCAGTTGAGGATATTAAAATCTTTTAATCTTTAGTATGAAACATATCCAATTTTTTTGACTATTTTAGTTTCACACGCCTCAAGATTGATTAAACTATAGATGTTGTAGTCATCCATAAATTGATTTAAAATCATAGTTTGGGTTTAAATATGAAATGTTAATTTTTAATTCTCATAATTGAAGTTGTAATCATATATATATATATATATTAAATTCAATTATTTACATTAAATTAACATAAATAAAGAATTTAAAATATTCACATGAATAACTACCCCACAAATATCATTCATCGAATCAATTAATATATAATATAATATGAAATCATAATGGTGATGATTTCATCCACTTTTAAAAAATTAAAATCATACTATGGTGGCTATAACTAGATTCCACTAATGCCTATATAACTATTTCATGGGGGATAATGGAACTTCTTACCTTCGTTTCCAAAACCAACTCCAAGTAGTAGAAGTAGTATATGCTTTCCTTTATTTCCTTTATCCTCATGGATACAGATGTTTATCATAATTTTTAGCCTACACTGCATTATCTTTAAAATAATAAACTCATTGGTGAATATATATCTTATATATCTCAAATGGTTTTTTTATTGATTCGTCCTAGGTTATATTGAGTTGGGTTATCTCATAATTCATTACCCAATCCACAAAATTGATATCATAAATTATAATTATCAGTATTAAATCATTCTACACCAACATATTATTGAAATAAATGACATTATAATCTAATATATATTTTATATAGGATATATTATATTAATTAATATATACATAAAATTACAAATCTCAACATTTTGAAACATGTTACCCATGGTAACATTCTATGTATATTATATTTCCAAAACTTACTCAAATTCATCCAAATGGTTTATAATGTAAATATGACTGACTAATGACTATCCTATTTGAATGAAATGAAATTTTTTCAGTAAGGAATATTTTTCATTTACTAGTTCATTTTTTCTTTAATACCCCACAAATCATCATAGGCGTTATTACCCCAAGGTACAAAAATTATATATACTAAATCTAAATATAGTATACAGATAGGGAAGTTGAAACATCCCAAGATTTTATGAAATATGTCTTTTCCAATTAATGTAGAATATATAATATATTATGTTACCTAATATATATATATATATATATTCATCATGCGAAATACCATGTTTATCTTTTTATACAATGTCGAGTACCTTTGATGAATTATGTTGCACCCATGGTAGAGTATACCCAGACATCAATATACTAATAATATTAATTATTTTAAATAATAGTTATCACATAACCATTAGAATAGAGGTAATGAATATGATCTACTAAATTATGAAATAATAGATTAAAAATGTTCATAAAATGAATTAATCTTTTATAGAATTGTTATAAATGGGAATAAATTCCTATTGAATATAAAAGATGGGTTTTTATAAAAATAACTTTTTTAAACAACATTTAATTTTATTTTAATAAGTTAAATTATAAATATTAGTGAAATATGTAAAAGAATTATATATTGTATATATTTAATGAAATATTTTTAAATTAAACCAACATGTTTTATAGGATTAATATAAGATGAAATCCAATTATAAGCATAAAAACTGTATATTTTTTAAAGGTAGTTTTACTACATTTTAATAAAAGACTTGTTATAAACATAGATTTTTACAAATTTATTTTTTTATTTTCCAAAATAACCTTTATATTTTCTATATGAATATCTAGATCTAGTTAGGGTTATTTTTGGGAATTTTTTCTGATAACTTTCAGATTTTGATTAATAGTGAAAGACATAGAATTTTAATTGAAGACTACTTTTTGTCAAAATAATTCATAGTGCTAAATTATATTTTTAATTTATTTAAATGTATAATTATATAAATTATATCTCATATGAAATAATATTGGTCATTGGAATCAATTTTCTACTAAAATCATATATAAAAACATTTGATATTTTGAACTTTTTATTGAAAGCCTCATTCTCTCGTCCCATCTACGAGAGTAAGTTTAAATTATTTTATACCACATATGTGATCTATATTTTTGAAAATGGATTAAATATTTAGAATAACCCTAATTTATCATATATATTAAGTTCAATATATATTTTTACCAAAAATAATAGTGAAATTAATTTAAATTAATTATAGCGATTAAGGTAAAAATGATATTTAATAATGCATAATTGGTTTTCTGAGTTGCAGAAATTTAGACTGCTTGGAGTTTCTGGATGGCCTCACAAGCATTGGGTTCTTAAATACATATGATGGACACCTCCGATCTTCCCATGGATCAAGGTCAACCTGGATGGCGCCACTTCTGGTACTCTGAGACTATCAGGATATGGTGGCGTCTTTCGAACATATCGTGGCTTTATCAAGGGGTTCTTCTATCACCTTACTGATATTGGGGTTTCCAACGAGGCTTAATTATGGGAGATAATTCATGATGTTCGGTATGCTGTCTGATATAGATGGAACATGTTATGGATGGAATCTGATTCCCAGCTTGCGGTTCATGCCTTGGAATCAAGAGCGCGAAATATCCCGTGGCGAGTGTTACCTCACTGGGTTGAATATCTGTCCAAGGTTGCTAATTTACAAGTGGTGGTCTCACATGCTTATAGTAAAGCCAATGTGGTGGCATATTCTTTGTCCAAACAAGCGATTTTGGATATAGATTTGATGTGGTCCTTCACAGCCCCTAATTATTGTGCTTCAATGGTAGAGGCAGATATGATGGGTGTCGTGCACTCTCGGTTTTGTAATGATCCTCTGTTTGTCTGACTCTTTTATATTTTTATATAATAAATTCTCTTAGGATCAGTTTCTGTTGGGTCCTGGGCTATTGGATTATGGTTTAAAAATGACCATACACATATAAAAAAATTATAGACATATTTTATCCTTTACACATATAATTATATATAATGGCCAATTTTAATCCTTTGGGGGAAAATTAAAACATGGGGAATACTGAAATTATTTCAAGAATACCCAATATGTCCTTTTCCCCCCTTATAAAAGGCCCCCCACATAATCCTCCCATCAAACCTCTCAATAACTTTTTTATAACCCAAAACATAAAAAATACGATCTCAACATCCCTACACTCATTATTGATGCATAAAATTGGTAATAAAGACATCAATTGAAATCCTTTGGAGAAAACTAAAAGGTGTTTCTTGAAAATAGAAAACATTCTTTAATGTGAATTTCAATTTTATTTAATTATCCCCCTACTAAATTAGTCATGTTAAACTATTATATAAAACAATTATCATAAATTTACTGATTTGTTTTTAATTTTATTTTTGTACCTACACCTATAAAAAATTCTGTCAAATTGGTATCAAACATAAAGTTTATGTGTACGAAGAACTACCGTTTCGGAAAATGATGTCATTAATTTTTCTTTAACATTTATTATGGTTGGAAATTATAAAGAACATACCATTTTTATATGATATATTTTATATTTATAAATTATTAAAATATTTTTTATATTCATTATAGATACCTTCATGCTTGATATTTTTTAAGAATTCAATAACTTCGTGTATAAAAATTTAGATGACCACGACCTCAGAGAGATGTCATATGTTTACCACTTATGTGGAATGTATTAATGGAAGTTTAAAAAAAATATAAATGAAACATTTATCATATTTATGATTTAATTATCTATTTTAAAAAATGATATATCATTTTCATCATTCAATTTCACAAACTGAAACTGTGATAATGTAATTCATGGACGTTTAGACAAACACCTCCTCGAAACGTTGTGATTCTTCATTTTAAATAAACACATAAAAATAATAACATGTATAATTATATATAACATAATAATATGTTATTTTTTATATAATTTTCATTCTAGGTAGATAAATTTTAGTTATATGTTTTCCATAATTCTCATTGACAAATTGTAATGTTACTTATGCATACGTACATCCTTCCATCTCAATGATTGTAATTGTGGTTCATTTTTCCTAACCATCTATTTTGTATATTTTATAAAAATAATTTATGTAAAAGTTTATCATTATGTAATTTTAATTATTATGTATATGTATAAATAATCACAACATTGACTATAATAAACCTATCAATGCTATGTTTTACCCAAAAGACGAAAATTGTTGAAATGACTTAAAAAATATTGATTAATCAATGGTATATAAATCCTTTATAATTGAAATAAACATAATATAAAAACTTGTAATATTTTATAAATAATTTATATAATTAAAATAAGGTTATTATTTAGGATGATAGAATATAATCATGATAAATTTAAATCAAGATAATGTCATTTTCTATAAATTTTACTATGTTGAATCATACAAAATTGTAAAAAATTATTTCCTATATGTGGTGTCTATACATCCCCTATTGTATTTTATATAATTAATAAATTTTTAATAATTGTATTTAATGTTTCATTTTAATTTATTTCTTTCATATGGATTATCATTCAATGTTTACCAAGTAGAAATTGATTTCTCAACTAAACATCTATTCATATGGTTAAAACTTCTTATCCATTGGTTTTTGTTAACAAAATAATATTTGTGAAATTAAAGATAAATTTTTAATTTTGTATATACAATTTTTTTAAGAATAAAATATGTCTAACATAATTATATGATTTATTTATCCTCACTACAATTCTATGATCTTTGTAAGAGTTTTTTCATGTCAATTTTATTTCAATGTGATAAATTCTATAGTCACCATTTTTTTGTAGTGTATATACTATGCATGAATGTTTTTGATGATTCTTATCATTAAATTTATTTTTATTTAAAATAAAAAATATAAACTATCATTAATGGTGTAAATAGTTTTAATGTTACCAAAGTGGAAATCGATTTTTGTCACAATTTTCCATCGTTGAGACTTTTTTATGTTATAAACCTACCTTCTTTTATAATGTGTGTATACTTAACAATTTAAATGATATATCATTAATATCCTTGTTCTCATGACATTATATTTTTCATTTAACATTATTCCATTATAGAGATTATGATTTAAATTTTCAATGGTTTTATTGGAATCGTTAAAATCTTTAAAGGTTATATTCCTCCAGAATGTATTCAATGATCATTAATGGGAATTCAATTCATCATTGTCAACAGAAATTTTTGGTACTTATTCTCCATATGGGATATTTTTTTTTGGTACTATCCATATTCTTTTATCGATGGATTAAGATTGTTTCAATGTTAATTTATGTAATATGTTTTTTTACATGGGCTAACCATGTTTCAAATATATTTTTATTGAACCAATTTGTTTACCTAGTTTAATAATGTTTTAAATAGGTTGATATTGAAGAAATTTATTTTCCATTTTTTTTTCATTTTCATACAATTTTTTTGAACAAATTTACTTTCCCGGGGTTAATCATGTTTCAATTTAATTTTTATTGACCCCATTTCTTTTCCATGGGTTAATCTTGTTTCTAAATTTTTTTTATTAAAACTATTTCTTAAACGGTTTAATCATGTTTTGAAGTGATTATTATTGAAAACATTTCATTTCCATGTTTTAATAATATTTCAATGTTTTTTATGGGACCCATTTATTTTTTATGGGTTGATCTTGTTTTAAAGAGATTATTATTGAACAGATTTTTTAAGGGTTAATCTTATTTAAAATAGATATTTAATGAACCCATTTATTCTCTGTGGGAAAATCATGTTTCAAATATATTCACAAGTAACCAATTTATTTTTAATTGGTTGATCTGGTTATAGAATAGATAATGTTTTTCCTATGATTAAGGATGAAATTATTGACGATACGTGTTATGGTACATAGAAATTTGATGGGTGGTCACATGGTAATCTAATGATTGGAGGTTTTATAATAAACCAATGAGTGGTGTTTCCATGAATGACCAATGGAATGTTGTTCAATGATATCCCTCAAAAGCATTTTGTATTGAAGTTTACAGTATAGTTATTAAATTTTTAAGAGTGAATATTTGAGGGAAGTGAAAATGTTGTCCATATATATATATATATATATATTCCTAAATCATTATTTGGGATTATATGGTTTCTAATGATCGAATATTGATGTCACATTAATTATGATTATTGATTATGATGAATTATTTTTCTATGATTTCATATTTTATGATATATTATTTTATGGGTATGAATTATTTAATGATTAACTCACAAATTTTGAGTATTTCATCATACACTTAATCAATCTTATCTTCATTGATGAAATTTTATTTTTAATGCTTATGTTTAACCTTATTGAGCATCTATTCTCACCAATATTATATTTTAGTTTCCAGAGTATTTAAAGAATGATGATGAATGAATATTTCTCTAAATAATTTCACAGGTATGATGGACATGACATAATGTGAAATAAGAAATGACGTGTACCACAATATATGATGTGCAATGTTATGAACCAATTTTTTTATTCTAAGTTGAAGTGAAATTTTTATGTATAAGTTTATCCCAATACCCAATAAATCTAAACATAAAATGTCCTTTATAATATAAGTGATCAAAGTTTTACTCTTTATTTATTAATGTTTTCATGTTAAAAAATGGGTCTAAATTATCACACCATATACAAAAATATAATGTTATTGATTTCATTACATAATTCTCTTGTCCAAGTGTAGGGCTATTATAGTTTTTATTGAAGGTGGGTTAAGATAACAATGGATATTAGGATGTTTTAATGTGAATTTATCTTATGAATTATAAATAAAATAATATTTCTATAATCTAAATATTGGTTATAAGATAAAAGTTATAAGACCCCCTTATTGAGGTTTTTATTTATAAAAACAATATGTGGTTATCAATGACTTTTTTAGACCCAATTTTTTAAGGATGTGGTATTAGTATCCCCTAAAATAAAAATGAATTATTTTTATATTGGAGTTATTTATCATCATTATATAAAAATTTGGAAAACCTCTTGTGCTCTGTGAAAACATGTCGCATCCGTCTAAGTGGTGGGTCTTATAACAATGACTGATGATGAGAATGGTTTCACACAGTACCACTAGCTTTCATAATGTCTTGGTTATATTAATTTTTTTAAAATTTAATGATTATGTTTACTAAAAAATCCTAATGTAATTTTTTGGAGGAATGATGGTTGATTTATATTGGAAGAATATACGATAAAATACTATAATAATTGGTATTGAACTTAGTCCAGAAATGTTCGAATAATTTCACGGATTGTTATTTGTGGAATAATTTATTTTGAACATTAGGTATTACTATTTAATTTTAATTAATTGTTTTAAATTTTAAGGATAAATCATTTTGGGAATTATATTATGATTTATAATCTATTATTCTTTTGGTTAATCTATATGTATAGGTGGAATATCTTGAATATACATTTTATTCTTATGCGGTCTTTAAAATTTGATTTCACTACTTCAGGAATTAAAAATTCTTCATAAATACTATTCATTGGGAGTAAAAAGTGATATTTCTGTGGAAATTTATAACAATATGAAATAATACTCCTCATTTAAGTATATTTAATTTTTATTTTTACCTTCAAATAGATGGTAAGATAATTATATTACTCTAGGAAAAAATGATCTTAAAAAATTATTATCCTCATACCATCAATCATGATGATATGATGGAAATTTTGATCATCAAATATTTAGTTTTTTGAGTCAAAAAAATGTTTATCAATAATTAAGTTTTCTATTATCAATGACCACATTCACACTATACAATTACTCACTCTTTTTATCCATTTCCGACAATGTTTCCCCTATGTGAAATCCTAGTTATGCAACCTTTTGGTGACCATTATGTTTTCCACTTTCCAATTTAAAGAAGATATTTTATTTACCAAATTTACTATGTGTATTTAAATAATATAATTATATATATTGAAATCCTTTGATAATAAAGAAGAATTTTGATGGTGAAACTCATTTTAAGAGAGTAGGATGTAACATCCATTTATTTTTGGAAATATATTTCTTCCTATTAATTAATATTATTTAATATATTTTTGTTACCCTAAATATATATTATTTAATTTATATAATCCAAAAAAATATTTATCTTCTATTTTATGCAACATCAAGTCGCTTTGATGACTTCTGTTACACTCAAGGTTGAGTCTTACTAGATAACAATATACTAATATTATTATTTATTTAGCCTAATTTTTATATCCTTGTCATTATGATGGATGGAATGAATATAATTCAATAAATAATGAAAAAATTCATTACATGTGTTTATTAATGTCATTAATTGGTTATGAATTATTTATAAATGAAAATAAAGACCCATTTAATATAGATGAACAATTTATAAAAAAATATTCTTATGACAAGAATGTTGTTATATAATAATAAATTAAATTAATCACTATTTTTTAAATGTATTAATAAAATTTACATGTTATATATTTAGTAAAATGTTTTAATATTTATTTAATTATTTTCATAGGATTGTGATGATAATAATTCCATCTTCAAACATAAAACGTAATATTTTTTTAAAAGGTATTTTTACAACAATTTAATGAAAGAATTATTTTTAAAATACCTTATGATGATATTATAATTAATTATTAGAAATAATAATATTCATTTTTTATAGCGTAATATCAGAATTTTTATTTGGGTAAATGTTTGGTATTTTTCAAGAAATATTATATTTTGGTTAATAGTGAACGATGCTGATTTATAAATAAAAATTTATTTCATATCTAAATAATAAGTAGTGTTATATTATATTTCTAATTTTGTATAATTAAATTAATATTATATATTTTACTTAAATTTATGTAATTTTAATACATTTCACATTAAAATTTGATATAAAAGAATTTCGATATTTTGATCGTTTCTCTTGAATAATATATTCTCTCGTCCCGTATATATGAGTAATGTTCAATTAATTTCAACAACATCTATTTTTTTAATTATAAAAAAGTATTCATTATTTGATATAAGAGTAATTTAAACTATTTTTTGTGGAAAAAATAGTTTTTTAAAAAAATATTTGTGAATAAAATTAAAATTAAAACCATTGATTAAAGTAAAAAACATGATTAATTGATGATTAATCATAGAATATAAGGTGTAAAAATGACCCGGAACATATAAAAAAATTTATATCTAGATATATTTTAACCATTAATACTATAATAACATAAAATTTCAACTTTTTTATTCTTTTTGGAGAATTAAATTTATTAGGTTCACCCAAATGTTTTCAAGAATTTCCATTTTCTCATTTTGCCCACATAGATAATCTCTTCTCTCCACCTCCTCCTACCACCCATTAACTCTATAAAATTTATCACATCCATACCATTATAAAATATGATCCCATAATACCTAATTTAATCCTATAATCCTTTAATAAGAAATAAATACATCCAGGTAATCCATTTGGTGCAGGCCAAAATCAATTACCCCGATTAAGAGTTAATGTTCATGAATGTTCATTTTTGTTTCATTTCATTCGCCAAAAATTCAATTAATCTTATTCCATGACTATAAAATAACACAAGTATTATAAATATACATATATTCTTTACTGTTATGGTTTCAACCAACACCTATACACACATCCTCTAAATGGGTAATGAACACACCATTCATGTGTATGGTGAGAAATCCCCTTCTGATAGGTTGTCATTCAATTCTTATTGTGTTTAGTAATTATGAAGGACATACTATTTTTATATCGTATATATTAATATAATAAAAAAATTAATACTTATTTAATTTATATATGACACATAACATGATTCATTACATTTTTTGAGAATATGATAACATCATATGTGGATGTGTGGATTGTCATCTACTCAAAGTGATGTGATTCATTCCCCCTTTACATGGAAATTGTGAAGGATGGGTTTAAGAAAAATTCATGAATTTAATTAAATATTTGTCATATTAAATATAAAAGTTTCCATATTTACATATAATATTTAATTTTCTTCTTTCCATTTAACACACATAAAAAATGATAACGTCGTTTGTGGATGTGGGGACTACATCATCCACAAAGCGGTGTTATTCTTAATTTTTCATCAACACATCACATGAATATTATATATAACTATATATAGTTAAAAAATATCATTTACTATATAATTATAATTTTATAAAAAAATATACTTACATTATTTCCATAATGATCCTTGAAAAGTGAGGACGTTACTCATCTGAATGTATGACCTACCGTATCCATGATCGTAAAGTTGGTTCATTTTTAACAACCATATTTTATATATTATTTTAAAATTATAATTGATGTAAAAATATGATAATTATTTCATGTTAATAATTCTGTAGAAATTAAAATAATGCCCCCATTGACTATAGTTCACCTATCAATATTAGTTTTGGCACATAAACCGAATATTTTCAGAACAAAGGACTTAATATTATTGATTATGAAATTGTATAAAAAATGTTTATAAGTGAAATAAACATATTACTAATATGGGAAAATGTTATGAAGTAATTAAATAATTATAATAGTTTTATTATTCATTAATATTGTGGACAAGAATGATATATCGAACTAATGGCAAGGGATTATTGTCTCACCTTTTCTTTCATGAGGCATACAACATAGTCACCACTTATTTAATTTTTTAGGTGTATATAATGTCCCTATTTTATTTTATATTAGCAATACGTTTATGTTAATTGTATTTAATGTGTTTTTTTATGTTATTCCTATCATTGGTCTTACGATTCAAAAGCTACCATGTAGTAAGGGTTGTCTTAACTAAACATTCATTCATTGGGATTAAACTTCTATGTAATTGGATATGTTATACCAAGAACATATGTGAAATGACATATGATTTTATTATTATGAATTTACACTTATATTTTTTGAATTTATATTTTTCACATGTATTTATATAATTGATTTATCCCCTCTCCAATGTTATGTTGTTAGTAAGGTTTTCTCTCATCTCACATTTGTTTATGCGTTCTATATTCCATATTCACAACATATGTTTTCGTGTTGTGTATATGCATACCAATATCATATTTTATTATAAATATCCTTTAATTTATGTTGTTTTACAAATACTTAAGTTTATTTAACTTCCATGACGTTTACAGTTTTAATGTTACTAAAGCGATAGTGGAATTTTGTCACAATTTTCCTTTTTTGAGACATTTGTTATGTTATAGACCTATGTTATTTTATGAGTTGTGTATACATATCCATTTACATGATATATCATGAATATAATTATTCTCATGACATTAGTATGTTTATTATAATGTTATTATTTCATTGATATTATGATTCAAATGATTCAATGTGGTATTGTATACTTTGTAATGAATAAATTTTATTTTCCACATGATTTTTTGTTATTTCCATTCATCAAAGTAAAAAAATAATTTTTAACCAATCATATACTAGGAATATTTTTTATTGATACCATCCTCATTGTTTTATGTATAGACTACGATTGTTCTGAAGAGATTGTTATTAATGTTGTTTCTTTTCCAAAATCAAACATTATATTGAAAATAAATTTATTGAACAAATTTATTTTCCTATGGTTAATCATGTTTAAAATTAATTCATATTGATCCCACATAATTTCAATTTGCTAATAATATTTCTAAGTGATATTTTTTGAATCCATTTCTCTTCCATGTGTTAATAATTTTTCAATGTGAATTTTATTGAGCCAATTTATTTTCCATGTATTGATAAGGTTATAAAAGAGATAATGGTTGTTACTTTGAGTTTTTATGAAATGAATTATTATTTTTTGTTATGTAAAATTAACAATTGTCGGATGGTTACATGAGAAAACTGTGAAATCTGGTTCCATTATAAGCCAATGAAGGGTTATTCAATGATAGAATAGTGTAAATATGGCCTATGATAGCTCTCCAAGGCATTGGATATGGAAGTCGACTATATTGTTATTATAATTGTATAAGGTGGTTTAATATTGGAGATAAAATGATGGTCCAAGTATGTACATGTTTCCCATATGTATTGTATGGTTTTATAATTTTTATAATGACCAATATAGATATCACATGGAGAAAGATTATTAATTCTAATGATTGTTTCCTTTGAGATCTTTTCATATTTAATGATTCATGTTATGATGTGTATGTGTTAATTTATGATTCTCCCATTAAGATTGATTGTGTCTTCATACCATTATAAAATCTTATGTTCATTAATGAAATTTATTTTTTTAATTATTATATTTACCCTTGATGAGCATATGAGGTCTCACTTCTCATGTCTCCTTTTCCCCATGTTTTAAATAACAGTGTTAAAAGATTTATATCTATAATAGAATTTACACACATGATGTTGATGGCCTATTGAAAAATAATAAATTATATTTATAATGGGGGATGTTATAAAACATTATGAACAAATTATTTATGAGTAAAATTGCATGATAATTGTTTATGTAATATTTTATTAAAAATCTATAAAACTCTAAACCAAAAAGGTTGTAAAAATTGTAAGTTATACATGTTTTCTAGATTATTTTGTAATGTTTTGATAGAAAAAATTGGTTCACACTTATTGGAATCATATTAGTAAATGTGATGTTATGGATTCCAATACAAAAAAGGGAGTGTGGGTACTGGGCTGTAAAATTTGTTATCAAATATCAGTATAGATTAATTTAGAGTTTAGGATGTTTTCATGGGAGTTTATATTTAGTGTTATAGATAACATCATAGGACTATAATGTTATGGTTTATTATAAGTTTGATTTCATACAACACATGAATTTTTGATTTTATATAGCTATAATTTTGAGGATATCCATGATGCTTTTAGAGTTTTTTTGGTATGAGGTATATTTATCCCTGAGGATGAAAATGAATTATTTTTAGAGAGGAATTATTTTTTAGGATTACAAGACAAATAATGTGGGAATACCCATATTCTCAGTGACAACACGTCATATCTGGATAGGTGATGGGTCTTGAACACTTGATTTATGGATGATAATGTTTTTAAATTGTACCTTTGGTTTACATGATGTCCTAGTTAGTATGAAATATTTTAAAAGTATATATTATTATTACCACAAAAGCCTAGATTATTTTTTTGATGAATAATGGTGGATTTATCTTGGATGAATATATGTTAAAACTATTCTATTCATTTGGTTTCAAACATAGTCTAGTAAATTTTTTTAATTTTAATGATATTTATTTTGGGAATAATTTAATTAGATATTTGGACATTACTGTTGAATTTTCAATTTTTATATAATTTTATCTTTTAATCATTTTTTAAATTATCATACCATGTGGTAATTAATTTTTTTGGTCAATGTATTGTGACATGTGGTATAACATGATAATAAATTTTATGGTTATGTTCCCTAAAAATAGTTTTTAGTTATTCAAAAATTAATAATTGAGTATGAATACTCATCATTTAGAGAGAAATATGATATTTTCGAGGAAATATATTATTAGATAAAATAATACTCATTATGTAAGTAAATTTAATTTTTCTTCTTATATTGTTCATGATGGTATGTGCATTATTTATCTCTAGGAAAAATAGACTTGGAACAATAGTGTTAGCATAGTAACTTAAATTCTGACAAAATTATAATCTTTTTAATCATCAAATGTTAATATTTGTGAGTCCCTTAACATTATATTTGTCAATTAAATTTTTATGATCAATTACCTCAATCACTCTATACAATTATTTCTTATTTTCCTAAAATACCACCTATGTTCCCCCTATATGGAATCATAGTTATGAAAAACATGGGATAACCATTATGTTTCCCAATTTTCCTTTTTAATAATTTTTTATATTTTCCATTTTAATAATTTTGGTTTCAATAATGTAATGTAGAAATTTTAATCATTTTAAAACTAATATTATTTTTTGGGGGGGAAATCATTTTTAATGGGTAGAATGTTACATCTTATGATATTAGGGAATTTATTTTTTACAATTAATTTTAATTTCTTTATAGAATTATTTTTCATGAAATAAATATTTTATCATTCATCTCACAAAACACCATGTTCATCCTGATTTTCATGCTACATTGAGTCACTTTGAAGACTTATATTACACAGAAGGCTGAGTCTTATCAGACAACAATATAAGACTGATGTCATTTCATTACAATTTTCTTTATCACCTATCTATTTTAATGGAGGGAATGAATATGAATCACTAAATTATGAAATAATATCATAAAATTTCTTTATAAAATGAAAACAATTTTAACAATAAATTAGAAATGATTATAAAAACCAATCGAATATAAAGGATATCTGTTTAGGAAACTATATTTATGAAAAGAGTGGTGTTCTATCTTAATGAATCAAATTATTCACTATTAGTGAAATATATAAATGGAAAATACATGTTATATGTTTAATAAAACTTTTTTATATCCACAGAATATGTTTAATGGGAAAAATATAATAAAAAATATCAACTTTTAAGCATTAAAATAGTATATTTATTAAAGGCAGTTTCACCATATTTTCATGGAATAATATTTTTATAACTAAATTATGACCAAGTAATAATTTTTTTATAAAATATTAATATTATTTTTTTGACATGAATAAAAAACTACTTTTCGTTAATTTTTTTTATTTTTTGGAGAACTTCAATATTTTGTTGAATAGTGAGTGACACCGAATTTTAATTAAAAACTGCCTTTTTATCTAATTAATTTATAGTGGTGAATTATATTTATAATTTTTTTTAAAGTATAAATAAGTAAATTCTATATCAAAAAACCAAATTTAGGAAATTATAATCAATTTCACATTGAATTTGGCTATTAAAACATTTCAATGTTTTGACCTTTTCACTTGAGCAACCTGTTGTCTCATCACATATAAGGGAGTAATTTTAAATTAATTTCATCCAAATATTTGATTGGTATAGGAAAAAATTATTTATATATTGGGAATATGAATTATTTATAATATATAATTATTATAAAATTGTTTTTTACCAATTATATTTCTAAATTTAATTAAAATTAATTACATTAATTAAGGTAAAACGACCTTAATTAATGGTTATCAATCGAATATGTAGTGTTAAAATGTCATTAAACTTAATTAAAAAATAATGTGTGGACATATTTATACCATTAAACCTATAAGGATATATAATGTTCCATTTTCCCCATTTTTCTGACAAGTAAAATGAGTGGATCACTCAAAAAATTTCCTGAATACCGAGTGTGTACTTTTCCAAACTTATAAAATTTCTCTCCTCCTCCAACACCCCCACACCTCTCATGTCAGTTTGTATCTTCGATAACCTATAAAAATATGTTTCAAAATGTCTTCCTATGATCCTATAATCCTCACATGGGAATAAATCCATCTAAGGAATCTATTCGATGCAAATAAAATGGAATTACCTGAAAAATAGGTACTATTATTGAATTTTCATTTCTGTTTTATTTCTTTCTCCTCCCATTAAATTATTTTAATTCCTAATTATATAATAACATACGTATGCTAAATAAAATTATGATTTTTTTGTATGGTTTTTACCTACACATATACATATGTTCATCAAATGGGTAAGGAAATTACCAATTGTGTGTACGGTGAACTACCTCCTCACAAAACAACTTCATTCATTTTTCTTAAACAACCACATATATATTGGAAGTATGATGTACATAATATTTTTATTTGATTTATATGATATTTATAATGTATTAATACTTATTTAATTATCATATGGAACATACCTCCATGATTTCCATTTTTTGGGAATATGGTGACATTGTTTGTGGAAGTGTGGACTACCGCCTCCTCAAAGCGATGTGATACATTATCCCTTTTCATGAAATGTATTAAGAATGGAATTAATAAAAATATATTATATAAATGAAATATTTATGATATTATTGACATTATTATATATGAGGATATATAATATTTCATTTGTTTCATTTCCACTTCACACATTGAAAAAGTAATACCATCGTTCACAGACGTGTGGACTGCCGCCTCCTCAAAGAGATGCGATTCTTCCTTCTTCATCACAACATCACAAGAATGATATATATATAATTAAATATAATTGAATAATGTGGAATTTCTTATATAATAGTAATTATATAGTTATAACCATTACTTAACTTTATTTCATAATGATCATTTTCAAATGAGAACGTTACTCATGTGTACATACGGTCTGTTGTCTCCATGGTCATAAGGTTGGTTCAATATTCATAACCATAATTATAGTATTATTTTAAAATTATAATATGTATATGTGATAATTATTTATTTTATATTATTATTTTTATATTTAAAAACTGAACTCATTGACCATAGTTGACCTACCACTTTCAATTTTGATACACAACCCGAATATGGTCAAAATGCCCAACTTAATAATCTTTTATTAAGAAATAGTATATAACTTATATATTAGTTAAATAGAAGTAATAATAAACTTTAATAAAGTTATTATAAACTAAATTATTAACTCATGATTATTAAATACAATAATCTAGGTAAATCATGACAAATCAAACTCAAAGTCGTTGATTCTTGTCTCTCTTTTACTTTCTAGAGACAGAAAAAATAATAAACACTTATTTATTTTTATTAGTATTAATATTGAATATATTTTTTTATATAATTAATAAATTTATCTTCAGGTTATTTAATGTTTAATTTTTTGTTATCTATTTCATTGGTATTATGATTCAAAAGTTTCTATGTATTAATGAATTTCTAAACTCAAATTCCATTCATTGGGCTTGAACTTCTATGTCATTGGTTATTTTTTAAGAAGAATATGTGTGAAATTTACTATAACAATATTATTATTTATTTCTACTTTTATTGTGTGGATTCAAAATTTTTACACATATTTATAATATTGATTTATCCTTATTCTAATGATATAATAATTGTAAGGGGTTTTTCATCTCACTTTTGTTTCCATGAGAAATAATCCATATTCACCAGTTACTTTTATTATGAGGTTTATATAAAACCCATGAATGTATTTGGTGACTTTTATGCTTATATTAATTGAAATTTTCAGATCCTTTTAATGATCTCTATTTAATAGGTTTTAAAGTTTCAATGTTACCATAGTTTTAATGTGTTTTTTTTCACAGTCAATATTATTTTAGACATTTGTAATGTTATAAAATTATTATATTTTATGAGGTGTGTATAATTATACATTAGAAATATATGCCATTAAAATACTTATTGTCATGATAATATAAATATTATTTAACATTTTTCATTTATGAGGATTATGATTCAAATGTTTCACTATTGTATGAAAGACCATGAAATTTTTAATGGTTTTTTTCTTCATGAATATTTTAATTATATTTTAATTGTATTTACATTAATCAATATCAACAACCATTGATGTTACCTATCATATAAAGTGATTATTTTTTATTGCTACCATTATCATTATTTTATGGATGGATTACGATTTTTTCAATGATATTTTTATGGAATTAAATTCATTTTAATGTGATAACCTTGTTTTGAAGTGATTGTTGTTGATACCATTTCTTGTACAGGGGGTAATCATTTTTGAAATATATTTTTTTTTTGAACAAATTTCATTTACATGGTGTAATAACTGTTTGAATATATTTTTATTGAACCAATTTCATTTCCATTTATAAATAATTTTTCAAAGAGACTACTATAAAACCAATTTATTTTCCTTGATTTATTAATGTTTTATAGAGATTGTTATTAAACTCATTTATTTTCTATGGGTTAATCATAATTCAAAGATATTTTTATTGGAACCATTTATTTTTATTTCCTAATCATGTTTCACATATATTTTTACTAAAACCATTTCTTTTCCATGGGATAATCACGTTTCACCGACATTTTTATCTTACACATATCTTTTGCATGGCTTAATAATTTTTCAATGTGGCTATTGATGAACCCATTTTTTCTATGGGTTAATCATGTTGCATGTTTATTAATAAGAAAACCATTTATTTTTCCATGGTTTTATTAGGTAATGAATGGGATAATGTTTCTCCCTATTTTTTTGATGATATTAACGATTTTATATGTTATGAAAAATGGATATTTGAGGGTGTTTTCATGATGTACCAATATAGGGTGGTTCTATGATAAACCACCAAAATGTGTTTTTGTGGTAGTCCAATGGTGGGTGGGTCCATGATTTACCTATAATGAATTGGGTATGGATTTCTACTGTATGATCATTCCTTTTCTAATAGTGAATGTAAGAGTGAAGTTAAAACGATGCCCCATGTATGTACATGATTTACTTATGATTCATATGGGTTTATAATATTTATAATGATCAATATTGATATAATATGGATCATTATTATTTATTATGTTGACTTTTTCATTTTCCTTGATTTTATATTTTTTTATCCATGTTTTGATGGGTTTTATTTTTCTATGATTCACTCATGCACTATGATTACGTCAATATACTCTTGTACACTCTTATACTCATTTATGACATTTAATTAATAATTATTATGTTTACTCTTACTATTCACATGAGCACACCCATATTATAATTTATTTTTCACCAATTTAAATGAATTATGCTGAGAATTTTTTGTCCTTAATAGATTTCACATAGATGATGTTGAAGAGATAATTTGATGTAATAAAAGTTGGGTTTTAATGGAGATGATGTTGTAATTTATGAACTTATTGTTTGTGAGTGAAAGTAGATGTGACTATTTTATGTTATAGTTTTTATTAATTCTCTAAGACATAAAACCTAAAATATCATCTAGGATTTAACATATCCACATTTAATTTTTGATGTTATCTGGTTTTTATGAGAAAATTTGGGTCTCGTTTTGTAGCCAGAAATGCAATGTTTTGGATTTTCACAGATGATTCTTGAGTGCGGGTCTTGGGCTATTATTGATGGTTTCAAAGGCCAGTTTTTATATCCTTAGAGATTTTACTGTTTTCATGGGAGGTTACATAATGAGTTATCGATTCCCTCATAGGACAATAAACATAACATTAATCGTATATTTAGAGAATTAAGACAACTAACTTGAGGTTTTTATGTTGTAAAAAATTTGATGTATCAATGAAATTTTGGGATAGGTTTTTCGGGATGTGGTATGTGTAACCACTAGTATAAAAAATATATATTATTAGCCTAAAATTATTAGTATTATTAATAAAAAAGAGGGAACTTTGTATTCTTAGTGAAAATACATCGCATTCAGATTATCTATGAGGCTTGAACCCATGACTGAAGTTAGATAATGGTTACAGGCACTACCAGTTCCATACACAATGTCCTGGTTATCAGGACATTTTATTAATGTATTTATTATTTTTACTAAAGAATATTATGGGATCTTATTTTACGAATACTTTTTTATTTATTATGGAATAATATATGATAAAATCGTTTACATTATTGGGATTCAAACATAGTCATGAAATGTTTGGATAATTATAAAGATATTTAATTATGTAATAATTTAGATCGATCATTTGGTATAGCAGTTGAATTTTGAGGATTAGTGTATATTTTTAATGCTAATCATTTTGTTATTTATCATATAATGTGCTAACCATATTGGTTTGGGTTAATGTCTAATAAAAGATGGAATTTATTAACTATCCAATTTTTTGATACGTGGTCATTAAATGATTATGTTCGTGCTTCAGTAATTAAAAATTCATCTTTAATATATATAATTTTTTGAAAAAGAAGATAATTTCTTGGAAATTGACTACAAAATGAAATTATACTCAGTATGTAAGTATATTTCATTTTTTATGATGCCCCATAAATTACATACATTGATATTTCTTCAATGTTATAGAATATTCATTATTAAAAAACAAATTCATGACAGGACTGTATAGGTATAGTGTATTTAGAAACTGTGAAACATGAACAAATATTTCATAATACATCTTCACTGTTTCTCATTTATTTAATTATAACTAGACCCCATTTTGACATATATTACTTAATACCCTTATTCAAGACTTGGGGAAAAACATATTAAAGGGTGAGATCATATCCCTATTAAGGTTAAACAAGGGATATATAAATAATATAATAATAAAAAGACATAATAAAAAAACATTTCAAAATCTTATCCTACATATGAAATATCATGATATCATAACATGGGATAAATCATAAAAGTTCATAAGAATAAATAAAAATTATCAGAAAAATCCTTACAAAAGATGTTATATTTTTTGGTATACATATAAGCATGGAAAAACATTTCATATTCGTCAAGGCTCATTGTAATGACCATCCTAGAAGACAATTTCCATTACTAAACTGGGTTCACTCCTCATTAAATCAATATATTACTGAACCGAGGTCATTTCACAATCCATCTATGTCTATCTCATGATATATAAATCATTACCAAATGAATTGGACGGAGATATAGGTCCTTCCCATATTATAAATAAATCATTCATACATGTGACATAAAGACATAAATCCTAGCCAAACCCAAGGAATATAATGGGTTTTTTAAAAAACACAATCCATATAAAACAAATGGATTTCATAAATAGAATTCTGTCAAAAATAAAATCAAAACATTGTAATAATACGAAAAGAAACAAAACCATATTTAAAAAATATAATCTTTGATGGGAAATAATTTTCATAAAACACTTCAAATTAATTCACGAAGAAAATATTCTTTTTTCTTCAAAAATATTTTATTTTCTCAAATTTCGTGCAGTTTTAAATTAAAATAAGTTATTTAAAAATAAACATGATACCATTTAGAGGAATATTCCTAGAAATAATCCATTACTAAGGTGTAGAAATATTTTAATGTCTTATAAGTTAAAAAGACATTATCCTCGTACTTTTATTAGAAATTTCAAAAAAGTACTTCATACTGAAAATGACAAAATATTAAATTCATAAAATTTTAAAAAAAATCACCAATGGGTAAAACGGACTTAATTAAATTTTATACTAATATAAATAATATTACATTTTTGGGAAACATGGATGAGAATGGTAAATAAAACCTATTAAATACTTTTGTATAAACAATATTGGATAATAATGAGATTGCTAAATTATCTATTACCTTAAGTCATATTTCCTTTTATATGTATCAAAACCTCCTATATAATTATTTAAAAAATCTCATTGAATTATTTTAGAATCATATATATATTTTTATATCAGATATAATAATATTATAATCAATTTGATAAAAACATTTCATAATTATTTGTTATTTTGGTATTAACTACTTCATTTTCATATGCATGTTTTCTCAAATAAGTTCCTATTATCATTCATAGGTAAAATTTATATCATTAAATAATTATAGTAAAATTATATATATAATATGTATTCATTATATATATTTATATAATTATTTAGTAAGGATGATCATGTAGAATGAATCACATCGCATTGTGGAGATGGTATGTCGTACGTATGCTCGAATGATGATATAATTCTTTTAAATATGGAATGGTATTGAAGTGAAAGGTGTATTATATTTATGATTCACTATAAGTTTTAAATAATAATATACAGTTATTAACACCATCATTATACTCATCCATGCACGTTGGTGGTGAAAAATAAATTACACAACCACATAGTGATGATAAGTCGTACGCACGCATGGGTTGTGATTTCATTTTTCCTATGATGGTGAGAAGGTTGAATATGGATGAATCATAATTATAATTTCATATATATATATAATCGATACTATAGTTATTAAATTATAATGATACAACTCAATAAAAGAAATTTGATGATGAAATATGTTCGAATGAATTGGTATAAGAATTTACCTCTTCTTTAAGGTGTTTCATATAAATCTTCTCTTATAGTACTAGATTTATCTATAAAGAAGAACATAAAAACTAGTATGTAAATAATTTAGTAGAGAAGGAAAAATTTTAGGGAATTTTAGATAATGGAGGCTCAAAAAATTTTGAATTGGTGATGGAGGAGGTTCCTTTTATAATTGAGTTGAGGGGGACTTTTGGGATCTACCAAAATATTAATTTATAATAAAATAAAAACCCATAGAAAAACCAAAAAAATGAACCAAATTAGAATATAATATTATATTATGTTGAAATTTCGTCAAAAAATAAAATTTTAACAAGAATATATTTCAATTTAATCATTATATTTTTAATTATTACTTAGTCATTCCTTAAATATTTTAACAAGGATAACAAATAATTCAACATTAAAACGGTGAAATATTTACCTATTTGATGTAAAATATAACATAAATAAATAAATTAGATAATTTTATACCATATAATAATTCTTATATATTTTTAAATGTGTTTTATTAATTTTAAATAACTTAATAGAACATTAATTTGAAAAATAATCAATTCTGTCAATTTTGATACCATTCAATTCATGGTTTTTTAAAAATATTAATATATAAATATTACCTTAAAAAAACTATTCTAAAATATTTCTAGGAGTTATATGTAATCTATAAAATTCATTATAAATAATAAATATCCCAAATTATATTTATTTTAACATCTTATATAACATTTATTTGTTATCTCTATTAATAAGATTCTTACTACATCAATTTTGTGTAATTATATAATATAATTATTTTCTTAATAAAATTTGAAAAAAAATACACAACGATAAAGATAAATCTATTATATTTCATAAGAATACATTTATTTTAATTTAACTTCTATAAAATGAATCATTTAAAATTCTATACTTATAAAATTATGAATGTGACAAATTTTACAATACTTTATATAAAATAATATAAGTTTCAAAATCTTTTTCTCAAGTCATACAACAGTCACTAAATGTACACATGGATGGTTATAGTTGATATATACACTTAGAAAATAGTATTTGTTCTTTTTTTGGTTCCTCTGATGGTTAATTTAATTTCAATAATAATTTTTTTAGAGATTTCTTATCAATTAATTAATGTTTACATCTCCAACGTATATGTGTTCAATGTGATTATTTATTTCTTAAAAATTAAAAATAAATAACAATTATAATGAAAAAAATTATAATTCAAATTATTTTTTATAATAAAAAATATTTTTTTTGTATAACCTTATATAAAAATAATTTAGTAATTACAGGTTTAGTGTGTCATATTTACCTTTTTTAAATAAAATAAATTAGTAGTCCTAATCTCATCTAAGTGGCTTCTAGAGGACAAAATTTAAGCCAAATGATAATTTTGGTTGAAAAAAACTCATCTAGTGATATTAAGACAAATTTTAGGGTAATTTTATAATAGTATTCATACCCCTAGTTACCAGATTTACCCTTTTACTCTATTAATAAATTTTACCAATGTTAATATTCATAATGACCAAAAAAATATAAATATATTTACATAATTTAGAACTAATAATTCCCAATATAAAATCCATTTTTTAAAATTCAATACATATATGTTTTAGTAATTATTTTAAAATTATTCTTATTGTCAGAAAGCAATAATGAGTTTTTAAAATATAAAACATTTTGAAAGATAGAAATGTTTTTACATCTATATTCAATGTGAAATTAATTATAATGACATATATTATATGGAATGATAAAAATAAATTCTATTTTAACATTTAAACAATTAAGTATTATAATTTAACTATATTAATTATTTCAATGAAATTTTTTTTTTATTTAAAATTTACTCTATTTTTACTATTCATCAAAATTTGATAGTTATCATAAAAATAATAAATTTTCATCCGAAGTAAATTATTATACCCCGCATCCAAATAAAAAGTCTCTTTTAACAAATAAATTTATTAATGTGTCAAAATAAAAATTTAAAAGGGGTTTTCCATTAACAGGTGGTAAAATTTCCCTTTTAGAAATATATGTTTTTATACATCAATTAGTGTTTACTCATAAAATATGAAAAAAATATACATTAGATGAATATGAAAAATATTTTATTATATATATAACATATATATTTCATTAACATAATTTTATAATAGTAATTAAATCAATAAATTAATACAAATAATTAAATATATGTAATTGATTTATATTTTTCATTCATAATTGGTAGTGAATGACATCACCATACATGTTCATAAATTATTTATATTTATTCCCGCAAACCGAAAATCTTGGTTAAAATAGTCATTTTATAATAAGGACATCCTATGTTTTTTTTAAATCATGATTTTTTGTAATGTAATATATTAAAGAATTTAAATTATTTAAACAAAATATTTTATAAAAATATTCAAGTGTTATAGATTCTTCTCTTTGTCATGATGGTAAGAGAATTACATTACTATTTTAAAAAAGGATCATTAAACAAATATATTATCCTAGTACATTCAATTATGATTAACTGACTATCTTTTCCATCATCAAATATCTATGTTTTTTATGCACTTTACTTACCACAATCGCATCAATCACACTCTATAAATATTTATGTTTTTTCTTACATTTACACAAATGTTTCCCATATGTATAATCATAGTTATGCCTAACTACTTCAGACCATTATGTTTACCACCATCCATTTTCAATAGGTTGTTTTTACCCAATGTATGATGTGGGTTTCTATAAAGTAATCCTATGAATGTTAATCATTTTATAAATAAGATGAATTTTGATGTTGAAATTCATTTTTTAGGTGGTAGGATGAAACATCATGAAATTTTATGAAATATTTTCATTCCAATTAATTTAAATTAATTTATTTATTTTGATAAACAAAATACATATTTTATATTTCATTACCCATAATACCATGTTTATCTTTGGTTGAACACATCATCAAGGCCCTTTGATTATATATATTATAGAAAAGGTAAATTATTACCAAAAACAAATATAATAATATTATTATTTTACTATCATTATATTTTTCACGTATCTATTGGAATTAAGGGCATGAATATGATTCAATAAATTATGAAATAATAGTTTTTATTATTATTATAAAATGAATTCAATTGTTACTAATTAATTATAAATGAAAAAAGACCTATTGAATAAAAATGATGTGTTTTTATGAAATTTTATTTTTGACTGGAATGATGTTTAATATTAAAGAAATAAATTAATCACTATTCGTGAAAGGAATTAAAATAATTTATATTTTTATATTTAATATAATGGTTTTTTATTACAAAAAATATTTTTTATATGATTAAGATAATAATGAATTCAATTTTGAGTATACAATGTTGTATATTTATTTGGAGGTAGTTTTACATCTTTTAAATGGATATCTTGTTTCAAAAAAATAAAACCACTTAATAATTTTAATTTTAAAAATTTCAATTATTTCTGGAAATTTTATTATCAACTTTTACTATGGGTTAATTATTTTTAATTTTTTACAACATTAATCTTTTTATGAATCGTGAATAACACCGACTATTAATAGAAATAAATATTTCTATAAATACGTGAAAGTTTTAAATTAGGTTTTTAATTTTATTTAAAGCATAATTATATGAATTGTATAAAATTTAATCTAATTTAGATCAATGGAATAAATTTTACATTGATATTGGATATTAAAACATTTCAATCAGTTGGACTTGTCTCACGAAACCCTCATTATATCATCTCTTCTATGAGAGTAATTTTATATAAATTTGTCCCACATCTATGATTGAAATTTGGAAAAACTAAATTCATTTTTTAAATCATACTAAATTATAATTTTAATTAATTAGAAAATATTTTTTTACCAAAAATATGTGTGACATGAATTTAAAGTAATTATAGTTATTAAAGAAAAAATTGATCTTAATTAATGATTTAACATAGAATATAATGAGTAAAAATAATATTACTCTGATATAGTAATTATTTTCATGAAATCATTCAATTATACCACCTATTAGGTTCTATTATTTTTAATTTTGACAAATGGGGTTCATGAAAAATGTGGGGATCACTCTAATCTTTTCAAGAACAATCAATGTGTCATTTTACCCACTTATAAATTGTCCACTATCCTACCCTCCCTTCACTCCTATCATGAAAATTTGGCTCATCCAAACCATAAATAATATATCAACATCCCTAATATCAACTTATATGCATCGTGGTAGGAATAAATCTATCCAACTAAGACCTTTGGTGAAAACTAAAAGGAGTTAACTTAAATAGTGGAAACGTTATTCAAAATGAATTTTTGTTTTATGTTTCTTTAATAATTTTCTCATATGCGACTTATTTTAAAAGTATATTTTATTTAATTTCTATTATTACTTTTTTGGGTGTTTCCCATGCATATTTGGATGAATGGGTGAGTTTTCTTGATTTGGGCCAAACCGTGAGCTCATTTCCATATTTAAAAATCAATTTTGTTTCTTTTTATAACTCATTAATTTTCAATATTTTTTAACCCATATCACTTCCAAAATGGGATACCCAGACATATTAACACCACCATATTAATTTGGACCATTTAGGAATCCATAATCATGGTGGATTTGTATTTTTTTTAAGAAATCTGGTTTTCCCATAAGCCCATTTCTACTTTTAAAAATAAATGTTTTTAATTTAATATCTTATTCATTTTTTACTTTTTTTTGGTTATTAAACCTCCCAATAAAATAAAAATTTCCTAGGCATGACCTCAACTTTGTTTCTCCCTCTTTGGAGCTCATTTCCGTCTCAAATTAGGGAAAATCTTCTCAAGTTTCCTCAAATCATCCAAATTTGAAGAGGTAATTTGTTACCATCATAACGCCTTCATTTTCACTATATTCCCCCATTCCAATTCCTACATGAACTCATCATCCTTATTTCATCGTCACTTAAATTTTGGGCTATTTGGAAATTTAGCTACTAGTGTATTTTGGGCGATTTTTAAGATCCCTCAAGTAAGCGAGATTCCATCCTTCTTGCTCCCATTTTCATAGGGTCTCATCCTTTATTCTTGATATTCCTAATCTATAGAATGTAGGGATTAAAAATTAGGGTTTCATATTGTTTTTCATAGTCTGAAATTATGGTTTTATATATGTTTTACCTTCCTTGAGGTGCAGCGGTGGTGGGTTTGGATTTTCACACAAAGGATTCAAGGGTTTTCTTTACTTTTGTAGGTGATTCCATTGTGATTTCAATCATTATAAAACAGATGATGTTTTTATGATATTTGAGTGTTTATTTCATATGAATATTTTTGCTAAAATAGTTTTTAGTGGTGTTTTTAAGGAATTATAATTTTACGTGCCCTTTTTATGTGAAATTGGTGATTTTTCATATAAATATTTTATTAGTTCATTTCAAGCTACTCTATAATTACTCAATTGATTTTATTTAAATTTATTAGGGCTAAAAATATTGTTTAGAATATTTATCTTCTATAGTTGTTTCTGGGAATGTTTGTTTAAATGGAATCTGTGTTGCAAATGTCCTTTTTGTGCCATGTTTGTGGGAAAATATGTGTTTTCAAAAGATATAACTTCATGTTTAATATGGGGCTGCCCCATAACTAAATTTTTGGTTTCATTAAAGGGTATTGAAATAAAATTTTTGTTTTTTTGGCTTCAAAGTGTGCACATAGTGTGTATTGTTGATATTTCAAAGTGTTTTCTATGCAAAACATGCAAAGATTTTGAGAAGTTGTTTATTGAAAAATCAAAATGATTTGTTATCTGTTTTATATTGAATAAAGTGTGTGTATAGATAGCGTATTTTATGTTCATGTCTAGTAGTGGTGTTTTTATTTAAAAAATAATGTTTTCTTTAGCTGAAATTGTTTCAGAAAAAATGGTGAAGCCCTGATACCTAGGTTGGCAGATATGTACTAGTACGACTAGTGAACCAGATGGTTTTTGTCACTATTTCATTGAGAAAATCGATAAAGAGAACTCAAACTAAACTATATTGATGATGAAGAGGGACCAATAGGTTATGGGTATGTTCCTTACTAGTGGCTTCTGCATAGGAACAGATTTTTCTATGGTTATTTTACACCTAGGTATGAGGTCCATAAGGCCGGATAGTATCTAGTTATGTAAGGTTGTTCACTGTATTGGTAATCATTGGATTTTTGGTATATTCCCTTTTATTAGGGTGTGTTTTTATATACATTAATGTAGCCAATAATTCTTAATTAAATGGGTCAAAATTCTGAAATTTTTTGTTTGAATACAATTTTCAATGGAGAATTTCATTTCTCAGAATTTATCACATCTTTTCTTTACTTATTAAAACTGCTTTCTTCTTTAAATTATATTGCATTCAATTTGTAATCATTGGGTGGTATCCTATTAGGCTTGGAATCACACCCAACTTACACCCATTGGGTGTAAGTATATTTGGTTTTGTTTGACTCAGGTAAAGGCAAAGCCTCAGGTGAAGGTGGTTCGGGTTGTTAGTTCCCTCTCAGTGTGGTGTATTGGAGACGGCTCAGGGATGAAGTCCCCTTGTCATGTGGAGTCATTGTGGATGACTTTTTTCTGTTTTTATTTTTATTTTCCCCTCTTGTTCATTGTCTAAAACCATGTATTCAGTTCTGGTTTTGTTAAGAATTATTTTTCATGAAAAAATTATATTCTTATTATTGATTGTTTTTAATGTTTTATACTTTCATACTCAGGGAAATCATTCACACCCCTAATTTAATGATACCGAGGCACTTTTTCCAGCCCATGTGTATATGGAACGCCCTTTAGGCCATGTGATGGGATTTATTTAGTGTCGGTATGAGTGGAAACTAGATCTGGTTTGTGGAAAAATGGTATTAGAGGAGGTTTATGCTTTTTGGTTACATTATTATTTTGGGATGAGTTGGGATATACAGGATGTATGATTTTTGCGGATCAGAGTTTTGGTCATGATTAGGGTGCTTATCCCACACCACTCTTGACAGACCTTAAGTCACCATGGGACATTGGAATTGTCTATTTGACATCACATCCAGGTGAGACATGTGGGCTGCAGACTACACGTGGACATAGGGAGGGGGTGGATTAGTTGTTTTTTTATTATTTAAATGTGTTTATATTATTTATATTTTATTCATGTGATTAAAATTTTCATAATTTTTATTTTGATTATTGTTTTGTGACTGTGGAATTTTGTATCAACATGCCTTACCGGAAAGCTCCCTTTGGCCCACGAGAGGAAGTCAGTGAGAGTTCTCCCACACCAAATGATGATAGGCTAGTCGAGGCTATGGTCCGAGCTATCCATGCTCTTGGACAAAGATAGAAACCTATTCCAGCTCCTGTTAGATAGGATGAGACCGGGCCTAGAAAGGACAAGGCCTAGGAGTTCCTAGAAAATAATCCTTTTACCTTACTGGGAAACATAAAACCCCCGGAAGTAGAGGAATGGATCGAGAATATCGAGTGTATGTTCGAGTTCTGAAATACACCCAAGGAGATCAGGGTGAAATGTGAGACCTTCCTATTGGAGGGTCCCAGCTGCAAGTGGTGGGAATCAGTTCTTCAGTCTGGGAAGAATGAGAGGATGTGCTGGGGAGATTTCATGGTTGTCTTCAATGAGCAGTACTGACATGAGGTCTTGAAATATGAGAGGTCCTGAGAGTTTGAGGATCTTGTTCCGGGGAATCATTCTATCTTGGAGAATGACAATCATTTTTCTGAGTTGGTTTTGTATGCTCCTGAAATTGTCTCAAATGAACAAGATAAGGCCTAGAGGATTAAGAAAGGCCTATGACCAAAGATATATTCCCAGGTTTTTTTTTCAGTTGAGCAGCTATACTGAGGTTGTTGATCAGGCGTGTTTGGTAGATGATAACCATAAGGATAGGGCTTTTTTCTCTAGGTCAGTATTAGTAGTGGGTAGTGGCAGCTATTCAAAGAAGAAAAGGAAGTAGGAGGAACAAGTGAATAAATGACGTGGTTGTTTAGGCCATTCCTCTAGAAAGTTTTCATCCGTATATTTGGATGTGAGATCGGTCATGTGCCTCTAATGTGGGATGTCGGGGCACATTCAACCATCATTCCCACTCCCTCTGAAGACTTATTACTAGTGTGGAGTCAGGGGGAATTTTCAATGCTTCTGTGTGGTGGGCCGTCTACATCCGAGTGGGGCATGGTCAATGGATTCAAGGGGATTGATAGCACAATATAAGTCATTACAGACTAGGGGGTCTCATTTTGGTGGTTGTGGTGGTAGATCTAGGTCATCTTTTGGGATAATCAATTTCATGGCACATCCATAGACTAGAAGTCATTCTCATGTAGAGACCTGACATCTCTATGTGGTATATCAGGCACTAGCAAATTCAAAGGTGCGACCGTCAATAGTTAGAGGTACCATTGCGATCATATCTTATATAGATATTTATATTTTTGATACTGGTGCATCTGTTTCCTTCATTTTATCCCATTTTTTGGACATGTTGAATTTACCAACCGAGTTTTTGTCTTTAGTGATGGAGTTGGTGAGGCCACTGGGAGAGAAGGAGTAGGGTCTTAGGTGCCTGTCATGTACGTTCTCCATGTCAGGGATTGAGATAGAGTGGGACCTCATGGTCTTAGAAATAGATATTTTTGACGTGATACTTGGAATGTATTGTCTAGTACACTTCTAGGAACACATAGATTACTACAGGTGGCGAGTGAGTTTCACGGCACCTGATGGGAATCATCAGGTTTTTCTTGGAGATTGGGATCCTCGTTCGGGTCACACAGGACCTCTACTACGAGTGATAGGAAATATTATCTTACAATTATTATCACTCATGATAGAAGATGATGTTATTTCCCCTAATGGTTCACTACCTCATGTAGTGTATGTTTTTTCGGAGGTATTCTCGAATGATTTTTTATTATTTCCCCCCCAGAATAGGATATGGAGTTCTTGATTGATCTAGAATTGGGAACACAACTGATATCTCATTACTAATATCTCATGGCCCCTACAGTGTTGAGGTAAATAAAGATACAGGTGGACAACTTGGAACCCAAAGTATTAATTCACCTGAGCGTCTTTCCATGGTCTGCACCGGTGTGGTTTGTGAAAAAGTCAGACGGATCCCACCAGTTGTGCATTGACTAACGGAAGCTAAATAAGGTAACAATTAAGATCAAATAACCATTTCCCTGAATAAATGATTTTTTTTATTAGTTTAAGGGGGAATAATGGTTCCCAAAAATATACTTGTGTTCGGGATACCATCAACTCAGGGTGAGATAGGAAGATATCTCAAAGACAGCCTTTTGAATAAGGTATAACCACATTGAGTATTTGGTCATGCCATTCGGATTGACCAAAGATCTATCAATCATTATGGAAATCATAAACCAGGTGTTCCACCAGTATCTAGATTCTTTCATTGTGGTGTTCATGGATGACATTACGGTATACATTGGCCTTGAGGAGGAAAACGAACATCACATGAGGATCGTTCTGGGCACATTTTGGAAAACCACTACTATGAAAAGTTGTCCAAGTGCACTTTCTGGAATAGTGAAGTGAAATTTATAGGGAATGTGATATCAAAAAATGATGTTATAGTGGACCCTAATAAGATTAGTGTGTTCATGCCATGGGAAGAACCGAAGAATGTGTTCGAGATCCGGAGTTTTCATTGACCTGGCTGGTTATTATAGATGATTCATTTGAGATTTCTCTCGGCTTGCTTCACTGATGACCACTCTCACTCGGAAAGGGGTTAAGTTTGTATGGGGTGCAGAATGTGTGGAATATTTTGAGGAGATGAAGTGGTGGTTTTCTTCCTCCCATGTGTTGATTATTCCTGATGCCTGGAAGAGGTACGTGGTCTATTGCAATGCTTTAGGTATATGTCTTGGGTCCATTCTTATGTAGGATGATCACATGGTGGAATATGGCTCTTGTTAGCTCCGACCAAACGAAATGAATTACCTGACCCATGAGTTGGAGTTAACATCTATGACACATTCTTTGATGACTTGGAATCACTATCTGTTTGGGGAAAATTTTATGGTCTAATATGATCACCAAAGTTTTCTTATAACTATTTAAAGAAGGACCTCAACTTGAGGAAGCTTCATTGGGTCATGTACTTGCTGGGGTTTGACATTGATATTTTTTATACCCCAGGAAGGGTTTATGTGGTCACCAACACTTTGAGAAAGTCTAGTGATGAGTGGATTTTATGGGGATATTTACTAAGATGCATGTAGAGACCAGGGAGCACAGTGGAGGTCTGTTCATGGAAATCTTTCAGTTGACTCATTCTCTCTTAGAGTTGATTCTGCGAGAACAACCTGGTGATGAGAATTTTCAGTGGTCGATTTAGTTTCTTCATGGTGGGGATAGATCCTATAATTTTTCTTCATCTCTCGAAGGAATATTATGCTTCAAGGGCCATTCAGTAGTGTTGTTATCTCTGAGGAAGGTGGTGAAGCAGGATAGCCACCAGTCCCAGTGAGTTGTCCATAGAGGTGACACCAAGATGTATTATAATGTGTGACGATTGTTATGGTGGCAAGGTATGTGATGGGACATAGAGGACATTGTGTCGAGATGCTACCCATTCAAGTAGGTGAAAGAAGAGCATCATAGGCCCTCTGGTTTGCTCCAGCCATTACCCATTTCTACCTGGAAGGGGGAAGAGGATGCTATGGACATCATTTTTTTCTTTCCTCACACACCTTGGGGTACTAATTCTATTTGGGTAGTTATTGATCGTTTAAACAAATCATACCACTTCATTCCAATTAGAGATATAACTAAAGTAGATGAGTTGGTCCATTTGTATCTATAAGAAGTGGTGAGACTATATGGTGTTCCATCAGTAGTTGTCCAATATAGAGACCCCAGTTTCACTTCTTGGTTCTTAAAAGTCCTTTAGAAGGCCTTGGGGTCTCAGATAAAGATGATCGCGACATACCACCCTTAGAAGGATGGTCAGACAGAGCGGGCGAATCAGATTTTGGAGGACCAACACTGTGCATGTGTTCTGAACTATAAAGGTTCATAGGATATCCATTTTGGATTGGTTGAGTTTTCTTAAAATAACAATTACCAATCCTCGATTTGAATGTCTCTTTTTTAGGCACCCTATGGGGGGCCTTGTTGTTCCCCCTTTTGTAGGGATGTGTTAGGTGAGACCTCACTACTAGGGCCAAGTCTGGTTTAGGATACTTCTGAGAAGGTCGTGTTGATTAGGTAACAATTATTGATAGATCAGAGTCACTATAAATATTATTCTAACTAGAGGCGTTGAGACTTGGAGTTGTTTGTTGGTGATAGGGTATTCCTAAAAGTGACACCTCGTCTGGGCCATCGTTAATTTGGAATAAAAGGAAAGCTGACGTCTTGGTGTGTTGGACCATTTGAGATCATCATACATATTGGAATGGTGGATTATAGGTTGTCTTTATCATCCCTGTTGATAGTCATCCATGATGCCATCTATTTATCCCAGTTGAGGAAATACAATGTGGATTTGTCAAATGTGCTGAGTTAGGAATAACTGGAGATCGAGCTTGACATGTCAGTTTTTGAGTGGCCAATGAAAAAAGTGGACTCCCAAGAGAATGTTATTCGGGGAAAGTCTATTCCACTGGTCTTTTTTTTGGCAGCATGGAAATGATACACATGAGACATGGTAGCAGAAGTCAGGGGTTGAGGAAGAGTATTTGTTCCTATTTTCCGATGAAGCTTCAGGTTTACTTTTCAGGAAGGATGGTTAAATAGTGCGTAGAATTGTCACATACATGAAATATTTAAAAACCAAATATTTTTATTTCTATTATTCATTTTTTTTGGAGAATTTCCATGTTTTTTTGAGGAATGGGTGAGTTTTTGTGATTTGGGCCAAACAGTTAGCCGATTTCCATATTTAAAAACCATTTTTGTATTTTATTACTCAATATTCATTATTTTTCACTGATTCCACATCCAAAATTTCCTACCCATAACCAATTAACACTAACATATTAATTTGGACCATTTAGGGATCCATAATCATGGTGAATTTGAGTTTTTATTTAAGGAATTTTTCCAGCACGAAATCCCCTTTCAAGATTAAAAAATAATTTTTTGTGTATTTAATAAAATATTAATTTTTACTCTTTTTTGGTGATTCCACCTCCCACTAGAAGCGAACATCCTTAGGAACGACCCCAATTTCACTTATCCCTCTTTGGAGCTCAGTTCGATCGCGGATTAGGAAATATCATCTCAAGATTTCTCTAATATTCCAGATTTTAAGTTGTAATTTTTTCTTATCATAACTCCATAATTTCTCACTCTTTTTCCCCAATTCTAGTTCCTACATGACCTCCCCATACCTGTTCAAACCTCACTTGAATTATGGTTAGTTTGGCAAGTTATCTACTAGTGTATTTTGGGATATTTCTTCAAGGTCCCTCAAGTAAGTGGGCTTCCATCCTTGTTGCTCCGATTTTGTTGGGTTTTCTTCCCTTATTCATGAAGTTCCTAATGATTAGCTAGTAGGGTTTTGAAATTACAGTTTTATCTTATGTTTCATGGACTGAAATTCTAGTTTTAGGTCTGTTTTACCTTCCTTGAGGTACGGTGGTGGTGCATTTGAGTTTTCACACAAAGGATTCAAGGGTTTCCAATACTTTGGTAGGTGATACCATTGTGTTTGAAATCCTCAGGACCTAGATTCTGTGTTTAGGATATATTCGTCTCTATTTCATTTTAATATTTCTTAAAAAAGTATTTTTAGTGGTGTTTGAAAGGCACGTTAATTTTATGTGCCAATTGTTTGGGAAATTGGGTGTTTTAGTTAAAAAAATTTATTGGTTCATTTGGGACTTCCATATAATTTCATAGATGATTTTATTGAAATATATTAGGGATGAAAATCTTTTTTTAAATTTTTATCCTCTCTAGTTGTTTCTGCGAAATTTTTTTAAATGGCGTTTCTGAAGCAAATGAACTTTAAGTTCCATGTTTGTATGAAAATGGGTGTTTTTAAAAGATATAACTTCTTTATTTATATGGGGATTCCCAATAACTTATTTTTTGGTTTCATTGAAGGGTATTGAACTACTATTTTTGTTTTGGTGACATACAAGTGTGCACAAAGTGTGCAAAGTTGATATTTCAATGAGTTTTGGGTGAAAAACAAGGAAAGATTTTGAGAAGTTGTTTATTGAAAATAAATATGCTTTGTTGTGTTTTTTAAGAAGGATAATGTTTGTATAGATACTGTATTGTTTTGTATATCCAGTAGTGGTGTTTTTATATGAAAATTAATGACTATTTTTTAAATTGTTTGAGAACATAGGAGAATGTCGGGGTAACTAGGTTGGTGGATATGTACTATTACGGCTAGTAAACTGGATGGCATCAGTTTCTTTTTCACTAAGTAAATTGATAAATACATATCTAACTAAACTATATTGATGATTTTTGGGGACCACTAGATTATGGGTATGTTCCTTACTAGTTTCTCATGAACGAGAATAGATTTTTCTATGGTTACTTTACACAGAGGTACGATGTGCATAGGGCTCAAGACTATCTAGTTTCGTAGGGGTGTTCCTGGTTTTGGTGCTCATTAGATTTGTGGTATTTACCATTTTTTAGGGTTTGTGTGGATGTAATTTATAGTATCTAAAATTTATTATTTAAATGTATTAACATTCTGAAATTTTTAGTTTGAAAACTGTTTTCAATTGAAAATTGAATTTCTATAAATTTATCACAACTTTTCTTTACATAGTAAAAATGCTTGATTTTTTACCTTGTATTGCATGAAATTTGGAGTCTTGCGGTTTTATCCTATTGGGATTAGGCTCACAAATTACTAACACCCCTAGGTTTTATGTAGAATTTGTTATGTTTGAGTTAGGTAAAGGAAAAGTCTCGGGTGGAGGTTGTTCAGGTTGTTAGTCCCATCTCGATGCAGCGTAGTAGAGACAGCTCGACGGTGATGATCCCATGTCATGTAAAGCCATTGTGGATGACTTTAGGCTATTTGTATTATTATATGGACCACTGGTAATTTTCTAAAACCAAGTATTCAGTTTTGGTTTTGTTAAAACTTATTTGGAAAGAAAATTTCATATATTTATAATTGATTATTTTTAATGTTTTATGCTTTTATACTCGAGTAAATTATTCTCAAGACTAATTTATTGATTTCTAAGCACTTTTTCCAGCCTGTGAGGATAGAGAATGCCCTTCATCCCATTTCATGGGCTGGATTTTGTGCTCGTATTTGTGGTAACTAGATACGATTCGTGACTCTAATTAAATTATTATAATTACATGGTAATATAATAACATTTTTATCCTCAATTTAATGATATTATTATATTATCAGGGTTCAATATAGACCTACAAACACTTATATCTAATGGTTAATGTAATTACCATACATGTGGGTGCGGAACTACTGGCTCGCGAAGCATTGTCATTTGTTTTTCCTTTACCAAATCCTATGGCGAGGAACTATAATTTAGAAAACAATTTATATATGATATATGTGATATTTATAATGTATTAATACTTCTGTAATTGTATTATAAAAAACACCTTCATGATATCCATTTTGTGAGGATATGATAACATCGTTTTTGGATGTGTAAACTACAACCTCCTCAAAGTGATGTGATATGTACACCATTTACATGGAATTTATTATTTAAAAATTATATAACTGAAATATTGGTCATATTAATGTAATAATTATATATATTCACATAACATATCATTTCTTTTAATTAATTTGATACACTAAAATAGTAACAGCATTGTTTGTGGTTGTGTGGACTACCCCCTCCTCGAAATGATATGATTCTTAATTTTTCATCACCACATCACAAGAATGATATTTATATAAGACGTTATAATTAACAAATATTTTTTTATATAATGGGTTTCCTGGAATGATAAATGTTACTTGTTTCCTTTCCATAATGATCGATGAGAAATATGAATGTTACTCATGTTTATGTATGGCCTACCAGCTTTATAATCGTAACATTAGTTTATTTTCCATAACCATTATTACATTTTTATTTTGAAATTATAATTTAAGTATTAAATTTGATAATAATTTCATGGTTATTATTATGGATATATTAGAATAGTATCCTCATTGACTATAGATAACTCCTCAATGTCACTTATGAAACATAAGCCGAATAGGATCCAAATGTCCATCTTAAACATTAATTATTACGAAATTTTATATAACATTTTTATAAGATAAATAGAAGTAATAATAAATGGAAATGTTTACGAATAATTTAAATAATTAACATAGGTTTATTTTTTCTGAATATAGAAGGCAATCATGAACAATCCAACTCAGTGTAGGGGTTTCTTGTATCACTATTACTTTCACCAGACATACACAATAATCACCACTAATTTATTTTGTGTGGTGTATATAATTGCCATATTTTTTTATATCATGAATAATTTTATATTCATGGTAATAAAGGTTTGAATTTATTGTATTTCATTCTTAGCGCTTTTTATTCTAAGCTTAACAACTATTAAGGGATTTATAAAATAAACTTATATTCATTAGGTTAAAGAATCTATGTCAATGGATATTTTATAATAATTATTTATGTGAAATGACATATGATTTTATTATTATTTAATTCATCTTTTATTTTGTGGAATTAAATTTTCCAAACATAGTTTTATCATCGATTTATCTTTATAGTAATGATACCATCTTTTTAAAGGTTTTCTGAGTCTCATTTTTATTTCTGTTAGATATATTACATAATCAACAATTGTTTTCGTTTTCTGGGTTATATAATACCCATTAAAGTATCTTGTGATAATTATACTTAAATTTATTTGGATTAACATATCCTTTTTGGGATATCTATTTAATGGGGTTTAAGGTTTCAATGTTACCAAAGTGGTAATGGAATTTTTTCACAACTTTCATTCTTACAGATATTTGTTATGTTATACACCTTTCTTCTTTTAAAAGGAATTTATACTTATACTTTGAAATAATATATAATTAATATCATTATTCACATGATATTATATTTTTTAATTAAAATTTATTTCTTCCTGAGGATTACTATTCAAATCATAAAAGGTTGTATGGGACACATTGAAATGTTTATAGGTTATTATCCTCTTAGAATGTTTTTAATGATATTTTAATGGAATTTTTTTTCATGAACTTCGATAATCAATTTTGTTACTTATAATCAAAAACAGATATTTATTATTGATTCCATTATTGTTATATTATTGTTATATTATTATTTTTTCAAAGAGATTATCATGGATACAGTTTCATTTTCTAGGCATACCGTGTTTAAAAAATATTGTTATTGAACCAATTTTTTCTCCAGGGGATAATCATGTTTCAAATTTATTTTTATTGAACCAATTAATTTCTATGGGTTAATATTGTTATGAAGAGATTTTTTATTGAACACATTTATTTTTCATGGGTCAATCTTATTTTTAAGATATTTTTATTTAACCCATTCTTTTCATTGGGTTAGTCATATTTTAAATAAATTGTTTCTGAACAACTTTCTTCTCCCTGTGATATTCATGTTTTGAAGATATTTTTATTGAACCCAATTTATTTTATATGGGATAATATTTTTTAATGGTTATTTTTAATAAAACCATTCCATTTAAATTGTTTAATCATGTTTGAAATTGATTATTATTGAACCAATATTATTTCCTTAGGTTCAACATTTTTCTAAGAGATTTTTATTGAACAAAATTATTTTAGATTTGTTAATAATTTTTTAAATATATTAAAAATAAACCAATTTATTTTCAATGGGTTCATCAGGTTATAAAATGTATAATCATTTTTCATATGAGATTTTATAAAATGATTGGTTTTTTGTGTTATTGTACTTAGACATTTGACTAGTGGTTATGTGATTAACCGATAACTGGTGGTTCTATGATAACGTAATCGTGGATGGTTTTGTGATATAAAAAAATGAGTGTATCTAAGATATCCTCTAATGCATTAGGTATGGAATTAAACTATATGGTTATTCTATTTCTAATAGTGGATGTAAGATTTTAGTGAAGATGATTCCCCATTTATGTAAATGTTTCCTTATTCTTTGTATGGGTTTGTAATTTTATTAATGATTAATATTGATATCAAATGGATCATGATTATTGATTATGATTACCTTTCCCTTTCTCATGAATTAATATATGATGATCTGGGATTTTTTGGTTATGAGTTCCTTCATGATTCACTCTGGCACTTTTACTACGTCATCATATCCTTTTTCACTCTTATGTTCATTGATAACATTTTATTGTTAATCCTTATGATTACCCTTATCAAGAATCTAAGATCAAAATTATTATATTTCTTTTTCCCTAGGTTTTAAACAATTATGTTGAATAATTCATGTCTAAAAAAGATTTTATATGTATTGTTTTTATGACCTAATGAGAAATAATAAAGATATGGGTTGTAATGGGAGATGATATTCATCATTATGAACCATTTTTTGAGTCCATGTTTATATGAATTATTTTTGTAGTATTTTTTCATAATTATATAATACTATAAACCTAAAAGGTCTTCTAGAATGTAATGTATCAAAGTTTTAATTTCTCATGTTTTAGGTGTTTGATTGTAAAAATTTGGTTGCAATTATAGACATCATTTCTTGAAATGCATAATTATGTATATCAGCACATGATTTGGGACTATGGGTCCTGGGAACATAAATATGGTTTCAAATTTTAGTTTAGATAACATTTTAGATTAGGATGTTTTCATGTGAGGTTATATTTATAGTTATGGTTACTTTTATAGAATTATTATCCTATGGTTGATCATATGTTCAATGTATTAGGACATCCCTTGTGGTTTTAAATTAGTAAAATTTTTTAGGATTTCAATAATGTATTTGGAGATATTATATTTGGATTAGCTATTTGTATACCCCATGATAAAAAATTATTTATTTATTTGGTATAATGATTTTATTGGGATAAAAAATGGGGAGAACCTTAGGCTTGGTGACAAGACGTTGAATTTGGTAAGGTGGTGGGTCTTGAACCCATGATCGAAAGATGATAAGTGTTTTTCATGATACCACTAGACTACATGATGTCTTAATTAGAATGATTTTCATTAATGGAAAGGATTATTTTTACCTGAGAATATTATTTGACTTTATTTGAGTAAAAATGGATAATTTTTCGTGGATGAATATTTGATCAAATTTATTCAATATTTATGTTTAAAATGTAATCAAGATATGTTTGTAAAATATTAAGAATAGTTATGTATATTATAATAAACTTTTAACTCTAGGTATTACTATTTATTTTTAAGAATAATTTTATCATTTTATGGTTTAAATTTTTTTGTAAATTATCTTACCATGTTAAAAAAAATTTGTTTTAGTTACTCTCAAATGAAAAATTTAATTGATTTATTTTCCCTTATATGGTTATGTAGTCTTTACATGTTTATTTTAGTGAATCATGAATTAAAAATTCATACTGAATACTCATTTTTTGTTGAAAAAGTTGATATTTTTGTAAAAATAGATTAAATTATGGAATTAAAATCATCATGCAATTATATTTCATTTTTTCCTTTTCTCTTAGTCTAGATGGTAAGAAAATTTTTTATCTCTAGGGAAAAGGATCTCTGAAAAATATTATCCCAGTAACTTCTATTCTAATGAACTAATGGACATTTAGATCATAACGTATTTATTTTTTATCCCCGTAACATTCCATTGATAATTTTCATGTTTATGATCAATGTATTAAATCAATATCTTTTTATAATTTATTGTTTCCCTCCATTTCAACTAATATTTCCTCTATATGGAATCATAGTTATGCGTAACTTCTAGTGACAATCATATTTCCCACATTCCAGGTTAAGAGGATATTTTATTTACCCATTTTACAATGTGGGATTAAATAATATAATTTAATAAATGTTAATCATTTCATAACCAAGATGAATTTTAATTGTGGATTTCATTATTAGGCAGTAGGATGTAACATCCATCAATTTTGTGAATAATATTTCAAATTAATATAAATTTTTTGATACATATTGTTTCACAAAATAAATTCTATTTCTTCCACCACATGTAACACAATGTTCATCTAATATTTCACACAACATCATGTCTGTTTGATTAAATATGTTACATTCATGGCAGAGTCTTATCAGATAATAATATGCTGATAAAATTATTTATTAGACATAATATTTATCATAAATAATGTTCAATGGTGGGAATAAATATGATTAACTACTCATTTTTATAGAAATAAATAATTATATACAAATTAATTATAATTCAAAATAAAGACAAATTTAATAAAAATGGTGTTTTTTATGAAAAACAATATGTACAAAAAATGGGTTTTTTATTGAATTAAATAAATCCATATTAAAGAGATATATTAATTAAATTTATATGTTTTATTTTAATAAAATATTTCTTAAATAATCCAATAATTTGGATAGGCTTAATATAATAATATTTATAATTTTAAGAATCAATGTTGTATATTTTTAAAAGGTACTTATATTACCATTCAATAGAAGATTTTTTTTAAAATTTGAATTTGTAATCATTTTATAATTTTAATTTTCCAAATTTATATATATTTTTGGAATAATAATATTAAATTTTTTAGTTAGGTTTATTTCTTGGTATTTTTATTATAACACATATATTTTGATATATACTGAATGTCAATGAATTTTAATTGAAAACTTCTTTTTCATAAAAATAATTAGTAGTGATAAATTATATTTTCAGTTTGTTTTAAAGTATAATTAGTTATATTATATATCATTTAAACTAGACTATCTCTTTTTAATAATTTTCACCATCAAATTTGAAATAAAAATATTTCAATCTGTTGAACTATTCGTTTGAAAAACACTCTCTCTTATCCCATCTACAATAGTAATTTTAAATTATTTTCATCCACATATGTGTTATGAATTTAGTTAAATGGATTCCATATTTGGAATCTAAATTGTCTAAAAAAATTTATTATGGTAAACCTGGTTTTTATCAAAATTATTTATGAATGTAATTAAATTTAATTACAATTATTAAGGTAAATTTAATCTTAATTAATTATTAAAATTAGAATATAAGGGGAAAAAATGAACCTACACATGTCTAAATATTATTTTCCTTACATATTTGAAAAATTCCACTTATATGGATATATTATGGTCTATTGTTTACCCTTCAGGGACACCAAAAATGTTGGTAATGCTTAGATCAATTCTTGAATACCCAATGTGTCATTTTTCCCACTTATAGAAGTCCTCCTCTCATCCTCCTTCCATCACACATATAAATCTAATTTGGATCATCCAAAGACATTAAAATAATATTAAAAAATCTCTCATCTCATCATATAAGACTCTCACTTGTATAAAATCCATCCATTGAATCACTTGGGTGAAAACCATATAGACTTACCCAATAAAGAGGTAACGTTCATCAGCATGCATTTCTATTTTATTTATCTCTCTGCCAATTAACATTTTTTTCAATTATTATAAAATAATATACATAGTCTTAAAATAATATGATTAATTTATTCTATCGGTTCTAAAAACAACTACTCACCCGTCCATCTAATGGTTAACGAAGTTACCCTTCTTGTGTACGAGTAACTACCACCTCACAAAAAAGATATCATTCATTTTTTCTTTATCACCTCCTGTCATTGAGAATAATGATGGAAATTTTAATTTTATATGATATATATGATATTTATAATGTCTTTATAATTATGTTATTAATATATGGAACATACCTTCATGCTTTCCAACTTGTGGGAATTTGATAACATCATTTGTGGAGTTGTGGATTACTTCCTCCTCAAAGAAATGTGATAAGATCAACCATTGATTGATTGTATTAAGGTTGGTTTTTATATAAATATATTATATAGATTAAAAATTTGTGATATTCATTACATAATTTTATTTTTTTATAAATAAAATATAATTATCTTTATAACGTCCCAGTTCTGGAAGCCACCCAGAGGTGCCCCGTACCTGGTTGGTCACATGGCCTCAAGCACATTTCCCTAAACACGAGGGGCTGCTGACTAGCAACGAGGGCCTTGGGTGTGATAGTGGGGAATCTATGATCTCATTGGCAGAGTACACAGTTGAAGTAACAACACATACAATAGCGGAAGTAGTAAATATCCAACAACAGTAACAATAGAAGACTGATAAATAAACTATTGGAGCAGAAATATATGGAAATTATGCATGATACACATATATCTTGGAAAACAGCCAAAAAAGTCACAATGATGAATAAATTTATGAACCAAAGTACAATGAAAAACAGATGAGAAACTCCTTAGCATCACAAGCCTCATCTTGGTCCCATGCTCTCCAGCTCTAGTGCACTCAAGAACCTGAAGTAGAAGGGTGTTTTCCCTTATCTATACTTATAACAATGTAATATGTTTGGACCCAAAAGCATGGCTCAAATAGGGTGTGAGATAAAGTCCCAGTAGGCAACCACCCAAAGATCAGTGCCTAACAATCAGTGAATATATGGTAGGTAAAATTATAGAAAGCAGAAACCAAGGAAGTACTAAACAGTAAACAATCCACAGTTTCTAGTATATAATTTACAAACATGTAAGCATCCACTCAAGAAAGTAGAAAAAAGGTATCCTTTGGGTAGTTCTCACAGCCTAACCCCTATGGTTCAACCTACAATTACTAGCAACCCTCTGAGAGGCACACACAGTCTCACCCCTATGGTTCAGCTAAAGAATAAACTCTCTGGGGAAGAACTCACCATCAATTCCCCCTATACTATTGTATCGTACTAAAGGCGCTCTGGGGAAGCACTCAATGTCTCATTCCCCCTGTGGCCCATGTCTAGGAACTACATAAACTCTGAGGAAGCACTCAACATCAATTCCCCCTATGGTCTTGCATCGTAAATTGAAGACACTCTGGGGAAGCACTTACGTCCATTCTCCCTATGGTCTACTACAATAGGTTCTGACGACCCTATGTAAGTCAAGAAGAGTATAGTACGTGTAACGGCTAAAGTAAACCTCCATAACTACTTGGATAGAAGTCTACAACATCTCAGCATATCATAAGAACACAACACACCATCCTATAACACTAGGCATGGGAAATTGGTCAAATCTTAACAGGAAAAACTAGACCAATGGTCATATCATACATGCATGTGAAAAACATCCAAAGCATAGAAATTAGACCAAAACACATTCATAATCCACTACTCTAAGATACAAGCAACCAAGTAATCAAAAGGGCTAAACAGTAACACACAATACCCCGTTCATGGGTATTGGCGATTTTTCACAACAACTCAACGACCATAAACCGAAAGGCACAAACCACCTACCTTTAGGGTTCCTATGAAAACGATCCACAAGAAAATTGACATCCTCAAAACTGGAGAACGCACCACAAAAAACGGTCTAAACCTTCTTCCCTAATATCCACAAGTCCTGAAATCAACACCCAAGGAAACCACAACCCTAGATCAACACACAATGGGTGTAGATCTAGAAAACTGGGGGATAGAAAGATGTAGATCTAGAGGGAACTCAAAGGAACTAAGAGGAGAGACTTACCCGAGAAGAACCGGCTTTGATACCCCAATAAACCCCTTAGATTTTCCTCTATAACGAGTGGAAGAGATCCTTCAACCGTTGAGAACCCAAAATCCTGAGTGAGGCTCAAGTGGAAGAGTGTTTGGAGAAGAAATGAGGAATCCCGAGCAAACCGGGGCTTTAAACCCTAATTTTTATGTGGCCGCACAGTTTCCCCCGCATGGTTTGGAAAACTGTGTGCCAACCACGCAGTTGCCACTATCTCTCCCAGGGAAATCACATGGACTTCCCACGTGGTTTGACAAACCCTGCACCACCCGTGCAAAGATGACTGCCTCGTCCAGGAACATCTCATGGTTTTCCCGCTTGGTTTGAAAAACCATACGCCTCCCGTGCAGAGCCCACTATCAAGGGTGCATGGTTTCCTAGGATGGTCACACGATTTGAACATACCGTGATCCAACCATTCTCCCATGAACAACCTCTACAAATTTAAAGGTTTTCTTTACAAAATTCCCCTTTTTCAAAACAACAAATAGAAAAGAGAAACATACCTGAAAAGAAGGTGAGGGTTCTTACAAACTTCCCTCATTAAAGAAAACTTTCCCTGAATTTCCCTAGCACGGCGCAGAAGATGGAACCCCGAACAGCTCCGGCCATTGAGCTCGTACATTAGTATCCCTCTCCCAAGTCTCGTCCTGTACTCGCATGTGCTTCCATATCACTCGTACTAGAGGAATAGACTGGGCACAGAGAACCGTTGTACTGCGATCGACAATCCGGATAGGATGCTCCTCGAACAACGCATCCTCTTCAAGCTCAACCTCATCAGGTTGAAATACATGATATGGGTATGAAAAGTAACATTGAAGCCAAGAGACATGAAAGACGTCCTGCATAGCCCGATACATTTGAGGTAACTTCAACTGATAGGGAACCGGACCAACTCTCTCTAACACCTCAAAAGACCTGTCATACCTTGGAGAAATCTTACCCTGTCTCCTAATACTATTGTGTCCCAACCTCGGAATGACATGTAGAAAAACTTCATCCCTCACCTAGAACTCCAGAGGTTGTCTCCTCTGATCAACATAAGTCTTCTAAAGATACTTTGTAGTAGCCATCCTCTTCTGAATCAACTCTATCTACTCTGTGGTCTCCGGAACAAGACGAGGTCCCAGCAAAGCTGCCTCCCCTGCCTCTAGTGAACATAAGGGTGATCGGCATGGCCTACCGTACAATGCCTCATATGGTTCCATCTGAATAGTTTCTTGAAAACTATTATTGTAGGAAAACTCCACAAGAGGTATATGTTTCTCCCAAGAACCTTCAAAATCTAGGATGCATGCTCGGAGCATATACTCAAGCACCTGAATCGTATGCTCGGACTGGCCATCTGTCTGAGGATGGAATGTTGTACTCAAAAGTACATGTGTACCCAAAGCCTTATGAATCCCATGCCAGACCCGGGATGTAAAACGCACATCCCTGTCTGAAACAATGGAGTGGTGAACTCCATGAAGACATACAATCTCACAGATGTACAACCGTCCCATCTCATCAACACTGAAGGTCTCCTTGATCAGAAAGAAGTGAGAATCCTTCATAAGGATATCGATGAAGACCCAAAGAGAATCCTTCCCTTGATTTGATCTCCTCAAACCGGTTACGAAGTCTATCACGACATCGTTCCACTTCCACTTCATAATGGGTAGCTACTTTAAAAGACATGTTGGTCGTTGATGCTCCACTTTCACATACTGACAAGTGGAACACCTCATCACAAAACCTACAACATCTCTATTCATACCTGGCCACCAATACTGGTGGTGTAGATCATGATACATCTTAGTGATTCCAGGATGAGCTTCCCAAACAAAGGAATGAAAATCTTGCATCAGCTCCTTGCGTATGTCTGCTGGCACCCATATGCGTCCCTGGAAATGAAAGATCTCATCCTCACCTACTATCCATCCAAGAATAGGGTCCTCTCCTGGCCCGTTTTCCCATAAGACTAGGCATTCATAATCTGATAGCTGCCTCATTCATAACTAATCAAGAAGTGTAGAGGTAACAACTACATGATATAGAAAATTCTTCCCTTTCCTATCATGCACCTCTAAATGCATCTCAGAGAATAGAGCCATAACCTTCCTCTCACCACTAGCCTCCTGAACTGCATGTATCTGAGTCCTCCTGCTCATTGCATCAGCCACAACGTTGCCTTTTCCCATGGTGTAGGAAAGCTTGAAATCAAAGGACAAAAGATAGTCGACTCACTTGCGCTGTCTCAGATTCAGATCACGCTGAGTGAATATGTACTTGAGACATTTGTGGTCAGTGAAAACCAAAAAATTCTATCCCATAAGATAATGTCTCCAAAATCTTAAGGCCTGAACCACACCTATCAACTCAAGATCATGTGTTGGGTAGTTCCTCTCATGTGGCCTCAACTATCGAGACCCGTACGCAATGACTCCATCTCCCTGCATAAGCACAACTCCCAGCCCGATACCTAAAGCATCATAGTATACAGTTTAGATCTTTACTGGCTCTAGAATGACTAGTATCAATGCTGAATTAAAACTCCCTTTCAACTCCTGAAAGGATGAATCACAATAATTTGACCATAAGAACTTCACCCCTTTCTAGGTCAGGCCTTTCAACAGTGCTGTTAAGTATGAAAAGTCTCTTATGAAGCATCTGTACTATCCAACCAGCCATAGAAAACTATATAACTCAAAGACGTTCTTCAGCTGCTCCCAATAAACTAATTCTCTCATCGCCTCTGGGTCTACTTATACTCCTGTCTCTGAGATAACGTGACTCAAAAAGTGAATCTGGTCCATCCAAAAGTGGCACTTCGAGAGCTTAGCATATAACTGATGCTCTCACAGTGTACTCAAAGAAATCTCAAGATGTGTGGCATGGTCATGTCGAGTGTGATAGTACACCAAGATATCATCCATTAAGACCACCATGAAAGAGTCTATGTATGGATGGAACACTTGGTTCATCTGTGCCATGAAAACTGTTGGCGCGTTCATGAGACCGAATGGCATAACTGTATACTCGTATAGAATATACATGATCTTGAAGGTTATAAGAGGTATATCTAACGGTCTAACGTGCAACTTATGATAAATAGATCTCATGTCAATCTTAGAGAAGACTCAGGATCCTCGAAGCTGATCAAAGAGATCATCAATCCTCGGCAAGGGATATCGGTTCTTGACCATCAACTGGTTCAACATTTGATAGTCCAACCACAGCTAGAGGGTACCATCTTCCATCTTTAAAAAAAGGACAGGAAATCCCCATGGAGAAGTACTGGATTATATGAAACCCTTTTCCTGTAACTCCTCCAACTGGTTCTTGAGCTCATGTTGCTCAGGTGTCTCCATCTTATAAGGAGGAATAGGCATCGATGCCGCTCCTAGAATGAGCTCAATAGAAATGTCTTCCTCACACTCAAAAGGAAAACCTGATAAGTAATCTAGAAAGACATCCCTAAATCGATCCACCACTGGAGGAAAGTCCAACAGTGAAGTCCCCTGGTCATCCAGATATAGACTAGAAATTTGGGCTATAACTCCTCCTAGATCATGATGCTCGAGTCCTTCTCTACTATCCTGGACATCCCACTCACCCTTATGAAGAAAAGATCTACTTTATGGTGATATAAAACTCACCCTACGACGATAATAGTCGATGAATGCATAGAAGGGAACTAGCCAGTCCATTCTGAGAATGAAATCATAGCCTGTCATCTATAGGACATAGAGGTCCCATAAGAAGTGACACCTCGCAACCTCAAGAGGGAACTCTCTGCATTGATGTACAATAACCACTCTGGTTCCCAACGGTGTGTCTAGCATTAAGGTATCGGCAGAGGAAAATATGCAAAGCCCAAGGCTCTCCACAACAGAAACATAGATAAAGTTATGCATAGCACTAGTATTAAAAAGAGCTGAAGATAAAACTGATGCTACTAGGATCATACCTCAAACTGTGGAAGGTCCAGGATCCTACTCCATCTGGGTCTGCTCCACTGTAAAAGCCTGACCTGTACCATGGCCCTGTGGCCCTACCGGACTACTCTGAGCTGATCAGCCCTGCTGTCGCTGATAGACTAGTGACTGACCACCCCAGACATGACCTCCACCTCGGCCTGAATGGCTGAAAGAACTCCAGTTCCCAGACTGGTGAGAAACTGGTGGTGCTCCTCCTAAACGAGGAGTCATGGAAGAGCCCATGTCACAAGCTGCTGGTGAGAAAACCTGGTAGATCCGCTGAAGGTGACCCATCTTGCCCCAATATCGGCACTCCACCGGGTCCCTCTGGCACTATGGCCTTGTATGACTTGCTCTTCCACACTGGTTTCATACCACCTGCTACCTAAAGGTGTGTCTCGCTACCTTGGATCACCACATGTAGACTCCCTACGGTGCTTCCTGCTATCAGCTACTGAAGCACTACACCTGGAAGCAGAATCGCCCTGGCTCTCGGCTCTATAATCTCTCAGATTACTCTCTACAATCAGTTCCTAGTTGGCGATAGAAGCGATGGAAGTCAGCCTAAAGAAATTCACCTATGAGTGGATCTCCCTTCTAAGACCATCCTCAAACATCCTTGCCAATAACAACCCATTTCCGCCCTGTAGGGGTGTGAAACGCTGAAGCTCGGTGAAACAAGAGGAGTACTCCATGACAGAAACAGTACCCTTCTCCTGTCTCATGAACTCCCAGGCTCAGCCGGCCCTGAGGTTCTCTGGATAGAAGTAGTCATAAAATATGTGCTGAAACTCCTCCAACGCCATAACCTTATGATGACCCGACTGTGAGATCATGTCCCACCACCTCTTGGTGGAGCCACGTAGCATGCAGGTAGCATACTTGACCCCCCTCTCTAGAGGCGTCTCTAGATCCTTGAAGATCGTCATCATGGATTCTATCCATGACTCTACAGCCTGAGGTCCTCCTTCCCCTGAGAAGGCGGGAGGATGTTGCTGCTGGAAAACCCGCGTCAAGTCTACCATAGTTGAGGCAGGAGGAGATGCTCCCTGGAAGGTCTGCATCATCCTCATGAAGCCTTCCCTGAACTGTGCATCAGTACCTGCATCTAGTATAACTATTGGTGCCAGGATTGGCACAGTAGGAGGAACTACCAGAAGTCCCTGACCAGCCATGTCCGGTGACAGATCGTCGCCCTGAAGCTGGTGGACAACCGGAGTACATCTCTGTGGCATGACTCTACAAGTCAAATTCACATCTTAGATCAAGATTAACAGGGAATGAAACATAGGAGTACACAGCGTGTACAGAGAAATAATTTTTCTTCCGAAAAGATAAGCACATGTCATGTTGTCAAAACTACATGGCGTGCTTTCTGGGATTTTCCGGACAGTAAGCCTCAGAAACTACTCCAGAACCCAGAGAAACACCAAAAATAACATTGAAAGTGACAAATTCCGATCTGTGAGGGCCCATAACACCTCAAGAGTCATAATTTGATGTTGATTCGCAAAAACAATTATAAAAAAAGTTCTAAATGTTGCAAAGATTCTATCATGACATCTATCACTTGTACATTCATAATCTACAGAACATCTATCACAACAACATGAAAGCGCTAATTCATCCTAGATGGCATGGTAAGAATTCATGACATGTGATTTTTAACAAGTGCATATATAATGCATGAGATGGCATACCCTCATCTCATCGGGTTGCAAAAGAAAATAGAACCGCAATAACAACAATGGTAACATCACAAAGAATGCGAATAAATCAACGGTGAAATCAAATAAACTGTAATATTTGCAAACCAAATAAAATTGTAATAAATGAGGTATTATGGCTTTTCCCTATACATGAGTTAGCTACTCCCAGGCACAGATCATTACCAAGTACATGTTCAATCCTATCCCTAGCTAAAGGCTCTATACAGTAAGTCAAGAGAAAAGAAACCTTTGATACAAATTTGTAACATCCTGGTTCTGAAATCCACCCATAGTCTCCCCATACCCGGTTGGTCACATGGCCTCAAGCACATTTCCCCAAACACCAGATGCTGCTGACTAGCAGCACGGGATTTGGGTTTGATAGTGGGGAAACTATGCCCTCACTGGAAGAGTACAGAATGGATGTAACAACACATACAACATCGAAAGCAGTAAATATCCAACAACAGTAACAACAGAAGACTGATAAATAAACAACTGGTGATGAAATATATGGAAATGATTCATGATACACAAATATCTAGGAAGTCAGCCAAACAGGTCATAGTTCTGAACACAGTACTAAACCAAAGTACAACAAAAAATAGATGAGAAAATCCTCAGCATCACAATCCTCGGCTTGGTCCCATGCTCTCCAGCTCCAGTGCACTCAAGAACCTGAAGTAGAAGGGCTCTGGCCCTTATCTATACCTGCAATAGTTTATTCTTTTTGGGCCAAAAAGTGCGGCCTAAAAAAGGTGTGAGACAAAGTCCTAGTAGGGAACGACCCAAATATCTGTGCCTAAGAGTTAGTGAATATATAGCAGGTAAATGTACAGAAAGCAGTAAATAGGGAAGTACTAAATAGAAAACAATCAACAGTTTCTGGCATATAATTTACAAACAAGTATGTAGCCACTCATGCAAGTAGAACAAACAGGTAACCTCTAGGTAGTGCTCATAGCCTAACCCCTATGGTTTAACCTACAAGTACTAGAAACCCTCTGGGAGGCACACACAGTCTCACCCCTCTGGTTCAGCTAAAGAATAGACTCTCTAGGTAAGCACTTGCCGTCAATTCCCCCTATAGTCTCGAATTGTACTAAAGGCTCTTTGGGGAAGCACTCAACGTCTCATTCTTCATGTGGCCTGCGTCTAGGAACTATAAACACTATGAAGAATCACTCAACGTCAATTCCATATGTGGTCTCGCATTGTAAATTGAATACACTCTGGAGAAGTCCTTACGTCCATTCTCTCCATGGTCTACTACAACATGTTCTCACGGACCTGTGTAAGCCAAGAAGAATATAGTGTGCGTAACGACCAAAGTAATTCTCCATAACTACTTGGATAGCATTCTACATCATCTCAGCATATCAGAAGATCACAACACACAATCCTATAACACCAGGCATGGGAAACTGTTCATATCCTAACATGCGAAACTAGACCAAAGGTCATATCATACATGCATGGGAAAACATCCAAAGCATAATAATTATCCCTAATAACATTCAAAATCCACTACTATAGCATACAAGAAAGCAGGAAATAAAAAGGGCTAAACAGTAACACTTAATACCTCGTTTATGGGTATTGGCAATTTTTCACAACAATTCAATGACCATAAACTGAAAGGAAAAAACCACATACCTTTAGGGTTTCGATGAAAAATATCCACAAGCAAATACACCTCCTGAAAACTGGTGAACACACCACCGAAAACAGTCTAAACATCCTTCCCTAACATCCACAAGTCTTGAAATCAACACTCGATGAAACCACAACCCTAGATCTACACACAAAGGGTGTAGATCTAGAAATTTGGTAGATAAAGAGATATGGATCTATAGGGAACTCAATGAAACCAAGAGGAGAGACTTACCCTAGAAGAACCGGCTTTGATCCACCAAGAAACCCCTTCGATTGGCCTCCAAAATGAGTGGAAGAGATCCTTCAACCTTTGAGAACCCAAAATCTGTAGTGAGGCTCAAGAGGAAGAGAGTTTGGAGAAGAAATGAGGAATCCTGGGCAGCCCAGGGCTTTAAACCCTAATTTTTAAGTGGCTGCATGGTTTCCCACACACGGTTTGGAAAACCGTCTGGTAACTGTGTGGTTGCCTCTGTCTCTCCCAGGGACTTCGCACGGCCTACCGGCATGGTTTGAAAAACCGTACACCGCCCACGAGGAGCCCACTGTCTCCTCTAAGAACTTTTCATGGTTTTCCTGCACAGTTTGACAAATCGTGAGCCTCTCGTGCAGAGCCCCCTATCAAGGGTGCACGGTTTTCTTGGCTGGTCACATGCTTTGAACAAACTGTGCGCCAATCGTGCACCCACGCACAACCTCTACAACTTTAAAAGTTTTCTTCCCAAAATTCCTCTTTTTCTCAACAACGAACAGAAAAAAAAACATACCTGAAAAGATGGTCCGGGTTTTTACAATCTTTTCCCATGTTTACCCAGTCAAAGTGATAATGTTATTCATGGACGTGTAAGCTACCGCCTCCTCAAAGTGACGTGATTCCTCCTTTTTCATCACCACATCACAAGAGTTATATATATAAATATATATAATTATTTAAGATATTTTATTTGAAATAAAATATCTTTGGAAAAAATACATTTTACTTACCTTTTTTCCATAATGATCAATGAAAATGAGAATATTAATTATCCATAAGTATGTCCTATAATCTCTCTAATCCTAATGTTGGTTCATATTACACAACCATATCTACTTTATCATTTTAAAATTATAAATGATTATAATTTTATAATTATTTAATGATTAATATTCTCGATATATTTAAATAGTAACCTCATTGACCATAAATGATATATGAAAGTCAGTTTTCCCACATAATCTGATTATGGTCAAAAAATCACATATAAACATTAGTTATTAATAATATATATATATATTATATAAGTGAAGTAAAAGTAATTATAGACCATAAAATGTTATAATTCATATAAATAATTAAAATAGTATTATTATTTTAGAAGGTATAGAAAAATCATGAATACTTGGACTTAAGGTAAGCGATTCTGGTCTCACTTTTACATTCCTGAGGAATACTCCATAGTCACCAATAATAGTTTTTCTATGCTGTATATAATGAAATTTATTTATTTTGTATCATGATGATTTTTTTTCAATTTTATTTAATTTTTAATTTGAAATTATTTCTTTCATAGTTATTATGATTCCAATGTTACCAAGAAGGGATTTCTCAACTAAACTTCCTTTCATTGGGTTAAACCTTTAATTTTATTGGTTACATTATAAAAAAATATCTGTGAAATGACCTCTGATTCTATTATTCTATATTTAATCTTTTTATTTTGATTATTTACATTTATCACACATAATTATATCATTGATTTACCCTCACTCCAATGCATGAATCTTTGTAATAATTTTTCTCATCTCAAAAATTATTTCAGGGAGATATTTCCATATTAACAAATTTATTATATTGTATGGTGTATATAATGACAAAGAATTTAATATATAATTATTATCCTAGAATTTATGGGAATTTAAATAACGTTTTTATGAAACCACTATCATATTGTTTATAGAATCCAAGTTACCAAAGTGGTAGTAGATTTTAGTCATAATTTTCCTTCATTGAGACCTTGGTTATGTTATATACTCATCTTATTTTATGAGGTGTGTATACATATCCTTTATTAAGATATATCATGAATATCAATATTTAAATGATATAATAAGTTTTATTTTCTGTTATTATTTCATGGGGATTATGAATCAAATGTATCATGGTGGATTGACACACATTGGAGTGTTTAAATGTTATTTTCCTATAGAAATTGTTAATGACATTTTAACGGTATTTTCATTCATCAATGTCAAAAGCTCGTGTTCTAACATATCCTCCATGGGGTATATTTTTTATTGAATCCATCCTCATTCTTGTATGGATGTTTTTATATAGTTTCAATGATATTATTACGGAGGCCATTTGTTTTCGAAGGGATAAAAATGTTTTGAAGAGATTGTCATTGAACCCTTATAACTTCCATTGGTTAATCATGATTTTCATATATTTTTACTGAACCCATTTTCCTTTTCATAGGTTAATCGTGTTTCAAAGTTATTTTTATTTCACCCATTTCTTTTCCATGGGTTAATCATATTTCAAAGATGTTGTTTTTTATCACATTTATTTTATTTGGGAAGATCATATTTCAATGTTATTTCTATTGAACACATATATTTTACACGTTTAGTCATGATTCAATATGATTTTTATAGAACCAATTTAATTTCTTTGGATTAATCTTTTTTCAAATATATTTTTATTGAACCCATTTCTTTTCCAAGGGATTATCATGTATATAAGAGATCGAAAATAAATTCATTTTTTTCTAGGGGTTATAAATTTATAAAATTAATAATGCTTTTTATATTATTTTTCTTTGAGATTCATGCTTTTATGTGTTATGGTAAATGAACATTCGATTTATGGTTATGTGATAAAATGATTATAGGTGTTTCTATGATAAACAAATGATCAGTGATACCTTGATAATTCCATAATAGTGGATCCATGTTATCCCTACTAATCTTTTGGTAGTTAAAGAAACCACGTGGTTGGTCTAATTTTAAGTGTGAATGTAAGAGTGATGTGAAAATAGCATCCAAAATACGTACATGTATTAATTATACTTGTAATGGGTTTATAATTTTTTTAATTATAGAGATTGATATCACATGGATCATGAGAATTTATTCTGATTAATGTTTTCTTTTCCATGTTTTCAAATTTTTTCATCCTTTTTTTGTATGAGTTCCTTTATGTCTCGCTCATTCACATTGATTATGTCATAATACACTTCTGCACTCTTATTCTCATTGATTATTATTAATTGTTAAATATTGTGTTTACCCTTAATAAGCATATTGGGTCACCCTTATTTCCATTTCATTTTTCATAGGTATTAATGAATTACGTTAATGATTTGTGTCTACAATTTATTTCACATGTATGATATTGATGAGTTAATATGAAATAATAATGGATGATTATAATAGGATATGGTAATAAACTCTATTAACTAATTGTTTATGAGTCCATGATTATGGGAATTGTTTTTGTAGGAATTTCTTTAATTATATAATTCTGTAAAACAAATCATAACATCAAAATTTATGTGATGCATGTTTTCCTTTTGATGGTGTATGGTTTTGATGGAAAAAATTTCTCTCGTAATTAATGACAACATTTCCAGAAATGGTAATTTATATATTTGGACACCTGAATTGGGAGTGAGAGTCCTAGGAAATTATAATTCAATTTCAGGAGAAATAAAAGAAATCATTAATTTAACAAAACATCATGATATTATCATATAATTAGTCTCATACATTAGAAATTTTCCTTGTGTTTTCGTTAGCGTTTTCTAAAATAATCTTCAAAAAGTAACAAAATCCAAAACTAATTACAATTGTTGAGATAGAAAATAAACCTAAAAATAATAATACAGTTATATTAGTATTTAAATAATTTATCTCACACATATTCAATTGAAAAAAATAATAAAAGTATTATTGTCTGGTATATTATCTACATACACATATTATTTTATAACAACTATATGAATGTCAAAATAATTTTCAATCATTGAATTTTTTTATAGATATACGACTTGATATAATTAACCTTATAACCTATGGATTAGAAAAAAAAGAAACGGATGATCTAAAATTACAATTAAGGGAATACAATATTATAGAGTAACCGATCATAAACATACAGGATAAAATAAGGGAAAAATATCCAAACAGAATATCCAAAGACCTTATATGGTAATCATAAACCAAACAAAAATAATATAATATCATAAAATAATCATTAAGGATACATAAATGGTAAAACATATAACATGTGATCATGTATATACATTTTTTAATACATAAAATTTACAGTAATGATGACATGGAATTTCTTGTAAAAGAAATGCATGTTGAAATGTTTTAAAAAATTGATGAATAAAATGTATATTTTAGACACCCATAAGCCTAAAAAAATTATAAATAATGATATTTACATTAAGTTCACTAAACAATATGTCGACAATGGTTTATACATCTCATTTACACTATATAAATGTAAATAAATCATACCATATATCATTAAAACACAAATATGTGAATAAATATTCTCACATCTCATTCACATAACAATTTTGGAATACTAACTTCCCACCTCCCATTCAAAAAAGACTTGTAATAAAATATTCCTACATATCAATAAAGAAACATTGAATTATCTCATGTGATATGAAACCATAAACAAGTAATTCTTAAATATTATAGGACCCGAACTTACATCATTTACACAAGTGAGATCTATAAAAAAATTAAAACATTATCATGTCATAATAAACTCATGAAAAAATAATGTGTTTCATAAAAATGAAAAAACAAATCAACAAAATCACGTTAATTAATCATAGAATATCAATAATATTTTTTTTAAAAAAATAACATATATATTAATAACATATAATTGGTGATAAAAACAAATATTCTTGAAAGATAAATAGTGGAGGGTAAATAGAATTGAAAATACAAATTCCTTCAAAAAAATTAAAATAATGAATTAAAAATTAAATTCAAAATAATATTCATGAAGAAAAATAGTAATGTTAAAAACCCATTTTTCTAAATAAAAGATCAATGAAAATAAATAAGTAGTTTAAAATGGATAAGTTGAATTCTAGTAAATTAATTTACTTCTACAATAATCCTTAAACATTCATACCTGAAAAAAAACCCTAATGATTTTAAAAAATTCAGATAAAATAATTTATAATTTTTTTCAATAAAAATATTTATTTTTATAACAATAAAAAATACATATTGTTTAAAAAGTATAATATAAAATACTTTGAAATTTTTTACTTTTAAAAGGATTTTTGAGTAATGGAAACATGAAAAGGTTATAATTTTTATGAATGGTATGTGAAAATAAATTTAAAAATATTAGAAATTGAAAATAATATTTATTAATGGAAGTTTAAAAATACACCAATGGTATCAAAATAAATTTTTAGTTGATGATAAAATATTAATTTTAAAAGGATAAAAAAACCATTTAAATATTTTATAATAAATTTATCAAAAATACACATTGTTAAAATAATTAGAAATTTTTTTTTAAAATTATGTGAAGTGGAATAAAAATAAAATTTTGAAATAAAAATTCATTATTTTCCACTAGAAATTAATGAAATAAAGATATGTAAAAACATGGAATTTTTTTTAAAAAAATCATTAAAAGTAATAGGAATCATTTTAACATAAAAAAATTTAACTAACCAATATAATAACTAAATAAAAATAATATCTTTTTCAAGAATTATTTACCCATATAATTCTGTGATGATAAAAGAATATCATAATTATATTCTATAATAAGTCAATCTATAAAAGAGATTTTCAAATATGTGTTATTGATAACCAAGGAACAGGTTTGAGTGATGAAAACTCCTTACAATAGTTGTATATTTTTATTCAAAACCACATGATAAGTATAAATTTAAATTAAAAATTTAATATCCTGAAATATAATATTATAGCTATAAGAAATAAAATATAGTATTATTAAAACTATTTATAAAAAACCATGTTAAAAAATATAAACATTCATCAAGGTATTCATGTTTGAGAAACGAAATCCTTACAAACTTGTAAAATTTCTATAAAAAACACATAAATGTATATCATGGAGTTAAACTATAAATTCTTAGAATAAAATATAAAAAAATTTATATAAAATTTTTCGTATAAAAAATATTTAAACATGTATTGGTTCCAATATATAAACCATGTCTTAGTGAAGGGAAATTTTATGAAATCCTCACCATTGTTCCATATTCATTCTGTGAATAACCCTCACATCTTGAATAATAAAATTCATAGTATTATAGACGTTATTTTGAAATTTATTATAATTATTTATTAAATTTATTATATACCATCTATTATAAAAGTGTATTTATTTATTATATAGTTTTTTTTCATATGTCAGTTACTAGAGTCATTTCTGTCAATTTTTTCCTAACTCCTTATGTATGATGAACATGGTTAATAGTGTTTAAAAATGGCCTCATAATATATATATATATAATGATAATACTGTTTTTGAAAAATAATTAAAAATTAAAAATATTTTAATAATATATTTATGGATGACTATGATAAATGAAAATCATTGCACATAGATGTGATAGTCAGCACATGTGCACGGTTAATGATTCAATTTCTCTATGTGTGTGAGGGAACGAAGGTAGAAGATAATTTTAAATTTCAGAATCATATATATAATATAGATATAATTTTTATTCACACAAAACCTATTTTTTATAATTCGTTATTAGAAGTGATGAAAAAATAAAGACGTTGCTTTATAGAGGTTGTAGTCTCTGAAACCATATTTGAGTATTTTTTAATTGATAGATAAAAATAAGTAATGATTACCATATTAATATAATAAAAAAATATAAAAATGGTAATGGTGAATTTTGATTTGATATAATATATTTTGAATATGATGACTATGTATAAACAAAGTCAATGAAATAATTCTTACAATAGAGACATGATTTTTCCATTGACAAATCTATGGAATTAATAACCATAAACTAAAACAGGGTGACCGGGAGATTAAGAAAATTTAGGGGAACTATAAGAGGGTATATATTCAATGAGTTTTATGGTAATTTTTAATTATATCTTCATGTTTTTAATGGTGTAAGTGCCCCCATTTTATATGATCAGAAAAGGTACACTTTTTTAAACTTGTTTTTTATATTAATGATTACATGGAAATATTTGAAGGATAGTTTCCCCAATGTTTATAAATATTGGTATGAGAGAGTCTTAGGGTAATTAATGACTCAAAAAAGTCTTTAGACACATATATTAAACATGTACCATTATATTTATTTTTATTTTTTTTAATTATACTATTTTATTTTTAAAATAGGTATCTAGTTTTTAAATAAGTTATTATATGTTTTATTAATAGTAAAACAAAACTCAGTTTACCATATCTGGGTACTATGTAAATAAATTAAATCTCTATTTAATCAAACTAAATTGGTAAATATTATAATATTACTTTTAAAAAATAAATAGATAATTTTTTAAAAGAACTATTTTCCTAGAAAAGTGACATTTTCACCATTATGGATTTATAATATTATATAGAATTAAGTTAAAATTAAATTAGAATATATATATTTAGTTTTGTTTTTAAAAATAATATAATTTTCATTAGTTAATTTATTTAAATTAAATTAATATAATATGAATTGCCTGATATTAGTAAAATGATAATTTTAAAATAAATGTTTCCCTATTATTGAGTAATTTAATATTAATTATAAAAATATATAATTTATACTCAATTTGTTTTAATATTATTTAAAATTAAAATCATTATCTCCCAAATAATTTTATTTTTCAAATGTACAATTTTATAGGGAAATTAATCATAATTCTAGTGCATGTAACACTATTTTTTATAACATTTTTTTCTATGAATAATGATTTATATGTGGGAAACAAAGGTCAATATTTTTCAATCTAATTTTTTTAATATTAATATAAATGGGTAGGTAAGGGTGATTTAAATTAAAATAAATAAAAAAACTAGTTTTTTCCAGGTCTAATTTTTTTTTTAAAAACAAATGAAAAATATATTTCACAAAATATTTATTTATTTTATAAAATTATATTCATGTGTTTTATAAATTTAAAAAAGTACTTAAGATGACTAATTACAATATATATATAGGTATATATATTTAATATTCAAAATATTTCAACCATACAAATTAATATAAAAGAAATTTTATTAGAAAAATAATTGTTTTCACTATTCAGGTAAAAAAGAATTATTCTGTCAAAAATTGAAAAAAAACATAATCAGATATATTTTTTGTGATAAATTAAAAAATTTATTTCACCTTATCAAATTTCAATTTTAATATTCTTGAAATTATAATTTAAAAATAAAATATATATTCTATATATAACCATTTATTCCAAATAACCTTTTAAATATAAACTCATATCAATTATTTACCTTCTAATGGTAATAACTATTAAAATTTAACCATATTAGTATTTAAATAAATTTATTAACAATTCAATATTTATTTGTTGATTTTTTTTATGTTTTTTGTATTTTGTGACACAATATATAGAACATAGTGTTTATTTATAGAGAATATAGAGTAAAATATAAGGTTATTACACATTGGAAAGTCAAAATAGAATAATTAAAATTTCATATTATAGACACCTTTTGTTATTGATTCTTATGGGAATATCCTAACTTTTTCCCTTAGCTGATGATATCTAGGTCAAAATTCAATAATTTAAAATTATTAAGCTCTATATTATTGATCAAACAAACTATCAATATACGGTATAATATAAATTTTCTTGATATTGACAAATATATGTTCCTGATAATCAATAGAAGGATGCGTTGAACAATACTTCATCTTATCAGAAAGAACATGTTCAAACTATTTTAGCACAATATATTGTATAAATATGTTTTTCTATTCTCTTAGAGTTTTATCATTTTAGGGTCATGAAAATTCCACAATATATATGAAAATAATTCCACATGTTGGGAGAAGGAATTATATAAATTTTGGATATAAGATTTGAGATGAAATTTGATGAAATCAATTTTTTCAAGGGGAGTTGGTCCGAACACATTCCATCTTCAGAGAAAGTTCCACATAAGGCATAAGACGCAAACCGCTAGTACGTGGAAGGCTTATGATGTGCTAGACCATGATGCATTGTCCAGTGAATAAAGTAGTTCACAGTGAATTTACACCCACAAACAAAGATCGTCGTAAACTGTTCTCACTGGGGACAATTAGACAGAGCTATGCCCCACACACCATCCCTGCGAACGATATGGTTCACAGATGAGGAGTAGTCGACGATGTACTATAGCCTCTTCAAACCTATGTTGATCGAGTCTTCCACAGGTAAAGATATATCTCTAGGGCCTTCCACAGAAGGTGTCTCTTGAACCACCGATATAGATTCCCTAGTACTCTATAAAATTACCACTAGGGGAAGTGAAAGAAATAGATAGAGACAGACAGTGAGAAAAAAGGATAACGAAATCTTGAGGGAAACTCATTATTTGTACTTCGTATTCCGTCTTATTTCATCGGTGAAGCCCGAACCGCGAACCCCTCCCTCCGCAGGTATAGCTGGTCACGACCCATAAAATGGAGGAATTGAATAATAATAATAGAACCATGAACCTAACTAGTGAACCAAGAAACAACGGATTCTCGCGGATTAACTCTCCACAAATGATAATCACCCTGATCCCCATTTAGTATGGTTCTCCGTGTAGTGTACTGCTAGTCAGACTACACCTGGCATCACTTACTGAATCAGTATGCGGATGGAACCCAAAGCGGTGTGATTGGCCGTATACCACTATGTTTAGCAGTTTTTTATAACCATACCTACATACCGCATTAGTATGCATACTTCCCCTCTGTCCACCTACCATTATGATATGGAGAGCCTCCCTTATCCTGTATAAGAAAATAGTACGTGGAATGGGGTGTTTTTGGGTATTGTTTCCACTAGTTCCAACCTCAACCCTCTACTACCGTACTATCCTTCGTGATTCATATCCTAACCAGTCCTCTTGAATCAGGCCAAAGACACCTCCAAATCCACTGAACCTGTATGATCAGACCATCGGGTGCATCAGCGTGCCCTATTATGTCTACATACACATGGTAAGCGGAGTCACAAAGGGTCTCCCCACAATGGTTTGGGATTCTGGAATTCTTGTGAGGCTACATTCCCACAGTAACACATAGGCCAACCTTGGGAGGCTGAAGTGAACCTCCCTGTTCTCAAGACTAAGGGTGATCATTCACTTTTCCACTGAATAATGAATAGTAATCAATCGAAGGAGTTCTATTCGATACACATTTTGATTAGGATAAAACTCCTCCCCTTCCCATAACATGCTTTGGGTCCCTCCCACTAAGGTATGTCCCCAATTTTCTAAGGCAGGGCCGTATGACCAATAATTTCATCTCATATTATAGGTTTTATTGCTCTGCGCCATCACCCACTGTTTCGCCAACCTCTTCATTTGTTGGCTGTCCCTCCCGCACCAACATGAAAGGTGGCATGTGCATTGTTGAATCCTTCACATCCTCTTGTTTCGCACACTTATCATGACTCATGTGGGATTAGAGGTTTGCGAGGATTACAACATCCCCAAAAATAGAACTATGATAAATCTAATTCTTGATCAAACTAGGATACGTATGATGCATGCCAAAAGGCCCGAGCACAAAAGGGTTCCCTTCTATAGGGCTTCACCCATTCATGTCATCGTAAATGGGTAGCTCCCACACATAATTCCAACACAAATAAACTTTGAGAACTATGATTCGTCATCACACCATGATATATAGGACACCTGCCAGAAGTCCTAAGCTCAAAATGGTTACCTTTCAAAAGGGTTCACCCAATCATGTCATCGTAAATGGGCAGCTCCCACAAGTAATCCTTGGACAACTGAACTACATGAACTCTGAATTCTGATCAAACTAGAACACGTATAATGCCTACCCAAAGGCCCGAGCCCAAAAGGGTTCACATCCGAATGGGTCCACCCAACCATGTCCCCTCAAATGGGCAGCTCGCATGCATAAGCCCCAAACAATCTGAACTATGTGGGTTTTGATTCATCTTTTAAGGATACATAGGAAGCCATTCTTAATGGCCCGATCCCAACATCATGTCACCTTCCACCCCTAGATGACGATAAACTCCATAGCGCCTTATTATATAGATACAATCAGTATCACCTCTATAGCATCAAATATTTTCATGCCTTAGATGATCCTGAAAACCAAGGGCACCCCATGGACACACTCATCGAGAAAGAACCAAGGATCTATGAGAACATGAACACAACTCAAATATTTAAGAGAGTCCCAGACCAAGAAACCATCCTCCCCCAGAAGGATGCAGTGAGCCTGCAATCCAATCCTCTTGGGCAATGAAGTCCTTAAGTGTCGTTGGAAAAATCACCAGCCAATGAGCGACTGCCTTTGGAAAGAAGTTCCATGATTCATGGATTCCAAGGCCATTGGGAATTCTTGGCTCCACGAATAAACCCTTTGGAGTCCATCTGAGGAATTTGTATCCAATAAAGACTGATTTTATAATTGCTTGACCCCCCCATTCAATTTCCTGCTGGGGACAATGGTTCTGGTAGGGTTAATTCAACATTTTTTTAATGGATAATGATGCTGGATAGGATGAAACAAATGGAATGGTTAATTATAAGAGAAAATATCTCTATAGAAAAAGAGATGGGTGACGATCCTTGTTGTGTCATTTCTGCACCGCTCAGAAATGTGCCACCTTGGATGCAGAAAAAAAATGGTGAACCCAAAGTGAATCATTAACCAAGGTGGAGATTCTACCCGAATGATAATAGACAAAAGGATACTGCACGTCAGACCATTTTTTTTCGCCCCAGTATGCGTTAAATGCACCACCTTAGATACAAAAAAAATTGTGAACCTAACATGAATCCTTAACAAAGGTGGCAGTCTTACCCCACTCAATCCTCTTCACCCTACAGCAAAAGAAATGGGGAAGGAGGAAAATATTAATTTCCAAATATTCATGAGTTTAAAAGAATCCTATTTTGACAAGGGTTTGTGGTATGTATGTAATATATGTATATTTTATGTTCCTGCAGAGCAACCATCGATCCAAATGACATCCCAACGACCCATTAAAACACACACATCGACAATCCCGTAGGAGGCCGGTGGCCCAACGAATAGCTGGACCCCTCACCTACACAGCCTCTTCAACGCTGGGTATCTAAAGGATGTTATATTATTCACGGTTAACGGTCTCAATTCCGAGCCCTTCCACATTATGTCTTGTCAATGTTGTTTGACCTAAAACGTCATAAATAAGTATGATTGGTGGAACTGTAAACTCCCAACGAATGGGATGCCATACGGTCTAGAAAAAAATGCAAAGGGAACCATTGGGTAAAATTCAAGTATCGGTACGTTAAAAAAACTGTTGAGACACCCAAAAATACCTAAATCTTGTTAGGTAAAAAATGTGAAAATGGTGTCCTAAGAAAAAGTCAAGTTCTTCTCGCTAAGCACATGCCAAGAAGGCTTAGGTAAATATTGGGCTAATAATAAAAGAGGCACCAACATTGTGTGTATTCACATGTAGCCTTAGAAATTTCCAAACTATACCCACTGAGTCCCTCGGCTCAAGAAAAAATAAGAGCTTGATCTGATCATTCTTGTCAGGACTACTTCTACATTAGAATAGCCTCCTCTTTATCTTGATCAGATCCCATTCCGATGGAGGAATTTTTAGGGTCCCAAAAATTCAGTAAAGGGAAGGAAAATACTACTGAATGTTGGGAAAAGAAAAGATATAAATGTGGGATTGAAGATTTGATATGAAGTTGGAGGAAATAAATGTTTCCATGGGAATTGGTCCGACCACGTATTAACTATCGAGGAATATTTTCATAAGTCATTAGACGTGAACCACCAGTATATGGAAGGCCTATGACGTTCTGGTCCGCAAGGTATTAGACAGCGATTGAAGCAGTTCATGGTGAATTCCCAATGGAAAAATGAAGTCATCGTGAACTATTATCTTGAAGATAATTAGACAGATGTACGCCCACACACTATCCCTATAAATGATTTGGATCACGGATGAGGAGAAGTTGATGATGTAAAAAAACCTTCACTAACATTGGTTGACTGTGTCTTCCGCGGGAATAGATATTTCTCCATGGGCTTTCATAGAAGGTGTCACACAAACCTCAAATATAGATTCTCTGGAACTCTATAAAATGACTGTTAGGGTAAGTGAAAAAAAGGAGGGAGAGATGGACAAGGAGAATGATGGATAGAGAAAGATTTTTGGAGACTCAGAGGTTATACTCTAGCTTCTGTCTTGTTTCATTGAGGAAGCCCGAACCGTGAGGCACTCCATTCGTTGGTACATCCGGCCACGAACCATAAAATGGGGGATTTAAATAATAAAAATAGAACTGAAAACCTAACTGGTGAACCATGGACAAATGGATTCCTGCGGATGAACTCCCCACGAACAATGATCCCCCAAATCCCCCTTCAATAGGGTTCTTTGAATAGCATACCACTACACGGACTAAATCTGACACCACGTAATACATGAGTATGTGGATGGAACCCAAAGCAGTGTGATGGGCCACATACCACTATAGTATGTGGTTGTCTATGGACATGCCTACGTACCACAGCGGTATGCGGACAACCCCACTTCCGAATACTACTATGGTTTGCAGAGCATCCCCCACCCCACATAGAAAACTAGTATGCCAAATGGGTTGTTTTCGGGTATTGTTTCCACCGGTTCCAACCTCACCCCTCTACTACTATCTAGTCCTCCATGATCCCTCCACTAACCAGTCCTCTAGAATTAGACCAAATCCTCCTCCAAAGCCACCAGTCTTGTATGTTCAGGCCATTGGGTGCATCAGCGCACCCCATTGAGTCTATATACACACGACAAGTGGTGTCACAAAGGCTCTCCCCACAATGGTGCAGGACTTTGGAATGCTTGGGAGGATACATTCCCACGATATCCTGAAGTCCAACCATGGGATGCCGACTTGAACATCCCCATTCTCAAGACTAAGGGTGATAACTCCCATTTCCATTCAATGAAGAAAAGGGATCGGTCAAAGGGGGTATGTTCGGTACCACTTTTGATGGGGATGAAAATACTCCCCTTACCAGAACATTATTTGGGGCCCTCCCACTGAGGTAAGTCCCAAATTATTCAAGGCAGAGTTGCATGCCCATTAATTTCCTCTCACATTAAAGGGTTCTTTGCTCTATTCCCTCACCCACGGTCGCCCCGACCTCTTCCGTCGTGGGATCTCCCTCCCCTACCAATAGTGTGGGAGGCATGTTCTTTGTTTAATCATTCACATCCTCGTGTATCTCACACCGAGGATGACTCACGTAGTCTTAGAGGATTGTGATGATTACAACATACTCACAAACATTACAATGAGAACTTTGATTCCTGATCAAACTAGGATAAGTAGGACAATTTCCAGAAGGCCTGATCTCAAAAAGGTGCCCTTCCAAAAGGGTTCACCCAATCATGTCGTTATAAATATAAATCTCCCAAGAGTAATCCCAACACAACTCAATTATGATAACAATGATTCCTGGTCAAACCATGATACGTAGAATGCCTTCTAGAAGGCCCAAGATCAAAAGGGTACCCTTGTAAAAGGGTTCACCGAATCATGTAATCATAAATAGGCAAATTCCACATGTAATCCCTATATAACTGAACTACAAGATCTCCAATTCCTAAACATACTAGGATATGTAGCATGCCTACCTGAAATCCCATGCTCAAAAGGGAGCCCATACGAAAGGGTCCACCCAACCATGTCCCCTCAAATTGGATGCTACCAGGCATAATCCCCACACAATCCAAACTATGTGGATTCTAATTATTCTACTGAGGATACGTATGAAATGCTTATTATGGGCCCGATTAAAACATCAATTCACCTTCCCACACCTTGGATGACGATAAAATCCAGAGCACCTTATTATATGGCCATTGATAGCATCACCTCCATAGCATCAAATATATACATGATTATGAGGTTCCTGAAAACCAAGGATAGCCTAAGGACACACGCTTTGGGAATGAAAAACGGATTTACGAACATATGAACCAGACTTAAATATATAAGAGAGTCCTGCAACAGGGAAAAATATTCCCCCAGAAGGGTGTGGTGAGCTTGATCTCCCATCCTCTCGACCAATTGAGTCCTTAAGTATCGCTAGCTAAATAATCAGCCAATGAGCACCTGCCTTTGGAAATCAGGTCCATGAATCAAGGATACCAGGGCCATTGGGAATTCATGGATCTACTAATAAACCCATGGGAGACAATTCGAGGAAGTTATATTCGAGAAAGACCGATTAAACAAGTGCTTGACCCGCACTCAATCGCTCGCTGGGGCCCAATCTTTCCATAGGGAAAATTCAACCTTATTTAAAGGATAATGATGCTAGACAAGTTGAAACAAAAGGAATATTTAATTTGACGATAATGAATCTCAATAGAAAAAGAGACGGGTGACAATATTCATCGTTCCATTTCTGCAGTAACTGGATATATGCCACCTCAGAGGTGGAATAATCATTAATTTTTACAAATCAATTAGAGATATTATATAATGAGTTTTTAAAATAGGTATATCACTAAATATGAGTTCTATTAAAAAATCAACATCATTTTTATTTTTAATACAAGGAAACCCTTCAAGAAATTCATCAGCATAATCCTGATATAAATATATTTCTTCAATTTTGTGTTTCTTTGAATCCATATTAGATAATTACCCCCTTGAATGGGTAGTGAGAGAAAAATTATAAACATAATTTCTTTGTGAAATCATCATTTTCATCACACCAACATAGGATTATATGTTGGTTCAGAATGTCAAATGTGACATTTATTCCTTGAAAATTGATATGGGATTTTTGTAAAGAGTGAAAATAACTGAATAGAATCACATGAAATTTAATTATTGGGAGACTAATAATACTTCCATGAAATCACTCTCCTTAATATCATTATGAGTGAATATATGGACATAGTAAGTTACCATTGTACAATTTAGAGTTTTCAATTATAATTAAAAAATGCAACAGTCGATGTGGATATGTAAAAATCATAGAAAATAATTTAGATATTAATGATTTAGAAGAACTGAAATCAAATAATAAAGTTGTATTTATAGAGTGGATGATGATTGTATATTTCAACACATAATTTTTGAGACCCACTAAAGTAGTTTATGTCATATAATCATTAAAATTGTTACTTGGAAGAGGTATTTTATGATAAATATTTTTATCATAACCGATTATTAGTGATTTTTTCCTCATATTTCCATTAATAATTATAATTTATTCCTTGGATCATGGGAGAAAATTTTGGTAGAGCTTTCTTTTCACACATAACTCCTTAGAATTCATGTACATTATGACCATATTTTCTATACTTAATGAAATTAAATTTCACATGGATGAAATTCCCCACCTATTATTCATACCATTTGGTATTATGGGAAATTAATTTTCCTTCTTCTTTGGATGTTATTGTTTAAAAATCAAAAAAAAATTATTTTTCCACTTATTAACATAAAATATTATAATAAATGGAGTCCCTAGTCTCAAATATTTCCATGAGAGCACATCAAATGGTTTCATCGAATATAACAATGTATTTTATAGAAAATTTATTTAAGTTAATTAGTAATATAATTTTAAAATATCCATCTATTTTTTTATAATAATAAATGATAAAACCTAAACAGATGATATCACGTATGGAGAAGTTTTCCATATAGGTACTAATGGATTCATCATCGTTAGACATTAGTTTCAGAAAATCCCTATATTTTTTGGTATAATGATTTGTAGGAAAACATTTATTGAGAAATATATTCAAAAACCCTTGGAATTTCATGTAGTCAATTCAATCCATTTTACATGATTTTTTAATAAGATACCATTATTGATTAGCTTCACATTCCGAATGATACATAGATAAAAGACTTATCATATTCCATGTAATAGAGAAATGAATTTTATGCATAGGTAATTGATCCAGTATAGAATAATTAGTGGGTTAATATACTCACTAATATAGGGAGGAAGATTTAACATAAAGGTCATGATAGTAAGATTATCATTCCTTGGTGAATTCAAAAGCTCTGTATGGTTTAAATTATTTATCATAACATGGGAAAATTATTTGATAATTGTTCTAATATGTATCTTTATAATTAACATTCCATTTTGTTTCTCATTAGGGAAATCATGACACTATCCTCCACAAAAACTGCTAACATGATTCCTCCCAGTTAAAAACATTTTTTATGTCCAGTAAATAGTGTGAATATTAATAATTAGATGTCTTATTGATTCATCCTATATTAAAAAATAGATTTCTAATATTCCTTATATTATTAAACAATCTTCTCAAACCATGATATTCTTTGATTAAATATAAAATATATTCAAATCCATCATAATGGTTTATAAATTGAATTTGGGGTATCCAAAGAATATCCCATGAGAGTCTCAAACCATGATTTCATTATGACTCTATTTGAAGGCATACATATTAATCATAAAAAGTATTATATTCATAATCTATGAAAATAACCATACCCATTTTTTATTCTAACTGAGGCTGCCTAATCATCACTTGCATATTTACTACATTTTTTGAAATAAATATTCAATATTTATCTAAATAATACATCCTCAATAAAATATGATTATTGTATTGGGTACTAGAGACACAATAAAATTATTTACAAAACCTCATCAATATTTTAGATAAACTTTCTTCACAAATGGAAAATATTTATATTCAACTTACATGATACTATTCATTATATACTAGATAAATAGAAACATAATAATGGGTGAGATCATATGCTTAGTATTGGTAAACATGGGATAGATCAATTGAAGATCATATGTGGTTTTATGGATATGAAAACATAATCACATTATATAAAGGTTATACCCAATGACCCAAATCTTAAAACATGAGTTATTTCAAAATGCGTCAATATAACATGATATATGAGACATGAGAGTGAAAAATATCAAATAATGTTGAGTTATTAAACCCTAACATAATTATAAAATATGACATAATTTTTTTGATATTAATATAATAATAGAAAAAAATATTCAATAATGACCAATAAGATACTAATTTCAAAGAATTATTTGTCTAACCCTATCTATAACCCATTGCACTTCAACTAACCTCCATTCATATAATGAGACCAATACATAATTGTTCCAAAATGTTGATAAACAAATTATAAATTTTTCAAATCATTATTAACCAATTCTAATATAATATGTTTCATGAAAACATCCCAAAACAATTATCATCATACTCAATATATATCCTGAAGGTGGATGGTGTTACAAAAAATATCTAAAGGGTAACATAAGGAACACCAAAGTTTGTTGAAATAATTGAAAACTGAATTTTTTATGTTTACTGAGCAAGTCACATTGTTAAATTTGAAAAAATAGAGATTTTATTTTCAAAACCACTAATAATTATTATTATTTGGGAAAAAATTCAAACAAGTAAAGGAATATTCAAAAAAGTATATTTATTAGAAAATATGTTCCCCTGAAAGACATTAAAAATGTGATATTATCACAATATTTAACAGAAAAACAATATGGAAAACAATAAATATTTTATTCAATAAAAATTTAAGGAATTAAAAATAACAATAAAATTAAATTAATCATTTTCTCAATCATATAAAATGACATTAATAAACAAATCCCTTGAATATGGATATAGTGGATGAACTTTCCTGACTGTATAAAAGATGTTAGGGGATTTTCTCCCCTAGAAATAACATCATGTAAATTACATACCATGGTAAATTAAATTGATATAGGATATGTAAATAAAAAATAATAAACATAGGATTTGTTAAATTTTATGTTCTTTAGATAAATTTAGGAAAACATTTCACATAATTATTTGTATTCATTTAATAATGGATTTGAAAATGAAATTAAAAAGAAAACCATACATAATACTCCTAAATTTCATATAATCTAATTAAAATACTATATGAGAAGAAATACCATATTAGTCCATTATTTTATAATATTTTTCAGATTTACTATTTTTTATATTCTCAAATTATAGTCAATCACTGTGAATATATTAGTTGGGTAATTATTTTTTTATTCACAAATAAATTTAATTTCATTTATTTAGAAATGTTTTCTATTATAGACTCTAAACCCATTATTTGATATCATGTTCAGTATTAATATATTTAAATATATGTTAAAATAATGTTTTTATTACTTATGAATATCCAATTTAACTTGGAGAAAACATTGGGAATAGTTTATGGTAACATGATAAATGATGAAGATGCTTCCAGTAATCTATAGTTATTATTATATTATTTTCTAATAATGATTAATTTATGTTTCATTCACCCATATCTATATTTTGGACTTATATTACTCCTTATTGTTATATATATTCATAAAATATATTTTTCAAACTGCCATGTAGGTCAATGATAAAAAATTGTTACATGTCGCTCAATAAAGGTGGTAGTCTACGTGTATACATGAATGAAATTAGTGTTTTTTAATGTATTGAATGAAGGTATAAATTTAATAATATTTAATTTATATAAATATTTTTATAAATATAATATTTATTCATTAGATAACAAAATTTAAACAATCATTAATGATTTAAAAAATTAAACATGTCACTCATGGATGTGGTAGTCTACATGTAACATAGAGAGAACATTTACTTTTGGAATGGTAGTAAGAGAGATAGATAATGATTATTACATTAAAATAATATGATTTAAGTATTATAATTAAATAGATTTCATTATATTATAATGGTTATTATATTATTGTTATATTTTTTATGATAAATATTAGAAAAATAATGTTATAGTAAGAATAATTCTAACATTGAGAGTTTCAATCTTATCTTGAAGGATCCTTTATAGATGTAGGACATATGGACTCGTCATGGTGTAAGGAGTTAAAATCATGTAACATTATTATAAGAGAGGTAAAATTGGTAAGGTACTATAATAAAAGTACATATAGGGTTTCTTGTAGAGTGAGGTAGTGATCTATTTTTATACGTCAAAAAGAAAACCATTAACATAGAAATTAATGAAATGTAAGTGGTAAAAATAGAAATGAAAGTGATTTTTAAGAGTGTTATGATGAGGGTATGATATGAAAATTGGGTATACAATTTCATTTTATCAATAGTATTTTTAATTTTCCCTATTTCTTATTATCTTGGAAAAATACAATCCAAAAAAGTTAACCATTTTCACCCTAATTATCCTTGATTGAAAATTAACAATTGTATTGTTTTTAATAAAAATATAACATGACCAATTTTAAAAATAAATACATGATTATTTAAAATTTGAACTATATTTAATATTCTTTATTTTAAATTTATAAGGAAATTATTGTTTATAATAAATCATATGTTATATACAAACAATAATTTATCATTGAAAATGACTTTTTATATTTTAAATATGTTTTAATATCATTTCTTATCAAATAGTGAATATATTTGTTATAAAGAGCGCAATAAAATCCATGATTATAAAAACATCTAAAATGATCCTATAATTTTGTTGGAGAAAATATTGTACTTTTATCACTGATTTATTTAAAAAATATCCATTATTTTTATTTCTAAATATATTTCAAAATGTTTTTATCATAATTTATACCTTCAATTCCCATGAAATTATTATAATGGTTTTATCAAGATTTAATATCATTACTGTTTTTGCGAAACATGTTATCGAGCACATATTATTTATTTAAAGTTAATATATTATAAAAATAATGGGATGTTAAATGTATCACACCAACCGAAAAATAAAAAATAATGAAATATTACTTCTTAAATTTAATTTTAACCATAAAAAATAATGATAATACAATGTGAACATCATTACAAAAAATAAAATTTGAATAAGAATCGGGGAAAATAAATAATAATTAAATTTTTTTATAGTAAATTTTCTTAATAAATTTATTGAATTATTATTATTATAATTATAGAATTATATAATTATGATTTACTAAAAAGTCAAGAGATTTTTCATTAATGACATCCATTGAATACGTATGATGCAATATTAAATGTAAATCTATTTCATCATGGTGAAATGGTTTTTAAAAAAAATACTTTCTTAATATTATAAATATTTTAGTTGAATGATATATATATAGAATCTAGAATTTTATTATGATATAATGAACTTCGTTGGTGTATTTTTCATGAATATTTTACCTTAGGTTGAAATTTCATGACTTTTAAGAAATTGTTTTTTTAGGTGAGTGGTAAATAATATCATTTTCACAACCACCATATCAATTATTAAATAATTATTATATTAAAAGGAAATAATAAATATTTAATTTTTTTTCCTGAATAAAAATAAAATTTAACTTGTAAAATAAATAATTTAAAAAAGTTATGTATACTTTTTAAACTGATGCTTCACTTTATGGATCTTATGATATATTTTATTTTAACAATATATCAATTTTTTAATATTCCATTAATTAATTATTCAAAAAAATTTAGTTTGATTTGGAATTAATTTTGAATCTCAAAATCCATATTTTTTATTTATAAACTGAAAAATATTGAATTATTTACTGCAATACATCATGTTGGTATAAAAGAATTTGGATTCCCAAAAATACATTATCTAAAAATAGTCACTATTGCATTTGTAGTAATTTAAATAAATTAAAATTTCAATCTCTAAGAAATTTAATCTTGTAAAATTGTATGTATTTTTTGGAATCTATGATGTTCTACAATGTCAGATACAATGAAAAATTGGAAATTTTTTATTTTTTCCAAAAAGTAGATTATGGGGAAAAGGGAAAATTATCTAATTTGATAATATCAAATAATTTTTCTGACCATGTTATTATTTTTGAATAAGGGTTTTTAAATAGCTCATTATTTTGGTGGAAATTTGAGAAGTTCAAATTTTCAAGGAATTTTTAATATTTAATTTGTTATATATTAATTTAATCATGCCTGTTTTTTTAGATAAATATTTTAAAGGGAGTTTCAAATTGATATTACGTCTCTACAGTTAAAAAAATAATGGTGGATTTTTCTTAAACACGGAAGAATCCCTTTATGGGCATGTGGCTCATCCCGTTCACCCATTTTTTATTATATTAATTTTCTTTTTTCAGTCTTTTTCTTGTTTTTCTATTTCTCCAATCCTTTCACAAATTTTTCTTCATAGAAATTACTATTGGGCGCCCCCATGTTGTGTATTTAAGGAATAGATGGATAGTGAGAGGATAATGATAGGGGACACCCAATGAACTACTATAGAGCAAGATTGTGCATCAGAAAATGCATCTTGCTAATCCATAAGTAAAGAATTATTGTTTCATGCATCAAGGTAGGTACATTTTTATGTTTTTTATGCCCCCATATATTTTTCATTTTTATATTACAATGTTTTTTTATCTTATAGTGACTTGAGAGATCCCATGGTGAATATTCGGGTAAAATTAATGGTATTGGCGAGGTTGGGATTAATTTTGAAGAGCATGCGTACATAGAATATTGTTTAAGAAACATACATCACATTCTCTTCTTATCTAAGGATTTCATCAATTTTATTCTATACATCATCTGTATAATATTAAACACCATGTAGTAGAGGCAAGTCGTATGGATGAATACTAAACCAAACACCCCGTATCAGGGCACCGAGCCATCTAGGATACATGGATAGAGCTAGGGTGAGGTTTATGACCTGTATAAATATACCTTGTCTAGGAAGAACACATGTGTGGTGCACGGTTTGATTCATTTCCAAGAACCCAATGCATTAATGCATTCCCCAAACCAAGGAAGTGATACATATACTAGGGTATTTTACAAGACAAATTTTGAGGAGGTATATCTAAAGATACCCCAGGTATTGTATAGGATATATAAATAGAACATAAACAATGTACTTTAAAAAGGTACATGCTTTGAGGACAGAAACACTTGACCATGTAAGATCATTGTGGATGAAAAACTTGTACCGATAGTACATATAGTTTAATTTTTCGTCATTTGTGTGTTTCTATAGTTCGTAACCAAGGAAGAGGAATAGTATGTAATTGGATACTAGTCAGATAAATTTTACACATTGATCATGATGATGATAACCTTTTCATTTATAGATTCAGGAAGGATGGTTTTTTCATAAAAGTGAGTATTTATAGGAGTATTTTTTCATGGTTTGGATTCTTAATCATCATAGGAGTTGGGTTGTGATCTCTGCGGTCTGGGTGAATTTTTTCAGATTGATGATCATCCTCAATCGAGTGTGACATGAATATTCATTTGATGTTGTTTTAGATTAATCTCAAAGTTGGTTTTATATAGTATCTCTGAGGATACATTATTGTTTCCTCGATATTAGGACCATTTGATCATGGTAAGTGTACTTGTGGTTTATATCATGTATTTGGGGATCTGAGTTGTTGTAGCCATCATTATTGGTTGATTATATATGATTTTAGTTATCATCAGGTTCCTCTTTGATGATGAGATGAGTTTGAGGGACTTTAAAGAATACCATTTCGGTCTATAATCTAATAATTTGATCATTGGATTCCATGGTTTACTATTGATAATGTTTATGTGACATGGTGTTTCATTGGAGACCATTTTTGGTTAGTTTGTATCAAAGGATGGGTTATTTATTGGGAAACATGACTTATGTTTTCTTATGTGGGATTTACCTTGATGTTTAATTTATGATATAAAATATTGTGGGTTATTTCTATTGTGATTCTCTGTAGTTCCATAAATAATTAACTTATAGTCACACTTTTCTATAAGATTACCATATGGGAACGTTTCTTATCGAGGATCAACTGGAAGCCACTAATAGATGTTCCTGATGTTTTCATACTATGATTTTTTCATTCATTGAATGATATAGTAGATCCCCTCATAGACTTTCCTACTATTTATATAAAATTTCTTCAATTTATAGATTATTTAAGGTCGCCAAGGTGCATATGGGCATATATAGAGTCCCTATTTAAAGATTACATGATGATATGACCCTAGTACCTATGGGATAGTGAGTTTTTATTTTACCATATGTTTTTTGTAGAGGGTCTTTGATGTATGTTAATAGTATAATGTGATTTAGTGGCCTAAGAGAGGATCCTTTTTTTGTTGGTCAAGGTATATTAGCGTAGCTAGTTGAACTTGTTAGATAGTGGGTTTAATTTTTAAATAATTACACATTGGGTTGTCTATTTTCTATAATGATTGAACAAATTCCTACCATTATTATGGATTTGACAGGAGTCTCTTAGGATATATTAGATCATGATTTTTTAGTGATTTTGATCTATTTATAACTTTCATTGGATGATTATGGTTAGTTTAACATACAAAACTGGTGGATGATCTGGATGATGGTAAAACCTTTATTTGAGATATTACATGTATCTCACACAATACCAAACTAAAAAATGGAATATAACTCATTTAAATGTTTTTTTAAAATCAATGAAAAATGATAATAAAATGTGAATCATCCATAAGAAAATAACCATGGGATAAGAAACAATAGGAAATGAAAAATATTAAAATTAATTTTTATAAAAAAATATAACAAAATAATTTTAATTTTATGTTATTATTACTATTATTGGTGGTAAATATCTATATATTTTATTGATTTGGTTTAGGGAATTGAAATTAATAACCTCCAAGAAATAATTAAGAAACATTAAGAAATATAAATTTATTAAACCATGGAAAAATAATTTTTTTGTTTAAACAATAATTTAATATTATTTATATTTTAATTCAATGAAATATATAAAAATTCAATAATTTTTTATTATAAAATAAAAATTACTTTTTATTTATCTGGAAATATATGACTAGGAAAAAATTTTATGAATTTTCTAAAATAGTTGGTCAGTTAGTGAATAGTGAACAATATCGTTTTTATAAATACATATCCTTTATGATATAATTATGATGTGAGAATAAATTTGAATAACATGAATTCATTATATTGAAAAAATATGTATTAAATGAATTGAATAATGAATTTAAAAATAATTACTTTTATTTTTACACCCATTCTAAAATTATTAAAACTAACTTTATATTTTATTTTTAAAATGTTTTTATAGTTTTAAAATAATTTGGTATTCAATAGGTTCTATTCATATTTGAGTTTCATTTAATGTATTAGAAAAATTATTTTTTAAATTCATAATTCAATAAAAGTTAAATTAATTAATACTATTGATGGTATTTGTATAAATTTATTTTTATACGTAAATTTATATTTTCTCAAAAACATTTTTTATTACATTGAAAATAATTTTAATTAGTAAATTATTAACAACTATATAAATTTAATCATGTAAGTAGATTTTTATTTTTGGATTATGTGATGATTAGTATCATGATTTTTGGGGAAAATTAGTGGTTATTTGAACTTTTTTTCCAACATTATTTTATAGAGAAATTATAATTTATATGATGATATAATGTGAAATAATTTTCCTAACCACTATTTTGGTCTAGGAGTATGATGTTTACCTAAGGAAAATATATTGGTAAAAATATTATTCATTCAAATTATCACGGAATATATAATTTTTAGTTAAAAATTTATTAATTTAATCACATGTGTTTGTTCAGTGTTATCTTTTAAACATTGTATATACTTGAGATCCAGTCTTTACAGTTGATTCCACAATTAGGGGTTTTCCTTAGGATTACAGAATACCATTGGAGGCACCTTGGATGGGCTAAACACCCCTTTTAATTTCTTTTTATTTTTCTTTTATTCATCCTCTTTCATTTTGTTTTCTTTTATCCCATCACATATCCCTTTGGAATTATCATGTGTACCTATAGGGATCCCCCACTTGGGGTCCTTGACCAAGATATAGAGAGGGAGAAAATATGGGTATGAATGTGGTGGTTAACCCCAGGAAGTACAATAATTCTTGATTGGGTATCAATGGATGCATCTAATGAATCTAGAACCGAAGCATTAATAAATTCACATTGATGCAGGAATATACTTTTTCCATATCTCACCATAGATTATCCATTTTTACATTTCTAAAGACTATTATTTTCGTATTTTAGAGACATTATAGAGGTTTTTTAAAGAAATCATGTTTTTTAGGTCAGTTTGGTAGTTTTCCATTTGGGAGAACCCGTGTACACAATAACTACTATAGGGAATAGTAATTGTGTGTTCTTCCTATTTAGGGAATTTGTAGTTTTTTTAGTCTATTTAGTGTACATGGAGTACTTGTTCTATATTGGTTAATTGTGGGGAAGGAAATGACTCAACTAGACACCTCATATCATGTAACCAATATATATAGGGTACAAGGCCAAAGCCAAGGTGAGGTACATGTCTAGTGGACATATATTATGCTCGGCCAGACCCCAAGTGGGTTACCTAGACATGTTAATAGCCAAACAACCCATATTGTATTACATGTCGTGTACCAAGTGATAATTATGTGTACATGATAATTATACAAACCGATTTGGGATAACGAACATGATAAGATACCTCATCTGGGGAATAGATCATATATATAAAACATTGACCACATACTATTTAACACGATATAATGTGTGGCCTATATAACATGAAAATGGGTAGACCATTGGGGTTATTCAATGTTTACTCAATGTACACACTGTTTACTTTTTTCTTAATTGGGGTTCTTTGCATAATTTTAACCCATAACACATAATTTTATATAATAGGATTCCATTTGGAGTATTTTTCAAATTATATTATATGTTTTGTATCCTTTCAGTGTATAGAAGTTTTCTCGATGGTGTTTTAGTTCAGGTGAGAATTTATAATATTATTTATTAGTGGATTATATTCAAAATCTCCCAATGGTTTTATTTGTGTGCTCTGAGGCCCATGTGATTGATCTGAGCTACATGATCAACCTAGTTCAAGTGTTCTATAATGATATCGTTGATGTTATTTTTGATGAATCGTGAATGGAGGTTCTATGAAATATCTCTTAAAAAATATTGGGATTTACCTATATATCATGGATGGATTTTAAATTCTCGTCTAGTTTTGGTTTAGATCATGTCTTCCAGAAGTATATTTTTTGAATATATCAGAATGGTTTGATGCTGAGGGATGGCAGTAATGGTTGGGTGCCACTGTGAATATGATATGAGTTTGAGGGGATTTGAGGATACCTTTGTGTGCTAGTTTCTAATAATGTAATTTGTGGATTCCATGGAAGTATGTTGATAATATTGATGTGTCCTGGTGATTTGTGGATTAAATTATAGTAATGCTAATATCCATTGATGGGTTAATTTCCAAGAAGGCCAAAAAAGGGCATCTATCAAGGTATTTTTCTGAAGGTTTAAATTTTGTTGATGATCCATTATGCAATTCATTTTTTGGAGTAGTCGTGGGGATTACTGATAATTTCATTATTTGTCTCTCATTGGTTTTTGATTATCCATTGAGTATATTTTTTATCAAGGATTAGTTGGAGGCCACTGAAGGATGTTTGGGATGTTTCCATAGTGGGCTTGTCCCATGATTTTGATGATCTTGAGGAACCCCACATCGTGTTTTGTTATATTTTTGAGGTATTGCGGCTAGTTTTGGATCATTGAAAATTTTGTCCAATGATCATCGGTGTAGCCATGATATCCCTAGTTGGATGTCTCTTGATTATATTGCATTAGGTTTTATAATATATCTATGTTTTTTTTCGTTTTATGGTTGAGAAATATCCCATGGAGGATGTTTATTCAAGATGATAAATCCCATTAGATTTTGGGTGACTCATGATTTATTACCAAGTATTTAGTATTTTCTTGTATTTTTTCAATTAGGATTGTGGGATCAGGGGTAACAACATATATAATTGTATCGACAATTTTCCATGATGTTTGATGAAGTTTCAACTCATGATTTAATTTTGTGGAGGAGATGATTTGAATATCATGGAGAGCTAGTGGATGATCTAGTTTAGTGATCCTGCTTTTATTTATTATGGTTCATATATAGATTGTTGATATCTATCAAGGTTTTTATTTATAACCCGGTTTCAAATATATAGATCCTATTAAATTATATCCATCCTGTTTATATAGTTGTAGTCAATACAGTGGGGTATCATTCAAGTACAAGATGAAGCCCAATTTGTTCTTTATCTCTTTTCAAACATGATATTTATTGAGGCATGTGGAGGGTAGATTCATTCATCAGTTTAGATCATTCTATTAGAGACATATATCTTGATGTTTTATCATTGTAGTGTCGATGCCTAGGATTAGGAACTAGGGTCCTACATTTATAAATTTACATGTAGATGGCTTGGTATCCTATATAGATATGTTAGAAACAGATGATTTAGTGTGGTGGGGTGATCCATGTGCTATAAATCATGTATTATGAGATGGAGGGTGGGTAGATTCACCTCAGGTGATAATCTACAACCTGAGGATGGGTGTTTACTCTGGATAATTATTTCATGAAGTTTTCTATTTTACAACAAATGTTATGAAATTTTTTCTAGGGTGGTTATATCATGTCTAAATTTAATTGATGTTACATCATAGAATAGGTTGATCATTGGGATTGGACTACTAATGTACGTTTTCATGTTTGATCATAGGTTATGCTTTGGATGAGGCTAAGGCCATATTTTTTATTGATCAATCATACCTACTCGTATAGAGTTAAAGGAACATGTTATTGTGTCTCAAGAGTCAAGAAAAAAATATTCATTTTTTGTATTAGATTTGGTAGTATGGATAAATGTATTTTTTATTATAATTATTTTTTTATATGTGATGGTATAAATGGTTTCTTGTTATATGATTTTAGGGAGTCGGTAGATCGTAAATCTAGGAATTGTTCAGAACATGTGAAAGATATAAGACATGTGTTTCATGAAAATGTATTCCAATATGACATAGAAGTATCCAAGTTAGGGGATTTGTTTTATTTATTTCTATTTTTGTTATTTTGTGATTTCAACATGGGTAATGCACATGGATTTCTAGATTTATCAAATATTCAGGTTGTTGGATCTTTTCCCATGGGTAGGCATCAATGTTTCATGCATCATTTTAGGAATGTATGATTCACATGGTATACTAATGTTTGTGTTATTTTCACTAAATATTTTAGGTTTATGTTTTTTAAGGTATATATAAGACATATGTGGTTTAATATATATATATTGGTATTAAAATATAGTGAAACTCTTGTATATATTTTCATTCTGATGGTAAGACATGTGGATATATCGGTGAGTGGGTTTCTAGTGATACAAATGCAGTCCCATTTTCATGGATTGTATAGATACCTTATGGGTTAGTAATTGGAAAGATGTTCTTTATTAGTTTCATTATAAGGGAAAAATTCTTAATATATGTTTGGAACAATTTCAAGATTTCATAATTTTGTGGTTTCCCAAAAATCTCAAAACCATGTTCCTTGGGAGGGAGTTTCTATTTTCACATGTCTTCAGTTGAGTCTTGATGTTTGCCGCTTATGTCTACTATCACCAATTTCTATGGTGGGGCTAACTATTCATCAATGGCAGGGATGTTTACTGAAACTATTAAAATGGTTTTGATAAGCCTTATGGGGTCTATTATTTGATAAGTGGAGCACTATGCATTCTCTCATTCTCATGTCTAGCATAAAAGGTCAGGTTTGGTTAGAAACATGGCCCCACAAGATTTTGTTTTCTCCTTAGGTAGATAATTTAGAGAGTGGTTGGATTCTTGTGGAATTGGATAAATACTCAATTGGAATGTGGTTGTGTGTTTAAGCATGTCTTAAAAGATTTTTCATTACATTGAAGAGGATTGTAGATGGGGCTCCATTGTTTTAGAACAATCCCAAATGAGGGTCAGGTCAGTGGATTTAGGAATGTTTTCTTATATTCAATATGAAATGGACTGTGTGAGTGTAGGTACTATTTTGAATTCAGTATTTTTTTATGGAAATTCATATATTGTGGAGTTGAAAAAAAAATCGAGATCATTATCCTCATTTTATGTGATATTATGTGTGTGTAGGTTTCTATTACTAGAAATATGGGAATCAATAATGTTTACTATGGGTATTCATCTTATGGATAATGTGTGAGAAGCATTGAAACATCTATCCATTATGATCATTAATGAAAATTATGTGTGCCCATGGATTTTTGATATTGGAAGTTGGGATAAGATAATGATATTCTTATTGTGGAGAAAATAAAATTCGTCATGGATGATAGTCTCTCTTATTGAGAGGTAGTTTTATAAAATATAAGGAATATTGTTGGATACCCAATATTTCATTTTTAATTCCAGTCCTTTGGTGAGATCGTGACTATTGGATAACCTCTAAGGCTTCTTTGGGTCGTGAAGTGTTTATGGTGGAGAGTTTGTGGAAGTCTATGCCATCATCAGTACAAAATCAGTATAAATATGTTGATATTTTTATGAATTGTGTTTTAGGTTAAATAGTAATTTACTATATAATATAGTAATAGAAAATTATCAAGAACAATACGGTGCTCTAGTAATAGGGTGTTCACTCAATTAAAGGGGTATAGTGGAAATCTGAACTCATTTATTTTTTTAGGAATAATTAATATATTATTAATTAAATAATAATTTATTTACAAGGATTCATATAATTATATATTTAAAATGGGTCTTAGTTTGTGATTAAATATACTTGGTTTATATGGAAATTGGCATTTCTCAGAGGCATGGAATAATCTAAACACAAGAACCAGGGTCAGATATGAGCCCATTTTCTTTTATTTTTTAATTTTTTCACTCTCTTTTTGACTTTTCTTATTTACTTCTACCTATTAGGTACTCATAAATGACTATGGGGATTCCACTTCAGGATACTCTTTTGATTCAAGAAAAATGAGAGATGAGGGAGAGGGTGAATGACTAACTACTAGGGGAGCTATGACGAAGCTACATCAAGCATAAGGGGTTTCCTTCATAGATCAAGGGAAAAATCATCAAAATTTTTTCTCATAAGTAGGTATATATTTAATATATATTACAATATACCCATATATTAAAAAAAATATTTAATTATTGTGTTTCATTGGGTGCCAAAAGAGCACCTATAGAGCGTTTTTAGAAGAAATTGGGGATTTTAAGCCATTTTTTGGGATTTTTTATTTCGGAAAACCAATATAAATTGTTTGGTGTTCATGAAACATAGGCTATGGGTTATTATTATTCTAATAATATTTAGTTTTTTACAACCCACTATTTATATTTTAGTACATTCCATGTAGTGGTTACATATGATTTCATAGGGTTTATGGCCATAAACCCAATTTCGGGGAACCTTACTTTGTAGGGTACACGTCCAGAGGTTCAGTGAGGTTTATATATAGTGGTTGTGTAATATTCATTTCTAAACCCCAGGTATGGTATATTATAGATACATGTCTTTGAACAGTATATGGGATTCCATGACATGTACATTGGAAGAACACCATTTCCCAACTATCTTACATGCCGAGTTGGGTTGAGGTGCTTCTATAGGTACAAAATGTAGGGTACACCCTATGTGTTGGGTTTACACATCATGTAATTTTTAAAATTACATGTTGAGTGTCTAATGACACATCAATAGAGATGAAATATTGGTATGCACACCATATACTTGATGAACATGCTAATAAATTTTTCATCCATGCTAGGTTTTTCCAATTTTTCCTCATATGGTCAAGAATAGATATAATAGGATTACATTATTATCATTTTATCCACTTAAATTGAAATAAATGTATCATTTTGGAGTTTAAATACTGAATAGATGGTTTTATGATTTGAAAGATTATTTTTTGGAGCATTTTTGTTTTTTGATTCAAAATCATCATATAGGTTTAGTTTTGAGCTGTGAGGATTGGGTGAGGATAATCACTTCAACGGACAGCATGGATCAAGAATTCCATTGTGATTTTTTTCTGTTTATTTCAAATGAATATCTTATAGTGGGATCATATATTATTTTTGAGTAGATATTGGATTGTCCCTATATATTGGGATCGGTTCTCAGGGTTATAGTAGTTAAGGTTCACATTCTACATATAATGATTAGAGTTGTCAGGACATTTGTGTTGGGATAATTCTAGGGGATGGTGGATTCATATAGGTGACATAGTGATGGTGATATGAATATGAGGGGATCTCATGGATGAGATTTTGGTATAGTTTCTAATCATGTGATCAGGGGACATCAATTTTGACATTTGATAATTCTATTATGGGATATTGTTTCTTGAATTTTTTTTGTGGGAGAGTATGAACCAAAAGATGGGATATTTTCTAGAAATGTTAGATGAGGTTTTAATGCATGGGTTATTCCCTAGTGGTTTAATATATTACTAAATAGGGCTAGTGGGTTTTTTTATTATATTGGTCTTGTGGACCACTGATTGTTCCATAATTAGAATGATTTTATATTGGACACATTTTTGGGGGGATTGTTGATTGAGGTTCTGTTAGAGACCACTATTGGTATTTTGGGATTTGTTTTCTCTATGAATTTATTATGTATTAGATTATAATATAGACCCTCATGTAGGGTCTCATTCTCTTTTTGGGCACAAGTATTAATGTGGATCTTTTAATAGGCATGTTCTCAATTATTTAGTTGAGTAGATGAGTCCTAGCAAGAAAATTTATTCATGTTGTGAACCCATGGACATTGGAAGCATGATGTTTTTTTCACTATGGTGGGTTGAGGAGATATGTTTGTGGTTATTTTATTAAATAATGAGGACATAGGGACCAATATATCCTTGTGTTTTCTTGGATGATAGTTTATATCTGGTACTTGTTCAGATGCTTGGGAAGTGGGTTTAAGTTTGGATCATCCAATTTTCAGTGGGGTGTTTTTCTAAATTTTTTGATGAATATTCTTCTCTGGATATGGGATTAGGTAGGAGGATGTTAAGATAACATGCATAAGGATATGACCACGATCTTCATCTAGTTCTCTCTTCTATTCGATAGTTTTATTATATGGGTATATGGAGATAATTGATGATCTGGTTGATATCAACCCCTCTTGATGAGTATGTAACCTAGCTAGAGGTTAGATATCTAAATTCAATGTTATTGAATTGTTTGTTTCAGGTTTAGAGACCATATGTAAATCCATCCACTATGTACATTATGATGGATCCCCAAGTGTGTAATATTTATCGAGAACATGTTATAGCCTGATTCATATATTAGTCTTTCTAGACATGGTAGTTTCTCATACATCAGAAAGGTATATTATATGGCCAATAAATATTATTCCATTATATTCATAGATCCAAGTATATTCATATTTTTATGTTGATGCCTATGGTTATTTACTAGTGTATGAAATTTATTAATTTCTCTTTAGATGGAATGGAGATCCTATATAGATCGTATGGGATTTCTTGATGTCATATGATGTTGTGAGACAACTGTTAAAAATCGCCTTTGGTGGGATATAGTAAGTATTCATTCTCTTGGGGTATCTCGATAGAACTCAAAGTTGGCTATTTTGATTTTTTTAGTTTTCCCCTATCTTTTATGAAGTTGTTTATTTTGTTCTATAAAATATTAATTTTCATATAGGATGGGTATATCATGTGGTCATACAATTTTAATGAAATAAGATTATTGGGTTTCCATTGTAGTTGTCCTACTATGATTATTTTCACCCTCTATACAATAACCTCAATGGGAAATCATATTTGCGGTAGGGAGAATACTTTTCAAAAACCAATTCCAAAATAAAAGATAATTAAAAATTCAGAATAGTTTTAAAAATGATAAGCTAACATAAATTAGAATATCTTATTTTAATAATAATATTTATTAATAAATACTTGAAAATAATTAATAATTTCAAATATGTGTAGATAATATTAATTTAAAAATTTTAGTTTTAAAAAAACGATAACAATTGATAATTAAAAAACATTAAAATTAAAAAAAAAATTAAAGGAAAATACATGTAATATTTTTTTTAAAAAAATAATAATTATTAATGGAACATTAAAACATTTATATTATTTAAATAACACGAAGTGGAATAGAAAAATATTTATTTTAAAAGGCTGTAAAACCATTTTATTATTTTTTGATTGACATTATAATAAAATAATTTTTTTGAAAAGGATACCAAATCTTTTGTAAAAAAATGTAAAGCGGGTTAAAATTATAATTGGGTACAAAAACAATTAATCTTCCATTTTGGAATAGATTAACTTTTTGGTATATAAAAACATAGATATGTAATAAACAACCATTAAATGAATGGAAAATAATTATTAGCATCGATATATTTTATTAAAGTATTAGAATCATAAAAGAATAAAATTCATGTGTGAAACATGATTTTTAATGGAAATGAATATTTAAATAAATTATATCATAATCACTGGTTAAAAAGGTCCAACATTGAACTATATATTTCAGGAAGATTGATTTTCAGTGATGGAAAATATTTGACTTATGAAATCCCATTACCAACATTGTATCATTTGAATGAAACCCCCCATCATATGTATAATATTTAATGAATCATTTAATATCAGGAAGTACAAAAAACATGGAAAAAATTAAAATACGTATTTATTTACCCCATTAAAAGGGAAACAAGGTGTATATCTTAAATTTGTCTCAATGGGTTAAAATTTGAGGAAATAATCCCCTAATCCTATGAAAAAAATCAATAAAAACACCATAAAAAGGTGAGCATGGAATTAAACTTCATACACCATGAATAAAAAAATCATGAATTTATATATCAAATTGGTAATATTTACACCACTTAAATTATAATTGGTGTGTAAATATTAATAATGTATCAATAAAGGTAAATTTAGACAATATTCCTTACATAATTCATTATTATTTATAGGAATATGATTAAAATAAAGAATAATAATGTTTTGTTTTTAGATACATTTTGATGAACTCTATTATTATTAATTTTACTTAATATGTACCAATTATTATAATTTTATTATTATTTATTATATAGTTACATTTCTTGTGTTCATTAACTAATGTTCTTTCATCAATTTTTTATCTATTTGTGTATGTTTACCATAGTATAAAGAGTATTAAAATAGTTTCATAATATCTAAAATACTGATAGTATTATGGGTTTTTTTATATCTTCACTTTTTAAATAAAACCATTATGGGAGGTGATGAAAATTGATACTAATTGATCTTTCGGGAGATAGTTCACATGTAATAATGATTGATATTTGAATTTCTCAAATATTGATGGACAATTATGGTAATTGATAATTTAACATTTCATTCCACTATGATGTTATATATGTATGTTTATTCATCCATTAATTAATTTTGATCAGCCATGAATGGAGTTTTTGAAAAGAATAAGATGCTTTGGGGATGTGGTAGTCCACAAAACCAGTGAACAAATCATTTATATTATGTGATTTAATGGAAAAATGGTTATTACATTAATATAATAACAAATCAGTATAATTATTATAATAGTTTCATTATATAATTTTTTACATAATCAACATGTAATCATATGAATGAAGAGATAAACATAATATGATATAATAAATACATTCAGGACATGACTATACATTATAAAAATAATTATAATTGATGGAATTTGGCTAACATTGTGTGACCAGGAGATTAATAGAGTGTGCAGTACTTCTAGGAAAAGAAATTTTAAAAAAAAATCATTGAAATTTTAAATTTTAGTTTGATTTTTGAAGGGTGTAAGTTACCCTCTTTTATAATTGTGGAAAATATATCTTTTTGAATAAGTCTTTATATTTTAATAATTCCCTGACACAATGGCATGATAAATGACTCCAATGTTTCTAAATATTAGATTTTTGAATTTTTTTTGTATAGAGACAATAAAAAAATAACAATATACATGTTTTAATCATTTTATTGGTTTTGTTTTTACATTTTACTCTTTTATCTAAAAAATGATACTATATTTTTTGTGTATGAGATTTTATGTTTTATAAAAAAAATTTAACAACAGCAATACATAAAAAATTCGTTGTTTTAGAACTATATTTGATCTATATTTATTTCAATTCAATTCCTAAATAATAAAAAATTACTTTTTACATTTAAACAATCGTTCAATATAAAAATACATATAGTATAATATTGATATTCTCATCATCATAGTTTCTTAGTAATATCCATTACTGATTACAAATTTAATTAGTGTTAATATATTTATTTATGTATTTATAAATCATATATTATTCCTTATATAAAGGGGTTCATTTGATCTGATTCAATATAAATTTCATGTCACTAATAAATCAAAAATTATAAAATTATTTTTTCACTATTATCATTATAATTATTATTATTTATAACAATCATAATTTATAAAAAAATTATTTCATATCTAAAATAAAATTTAAAATATTATAAAAAATAAGAGAATTTTTTTAATATGAACATTCTATTAAAAGGGAAATAAATCATAACAATATGAAATGTAATGTGTTAATACATATTTTTTAGAAATTTATATTTTTAGTAATTATTTTTTATGCATATGAAAAATTAATCAAGGCCATAAATTCTAATGACAATAGTAATAATATATTTTAAAAAAAAGATTTTTTGGAAATTAAAATAAATCAAAAACCTAATTTATCCATGTATAAATTTAATTACCATAAAACAGAAAAATAGGTATCTTAAAATATTACATGATTTTATAAAATTATATTTGTTGGTTTTGGAAATTTAATTTAGAAAATTTAATTATATATTATGTTTATAAATATATTTTTTATTAAGAATTTGTAAAAATCATATTTTTCAAATAAAATTGAATTTATTAGAGACATCGATATTTTTCACTATCAAACTAAAATCGATTATTTTTGAAAAATATTAAAAATTAATCCTCGGTAAATTTTATCAAGAAATTCACAAATTAATTGACATTATAAAATTTAAATAAAAAAATTTAATTTATATTTTTAAAATAAAAGATTTATTAAAATCTAATTTTTTCCATATTATATCATTTTAATTATTATAATTCTAAAGGTAGTACTAATTACTGATTTACTATCATAGTGTTTATTATATATTTATTAATATTTTATTCATAATTTGATTTGTGTTTTTTAATTTTTGTGTATCATTTGGAAAAAGTTATAGAATGTAAAATTGATTTTAATGGATCTACAATCTCGTGACATTATATTCTACCCCATAAACTAATCTCATTAATTCAATTTTCATTTTCACTTTCTAATGAGTGTTATTATGGGTACATATGTAATTGATGTAAATCAACATTTTCTTTTCTATATTATACTAACAATACTATTTTGATCGACCCTTTTATTATATTTTATCCCATTCTAAAATCCACATGAAAATTTTTAGATTCTTTCTCATAGTTTGAGAAAAAATCCTCCATGATTGATTTTATTAATGATTTCATAATCAACCTTGTTGAAACTGATAATAATAAGTTGGGTTGAAATATATAATGTAAATTAAAAAATTTTCCAATTAATATTATTAAGATATGTTCAATAATAAATCCCTAAAATAAAATTTAATTCACCTAAATGTGGTATAATAATCAATTTTTGAACAATATCTTATAAACCTCAAATTGGTAAAAAATAAATATAGAATATGATATAAATTAATAATGTTTCATATTTGATTTGGTTAGAAAATGACCACGCCCCAATAGGATGTCTAGAACGAGATTCTAGTTGGATGTCCAAAAAATATAGATTGGGTGGTGTGTGTACCTTTTACCATTATTTTTCATGACCTAATATTCTTTGTGGGGATAAACTAGGATTTCAACAATTTCTTATGTTTAGGAGGATATTGATGTCTATTATCCTTATTAGGTGTTGGGTTAAGGTGTTTTCTGTATAATTCCCAAACTCAAAACATTTATAAAAGAAAAAAATTAGGAGTGATAAATATTTACATTATATGGTTACTATGAGAAACCCATCCTGAAAAATGTGTTTCTTTTTAAAACAATCACATTATCAGATTGTTCGACTAAATAATTATTTGATCAATATAGTATTCTTTATGATGAGTTCCCTTATATTCCATAAAATAATTTAATATCATAATAAATATATAATAATGTTTGGTAAAAAGAATTTGACTAACAAGATGATATCCCTAGAAAATATCAAATGGGTTGTGTAGTTATGCCTCATTGTCCTACACCAGATCAGAATTATGTAAAAACCAAACAAAGAATCATCATGGATATAATACATTTTAAAAATATGATAGATACTTCATCCACTATTATCATATAGAATGATATATTATATAAAGGTTCATAAAAAAATACATTCTTTAAGAAATCATCAATATTTTAACCTATAAATAGACTCAACCCAATGTATTTTCCCTATGTTTTCCACCAATTTCCTCAAAAATTATATCCATAAAAGGAATCTTTGTTTTAAACCAAATATAGTATCCCAATATAAATATAACATAATTAATACATTTCTATAATGATATAAAGGTTAAATATCATAAATAGTTTCAATACAAAATAACTAGAAGGATTAGTGTAATGTCCTGACCTAGGGGCCATGCGATGGTGCCCCGATCCGGTTCTCCCCATGACCTCAAATGTACCTCCTTGTACGCTAGAGGCTTCCGACTAACAGTGAAGGTCTGGTAAGTAATTCATTGGTAAACTATACCATCATTTATCAATGTGAAATGCCAATGTAAATAAATGAACAAAATCATTAAAATATTTATGCAAAACAGTACCCATGTCACAAGATAACCAAATAAGAAATTCATTACCCAATTTAAAGGGAAACCCTGTTATGCCTATATTCGTGTCATGAATCAATATTGGAACTAAAAAAAATACATTATGGATCCCCAAATAGCTCTCTAACCATGTCTGGTTCCCTCTTAGAAGCCCATCCCCAATCAGCCACTTATCTGAGGCCCTTTTCCCTTATCAAGTCCTGCAATAACATAATCTATTTAGGTACTGATCAGGTAGCCCAAATAGTGTTTGATTACCAGTCAGTAGGCCACCACCATCGGTGTCTAAAACAAATCTAGTAAAAAGATAGTGTATGTAGTTCTAGAAAGAAATATGTGCAATGCAATGATAAATAATTTATCACGTTTTTATTTATTCTTATCTAACAAAATTTACTCTAGGGTTCCTAAAGATACCTATAATTCAATAAAAACTTCATCTTGTATAAAATCCTGAAGTGTTCCCTATGAAATACCATATCATAATACCTACTTCTAGCTGATTCTTGATGTATTTAAAGTTCTATAATATCTCAATATGTTATTAAACTCTTGCGGGAGTTATAATATTCTCATGTGATGCAATAATTTAGATTTCTGTTATTTCCATTATTTAATTTCAAATTTATAAGACACATTTCCAATGTTACCAAAATCACAATTATAAGTAAGATAACCATGTTACCATGCTTAATCCTCAATAGAATTACCATGTTAAAATTCTCTTTAAACATATGTATAATGACCATGTTACTGTGTATACCTCTCAATTTAGAATGACTTTGTTTCCATTCTCTTTACTAATATGTATGATAAACATGTTAAAATTTGTAATTTTATATTATTAATGACCATGTTCACATTATTTATCACATAATTAATTTACCAATTAACTATCTCCCCAATCTAATTCCATATTCAACAATTATTTAAACACATTTATTCTATTAGTTAACTAAATTATTAACAAAGTGCATCAAAAAAATTAATTATTTCATCAATTAATTAATCAATATAACAATTCATATTCTATAATTAGTTTTCCAGAATTAATTATTTCATTTAAATATCAAATTTTAATAAATATTTCCACAATTAATTATCTAAACTATATTATCAAAGGCACATAATTAATCAACAATTAATAATCTCATCTTAGCAATTCTAATATCTCATAATTAATCCCACAATTAATTATCTAGATTAAAACTCATAAATCTTATATTAAATTTCCCAAAATATATTATCTAATAGAGAATCCCCATACTCTAAAGATTAATTCCAAAATTAATCACATATTTCAAAAAAGCTTCGATAACACAATTGGTCAATTTAATAACCCCAATTAATGAAAATCAATTCAAAAAGGATTCTATAAATTATAAATTGTTTCATATAAAAATAAAATACATTCCTATGGGAATTATATGTATACCAAAAAATTAATTCCTTGATGGATATTTTCTCAATATAAATTCCCAAAATCTAGGTAGCATAATGACATTGATAAAAGATCAGGATTAAGTCCCTAAACAAATCATGATGAAAGACATCAAGATCTCATAAATTTAGATATATATATATATAATCATAGATATATATCTCACATAATAGTCTTATATCCATAGAAATAGTTGATATCTTCTGTGAAAAGAAAAAGGAAATATTGAAAAAATAATATTGAAAGCATCAGGATGAAATCTGCATACCGGGAGAAGAGATAATCTTAAATTTGGGATTTTGAGCTCAATGAACAGTGTTATTAAGGCCTTGAAATCCATATGATATGTTGAGAGAACCTTTTATTACCCATAGGATAGTGTAATTATTAATTAGGTCCACATTGGATGTGAAACATGTCATTAATGCTTAAAAATGCGTGAGACCCTCAATTTTAGGATCACACTGCTGGCTCGCACACGATTTAGTCACACAGTTAGAAAAAAATTCCCTAATTGTGTGTTATCCACAACGTTAAGGGTCACTTCGTACAGCTACCTCACACGGCCTCTCAAACCATGTGGTGACTGTGCCAAAGCTACAGACCCAAAATAGTATAGAGCACACAATTTCTCCAAGGAAGCCACATTGTTTTTACAAATTGTGTTCCAATCAGGCATAACCACTTTTTCAAAAGATTTTATTTGAAATTACATAAACTCACCATAATCTATAACTCTCATCAATGGTACATAAGTAAAAAAAACATTAAATTGAACTAGATATAACTCTAGAAAAGGTTGGGATTTTACAGGCTTCCCACATTTTAGCAGCTCGTCCTCGAGATGCACCTCCAAGCCTTTCTAAGATTCCGAGAAAAAATTATCGGGCCATTATTCCAACACATCTACTTCTTTCTCTCATGTTTCCACTTGAACACATCCATGTTTCCATAATACATGAACTATCATCACGTTTTTTTTCTCAACACTTTATCATGATGATCTAACACACATATCGGATTCACCTCAAAGGACAAATCTATCTCAAGGTCAATCTCATACACATCTATCATAAGGTCAACCTCATACACATCGATCACATGATAAGGGTCTAAGTGATACCAATGATGTTATGATTCATGGAAAACATCATTAATATCATTTTATCTCTATATAAGAGAAAATTAGTAGGCCACTGGACCAATTCTCTCCACTATCCCAAAAGGTCCAAAAAACATTAGCACCAACATGCCCTGTCTCTGTATATTGTGTTGAACCAACCTAGGTGACAACTGATGGAATAAAAATTCACCATCTATAAACTCAAAAAGTTATATAAATATATAATTGTTTTACTAGTATAAACTCTTTGAAATAGATATACATTTCCAAATCAACTGTACTTGCTCTGATATCTCCGACACAAGACACGTTCCCCACAACTCTGATTGACCAACCTCTATCCAACATAGTAGTAATCATTATAGGATTCCATAATTATACATTACCAATTCCATCCATAAATTTTCCTGATAACTGTTGTTATAGGTGAGCTCCACTAAAGCCAAGGGCTTTTCTAAAGATCCACTAAAATCCAGAACACATGCATGTAGCATATTATCATGTACTGGTATAGAATGTTCTGACTACCCATCTATTTGTGGGTGGAAATCCACACTCAATAATACCAGTGTTTCAAGAACTAGTTGAAATCCCTTCCAAAAGTGTGAAGTAATGTTTTAATCATGATTTTAAACAATATTCTATGGAACTCCATGTATAGAGACTATCACATGAACATAGAGTTCTCTAAACTGTTCAAATGTAAATTCATCCCTTATAGGCAGAAAATGAGATACCTTTTCTAGAAAATATATAATGACACAAATAGTGTTATTCTTCCTAAAAATATTTGGAAGAACTAGTATAACGTCTATGATCACATTGTCCCACATCAATTCAAGAATAGGAAACAACTTTGGTAATTCTCTTGTTTGTTGATGCACTGCCTTCACCTCTAGATAGGCGAATTATCTTGTCAAAAAACCTACTATCTCAATTTTCATTCCTGGACACCAAAACTCTCACTGCATGTCATGGTAAATTTTTTCACTCAATGACGCACCACCCACTTCGAGGCATGAAATTCCAACATGATCTGCCCTCGCATTCTTGTTGGCACCATAACTCAATTCCATACATAGATGATCTCATCTTCATCTATTAACAAGACCAAAGACGTATCCACACAATCAACGCTTTCTCCCAACGGAGAATCACTCTATATCTTAATACATCATATCTATGGACAGTCTGCAAATCATATACTCCACTACAACTAAAACCATAATCATCTTCTCCTGACTTTCCTAAACGACCACATGGATTTTATCAAGTGAGGACTTCATCTTTCACTCAGCACTCAACTCTTAAACTGTCTGAGTCTGATCCTTCTAGCTCAAGGCATCATCCATACTCTTTTTATTCCCTTGTGTATATGATAGTTCAAATTTGATGGAAATAATATAATCAAAAAATCTCTGCTACTGAATATTCTAATCACATAGTGGAAGTATATACATCAAGCTCTTGTGATCAGTTTAGAATGTAAACTTTTCTCCCAAAATATAGTTCTGAATAAACATAAGTGAATAAACCATTGCATCTAATTTTAGTTTTTGAACAGGGTAATTACAATTTTGAGGCCTCAAGTGCCGAGACCCATACTCCACAACTCGATATCCCTACATCATCGCAACTCAATTTCTTATCCCAGAAGCATCACAATAAATAATATATTCCTCACCTAACACTAGTAGGATCAAAATTGGTGCGGATGTTAAGTGCTTCTCGAACTCTTGAAAATATCTCTCACTATAATTTTAACATTCAATCATTAATCACTTTTTGGTCAATCTTGAATGTGACATATAAAAATGGGAAAAGTATTAGATGAATCTCTTGTAATATCCAGCTAATCCCAGAATGCTACAGATATCAAAAAAAAAATTTGGGCTACTCCCAAGAAACAAAAAGTTGAAACTTCTCTTGTACCACCAAAACACCTTCCTATGAGATAATTTACCCCATGAAGTGTACCTAGGAAATAAAAAAATAAAAAAATACATTTCTTATATAATAATCGATTATCTATCAATATACCTTGGATGATGTCAAGATGTTGGTCCTAATCATCACGATTCTTTGATTACACCAAGATGTTCTCCCTAACAACCACCACAAACTGATCTATATATGGATGAAAGACCATGATCATTAAATCCATAAAAACATTTGATTCATTTTTCAACCAAAAAAGAATTATGAAAAACTCATAAAGGGAATACTTACTTTTTAATGTTGTCGTCGATATATCAAAAGTTCTTACTCTCAGAAAATGAAACCTTGATCTCAAATAAATAGTGGGTAACACAAAATCTCCTTTCAATTGGTAAAATTGATCATCTATATGTGGACTTGGATATCAGTTCTTCATAATATTTTTTTTCAACTTTGGGTAATCGACACGTTTGTGTGAACTATCATAGGCATACTTTGAGAACAAAATTGGTGATCCCCAAGGAGAAAACATGAGTGGATAAATACATTACCCTCCAACTCCTCCAATTAAGTCACAAGCTCTTCAAGATAGGTCTGTGGCAATCTGTATGGTGGCACAATTATTGGCGTAGCTCCTTGTATGAGCTTAATAGTTAATTATATATCTCTCTCAGGTGGTATCCTTGAGAATACTTCAAGAAATACATCTTAAAATTGTTCCACATTTAGTGGAAGGGTATCAGGCCTAAATCCCTATCATCGAAATATTGAATAGAAACTCAGGTTGTGATCTCTACTAGTAGATGATTATTTGGCCCTGATGGTCCTACATCAATATCCCACTCTCAATGATGAATACACTGGTCACCATTTTGATACACAATGATCACTATCATATGGTAGTAGTCAATGTGTGTTCGGTAAGGGGCTAACTATTCTATCCCTATAATTAGGTAGAATCCCATTATATCAAGAACATAGAGATCCCATAGGAAGTGACATTATTTGACCTCTAGCGAACATCCCTTAAATAGGAAGATATCTATAGACCACACTCCAAATGGTGTATCTATGGTCATTACCTGCTAAAAAACTCCATGGTCATGATCAAACCATTCAACAAATTTTGTAGGTATAAAAGAATGAGATGAATTAGTATGAAACAAGGAATTTGCTAAAGTAGAAGCTATTATAATAATAAATGTCATTGTCAATAGTCCAACCTCGCTATATAAAACTACATATTGTACAATATGTAACTGTTCTGGCCCTGTTCACATTTATTTGGTCAAAATACACAGAGTAGAACCACTCTACTAATGTGGGTTCTCCTTCCATGAAACACCAAATCCACTACCACCACTTCCTATTCTAATAGAAATCCAATATTCAACTTGATATGGTTTAGAATATACCATTTCCATACTCTGAATCCACCCGGATACTCATTTAGTACCTTTTTATTGCTTCCACTGGTATTGTTTCTGTAGATTCCCACTATTTTTGTAAGATACACACACTATTGGTAGTCGAAAATAGTGCCAAAGATAGTTTCTAGGTTTACCACACTGAAGAATGATCACCCATGTAAGGTCATATCGATCCAACACTCCTTTCTACGTACTCTGCTTCCCACTAACTTGGCTAAAGTTTTCATAATGATGCTTAATTCTCTCGAAAGTAGAACCATATGATCATCCCATGGTAACTACTTGTCGAGGAATCAAAACATCTATCCAGTTCCCTTAAACTATGAGATCCTAATCCAATACTTTTGTAAAATTCTTCACCCTGAAGATATTCACCTGGGAGTTAATCTCACATTTAATCCCATAATGAAAACATTTCTTCATAGCTACTTTATACCCTATTGAAGATGGATAAAAGCATTGAAAATCTATGTAGCATCCTACATAGTCCATTACTGACATGCTCCCCTTTTTCAGATGCATGAACTACATAGCGTTATCTTTTCTCAATGCCTCTGGATAAAATTATTCTACGAACCTCTCTAATGTGTCCTTCCATAACATACTTTCAATATACCCGGTTCGCGCATGAATTTCCCAGTAGTACTTCACTGATCCTCATAGAATATATATGGCCAACATGACCCTCCACTCATCCAGAGTCTCCAAATGTTCATGTATTGTCGCTACGGACTCAACCAGAATATATCTCCCTCAATTCCACAATTTCATGTAACATTCATAGGGTTCTTCATGTGAAACACCCTTTTAAACATATACATACTCTAAAAAACTCCATTTGGGTATCTTTTTACGATTTTCATGAAGTGGGAAATTTTCTCTCGAATCTATTCCAATTCATATTCAGTTGGAAATATCGATGCAAGAAGTTCCCTAAATGGAATATCATTCCTAGGCATTCCCATCATCCACCCCCTCAAGAAGAATCATGGAGTCATTTTCTCTATAATTCCAAACACATATCTCACGTCTCATCACACTACCTTATAAAATTTACGTAAGAGGAAAATAACTATGATAATCATTTCCCCTAACTCTCCACATTGTCTAAGTTGAGGAACTATCACTACCCTTAACGTTTATAAACCTGGGCTTTGGTTTACAGGGATAAACACACTATCATAATCATGTTTCTCATTTGGACACCAACTAATTCTCATTTTTCCTCAACTTAAAATAATAATAAATTCATGTGAGGCACCTTTTTTTATTTTAATCTCACAAATAAAGAAAAAAGGATCATGTTCAACAACTTTTCCATAACCAATAATAAAATTCCGAGAATCAATTATCATATCACACCAAAAGTGCTTCACCCAAGATGAAATAATTTTCAACTACAATAGAAAACATATGTAAAACTAATACCACCCTAAGTTCTTGGGTTTTCCCCCATACATGGATTTTCAAATCTCTTGCCCGAGCTCATTTCTAAGATCGAAATCTTCCTATTCTCCTATCAAACTTTCCCAAAATTTTATGATTAATGTAGAAGAAAGAATATTGAATAATTGATACCACTTTGTAACCTCCCAACCAGGGTTCCATCTGATGGTTCCCTAAGCAGGTTCACAACATGACTAGAAGCATGCCTCCTTATACTCATGATAATTTCGACTAGCAACAAGGGACATGTAATTCATTCTTGGGGAATTTACCCTCATTTATCAAAGTGAAGTGACAATGGAAATAAATGAACAAAATTAAAATCAAATATATCTATAACAATACCCATGTCACAAGGTAACCAAATTGGAAATATACTACTCAAATAAAAAGGAGAAAATTTTATTCCAATATAAGTGTGAAGTGTTTATATTTAGACTAAAAATAATGACACTACAACTCACCAAATAGTTCCTAAACTGTGTCATGTTCCCTCCTCTATGAATCATGCCTAATCATCCACCTATCCAAGTGCCTTTTCCCTTATCTAGTCATGTTTCAATATAATTTATTCGGGTACCGATCATGTATCTCGAATAGGGTGTGATTATAACTATGTATCCCTAGACCAATGGTGTCTAAAACAAGTCCAATCAAAATATAGTTCATGCAGTCTTATAAGGAAATAAGTAAAATTAAACAATAAATAGTTTATTACATTTTCATTTATTATTATCTAACTACATTAACTCTATGGTTCCCAAGGATACCCACACCTCAATACTAACTTTATCTTATTACAGAGCCGAAAATGTTCCCTATGTAAGACAAAATCTTAATACCATATTTTGGAAAAATATAGACATATTCAAGGTTCTATGAAGCCCTAATGCCTGATTCAACTCATGAAAAAGATCGAATATTCTCATGTGAGTTCATAACACACGGTTCCATTATTTCCATTATTTAATTTCTCATTTATTAGTTTCATTAACAATGTTACCAATATCACAAAAATAATTAAGATGCCAATGTTACCATGTTTACTTTTTAATATAATAAAAATGACCCCAATTTCTTTACTCATATGTATAATGACTATGTTACCAAGTATTATTCTCAATTTTGAATAACCATTTTTCCATTCTCTATAATCATAAGAATGATGGTCATGTTACCATTGACACTTCTCTATTTTTAATGAACATGTTCCCATTCATTATCACATATTTTATTTACAAATTAATTACCCACCCCAATCCCATTACTAATTAATCAATTAGTAAAACACAGTCATTCCATTAGTTAACTCAACAATGAAATAAGTGGTTCAATGCACTAATTAATTAATCTATTAATTAATAAATATCACTATTTATATTCCATAATTAAATTTTTAGAATTAATTATCTCATTCTAATCCAAACTCTATATAATTAATACTATAACAAATTATCTATATCATATTATTGAAGGAACATAATCAATCCACAATTAATTATCATAACATATCCTTTTCAATATCTCAAAAGTAATCCCCCAATTAATTATCTAGATTAAAACCCCTTTATATTATAATCAATTTACCCCCAAATTTATTATCTAATAGTTTATCCCCTTATTCTCATGATTAATTCACAAATTTAACACCTATTTCAATCAAGATATGATAAATTAATTGGTCAATATAATAATCCCAATTAACGAAACTCATTTTCTATAGGAATCTTAAAATTATTTATCTTGCATGTACATATAAAAACCAAAAATATGGGAATTGGAATTAAAAAACGTACCATAATTTCTTTAGGGATGTTTTGTCAAAGGAAATTCTCAAAATATGAGTAGAACAATAACGTTGATAAAAGATCCAGATCTAAGTTCCCAAAACAAAATCAGGATCAAGGACACCAAGTTCTCATATATCAAGATTTAGATCCAATGTAATATATCACTATATCACCACATAGGTTCATATCTAGGGATATAGATTATATATTCCATTAAAATGTCAAAAAATGATACAATAATGAATGGGGAAAGCATTGGAATGAAATCTACATACTATGAGAAGATAGAACCATCAATTTAGAATTTTGATCTCTAAGAAAGGTGTTTGTAATGACTTAGAATCTCTCCAGGTCGACGGTATAATATTCTTATACCCATAGGAAAGTAAAACCCTGATTTAGGGCCACATAGGAGGTGAAACAAGTCATTAATTATTGAAAACGATCGAGATACATAATTCTAGGATCTCCCTTCTGGCCCGCTTATGGTTTACTCACATGGTTAGACAAACTGTGAAATAACTGCGTGTTAGTTACTTCTTCAAGTGGGAACATCATATGACTACCTCACATAGCTTCTAAAACTAGTTAGTTTCCATGGAAGAGGTACTTCCCTACACTATATAGTTCTTGGTTTCACCTAGGAAGCCACACGATTTGTAAAAACCGTTTTTCAACCATGCACAACCTTTTTTCTCAATGATTTTCTTATATTTCTCTCGAACACACCCCAATACATAACTGCTATAAAATTTTATTAAGGAAAAATAGTACCTAAAATCACACCGATGATAACTGAAAAAAAGGTCACGATTATACAATTAGTTTCATGGTGATTGGCTTCATAAATATATTATTTTATATTTCTTTACAAATATTTTTAAGTGTCCAAATAGAGACTCTTATCTAGATTTGTCACATTCTACAATCATTTTCACATCATGGGTAATAAAAACATGGGTAAGGGGTGAGATCATAAGCATAGTAAAGGAGACTAGCCTATCATTGAATAAATGAAAACATTAGGTGTCATACATTTCATATAAAAAAGAACATATATGCATAAGAGATAATCATTAAACAGGTCAAAGTATAATAATATCATAAAAAGAACATTAAATAAGTAAAAAACATGTCACATGGATTAAAAGACATCAGAATAATAATATATAGCATGATCATGAGATAAAATTGGGGAATATATAAAAAATGAGGCATAATATTAAAATAATGGAATCTCATGTAAATTAAATTCTTCATAGAAATTTGGAATATATTTATTAAGAAGATGGAATTGTGGAACATAAATAAGCATACAAAATATAGGGATTAAAGCATTCCATATCATATAAACACAAAAAATTTAAAATACATCTTTTAGAATATCATTCACATAAAAAACATGTGAGATAATCCTTCAAAATATCATTTATACCTAAAAATGTCATTTAATATTCCCATAATAAATTTTTTAAAAAACTATAAAAAATTTAATTCTCAAAACAAAAAATGAAATAAATCATCCGTATCTCATTGACAAAACATTTCACCGCCTCATGTGACTTAAAACCAAAAAAAATAATTGGATTTTGATATAGGAAAAAAAATTTAATCAATTATAAATATTTGATCCATTAGAAGAAAATTACCATCTCATAAGGATCCCATGTAAAAAATTATATTCTTAAAACATCCACAAATATTAGACAGAATGGCCTTCAAAAGTCATTCAATTTTAAAACACATAGTTTCTAAAAGAAATCATACCTTTATATCTTATAAAGTGCAATAAAAGAATGAGTTATTGAAAAAATAAACAATGATGGTAAATATAAGTTTAAAAAAATGTTTTTATTGTACTTTTTTAAAGATTAAAGTAAATATTATATAAAAAAATATGAATTTAAAAAGAATATTGTAAAAATATTATTTCTAAATAAAATATCCATGAAAAATCATAAGGGGATCAAAAATATGACGTTAGGGTACATTGTAAACATTTACTTTTGAACAGAATAATTAATATTAAGGAAATTATAAATAATCAATTATTTCAATATGTTGAAATTAAATACATTTAAATGTATTAATTTTAACAATAATTTTGAAAAAGGATCATTAAAAAAATAAAAAAAGGGTAGTAAAAGTAAATTTAAAATCTATAATTTTTTTTAAAAATATCATTATTTATTGAACATTGATAATGATATATTGGTTATCAAAATTTGTATGTGAAGGATAACATAGATTATATAGAATCATATAAAACCTTTAAAATATTCTAAAATTAATTTTTTATATTCATAAAAAATTAAATCGGAAACAAAATATTTTATTTTAAATAAATAATCCTGAGTAAATTAATCTTTATGAATTAATATATATGATTTCATACAAGGAAAATGATGAAAAATTTGGATATAAAAACAATTAAAAGGATTGAAAATTCATTAAAACAAATGGGAATTGCCAATAGAATAAATGGGTTTTGTAAAAATACTAGAATAATGAAAGAAGAATAATTTGGTATAAAACTTTATTTTCCCAAAATAATAAGGTGGAAATAAAAAATAACATCATCATTTGTTATATTTTATCAATCATGGATGATAATATTAAGGATGATTAGTTATGACCTAATGATATGTTTTATGAAATGAAAATACCTTATAACCTTTGTATCTTTTAAATCAAAACCACCATTAAATAAATAAAACATGGAATATCATGATATATAATAGTACTATAAAAAATGGAAATATTGATGTATTTACACTATAAAAAAGGGAAACATGGGGTGTATCTTAAACATGTCCCAAGGGAATCATATTTGAGACAAAAAACTAATATTATATGGGTAAATATTTAGTTAAGACACCATAAAATTGAGATAATGGAAAGAGAAATAAATTAAGATCAAAAAATTTAATGAATTATATTTTATATTAAATTGTAACTATATATAGTGTATAAAAATGAATTGGTGCATAAATATGAACTGCGCCTCAATAAAAGGTAAATTGAGGAAAAATTATGTACCTTTTTTGATTCATTTGACACACATGATTAAAAACATAAATATTAGAGGTATCATTATTATATACATACATAAGAAATTTATTATTATTTATCTAATATAATATGATTCATTTATTTTCATATTATATTTATTTATTATTTAGTTTCATTACATATGTCAATTACATGAGGTCTTTTTGTAAAACATTATATATATATATATATTGACCACAATATAAAGTATGAAAAAATAGTTTTATTATATCAATAATATTAATGATGATATGTAAATAATTTTTTTAACATGAATATTTTTTTTATAGTTTTCCATGATGGGTTGTGGAGAAAAATTAGAATCATTGTTCACGTCGGTGATAGTTCTCATGTGTGTACTATTAGTGTTTCCAATTTTCAATGAATGATAGGGAATACAGTTAAATTATAATATGAAATTTAAGATTTATTTTTATTTTATAGATATGATATTTATTAATCCAATACATTATTTTTAATATCCATCAATATTGGTGATGAAAAATGGAAGACGATTTAGTGTGAAGATTTTTATATACACAACACACTAACAACACAATTATTTTCCATAGAGGATGGAAATGAATAATTTGTTATTTTTTATTACCATAATAACACATAAGTATATTTATGATACTGATGAAATTATATTTTTATATATATAATATATTTGGATGATGAATTGTAAGGATAAACAATAAGAACAAAATAATACTTATTTTGGATACTTGATTCTTCCTTGAATAAATACATTGAATTTAAGGGCATGGGATGACTGAGTGATACTATGTCCATAAAATTGTTTTAGGTAATTCTAATAGAATTTATTTGGGTAGATTTTCAAAGAAATTTATATCAGTAATATCTTATTTAGAAGGGTGTATTGACCACCGTTTATAAGAAATGAAAATTATTATTTTGGAAGTAGAATTTTTATTTTAATAATCTCATGATAGTATTTACAAGCCAATGGATCAATTTTTTTTAAATAATGTATTTTTTTATATTATTTCATCAATAATTAATCTTAAATGGATTTAAACAAATGTATTATACTTTATATTTCTATTTAATATCATTTTTTTACATTTTTCTCTTTTACAATTAATTTATGTATCTTATTTTTAACTATGTGATTTTATATTTTACTAATCATATAAAATTGCCAATATAAGAAAATTAGGATGTGAGAAAACTAAATTCAACCCATATTTAACATTATTAAAATTATTAATATAATAAAAATAACAGATAAATTAAAATAGGTGATATATAGAAAAAATAATTTTGTAGAAAAATGAAATTTTGATAATTAAATAATTTTAATATTATTTATAATTTACTAAAAGTTATATAATTGTTAATTTTTTTATTGATGTGTTTATGAAACATAAAATATTCACCATTTAATGTATTTTTTTAACTAAATCGATATAAATTCAATGACATTAATCATACAAAAAATTTAAAATAAATATTTCACTATTATCAAGTTAATTAATATTAATCATAATAATCAACATAATATATGAAAAAATGAAACTATCCATATTTAATAATTTTAAAATTATGACCACAAATATAAGAATAATTTTATCAAATTTAAATGTTATGTATATGGTGATTAATATATCATTATCACATGTAATTCGTACACCATTGGTTTTTAAAAATGAGTATTTTATGAAATATTATTTAAGTAACTATGAACTCTATTAAATATATTTTTTATAATTATTTTAAAAATATTATTACTTTTTAATTGGTATGTATATGAAATTAAAATAAATATTAATCATAATTTTACCATGGGTAATGTTTTTAGAGAATTAGACAGAAATCATTCTCACAAAATATATTCATATTTTATAAAATTATATTCATGGTTATTATATGTTGAAAATATTAAATTTAAATAATTTGTTTAACATTATAAATTTATATTTTATACATAAAAAATATTTCAAAAATTTCTACATTATTTAAAAGTCAGGTTATTTAAAAAATGAGTATTTTCATTATTAACCTAAAAATTGATTATTTTAGAAACGTCTAAATTGTATATCTATATTTAATTTTATATTCATTAATTAAGAAGATGGATTTTATCCATATCAAATTTAAATACTAGTTTTTTTTTATTTAGATTCTTTACAGAATATATATACTATGTTGAAAATAAAAAATTTATGTTAACAAATATTGATTATTTTCCTTCTATCGATAATAACTATTGACGTATTACCATAATAATGTTGATTACAACATTATAAATATTTAATTGTTAATATATTGTGGTTTATTTATATTGGGTGTAGCACGTGACACATATTGTTGAAAATTGTATATATTTTATAGGATCTCGATTCTAAAGTATCGGTGAAATGGATCATTAAAATATAATATTATGAATAACTCATTAAATATTGTATTTAATATTACATTTCAAGTTCTACCTTTTTATAGATTTTATAAAAATGATACAAAAATGTTAAGGGGTTTTTTCTCAATTTCACATCATTGAGACATATTTTATATTGTGAAATTATATTCATTAATATGGTTTATATACACCCAATTCCACATATTATATAATGAATATATTTGTACTAATGGTACATTATTTTCTATATTATTGCCTTTAAATCATGAGGGGGTTGGTTTTAAAAGTTATAAGGGGTTATTTTTAATAATAGTGCTTCAAAGTTTTTTATATATTTAGAACAATTATTTTTATAATATATCCATATTAAATATATTATTTCAACATAATTATTCCATATACTTTCATGATATCATATAATTATATTCAATTATTTTTTTTACTTTCTATAAATTTCTTCAATGAGAAATCATTTCATTATTTTCATATGGGATGTTATTTACATATCATATAAATGATTAAATTGAATTATTTATGTAATGATTTCCAAATAACCACATTTTGATGATTCCATATGTTTATTTTTTCAAAATATTATTTTATAAGATTATATAGTTTTTCCATGAAAATATTATTCCAATTATTTGGTGAGTTTTTTGATAATTAAAAGTTATTAAAAGATAATTATATTGTTTTTCTATATTTTTTATAATAAATTTCATCTCCATGGTGTATATTTCTATAGTACACTACATATTTGAATATATAAGAATGTTTTCTTTTCAATATTATATTATTATAAATTATTTTACTAGTAATGTTTTGATTTAATCCTTGACACCTCTTAAAAGTGTTTTGGATGTAATTTAAAAAAATATATTTTACAATAATGTTACAACAGTTAATACAAAATTCATTTATATTATCTCTTATATTTTTGTGTTATTTATATGTAATGAATATAAATTTAAAAATAATCCTATAATTCTCTCATGATCTAAATATTTTAATGAGTGAATATTTTTTATCAAATAACAAAATTCATTGTGATACCATATAATAATGTTACATAACAGATTTTTATTACATGGGTTTACCATCTATGTTAACACTATTTAATGTTTTTTATAATTTAAAAGTGATATTATATAATTAAAACATCCAACATGATTCCATTGATGTCATATGGTTATATTTTATGTAGAATCTATGAAAGTCATTTCATTTCATTGGTTAATTAAGTTATGTTATAATTATTATGTTTTCATGATCCTGTGGAACAAATATGTGTTCTTTTCATTACATAATGAGTGGTACCAGAATTATATTACCCTAAATTAATTTTTTAATTCATTTTACCAGATGTTATAATATTAATGATACTTTTGGGTATACACAGTCCACCTAGGGTCTCTTTCTAACACCCAGAGATTTTATGAGAAATATTATTTTCAATTTCTTTGATGACTTGTTTTCTACGCTACACCAATATTATGTTTCACTATACACAACACATTTCTAGCTTTTAGTATACTCAAACACTATTCTTGTCTTGTGTTGCACGTAAGAACGACCTTCCTTTATTGCATGTGTTGTACGCAATACCGAGTTTCACTAAACGATGATATTTTATTATTATATTATTAAGAACTACCCGTTATGAATAATATTAACCAAATTTTGAATTTTATAACATTAACATTCATTTTACACATTATCTAAAACATGGTATGAGAACAAAATAATTTTTTCGAGTAAAATAAGTATTTTTTTTTAAAATGCAGTTTTGCCACCTTTTGATGGCGCACACACATTAAATCTTTTTTTTGACATGTTTATGAGTAAAATTTGACAAAATAAAGTTATTCAATTCAATAATTATATAAAAATTTATTTTGGATATTTTTTTATATTTTTCTGTTAACTTTCATATTTTGATAAATAGTAAAAATATGCTACATTTTAATTAAAAAAAATTCATCAAGATAATTTATATGGTTAAATTATAATATTGAACCGTTTTAAAAGTATAAATAGATTATATTTTTACCATTTAATATAATTTATTTCATTATCATTAATTTTAAATTGAATTCATAGGTAAAATCATTTCAATCTTTTTCAATGTTTTAAACAAAGACCCGTTTTTTTCGACAACTGGATTAATATTAAATTAATTACTACATCATCTATGTTTTGAATTTTTAAAAATGGATTCCATTTTTGGTATCAGGATTTTAAAAAATTTTTAATAAATAACTTGTATTTTTAGGCATTATGAATAGTAACTACAGTAAATTTTATTTACCACAGTTAAAGGTAAACCAGGTAATTAAGGGTAAAAATAAGATTATAATATTATCCTAACACCTTCAAAAATTATATTGGATGAATAAAAGTCGACCCATATCACCTAAAGGTTTGAATAGATTCATTTCATGGACTTTTTACCATGAAAAATATGTAATTATTATTAAAACTAAAGAAAGTGACAACATGTCACTCTGTTATATCCAATAAGTGTAATAATTTTAATTAAGTGATAAAATTCGTAAAATGTCAAACATAAAAAGTCTCCGCAAATATAATAAAGTTATCTATATCATATAAATTTATTTATAATTTTTAACGATAAAATAATTATCATTAATGATGACACAATAGTGATGTATAAATTATTTCTTGATTGAAAAATCAAATTAGTGGTTATAAAAATATTAAAATAAATATTCTATGAACTATTTGATTTTCTAAAAGAATTTTATAGATAAATATTTCATTTTATGAATCTATTAAATATTTTGGTTTGAATATATCTTTTGTGTGGATTTTATTTAAAGTCAAATAAATGAATAGTGTGAAAATTGACACTATTGTTATTTTATAAAAATAACATATTATTAAATTGTTTAAAAATCACAAAAATATTTAAAAATTATAAATTAAAATTTATATTATCAAAAATGTCATAAAGTATCCAATTATGGACAATTCACAACACATAAGTAATTATTTGAAACAACTATAAATTTAGAATAGTATTACCATAAATATAATTAAATAGATTAAATAAGGATAAATCAAAATGATAAGGTTTAAAATAAACATAAAACTTGTATAAATTTTATTGGTTGATTTTATTACAACCCTATATCATCTCATCTTCTAGGTTGAGTAATTTTGGAAGTTTGTATGTGTGGTTTGGGTTTATTATAAATTAATATTTTGGAGGTTTCCAAAATTGCCCCTCTCTTCTCTTATAAAAGGTAACCTCCTCCATCTCCACTTAAAACCCTTTTGAGCCTTCAAACTCAGACAAACCTAGTATATTTATCTTCTCCACTTCCCTATCAACATACTAGAGTTCCTGGTCTTCTTCAAAGACCAACTTTAGTGCCCTAAGAGGAGGTTTAGAAGAGGTGTGTAAAAGAAGAGGTAATATCCTTTACCGATTCTTTAAAATTTATTTCTTATTATACTTTATCTTATTTAGTTGTTTAATTATTATGTAATAAAATCAGTATAAATAATATACTGATATGTTTTTATAAATATGAAACAACCCTCTTTCTTCTTATATCTATCCTACTAAAAATTAAATCATCGCGCCTTCGTACGTACGGCTCACTGTCTCCACGCCATGGTGTAGTCTGTTTTTCCACCACCAACTTACATGGATTGCTATAATGGTGGAAATAATAACTATATATGATTATTATAATATAATACTAATTCTGAGATATTATATCATCCCCTCCTATTCCATTCAATAATTATGGGAATGATATCATCACTCGTGCGTACGTACAGATTACCGTCTCCATGATGCGATGAGATTCATTCTCCATATTAACCATTAAAGAATGATTATAAAGTATATATAATAAGTAATAATTAAATATATGACATTATAATTCTAAATGATTTATTTATATATATATGTCATTTACTTCCATTCAATTTAATAAGGAAACAAAAACAGCGTTCATGCGTACGTATGGCCTACCATCTCCATGAACGGTGTATTTCATTCCATTTATCGATCTATTATATATATTTTTAAATATATATTATATGTAAATCATTTTTTACATTCATTATTTAGGTAATCATATGAATAATTACAAGTCAAAACAGGTACAATAAATGAAATGATTTTACCCAAAACGCTGCTTTAACATGGAATTGACAAATGAAAGGGTAATATAAAGTCGTAAGTGAATCATATATGATAACATAAATATTATTATGGTTCTGTTATAAGTTAATAATATGTTTAAACCCACTATACAAGAGTATTTTACACATAAGGAAGAAATTGGACATAAGGAAAGGGATTATTTCTTCTCACTTTTATTTTTTGATATATATGCCTTAATCACCATCTATTTAACTGGTATGGTGTTTATGCTTACCATGGATGTTTTATGATTTTTATTTTGAAGGATATGATATTTAAATATGCATTTAATTTTATTTATTTTATAACACGTTTTATTTCCCCGATCATAAATGGTAAGGGATAATTATTCCAATCTCGTTCTTATTTGAGATTGTTTATTCATAAGTATTTACTGGGGTTATGTTTATCATCCATGTCCATGTTTTGTCAAAATGTTTTCATAAAATGTTAACTATTCTTCCATTTATGTTTAAATTAATTTTTAACCATTTATGACTTTTACCACAAGGTATGGAAGGAATCTTTATTTTGTCTATCATATGCGGTACTTTTTGACTTTTCAGGAAAAAGTATGAGGATAATGTTTTTCTTAAATTATACATCATGAGTGTATTTTTATGGTTTTAAAACACCTTATTTTCATGAACCAACCTCTACATTATTTCATGATTATTTAAAAAAATCCATTTCTTTTAAAATTACATGGAAATTTGTGAAAAGAAAATTATTTTGAAGAACAAAGGTTATTTTTCTCTTGAATTAATTTCAAGTGTTTTATCAAAACTATTTTCCATCTAAGATGAAATCATTTAGTATAATTATGTTTCAAATATAATGTCTCTATTATTTACTTGTTTTGATTTTTCTTATAATGAAATGATATCTATTTTTTTATATGGATTATGTTATTATGGGATGTTGTTTATGAAACCCATTTTATTATTTGGGTTATGATGAATGATTTAAGATTATTTTGTGGAAAACTTAAGAATGATTTCCTTATGAGATGGGTGGGACCTATATCTCCCTCTAATCCATTGAGTAATGATTTATATCTCATGATATAGACAAGGCTGGAATGGAAAGTAATTCTGGTTCCGTAATACAGGGCTAGAACAACAAGTAAACCTGGTTCATTAGTGGACTATGTCCACTACGATGGTCTTGGTAGCAATGCCTTGGCTACTATGGAAATAAAATCATGATCTTAAAGGATTTCTACAATTACATGTTTTATTCCCAGGCTATTTTATCATGATTGATGTGCCTTTATGATCTATGCCTTACTTACTACTAGGATTTATTTCACAACTCAAGATTTTGATGTTTATACTTTATGTTCATGTTTTTTATGTTCAAATGTATATGGTTTGTTTTATTTCCTCCATTCATACCCTTATTGAGAATTTGAACTCACCCCATAAAGGTTTTCTTTTCCCTATGATATAAAGAAAGGTTTTAGGTAAGAAAAGAAAAGAGGAATATCTTTATGGGAGAGGTTGAAGATCTTTCACCATGATTTGAAGATTATGTTTCGACTTTCCAAAGACATTAAACTATTACAATCCCTAGGTGTCTGTTTTTTTATGTATTATGTATTCCGAAAAAGTAATCTACTTTCCATGTATGTCAAGCATTGGGTCTCTAAAGTTTGTATTAGAGGAAAAGGTTAGTCATCCTTTTGAAAATAGAATGCAAAAACTTTAGTAAGATCCCTGGAAATATTTCTAAGGAATGTCTAGGGATATCTCTAAGGATTATTATAACTATAGGATACAGTCATTAAATTATGTTGACGATCATGAATAACCTTGGGTGAACCTAAGGTGTCATGGATTAATGAATGTGTGACAATTTAGATATCCCATAAGTGACTTTTTTATGATTATGTAGTTCCTCATTATTTTACCGTTTCTTACACAATGGTTTCTGGTTTTAGTTAATGGTGGGAAAAAGAAGGAATTGGGTAAACATTTAATATGATGGAGAAATTGGTGACTATGAGAAGTGAAATTGTGTAATGCCTAGAGAGAAAGATATTTTGATTATGTTGAATCAGTAATCATGATATATGATTAACAAGTGAACTATAAAGTATTCTTATGTCCTCAAATAAGATGAAGATGGACTTTTATGCATGTTTGAATGGTGAGGAAAATAGAGGGAGGAAGATTAAACTTTCTACATATCAAGAAAAAGAGAAGACAAACCTTGAGGAATAGCTCAAATAGAGGGGAAGATGTTATTTGTGTAGGGTTAAGGGGCATATAGTGACAAAATATTATGGAGTTCAATGTCTTATATGTGAAGAACTTGGGCATTAACCAACTCAATACCCTGACCTAATAAGTTACTTCTAAATGGAGGAAGGACTTATTCCATGTCAATATTTGATGATGATGGATTGAAGGGCTTATGTAATGTAATTTAAGAATAATTTTCTTGAGGTACTTCTATTGTATATTGAAATATCTATATATTGGTGCATTGTGGTTTTCTATTAGAATATGGTACAGGTAACCATGAAATATGATTGAATGATTTTTGTAAAGCTGAAGATATTCTCATAATGAAGGGATAAAGGGATCATGAGATGTTTGATAGTATTAATGATCTCTGGACTGGTATAAGGACAAAGTGACATCATGGTTAGCATATATAGAAATTTTGGTATTTTGGTATGTGGAAATAATTAACTTTTGACATCATTCATGTTTTCACTAAGGTTTTATGGTAACTTATGTATCATGAGAATACATGATTGAGGTATTCACATGTTTGGAATATGACCAAAAAGATATATATTATGACATATGGGGGATAAATGATGATAATCACATGCTTTGTATATGACCTCTCTTGTAATATTTTCATTTATACTATGAGATTGTACAGGATTATTTTGAATAAGCCTAAAGATTGGAATGGATTTAGTTAGACATCAGATAGTATTGTTTAAGGATAGAATTTTTTGATATTATTTCTGAAATTTTATAATAGTATAGTTTTAGAAAAAGGACAACCCGTTGGATGGGAGACAACCCGTTGCATCAGACAAGGCTATGGGAATCAAACCCACAACCGAATTGCAACAAGCCTTTATCACCTAACACTGGCCTAAAAAGTCCCTCCTTAGTAAAAATTAGTTTCATTTTAATAAGTGGTATGATAGTTGAAATATAAGTCTATTTTTGGAATCATATATGGTTAATCTCCCAATAGATTGACTTATGTATATTTAATAACTTTTTCTAACCTTTTTTTTGAGACAGATGGAATGAAGCATCATTATATCACATGATATAATAACAATTCACGAATGACAAATTCAACTTCATTTCATTATTATATGAAGTGGAAATTGTTCACGGAACGACCAACAGTGAGATTGTACCAAAATCAAGTTAGTATTTCTTCTAATTTCAAAATTTTCAAATTTATTGAAAGGATCTTGAAGACCAAAAATGTTATCCTAGTACCCTCATATCCGATGAATTAGATGGTACCATAAATCATCACAAATTTATGGCTTTGTGATTGTTGGATTTTTCATATCCATGTTCTCTACCACTCTCCATCAGAACTTGATGGTTAGATTTCTCTTCCATATCCATATTTTCACCTATGTTCTCATATGTGGAAACCCAATGATGAGTTAATTTGGGTAACTATTACGTTTCATACTTTAGTTTTAAAAACAATGTTTTAGTATTCCTTTTTACAATGTGGGTTTCTATGAAACTTTTTAGTAGTAAACCATTTATAACCTCGATGAATTTTGAGGTAGACATTTATTTTAATGGGGGTAGAATGTAACACCCCGATATTTTTTGAGAAATATTATTTTTAATTTCATCGATTTCTTATGTTGTACGCTACACCAAGATTATCTTGTGCTATACGTTACACTGTATTATCTTGTAGTATACACAAACCCTATTCTTGGCTTGTGTTTCATGTAAGAGCGACCTTACTCAATAGTGTGTGTTGTATGCAATACTATGTTTAACTAAACAATGATATATTGTTATAATATTATTATGAACTAGCCATTATGAATAATATTAACCATGTTTTTAATTTTATAACATTATCATTCATCTTACACATTATCTGGAACATGGTATGAGAACAAAATATATTTTTCATGTAAAAGAAGTATTTTTTAAAAAATACAGTTTTGCCGCCTTTTAATGGCACACCCACATTAAATTTAGTTTTTGAAACATTTATGTGTACAAATTGAAAAAATTAAAATTATTCATTTCAATAAGTATATAAAAATTTACATTGGATAATTTTTTATTATTTTTCTACTAACTTTCATATTTTGATGAATAGTAAAAATACGCAAAATTTTAATTACAAACAACTTTTTTAAGAAAGATAATTTATATGGATAAATTATAATATTGAATCGTTTTAAAGTATAAATATAATATATTTTTACCATTTATTATAATTTATTTAATTATCATTAATTTCACATTGAATTCATAGGTAAATATATTTCTATCTTTTGCAATGTTTTAAACAAAGACCCATTTTTTTCGAAAACAGGATTAATTTTAAATTAGTTACCGCATCGTCTGTGTTTCAAATTTTTGTAAAAATAGATTCCATATTTGGAATCAGGATGTTAAAATTGTGTATATAGATAACTTTTATTTTTAGGCATTATGAATAGTAACTACGTTACGTTTTATTTACCACAGTTATAGGTAAATCGGGTAATTAAGGGTAAAAATAAATTATAAAATTACACTAACACCTGAAAAAACATTATTGGATGAATAAAACAGACCCATATCACTAAGGGTCTAAATAGATTCATTTCATGGACTTTTGACCATGAAAATGATGTAATAATTATTAAAACTAAAGAAAGTGACAACATGTCACTCTCTTATATCCTATAAGTGTAATAATTTTAATTTAGTGATAAACTTCATTAAACTTCGAACATAAATTGTCAACAAAAATATAATAAAATTATCAACATCATTTGAATTTATTTATGATTTTTAGGGATTAAATAATTATCATTAATGACGACACAATAGTGATGTATAAATTTTTTTCATTAAAATATCGAATAAATGGTATTAAAAATATTAAAAAAAATATTATATGAACTATTTAAGGAGCTCCATGAATTTTATAGGAAAATATGACATTTTATGAATCTATTAAATATTTTGGTTCGAATATATTCTCTGTGTGGATTTTATTTAAATTCAAATAAATAAATAGTGTCCAAATTGACACTATTGTTATTTTATAAAAATAACATATTATTAAATTGTTTAAAAATCAAAAAAATATTTAAAAATTATAAATTGAAATTTATATGGTCTATAATGTCATAAAGTATCCAATTATATACAATTCACAACACATAAGTAATTATTTATAAAAATTGAAAATTTAGAATATTATTACCACAAATAAAATAAAATAGATTAAATAATGATAAATCAAAATGATAAGGTTTAAAATAAAATTAAAACATATCTATATATTATTGGTTGATAATATTACAACCCTATATCATCTCATTTTTGAATTTGAGTAACTTTGTAAGTTTTTAAGATGGTTTTGGGTTTATTATAAATTAATATTTTTGAGGTTTCCACAAGTGCCCCTCTCTTCTCTTATAAAAGGGCACCTCCTTCCTCTCATCTTCACAAACTTTTGAGCCTTCATGATCAAACAAAACCTATCTATTTCTCTTCTCCACTTCCCTAGAAACATACTAGACATCCCGGTCATCTTCAAAGACCAACTTTAGTGCCCAAAGAAGAGGATTAGAAGAGGCCGGTCAAAGAAGATGTAATATCCTTTTCTGATTCGTTCAAATTTATTTCTTCTTATACTTACTATTATTTAGTTGTTTCATTATAAAGTAATAACATTAGTATAAATAATATACTTATATTTTATTATAAATATGAAAAATCCCTATTTCACCTTCTATCCATCCTATGAAAAATGAAATCATCGCGCGTGCGTACGTACGGCTTACCGTCTTCACGTCGTGGTGTAGCCTGTTTTTTCCACCACCACCTAACTTGGATGGTTATAATGGTGGAAATAAAAACTATATATGATTATTATAATATATTTATAATTATGAGATATTATATCATCCACTCCAATTCCATTCAATAATTATGGGAACGATATCATCGCTCGTGCGTATGTACGAATTACCGTCTCCACGATGAGATGAGATTCATTCTCCATGTTAACCATTAAATAATTATTATAAAGTATATATAATAACTAATAATAAAATATATGAAATTAAAATGCTACTAGATTTATGTATATATATATTTTATTTACTTCCATTCAATTTATAAAGAAACCAAAACAGCGTCCATGTGTACGTACGACCTACCGTCCCCAGGAACAGTTTATTTCATTCGATTTATCGATCTATTATATATATATATTATGGTTATATATTATATATAAATCATGTTTTAAATTCTGGAATTAATTAATCATGATCTAAGTAATCAAATTAATAATTACAAGTCAAAACAATTATGATAAATGAAATGATTTTACCCAAAATTCTGCTTTAACATGGAATTGACAAAAGAAAGGGAAATATAAAGTCAAAAGTGAATCATATATGATATCATAACTATTATTATGGTTCTATAATAAGTTAATAATATATATAAACCCAATATAAAGTAGTCTCAAACACATATGGAAGAAATTGGACATAAGGAAAGGGATTATTTCATCTCACCTTTATTTCTATGAGTCATATGCATTAATCACCATCTATTTCTTTTATATGGTGCTTATTCTTCCCATGAATGTTTTATGATTTTTATTATTAAGTGTATGATATTTAAATATTCATGTAATTTAATTTATTTTATGACACATATGAATTCACCGATAATAAATAGTAAGGGATAATTATTCCAATCTAGGTTTTACCCGAGTGTTTATTCATAAGTATTTACTGGGGTTATGTTTATCATCCATGTCCATGTTTTCTCAAAATGTTTTCATAAAATTTTTACTATTATTATAGGTATTTTTAAATTAATTTTTACCCATTTATGACTTTTACCACAAGGTATATAAGGAATGTTTCATTTTTTTGTCATACAAGGTACTTTTTGACTTTTCTGTCAAAAGTACGAGGATACTGTTTTTTTAACTTATAATGCATGAACTGATTTTTACTGTTTTATAACTCCTTATTTTCATGAATATTCCTATACATGATTTGATGATTATTTTCAACAAAATCATTTTATTATAACATTACATGGAATTTTTTGAAAAGAAAATGATTTTGAAGAAGAAATGATATTTTTCTAAATAATTCATTTCAAGTGTTTTATCAAAACAATTTTCCTTCTAAGATGAAATTATTTAGTATGATTATGTTTCTAGTATAATGTCTCTATTATTTACTTGGTTTGATTTTTATTATGATGAAATGATATCCATTTGTTTTATATGTATTATGTTTTGATGGGATGATGTTTATGAAACCCATTTTATTCTTTGGGTTATGATGAATGATTTATGTTTATTTTGTGGCACACGTAAGAGTGATTTCATTATGAGATGGGTGAGACATATATCTCCCTCAAATTAATTGGTTAATGATTTATATCTCATGATATAGACATGGATAGAATGGAAAGTAAATCTGGTTCAGTAATACAGGGCTGGAATGGAAAGTAAACCCGGTTTAGTAATGGACTTTATCCACTATGATGGTCTTGGCAGTAATGCCTTGGCTACTATGGAAATCACATCATGAGCTTAATGGTTTACCACAATTACATTTTTTTCCCATTTTATTTTATCATTATTGATGTTCCTTTATGATCTATGCCTTACGTACTACCAATATTTATTACACAACTCAATATTTCGACTTTTAAACATTATGTTCATGTTTTTTATGTTCAAATGTATATGGTTTGTTTTATTTTCTCCATACATACCTTTACTGAGCATTTGAGATCACCCTTTATATGTTTTATTTTCCCTAGGATATAAAAAATGTTTTATGTATGAAAACAAAATGGGAATATATTTATCAGAGATTTTAAAGATCTTTCACCATGGTTAGAAGATTATGTTCTGAGTTTCCAAAGACTCTATTCTATTATAGTCCTTGGGTGTCTATTTTTGTTATGTATTAAGTATTTTGAAAAAGTAATGTAATGTCCATGTATTTCAAGCTTTGGGTCTCTACACTCTATCTGCAATGATGTAGAGATAATGTGGGGTGAACCCAATATAATATATGACTCTATCCACCATGGGATGAATTTTAAGTGATACCTAAAAAATGAAGTGAAATTATTTGATTATTTATGTGTTAAAGTTTTATAAATTATTCTTATTCTTATATTACTCTCTTATAGCTAATTTATTCTAAGCCTATTACAAATATTGTCTTATATTCCTCTAATTATTTATTAACTAAAAATTGGATTATTTCCCATGATTCTTTGGTATGATTCTCCCATGTTATGACTATGCACATTGAAAATGTTCTCATACCCATATGATCAACCAATTTAGATTGATGATTTTCAATTTCTAATATATATTTTTACCCATACTAAGCATTTGAGTAGACCATTATTATTATTTTTGTTTCCCTATGTTATAAATAAATGTATTACACGAGATATATTAATATGGATAACATGACTAAATTATTATGTGCGATACACTAAAGATTTTATGTTAAATAAAAAATTCATGATTTAACCAGAATATTTTCTATTTTTCTTATAATGATATAGGGTTTGTTAACCTAAATCTATATAACTACAAACATAAACAGTCTTGATTAATCAAGTGGCTCAATGATTATTATTTATTTTCTAATTAATGTTAGAAAAAATTGGTCTTCATTAGTTTCTATAAATTATTACAGGTATTTTGTATGTTTTTAACTCTCTTAGGTTATACAGGTTATGGGTTCCTCACATTATCATTCAAATATTAGTATTTTTTTATTTTAAAAACCAACTTTCATGAATGAAATGTTATTAAAAAACAATTATTTCGGGTAATGAATCGATTCTATGATACATTTTTTATACTATCACAACCATTAAAATGACATATATTTTCAAGTATTGTTTCATAATAACCCTATTATCTTAAACCATGTTTCTTAAATTTTTTATAATATTTATAATTTCATTATATTTTATATTCTAATAAATCATATTCAAAAAAATAATTAATCCATCTTCAAGGATTACATGAGTTCTATTTTAAAATGTTGATTAATTAATTTATGTTAAACTAAATTTTTTTATATGTTTATTATCTTGTTAAATGATAGTGTAGTATTGTTTGGAATGAATTTTTATATACTTTTTATGGATTTTTTGAATATCCAATCTTACATGTTTTCTTCTAACATGGAAAAAATTATTTTATTATAATATATTTTTTGAAAAAATTATATTTTATTTTATTTTAATATTTTATAATTAATGAAACTAATCAAATTAATTAATTATGGTTATTATATAATCTGATATAAAATATCAAATTTTTACATTGGTTATAACTTAAACTAACATGAAATATATCTCTATATATCTTATAGGTTAGACTCTCTATACTAGTTATCATAACCAAAATTGAATGTGTATTTTATCGTTACATGTTAAAATATACAATAGAACCATAATATTGATATTGATTTTATTCAACTCAAATTTTAATAAATTTTAAAATTAAATATTAATTGATATAAAGTTATTTTCTTGTTGTGTATCTTAGCATTCCTATATAGTTAGTTAAAAAATGAATTATAATTATGATGTTATAAAGTCATTATATTAATGATGATATACTATATTAGTTAATAAAAACCATTTATTTGATAATCAACATAACCATATACACTCTAATAATCCAAATTCTCAAGTGAATTTAGAAATGTATCAGAGTGTCAAAAATCACAAGAATAGATTTTTTTTGAAATGATTCAGCAAAAGGATCCATAGACAATAATCATGATTGAATGAAACTTACATTTTTATTTGAACAAATCAATTTTTAAGAAAAAGTTAAAACCCTCACCATGGTGATACAAACTGTCATTAAAAATAGAAACGAGGCACAAAATCAGTAAATATGAGACTAATATTAGCGGCACAAGACAAAATACATAATACCCATTAAAGTGTTGAATCCTTTCATTCTGGATCATTCTTAATATGATCTTTAAAGTGACTAGACAACTTATCCATAATATATATATATATATTCCACTAGGTTAATCTTCATTTCATTGATGGTTCGTGGTAAAATGTGGTCTTTTTTATTAATCCATACCAACTGATCCTCATTTTGATAATCTTCAATCCTTAACTCATATATTATTCTCACCTCATCATTTTCTTATGTTATTAATAAAACACTTTTTGTTATTTCATTATAATATTGGAGAATATCCTATACAGATTTTAATTATATTTTTCCACACTTCCTATCATTCTCTTCTCAATAGGCCCTAATTTATGAGGTAGAGCTTCTTTTATGTCACTAAACAAATAATTTTGTATAGGAATCCATATTCTACCAATATATTTAAACCTATCTATTTAATTTTCATCTTATCAATTTTTTCTTTCCTAGTGCATTTAAAATTATGAACCTTATTGGACACCACATTATAGTTGAGCTTTTTTCCATCGATTATATAATGTTTGAATAGTCCTTACACCATTGGGATTTCATACCCTTATTAATGAATCATATACTTGAGTCTCAGGTTTACTTTTATCCCTTCCTCCTAATTGGGTTGTGAATTCCTCTACATTACATCACCTCATCACAATCCGTGATGAGATTACTAAATTTGTTATTGGGAAAATATGCCTCATAGATGTCTTTAACCATAGTATTATCATCTTCTTGGTCTTTAACTACTTCATTGTTTTTAATACTTCCAAAATAAATTCACATATTTAGAGTCAGGGAATTCTTATTGGGACTAGGCCAGTATGGTGGCTTCAAGAAAACCACATTTTCAACAAGGGGGTTATATATTGATTTTAGATGTAGCTTACTGGTATAAGGGAAGATACCTTATTAAATGCATAATATTTTGAATCACCTCTAGTACATAATGACTTTGATTAATAAAATTTCATTAGGATATGAAGATTTACCTCTGATGAAGCCACTGCGCAAACAACCTCACCCCATGGTCATACAAAAGAGCTACCAAATTCAATCTGACACTTTTGGGCTAGCATCAAGAGTCGATGATATAACCTTGTCATTAAGGATTGTTTTAACTCCTCCAACCCTATATTTCCCCTCATTATGTCTATCTCTATTACAAATTGAAACAAACTCCTAATTAAACGTATCCATGAATGAAACACTACATGGATCTAACACTCATGATGTGAAAATCCCCATCAAACCTTCAGATATGTCCCATACTTTCACAACTAAAATGTAATCAGACAAATCATGTTCCATCTGACCAAAACATCCACCACATTCATATCGGGATCCAATAATGATAATACATTTTTCTTGAAACAAAAATCCAATACAAAGACAACTGATCCATAGGCCCTACATCACTATTGGGTTCCAAACAATTTACACCATGACCTGACCCCTCTACATCGAGCTATTCAAATATGTTCATAAGAAAATGAAAAAAAAATGCAACTGATGATCCAACATATTTTACAATTAATAGAAATTAACCCATGCCTCAAAGGCCACATAAATATTATATCGTAATTATTCCCCAATTGAAATCTATAAAAAATCAACTGGACATCTGGAGACATCAATATATAAGTAGGTTCGTGATGAAATTTGATGAAAAAAGTCATAGTTCTACTATCAAAACATAGAAATAAAACACTTAAATTCATTAAAATATGTATTATCGAATGATCCTAGATAGGGAGATGAAATTCAGGGAACCTAACATAGATATCCATGGATGGGGTGTCTCGAATCATGTGGAAATCATATGTCCACTTAAACATAATGATGTGGGTTCTAATGCAAACATAAGGGGGACTGGTATAATTAATATCAAATATTATTATAATGTGAATCCAATCAGAATGTGACTATTTTCTATAATTCCAACAATGTGTCATTCCCAAAAACATTAAAACAAAAAAGTGAACTTGTCAAATGAATCCACTGATGATTTCCATTTTCAAAAAAGAGATACAAGATTCAGGATTAGAGGAGATCTGGTGTAATAGAATTTATAATATATGATCTATAAGAGTTTAAATCCATCAAAATAGTCTAGAAAATTATGGATAAGTTTAATATTTTGGAAAGTGGGAATTGAACCAGGATTAGAAATTGGAGATAAATAATAATTGGTGTATCAACTAGTTACCCAATGGTTATTTCAATAAAACCAAGTAGAATAATTAGTGGTAATATTTTTAAAATATGGGTAAATATGTATTTTTTTACTAAAATAATTATCCCCTAAAAACTATTTTATATGGATTTACCTCTCACATTTAACCGTTAATGTACACCATTTTATACCCTTATGTTTTTTCCCTTCCTAGGTTAATCATCGACCTGGGTGTGTTTTATTTTTCACTACACACATTATTGAAAATTTTAAATGGGGATTTATGTTTACTTGCATATATATGTCCATATATTGTAATAAATATATTATCTTCTAAATAATTTATAATGGTATATTTAATTTTGATTTATAGATTTATTGAGTTATCAATTCATCCTTACTCTTTGGGTAATTACAAACATTATCTTGGAGATCATTTGGGAAGTCCTCTATCCCAATATAATGACTTTTCTATTCTCAGGGTTTATATGTAAAATTAAAAAAAAATATTTGTGGGTTTATAATCATTAACATGTGGTGGATATTTTTTCTCTATAGTATAAATCATGTTTTTCACTATTATTGGTTGGAAGATTTCACTATTCTCTAAAATTATTCTATTTGGAGTTATGGTAGTATAATGGGGTAGTTGTAACACCGATAAATACATTTTTATTTACCAAATTAATTCTTTAAGATCTCATTTTTTTCAATTCATTATTTTAAAAAATTTATAAAAATTGTGTTTTGTGATTTTGATATTTTATTTGTTATGACATTGGTTATACTTGTTTTGTTTCCTTACAAAAAAAATTCTTTTTTTATTAATAATATTATATTAATTAGTTTTTCATCATTGTTATTATATAAATGTTATCCCTTTATTATTAAATTATTGATGAAATAATATAATTTTTGATAGAGAATGTTTTTTACATCATAGATTATGATTCCTATTAAATTTATGATACACCTACGATATATTCATGTGGAATAGTATGCGACCACGGGAAATTGTATTTAGATATTATTGTATATTTTTATACAATCCTTATAGATATCTGAAAAGTGATTAATAGTTGGGAATTCCCACAAAAATTTGTACACAAAATAAACATTATATGTATATATCTGTAAAGACCCGTAAAATTTAAGGGAAATTTTTTCTTAATTTTCTTTGGAATTTTACAAGAACGCAGTTTCTGACGGCACCTGATTCCGAGGCCCGGAGTGCCCAGAATCAATTTCCGAAGTTTGGCTCGGGTACGTTCAGTGAACGAACGAGCGGGAATTTCTAACTTTTGAACCGGTGCCCGGAATCAAATTTTGAGGGCACCGATGAACTCGCAGCGCGATATTCGCTTAAGGAGACCTTTTCCGAGGTTGTGTTTATTGCGGGTTGAGAGTTAGTTTTTGGGTTTTTAAAATAAAGTTAAATAAAATGTGGAAACATATTTTATTTCTTTTTTTGTTAGTTATAACCTCCCAAAGGGAGTTAGGGGTGGGACCCACATCCATTTAACCTCCCTTGGGAGGATTAAGTGTGGTGGGACCCACACGAACCCCAACTCCTCATCTTCTCTCAAAACTCCCCTATAACCCCCTTTAATTAATGTTTGACAACTTGGTTTAATTAATTAAGGTGGGTTGATTTGAATTTCAAACCTTTGAAATTCAAGTTGATGTTTGTGTAAATAAAATAAGCCTTAGCTTATTTTATTTTGTTTAGCCATCTTGAGAGGATTTGAGAACTCCTTCTTCTTCTTCAAACTTTGACGAAGAACACTCAAGCTCCGACGAAGAACGCCGCTCCTCTCTTCTTCGTAGCCGGTTTGTTTCCGAATATCGACGACGCCTCCGTGTCAACGAAAGGGAACGCCGCTTCCTCCTCGGACTTCCTTCGTCGGCTTATGAAGATTCACCAACGACGTACCTCTTCGGACGTACCTCTTCGTCAACGGAATTGACGAACTTTTACCGCGACGTTGTCTTCCGCGGGTCGTTGACGAACATCGTACTTGAAACCGAGGTAGGGGTTTATTTATTACTTTTGTTCATGATTTATACCCGAGAATATTTCTTTGTGAAATTTATCCAATTGTTAGCAATTAACGCGAGGGGGCCGGACCGTACGAACACGGCCGACCCTCCTCCTTTTCATATTGATTTTTATTGTGGATTGAGACGGGTGAGGTGCGGTACCGTCGCACCGCGCAGGATCATACGACAAGAAATGTGTGGCGCCGTCGCGCCGCGTTGTAAAATAATGCAAGGACGCGACGCCATCGCACCGCATCGAAGAGAGTTGAAGGCGCCGCGGCCGGAGCGGGGCCGCGGCGGTGGGGCACGGTGCTGTCGCACCATGCCGAACGACGAAGGCCGCGGCCGGTTCTGGGCCGCGGCGGGACGAGAGGACCGGCGGCTAGCCGGGCCGCCGGTGTCGGAAGCCGGAAGGGGGGACCGGCCTTGCCGGTCCCGTTGAGGAAGAACCGGCCGGTCATGTTGGGCCGGCTGGAAGGGAGAAGGTCCGGGGGAATAAATTCCCCCGGCTGGCCAAAACTGCCCCCCCATAATGGGGGGCCCACGGTTACTTCAAGGGGGGCAGTGCCCCCCGTTTTTTTTCAAAAGCAGTCCCCCACGAGGGGGGCCGGTTCTCCAAGGCGCGGCACTCAGCCGCGCCGCCAGCAAAGAGGGGCGGGGGCCTTTCCCCCCGCACGTGGCACCCGAGCGGCGCCCAGGCCGCGCCGCCACCGGCCGGGCTGCGCCACCGGCCGGGCCGGGTCAGGCCAACCCAGGGGGGGGGGGGTCGGGCCGGGTCGGCCCGGACCCGGACCCCCCGTTTTCGAAATGACTTCGGTCTTTTGGCCATATATTGAGCTACGGACCTTCGATTGACGAACCATCAGCGGCGATGTGATCCTTGGATAGAGACGGTCGATTCGGTATATCGCACTCAAAGTTTCTGAAAACTTTGAGTTCAGCTGGGTTGGTTCGTTCACGAAACCAACCGGGCCTTCGGAGCGGAAACGCTCATATCTTGGGCTACGGACGTCCGATTGACGTTCCGTCAGCTTTGTTGTGTTCCTCTTAGTGAGACGGATCTTTTGGCATACTCCGCTTGAGGTTTGGACGCTGGTGGAGTACGGTCGGGTTGGTTTTGCCTTAAAAACCAACCGGGCCCCTGGGACGAAAAAGCCAATAACTCTCAGACCAGGCGTCCGATCGACGCGCCGTCTGTTGCATTGAGTTCCTGTTGACGATACGGAACTTTTGGATACATCAACTCTGGACTTTGTGACAGTTGATGTATCAGCCTCTCGGCTCGTGGAGCGGACCCTCCTGAACGAGCTTGTTGTGTGCGGGAACCCTAGTGTTGGCTGCGACTGTGACTGCTACTGCTACTACTACTACTACTGTGACTGCAACGACGACAGTACAGCGATCCTTAGTGGATTCGACGACGACGACTACAGCACTCAGCGATCCTACGTGGATCAGTGCTTCAGGTCCTGTGTGGGGCCGATCCTCTGTGGGTCCGATCCTGTGTGGTTCCTTGCGCTCAGCGGTCCTGTGTGAACTAGCTCCTAGAGGTCCTGTGTGGGACCGATCATGTTTGGGTCTTTTGCGGGGGTTAGTTACCTATCGATCCTTCGTGGGTCCGACGACTTAGATGGATCAGAGACCATCTTTATCGTCTCTCGAAGAAGTATACCTATGTGAGCTGAATCCTGTTACTTTCCTGTGTGGATTGTGTTGTGCTATCCTGTGTGGATTTCGTTTTGCTTTCCTGTGTGGAATACGTATACTTTCCTGTGTGGACTGAGTTGTACTTGGGCTCGGAGGTTGAAGAATATTGGAATTGATGACTTAGGTATATGTATGGGCATATACCTAAGCAGTGTCGGTTGTTACTTCGTGTTTGTATCTCACCTTTGTGGTTTATCCTTTGTGGATTTTGGGAGACCTTTAGGGGTCTCGGGGTCCCTACTGAGTAGCTTATACTCACCCATGCACGGGCTATGCCCGCACTACGTTGTGTTGGTTGCAGACGACGGACAGCGTTGATCGTGGTTGAGGCTTGCAGAGCAGGACGATACCTGGAGATGGACCACTGGGCGGGACGTACTCGGAGCGGACGGCGGGACCCGAGGAGCAGTGGAGCTATCTGTACCCACCCTTTAGGTGGGATTTCCAGTGGACAGCTCGGAGTAGCGGCTTTTACTTTACATTTGATGTTTTCCCTTTCGAGTTGTACTTTACTTTCAGTTTGGGTTTGTATACTGGCCCATTTACTTTTCCGCACTTTCAGTTGTACTCTGTTTTTACTTAGTGTTTACTTTTCCGCTTGCTTACTCTGTGGTGTTTGTTTACTTTACAAAGGAAATGCCTTCCCTTTTACCGAGATTTACGCCTTGGTGCTAGTCGCCAGCCCCTGGCCTATGGAAGGCGGGCTTGGGGTAGTCACGGCACGGACCCCGAGGGCGGGTCGTGAAAAATTGGTATCAGAGGAGTTCGGTTCTACCGCGAACTCTGGTCTTTTCTCTGTGAAGCAATAATGTTTAGCGTATTGAGTGTGGTTATCAGTCCAGGGAGTCCAGTGTTGGTGCGGCGGCTGACGTATCCGTACACCAGGACCCTGACTTCTGATTTCCGACTTAATGCACAAAAACATTGATTGCGTGTGTGTTTCAAAGTTTTCTTTGTGATTACTTTATATCAGCTCACCAGGTATATTGTTTGACCGTGGCGCACCTGTTCCTTTTCAGGATGGCCCCACGATGGCAGCCATCTAGGGTTCTGAGAGTCGAGTGTGACGACAGCCCACCGAGCGACGAGGCCTCGGTGCAGGGCCCTCTGTCAGCAGTGGCACCGGCGGTAGCTCTACCCGCCGAGCCACCGATGCTTCCAGCACCAGCCGCTGACGACGCACGTCGCCTTGGATCGCTTCACGAGTTCCAGCGCCAGCGACCACCCAGGTTTCGTGGGGAGACGGACCCCCAGGCAGCAGAGGACTGGCTGGAGGCAGTGGTACGAGTTTTTAGGCTAGTGAGGACACCTGCAGACCTCATGGTGATCCTCGCTGCGAGTCTACTGCACGCAGCAGCGGGCCGATGGTGGAGCTTGATGCTCCAGGTGCACGATGAGGCATCTCTACTTTGGACGAACTTTGAGAGCATCTTCCGCTCGGAGTTCGTCCCAGCCACCCTTCGTGCGGTGCGTATCCAGGAGCTTCTTCAGTTGCGGCAGGGCAGCATGACGGTCGCTCAGTACTCGGCGAGATTTACTGATCTCTCGTGCTACTCGATCGACATGGTACGGGACCCATTCTTCCAGTCCCGGACCTTCGAGCAGGGTTTGAGACACGAGATCAGGGCATCACTGATCTCCCTCAGCATACCGACTCATACAGGAGTACTGGAGCGGGCCCTTCGGATCGAGAGCTTCCTTGCTGAGTCTACACCAGTGCCGAGACCCACCGCAGGGCGGCACGTGGCAGAGTCATCTGCAGCAGGCAGTCGACGGATGACTCAGGGGTTCAGGCAGACCAGACCTTCAAGCAGACGACCTCAAGACACTGGCTCAGCAGTGCGGGGCACACAGCGAGGAGTCAGTCTTTCGAGAGGCCGACAGTGCTACTCGTGCGGCGGGCAGGGCCACATGGCTCGTGACTGCCCGACCCGCCATGCAGAGGAGCAGCAAACGGTTGAGGAACTACCTAGGCAGAGGTAGAGGTTCGACTGTGGCGGTCCTCAGGGAGGAGGCGGACGAGGCAGAGGAGCTGGCCGAGCAGTAGGTGGTGGGTGACGCTTTGAGGCTCTACCACCACCACCACCAGGAGGTCCACCCCGACCTCAGGCGAGAGCACAGCTTCAGACAGCTGAAGATTACGATCATGAAGCTCCGGAAGCGGGTGGACTAGTGCGGGACTAGCTCCATGCATAGAGTCTTTTTCCCATAATGCCTCTAGCTTCGTAGTTTGTGTTTCCTTGTGTCCTTGTTCTTTAAGTTGAAGTAATAAAAGATACTTGCCTTGGTGACTTTTTTTTTCTTGTCTTTTGTTTGTTTTTACTAAGAGGTGCCGGTTAAAAACTGTTGACTTGACCCTCACTTGCGAGATTCTTACTAGAGGAAACCCAGTGACCACACACTGATGCCGAAAGTGTGACTCAACCCTTGGAGGTGAGAGTAACGGTTAGATCTCTTGGTATCAGCGTCGAGGCCTTACGACGCCATCCATGCCATTAATTAACTAATCATGACGGGATTGACTGTATTAGGCAAGGAACGTGGTTAATCCAGGGGATGAGACCAGATTTCACTTTTCGGCAAAGGAGAAATCTTTGCAGCTTTGCCGTACGTTAAGGAGGAAGGGGAAACCATTCGGGTGGTTAGACAGATGTCAGCAGAGCTTCCAAGAGCTGAGACAGAGATTGACCAGCGCACCTATCTTGAGGTTTCCTGAGGTGGGAGTAGGGTACGTAGTCTACTGCGATGCATCAGGGACCGGACTCGGATGTGTTCTGATGCAGGAGTGGGCAGTGATCGCCTATGGATCACGTCATTTGAGGCCACATGAGTAGAACTACGCTACCCATGACCTAGAGTTAGCAGCAGTGGTCTTAGCTCTGAAGACATGGTGACATTACCTGATGGGAGAGCACATTACAGTCTTTTCTGATCATCAGAGTCTCAGGTATATCTTATCGCAGAAGGACCTAAACCTGAGACAGCGGCGATGGCTCGAGTTCCTCCAGGACTATGACTTTGCGATAGTCTATACTCCTGGTAAGGGGAACGTAGTAGCCGATGCCCTCAGCAGGAGGACGGGCATTTAGCTACTTGAGGAGGCGACGGAGCAGCTAGCCTCTTTGTAGATATCCTTCGTGGATAGAGATGGAGCATCCTTCCTTCAGTCTCTCACAGTCACCCCTCCACTAATGCAGCAGGTCAGAGAGGCATAGCGTGAGGACGCTGACTGTGAGACACGGCGTGCACAGATATCCTCGGGACAGGCACCTGATGGTTTCTCCCTTGGAGCAGAGCACAACATCCTTTTCAGAGGACGTACCATGGTACCAGTCGCTTTGCGAGAGGAGGTGCTGAGAGAGTTTCACACTTCTCCTTTGGCAGTACATCCTGGAGTGGCGAAGATGTACCAGGATCTCAGACGACAGCACTGGTGGCCGGGCATGAAGAAGGTTGTAGTAGAGTTCGTTTCTTGATGCCTCACCTGCCAGCAGGTGAAGGCAGAGCATCAGGTACCAGCAGGCTTGGTACAACCCTTGGAGGTCCCGGAGTGGAAGTGGGACAGTATATCTATGGACTTCGTGACTGGACTTCCACGCACTTCCAGAGGTCACGACTCCATTTGGGTGATTATTGACCGACTCACCAAGTCGGCGCACTTCTTACCCATCAGAGAGCAGGGCTCAGTGGAGAGCTTGGGACGTCTCTACGTTCAGGAGATTATGCGGCTCCACGGCGTGCCATCATCTATCGTCTCCGATCGAGATGCTCGCTTTACTTCCCGGCTTTGGAAGGGGTTCTAGGAGGCGTTCGGGACGCAGCTACGTCTGAGCACAACTTTTCACCCTCAGACGGATGGTCAGACGGAGAGGACCATTCAGACTCTCGAGGACATGCTCCGCGCATGTGTCCTCGACTTTGGTCGTAGTTGGGAGGACCACCTACCCTTGGTGGAGTTTGCGTACAACAACAGCTACCACTCCACCATCGGGATGACACCGTACGAGGCGTTGTACGGCCGACCTTGTAGATCTCCTTTGTGCTGGACAGACCCTGGGGAGTCAGCACTTGTGGGACCGGAGATGGTCCAAGCCACGACAGAGAAGGTCCAGGTCATCCAGGAGCGGATGAGGACAGCTCAGAGCCGGAAGAAGTCATACGCTGATAGGAGGCGGAGGCCACTAGAGTTCGAGGATGGTGACCACGTCTTCTTGCGGGTCTCACCTCGACGTGGTATACGGAGATTTGGTCGAGGCGGCAAGTTATCTCCACGCTTCATCGGACCCTTCCAGGTCCTCAGCAGGATTGGCGAGGTGGATTATCGCCTGGCTCTACCACCTCAGTTGCACCGGGTGCACGACGTCTTCCACGTATCTCAGCTGAGGAGATACGTGCACGACCCGACGCACATCATTGACCATGGAGAGCTTGACGTTGACGATGGGGAGACTTTTACGGAGGTCCCGGTGGAGATATAGGATCGACAGGAGTGGGTCCTACATGGGCGATCGATTCCTCTTGTGCGCATCAGATGGCAGCACGGGAATTTCCAGGAGAGTACTTGGGAGTGGGAGGCTCAGATGCGTGCTCAGTACCCTCATTTGTTTCCCTAGTTTTTGATGTATCTTTACGGGGACGTAAATCCCTAAGGTGGGAGTAATGTAAAGACCCGTAAAATTCAAGGGAAATTTTTTCTTAATTTTCTTTGGAATTTTAAAAGAACGCGGTTTCTGACGGAACCTGATTCCGAGGCCTGGAGTGCCCAGAATCAATTTCTGAAGTTTGGCTCGGGTACGTTCAGTGAACGAACGAGCGGGAATTTCTAACTTTTGAACCGGTGCCCGGAATCAAATTCCGAGGGCACCGATGAACTCGCAGCGCCGATATTCTCTTAAGGAGACCTTTTCCGAGGTTGCGTTTATTGCGGGTTGAGAGTTAGTTTTTGGGTTTTTAAAATAAAGTTAAATAAAATGTGGAAACATATTTTATTTCTTTTTTTGTTAGTTATAACCTCCCAAAGGGAGTTAGGGGTGGGACCCACATCCACTTAACCTCCATTGGGAGGATTAAGTGTGGTGGGGCCCACACGAACCCCAACTCCTCATCTTCTCTCAAAACTCCCCTATAACCCCCTTTAATTAATGTTTGACAACTTGGTTTAATTAATTAAGGTGGGTTGATTTGAATTTCAAACCTTTGAAATTCAAGTTGATGTTTGTGTAAATAAAATAAGCCTTAGCTTATTTTATTTTGTTTATCCATCTTGAGAGGATTTTAGAACTCCTTCTTCTTCTTCAAACTTTGACGAAGAACACTCAAGCTCTGACGAAGAACGCCGCTCCTCTCTTCTTCGTAGCCGGTTTGTTTCCGAAGATCGACGACACCTCCGTGTCAACGAAAGGGAACGCCGCTTCCTCCTCGGACTTCCTTCGTCGGCTTACGAAGATTCACCAACAACGTACCTCTTCGGACGTACCTCTTCGTCAATGGAATTGACGAATGTTTACCGCGACGTTGTCTTCCACGGGTCGTTGACGAACATCGTACTTGAAACCGAGGTAGGGGTTTATTTATTACTTTTGTTCATGATTTATACCCGATAATATTTCTTCGTGAAATTTATCCAATTGTTAGAAATTAACGCGAGGGGGTCGGACCGTACGAACACGGCCGACCCTCCTCCTTTTCATATTGATTTTTGTTGTGGATTGAGACGGGTGAGGCGCGGTGCCGTTGCACCGCGTAGGATCATACGACAAGAAATGCGCGGTGCCATCGCGCCGCGTTGTAAAATAATGCAAGGACGCGACGCCGTCGTGCCGCGTCGAAGAGAGTTGAAGGCGCCGCGGCCGGAGCGGGGCCGTGGCGGTGGGGCACGGTGTCGTTGCACCGCGCCGAACGACGAAGGCCGCGGCCGGTTCCGGGCCGCGGTGGGACGAGAGGACCGGCGGCTAGCCGGGCCGCCGGTGTTAGAAGCCGGAAGGGGGGACCGGCCTTGCCGGTCCCGTTGAGGAAGAACCGGCCGGCTATGTTGGGCCGACCGGAAGGGAGAAGGTCCGGGGGAATAAATTCCCCCGGTTGGCCAAAACCGGCCCCCCATAATGGGGGGGCCACGGTTACTTCATGGGGGGCAGCGCCCCCCGTTTTTTTTTAAAGCAGGCCCCCACGAGGGGGGCCGGTTCTCCAAGGCACGACACTCAGCCACGCCGCCAGCAAAGAGGGGCGGGGGCCTTGCCCCCCACACGTGGCACCCGAGCGGCGCCCAGGCCGCGCCGCCGCGCCGGGCCGGGTCGGACCCGGGTCGGGTCGACCCAGGGGGGGTCGGGCCGGGTCGGCCCGGACTCGGACCCCCTGTTTTGGAAACGACTTCGGTCTTTTCGCCATATCTTGAGCTACGGACCTCCGATTGACGAACTGTCAGTGGTGATGCGATCCTTGGATCGAGACGGTCGATTCGGTATATCGCAATCAAAGTTTCTGAATACTTTGAGTTCGGCCAGGTTAGTTCGTTCACGAAACCAACCGGGCCTTCGGAGCGGAAACGCTCATATCTTGAGCTACAGACGTCCGATTGACGTGTCGTCAGCTTTGTTGTGTTCCTCTTAGTGAGACGGATCTTTTTGCATACTCCGCCCGAGGTTTGGACGCTGGTGTAGTACGTTTGGGTTGATTTTGCCTTAAAAACCAACTGGGCCCCTGGGACGAAAAGACCAATAACTCTCAGACCGGGCGTCCGATCGACGCGCCGTCTATCGCGTTGAGTTCCTGTTGACGATAAGGAACTTTTGGATACATAAACTCTGGACTTTGTGACAGTGTATCAGCCTCTCGGCTCGTGGAGCAAACCCTCCTGAATGAGCTTGCTGTGTGCGGGAACCCTAGTGCTGGCTGCGACTGTGACTGCTACTGCTACTACTACTACTACTGTGACTGCAACGACGACAGTACAGTGATCCTTAGTGGATTCGACGACGACGACTACAGCACTCAGCGATCCTACGTGGATCAGTGCTTCAGGTCCTGTGTGGGCCCGATCCTGTGTGGGTCTGATCCTGTGTGGGTCCTTGCGCTCAGCGGTCCTGTATGAACCAGCGCCTACAGGTCCTATGTGGGCCCGATCCTGTGTGGGTCTTTTGCGGGGGTTAGTTACCTATCGATCCTTCGTGGGTCCGACGACTTAGATGGATCAGAGACCATCTTTATCATCTCTCGAAGAAGTATACCTGTGTGAGCTGAATCCTGTTACTTTCCTGTGTGGATTATGTTGTGCTATCCTGTGTGGATTTCGTTTTGCTTTCCTGTGTGTAATACGTATACTTTCCTATGTGGACTGAGTTGTAATTGGGCTCGGAGGTTGGAGCATATTGGAATTGATGACTTAGGTATATGTATGGGCATATACCTAAGCAGTGTCGGTTGTTACTTCGTGTTTGTATCTCACCTTTGTGGTTTATCCTTTGTGGATTTTGGGAGACCTCCAGGGGTCTCGGGGTCCCTACTAGGTAGCTTATACTCACCCCTGCACGGGCTATGCCCGCACTACGTTGTGTTGGTTGCAGACGACGGACATCGTTGATCGTGGTTGAGGCTTGCAGAGCAGGACGGTACCTGGAGATGGACCACTGGGCGGGACGTACTCGGAGCGGACGGCGGGACCCGAGGAGCAGTGAAGCTATCTGTACCCACCCTTCAGGTGGGATTTCCAGTGGACAGCTCGGAGTAGCTGCTTTTACTTTACAGTTGATGTTTTCCCTTTCGATTTGTACTTTACTTTCAGTTTGGGTTTGTATACTGGCCCATTTACTTTTCCGCACTTTCAGTTGTACTCTATTTTTACTTAGTGTTTACTTTTCTGCTTGCTTACTCTGTGGTGTTTGTTTACTTTACAAAGGCAATGCCTTCCCTTTTACCGGGATTTACGCCTTGGTGCTAGTCGCCAGCCCCTGGCCTATGGAAGGCGGGCTTGGGGTAGTCACGGCACGGACCCCAAGCGCGGGTCGTGACAATATCTCCATAGATTCATATATACATAAATAAATAAAAAACTACATATATATATATATATTAACATGTGTTATAATTTAATAACACTTTTAGGTATCTGAATTACGGTTTCTTATTTTGTTTTAACAAAATTTGAACTACTTTGGGATGGTCATGGGTATTCACATAAACATTTTATCAATATTATAACTCTTTATTTAAATGGATGGTATTGGGTACCTAATCAAATTTTCATATGATTTCCTCAAAGTATACATTAATGGTCATTACATCTGAGTGAGTATTTAAGGAGGTATGATTAGGTTCCATGGTGGCTTATTTAGTAATTAGAAACGGACCCCTATATTTGTCAATTTATTTTATTTTTGTAAGTTTGTTACTGTATGATTACGTATATTATATTTTTTAAAAAACATATATTGTGTTGAAAATACATGAACATATATTAATGATTTATTAGTATTGTTTGGGTGGTAATACTATATTGGGTATTGTGTGCTCACATGTTACATGTGTCCCTTTACGAAACATTTAGACATAATTTTTTATTTTGTATCTAAATAATTAGATAAGTGTAACCGATTTTATATCTGTTGTGACATGCTATTGGATATTACATTAAATTTTATAGTTATTTCGTTAGGATAGGTTTTATTTCTATTTTAAAATAATTTCACCTTTTTTACATTCTTATATATTTCATATTCCTTTTATCTTATTTTTTATAGAATTAATATAAGGTATATAGTTGGTATGTGTAGTGTTTGAATAAATATAAATATATATTAAATTTTCTTATATTTATTCATGGTACCCAAGCAGTAAATAATTATTATAATAATACACATTTAAAATTATAATTTTCCAATGTGTTTAAAGATCAATCCATTCATCTAATAGGATTGATTTGTATCATTAATAAATTTCAACAAGATTGATTTACTTCCAATAAAAAAAATTGTTTTTACTCATCCTTTATACCTTCTCATGGTAATTAATAATTTCTAGGAATGTCTTTCTCTACTATGAGGGGTGGATATAACACCACCCAAAATTCTATTAGAACAACATTGTATCAGATAGTGTATGCAGAAAGTGACACCACGATTTAAAGAAAATATAACACCATGAGACTTTATTATATTTTTATTTTTAAATAAATTAAATCTATTAAATATCTTTCATTACCTGAAACACTAATACTATAATTTGTTACATGCTACACTAAGATTATCTTGCATTACATGCCAAATAGTGTTTAAACGAAATGAGAAATATTATTAAAATATTTCAATTTAAAATAATATTTAACCCACATCCAATGGAATTTCATGAAATAACAGTTAAGAATAAAATATTAAAATAATGGATATCTTTTTTTTATAAATAAAATAAAATTAATTTAATAAAAAATGATATGTTTTCTAAAAAAGTATAGTTTTTCAAAAAGATGGCTTAGTCGCTCATTGCACACATGATTTAAAATAAATTAGAACCCATTATAGATAATTTATTTGAAAAAATAAACATCATTTTCTACGAAAAAATATAAAAATTATCTTGGGGAGATGTATAGGGAATTTTATTAATGTTTCTATTTTTATGAATAATGGAAAATGTTGAATTTTAATTTAAAACTAGCTTTTTGTTTAAATAATTTATAATGATATACTAAAATTTCTATTTATTTTAATGTATAACTATTTATATTTTATATAAATTTATCCAATTTCTGTAATTATATTAATTTTCATATAGAATATTTATGATAAAAAATTTGTAATATTTTGGACATTTTCTTTCAAAAAAATTCTTTTTTTGCACGTCTATAGTATTAATTTGTAATTAAAAATTTCAAAAAATATGAATTAAATTTTTAAATATAAATTATATATTATAAATAATAATAAAATATCATATCTAAAAATTTCTTCATAATTTTTTATAAAATAAATTGTGAACATATAATAAATTAATTGTTACGGTTAATGTAAAAATGGATTAACCGGGGTATAGAATAAGATATTTAGGGTTATTAAGGGCCTACCAAATTGTAAAACACATATTGGATGGCTAGATTTTGACCATATGTATTATAGGTTCGATAATTTCAATTCTATAATAATTTTCAATGATAAAAAATTTATTATTATTGAATATTTTCAAAAACATACAAGTTTATGACTCGATTCACTCATAAAATCCCCACTCTCCTCTCTTTTTCACACCATAAAAACCTTTTGGTTAGGCCAGTAACTACCAAAATATTTTCCTAAAATCCGTCATATCATTATAGAATACATATTTGTGGCTCAAATCTATCCTAGGAATGCAATTGGTAGAAACTAAAGGAGGATACCTGAAGAACAGGTAACAATATTCAATGAGGGATTTTATATGATTTATTCCTCCACTGATCTCAAATAATATTGAACTTTGGTTATATAATAAAATTATTATCTAAAATATTCAAGGATTTTTTTTATTATGGTACTTTCCTATAACCATCTACATTTCTATTAAATGGGTTATGAAACCATCATTCATGTGTGTGGAGTACATCCACCTAGGTAACTGATGTCATTCATTTTTTTCATTACCACCCCTCACAGTTGGGTATGATGATGCATAATATATATATATATATATATGATATTTAGAACTAAGTTATACATATTTTCTCATTAAATGCAGTATATATTTCTTAGTTTTCTATCCATTGGGGATATGGTAACTTCACTCGTGTGTACAAAATACAATTGTCTCACAAAGAGACGTGATTTGTTTTATCCATATTGCCTTTCATATAAAGTGATCAGGATAACATTAATCATTATATGATATTTATTTAACATAAACATTATATTCATAAAATATTTACCTCTTTTTATAGATATTATATTTCTTTTTTTTGGGCATTTCCACTCAATGAATGATGATAATGTCATTCTCATATGTGTGGACTACCGCCTTCCAAAAATTATGTGACTCACTTTTCATCACAAAAAAATTATGATATATATATAAGTATATTTAATGAAATAATATGATATCTAAGATATTATTATTATTCTTGACATATGGAAATTTATATAATATCATTCCAGGAGGATCGTTGAAAAATTTGATACGTTACTCATGAGTATATACAACATATCGTCTTCATGATTGTTATGTAATGAATTTTTAATAACAATCATTCATGATTGGTTATAAAATTATAATTTTTCTATAAATATGATAATTATTATTTATATGAAGGAAGTATATAATTTTCCCAACAACTGGATCTTTCATGATTAAATATGAATTAGAAAACAAGGATATTATGTCCCAAAAATATTGAAAATAATGAAACATTATTAATGGATGGATGATATATTGTTACAAAAAGGTCTTATATGATATTAAAATTATTAATATGGTTCTTTGTGAAGTTAAGATCATTTTTAAAACCAATTTCCATTAGGATAAATCACATTCAACCAACAAAAATAACGTGGTATGGGATTCCATCACAATTTCATTTCATTAAGGCATATTATAATTTCATGCACATAAAATCATTTATATGGTGTATATAATGAATATTTTAAATGTTTTATCCTGATTCATTAAAAATTAATTTTATTTTATGTTATAATATTAATAATTTCGTCCAAGGTGATTTGATATGAAAATTATAAAGAGTTAATGAATTTCATAACTCAATTTCATTCCATTAGGTTACATTACTTATCCATTGTAATTTAGATTACAAGATCATGTTTATTATGAATTATGATTCTAATATGTTTTGTTTACACTATTTTATGTAGAATTATAAATTATACACAAAATCGATTCGTTGGTTATTTATCACGTCAATATTTTGATCATTGTTATAGTTCACTTCACAATCTCATTCTAATCGAGATCATTGTGATTTAATTTCAGTTGAAGGAAATAATTTCATCATTTTCAAAAAAATCCATTTAATTTTCGACTCATATGATTATTAATGAAATTTTCAAATAACAATACCATTGTTATACTCTTTTGTACTAAAAATAATTGATAAATTCTTTTATGAAAATACAAATTCCTTATTCTCTACTGTTAGAAATCTATTTTCTTCTAAAAACATGTTTTCTTAATATTTATTAAATAATTATTTAAACCTTATCCAAATTATTTTTTAAATACATTTTTATCCATTTGTAATAAAAAATAAAAAATTTCATGGAATCTTATTTTTATTTTTTTGAACAAGTCTCTTTTTTCAGCCTCTTTACAATGAAAACAAAATATTCTTTGAGATATATATGATATGTATGAAAATACACACCATCATGAACAGAATTTATTTAATGATTCCATTTAATGTGGAAAATGATATTCTTAAATATATGTTTCCCATAATTTTATATGAATTAATATTTTTGTATAGTAAATTTTAATGAAAATGATCTAATTTTTTTTTACATTTAAAAAATATATTTTTAAAATAACAGAGATTTCTTCTATGAGAAATTTTGTTAAATAAATTTTATTTTATTTATATTATTTAAATAAATAAACCTTTAATTACATTTAACCCACAATGGATTTATAATATTTAATAAATCATTATTCCTCCTCTATATGGTTTATTATTTCTTTACCAAGGATAATATTGACATTTAATTCATTCATTTTTAGTCAATAAAATCCCCTTGAAATACTCACTCTCTTGTGATTATTGGATATAAAATGTCCCCAAAATATCCTTATTATTTATCATGGTTATGTTTATTATATAAACCATATAAAATTTCTACAAATAATGTTTTACAATGAAATTTATCTATTAATCTAGGGAAATATAAATAAAAATGTATTCTTTTCTCAGTATAGATATTTGATGATATGTCACATTGTATAAGAATTTAATAAAATATATGAAATATGAGGAATTATTTGGTAATGAAATACATGGTTGGGTCCTGATTATAGATAATACATTGATGCATCAATAGTGTCATGATATGATTCAGTTATCAAACCTTAGTTAATTTTTTTTCCACCCATCATTTATAATATTTATTGAAGATAGTTCTTAACCGTTGGTGTTCATTTTCCTAGGAAATTTAAAATCCAATAATTAACCATTACCTTAAATCAAAATTAATGTATTATTATCCATGAAATTTACACTATCATGTTATCTATATAGGCATATCATTCTTGGTATATTCAATAAATTACATGTGTCATCAGTTATTTTTATTTTCATATAGATTATTCCTTATCCAGCTACTATAGTCATTTTATTTCTTAAATGTTCTGTGTTTTACATTACATTATTTGAAATATTTATTATTAAAGAAAAATTACTTAAATTTCATGGGAGTTAAGATAATTAAAATATCATTTTTATTATGATCATTGATTTAGGAAAGCATTCACAATACATTACCCTTAATAGGCATTTTATCTCGCCATTTTTTATTTCCTATCCCTGGAAACCATGTAGTGTAATATGAATGATATGATATAAAATTATATAAGGGAAATAGAAATTATTATAAAAAAGGTATGTTGAATTTTTTTTATTTAAATGAAATATCAGAATTAGGAATGTATCATGTTTAACAATATAATTAACTATTCAGTCCACTGATGTGCAATTCCTTGTATTTTTTAACACTTTATTTGTCACGACTAGTCCCTTGGGGCCCGTATCGTGACTACATCAAGCCCGCATTATATAGGCCAGGGGCTGGGGACTTTCACCAAAGGTATATACAAAAGAGAGTGATAAAATTAAAGAGGTCTGGAAATACAATCCCAACAGTAAAGTACAGGTATAACTAAAAGAAAGTACAACTGAAATCAAGTAAAGAAGCTACTGGGTCATCCTCTGGGGTTCATACCTAAAGGGTAGGTACAGATGGCCTCCTCAACACTCCACGCCCGTCCGTCCACTCTGTGCACGGTCACTCTGAGTGGTCCACCTCCTGGTACCATCCAGTTCAGATACTCTCTACCTCATTTAGTGTTTTACGTCGTCTACAACCAACACAATGAGGTGTGTGCATAGCCCGTGCAGGGGTGAGTATAACGATACTCAGTAGGGACCACGAGACCCTCAAGGTCTCACTAAATACAATAAGGATAAACCAAAAGTATGAAATCAATATATAAACATCACTTAGGTATATGACCATATATATACCTACATTATCTAGTAACCCATATCATTCGTGAGATAAACATAAAAGTCATTATCTCAGCTCAAACCACGATTTTATTCAAGGGGGTAGTATCAAGTAACAACCCCAGTCACTCTATCGGAACCACAGCTGATGGTGTAATACTCCTCTATCGAGTACAGTGGGCCTGCCACATCACACATAGGCGCTTCCCATCATATTGGACTGCTGTGGTACTCCTCCTGTCGAGTATCGTGGGTATGCCACATCATACAGAGGCGCTCCCCACTGTGGGTCTGCAGCGCACACACAGAGGCACTCCCCCTCATAGCCTGCTGAGTTACTCCTCCTGTTGAGTATCGTGGGTATGCCACATCACACAAAGGATCTCCCCACTCTGCGCCTACCGCGTCACATAGAGGCACTTCCCACTAGGCTAGTTGAAACACTCCAAGTCGAAAGGTCAGTAGTCGTCAAGTCTCAGCGAGCTACTAGGTCTCTGCACTCTTCTCGCTCATCTCGAGGGGGGGATCCACTCCATGAGCTACTAATCGATACTCTAACATTCACGAAGTCCCATGTAGAAGTATCTCAAAGGTCCGTATTTTCATAATGTTCTCAACGCAATAGACGATGCATCAATCAGACGCTCGGTCTGTGAGTTATTGACACTTCCGTTCGTGGGGACGGTTGGTTTTTAGGTTCAAACCTACCTGATTGTACTGCAACTGTATCCAAACCTCAAGTGGGATATTCCAAAAGAGCCATTATGCTCTAAGATTTCTGTCTCCATGGATGGTTCGTTGATCAGACACCAGTAGCCCAAGATATGAGCAAAAAGGTGTAATTAGGCCAAAGCGGGTCTGGCTTCGGTCCGACTCAGTCGGACTAACCTAGCCCGACTGGGGTCCGACTTGATCCGCGAGTCTGACCCGGTCCACAGGGGCGGCCCGAACCGAGTGGTCACCCCGGCCCAAGTGGTCAGCCCGGTCCGAAGGGGCGGCCCGACCCGATGGCGGGCCGACCTGATGGTGGCCCGGCCCAGATGGCCTGCCCGGAATGAGGGCGGCCCGACCCGATGCCGGCCTGGCCCGATGGTGGCCTATTGGCTTGCAGGGTCCACCTAAGCCGCTACTAGGGGGAAGCCACATACCCCTGGATCCCGAACGACACCAACCCGTGCTAGGTGGCGTCGGTCCAGCACACGCGGGACCTGAAGGGGTCCCGCTCCTCCCAGCTGGCTGATCGGCCAGCAGCTACGCACCACCGGCGCGGTGTGATGGCGCTTTGCTCCTCTTTCGCGGCCTGCCCTAGCCTCGGTTCTACACCTCCGGCGTAGCGCGACGATACCCCGTGCCTCTACCACGGCCCACCCTAGCCACGTCTCTCCCTCCATGCGGCACGGTGGTGTCGCGCCCTCTTGGCGACCCGGCGGCCTTGCGCCGCTGGTTTCTTCACGGTCGGCCCGTCGCCGGCTGTCGTTTCCTTTGTCACGGTCTTTTCCTCCAACGGTAGTGTTGCGCCGCCACCATCATCAAAAAATGAGAACAACAAAGGGGGAGTATTGGGCCATGTTTGTACGGTCTGAGCCCTCCTCGTTATGGGGTTATCAATCAGAAATTGATATTCCAAAATATTGTAAGGTGAAGAACAAAGACGAATGCAACTCAAAACCCCTAACTCGTTCATCATTGATAAAGGAAGTAAAGTGAACGACTTTACCTTGACATCGAAAAGAAGACGAAGAAGTTGACGATGGCATCGTCGACGTTCTTTAAGGACGTTGTTCCCTCTTTTGTCTCGGATGAAGAATGAAAAAGGTGGAAGATGTCCGTCATTCTTTGTTGGAGAGAAATGGCTCCTCAAAGTTCTTTCCTCTCCTTAATTCTCCCAACATAAAGAATGAAGCATGCCAACCAAATAATATATGGAAACATCATCTATTATTTGTTTGCACATCAATTCAAAAATGTTGTAATTAATTATAATAGACAACCCATATAATTAATGAGGGTGGTGTAGGCTCAATTAATTAGTGTAGAACATCAAGAGTCTTCTGCACTTAAATGGTGTGTTAAAGGGGGTTAGAAATATGGGTGGTCCCCACCGATATTTATCATCCCAATGGAGGTTATACGCGGGTGGGCCCCACAACCATAACCTCTCATGGGAGGTTATGGTGTGGTGGCCCCCACCTCTAACCTCCTCTTGGAGGATTTAACCACCACAAAATAAAAATAAGTTAATTCTTTTTTTATTTAGCTTAACTAAAAACACCCAAATCCTAACTTCCATTCTGGTTAAAATGGAACTGCGGTGATGTTCATACTACGAAATCACCGACGCTGTGAGTTCAACGGTGCCCTCAGATTTCAATTTCGAGCACCAGTTCTAAAGATATAAAAACTCGCTCGTACGTTTACTGTATGTACCCAAAAAAAACTTCAAAAATTGATTCTGGGCATACCGATCCTTGGAATCAAGCGCCATAAATTTTTACAGACTCGTAAAAATCCCATGAATTTAAGAAAAAATTAACCACATAATTTCCAGGTCTTTACATTCTCCCTAATTCTGGGCTTTATGTCCCCGTAAGCTACAACTCAAACTAAGGGAACAAAAGGGGTACTGAGAACGCATCTGAGCCTCCCGTTACCATGTGCTCTCATTGAGGTTCCCGTGCTGCCAGCAAACGTGCACCAGTGGTATCGACCATCCATGTAGGACCTGCTCCTGTCGATCCTCAATCTCCACCGGAACCTCAATGAAAGTCACCCTATCATTGATGTCCATATTTCCATGGTCGATGATGTGGGAAGGGTCATGCACGTATCTTCTCAGCTGAGATATATGGAATACAACATGCACCCGGTGTAACTGAGGTGGAAGATCTAGGTGGTAAGCCACCTCGCCTACTCTGACGTGGACCTAAAAAGGTATGATGAACCTCAGAAATAACTTTCCACCTCAGCCAAATCATTATAGACCTCATCGAGGTGAGACCCATAGGAAGACGTGGTCACCATCCTCTAACTCTTGAGGCCTCCGTCTCCTGTCATCATACGACTTCTGCTTGGTCTGTGTAGCTTTCATACACTCCTGGATAATCTGTACCTTCTACATGGTAGCTCGTACCATCTCTGGTCCCACTAGTGATGACTCTCCTGAGTCTGTACATGAAAATGGCAATCTGCAAGGTCGATCATACAACACCAAAAAAGGTTCCATATTGATGGTGGAGTGTTATATGTTGTTGTAGGAAAACTCCACCAATGATAAGTGATCCTCCAATATGCGACCGAAGTCGAGGAAACATGCAAGGACCATGTCCTTAAGGGTCTGAATTGTCCACTCTGCCTGACCATCTGTTTGAGAATGAAAGGTGGTTCTCAGACTTAGCTGCATCCCGAAAGCCTCTTGCAACACCTTCCATAGCCCGGAAGTAAACAGTGCATCATGGTTAGAGACAATAGAAGATGGTACTCCATGTAAACGCACTATCTACTGCACATAGAGGCGTCTTAATCTCTATACTGAGCCCTGCTCTCTGATCAATAGGAAGTGGGCCGACTTGGTGAGTCAGTCTATGATCACCCTTATCGAATCGTGACCCTTGGATGTACGTGGAAGTCTTGTCATGAAGTCTATGGATATCCCATAACACTTCTACTCTGGGGCCTCTAAGGGCTGAACCAATCATACTGGTACTTGGTTCTCTGCCTTCACTTACTGACAAGTGAGGCATCATGAGACAAACTCCACTACCACCTTCATCATACCTGGCCACCAGTGTTGTCGTTGAAGGTACTGGTACATCTTCACCACTCATGGGTGTACCGCCAAAGGGAAAGTGTGGAACTCCCTCAACACATCCTCCTGAAGTGCAACTGGTACCATGGTATGTCCTCTAAATAGGATTATGTGCTCCCCGCAATCTAGAAATCCATCAGGTGCATGCCCTATAGATATCTGAGCACATCGTGTCTCGTAGTTAGCATCCCCACACTGCGCCTCCCTGACTCCCTAAAGTAGTGGAGTTGTGACTATAAGAGACTGTAGATAGGCTGATCCATCCCTATCTACAAAGGATATCATCAAGGAAGCCATCTCCCCTATCGCCTTACCAAGAAGCTGAATACCAGTCCTCCTGGTGAGCGCATCTGCAACAACGTTCCCCTTACCAAGAGTATAGACTATCTCAAAGTCATAGTCCTAGAAGAACTCAAGCCAATACCGCTATCTCAGGTTCAGGTACTTCTGGGAGAAGATATACCTGATACTGTTGTGATCAAAGTATATAGTAAAATGTTCACCTATTTGATAGTGCTGCCACATCTTCATGGTGAAGACCACTGCTGCTAATTCCAGGTCATAGGTAGCATAGTTCTACTCGTGTTGTCTCAGCTACTGAGATCCATATGTGATCACTGCTCATTCCTACATCAGGAAACACCCGAGTCCAGTCCCTGATGTGTCGTAGTAAACTACGTACCCTACACCCTCCTCTGGATGCCTCAAGATGGGGTCACTAGTCAACCTCTACCTCAGCTCCTGAATGCTCTACTGGCATCTCTTTGACCACACGAAGGGTTTCTCCTTCTATGTCAAGGATTATTGTGGTGTTGAAACTCTAGAGAAGTCTAGAATGATACTTCAATAGTACCCATCCAAGACCAGGAAACTCTGTACCGTCTTCACACTTTTGGGGGGCTCCCAAGAAAGTACCGCCTCAATATTCTCTGTATCTACTACAACTACAGCCTCCGAGATGATTTGTCCCAAGTACTGAACCTCTCTCATCCAAAACTGGCACTTTGTGAGATTACCATAAATCGGGTGCTCTCAGAGTGTCTTCAGTACTACATGAAAGTGGTAGGCATTCTCCTCCTAAGTGGTAGAGTAGATCAGAATGTAATCGATGAAGATCACAAAAAAGCGATCGAGGTATGGCTGGAAGATCCTATTCTTGAGACACATGAACATTTTTGGAGTGTTCATTACACCGAAGGGCGTAACCAAGAAATAATAGTGGCTGTATCGACACCTAAAGGATGTATTCTGCACATCCTCATCTCGAACTCTAAGTTGGTGATAGCCTGATCTGAGGTCTATCTTTGAGAACCATAGAGCTCCCTTGATCTGATCAAAGAAGTAATCAATACTCGGGAGAGGGTAATTGTTCTTTACGGTCACCTAGTTCAGGCGATGGTAGTCAACACAAAACCGCAAGCTCCCATCCGCCTTCTTGGCGAATAGAATTGGGGCAGCCCAGGGAGAAACACTGGGCCGGATGAATCCCTTCTCCTGCAAGTCCTCCAGCTGTACCCGTAGCTCACAAAGATCAGCAGGAGCCATCCGATATGCTGGAGTAGATATCGGTGCCATCGTGGGGGACATGTCAATGTAGAAATCCACTTCTTTTCAAGGACATAGTCCGAGAACATCATTAGTTAAAACATCCGAATACTTGTCCACCACTACAGGATAAGTCAGACTCTCCACATCAACTGCTCTGAGGGTAATGCAAGTCAATTGGTAAGTGATCGGCTGCAAAATCCTTCAAGTAAGTATGTCCTATGTTGCAATGGTTCCTTTCGCACCGGTAAAGGTGAACCTGGTCCCATCCGTGCGGACACACATCACTTTGCACATAATATAGTCAATCTGAGCATGGAATGTAGATAATGAGTCCATACCCAACATGTTGTTGTAAGGCCTCGACGCTACTATGAGGAGATCCCAGCCGAACCTCTCACCTCCTAGAGTGAGCTCACACAGCCGAAACCAGTGTGTAATCATCGAGTCTTCTCCCATAAGAGTCTCTAGTCGTAATGATCGAGCCAACAGATCCGTCAGAATCTCCGAGCTCCGAATGAGGGCAGTGGCTATGAAAGAATGATTGGAACCTGTGTCTATAATAACTACAACTAAGGTGGAGTAGACATAGATCGTACCTAGAATAATCTCTGGAGCACCATGGTGGTAGGCCTCAGCTGCCTGATGCTGAGCTATCCCTTGTCCACCCGCTCCTTGCAGTCGGGGTGGACCTTCTGCTGGTGATGGCAGTAGAACCTCGTAACGTCATTTACCACTAGTTGTACGACCAGATCCTCTGCCACGTCCACCCGATCCATGAGGACCGCCTCGATCAAACTTCTGCCTCTGCCTGGGAGGTCCCTCAACTGTCTGCTGATCATCTCATCAGCTGGTCAGACAGTGACGAGCCATGTGACCCTGCCCGCCGCATGAGTAACATTGTCTGCTCTTCATAGGTATGTCACTTCCTCGGGTGCCCCACATAACTGATCCAGAGACCTACGATCATTCACACGTGGGTCTGTTCCTCTTTGACCTCTGCATCATCTATCTACAGCCAGCTGTAGAAGACTTCACTGCAAGTCAACAAGTGGTGGGTCTCACTGGTGGGGACTATTCAGCAAGGAAACTCTCCACTAGGAGGGCACTCTCTAACACCCCCACCTACTTCGAGATGCTGAGGGTGATCATAAATGCCCTAATCTCTCACCTGATCCCTTGCTCGAAGGTCTGGGCCCTAAAGAATAGGTCTCGTACCATATCCATGGAGTAGCGTGATAGGTCGGTGAATCTCGCTATGTACTGAGCTACAATAATGCTTCCCTACTGTAGATGTAGTAGCTCATGTATCCGCACTGTACGAAGGGTGGCTGGTACAAAATCTTCCCAGAATAGGCTCTCAAAGTATTCCCACAGAAGTGTCGCCTTGACATGCACCTGAAGCATCAGGTTCCACCATCTGCCTACTTCTGCTGAAGGATACTGGCAGCAAGGATCACCATGTAGTCTACTGGTGTCCCTACTAGCCTAAAGACTCTCACCACAGCCTCCAATCAATCCTCATCTGCCTGTGGCTACGTCTCTCCTCAGAACCTAGGTGGCCTCTGGCACTAGAACTCATGAAACACGCTCAAGCGGCGTGCATCATCTGCTGCTAGGGATGGTGGCATCAGTGGCCCAACGGGAAGTGGTACCGCTGGTGCCTCCACTGAAAATGGGCCCTACACCGATGCCTCGTCACTCGGTGGGATGTCAGAGTGTATGACTCTCGGGGATCTCCGGGGAGGCATCCTGGAAGAAACAAATGTGACCCAGTCAAAAGATTATACCTAGTGAGATGACCTGGTTGAGCTGACTTAAAAAAACTTTTGAAAACACACACACAATCAGTGTTTTCGTTCTCTAAGTCGGAAAGCAGTAGTCAGGGTCCTGTTGTATAGATATGTCGGCCGCCCGCACCAACACTGGACTCCCTGAACTGAAAAAAACACACAGTACCCTTAACACCATTGCTTCACAGAAAACAATGATCAGAGTCCTGTGTTTTGTGGTAGAACCGACACCTCTGATACCAATTTGTCACGACCCATCCATCGGGGCCTGTATCGTGAGTACCCCAAGCCCGCCCTCCGTAAGGCAGGGGCTATTGACTAGCACTAAAGGCGTAAATCCCTAATCTCGGAAGGTAATGCCTTTATAACTGTAAACAAACACAATAGAGTACGCAACTGGAAGTAAAACACCAAGTAAATACTATATACAAAAGAGAGTGCTAAAAGTAAAGGGGACCTGAAATACAAGCCCAATAGTAATTTATAGGTACAATTGAAAGAATGTACAACTAAAAGCAAGTAAAGAAGCTACTAGGTCATCCTCTGGGGTTCCTACTTGAAGGGTAGGTACAGATGGTGTCCTCATCACTCCACGTCCGTCCATCCGCTCTGAGCACCGTCACTCCGAGTGGTCCACCTCCGGGTACCATCCAGTCCTGCTACTCTCTGCCTCAGTCAGCACTGTCCGTCATCTGCAACCAACACAATGAGGTGCAAGCATAGACTGTGCAGGGGTGAGTATAACGATACTCAGTAGGGACCCCGAGACCCTCAAGGTCTCACTAAATCCAACAAGGATAAACCCCAATTATGAAATAAAAATATAACCATCACTTAGGTATATACCTATACATATAACTAAGTTATCTTGTTACCCATATCATTTGATAGGTAAACAAAAAAGTCATTAACTCAGCTCTAACCCGGATTTTATTCAAGGTGGGTAGTATCAAGTAACAACCCCAGTCACTCTGTCAGAAGCTCAGCTGATGGTGTACTCTTCCTCTATCGACTATAGTGGGAATGCCGCATCACACAGAGGTGCTTCCCACCTTTCTGGACTACTATGGTACTCTTCCTATCGAGTACCTTGGGTCTGCCACGTCACACAGAGGCGCTCCCCACTGTGGATCTGACGTGCTCACACAGAGGTGCTCCCCATCATAGCCTGCTGAGGTACTCCTCCAGTCGAGTACCGTGGGTCTTCCGCATCACACAGAGTCTCTCCCCACTGTGGTAATGCCATTTCACATATAGGATCTTCCAACTGGGATAGTCGAAACACTCTGAGTCAAAAGGTCAGCAGTCGTCAGGTCTCAGCCAGCTACTATGTCACCGCTCTCCGATTGCTCGTCTCTGGGAGGATCCGCCCCACGAGCTACTGATCAATACTCCAATTATCACGAGGTCCCATTTAGAAGTATCTCAAAGTACCGCATAGTCATAGGGGCCTCAACGCAACAGATGACACATCAATCAGACGCCCGGTCTGTGAGTTATTAACATTTCTGTTCCAGGGGCCCGGTTGGTTTTTAGGTTCAAACCAACATGGACGTACTGCAACTATATCCAATCCTCAAGTGAAATATGCCAAAAAAACCATCATGCTCTAAGACTTCCATCCCCGTAGACGGTTCATTTATCAGACACCTATAGCCCAAGATATGAGCGAAAAGGTGTAGACATGCCAAAGCGGGTCCGGGTCCAGTCCCACTCAGTCGGACAGACCTGGCCCAACCCGGGTCTGGAAAGGGGTCTGACTCGATCCACAGGTCTGACCCAGTCCGAGGGGGTAGCCTGACCCGAGTGGTCAGCCCAGACCGAGTGTGCGGCCCAGCCCGAAGGGGCGGCCCGGTCCGATGGCAGCCCGTCCTGATGGCGGCCAGTCCTAGATGGGTGGCCAAACATAAGGGCAACCCGGTGGCCCGAAAGCTTAATGGTTCCACCTATGCCGCGACCAGGGGGATTTCGCGCATCCCCTGTCTCGCGAACGGCTCTTCCATTTGGGTGTAGGTCCAACTGGTGCCAGGTGGCGCCAGTCCAACACACGCAAGACCCGACGGGGTCCTGCTCCTCCTGGATGGCTGACCGACCGGCCACTCCGCACCACCAGCATGGCGCGACGGTGCCGCGGCCCACCATGGCAGCGATTCTCCACCACCGGCTTGGATCGACGGCGCCATGCCCCTCCACTGCGGCCCACCCTAGCCGCGGCTCTCCTTCCACGCGGCACAGTCATGCCGCGCCCTCTTGGCAACCCGACGTCCTTGTGCTGCCGGTCTCTTCGCGGTCATCCCATCGTCGGCCTCCATTTCGTTTGCTATGGTCCATTCCTCTGGCGGTAGTGTTGCGCCGCCACCATCGCCAACAAATGAGAAAAACAAAGGGGGAGGGTCGGGCCATGTTCGTGCAGTCCAATCCATCCTTGTTACGGTGTTATCAATCAGAAATTCACATTCCAAAATATTGTAAGGAGAAGAACGAAAGCAAATTCAACTCAAAACCCCCACCTCGTTCGTTGATGATTGTTGACAAAGGAAGGAAAGCGAACGTCGTTCCATTGATGTCAGAAAGAAGACGAAGAAGTCGAGGACGACGTCATCGACATTCTTCAAGGATGGTGCTCCCTCCTTTGTCTCAGTTGAAGAAGGAAGAAGGTGGAAGATGTGTGTCATTCTTTGTTGTAGAGAAATGGCTCCACCAAGTTCGTTCCTCTCTTTAATTCTCCCAACAAAACAGTTGAAGCGTGCCAACCAAATAATAAATGGAAACATCATCTATTATTTGTTGGCACATCAATTCAAAAATGTTGTAATTAATTAATCGATACAACCCATATAATTAATGAGGTTGGAGTAGGCTAAATTAATTAGTGGAGAAGGTCATGAGTCTTCTCCACGTAAATGGTGTGTTAAAGAGGGTTAGAAACATGGGTGGTCCTCATCGAAATTTATCCTCCTACGGGAGGTTATGCGTGGGTGGGCCCCACCACCATAACCTCTCATGGGAGGTTATGGTGTTGTGGCCACCACCTCTAACCTCCTCTTGGAGGTTTTAACCACCACAATATAAGAATAAGTTAACTCTTATTTTTATTTAACTTAACTAGAAACCCCAAAAATCTAACTTCCATTCTCATTAGAATGCAACTACGGTGAAGGTCTCACTATGCAATCAGTGACGCTGCGAGTTCAACGGTGCCCTAAGATTTTAATTATTAGCACCGATTCAAAAGATATAAAAAAATCACTCATACATTTACCAAACGTACCCAAACAAAACATCAAAAATTGATTCTAGGCACAACGGGTCTCGAAATCAAGCACCGCAATTATTTGTGGACTCGTAAAAATCCCATGAATTTAAGAAAAAAATTTCCACAGATTTTCTGTGTCTTTACAACTATTAATTCATTAAAAATTTATTTTTCTATGGCCCTTAACATTTCTATGATATTTCATAATATTTTCATCAATTACAAATTAAATTATATATAATTATGTATGGATTTCTTCCATGCACACACATTAATTTTCAATCAATGTTATTGTGATTAGAAACCTATATATGTGTTACTCTATAGTAATTTCATACATATTGTTATTTCTCAATAAGGGGATTTTTTAATAAATATTTTTAAAATTATGGTTTTTAAAAATATAATTATAAATTTTAAAACACATTATTATCAAAATGAAGATTAAATTGTGAGGTTACGATTTATTTATGTTGGGGAGAATGTAACCCCAAAAAATTCAAAAATAAGTACATTGTATTGGATATAATATGAAACATGAAACACTAACATTTGATGAAAATATAAAACCCTCTTACTTTAAGATATAGTTACTGTTAAATAAATCTATTTTATTTAATAGATTTCCTAACATGAAATATAGAGTTAAAATTTTATCACAACCTACAATCTGTTTAACATGCATTACACGCAAAACTGATTTTTAAAAATAATATTCCATATCATAAAATTAATTTTTTTAATATAATAATTTTCACCTAGACAATGGAATGAAAGGGTAATAATTTTATGACTAAATTAAGATAATTATTGATAACTAATTATTAGAAATAAAATTAGAATCATTTAATAGAAAATAAAATGTTTTTGGAAAAAATATATTTTCACTAAATGATGGTTCATCCGCTCATTTCACAAATAATTTAAATATAATATTTAGTAATTTAAGAAAATTTATTTGAAAAAATAAAATTAATTATATAAATAATAAAATTAAAATATCCTTAGGGTGAAATTTTGGGTTTCTCTTAAGAGTATTCATTTTAATGAGATGGGAAAAATACAATAATTTAATTTAAAACTACATGTTCGTTTAAATAGATTATAATGTAAATTTATATGTTTAATTTTGTATAAAGTAAAACTAGTTCAATTTTATATTAATTAATAAAATTTAGGTAATTGTATTAATTTTCTTATTGAAATTTGTTATCATAAAATTTTATTTTTGTTTTATTTTCTAATTAAAAACCCACTTTCTCGTTGTGGTTGATGGATTAATTTTTGGTTAAAAATTTCCAATTATGAGATATTTATTTGGTTAATATATTAAATATTCTAAATAAGATTAATTTATAACTTCAAATAGGGTCACATCGTTTTTTTTGGAAATAAATAAAGAAAATAGTAAAAATTAATTACCCTGATTTTAGTAAAAAAGGGTTTACTATGGGATTAAATTGAAAATATAAGGGTTAAAGATGACATAAAAACGTTTCACAAAACCATTTTGTGGCTATTTTTCTACCCTATATATTATTGGTTCAATTATAAACTGTCTCACATGGATTTCTAAATAAAAAATAATTGGTAGAATATTTTCAAAAAATTATAATTTCTCTAATCACCACACTTTTAAAATGTCAACCCCTATCCTCTCTTATTCAAAAATTCATAACCTTATGGTTAAAAAATACATACCGAAGTCACTTCCCAAAATAGACACACTAATACTTGATGCTTTTTTATCTCTAAAAATCCAACCTAGGGAGGCCTTTTTTCAATCCAAAAGAATATACGCAAAGAAGAGGTAACATTCTTCATTGAGTGCATTTATTTTATTTTTTTCTACTCTCTTAACTATTATTAAATATAAAAGGTAATATACTAAGTATATTCTATAGAAATGGATTTCATTATAATATGATAATTAACTATAACTATATTCACATCAATCTAATGTTTTACAAAATAATCATTCATGTGTATGGAGGACAACCGCCATGCGAACTGATGTCATTCATTTTTTCATTAACACCTCTAAATGATGTGTATGATGATGGATATAATTTCTATATATGATATTTATAATATAATTATATATATGGTTAAATTATATCTTTTATACCATTTTACATTCCATTCCATATAGGATATGGAAACGCCGCTCGTGTGCAAGGTGGAATACCTCCTCACGAAGCTATATGATTTATTTATCAATAACACTTAACATGTAAAGTGATAAGGATAAATTTAATTATTATATGTGTTATAAATTAAATAATTATTATATTAATGAAATATTTAAAATTCTTTAAATATACTATATATTATTTTATTTCGTACCTTTTTCCTCTATGAAAGATGATAAAGACAATAATGTATGTTTGGACTTCTGCCTTCATGAAACAATATGATTCTATTTTCATAACCATATCATGTGGATGATATATAGATATTTATTGAAAGATATAATAGGGTATTAGTATTTAATTCTAATTCATTAAATATAAAACATTTCATACCTTCATTCCAAAATTATCATAGTATAAATAGATACATTACTCGTCTGTACATATAACGAACCATCTCCCTATACATAATGTATATCATTACTCAAATCCATCATTAATTATTGTTATTAAAATTATTATTCATTTATATATTTTATATTTATTTCATGGATATTATTCTTCTAATGAATAAACTTTATAATGTGTCCATTAATAGGATCTTTCAGAATTAAACATGCATGAAAAAATATGACAATTAACACCCAAAACAGTGACAATAATTAATGATTATTAATAGACATGTGATAAGACATTATAAAAGGAGAATTAATGGTTTTATAAATATTAATATTTTAATTAAAAACATTAATGACATTTATAATTTCAATATAGAGTATATAAAGGCATGATTAGAGAAAAGGAAGAGTGTGGTAATGGAATTAGTATGAATTTAATTCCATTGAGAATGATTGTAATATTATGGAAATAATATTTTATATATTTGGTATATAATAACCCTTGGAGATGTTATAAAATTTTTAATTAATATATAAATATATTTTATGTATCTTTTTGATTTATTTTATCCTAGATAAATTTGACTTGAACATTTCTATGTGGTAAATAATTTCAGAACTCAGTTTTCTTTATTATGATATATTACATCTTTATTGTCCTTGAAATTTTTTGATTATGTGTATAATGAAATTTTATTATAATATTATGTTCTTTCATGTTTTATGTTTATTTTTTGTTGATAATCATTATCAATTCATTAATTAATTCTCACAATAATGTTATGATCATTATAATATTCCATTTCAAAATCGCATTCTAATCGAAATTGTTTATTCAATAATATCATTCGAAGGAATTGTTTTTCATTTATATGAATTTAATTTATTATTATATGGTTATTTATGATATTTTCTTGTAAAATTATCTATTTTTCACTATGTGTTACATAAAATAATATATATGTTTTAATAAAATGAAACTTCATTTCAATATTCGATCGGAAATCACTTTTATTCCAAAAATGGTTTTCCAAAAAACTCTAAACTATTTTTATCCTTTAAAAATTATTTATTAAATACATATTTTCCAATTTTTATTTTTTTCAAATGTATATAATGTAATATTCATATCATTTCACGAAAAAATCCATATTTTATCCTATTTATAGTGGAAAATGAATGTAATTTCTAACTTGTATAAAAAATAAATAATTTACCACCATCATGATTGTCAATTAATTAATTCTAATCTTTCAAGATTTAAAAGATATTTTTATTGGAAATGTATTTCTTAATTATTCATAAATTCATTATCATTAAATTTTATTGACAAAGAAAATTATTTTAAGAATTTATAATGTTTTATAAAGTGACTTCCAAATTAAAAATTATATTTTCATGAGTCACATTGGTAGTCAATAATATTCCCTTGAAATGTTCACATTATTAGGATTTTTAGAAATTAAATATCCCATAAAACAATATTATTTTTTATGTTTTGTATTATTATTAAACTAATATAATATTTATATATGCAATTTTCTATATTGAATTTTATTTATTTATCTACAAAAATATTGAAAATTTTATATTCTATTAAAAATAAAGATATTTGATGATAATGAACATTGTAGATAAATTAAATAAATTATTTTATGTATTATTAATTCTTTTGAAATGGAAGATATAGTTGTGCCTTTGTTATAGATAGCCCCTCGATGCATCGGTAGTCTCATGGGATTAATTAGTTAGTTGGAATTAGTTAAATGGGTTTCTATATGTTAATTTTTAACTATATTAAAGATAAATCATGACTATTGAGGTATCACGTGCATGGGAGACATAACATACAATAACTAAAAATTTCCAACATTATGAATTATGTTATTAACAACCATAATATTTTATCTTCGATAGTATCCATGGAATCATTCCATTCTATGTTTATTCACTAAATGTAATGTTTTTATTTATTTACATTATCATATTAATTATGCCTTATCAAGTTACGATAGTCAAGTTATCAATTAAATGGAATTTGTTTTCAGTTATTCGGATTTCCACAATGAATAATATACTCATATTATTAAAATTTAATTTATATTTAGTTCTTTAACATTCTATATTTACTATTCAAATTGATTCATGATTTCTTCATCTATACATTACCTTTTTTGAGCATTTGAATCAATCTTATTTTGTTTCCATTTCCATGAATGGATTATGAGTACTATAAAAGACATTGAATAATACTCTAGAGATATTAATGTTATTATTGATATATTTTTTTTAATTTTTTTATTCAAAATTAAAATATGTATCATGTATGTATCTAGTTTACAAATATGGCTAAACTATCCTATCCTTCTGGACCTGATTCTTTTTATCTTATTCCATTGTATAAAATTAGGCATAGAACCTAAGCTATTGGGGTTAGGGTCATAATAGTTGATAGTGAATCAGTGAAGACCTATTTTTATGATTTATTTTTCACTTTAAGACTGACCCCTATGACATGATAGAATATGATACACTCAATTAAAATATCCTAGTTACAGTTACACGTGAAGTGAATAAAATAACAATAATAATAGAATTTATACATGGTTTCATTCATTCTCAAAATTCTTAAACATTGACATTGTTGGATAGATTCCCCGAAAATTAATTATTCACTATAAGAAAAAGTGATCAAAAAGATTTCTGAATTCCCATAGTACTGAAGTATTCTTCTCCCTAGTCACACTCAACTACGAAGCATCACTATATATATGAAATGAGGTAAAACAATATGATAATTATTAATAAATTTTATACATTTATTCAATAATAGATCATGTATATATTCCACTATAAAATATTAACATATATATGAAATAATTTCTCAATTGGCCAAGAATAATTCATCAATATGCATCCCATAAAATTATTATCAATATTAATTCCCTGAGTACTTGTGTTCTTGTACATTTTTTACCTTTCTTATCTTAGCTGAGAACCTAATTTTCATATAATAAATAATTTTTTACTAATAATTTTTTATACAATGATGGAATACCTTCCCTCTTTATTTTCTTCTCATATCCAGTCACCCCTTGAATTTCTTGAGTAAAAAAATCTAGGAAAATTTATTTTTAAATAATCATTATAGTCATAAAAATAAATAGAATCATGCAACATAATTATCCTCATTACATTATATCGTTAGTCACAAAAAAATTAACCACTATAGTAAAAATATACTCTTTATAATATTAAATAAATCATAAAATAAAATAATAACCCTTCCAATTGTGTCGTTCATATAAATTAACTTTAAATGAGAGTCCATTGATAAAAAAAAGTATAATGGAATAATATAAAAAGAATTACCCAATTAATGTGCATGGGAATTTAAGAAATTCCCATTTGAGATTTTTCTCCACTTTTATGTTCCCTAGTATCATCTCATATAAAATTCATCGTTATTGGGACATGATGAATGTAATTAGAACAAAAAAAACACTTGACATCTCATATTGAATTTATGATAGTATTGTTGCATAGTTTACTGTTAGAGATTTTTGGAGATTAATAACATTATATAATTATCATAAAATAATTATATAAAAAATATTTAAAAATTTCTCACTATAAACATAAATTTCATAATAAAAAGAAATTAATAAGATAAAAATAACATGAATAATCAATTGGATTAAACATAGATTAACCATTTTCATTCCTCACCTAAATAATAATTATCTATATATTAGGTTTGATATTTTTAAAAAATAAGACCATATATGGAATGATCATGTTAGATGCTATCAGAATTTTTTCTTCTAAAAAATTATTATATTTTGATGAAGTAAAATAATTTTATAAAAATAGTATATTAAAATATAATTTTTAAGATATAAAATTCCCTAATAAAAATCGTACAATAAAAAATTCCCTCATCTCACTTAGATATATCTTATGACTTCATTTTATGTGGTGGTTTTATGTAAATTTTTATGTTACCCAATAGAGTCATTATTAGTAGAAATTTGACTATAATTAGACTATAATATAAGATCAACGAATCATATATTTCATCATTTAATATGAATCATATCATATAGAATCCCAACATCATATAAAATTAAATATTATAAAAAATTCCATAAAAATTAATAACTTATATAGACATCCAACATATACTAACTATATATCGTACATAGGGTCTAATGAATCCTATAAAATACTAATTACTAAGATAATACTAATAAACTAAATAAAGGAATACTATTTTAGAATCAAATGTATAATGAACAATTTGCAATATTTTATTTCAGTTTAATAACACCTCCAAAACAGTCTAAATGGATCCAAAAAAATCTCAACCACTACTAATGTTTCTCAATAATGAATAAGGAAATATAATACACCAAACAATTAAATGAAATTCAGCTACCCCTATTGAACAAGTTGAGAAAATTATTAAACCCATAAAAATTAATTTATAAAGTTTCTAAACTAACCAATTGTCACGATAACCACCATTTCATAACTTATCTATAAGGTTATGTTTATTGTGACATACTACTAAATACAGAATTGGTTTTTATATAATTTCATCTATAAATGAAAGACATTTGGGTCCATGTGACATAGATGATCTCTAGATCAATTTATTCATCAATTTCACACTTTTATAAGAATTACACTTATCATGATATCCATAACATAAAATTATCATGATTTGAATACACACAATTTTCACATGGATTGTATCTACCATTAGAAATGATTTTTTTACTTCCCTCAAATTTTAAAATAAATAAATTTTATAGTGGGGATGTTCCATGAATCTTCAAATTAGAGGATAGTGTGGAACATGGACTTTTCTCCATCAACCATTCAAATATCACTATTGTAAAATGTTATTTGTTGATATATGTTATTTGACTCCACATAGAGATATATTCCAAATTTTAGTTTTGAAATATATGATAATTTAATTTAACCAATTGATGTATGATTTGAATATTTTTTTGGATATTAAATTCTTAAAAAGTTTATTTAAAAAATGTATTACATTATGATTATAAAAATTAATTTTCAATGGTCTTTCAACATTAATATTCAAATATCATAGATGAAAATGTATCCATAAAACAAATTTACATACAATCATAGCATCCACATAACATTTCATGGTTATTAAATTTGTTACTTAGTTCTACTTTTTACTATACTAGGTCAGAAAACCCACATCAATAATTAAATATCAATATTTATTTTATCATTTATCAGTGTATTTACATTAAAAATTATTATCTATGAATACCAGAATGTTCTAATCTAAAATTGTGCAGTACAAAAACCCATAGTTAAATTTGATGTTTACATATATTATAATCATATTAGAATTAAGAATATGTGAATCCATTTGAGATCTCTGTAATTTTTTACAAAAACTTTATGACATATTTTACATTTTTCCTTAAATATATTAAATATAGAATGCATAAGATATGTCTTATAAATTAATATTGGTGATATTTATCCTTATCTTCATTATTTCATTGATTAATTTCAACTAATAATGGAGTTGAAAATTATATTTACTCATCATTGTAAAAAAGTTATAATAATTCACATGAATAGTTATATTTAAATAAAAAGATATAATCATGGTTCTACTAATCCTTTAATACCAGAATGTATGTTAATTATCTCAGTAATGACATCTAAAAAGTAAATTTTCATCTACTCAGAAATATCCAAACAATGTTTCACGTTTTTACGAGAAAATATTGAATCATTAACATTTATCTTGACTATAAACATGTATATGGATAACTATAATACAAACATGTTTTTGAAAACTCTATCTTATGTGAACGCCATTTGATTTTGATAATGATATTTTTTGGAATAATAGGTTCTCGGAGCATGTTACATCCTATAAAAATCCTTTTTTTAGTTTTTCCATAAAATAACCATTGATATCTAGTAACAAACACTTTGGTTTCTCATCACACTTCTCCATCATGTTAATATTTCAAAATAAATGATTTTAGAAAATTTTTGTAAATATTGTAATGCCAATGTGTATCCACTTTTAAAAATATTTCTTTACTTTCCAATCATTCCCCATGTGTAATGGTTACTTTAAATATATCCCTTCCAATTGATTGTTCCTATAGAATATCAGTATTGATTTGTTTTATGCAGTAACGTCTTTCTCAAATTTTTTTCAAGAGATCATCTTGGTTAAAATTATGTTTTCATTACCCAACCTAAGAACTACTTCCAAAGTTGAGTTATTGTAAAATTGATCTATCTAATCATTCATAGCATGAAACAACTATTGATATAGAATTTTTATAGAAAGTTTCTATCAAGGAAATATGTGTCGATTACTTCTAAAATATAAGTCATCGTCTGATTTAGACAAGATCATCATGATTATTTATAATATTATTTTAATCATTATGTTTAACTAACCTATTTTAATATTTTTATTACTTAAAATGAATTCATTTTTATCATTTGTATTCTCTAAATCCATGGGAACAACATTCAGTTCAATTGTATCTTCTATTTCAACCCACTGTCTTAATGGTTGAATATTATCCAATTAAGAAATTGTGAATCATTATTAATAAATATACCTAGATTTTCACTAATGTTTTGTAATTTTAACATCAAAATAATACAATAACCTTCTAGACCCTTCTTCCATCACTTGTACTAGTTTTTGTTAGATAATATTCCAATAAAGACTCTTAATTCTCTTAAAATTTACCCAAATTTAATTTTTTTTATTTTAATAAATCATGGAGTGATAATTATATTGAATTAATTTTAATATATCTTATAATTTTACAGAATTTCATATTGATTATAATACATCTATGATCTTAGAAATCATATGTTCTGAATGTGTACAATATTACAAAAATCATCTCTCCAAAACAATCTCAAGACATATAATTTAGCTGTCGTTATCCTACTGAAATATAAATTATATTATTCTTCTTCTTAATAACCCAATCATTTAGCAGTAAAATGTATTTTGAAATGATTATTAATTAAATATTTAGATAGTAAAGTTTAAAATAAATTATAACTCTCTATGATTTTAAAATATTTTCCTCTTTAATAAATAATCATCTTCTATATATTTTGAAACTCACAAACCTAAACCAATGTGAATAATTGTTATAAATTATAAAATGAAGCAAATTATATGGTATTGAAATGACATATCATTGAGGAAAATAATTTCAAATTCTGTAATGAAATACTATTTATCCTAAAGCATAGTTTTGATGTATTTTATTTATGATCACTTTTTTTCATTAGATACGTTCTTAAATATTTACTATAAAAAATAATACATTGAATATTTTTTTCTACAAATTAATGAAATGAATTCATTTTCAATAAAATTTTTATAGTTTTAAATAAACAAATTATGAGAAAAAAAGAATTTTCATAAAAAAAGTGTCTTTATTAATGTAATATAATTTTACATTATTAATTTAAAAAAATAAATATTAGTGAATGATTTTATTTTTTTTAAATAGAATATATTCAATTAAATATGATAGAATTAATATAATGGTAATTTATTGCAGTGGAATTAAAATTATTTTTGTATTATACATAACAAAATAATTTTCTAAAAACGGGATTCCATGTGTTTTGGACTCTAATTTAAAATTGATTTTTTTCCTCAAAAATAAATTGAGATTAGTAAAATGAATTAAATATATGGAATAATAAGTTATTAATTGGGTAAATGGATCAATTTAGTTATTCTTATTTATGAATTATAACCATCATAAAATATTATAAATACAATAATGGTTAAAAAAGGATAATGGTTTCTAAATCTAAACAGATAATGGTTTGGATTAAGTAAAAATATCTATACATTTACTTTTTAATGATTATTTAAACCGAAATAATCATACGATATATTTTTTTCTTGTAACATTCTATTGAATTTTAATTTATTATATTTTAATGTTTCATGTATTTATAAGAAGGCCACTACCCTACCTTATAAATGGAGGTCCTCTACCCCTCTCTTATTTACAAATTTTAAGTCGAATATAATGGTGAAAAACTAACAAAATATCTTCTATAATCCTTCCAAAAATCATTGAGATTTTTTTATTCATAATATACAGTCTTAAAAGGCTTGTACTATAATACAATGGAGGTTTACAAAAGGTGAAATGAATTTAATAATTGATTTTTTTCATTTTTAATGCATACATAATGTCATTCAAATCCTATCTAAAAAAATTAATATGAATAAATAAGTAAAAATAATATACATGAATTTTTTATGTTATTGTTACTACCAATTAATACATTATTTTAATCATAATAGAAATGATTATTTCATTATTGCATATGTTTCAAGAACCACATCAATAAAGAGAAGTGATTAGTATATAATTTTTTTTATATATGGATGATCATATTGATGAATCCATTTAATATTTATTATAAAATTAAGTTTATAGAATTAAAATATATTATTTAATATTATCTGTTTTTATTCATTGGAAAATGAAAAAATTACTCACGCCAATGTAAATAATAATAAATAAATAAACATAACTAATTCCTTATTTAAATTAAACTTTTACGAATAGTTGTAAAATTTTATATATATAATAAAAAATATACTTATAATATGAATAGTATATTTTAGAATGATGTAACTATGGACATGGTCATTGGACCAGAACATTCTTTCTGATGTGTTCTTGAAAAATCGAATTAGTTTCACCCAAATATTGATTTTAATGAAGAATTGATTATATTGGGTAATTGAAAATTATAATGGAGTGATATATGGTAAGATAATATTGATTTTTTTGTTAAATACTTATAATAAATAAAAAATTATTATATAGGATCTTCAGAGTGTATGTGAATAAAAATTTTACCATAATTAAGAGTTTATATTAAAATTTCATTAGTATTTAAGATTGAAAATACTAAATTTCAACTAAGGGAAATTATATTATTATTTTCATTTAAACCCACTGTATTACTTACACTCTAGTTATTTAAGGTAAATTCATTTTTTACTGTAATTTTCATCCACTATAGGCAAAAAAATAACAAATTTCATTAAAAAAATACCACTATATTTTCTATTTCATGGATCAATGTTTTCTCCCGTATAAATTTACATTAAAAAGTATTCATGAATTTTATTTTCAATTATAAAATTATTATTTATTTTAATTTTAAAATATATAATACTTTATTGAGAGGATTCAAAATTAATTTGTAGAATTTATTCAAAACATTCCTATATATTATTTTTGTCAAAAAATCTAAGAAAGAAACATTTGTTTGAATATTTCAAAATGAACAAATTTTCATTCCATCATAAAAATTATTTTAATGAAGTTTATATTTCTTGTTTCAATGGAAATATTGAAATTAATTTTTTTTCTCAATATTATGAAAATTTTATATTTATAAATATTCTAAATGAAATGGATATTTTCCATGTTTTCAATGAAATGTTCAAATTCGATTTTAATATTATTTTTATTTTTTTCCATATAATAAATAAATTGATGTGGTTTTTTAGGTATATTATCTATGGTTAAAATATATATTATTTCTCTAAATGGATTGTTATTATGTTATGAAAAAAATTTGTGAAACAACTTAATTTTCCATGTGTTATTCTATGAAGGAATGGTGATTGTTTCCACACCCTTATGGAACATGTTTGTTGTTTTTTTATAATGATATTGGTGGGTATTTTAAATCCATATAATTTATTATTTAATGTATGATATCTCATTATATGATATTAAATACAATGGAGAGTTAACCCATTTCATAGATGTTAATATGTTGCGATGTAGACCCAATCTTTTATTATACTTTTTCACTATGGGATTTTCGCCTTTCCTTTGAACCTTGACCAATGAAATGACTTTATATTCATATTAAATTTATAATATTCATATACAATGTTCCTAAACATATATATTCTCTGATAGATCATTATTGATTAATAATTGTTCCTCACAATTATGAATTAGGTATTTTAAAATGATAATGAAATATGGTGTGACTCACGATTTATGTTCTATGACTTATTGGATTTGAAAATATTATTTTATGATCATGATATCATACCCATATTTTCATCTTATTCTTGAATATGATAAATTATTATTAACATCCATGATTACCCTTATTCAATATTGAAGATCATTTTCTTATTGTTTTATTTTTCTATATGTTTTGAAGAATTTCTTTAAGATGGATATTCATGAGAAAGTTACTATAAAATTATAAAATATTTGAGAGATATTGATGAAATTTAATAAAATGAGATGATTATTTATATATACTTAATAGATAATTTTTTTAAAGGTCCTAAATTGTTTATTATTCTGATATTAATTTAATATTTATTTAAAATTATGAAATCATTATATTTTTTGTGCTCATGTAACCTCAGTTGGTTCATAAGGGGATTAGATATTTTTTAAAATTAAGATAAAATGAATATTAAGAATTTGAAAAATAAAACCAATATTGAATAGAATGATATATAAGTTAATCCTAAAAATGTTATAGGTTGATATGATTGGGTAATAATAATTAAATCTCAAGGATTATATTCATTACTATATGATTAGGCACTTTTATTATTAATAAATAATGCTTAAAATATTTATTTTGGTTTTAGACAATTGTTGGATCCATGAGGGATCATGTGACTAATGACTAAGGTGGAAATTGAAATGTTTTTCCTCTTAGGAAGCATAATGAAATAACATCTGGAATGAAAATCATGTGGTTAAGATTATATAACAATCTAAATCTATGAATCTTATTGAACTTCCCAATCATAAAGTAGTGGAAAATACACCATTGAATCATTCATGGAGAAGTTATAACATTCTTCTAATGTGTCCTATGATCTACTATTAGTTGAACAACTAATAACTACCAATGAAAATGTATATTTAATTACCTAGTGCTTGGAGTAAGAAAATATTTTTACTAGTGTATCATTTTAAAGGGAAAACATTCAAATGGGTGAATCTTATTAACAATACATTGAAATATATACTAGTTGACACACTATAAAGGGATGCGTTTACATTATTTTTTATTAGTAAGTACCTTCCATGAAATATTTTCATTTTGGTGATAAGGTAATTCATTGAGATTTTGTCGAATGATGAAAAATCAATTGGTACCAAGGTTGAAAAAATTAAAAGTATTACAAGTTATACTTATAGTTTCAGCATTTAATAAAAAATATAAATTAATTAGTTTGTTTGTGGATTAAAACCAAATATCGAAAATGTAATATAAATAAGATAATTTAGTGTCTATAATGAAATATTTTGAAGTTTTACCAATCTAAAAATGAAAATAGTGTATTCGTACCAATATCATATTTTAGATAATAACAATAAGATTTTATTTATGGGAATTCTTATAATAAAACCCATGGAGGTAAGAAAATAACTCTTACATTTTGAAAAATTTATTTAAATAAGAATAGTAGAATATTTTATAACAGGAATAGTAAAAAATTGATTATGTAAAATAAGGATCTCAAGAACAAAAAACTGATGATATTTTAAGATAAAAACTAGTTAAATGAATAGGGAAATAGATCAATTGAAATCAAAACCTACAATCCAATTCTACAAAAACATAGTGTTCTAGAATAAGTCCATGTTGTTCATTAATCCATATGTTAAGGATAAAATTTTTCATAAAAAATATCTTAAGGAATAAGCATAATAGAAACATAATGTGTTTCAAAACCATCAAAGTAGATCATGTGAATAATGTGAAGAGTGGTTCACTTTTCATCCACACTAGAACTAAACATGTATTATTTGATCATAGTTATATCGAATCTATTATATATAAATAATTTTACTATGGAATCACATGACCACCTCAATTATAATATGATAAATTATTAATGAAAAATATTTATGGTACGATTATAGAATACCTAGTCCATATGATTATTCAAATGAAATATTATAAGAATTGAATTACAATAAATATTCTAAATCACTATACAGTTTATTTTCATGTTATTTTGTCGATGAAATTTCTCTCTCTATAATAATCCCATGTTAATTATTATGTATTGGGTGTAAAATTTAATATTATAAATCAACCCATGATGTCCTAATGATAAGTTCATGGATATGAAATAAAATAGGGAACTAAATCTATATGGGTCATACTAAAGATTTAGGGTGGGGGTATCTACCTAAAATGGTTTGGTTGAAATTGATAATTGAGGATAATACTATATTATGAGATTAAGATCATTTATTTTATGATTATTATCCTATATTACCACTAAATAATGAATTTAAGTTCAAAATTGAACTCATATGTGATGCAGTTCTTATTCAGTGAGAGATTATAGAATACACTTGACAGAGATTCATCAAATTAAGTAGAGAGTCCAAGATAATCATGATAAGGGATTCATTTTTTTCATGTGAATCACCATGGGGTGTTCCTAGTATTATTGTAAAAAATAATGAATGGTTAATATGTATTTTCATTTATTATCTTGAACATTAAATGATTAATATCAATAACTAGTATCCACTACCATGTATTAATGATTTATTTAATAAATTTTTTAGAGATAAATAAATTTAAAATATTGACCTATGATCAGGATATCATTAGTTCAGGTCTATTATGCAGTATATATCAATAATTTCCAACAATACTAGATAGTAACATTTTGAATTTATAGAGATGTAATCAAAATTTAATAATTAACCAATAATCAATATGGATCTAAGGAATATAGGTTTTACAGTATATTGAATAGTTTTGGGTAGTCTTTATAGAAAATAATAATATATATTCAATCATAAGGGATAATAATCATGATCATTTAAGGGTTTTGTTAATGAGCCTTATGAAGGATATTTTATTTTCCAAAATCTTCAGAGATTCTTTTTTATAGAGAATGTACTATTCTTTGGTAACATAAGTACTTGATATGATTTATTGACTGATATCTCTAAGATATAAGACATTTAATATTGGGATATACATAACATAGTGAACATAATATATAGTTGTATTAGGTTTGATGCATTCTACCAAAACAATGGGATAAAATTCACATGTATATAAAATATAATATCATTTTTCATTGGGAAGGGATCGATGTTCTAATTGATATATTAATGTGAATAGAAACTCCGGGAAACATATATAATGTTATTAATTACACTAAGGATTATAATACATTATAGTGCATGATGTTTTTTAGATCTATAATTAATTATAAAATAACGGATTGGAATATGTTTCATGTAGAATAAAATCTTACTAGATTAAGCTTCATAATAATTTATGTTTCATTTGAAACATTACCCAACTCGTGATTTTGAATAAGAAGAATTAATTTTTAATTTGATAATATATAGGTATTATAATAATTGTTAATGGTGTAACATATATATCGATCATAAAATATTGATGTATATATTCATAGAGAAAAATTTGAACATAAATTAATTGTGATTGTGGGAAATTATTAATAATTATGAATTATCAATACATCACAACCCTTGGAATGTTAAAAAAAGTGGTATATTTTCTAGGATATAATGAAAATTGTAGTTTTCCACAAAGTGGATTGAAAGAGATCTAATAAATATTGAATAATAAAGGATTTAACATGAAATAACAAAGAAACGACAGTGATCCTTGATTTTCCTTATGAATGCTCAACCTTTCATTAATGTAAAATTTAATAGGTGTGGAAGGAAGATGTGGGGATGAAACAGAATGTATTAAATGTTCCTATCATTTATTAGGATAGTGATTGAATAATAAGGTTTTGAAATATTGTATATGTCTAAGAAATACACGAATTGTTGAAGAAATTGTTAAATTATTCTCATAATTCACCATTATCTACTCATTTTATAATCATATTGATGTATTGAGATAATTAATAAAATATCTAGTGAATAAAATTATGAATTATTTTTTGGATTATGTATCTTAGTACTTTTAATTACAATATTTTTTTCCTGAGAGACATAATTCTGGGAGGATGTCAGAACCATTACCCATACTTGAGTGGAAATGAGAAAACATCTCCATGGTTTTCATAATGGGAATCCATAAGGGGAACAATAATTTTCTGGTTTTATTTGATCGCATTATGAAATTAAATTAATTATATTGTTATTACATTATGATTATATCTTGATCAAATAACTACTATTTACACTATGAAAGGGCTATGATTTCACAGAGTACCACTCTCTATCATACTTAATTGAAATCCATGGATTACCACACCATTCATGATAATTCGTCTAAAGTCACTATATATGGACTAGAATGTTGGCATGAAATATCCCCCTTAGATATGTGTTCAGTCTAAGAGTACCATTAAAAACCTCGAAAATATGTTGAGAGAATGATCTATGGGTTTTAAAGGATGGTCATTTCAACACCTCCCAATATTTTAATTTTAATATAGAAATATATTTCCCATGTGCATTTGGAAGGATCCTTATGATGCCCTCTAAGGGATTAAGTGGAACACTCAAATGTTCTAGGATGATGTTAATGAATGAATGATATTGGGACCTTAGTTAGTTGAGGAATTGGAAGAGAATGTTAGATCCATTTATTGAAACAACATTGTTTCTTGGAGTCTAAAAAATAGTTTAACTAAAAATAATTATGTACATTTGTTGGTTTATGTTAATGATATCTTAGTTCAAGGAATATATCAATGGTATAAGGTTGTGTGATTTTGGATGAAAGGGATGATGATCCTTAGGTAAATTGGTCCCTATGAGATTATTGATCAGATTGCAATTATATATAATTGTTATTCAATTACTCTGAGCCTCCCCTAATATAATTACATGTTCGAGGTATCTATTTTGAGGATGTACATAAAATGAAATTTTCACATAAGGAACATAGATATCTTATCATTAGATATTGATCTTTCATATGAGGAACATAAAGTGGTAATAATTGATCGTTGTGGTAATACTCTAAAAAATATGTAATGCTCCGACCCCAGTTTCCCAGGGTTGGTGCATTATTTTAATACATTGACATGATTAAAAGGAATTAGGTCCCAAAATTCCAATCAGTTTACCAGTCTTGGAAAATATACGAAATACATGAATGTTACATTAAAACTTAGAAAATAAAACACAACATAAATTATCCTTTGAAAATTCAATTAATATCATATCTTAACCCTGCTTATCAATAATAATATACCTCTTGGAATCAAAATAAAATAAAACATAAAAAAGGGGTGATCTCAAACACCCAGTAATGGTAAGAAATACAGAAGAAGATAACATAAACATTAGGCCTGGTGAATAATTTAAAACACATGACTTTACAAATAATAAACATGAACACTTTATGACAGGAATATGAGATGAGTAAATAATTCCATAAAAAACATAGTGATCGGTATTCTATTAGTCGAATAACCACATGATCCATAAATAATATTTTCATAATGAGGGAATGTATAATGCGAGACATTCTGAAACATTTTGTCAAGGCCTATACCAAGACATCTAAAAATTATTAAGGCCTTAGATAAAACTATTTACAAAAATTGGGAAAGGCCTCGGCCAATTCCACGTCTAATTGTCTGATGAGACATACCGATGCACTGAGGAGCTATAGCAGGCTCCAACAATCATTTAATATGTCCAATACATTCTTTATATGAAAAGGTTGAAACATAAAATAAACAATAGTATTAAAACTAGCATACAAAATTTCAATACTTAACCCAAAACCATGAATGGTATAAAAACCACACATCCATGGTAAAATATATCACAAAACCTTCAATACAATATAGATGTTTTTTATCATAATAAATCAACCTCTATAAAGAAGAATATCTCATAAAGGATGTTGACATAGTTGAAAATGATCAGTAAAAATCTAAGATAGAAATATCTTTTTTTCCAGGAAATCATTTAAAAGTGACATTATTTATAAATGAATTCATTTAAAATAGTGTTTTGAATCAAATTTTCACATACCACTTTGAAGCCTTAAAAAGGAATTAACATTTAAAAACATTCACATCCATATAAATTAACCATTAAAACCATTATGAAAACATGGACATTAATGAGAAAGGTTTAGAAGAATAAATCTTTAAAACATATAAAATGATATTTTAGTAAAAAAGACCCTTAAAAGAATCCCATTGATTTTTTTTATAAAATATGGACATGGAGAATAAATATTTCCTAGTAGATACTTATGTAAAAACATCCTCGGTTAATAAAGATATTGTGAAGTTAACCCTTACCTTGCACATTCCTTTGGTCGAGAGTACGTTTAACCTTCTATATAATGACCATAGTATGTTATTAAATTATACCAGAACCATATTCATATTTATTATATCATACACGATTCATTTATAACTTTATACTACACATTTAATAATGACTTCCTTGTTAAATTAACATTTTGTGTAATAATTGCTTTCCTTATCGTAGGCGTTTTAACTTATTATTTTTTATCATATCATTTAGATCATGATATACATACATACAGAATATAATATATGATTTATATATCATATATATTGTTGAACTCACCTTTTTTGATAATCCCAATCAGGCTTTAATATGTTTTGATAATCTTGATGTGTGCTTATAATTCTATATATATATATATATGATGAATATCATAATAATCGTTGGAATATGTAAATCAATGATTATCTATGTTTAATCATACTTTGACATAATTCTAACTCAATATGTATATCTTTTACATACAACATATAAGTGTTAAGTCTCTAATATGCTCATAACTACTGATACAGACCTACCTGTACTTAGTCTACAGATAGACATAGTCACCGATAAGAAAAGGTCACCGATATGCAGAGATAATGTTATGATGTCCACCAATACAACATCCACCGATATAGATAGCTACTGATTGAATCATAGCTACCGATAGAACAAGTCGATCATTGTGATAAAGTCCATCAGTATGCACTTAATCACTGATACAGAACAGAGCTATAGGTAAGCACAGGCTATTGATACAAAATTCTACCAATACGAGCTACTGCTACATCAGAGCTACCGTTAGAGTAAGTCCACAGATAAAGAAACTCCCCACAAAGAAAGTATACTGCTATGAAGTTCACATATATAAAGAATATCACCGCAAGTCATGTCTACCGATAGAAGTTCACTGATACAACAAGACACTGACTATTATAAGGATCTACCGTTACAAGGAGAGACAGTTACCGATACAAAGGAGCCACCGATACAATCTCACTGTTATAAGGAGCTACCGATTGAAAACGATTCATTGTTTCCCTAAATTATTTCTATTGGTTTATTTATCAATGGTCATATTTGATGATTTTAATGAAATTAATGTTTTTAATGATATTAATTGGAATGTCAGGGAACCGTACCTTGTACGTGTAAAAAGGTAATAATTCCCATTACCGGAGCTGAAAGCTATAAAAGGAAGGACAAAGGCCATGAAAAATAAGTGCGAAATAAGGGTTGAAGAGTGCTGAAAAGCGGTGCATACACATATAAACTAAAGGCTACATCCATAATGGAAGTACACTCGACATAAATGAAGAAATTCATTCTAGAAGAGAACACAAGATGCACCTTAGCCAAGGAGTGAAGAACTACAACAAGCTCTTCATATACTCAAGTTGATCAAACTGAACTTGAAGAAAACCACCCTCTGGTTTTTAGACAAAAACCAGGGAAGGACTTAGAAGAATTCCTGATCAATCAAAGGAGTCCAGAGCTGCACTCCACATCACTAGTGCATTTTAAAACTCATATATACTCTCTCAGTGATTATTTTATTTACATTTTGAGTAGTGTGTGTTCTGTATTTACACACTGTCTCCTATGCTAAACTGGAGGATTTATAAATCCTCACACAAACCTTCTATAACTCTCTTGTATCCCACTGTGGATAGTGGTAGAGGTCAATTAGGACCTGGACAGCCAGTGTGCTATTGTTTTGTTTCCCCACGAAGAACTGTGTTAGTGGTCTTAGTACCTGGACAGTCTCTATACTATTTTTTACCCCGATCTAGATTGTGTATCAAATTTATATAAATTGTTTGAGAGTAATAAGTCTCGGATTGAGATTGAACCTCTTGGTTATATCTGCTGTGAAACTTAGATTAAGTCTAAAGTATACTATTCAATTTATATTCGGCCGCTAATTACTTTGAAATATAAAACCATTTGAAAGTTACTTTGAAAGATAATATAGCAAGTGTTTTTAACTATTGTAAATCAGTAGGTTAGTTTCAATAGCTAATTTAATCTTCTGATTAAATTAACTGAGAACTAATTAATCTTTTAAGAACCTAATCGAACCCTTACAGTTTTACAAATTCACAATATTTTAACTTAGTATTTATATTGGGGGATTTTAATAGAAATATTTTTAACTGAAATTTTTAATTGGACCTCAATTCACCCCCCTCTTGAGTATCCACTCCAACCAACATTTGGTATAAGAGTATTGTTTATTATTAAAGGGTTTTGAAACACTCTGTTTTTCACCTGTGATTTTAGTTGTATATTAAATATCTTAAATTTCTGTAAGTTCTAAATTTTATCTCTTTAAATATATTTTCTAAAATCTGATTATGGATAATAAAATATCATATGATGCTACAAATAGGCCACCATTCTTTAATGGTACAAATTATTCTTAGTGGAAACTTAAAATAAAAATTCATTTAGATAGTATGGGATTTGACATCTGGACTGCTATGGAGACTCATTATAAGATTCCAGACACTAAAAGAACTATTTGGGATGAACCTACTAAAACTGGTTACAATAATAACTGTAAAGAAATGAATGCTTTATACTATGCTTTAGAGGATGAAGAATTTAGTCGCATATGTATTTGTAAAACTATTTATGATATCTGGGACACTATGGCTATTTCCCATGAAGGAACAACTAATGTTAAGGAAATGATATTGAATACATATACTATTAAGTATGATAATTTTAAAATGAAGCCTGATGAACCTATTTCGGACATGTATCTTAGGTTCAATGAGATTATCAACATGATGAGCTCACTTGGAAAAGGTGTTCCTCTAAAGGAACAGATCATGAGGATATTAAGATGTTTACTAGAAAAATAGATAGGCACATCAATTTCAATAAGATAATTTTGTGATATAAGTTCACTACTTATTAATGATTTAATTGGTAAGCTTATGAGGTATGAAGAAGAACTTAAGGTAAACAAGTAAGATGATGATGAACCAAGGATGAAGTCAGTATCCTTCAAGACATCTGATTCAAAGAGAAAGCATAAGTAGAATGTTCACATACATACTGAAAGCTCAAAAAGTGAAGGTTCATATTCTGACAGTGATGCTGAGATGGCTCAAATAGCCAGGAGATTCAAGAAGTTCTATAGGAAGAAGAAATTATTCAGAAAATCAAAATATAAAGGAATGTATGACAAAAAAGATCAATGGAAGAATGATTGGAAAAACCTGATAAAAGTTATGAAATTGTCTACTATGAGTGAAAAATGAAAGGACATGTGAAAGCATATTGTCCAAAATAAAAGTTCAAACAGAAATATGACTACAAGTACAATAAGTATAATAAATATATAAAAGAAAATTGGAGTGCTTCAGAAGAAAGTTCAAGTGATTCTAATTCTACTCAGGATAAAAAATCTTAGAAGGCTAACATGTGTTTCATGACAAACACATCTGAGGTAACATTGGATACTCCTGCTTTAAATTCATATTATTATGGAGTCGATTATGACTCTGAATCTAAAAACATGAAAAGTGAAGAGTTATTTGAATACTATAATATGATAGAAGAAACCTGTAATGAGCTTAAGGACAAGTATATGACCTTAAAGAAATATCATTCTTTAACAATCTCTGTTAAATATGCACTTGATATAGAAAAGGAAAATAATGATCAATTACTGAAGGAAAATACTGAACTGAAATTGTACAATGAGAAATTAAGGAAGGACTTAGAGAAATTCATGAATGAAGAGAATACTCTAACTCAAATGTTAGGGAAACAAGTGGCACAAAAATATACCACTGGAATAGGCTATCAGCCTGGAAAGAGACAGATTACTATAAATAGATTTATTCCTAAATCTGGACATAATGCTGCTAGCTCTAGTTTTGGAAATTCACATGCTTCAACTAGTTATTCACATGGATATAGATCAAATAAAGTTTATCCTTCAAAATACTTTGAATATATTTACTATATGAGACACATTAGACATATTTGGGTACCAAAAGTTTTTCTTTCTAACCTATCTAGACCCAAGAAAATCTGGGTACCATAATCATTTTCTGTTTAAACCTGTTTTGTATGAAACTTTCTTGAAAAGTACCCAAAAGAAGGTATGGTACTAGGACAATGGATGTTCAAGGAATATGACTGGAAATTACTCATTCTCCAAGAGATTAATCAATGTTGATGGAGGCCATGTCACTTTTGGTGATAACTTTAAAGGAAAAATCATTGATCTAGGCCAGATAGGTAACAATGATTCAGTTTTAATTTCCAAAGTCTTATTTGTTAATGGACACAAATATATCCTGTTAAGTATTTCTAAGTTGTGTGATGATGGTTTCAATGTTAAATTTATAAATGATTCTTGTAATGTTTTTAATTCTATATATGTTTTAGTATTTTCTACTTTGATAAATTAAAATGAATATGCAGTTGATTTGAATTCATTATCTAAACAAAAAATTACTTGATTAAATGATTTTCATAAAGAGTCTTGGATATGGTACAGAAGATTAAGACACTACAATGTTCATTCACATAGAAAACTGACTAGGAAAAACTTAGTTATAGACCAACCTAAACTTGAATTACCAACAGACAAAGTTTGTATTCCCTATCAAAAGGGAAAGCAACATAAAATTTCTTTTAAATCAAAGAAAGAAATTTCAACTTATCAACCTCTCAAGTTGGCTCACATGGACTTGGTTGGACCTTATAGATTTTATAGTTTAAATGGGAAGCACTATGTATATGTCTTAGTAGATGACTATTCTAGGTACACTTGGGTATATTTCTTAGCTCACAAAAGTGAAGCTTGTTCTTGCTTTATTAAATACTCCAAGTCTGTAGAGAACCTTAATGGAATTAAGATTAATACCTTGAGAAGTGACCATGGTCATGAGTTTGAAAATCCCTAGTTTGAATCCTACTGCTCACATAATGGTTATAGTCACAATTTCTCTGCCCCTAGAACACCTCAGCAGAATGGTGTAGTAGAAAGAAGAAACAGAACTCTTCAAGAAATTTCAAAAACTATGATAAATGAGTATGACCTGCCAAATTAATTTTGGGATGAAGCTGTAAACATAGCTTGTTATATTATTGATAGATACTTGATCAGAACTATTCTCAAAAAGACCCCTTATGGGTTGTAGAACCATAGGAAACCTAAGGTTAATTACGTAAGAGTTTTTGGTTGTAAAGTATTTATTCTCAATACAAAGGATAATCTTGAAAAGTTTTTTTTCGAAAAGCGATGAAGGAATTTTTCTTGGTTATTCATTAACTAGGAAATCCTATAGAGTCTTTAACAAAAGAACCAAATGTGTGGAAGAATCTGTTCATATCATGTTTGATGAAACTAATCCACATGAACCCAAATCTTCCATTGAAAATAATGAAGAAGACATGTCTATTCTGGACCATAATGATAAAATCAATGAACCGGTTGTAAAGACATCCTGTTATGGAAAATTTCCAGATCCTGCTTCTGTTGAACCAGATCCTACAGATGAACCCAAAATTTCTAGTCCCGCCATTACTAGATCAACTAGAATTCTAAAGAATCATCCTTTAGATGTTGTTGTTGGTAATCTTGATAGAGGGACACAAACTAGAGCTTCTCTAAGAAACCAGGTTGAACATCAAGCCTTTCTTTCACAGTTAAAACCTAAAAATGTCAATGATGAAATCAATGATGAATTTTGGTTAAGGATATGCAAGATGAATTAAATAAATTTGAAATAAAAAAAGTCTTGAAATTAGTTTACATACCTAAGGAGACTTTGATTATAGGCACTAAATGGGTTTTTAGAAACAAAGTTGATGAGTCTGGAAACATAGTAAGAAACAAAGCTAGGTTAGTTGCACAAGGGTATAGTCAAGAGGAAGGAATAGACTATGAGAAAACCTTTTCTCCTGTAGTAATATTAGAATCTATACGGATCCTACTTTCCTATACTGCTCATTAGAATTTCAAGTTATATAAAATGGATGTCAAAAGTGATTTTTTAAATGGTTCTATAATTGAAGATGTTTTTGTTGAACAACCACCTGGATTTACTAATCCTCATTTTACAAATCGAGTTTTGAAGTTATCTAAATCATTATATTGTTTAAAATAAGCTCCACGATCTTTCTATGATAGAATTAGTAATTTTCTTATTTCAAAAGTATTTACTAAAGGGATTGATGACCCAACTCTTTTTATTAAAGGAATTTCTAAAGATGTTTTGATAGTACAAATCTATGTTGATGATATTATTTTTATATCTTCTAAACATTCCTTATGTACTGACTTTTCAATGTGTATGAAAAATGAGTTTGAAATGAGTTTATTGGGAGAACTCAAATATTTTCTTGGATTTCAAGTTTTAAAAAATGAAATTGGTATTATTGAAATGAGTTTATTAGGTTTTTTTTTCAAAAGGACAATCTTTTGAATTAATGATTTTTTTCAGATGATGACTTTGCTGGTTACAAGTTGGATAGAAAAAGCACATCTGGAACATGTCATTTATTAGGAAAATACTTAGTATCATGGTCTAGTAAGATGCAAAATTCTATTGCATTGTCTACTACTGAAGTAGAGTATATAGCTGCTGGTAGTTTCTGTACACAAATTTTGTGGATGAAACACACTCTTTTGGACTATAGATATCAATTTAGACATGTATCTATTAACTGTGATAAAACCAGTGAAATTAACATTTCAAAGAACCCTGTATCTCCCTCTAGGACCAAACAAATTGGTGTAATGCACCACTCTTTAAGAGATCATTACCAAAAAAGGGATATTAATCTTGAATTTATTGGTACTGAACATCAACTAGCTGACATTTTCATCAAAACTTTATGTTCGGATAGGCTATGTTATATTAGACATGAATTAGGAATGATAGATCACCGTTTGAAACCTCACCAGTATGGACCTCACTGTTATACCTCACCGGTATGGACCTCACTATTATACCTCACCGGCATGCACCTCACTCTTATACCTCACTAGTATGGACCTCACTATTATACCTCACCAGTATGGACCTCAATGTTATACCTCACCGATATAGACGTCACTGATAGATAAACCTCACTATTTTGAATTCTCACTGGTACGTATTACCGATGGGTCACACTATTTTCAATGTTTTTAATCTTTAGCCACCAGAATCTGTATCATTTATAATTTACTTATTATATTTAAATTATATATTTTACTATTCCTAAATGATAAAACACAAGTCTTAACCTCTCTCGATCTACCTCGACCCCTTACCTTCAATCCTCTCTCAAACCTTCGAACCCTAAGCCCCGCGATTTAATGGAATGAGTAAAGAGACCTTCGATTAGTGGAAAGGAAGATGAACTGAGTGCTAAGAGACTCAAAGGAGAGTTTAGTAGTGGAAGTGAAGTGAAAAAACCTACAAATCTGCATCTTGTTCAAAGAGAGATAGTAGTTGAAAAGGATCAATGCGCGGAATGGCTAATGTCAAGTGAATCATTAGTTCTAGAAGTTTTGGAAGATCATAAATTGATAAAATGATTCTTTACAACAATGGCCCCTACAATCCGATGTTGGTAAAAGATTTATATGATTATGTTCGGTTTGAGAAATTAGAATTCTAGAATAGGATGGTATCTATTGTGAATGGAAAGGAGAGATATTTTTCTTCTATTGAGTAGGCTGAATTCATGAAGGTTCCACACGAAGGTGTTTTTGGATATTTCATAAAATCCGTACCTCATACCAGTAATATCATTAAGTATGAAACTGCTTTGGGAGAGATAACAAGAGATGGAACTCCAAGAAAAGTAGTGGCTGCAGAAATGAAGGGAGAAAACCTGCTGCTGTTTATGCTCATTCAGCATGTTTCAATTCCAAAGAGTGGGAATTTTCAAAATCATAAATACCAGGATATTTACTTGATGCATCTATTGAAAAATGGTGTTAAGATAAATTTGTGCAGGTTGTTAATGGTTCAGATTGAGGATATGACTTGTCCAAATTCACAAACCAATGCCTTATTCTTTGCTAATTTGATTTCGATTATGATTAAAGTAATGGGAGTAGCTGAGTCTCAGGATGAGACAGTGGTGGTAAAGAACAACTTATGTATCACAAGCACAATATTTAAGTACTTGAATATTAATTGGAATCTAGGGAAAAGAGAGTGGGTTACTGATGATAAGAAGTTATATGTTAAGTTTAATCATGTGGATCATAATTCTAGGCCTAAGGATGTGAGGAATCCAAGTCTAGGACCTGATAAGGAGGAGCCACAATATAGTGATGATTCAGAAGTGGAAGATTCCTCTACTGCAGATGGAGGAGATCCAGACTTGCCTCTTAGCCTAACTCTTGAAATTGTGTCACAAGAAAAGGAAGTTCGGCAGAGATCAGATCAGGAAGAGACTGCTCGAGAGAGTGAAGAAGAAGTTCATGCAAGTGAAGAATATGTTTTTGTTAGATTAAGCCTTATTCCACTTATTAGACACTCCATAATGCCTGATGAGTGATTTGATGAAGTTGATAGACCTGTACCTATTCTTGAGGAGCCTCCTGCTGTTGCAAAATTGGAGATGGTTGTGGAGGATTCTGATGAGGACAACTGAGCTTCTAAAGATGATCTTTCTATACAAGAGAATGCACTAGTTGAGGGGGAGCATTCCACCAGAATTGGCACTGTTTCATTGGAAAATGATATTGAAGACTAGTCAGAAGACCCAGGTTTTGTGGTTTGTGGATTAGATTACCTTGATTCAGATAATGAGGCATCCCTTTGGATACCAAAAGTCAATTATGACATTCTTTCAGAGTTATTACCTGATGATGTGATAAGAAAACATGATATGGATAAGTTAATATCTGATCTTTAAGCCAGTTTTAAGGAAGAAATAAAAAGAATGGAAGATTTACTAGTGTCATCTACTCAGACTGTTATGAATGACTTTGTTACCAGTATAGTATCTCAATGAACTCCAGTTGTTATTCCTTCTAATATGATCACCAGGGATGATTTGGAATCCTTAAAGGATGAAATGAATGTGTTTTAAATGATTCTGTTGTTGAGATAAAGAATTGTTTTGTTGAGGAGGTGTGAATCTTGGAAAGATATTTTGAACTCTCTCTTGGATGTTGTTTGTTAACCTCTGTGGCTGAGATGGTGGATGGAATCACAGCATGCCAGAATCAGATATCTATATTGGGAGAAGATGTTGAACTTATAAAGAAATCATTTGTCTCTCTGGAATCATATATGAGTTATAAATCTCAAGAAGATAAGGATTTGGCCTATGTAAAAAGTGTTCTGAGCCATATGGTTTCATTATTTGAGGGATTTAAGAAGTCAATGGAGAATCATGTTAGTACTCAGGATTATCTTGTAAAGAATCTTATCAGTGGCCTAACTAAGAGTTTAAAAGAAAATTATGACTTTTTCTATTGGTTCTATTGCTTCCAAACCGTCAATATATTTGGATCAAATTAGATCTTTGATGAAAGATGATCTTGGTTCAGCTTCAACCATCGGCTCTGTGGACTCATCTGCCCTAAGTCAAGTGGTGTTTACCACTTGGGATATTGGAAAAATCATTCAGATCTTTATGAAGGAGGCTATTTCTTCTCAAAAGTAAGTTAAAGACAAAGTGGATTATTATTTCCAAAGGGTTTACACCAAGCATCAGCTCAATAATCATTTCATGCTTATGTTAGAAAACATGAAGCTACCACTAGTCAATCAAGCCTTCAGGGAACATGTAAGAAAACTCCAGGAGCTAACTTCGGAATTGGATATGTTTTTGGAAAACAAAGATGAGTTTTTTCCTGCTATGGAGTGGGGAGGAGGAATCATTATGGATTTAAGAAATCTCTTGTTGCCTTTCTTGTATGTTGATGCTCAGCCAGTGATTATAACTACATCTTTACCAGCATTTGCCTATACTACTTCTCCTGCTCAGATGACTCTAGCCCAATCCATCCAAAGCCTTACTCCAATGATCACTCAAAAAGCTACACAGTACAGGCCAGAAATAGTTTCAGTAGCATAGCCTCCTCTGATCATTTCTCGTGTTCCTAAGCCTCCACCTGCATCCACACAGTGTGAGTATACCTCAGATCAGAAAGGAAAATACCACGTGGACATTCAGTAGGTGGATTTCTTGTTGGATAGGACCTTTGATAGGAATCATTTGTAATTCATTTGTATTAATCTTGTGGTTCACTAGTAATTTTTTCCCCATGACATATATCTATGGTCTTGTTTTATTTTCTCTATTTCTCATTTCCTCTGATACATTCTTTTCACCCTTAATTTTTGTTAATCACAAAGGGGGAGAAGGTGTATATCCAAAGGGGAGAATATGAATATAAAAGGGAAAAATATGAATATATAAACTTCATGCTATAATTCTACCTCTAATATAGAAGGATACATTTATTCTACACAAAGGGAGAACTATGAGCTTAATATGTTCCATTTCTATCTTACCCTTGATACATTTATTTTGTATTTTCATCTGTTACCTTTCTATTTTATTTTGGATACTTTTGGTCTATAACTCTTTGATATAATATTGATTTTTTTTGTTTACAATACCATGAGTTGTGATTATCAATAAGGGGGAGATTGTTGACCTCACCTGTTTTTATAATCCCAATCATGATTTAAAATGTTTTGATAATCTTGATGTCTGCTTATAATTCTATATATATTTATGTTGAATATCAAAATAATCGTTGGAATATGTCAATCAATGCATATCTATGTTTAATCATACTTTGACATAATTCTAACTCAATCTGGATATGTTTTACATACAATAGATAAATGTTAAGTCTCTGATATGCTCAAAGATACTGATATAGACCTACCGTTACTTAGTCTACCAATATACATAGTCACCGATAAGCAAAGGCCACCGATATAAAGAGATACTGGTATGAAGTCAACCAATACAACATCCACCGATACTGATAGCTACTGATAGAAGCAGAGCTACTAATAGAACCAGTCGATTGGTGTGCATAAGTCCATCAGTATGCACTTAATCACAGATACATAATGTAGATACCGGTATGCACGGGATACCGATACAAAATCCTATCAATACGAGCTACCATTACACCAGAGATACCATTAGAGTAAGTCCACTTATATAAAGAAACTCACCACACAGCAAGTCTGCCGCTATGAAGTTCACCGATATAAAGAAGCCTACCGCAAGTCAAGTCTACCGATCGAATTTTACTGATACAATGATCCACTGACTGTTATAAGGAGCTACAATTACATGGAGAGATAGCTACCGATAAAAAGGAGAAACCAATACAATCTCACTGTTATAAGGAGCCACCGATTGAAAACCAGTCACTTTTTCCCTAAACTATATTTATATTTTTTCATTTAGCAACGATCATATTTGATTGTTTTAATGCAATTAATGTTATTTAATGATAGTTGTTGGCATGTCCCAGAACCATACCTTGTACCTATAAAAATGTAATAATTCCCATTACCCGAGATGAAATCTATAAAAAGAAGGACGAAGGTCATGCCAAATAAGTGCGAAATAAGGTATGAAGAGTGTTGGAAGGTGGTGCATACACATAGAAAAGAAAGGCTACATCCATACTCGAAGAACACTCAACATACACGAAGAAATTCATTCTAGAAGAGAACCAAAGCTACACCTTAGCCATGGAGTTAAGAACTACAACAAGCTCTTCATATACTCAAGCTGATCAAAATGAACTTGAAGAAAACGACCCTCTGTTTTTCAGAAAAAACCAGAGATGGACTCAGAAGCATTCCTGATCAATCAAAGGAGTCCAGAGCTGCACTACACATCACTAGAGCATTCTAAAACTCATATCTACTCTCTCAGTGATTCTTTTATTTACATTTTGAGTCGTGTCTGTTGTGGATTTACACACTATCTCCTGTTCTAAACTAGAAGATTTATAAATACTCACACAAACCTTCTATAACTATCTTGTATCCCACTGTGGATAGTTGTAGAGGTCAGGTATGACCTAGATAGCCAGTGTGTTGTTGTTTTGTTTCCCCATGAAGAACTATGGTAGAAGTTTTAGTACCTAGAAAGTCTCTGTAATGTTGTTTTCCCTGATCTAGGGTGTGGATCAAATTTATATAAATAGTTTTAGAGGACTAAGTATTATCTTGAGATTGAACCTCTTGGTTACATCTTCTGTGCATCTTAGATTATGTCTAAAGTATACTATACAATTTATATTCTGCTGCTAATTACTTTGAAATATAAAACCGTTTTAAAGTCACTTTGATAGTTAGTCTACCAAGTGTTTGTAACTATTGTAAATAAGTATGTTAGTTTCAAAAGCTAGTTTAATCTTCTGATTAAATTAACTGAGACCTAATAAATCTTTTGAGAACCTAATCGAACCCTTACAATTTTACAAATTCACTATAGTTTAACTTAGTTTTTAAATTAGGGGATTTTAATTGAAATATTTTTAACAGAAATTTTCAATTGGAACTCAATTCACCCCCCTCTTGAGTATCCACTATGACCAACATATATTATAATTATAAATATTTATAACAGTTATATATTTAAAATGTAATACACTGTTTGTGGAGATGAAAGGTCGTACGTACGCATAAACGTTGCTTTCATTTACATATCGTATTGAATGAAAGTATGTGAATAATATATATGTATGTACACAAAAATATAAACATATTTTTAGTGGAATTATTATGTCATATATTACATACTTATTAATAAGATATATTTTTATAATCGTCGTTAATTGGTGAATGTGGAAATTAATCTCGCCGCGTTGTGGAGACGGTAATCTGTACGTACGCACAAGCGACAATATCATTATATTTATGGTGAAATCATATGTAATTGGATGGTATATAAAAAATACAGGATCATTAACACATTATATTTGTTATTTATATCAATTATACTCATTATTATAACCATCCAAATAATGAAGTGTTTGAATAACAAACTAAACCACGACGTGGAGACGGTAAGCCGTATGTACGCATGTATGGTGACTTTGTCATTTATAAGATGGATAGAATAAATAATACTATTGTACCATATTTATAATAACATCAATGTATTTAAGAGGTACTCCAGTTGTTAATTTTTTATGTAAACAACAAAGAAAGAGGAAGTGGAAGAAGAAAAGAACTTGAAAGAGGGTGGTGAAATTATTACCTCTTCTTCGGGTGTTTCCTTTTGAGTTGATCAAAAAGACTCCATATGTTGGAATTATGATCAAATTAAGAACTATATATTGATGTGAGGGATGCTGGGAGGATATTTGGTCTAGTTATGGCCGAGAAAAATGTCTTGGGAGATGTTATTATGAGAGAAGGTGAAGTACCCTTTTAAAAAAATGTAACGGTCACTTTAAAAAAAGCTTGAAATATTATTTTATAATAAAATAATTTTTGATTTCTAGTAGGTATAAAATGATTTATTTCTTGGATAAGGTAAGGATGGGTAGAAAACCACTCAACTGAAAGGTTTTAGATAGTTTTATGTCACCATATTAACCATATATTTTATATCTAACTCTTAGTTAAATAGATTAACTTTCACCTTGTCTTCTTGTAATCTTACACTATATAGTTAATAAACATACTCTAAACTTCAAAGAGAACATAAAGTGGTTCATTAATGACATATATAATATTATTTAATCCCTTTGGCTGAAACATGGATTTATATAATTATTATATAATTTAACAATGTAATATTTGTTTTAAAAACTCATTTTGGTCAATTTTGACACTATTTGGTATTTTGTTTTTGTGAAAGTCATCAAAACTTGATTACTTTGAACAAGATACATTAAATTATTCCTAACCTATCATATTAAACTTGAAAATTCGTGGATGTCATAAAATCATTTAAATTATATTTATTTTAATATTTATAATACCATTTATTTGATTATTTCATTAATAAGGTAATTATTGCATCATCATTGCATCATAAAAAAATTTAATTATTTAATGTCTAAAAATTATAAATAAAATTCAATGATGTAGGAAATAATTTTATCATTCTAATTATATTTATATTATAATTTATTTTATGTATAACCCTATATTGAAAATGGTTTAGTTATTAAACATTGAATTTAACACTTTTAACTTTTCTTTAAATAAAATAATAATTAATGTCCTACCTAAATACAAGTGGACCAAATAGGATCATATTTTATTAATAAGGTTGTTTTTTTTCTAATTTTACTTATACAATATAATTAAAACACGTGTTACGGTAATTATAACATCATTTTAACACTTAATTACCCTATTTACTTTTAACCGTGGTAAATAAAAGTCAAAATTTACTATTCACCACAAATAATATTTTCATCTTATTAAACCAAATTTTACTTAATGATGTCAATCTTGTCTCTAGAATTTTTGAAATTCAACTCACAGAAGCGGTAACATTATATTTTATGAAAATTTTCAAATTCTTCTAGAAGGTGTGTAAAAGACGGTTAAAAGTTAAATAAAAATTTATACATCTAATTTTATTATAAAATGACTCCAATGAATTATATAGAACTTATATGGGTAATATATATCTATTTTGACTTAAAATAAATTTAAATAATTTAAATAATTATTTAAATAAAAATTCATTTTTAAACAATAACGTAGTGTTTTTCACTATTCATAAAAATTAGACATTTTCAGAAAAATACCAAATATTAACCATTAGATAATTTTGATATTCTGAATTCAAAAATGAATTCTATTTTACACAATTCAAAACATAGAAGTTTCATTTATTAATTTACAATTAAATCATGTTGTCAAAACCAAAAAAACAGGTTTTTTTAAAAACTATCAAAAGATTGACACGTGTTTATGTCAAATTTAAATGTGAAATTACATATAATTACCTAAAATGTATTAAATAATAAAAATATAATCTAATTATACTTCTAAACCATTTAAATGCATAACTTATCACTATAAATTATTTCGATTAAAGAAGTTGTTTTCAATTAAAATTTAGTATTTTTTATTATTCATCAAAATTTGAAAGTTATCAAAAAAGTACAAAATATTTATCCAAACTAAATTTTTATATCCCTATTCTAAAGAAGAAATTAATTTCCTTAAATTTAATATATAAAAGTGTCAAATATTAGTTTTAAAAAGGGATCTCCATAAAAAGGTGGCAAAATTGCATTTTTTTGAAAAAAATACTTCTTTTATCTAAAAAATGAATTAGTTCCCATATTATGTATAAGATGTAGATAATATGGGTTTGAAAATTATATATAGTATTTTAGAATCAAAATTCATTTAATATTATTCCAATCATCTTTTTGAATGGTTGGTTTGGTGAGTTATGATGCGCTCAAACTCAGTGTTGCCTGTAGCGAATGTTATTGAATTACTTTAATGAGATAACGTACTATGAAATCTTGGGTTTTTACATTCCCCCCTCATTCAATAAATTGTTTCCTCACAATTTGAAATTGTTTTTCAAAAATAAGTGGTTAAAAATAGAAAAATACCTTTGCGGAAATCCCACATCAGAAATTGGGTTAATAAAATTTAGTCTTAATAAGAGGGAAAGGGAAATGAAAACGTCAAAACCAAATCATGGTCTCGATTAGGGGAACATTAGTGGAAATTAGAGACACATAATTAGAGGAAAAATTTAAATATTTATAGGGTGATATTGAGGTCATCAATCACAAACTAGTGTAAAATTTAGGGCCTAAAAACCATCAATATAAGATGATGTAATAGATTGTTAGTTAAACAAAACATGTGCTATTAAGAAAATACATTTTTGGTTTTAAGATCCCTTACCTAAATTTTGAGAATTTATTTATTCATAAAATAAGAGAAAAATATATTTATATACCTAAAATGTAGAGTTTTACCCTTCATCCAATTCCTACCACAAACTCATCTTTCACACGAAAAGATAATAGAATTCAAAAATATTATATTTATCCTAATCGTATAGGGTTCAAAAAATAATGAATTTATAATTTTTTTGGTCAAATATTATAGAAACTACATAATAAAAACTAGGACATCATGTATTCCAGTGGTAGGTGATCTACCCTTATCGCCCTTTGGTTGCGGGGTCAAGTCTCACAGCCTTGTCGGACGCAACGGGTTGTCGTCCAACCTCCGGGTTGTCCTTTTTATTACAATCCAAAAATAATCTTAAGAAATGATTTAACATTAATAATAGTATCCAATGAAAAACATAATCCATTATGACCTTTAGAATTATACAAAATACTCTTGTCCAAACTCACAGTACAAGATTTATAAATAAGGTAAACAAAATAAATATCTCTTTTCCCATGTAATAACATATGAATACCATTATCATGTACTATTTTAAAACATGGTAACATCTTTAATTACCATAAAACATTATTGATTACATTAAATCTAACTTATTCCTTATAGAATACTAGATATATTATTTATGTCCAAAATAATTAAATATTCTAACGAATATAGAATTAACAAACCATTAATCAGTTCCAAGGTAGTCAAGAATATCCAATATAATTTATCCAAATCTAATATCTCTTATTCCAAAATACATTCCTCATTATTAGGACAATAATATGGTTTATCTTTCCTTCAACCATGTAGTTCCAAAAAAATTTCATTGGAAACTGTGTCACTTTTCATGGTACCATACAATCTCAAATCCTTAATGAAATAGTACAACAGTAAAATACTTATTTATTTCTATAATTTATATAACCATTACATTTTTGATACAACACTCAAAAAATTAATTCCTTAATAACATCATAATAACACTAGTCAATCATTTTCATCTATGGTAGTATCATAACTTGATTATTATTTAATAGCATCATTTGGGACAGACTCAAATAATTTGGACATTGATTCATATAGTGTCCCAACTCCTTGAAGATAAGGCATTGTATATTTGAAACATTTTTCTTACCCTTGAAATAATGTACTTGGTTTCATTTTCCCTACACTTATAACAAACTCCCATTCCCTTAAAGCATTTACTAAGGTGATTCTTTCCACATTTATCACATGTCAGAAAATCCTCTTTTCCCCTCTTCCCTTTATCCATATTTTTATCTACCATCCATTTATTCTCTTTCTCCCTTCAAATCCATATGACTCATATTATTATTTATGTATCTTATTAGAAAATGATATTATTTATTCATATGATTAGAATACATGGGAGACTATTTACCTTTTAAATGTTGGCTTAATACCATCAAAGATATGATCCTTCTTAATCTTTCGATCATGCATACATATAGAATTTTTATTCCTTCTACTATGCGAAATTTCTAAACAATGGCATACACTGGGTTAGTTTATGAATCACAATTCATAATTATAAACATGAAAAATACTTAACGAAAATTGAAAAGATTTTTCATGTAATCTATAATCATAAAATTTTTCATTTGAATAAGTATTTATTCATAAATCCTTCATAATGGATTGTAATGAAAATGTGAATTATTCTAAGCATATACCCTAAGAGTGGTGTTACCAAGAGTTCATAAAGGCATGTTTTCATGTACCAGGGTACCCCGAGTCAAGCCCAAAACTCCTTTTTAGATTTTTCACTTCTAGGTACATCTTTACCTGAGCCACCTCTACCCGCCCATATCCAGATAGGGATGTATTTCTTGGAAAATTCACAAAATATCTATGTTACCAAAATTCTAAGAATTTATTCTATACTAATTGTAAAAGTCTATCTTAGGGTAATGTGCTAAAATTAGAGTTTATCTAAATCTAGTTTCTGAGTTTTGTACTAAACTTCCATAGATACCAACGGTAATTCCTTAACCCTAGTTACCTAGAGTCGATGCATTACTTTAATACATTGGAATGATTACAAGGAATTGTGTCCCGAAAGACCGATTAGTTTAGCAGTCTAGAAAAATAGATTACATACATGAATGTAACATTACACAATAGAAAATAAAACACAATATAAATGATCCTATTATAATGACTTTAATCCCCTAGCTTAACCCTTCTTATCAATCATAATACACTTCTAGGAATCCTGAGAAAATAAAATATAATAAAGTGGTAATCTCAAACACTCCGTAAGGGTAAGCAATACAGCAGAAGATTACATAAACACTAGGCATGATGAATTATTTAAAACACGTTCCATTACAAATAATAAACATGAACACATTATAGCATGAATATAAGATGATTAATTAAATCCATAAAAAAAGTCATGGGTATTCTACTAGTAAAATAACCACATGAACCATCAATAATATTTTCATAATGGGGGAATATATAATGCGGGACATTATAAAACATTTTTTTAAGGCCTCGACCATGATGTCTAAAAATGATTAAGGCCTCAGCCAAAACCATATATCAACATTGGGAAAGGCCTCATCCAATTCCAATTATAATTGTCTCATGAGATTTACCAATGCACCGAGGAGCTATAGGGGGATCCACCTTTCACTTACTGAGTCCAATACATTCCTCATATGAAAAGGTTGAATCATAACGTAAACATTCGTATTAAAACTAGCATACAAAATGTCAATACATTTACTCTAAACCATGAATGGTAAAAAAATTAACAAATCCACAATAAAATATATCACAAAACCATCAATACAATATGAAATAATTGTATCATAATATATCAACCTCAATCAAGAATAATATCCCGTAAATGATTTTGACATAGTTGAAAATGATTTTTAAAAATATTTGAGAGAAATATCTCTTTTTCATGAAATCATTAAAAAGTCATAAAATTTATAAAGGAAGTCATTTAAATATTGTTTTGAATCAATGTTTCCACTTCAAATTTGAATCATTTGAAATGAATTAACATTTTAAAACATTCATGTCGATATAAATAATTCCTTAACCCCACTTTGAAAACATGGACATTAATGAGAAAGGTTTAGAAGAATAAATTTTTAAATATTTAAAATGATGTTTTAGTAAAATAGTATCTTCAAATGAATCCCTTTTAAAACAAATTTTATGAAATATGGAAATGGAGAATAAATATTTCCCAGTAGATACTTATGTAAAAACAACCTCGGTTAAAAAAGAGATTGTGAAATTAATCCTTTACCTTGCACATTCATTTGGTTGAGAGTACATTTGACCTCTTATATAATGACCATTGTATGTTATTAAATTATAACAGAACCATATTAATATTTATAATATCATAAATGATTCATTTATGACTTTACACTAACTATTTAATAATGATTTTCATGTTAAATTGACATTTCAGGTAATAATCGCTTTCCTTATCGTACGTGTTTTAACTTATTATATTTTATCATACCATTTAGATAATGATATATACAAATCCAGAATATAATACATGATTTATATATATTTTATATTAAGAATATAAATATTTATAACAGTTATATATATGAAATGGAATACACCGATGGTGGAGACGGTAGGTCGTACGTACGCATAAACGTTGTTTCCATTTACATATCTTGTTGAATGGAAGTAAGTGAATAAGATATAAATAAGTACATACAAGTATAAATATATATTAAGTGGAATTATTATGTCATATATTACATAATTATTAATAATATATGTGTTTATAATCATCGTTTAATAGTGAATGTGGAAATGAATCTCATCGTGTTGTGGGGATGGTAATCTGTACGTACGCACAAGAGACAATATCATTATACTGATGGTGAAATCGTATGTAATTGGATGGTATATCAAATATACTGAATCATTAACATTTTATATTTATTATTTATATCAATTATACTCATTATTATAACCATCCAAATTATGAAGTGTTTAAATGGAAAATTACACTACGATCTGGAGACGGTAAGCCATACGTACGCATGTATGGTGACTTTGTCATTTATAGGTTGAATAGAATAAAGAATATGGTTGTACCATATTTATAATAACATAAATGTTTGTAAGAGTTACTGTATTTGTTAATATGGTGAGGAAATAAAAAAGAAAGAAGAATTGAAATAAGAAAAGAACATGAATGAGGGTGGGGAAATTATTACCTCTTCTTCCGGTGTTTCCTTTTGAGTTGATCAAAATGAATGCATAGGTTGGCATTTTGATCAAAGAAAGAACTATAGATTTATTTGAGGGATTTTGGGAGGATATTTAGGCTGGTGATGGCTGAGCCAAATTTATTTGGAGATGTGATTTTGAGAAAAAGGCGAAGTACCCTTTTATTAAAGATGTGAGGGTCACTTTATGAAAATCTTGAAGTATTATTTTATAATATAATAATTTTTGGTTTATAGTAGCTATAAAATAATTTATGTCAAGGATAAGGTAGGTATGGGTCTAAAATCACTAAAATGATAGGTTTTAGATATGTTTATATCCCCATATTAACCTTATCTTTTAGATTTAACTCTCAGTTAAATAGATTAACTTTTACCTAGTCTTCTTGTATTCTTACACTATATGGTTAATAAACATACTCCAAACTTTTAAGAGATCCTAAATTGGTTAATTAATGACATATATAATATTATTTAATCCCTTTTTCCGAAACATGGTTTTTTTGGATTATTATATAATTTAATAATATAATATTTTCTTTAAAAACTCATTTATGTCAATTTTAACACTATTTAGTATTTGGTTTTTTTGAAAGTCATAAAAACATGATTACTTTGAAAAATATACATTGAATCAATCCTAACCTATCATATTAAAATATAAAATTCATGGATGTCATAAAAACATTGAAATTATATTTATTTTAATATTTATAGTACCATATATTTGATTCTTTCATTAATAAGGTAATTATTGCATCATCATTATGTCATATACAAATTTAATTATTTAATGTATAAAAATTATAAATAATATACCATGATGTAAGAAATGATTTTATATTTTTAATAATATTTATAGTAGAATTTATCTTATGTATAACACTATATTAAAAATGGTTTAGTTATTAAACATTGAAGTTAACACTTTTAACTGTTCATTAGATAAAATAATAATTAATGTCCTAATAGAATCCAAGTGGACCAAAAAGGATCATATTTTATTACTAAAGTTTTAATTAGTTGATTTTTACTTATCCAATAGAATTAAAACATGTGTTAGGGTAATTATAATATCATTTTTACCCTTAATTACCCTATTCACTTTTAATCGTGGTAAATGAAAGTCAATAGTTACTATTCATCAAAAAAATAATTTTCATCTTAATGAACTAAATTTTAATTAATGATGTCAACTGTGTCTCTCAAATTTTTGAAATTCAACATACAGAAGTGGTAAATTTTTGTTTTATTCAAATTTGAAAATTCTTCTAGAAGGTGCGTAAAAGACGGTAAAAAGTTAAATAAAAATTTATACATCTAAATTTATTATAAAATGACTCCAATGAATTACATAGAAATTATATAGGTACTATATATCGATTTTGAGTTAAAATAAATTAAAATAGAGTAAATAATTATTTAAATAAAAAGTCGTATTTAAACAATAACGTATTGTTTTTCACTATTTATAAAAAATTGGACATTTTTAGAAAAATACTAAAAATTAACCTTAAGATAATTTTGATATTTTAAATTTAAATATTAATTATATTTTACCAAATTGAAAACATAGAAGTTTCATTTATTAATTTAAAATTAATTCATGTTGTCAAAACCAAAAAAGCGGGATTTTTAATAGAAAAACTATCAGATGATTGACAAGTGTTTATGTCAAATTTAAATGTGAAATTACTTATAACGACCTACATTGTATTAAATGATAAAATTATAATATAATTATAATTATAAAATATTCAAATTAAACATTTATCACTAAAAATTATTTCGATTAAAGAAGTTGTTTTCAATTAAAATTTAGTACTTTTCACTATTCCACAAATTATAAAAGTTGTCAGAAAAGTACAAAATATTTATCCAAACTAAATTTTTATATCCCTATTCTAAAGAATAAATTAAACTCATTAAATTGAATATATAAAAGTGTAAAATTTTGGTTTCCAAAAGGTTTCTCCGTAAAAATGTAGTAATATTTCATTAATTGAAAAATACTTATTTTATCTGTGAAAATTAATTTGTTATCATATTGTGTATAAGAAACACATAATATTGGAGTTAAAATTATATAGAGTATAATAGAATCAGAATTAATTTAATAATATTCCTAACCAATTTTTTATTGGTTAGTTTGGTAAGTTGTGATGCGCTCGAACTTGGTGTTGCGTGTAGCGCAAGTTATTGAATTATTTAAACAAGATAAGACACTATGAATTCTTGGGGTGATAAATTCCCCCTCATTAAATAAATGGTTTCATCACAATTTGAAATTGTTCTTCGAAAATAAATGGTTAAAAATGGAAAAATAAATTTGGGGGAAAACCCACATCAAAAATTGGGTTGATAAAATTTTGTCTTAATAAGATGGAAAGGGAAATGAAAAAATCACAACCAAATCATAATCTCGATTAGGAGAACATTGGTTGAAATTAGAGACACATAGTTGGGGAAAAATCTAAATATTTATAGGGTGATATGGAGGCCATCAATCAAAAACTAGTGTAAAATTGAGGGCCTCAAAACCATCAATATACGATGATGTAATATATCATCAGTTCAACAAAACATATGCTACTAAGATAACACATTTTTGGTTTTAGGATCCCTTCCCTAAATTATATGAATTTATTTATTCATAGAATAAGATCAAAAAATATATATATACTTGAAAAGTAGAGTTTCACCCTTCAACTAATTCCTACCACAAACTCATCTTTCACACAAAAAGATAATAGAATTCAAAAATATTTTATTTATTCTAATCATATAGGGTTCCAAATATAATAAATTTATAATTCATTTGACCGACTATTAAAAAACTACATAATACAGACTAGGACATAATTTATTCTAGTGGTATGTGATCCACCCTTTTCGCCCATCGGGTGCGGGTTCATATCTCATAGCCTTACCAAACGCGATGAGTTGTCACCCGACCTCTGGGTTATCTATTTTATAACAATCCAAAAATTATATTAAGAAATGATTTAACCTTAATAATAGTATCAAATTTCAAACATAATCCATTCAAACCTTTATACATATACAAAATACTTTTGTCCAAACTCACAGTCCAAAATTTATGAAGAAGGTAAAAAAAATATCTCTTTTTTCATGTAATAACATATGAATACCTTTATCATGTATTCTTTTAAAAAATAGTAACACCATGAATTACCATAAAACCATATTTGTTACATTCAAGATCTCTTATTCATTATAGAATACTAAATATATTCTTTATATCCAAAAATATAAATATTCAAACAATTATTGAATAAAAAAACCATTAATCAGTTCCAAGGTAGTCAAGAATATAAAATATAATTTATCCAAATCAACTATCTCTTATTCCAAAATCACTACCTCATTATCAGGACCATAATACGGTTTACCTTTCCTTAAACCATGTATTCCCCAAAATGTTTCACTTGAAACTGTGTCACTTTTCAAGGTACCATATAATCTCAAATCATTAATGAAATAATACTCCTATAAAATCCTTATTTATTTCCATAATTTATATAACAAGTAAATTTATGATAAAACACTCAAATAAAATAACTCTTTAATAACATCATAATATCACTAGTCATTCCTCATCATCTGTGGTAGTATCATAACTTGATTATTATCCAATAGCTTCATTTGGGGACGACTATGATAATTTGGACATTGATTCATATAGTGTCCCAAATACTTGCAAATGAAGCATTATACATTTGAAACATTTTTGTTTCCCTTGAAATCACGTATTTTGTGTCCTTTTTCTCCACACTTATAACAATATCCCCTTCCCTTAAAGAATTTACAATGGTTATTCTTTCCATAGTTATCACATGTGGGAAAATCCTTATTTCCCCTCTTCCCTTTATCCATCTTTCTCTCTACCATCCTTTTCTTCTCTTGCTTCCCTTAAAAGCCATAGGACTCAGATAATTATATACGTATCTTATTAGAACATGATACTATTTCTTCATATGATGAAAATACATGGGCAACTATTTACCTTTTAAATTTTGGCTTAATACCCTGAAAGATATGATCCTTCTTAATCTTTCGAACATGCAGATTGGTAGAATTTTCATTCCTTCTACTATTCAACATTTATAAATAAAGGAATACATCGGGTTAGTTAATGAATCACAATGTATTATTCCAAACTTGTAAAATACCTAACGTAAATTTAAAACAATTTTCATGTAATATATAATCATGAAATTTTTTCTTTGAGGAAGTATTTATTCATATATACTTCATAATGTCTTGTACTGAAAATGTGAATTATCCTAAGCATATCCCCTGGGAGTGGAGTTACCAAGACTGCAGCAAGGCCTGTTTTCCTCTACCAGGATACCCCGGGTCATGCCTAAAACACCTTGGCAGAGTTTTCACTTCTAGGTACATCTGTGCCGGAGCCGCCTCTACTTGCTCGTATCCAGATAGGGATGTATTTCTTGGAAATTTCCCAAAATCTCTACATTACCAAAATTCTAGGAATTTCTTCTATACTAATCCTCAAAGTCTATATTAGGGTAATGAGTTGTAATCAGATTTTATCTAAATCAAGTTTCCATGTTTTATACTAAACTTCCTCAGATACCAGTTGTAATTCTCTGACCCTAGTTACCTAGAGTTGGTCCATTATTTTAATACATTTTCATGATTATAAGGAATCAAGTCCCAAAAGACCAATCAGTTTAGGAGTCTTAGAAAATAGATTACATACATGAACGTAACATTACACATTAGAAAATAAAACACTACATAAATGATCCGTTGATAATTCCATTAATCCACTAGCTTAACTCTTCTTATCAATCATAATACACTTCTTGTAATCCCTGGAAAATAAAACATAAAATAGGGTTGAGCTCAAACACTCTGTAAGGGTAAGTAACACAACAGATGATTACATAAACATTAGGCATGGTTTATATTTTAAAACACATTCCTTTACAATTAATAAACATGAACACATTATAGCATGAATATGAGATGAGTAATTAATGCCATAATAAAACATAGTCTAGGGAATTCTACAAGTAAAATAACCACATGAACCATCAATAATATTTTCACAATGATGGAATGTATAATACGGGACATTCTGAATCATTTTTCAAGGCCTCGGCCAAGACGTCTAAAAATTATTAAGGCCTCAGCCAAAACTATATATAAAAAATTGGAAAGGCCTCTTCCAATTCAAAGTCTAATTGTCTCATGAGACCTACCGATGCACTGAGGAGCTATAGGGGGCTCCACTTGTCAATTACTAAGTCCAATACATTCCTCATATGAAAAGGTTGGAACATAACATGAACATTCATATTAAAACTAGCGTACAAAATGTCAATACTTTAACCATAAACAATGAATGGTATAAAAATCACACATCCACAATCAAATATATCACCAAAACATCAATACAATATAGAATAATTGTATCATAATATATCAACCTCGATCAATAATAATTCCTTAAAATGATGTTGACATAGTTGAAAAAGATCAGTAAAAATATTTGAGAGAAATACCCCTTTTTCATAAAATCATTTAAATGTCATATAATTTATAAAGGAAGTCATTTAAAATATATTTTTGAATCAAAATGTCCCCTACAAATTTGAAACTTTTGAATGGAATTAACATTTTAAAACATTCATGTCCATATAAATAAAACCTTAAAACCATTTAGAAAACATGGACATTAATGAGAAATGTTTAGAATAATTTTTTTTGTAAAATATTTAAAATAATTTTTTAGTAAAAAAGTCCCTTAAAAATAATTCCATTGAAAAATAATTTATGGAATATTTACATGTTTTATAAATATGTCCTAGTAGATACTTTCGTAAAAAACAACTTTAGATAATAACAAATTGTCAAATTAACCCTTACCTTGCCCTTTCATTTGGTCGAGGGTACATTTAACCTCCTGTATAATTGAAATAGTATGTTATTAAATTATACAAGAATCATATTAATATTTATTATATTATACATGATTCATTTATGACTTTATACTACCCATTTGACAACGATTTCCATGTTAAATTAACATTTTTGGTAATAATCACTTTTTTAACATATATGTTTTAACTTGTTATTCATGATCGAATAATATAGATCATGATTTACATACATACATAATATAACAATTGATTTATATATCATATATATTTAGAATAAAAATATGTATAATAGATAGATATATGAAATGGAAAACACTGTTTATGGAGATGGTGGGCCGTACATACGCATAAACGTTGTTTCCATTTTCACATCATATTGAATTGAAGTAAGTGAATAATATATATGTAAGTAAATATATATATATATATATATTAAGTATAATTATTATGTCATATATTATATACTTATTAATAATATATATATATTTATAATCATCGTTGAATTGTGAATTTGGAAATGAATCTCATCACGTTGTGGAGATGGTAATCTGTACATACATACAAGTGACAATATCATTATATTGATTGTGAAATAGTATGTAATTGGATGGTATATAAAATATAAAGAATCATTAACATTTTATATTTATTATTTATATCAGTTATACTCATTATTATACACATCCTAATAATGAAGTGTTTGAATAACAAACTACACCCGATGTGGAGACGGTAAGTCGTACGTACGGACATATGGTGACGTTGTTATTTATATGATGTATAAAATAACAAAAATGGTTGTACCATATCTATAATAACATCAAATTATATAGTAGGTACTTGATTTATTATTTTTGTATGGAAATAACAAAGAAATAGGAAGTGGAAGAAGAAAATAACTTGAAAAAGGGTGGTGAAATTATTACCTATTCTTCTGGTGTTTCCTATTGAGTTAATCAAATGGTCTCCTTAGGTTGGCTTTCTGATCAAATTAAGGACTCTAGGTTGATTTGAGGGAAGTTGGGAGGATATTTGGGTAAGGGATGGCCACGAAAAATGTCTTTGTAGGTGTGATTTTTAGTGATGGAGAAGTAACCTTTTATAAAAGCGTTGAGGGTCACTTCTAAAAAAGCATGAAATATTATTTTATAATAAAATAAATTTCGGTATCTAAGAGCTACAAATAGATTTGTTTCTAGGATAATTATTTTATGGGGAAAAAACTACTCAACCAATTGGTTTTATAAAGGATTAGGTCTCTATATTAACCTTATCTTTTAGATTTAACTCTTAGTTAAATAGTTTAACTTTTACCTTGTCTTCTTATATTCTTACAAAATATGGTTAATAAACATACTCTAAACATCCAAGATAACCAAAAGTGGTTCATTAATTACTTATATAGTATTATTTAATCCTTTTGGAAGAACCATAGATTTTTAGGAATATTATATAATTTAATAATATAATATTTGTTTTAATAACTCATTTATTTCGATTTTGACACTACTTAGTATTTGGTATTTTAAAAAGTCATCACACCTTGGTTACATAGAAAAAAATACATTGAATCAATCATAACTTGTCAGATTCAACAAGAAAATTCATTTTTGTTATAAAAACGTTGAAAGTATATTTATTTTAATATTTATAATACCATTTATTTGATTTTTTTAGTAATAAGGTAAGTATTCCCTCGTCATTGTGTCAAAAATAAATTTAACTCTATAATGTCCAAAAATTATAAATAAAATACCATGACATAGGAAATCATTTTATATTTCTAATTAATATTTATTGTCGAAATTTTCTTATATATACCCCTATATTAAAAATGGTTTATTTATTAAAAATTGAATTTAAAACATTTAACTTTTAATTAAATAATATAATAATTAATGTACTAATCTAATCCAAGTGGAAAAAAAAGGATCCTATTTTATTAATAACTTTGTGTTTGGTCTAATTTCAATTATCCAATAGAATTATAACATTTTTTAGGGTAATTATAATATCATTTTTACCCTTAATTACACTATTTACTTTTAACCGTGATAAATAAAAGCCCAAAGTTACTATTCAAAAAAAATTATATTCATTTTATTGAACCAAATTTTACTTACTGATATCAACTGTATCTCTATGATTTTTGAAACTCAACTAACATATGTGGTAAAATAATGTTTTATACAAATTTGAAAATGCTCATAGAAGGTGGATAAAAGTTGGTAAAAAGTTCAACAAAAATTTATACATATAATTTTACGATAAAATGATTCCAATTAATTACATTGAATATATATTGGTACTATATATATATTTTTATATAAAATAAATTTAAATAATATAAATAATTATTTAAATTAAAAGTCGATTTTAAACAATAACACATTATTTTTCCCAATTCTTTAATAATTGGATGTTTTTTGAAAAATAATACAAAATCTCCTTAAGATAATTTTGATATTCAGAATTCAAAAATGAATTCTATTTTACCAAATTAAAAACATAAAAGTTTCATTAATTAATTTAAAATTAATTCCCATTGACAAAACAAAATAAGTGAGTTTTTTAAAAGTAAAAACTATCAAAATATTGACATGTGTTTATGTCAAATTTAAATGGGAAATTACTTATAATGACCTAAATTGTACTAAATGATAAGAATATAATGAAATTATACTTACAAACATTTAAAATAAATAATTTATCTCTACAAATTATTTGTATTAAAAGAGTTTTTTCAATTAAAATGTAGTATTTTTTAATATTCATCAAAATATGAAAGTTATCAGAAAAGTACCAAAAATTTATCCAAACTAAATTTTTGTGTCCCAATTTTGAAAAAGAAATTTATTTAATTAAATTGAATTTTTAAAAGTGTAAAATAATGGTTTTAAAAAGGGTTCTACATTAAAAGGTGGTAAAATTGCATTTTTTTTTGAAACATACTTCTTTTGTCTGAAAAAACAAATTTGTTCTCATATTATGTGAAAGAAACACATAATATGGGTGGTAATAATATTAAGAGTATATAAAATTCAAAATTAATTTAATACTATTCATAAAGTCTTTTTTAATTATTGGTTTGGTATGTTGTGGGGCGCTTGATCTCAGTGTTGCATGTAGCACAAGTTATTAAATTACGTTAATGAGATAATGTAATTTGAAATCAATGGGAGTTGAAAAATAATAATAATATTATCCTTAATCTTCTCTGGACAAATATAAAATTTGAAAAATATCTTTGTGATCTTGATGATGTGATAATGTAGAGGAATATTTTTTTGTGTCAGATTGTAAAACTTTTCAGGGAAAAATTATTATAAGGGGATAAAATGCAACCAACAATGATTTTATATTTTTTTCTGTTTAATAAATAAATATTCTTCACTGATATTGAATCATAGAACCATAAAATAAAAATTTTTTCATTATAAATTATAATATGAACCAATTTTTTATGTATTTTTATAATATATATAAATAATTAAAAATATTTTATAATTCATTTAATAATTCTGTTGATCTTAAAGAACTAGTTTGATGTATTTTTTTGATATTTTTTTTCTCATATATATATATTTTATAATTTTTTAAGAGTTTTATAAATCAAATAAATTAGTGTTTAACAAATTTTTAATTTGAATTCATTGACTATAAATTATATTAAAATAAATTTAAAATCAGTGGAAGGTATAAATTATTATTTAGCTTAAAAAATACCTTTATATGCGTAATTCAAATTTATCTTAATAAATTAAATAAATCCATATTAATTTATAATTTTAGAAAAAAATTATTTTGAAATATCCAATAAAATATGTTAGTATTCATTTAATGGATTTTCATATGAATGAAATGAGAATTATTTAGGTATTATGCTACAAAATTCATTTTCAAAAAACACACATTACTCTTTTTAATTTTATTAATTTAAAATTTATAAATAAAAAATATGATAATTTAGTTTTATAAATTTGTTTCAATATTTGGAATAATTATCAAAGAATTTAGTAAATATTGGAAATTCCTTTTTTATAGATATTAACTATTGTAATGTGTTGTCAAAATTATAAATGAAAATTGGGCAAATGAGTGATTAAACTAAAGAGAAATGGGGTAAAACAAACTATAACATGAATAAATCATGTTTTTAAATTAAAGTTTGACTAAACCTCATATAATATTATAAATTGGGTTGCCTTTCTTTTACCTTTTTCTGAATAAGACATTATAATATTTAAATGTATAACTATTTACAAGAGCTTCACTCTACTCCCATATAAAAGGTGTGCATATCTTCCTAACTCGTTTTCTCTTTTTGAACATTATATATCATATATTCCTTACCCAAATACCTCCCAAAAATTTTCCATCATGTCCCTGAACTTTTATAATTACAAAAATAGTATCCTTAAATGGCCTAAGGTATATGGTGAATACGAATTCAAAAATAAATTGTAAACAGATTTACCAATAAATAGAATTTTTTATTCTTCTATAAAAAATAAAAAATATTCAATTAAAATATTAACATGATGATATAAGTATATTTACTATATATATGTTTTTTATGTTAATGGTACAAATATGTACTTCTTCATTTTCATCCTATGTGAAATGATAATGTCTTTTATACACATATCGGGACTACCACACCCATGAAGCGATTTTATTCATTTTTCATGTCTTCCTTACATGGATCATCACATGGATTGATTTAATCAATATATATTTTATTTTTGATATTTTTTTGTTTTTTGAAAGATAAATTTATATACCATCTCCAGGAAGGAAAGTAATTCATTTTTTATCCTCACATACAAGAAAAATAATAAAATTTTATATAAAGAGAAAATATTATAAATATAACATGCCTTTTATTTTGGAGACAATAAATCCATAATAAATATTTTAGGACCAAAACCATTGAATCAATGTATACAATAAAAATAGATTAGTTTTTCATGAATGCAGATTTTAAAATTTATTGTTAATAATGGTAATTGTAAATTAAAGAAGAATGATATATTATATTACAAGTATGAATATGGTTTTTTTATATATGCATAATAAATGTAAATTTAATATAAAGTAACTTAATAGAGTTTAAAAATATTGTTATGTACCAATGAAAGGGGTTACGTTTCAATATAAATTAGTTTCAAGATTCTATATGTAAATTTACCTTGAGGGGAATAATATGGTCATTATCTACAGAACAAAACATATATTCTTTTAATCTAGTAATTACTATTGGTTTAATTTTTTCATTTCATCCTTCCATATTTGGTACAATATATTTTCAATATTTTTTAATGAAAATTCATCCTTATATATCCTTTGGTTAAGGAAACTTTTCATCCACGTACATGTTCGTTAAAATGATTTAAAGAATGTTATTTTGCATGAAGAAATGATTATTTAATTAAATTATAGAAAATATTATTCTTAATTGAAAAAAATATTATATATTATTTTTATAATAATTTTCAAACATTTTTTCCTGAATTTTTACATAAACAATTGGTGGAATTATTGTTTTAACATTTACTGCACTGTTGATTTTTTCTACCATCTAAATTTTTATTTAATTTGAGAAATCATTTACAAGATTTATTTTTTATATTCAATGATATTTCCAACTTAATATTATAAAATATTTTATTTTTTAATTATACTAAATGATAAATAAATTTTCTAATTTTTGAATGAAATGGTGTAATCATATTTTGAAGGTATTATTCATCTATAAAACCATAAATTGTAATTTTTTTATGATTTACTACGGATATGATCTAATTACATCAGAATTTATCTTTATCTTAATTAATTACGTATATTTTAAGATAAAATATTATTAAAACACATTTATTTTCTATCAGTTATGTTATAATGAAATAATGATTGTTTTCATGATTTTATGTAACACATATGTGTGGTTTTCATTATATAAATAGTGGTCCCAATAAATCTATCCAATTAATTTTCTAATGATTTATATCTCATGAGATAATATAAAAGAGGACTAGGAGGAATGAATTACATATATGAAATGAGGTTGGGATCTAATCTCGTCCTATCATATGAATTTGCCCACTATATGATAATGGTCTAGAGAGTAAACATTTACAAATAAAATGATTTAAAATTATTATGATTTTCCACAACTCATGTGACTTTTTATTATTATAACGATATGATCACATGGGTCATGATTGATTAATGATGATTCCTCACTCTTATGAATAATGTATTTATAAATGGAGAATATTTATAACATGACTGCTAAATTATTGTATTGGATTGATTTTGTATGGACATTTTATTTTATGATCATGATATTATGTCTCTATTCCAATCCTATTTTTGTATATTATCATTCATTAATATCTCCCATGTTTATCAAATAAGAGAATATTAATTGACAATTTCTTATGTTTCCATTTTATAATTATTTTAAAGATTATTTTTATGTATGAAATTTCTAGAAGGGTATTATTTCAGAAGATCTGTGTGTGACATGTTAATGTTATTTTCTAAAATAAGTTGATTATGTATCTATTATTGGATGATACTAAACGTTTATGGCATTTAGGAATTTGTTTTGTGAAATGTTTTTAATATACATCTAAAATGATTTAATATTTATTTATGATATAATTTAGTATCCCAATGAATCACATTTATTCTACTTTGATTTATCAAAATAAAAAATCTTGATTTGTAGACCCAAATCATTTTCAACCAATGTATTTAAAATTATAATCATCTCAATACCTTATTAATTATTCTTGATAAACATATGATTGGTTTTTATATTGGGTCATATATATAATTATTGAAATAGATGTCACATATTTTAGATGTTTATCTAATATGAACACATAAATATTTTTTAATGAGTACTAGTGGACCTATAAAAATAATATCTACCTTTTCTAAAATTTATAATCCATATTTTATTGTAAATAAGTTTCCAAAAAAATTATATGTGTCTTTTTAGGTTTTTTTACCTATATTAACCATAAACAACTAAATTTTTCTCATTCTCTTTTTTTTAGATGGCTCGTCATTCTATTCCATAACATATTATCTTCATTTCAACCAAAATAATTTGAATTTGTTGGACCTTTGACTAAAAATATATCATACTATTCAATTTTCTGTGACACAAGTTCCTTCTATCCTATAATTATTTTTTATGAGTGCTTCTTGACAAAAACCTAATCAAAATCATCAAAAAAACATACTGACACTGAATAGAGTGTTCTTCATCACTTACATATACAAATTGCCATTTGATTTCAGATTATTAGAATCAATATTTTATTAGATAACATGCTTTATTTTTAGAGAATAATCATTATCAATTGAATGATCTCCCATCATTTTTATCAATAATTTGGGAAATATCAATATCATATCCCATGTGGAACAAGTAACCACTATCAAATAATTGTTTACTTTTTTCATCAATTGAATTTTAATACAGCTTCAAATAGGAAGCATATTCCAACAATGGGATTTTTATATTCTTGATAATTCCCAACATTTGTTATTTTTTTTTAATGATTTTCATGCACTTATTTTTATTATGATAGTATTATTTACACCTAACATAAATTTTTTATGGAACTAAAATCTATTTTTAGTTAGAATATTTTTAATAGTTCTATGGATTTTTATACATCTCAATGAATTAGATTTTTTCAATTATAAATAACTCCACTAACTTTATAAGATTATACATGAAGTGACATATTGTATAATAATGTGTAGACCTTGTGTCCAAACACGATAAAATAGTAGTAATAGACAATGAATATGAATCATAGTGGATCAAAAAAATTAAACTATAAGTTATGAATAGAAATATATTATAGATAAATTATTTGGTTTGGAATTGATTTTTTCAGGTTGAAGAGATTGCTGAACTTTTCATTTTGACTATTCTTGTGGTGGAATGTTTATCATGAAATTTATTGGTCAAAGATAAATCGATTTAGAATTGAATAATTACATATTTTTATTAATTGACATCTACATATATTCTTTATGTAAATAATTAACATGATTTTTATTTATGTTTCGTTAACCAAATTAGAGGATTCATCCCTAACATCAGCAATGTTTTGGAATTCCAATTTGGTCTCCCTAAAATCATTATCATCAAAAACAGCATTAGAAAAAATCATAGAGAATTTGATTCCTTTTAAATAATAATTTTTTCCTAAATACAAAACCATCTATCTATACTAGATTTATTTTAATTTGAAATAAAAAATTTCATCTATATAGAATAATTATTTCTTAATATACCACTTAATCCCCTATATAAACATATTATTTTATTTAACAATCTATTTGTTTTCCCTCATAATAATTTTATTATACCAATTATGAAATTAGAATATATTAGAAAACTTGTGTTTCATCTTGATTGAGTTTAATTCTTCTTTCACGCGTCTTGAGGTATCAAAACCCTTTCCATCAAGGGTTATGGGTTTGGTAAATTTCTCACAAGAATTATTGTCTACATTAATACCAGATGAATGTAAATTTTCAACCACTTTGGGTGGAAAATTCATTCATTAATTATATAATTTAATTTATTGATTCCTCAAAAAATGGTTTTATATTGTTATATATTATCCCACTATAAAATTTTTTGTCTCTCAACATCATTAGATTAAAATTATTCTTCCATATTATTAGAATTTTATATTTTAAAAATTAAAACTCCTTTTAATGTATAGTATTATTTAATAATTTATTCTTTTCTCTTGATCATTACCATCATGAACTTATTTTAAATTAGAGCAGGGAAAAGTTGGTTGTCTTTTAATTCATATTCATTATCATATTTTTTTTAGATGGTAACATTATCCTTCAATTCTTTTAATATTCCTCATTGCCTTAAAATATATTATATATTTGATATATTTCTTATATGGATGTCTTTTCCTCATTTTATAATAAATGAAAATATCATAAAATTTATCAACAGTATGATCTTATCTATTATAAATATATGAAATATTAAAATCAACGTAAATCAAAATATTATTTAAAATTAAACAATATTTTAAATTTTAACCTAAACCTCAGATTTTCCTAAAATATTCATTCACATGAGTACTATAGTCAAAAAAATTTCTTCCTCATCAATATCAATAAAATAAAATAAACTCATCCAAATCTCTAATTTGAGAACATTAAAATTAATATTTTTTCATTGATGATATCATTTTTATCCTATAGTTCAATAAACATTTGATGCACCCTAAATTTATAATAAACATTACCTCACAATAAAATAACTATATAAATATATTCTTTACCATTATCCATTATTTATCATTTATCTGATAGATATATTATAGTATCATTTTCAATAGGTCAAAACTGATAACATCATCATCTATAACTTTATGTCAAAGATACATATGTTAGGGAATCATGAAATTATTTAGAGTATTATTTATTATGACGTCATATATAGTAATACCCAAGCTATTAATATTATTTAGATAATAAATTATATTTAAATAGTTCAATAATTGTGTGGGATTAAGATTTGATACCAATTGTAGTGCCTAGAAAATTGTTTCTTCACTAGTAAGAGTGGTGATGATTATGAGGGGATTAATTTTTAAGATTTCATTTCAACGTTATTAAAAATTACTATTACATAATAAGATATGATAAAATAAATTAAAAAATCGTACCATATCTCAAAAATGTATATATGAATGGTATATAAAACATAAATATTTAAAATAGTTTTTCTCATTACTAGAGTGTGTACTCTTTCTCGTAGTTTTTAATTTTTCCCAAATATGGTTTATTCACTATAAAGGGATGTCATTAAAATGATTCTTAAATTTTCATTAAATTATATTATGCACTTTAAAATCCACATTACAAAATTAAAATTCACTCTATAGATTCCATTATGTAAAAATAGGGTAATAAAGATTACTAAAAATACTCGGTTTCCAGAGTGAAATATAACATAGATCATTATCCAAAATCCTTCATAATATAAAATAATGTTTTCTCACATATTATATAATAAAGATTTAATATTAATCTCAAAATATATTCTCAATATTGATTCAATGAATACTCAAGGACCATTATATTGTTTTACCACATCTAGCCCATGAAATATGATTCATTTTCTACTGTCAAAATTCTAATGCTCAACATCATTATTTGACAAAAAGAACACCATCTCCCCATTTAATATCCTTTTATATTTGAGAACCATAAAATTACCTGAATAAAATAATATTGTTAAAATCAATTTCTAACTATAAATCCAAAATAAATAATTCAACAGAATTATACAGACTAATCCTCCTCAATTCCTTATAAGATTAGGTACAAAAACATACTCTATGATCACAAGAATAAATTATATTTCAAATAATAAAATATCTACTGTAAAATAAAATAATTTCACTTAACATATTTATTATAAATAAATTATAAAAAAAGTTATTTTTAAATTATTTTATTACTGAAAAAGTCATAAAATTATTTCCCAATTATTTTATATCTAAATTGAAAAAATACCCCTCAGAAAAAATGTCTCCATATTCCAATGGATTGGATTCATCGAAAATCATAATTAACATAATAGATATATTTATAATATAATTAGAATATAAAATATTTTTATTAATCAATATATATTTCATGTTATAATAATTCCATTACCTTATAAAATTTATTATTATAACTATATAGTAGAAAATTAGAATAAAACTACTATTATAAAAAAACTATTTGGTATGTATTCCTTAGTAGATTATTGTTGAACTCAACAAACACTAATAAGGTAAAATGAGAATGATATATCCAATAAAATAAATAGAGAATACACATTCCATTCCATCAAAAGGATTATCATTACTTAAATATTAATTATGGTGGTTTACTCAATTATGTTTAATTATCACATCATTGGGTTGGATTTTATTAAAAATACTAATAAAATAAATTTTTATGATTTATACAAATCTTTTTATCAAACATAGACCATGTATATTTTGATCTCATTTTTAAGATATAAAATCTCTTATGAGTCCAATTATCTTAGAAAATCCCTCCATATTCCATAGATGTATCTTACGAACATGAATTATATGGTTGATCCTAATGAGTTATTTTATTACAAACTAACATTAACTTGTAGACATATTATTCATTCTTGCATATATTATATTATTATTTTATAGTATGAATTAACCATTAAAATTATTATTATCTTTTGAAATCATATAATATCAGAGAATATCATCTTTTGAGCACATTCATCTTACAGAAATAAATATCATAGATTCACTTCTACCATATGATATCCCAACAAATTATGTAGGGTATGGAGTTTATTATGAAAATGTATATGACCCAAAAATCAATCATAAAACCATAAAATTAATTCAATATTATTGTCAACCACATGGATAATGAATTATGGTCGACAATTTCCTTATCTATACACCTGAAAATTTATAAAAAACTATAAAAATTATAAAAAAACTCAGATAATAATTTACCAAAAATTAAAAAATAATATCATTAAAATCCAAGGGAATTTAGAATTAGTAACTTTAAGTGAGATATAATTGCAGTCCATTCTAGGCCAATAGATGATCTGTTTTGGTTCATTGTAAAATGGTATCATAGAGTTGTCTCAGTAAGTTGTATTGTGAGTATTGAGTAGATATTAATATCGAGACTTTATAAAAACACATATTTATTCCAATATTTTTTAATTTTATTAAAATCATTAGTTATCTAGTGTTAAATCTATTTTATCCTGTATAAATTAATTTTAAGTTTATTATAATATATCATGAGTAAGTACCAATCAGATTAAATTTATTTGAAAACATGACATATACTATTCTTCCTTTTTTTATTTAAATTAATTTTTAGTATCAATTATTTGATTACATTAACAAAAACATCAATGAATAGTAATTAATGTTTTACAATTAATTTATTTTTGTGTATTGTTTACAATAAATTATAAATTAATATATTTTATTTTTTATATATTTTTTATTATTTTTTATAAATTTTATATTGTTTATATTAATGTTAAGGCTTTTGAAATCAGATAAATTTTATTTTAATTTATATCATAATTGATATATAGGAAATGGATTATAGTGGGGATTAGTTTTAACTAGATATTAACATTACTAAATATATTTTAAGAAAAAATTTCTCAAATTGCGGAATAATGTGAATTTTTTATGTGACTATAGATTTTTTCACCATATTTACAAATATTATTATAGTGACCCATTCCGAAAAATTACATTAATTTTACAAAAAAATACTTGATTTTGATAATACGTATAACAACAGTCACAACACCTATGGACCAAAAGGCTTATTTCCTTGGAAATTGTTTATAGAAACATATTATATTACATTACTTGTGAAAATTTCTCCATAAATGTGTTATTTTGGAGACCATTCAATATACCCTAAATGACATAATCATCTTCATAACATAGGTATTGGGGTAAAAAGAAATGGTTGATTACATATAGAAAGTATGGTTATATAAAAGAAATAATGATCAAATATCATAACTCGTCATTAGAAGATCATATGGGCATAATCACGATTCATATAAAACCATATCCAACATATATCTATCGTAAATAATAGAATTTTACTTTGAATACCATCACACATGAATCAAAATTGTGTAGAAACATGAGACAGAAAACATAATTAAAAAATCATGGGTCATGAAAGCTAGGAAATAAAGTGTAAAATGTTAAAAAAATATTCTATTTTTTGAACCTGGATTCCCACGAACCAATTCACATGGAAAATTATGAATAATATAGAATACCTTCATACTCACCATGTGTGAACCTAAGAACTCAATAACTAATTGATATTATATTTCTTTTAGAATATATATAATTTATTATCTAATTAATTAGAGGGAGATATATTTCTCACCGATCTCGTATTCCATATATTTGTGTGCCATATTAAAACAGCTATCATATCATGAAATTACCATTGAAGGAATATGTGTTTCTTGACATTTAAAAATATTCATATATATATCCCTACGAGAAAAATGGGTATTCACTCAACAGATAATATTGAACAGATTCATAGAAAATTAGATTTAATGGTATTCACATAGGAAAATAATTAATAACTCAATCAACAATCCTAACATTTTAAACCAATAAAAAATAAATGGTTATCCAATAGAAATCAGGTACCATTCTAGGTACATACAATTCAATCAATACAAATAAAGCATATGGTATTTACATTGTCTAGATAAAGAATATATGATAAAAATAATAATTATCCCCAATCAATCAATGTAAAAAATATTTGTGAACACCCTTCAGTCAAAGAAATCATGAAAGCAATATTATTAGAGATAATGCATTGGATAAAAACTTCTAGTTATGGACTAAAAATGTATTTTCTAAAAAATGTGGCGATACATCATTTTTTCAAATGAGATGGATATTAAATTAGACACCCTAGTAAATTATTTGGATATCTATTTTTTAAAAATATCATTGTTTAATCATAATATCTATAAATGGACAATGAATTAAATGAAATATAATTTTAATTATTTTTTTAAAAATCTTGTTAGGACTATGAAATAACCTATATTGATTTATATCATTGTACAAGATTTATTTTTAAAATGTAGGTTCCAAATAAATTTTTTATAAATCATGAAAATGTAGAAATATATTTTCATATAAAATTCCAAGTAGGATGAAACATTATTTCCCATAAAAATTAAAACAAATCATTTTAAAAAATAATGAAGTTACCGGTTCCATTCAATATTTATTTTCAAATACGTGAACTACAAAATGTGGAAAATAATTAACTTTAAAAAAAATTCTGTATTTACTCCCAGAGAAATTATTTTTATTATTAAAGGAAATTTGTGGTTGAGAATATAGAGAAATTAATTTTTTTAAACCGAATTATAATAATATCATTATATTTTACTTTATTAAATGTAACTCATTGAATATTATTGAATTATATTTCCAAAAATAATATATGAGTGAATAGGCGGGAATGAAAATATTTTTTTGAAAAAATATCTATTTAAATGATGTGGATTCATTCATGATAACATTATATGTTTCGGTAAAGGGAAAAATAAAGTAGGAATCATTGAATCAAAAAACATTCTCCTATAAAATATAAATTATAACATAATGAAATATAAGTTAATTCGTTTACAAAATGATAGTGGGGATTTATTTTAACAATATAAAATATAATATGGTGTATAACATAAATACGATTTAAGTAATTATTCATTGATAAAACAACGTAGAACATATAGAGAAATTTGGATAAAAACCATTCAAAATAGTAATATTTCAATTGGACATCAATTACAATGAATAAAATCTATTTAATGGTATAATATCTTAATTATGATACATATAAACAATTTAATTGAATGTTTTAAAAATAAAATTATAAATATGATTCAATGGGATAAATTTGATATTAAAAAACATTACCTTGATTCCCTACATCGTTAAATGAACTATATAATCAATTAAAACAAACATAAATAATAAAATTACTAATTTCACTACCAGAATAATGTATAACACTAATTTAAATTTTAATCAATAATAATTGTATATATATATATTTTCTATTATTTTTTTACATTTTCATGTGGGGTGTTTATAACTTTGAACGTTTGTACTAGTTTCATATTAGTGGCCTTAGTAGTCATTATTCATCTAAACATTAACCATTAAGAATTTATTAAGGTTACTATAATTAATGAGTTATAAATAATTATTATGTATAAATTTCTTCTCATGAGTACTTAATTATTTATTATAGAAGATGAAATTGATAGACATCATTTTTTAGTTATTTTTATCCAATGAAGGGTGTTTCAGTGATTAATGAGTTATGTATTATTAAATCATTTACTAAAAATAAAATTACCATTAAATAGATATATATTTTCTTGTAAGTGAATAAATATTTTTGCAATCATCTCTCATATAATTTCATATATATTTTCAAGTATGTTATCAAACCAACCCAAACATGAACATATCATGATTTTCAATGGTTAAGGTGTGATTAATTACATTATCATTGTAGTAGTACCACAATGATATAATTCTGTATTTATTAATGTAAGATATAATGAATATTAATTAATTAAATGGAAAAGTAGTACATATGAAATTATTCTATAATTCATGATAATAATGTTCCTCATAGAATGATTGTTTAAAAATATTAATTTTATATAATGTTTTATTGATCATATCATTAACTATTTCTTCAATGTCGGGGTGGTGGTAGTATATGATTCTCATGATTAAATATCTCATTTTTTAAATACAAATTGTGTGTTATTTATTATAAAAAAATTATAATAAAATAAAATTATACCAATTACAATTATTTTATCATTGTAATACGGTGAAAATAAAATTTAATAGTAATAAAAGTACATAATGAAATACAAAAAACAGTGGGAGGAAGAGAATTTATGCCTCACTTCTTGGATTATCAACACTGTAAAACAAAATTAGATCCTTTAGGGTGGCCTTTTTACAATACCAATATATCAACCCACGTAAGGATAAAAAAATTATAATTAATATTTATTAATATGAATTATATTTTTATACTAGTTATTAAAATATAATTTAATTCTTAATCAAAAATGAAATTGTTTTATTTAAAATAATTTCTCATAAAGTTATATTTAAAATACTTATTTATACATATTATAATTTTAATTTGATAAAATGAATAGTATTTTTTTTATTATAATATTAGAATTTATTTTGGGTTAAATTTTGGTATTTTTCTCAATGTATTTATTTTTTCATAAATAGTGAAAATGCCAAACTTTATTGTCTTTCCTTTTTAATAAATTATGTAATTTAAGAGTTACAACATTTTTTGATTTTTTTGAATTTAACCTATTTATTATTTAGTTTTATTTAATCCAATTAATTACTTCTTAATAGTCTTTATATTGGTTTTTAATATATGTTTTGTCTTGGGTTTAAAGATGGACTTTTTCCAAGAACTTTTTTAAAATTCATAATGATTCTCCTATTTAATTATTTAAAATAATACTTGATAGGGATTGTATTAAAAGTAATTTACATAATATTTATCATTAAATATTAATTTAGTTTCAAATTATGATTATTATTAGTCATCTAGTTAATGTATAATAATCTTTTTCTAAGAATACTTTCCTAAAAACCCATTGTCTCACCGCTTGTATGGGATTAATATAAAATTAAAAAATTCTACATCCAGGAATTGAATTTAAGAAAAATGTATTAAATATTACAAATTATAATAATTTATAATTTATAATGAGTGAATTATATATTTTTGAAAAAAAATTATTTTTGTTGATAATTATAATTATTTTTATGTATTAGTGTAAAAACAAGTTTACATAGTAGTTAAACATAGAATATAAGGTGTAGAGTGACATAAAATATGTAAAAAGAAATTTTTTATACATATTTATACCTAATAAATTCATGTTTATAGTAGGGAACATTATTTTTTCTTGGTGGCGTGAATAATATGTTGTTGGAATTCAGTCTTTCAAAATTATAAAAGTTTCCCACAAACCCTAAATATAAATGGACTCCCCCTCTCCACCTCCCATCACACCTAAAAAACCACTTTTAATTGAAGATACCTTACAGACTATCATATAAAATTCCATAATTTAATATTCTATTTATTACTTTGGGCATAAATCCAAACAACTAAGGCCTTTTCTACACACTGAAATGAGATACCCAAAGAAGAGGTAACGTTCATCAGAGCTTTTTTATATTATTACTTACTTCGGACCATTAAATTACTATTATAAAATGATTGTATAATAAAATATTTATCATAAATATAAATATTTATTTTATGTATTGATTACCTAAAATCACAAAAAAAAATCCATCAAATGGTTTACAAAATCATCATTCATGTGTACATAGGACTATATCTTTTCGAAACAAGGTCATTTGTTTATCCATAACTAGTTATCATAGTTGGGTGTATTGTTGGATTTGTAATTTACATATGATATTTATAATATAATTATACCTATTTATTAATTCTTTGATTTATACCATTTTTATTCCAGTTTATTGGGGGTAAAATAACATCATTTGTCTGTAAGGTGGACTACTTCATCGCAAAGTGGTTTTTTTATATAACACGTTACATGGAAGGTAATAATGTTTAAGATAATGAATATATGTGATATACATTAAATATTTATAACATTCATGAAATATTTTTCATTATTTTAGTATAATATATCATTTTCTTTCTTACCACTTCCCTCATAGAATAAGTGATAACGTTGTTCTTATAGATGTGGACTATCACATCCTCGATGCTATGTGATACCTCTTTTCTCAACCAAATCATATAAATTATATATATATTATTAAATAATATGTTATTAATGATATAAGGATTATTCTGTAAACAAAATTCCATACATACAATCATTTCAAAATGATAATTGAAAAATGGAAACGTTTCTCATGCATATGTGTGGCCTATTATTTGAAAGATCAAAACATTATTTAATTTTTCATTACCATCATTAATTATTAGTTTTAAAAATATAATTGATGTATAAATATTATAATGATTTTCAGATTAATATTTTATAGATGATTAAATAATGTCCTCTTTGATCATAGATAAACTACTAAATCCCATAAATAGAATATAGTCAAACATCTAGATTAAACATAATTGATTAAGTAATTGTATTCAACTTGTTAATATGTGAAATAAATGTAATTAAAAACTTATTATTGGTTATTAATAATATAAATAATTGCCAAAGCATTATTATTAAGGAATATAATGACACATTTTATAGGTTAGACTCATGTTAAGGGTCTTTGTCTCAACTTCTTTTAATTTAGGTACATATTGATGTTATGAACACATATTCATTTATAAGGTTTGTATTCAACCCCTTTTGAAAATTTATATCATTAACTAATATTTTCATATACTATTTAATATTTTAATGTTATTCCTTCATGGGCATATGATTTAAATATTTTTTATGTAATAATGTACTATTATTTAAAATATATCATATTCTATTATTTTCTATCAAACATCATTTCTCATTAATGTCCATGTTTTAAAATGATTATTGGAATATTTTAAATATAACTATATAGTTTATTATGTTTTTTATATATTTGATTTAATTTAAATTCTTTTGAAAATTATTATTTTATGTATTTTTAATAGAATGTTTTGGAAAACATTAAATTAAATGTACTATTTTTAATGTATGGTGATAGAAAAAATTCCTGACATTATAACTGTTATTTGATTTCTATATTCCCTTTCATTATTAGAAAATTTCTAAAATCAAAAAACATATTTAATTTTTTTTGTATGTTTGTATGAAATTAATTTTTATGAATGATTTCTTTTTTTATTGAAATTGTGATTTTGAAATTAAATAAAATTTTGATATCTGAAAGGCATTTGAATATGAGTTTAAATGATATTTTCAAATTACAGAATGTTTATTCATGTTTTGGTTTATTCACATTATATATGATGGGTGCACTTAAGTAGCTCTCAGTGATCTTTTAATTACTTAAACAATTGGTACACCCATATAGAGCTTTAGTGCATTGGGTAATTATTATATTCTTTAGAGAATTACATTGGAACTTTTCCATATGATTATTCAAATTTTCTTGTGTTCTATAAGTGTTCTGTAACCGTTATATAAGTTGATTTCCAAAGTACCTACATGAATTTTCTATGATACCATATTATATTTTATGGAAATAATATTATCATAATAAAATACAAATAATAATTTTAATGGAATGATATTTCTCTTTATGTATAAAATATTGTTTTTTCAAGAAATTTGATAGAATGGGTTTTATGTTTTTCCATTAGAATAAGTGTAACCTTCTATTTTATCCATTTCTGAGCTATTTATGGTCATACAACTCTTTTAAAATTAATTATTATGAAATTAAGGATTGATAAAATAATTGATGATGACTCTTTGAAAGTTATAAAGTGTTTTTTTAAAAAGTGAAAAATATTTATTTTAAAAGTTCAATAAAATGGGAAAATTTTATAATAATTGGACGTTTCAAAATTATATTATTTGGTTTTTTAATGTATTTGTTGTGGTCTAACTATCTAAAAATATAATCCTAATAATATCCTCAAAGTAAAATAATGTAGGTTCATGAATAAAACTATTGATGATGGAATGTTTAATGTCATGTCATTATAGTAGCAATCAAATGAAAAATATAGATAAAAAATCTATTATGATAATGATAGTAGCATGCATTTGAATTATTTTACCTTATTGTAATGTTGAAATTATATATAATTTGAAGATTACTATATTTAAGAATATAATATAATTCTATTTAGAATGTTTATCCACAGATTATATAGGGAATATATTGTCAGAAGGAACACATAGGAAAATATCCTTCCTAAATAGCATCCTGTTACTGTTGTAATTATAATTGATCAATTATTTAGAGTCATGGAATAGGTGAAATATGATTTAAATTTTTGTAGTATCCATTCTAGAGGGGAACCCGATCAATAGGAAAGAACATATCAATATTAAAACATTTAATGGGGAAATTCCGCCATCAATCAGTGGATCATTTAACCCAATGGTATCTAAAGGATAAATCAATACTCTAGAGAAGATATTTTATTTCACAATATTATGAAAATGTAATATCTTAACTCGTTCCATTTATTATTTTTATGGAGATGTTGATCGATGGTAGTATTTTTTAAGAATACCTGAGAAAATTATGTTCATGATTTCATGGAATGAGAAATATTTTACAAAAGTTTTCTTGAGAAATATTTTCATAAGGTTGTTTGACTCTGAATGGAAAAAAAATCAGTTAATTAAGGAAAAACTATGATGATTTGATGATGGATATGAATAAAACATCATAATATTTGATATATATGTGTCATATTTTATTTGTTACACCAATATAAAAATTAATATGTTTTACATAGTATTTATTCTATTGGTATGAAGATATTTGGTTGCATGAGTATTTAAAAGATAAGTGAATGTTTCTTATTATGCTAAAAATTTAGAAATATATTGTTATTCCTCTTTCATACATCCTGATGATGAAAATATGAAGTGGTTAGTATGGAATGGGATGAGGAAAAATATATCACTGAAATATAGAGGTAATAAAAAGTGGTTATCTTTTTGTTGTTTTTTAGGTAATTATAACATTTGAGAATGTCGTATAAAATCACAGATGTGTTACTAACATCAAATTTTTGGAAAAATGAAACCTGAATGAAAGGAAACGAAGCCTAAAGTATCAATAAATGGTGTAAATGATAGGAAACCAATGGTAAGATGATTTAGCATCAACAACATGGGTATTTATGCTTATGTTTGAGAACAATTAGTTAAAAATGTTGTAAATCATCAGGGTTAGAAATTGAAATGTGTACCAAGGCTATTTTCTACTACTACATATGATGTTATTATGTCAATTGATGTGGTGATAGGTATGTTACTTATCTATTAAACCTTTTTAAATAACTTTTATGACTTTTCATATTTAAATTATTTCATTTAAATAAATTTTCATGTTAATTTATAATATCGCATCATGAATGTAATAAATATCATTTGGGGAAGACTCTGGGTATAATTATTAAAGAATATAATTTTTTTGTAATATTTTGATAGTTATTAGTGAGATGTTATTTCATGAAAAACATAATGTACTAGAAATTATAGTGTTTGATATCATTCTTGGTATGGATTGGATTTCAGTTTATCATGTTATGATAGATTATAGTTCTAATAGAGGTCTATTTCACAATTTCATTCATTTTATAACTGACCAATAAAGTGAGAAATTGATTGTAGATGGTAGTGATTTTTACCTAGCTCATAATCATGAAAATAAAGAATCTTTTTGAATTAGTGATGTTTCTATAGTAAATGAATATATGGATTTTTTATATGATATTCTTAGTGTTATTCGTGATCAATAAATTGAGTTTACTATTTAAATATCATATTATGATACGAATATCTTAAAACCCCTTATATAGTGGCTCAAGTGTAAGTTTGATAATGAAAAAAAGAAATTTTATGAGTTATTAGAAAATTTATTCCATCAATATAGAAATTCACCGTGGGGTTCTCCTCTCTTATTTGTTAAATATAATTATTGTTCAATGAGACTTTTCATTTATTATAGGTTCTTTAATAATGTTAGTATTAAGAATAAGAATCCATTTACTCATATTGATGATTTATTTTATCAGATTTATGGATATCAACAATATTTTCAATGTGTACTTGTGGTCGAGGTACCATCAATTGAAATTTAGGAAATTAGACATTCCAAATACTGCATTTCTATCTAGATATGGGAACTATGAATTTATATAAATTATATTTGGGATTATAAATAACCTTATGTATTTATGAAGATTATAAATATAATCTTTCATGAGTTCATGTAATAGTTTTTGGTTGTTATTATTAATGACATTTAGATATATTCTAATAGTCAAAAGTAATATGAAAGATAGCTATGGTTTTTTCCCAAACATAAAACAAATTTATATATATGTAAAATTTATAAAGTTTTATTTTTAAAAAAAATAATACCCGTGGGATTTTAAAAACATTCCTCAGTTATCTATACCATTTACTAAAATAACTTAAAATGTGTTTACATTTATCTACAAAATATAATTTGATGATTTCATTTAAGAAATGAATAGAATATTGATGAAATATATAGTTTTGGACCTTCCATATATATATTGAAAATTCTTCTTCTACAATGATGATTCATTGAATGGACTAGGTTATATCCTAACACATATTGATAAAGTAATTTTTTATGCTCCATGTCAGCTGAAACAACATGATCTAAATTACACTAATCATGATTTTTAATTATCTTCTATGGGTTCTCCCAAAAATAGTTGGAAGAATCTTTTAAATAGAGTGAATTGTGAAATATATACTAATCACAAAATTAATAAGTATATATTCACTCAAAAAAAATTGAGCATGGGTTAGAGATGATGGATAATAATAATCCATGATTATAGTGTCATGATTCTTTATAATCATGGAAAATAAATGAATGTATAAAATTCATTGAGTAAAAAAAATAAATGATATATTTACAAGTTTATGTTAATAAACTGACCCTTTTATTGATGATGGGATTAATGTTTTCTTGAATTTATGGATATAGAGTCATCCTATATTTTTTCATGTTTTAGTATAGTATAATTTTTCAGAAATAATTATAAAAACATAAAAGGAGGATAAAATTTTTAATGAAAAGGTAGAATCCATTAATAATGGTATGTTTACAAATTTTAAATTTAATTAAAATGTTATAGTATGATTTGGAATATATTATGTTTTACTTTTGTTTCTCATTTTATTAAAGAGGTGTTGACTGATATGAAATGTTCTTTGATTTTAATTCTTCTAGGAATCACATTTATGTACAAAGACCATCGAGATTATTACTAGTGGGATGTTATGATAATAGGAATTATTGATCTTAAATTGAAGTGTTTTACTTTTCTGGACATTAAATCAGAATGAAAATTTCCACTACGAAGAAATCATTATCTTCTAGTGTCCTAGTGGAATTAGTGAAATATATCCATGGATTTATTAGTAGTATTTCCAATTAATCCTCATTATAATAATGTGATATGGTTTATTTTTGATCAATTAACTAAATCCTCACATTTCTTTTATATATTAAATACGATATCATTATATCAACTTTCTTGAATGTAACAAAATTGGGTTGTTAGGTTAAATGATTCACCACCCTCAATTATATAATATAATTATCATAGTATCACATCCATATTTTTAATAGGATTTTATGTGTCATTGGATACTAAATTAAATTTCAGTAAAGATTTTCATCCTCAGTTTATAGAAATTTTGAGCGGAAAATTCAAACCATAGAAAATATTCTTTGTTTATGTTAGATGGATTTCAACGGAAGTTGCGATCAATATAATTCAATATATGTTCTTTATTATAAAAATAATTTTCATTCCAATATACAAATGACACCTTTTGAGTTATATTATGGAATGTGGTTTCGAAAAAGAAATTTTGGGATTATGTGATAGAAATGATGTTTATGGAGTATTTTTGATAGATGACGCCAAAGAGAAATTTTATTTGACTTAGAAACATGTGAGGAAAACATAGAGCATGTGAAATAGGTATGTCGATAACTGGATGAAAGAACATTATCTCAAGGTATGTAATTATGAAAATCATATATTTTCTCTATGGAAAATTGTGATGCGTTCTAGTAATAATGGGAGGCTTATTCCATAATTAATTGAATGATATGAATTCTTGGATATTTATGGATTAGTTTCTTATATAGTGTTCATACCACCATGATTATCTCAGGTACAAAATGTATTTCAAGTTTCATTGTTAAAGAAATATGTCTTAGATTAATCTTTTGTTTTGATCCGAGTTTTAGTTTATATTTATTGGAATATTTCATATAAGGAACCTAAAATTCAACTTATTGATCATAAAGAGAAATATTTTTATAATAAAATGAATCACCAAGTTAAGGATTTGTGAGAAAACCATATGTCTGAAGTGGAATCAGGGGAATCTAAAAATTCTATAAGGAAAATATATCAATAATTTTTTAATAGGTGAATAAAAATATGATGATACAATTTTTAAATGAGGATATGATATGAAAACCTATGTAATGATAGAATAAATAATTTTCATCTTTATTAATATGAATTATATAGTTATAAAAGTTATAAAAATATCATTTAATCTTTAATCAAAAAATAAAATTGTTTTAATTAATTATTTTTCATATAGAGTTTTATTTAAAATAAAATTTAATGAAATTATTGATTTTAATTATATAAAAGATATTTTATTTTATAAACCATCATATATATATTTAATTTGGTCCATATTTTAGGATTTTTTAGATATTTATTTTTCAATTATTTGGTAAAAATTATAAATTTTATAAAATGACTTTTATTAGGAATAATATAAGAGTTAGAATATGTTTTGAATATTATTTAATGTAAAATTAATAATATCTATTTATATTTAAAGAAATTAATTGTTTTTTAATCAACTTTATATTGGTTTTTAATATATGTTTTTAAGGGTTAAAAGATGAAATTTTTCTAAAAATGTTTTTAAAATACATAATGTTTCACCTGGTAAATTAATTAAATAATAACTAATAGGAATTGATATAAATTTAAATTAAAAATAATATATCATTAAATATTAGTTCACATTGATAATATTTTTTTATTTTTCAGAGAGTTAATATATAATCAATGTTTTCTAAAACATACTATTATTATAAACTCGTTATCTCACTGCATCTACATGACTAATATTTAAAGAAGTTTATCCACATATTTAAAATTAATAAGAATATTTATATTCTATAATTGGATCCATAATAACATATAATTTATAATAAGTTAAAAATTATTTTTTGACCGATGTGATAAGTGAAACAAATTATAATTACATACAGTTTATAAGGTAATAACAAGTTTACTTAGTAGATAAAATATAAATATAAGATTCCAAAATGACACAAAACATGTCCAAAACGCATTGGAACACATTATTAGATCTTATTGATTCATGTATTTGTAATTTACCATCACAGGGGACTAGGAAAATTAAAAAATGTTGGTGGAATTCACTCCTTAAAAAAATTCAAGTTTTGTACTTACCCAACTTAAAAAGGGTTTTATCATCTTCTCTTATATTCATAGAAATCAAGTCTGATTTATTGTCTAATAAATACACAAATAAAATATAAAATCCCTCATGGTGTCCTATAATCCCTGGATTTTGTATAAATACCATCCTGGAAGGCCCTGTATGGAAACTAATACGATATACGAGTTGAATATGCAACTTTCATAAATAGGATTTGTTTATATCCTCCCCCAAAAAAATCAAATATTCTTATACCATTATGATATAAAAACCACAATATATTCACTATACTAATACTTTTTTATTTAGGTTACTTCCCAAAACCATTCACACTTCCATCAAATGGTTTACGAAATTATTATTTATTAGAACGACGGATTGTCGTCTCATGAAACGGTATCATTCACTTTTCCTTACCAAATATCACTATTGGGAATAAAAATTGATATAAATTTTATATATTATATTTATAAAATAATTATATCTCTAGAGTAGTTATATATTATATAACCTTGAATATTAATTTTTTTATGCGATACTATTATAAAATATATATGTAAGGTAGACTACCACCACAGAAAAAGATGTGATACGTTTTTAACTAATTTATTACATGGAAGGTAAAAATGGAAAAAACAATGAATATATGTGATATTAATGACATATTTAGGATATTGATTATATATTTATTCTTTTTTTGTATACTATATCATTTTAATTCTTACCTTCTCACTAACAAAAGATAATAATAATATCATTCTTGGATGTGTGGACTACCCCATCCTTGAAATGAAGTGATTCCTTTTTTGAACACCACATCCCAATAATGTTGTATATAAATATAAATGATTATATAAAATGGTATTTATGATAAAATCATAATTATATAAATATGAAATGTTCCTGACCATATTTCTATAATGAATATTGAAAAATTGAAATGTTACTCAAGCATTCGTACAACCTACCATCTCCATTATTTGAATATTGATTATTTGTTTTACAAATTTCACTAATGATTGGTTTTAAAGGTATAATTGATATAAATATATGATAATTATTTCATGATTATTATTATGTGTATGTTTAAATAATGTATTCTTTGACTATATCCATCTTAGAAAATCTATTTTTATTAAATAATATGTATATGGTGAAACATCAAACTTAAACATAATTAATTAAGTAATTTTATATAATAGGTCTATAAGTGAAATTCCGGTAACAATAAACATGGAAATGTTTATCAAAATAGTAATTGATTAGATTAATTTTTTATAAAATAATATAAAGACACGTGATACAAGTCAAAATCAAGGTATGAGACTTCATCAAAATTTCCTTTCGTTGTGGCATTTTATGATGTTATTAACATTAATTATTTTATTTGGTGTATATATTTACCCATCAAAAATATTTAAATAATTTTAATATTATAATTTTATTTAATTGATCTGTTTTATTATTTTATGGAAAATTTTAATTAAATACATATTAGTGACAGAATACTTTTGTACTAAATAAATCCTCTTGTTAATGATTTCTATCAAACTCACCTTCTCTTCTATGAACATGTCATAACATTATTATTGATGTTTATTATGTGGAAATAAAATTTTTATAAAATTCATTTTATATTTATTTTAATTTACATAAAATTTTACTATAAATTAATATTTTGTCATGTTTTAAATACAATGTTTTACAAAAATGAAATGTTATATTTTTAATACACGATGAAAACAACCCTTCCTCTCACAGTGAAATATTTTTTTTTCATGATTCATCAATAATATTATATAATTTCATAAAATTAATATCTTTTTTATTTTTATTGGATTTCTGTTTTTGAAACTGTGTTTTCAATGTAAATGTGTCTATTGTATTGAAATTTTTTTTAAATAAAATGTTGTTTTAATACTTTAATGTGATTTGAATTTGAGATTAAATTATTTGTTTAAATGATTAAATTTATTCTTTATTTTATTATTTTTGGGAATTTTATATGATGGTTATGACCATATATTGTCATGTGACCTTGTTATTTATTAAACATTTGTTTTCACCCTGATAATAATCCAATGCATACAGTAATGATTATCTTCTCTAGAAAATTATATTGGATGTTGATCGTCTGGTTATTATTATTTTTAAGAGATCTCTAATTGTTCTATATGGGTATAATGAGAATATTTCCCAAGTTACCTACATGAATTTTATTTGATTTTTAATGAGTATACATGGAAATATATTTTTTCAAATGCTTAAATAAATGGAATCTTAAATATAATGATATTTTCATATATGGGTAAAATGATATGTCTTCATAAAAGTATTTTTCAGGGGATTTAATGTTTGCCACTGGACTAACAGTTTCTTTTATTTTGTATACCACAATAGGATTTTGGTTCTCTTACCATATTTTAAAATGTTTTCTTAGGATTTTATGGATGGTAAATGGAAATAAAAAGGTCAACATTAAATTTATGATGAGTTCTAATGAAAAGTGAACACAGTTTATTTTAGAAGTTCCATATTATTGAAAAAATGGAAAATAATCTTATGTTTCCAAATTTTATTATATGCTTTCCAAATGTATGATTTATGGATGAAATCTTTAAAACTGAAATCCTAAAAAGATCCTCAATGTGGAAGATAATAAATTATTCACTGAAACCCACGATTACGTCATTCTTATGGTCATGTTCTTATAAATAAACAATCTTTAAGGTTGAAATAAGTGAATAGTGAGGTTTGTAATGTTTATGGGAATATCTAATGTTGTTTTTATTGTGATAAGAATTAGGGAGGGGAGTAAGCATTATATAATTTATAATGAAATCCATTATTGTAAATACTATGAATTTTTCAATAATGTGAATTCAATCTCAATAATGTGATTCAAAATAAAAAAATAGAGGTAATAAGTCATAACGTCGATCAATGACTCAAAAAATATTTACAAGACATGGTTTAATCAATTTTTGTGTCTTTATCTCTTATATTATTAGTTTTACAATTTTATATTTTACCATGGTAACTTGTTTTTACATAGGGAAACAAATAATTTATTCCTAAATTTAAAATGGTTATTATTACATAATTTAGATATATAATTCTAATGAATAAATTAATTTAACTTCATTCAATATATAAAATGGAAAAAACTTAATTTTAATAATTAAATATAATTTTTTAAAATAATAGTTTTTAAAAATATATCTTTAATTATAAAATTTAAAATATGGGTTTGTAAATTAAAATAAATTTTTTTAAAATTATAAACTAACATATAAAATAAAAAAAATCTAATAAAAATATTTCATTAAGTTCTAATTCATTCATATAGATTAATTATAATATAAAAATCATGTTATTTTTAGCAAAAAAATCACCTAAAAATAAATATTTTAAAAAAAATAAAAAAATAATTAAAATGTTATATTATTATGAATAATAAAAAAATAATTAAAATTTTTAAAAATAATTTCTAAAATTTTAAAATTATATATTTAATTAAAATACCTAAATTTAGTGGAAAATCCCAATTTTAGAATATGGTTTGTATTCATTTTAACAATGATTTATTCTTATTTATTTTAATTTAATAATTAATTAATGATTTGTAAATTTTTCAATTTATCATTATATTTTATTCTTATTTATTCATACTACTCTATGTTTCTTAAAATGAAATTCTAATTTTTGAATGAAATATGTTTATGCATAAATTTATTTAAATAAAATTGTAATTTTAGGGAGTTTAAAAAATAATTAAATATCTATATAACTAAATATTTTTTTACATTTTTATATAATGCTAATAACTAGTTAACTGATTCATTATAAATATTGTATAAGATGTAATGATCAAAACATATCTGGTTTAATCTTAAGATTGTGGATCAGCTTGCATATATATTTTGTTAATATTTAAAAGAAAGAAGTTCTACTCTATACAATTATACTCTAACCCCAATATCTCATGTTTGGATTTGGTTGGAATTGTGAAAACTCTATCGAAGCATCCACCAGACCAAATTTGAAAAAATGATTATCATAAGTATGTATTCTAATTATAGATTCACTTTATTCTTAAATTAACGAATTTTAATTGTGGTTACATAAATTTATAATTTCCAATTGAAGGGATTAAAGTTTATATTTAATATATATAATATGTGAGGATAATTATTTTTAGATAAATATTTAATGCGAACCACACTATTAAAATAATTAGTTGTTTACATATAATTTATCTTGATGTATTGGGCATTATATTCTACCCCCTTAAATAAATTTTTTCGTAATAAATTAAATTATTACCCATGGATAAATTATTTAGAGGGTATTTTAAAAATATTTATAATTCATGATATGACATATAATGTTACATTTTCCTCACTATCTTAGTTAATATCAACACACTTATATTTCCATAAACAACATTTATTATTCGTTCCCTAATTATATATTCTAAAAAGTACATAATTCCTAAAACAATATAAATCTCCAAGACATTAGATTATATTGAAATAATAAATTCATCCAAAATTAACTCTTCTATTCAAAAAATAGTATTTAAAATTACATTATAGTCAATTTAATCAATATAATGACATAATGTTCCATAAAATATCATGTGATAATTATCAATCTCAAGGATACCAATAATATATAAATATCATTTTTAGAATAAATCATTTATATAATATGTTAAAATGAATCATATATTAACCAATATATTTTTCAATGCCTTAATCAAGTGTTCATAAATAGTTATCTGGAAAAAATATAATGTTTAAATTTTTTTAATTTTTATGGTTATTAATTCAATTTTATATGAGTTTAAAAACAATTAAACAAACAGTACTAAAGAAAAATCCATAAATATTTCTCATAATCCACACAAAAAATAAAAAGTCATCATTAAATATCAATAACCCAATTTAATATCTATGATTATCAATAATTAATTTACATAATGGTATGAACCTCACTATCATAGGTAATAAATGTAATATCACATTTCCTATAACAACATTAATATAATATGATTATCAATAATTTATATAATCTCCCTAATTTTATTATAATATATAATGGTTTTTTGATACATAGATATTCATGATTCTTCCAAAAGATTAGTATTATCAAAATTCTATAGCCAGTATGGTTTTTATAATATCCATAAAAATCAAAATTTATGAATATGACTCATAAATAATAATATGTGTTCAATAATGAAACCATCATTTCAACTTATGAATCTTTGGTTCTATATAATTTATACATGGTTAATCTTATAACACATTTATTTGTAATTTTATTACGTTAATTGGTTCGTTATCCTATAAAATAACTTATTACCTTAATTTAAATAGTAAATCGATCCATCATAGCTATTAGTAATCATCATATGATCAACCAATGAATATCTACTTGGAGTTCCCTTTTAGGTGTTTAGTCATACTTATTTTTTGTGGACAACTTTCTAGTTGAGTTGATACTAAATACACATGCTTTGTAGTAGTTATTCGAAGGAACAAAAATACTATAACTTAAATCCATATGATAGAATCCATATATTGATTTACTTTCATGGAATAACATATTATTTTTATATTACCAAAACATCTAAAAGATATCTTATACTTTCACTCAACCCTAATACTTTTCCCTATAGGATTCAGTAATTTTCTGTATACTGATATCAAAATTTAATCAACACCTCTATTATTGTTAACTATAATGAAAAAATGTATTATTTATATAAATACTACTGAAATTTCATTATTTAAATAATAAAACTTATTCTTCAAAAACATCATGATAAAAAGTTCTATTGTATTGGTAATTAGTTACATAAACATATAATTTCACTACAATTATTAACATTTCTCAATAAAAATGTACTTTTAGATACATTCTTCAATAAAACTGAATAAATAATCAACTTTGTTAAATGTGGATTGGAATTATAAAAAAATGGTAAGGTAAAATTACCAGTAAGTGTAAACATAAGTGATAATGTCCAAATATCATATTTCAGAATCTGATAAGAATGTGGTTATAAACAAGATTCATAAATAACTCATACCCAATAAATAATTGATAAGAAATAATTTAATATTACTTTAAATAAAATATGTATTGAATAAAAATTGATAGAAAATTATATTCTACAAAAAAGGATAATACATCAGGAACCGTGGAACATAGGAGTTAAAGAGAAAAATCATAATCATGTGATTTCTTGTCTTTGTGAATTGTATTTTGGCCAACCTATTTACATGTAAAAATTTTAGTGGAGAAATAATATATCACATTCACCCATTTTGAATAATTCAACTTTATAACCTATTCACATAACAATTATATCTCATGTGATAAATTGATTTACCCATTATATTTGTGGAGATACAAGTTCCACCGATCTCATAATCCATAAATTTGTATGTCGCATGACATAAATAACACTTTCTTAAAATATCCCATATAAAAGAAATTGTTTTCTAAACATTTATATATAATCATACAATCAAACCTCATGAAAAATGTTTTCACATCATCTAATATTAATGAACCTATTAATAAAATATTAGACTCAAATTGCCTCACATTTGTAAATTAGTAAAAATTACAATAATAATCATACCATAATTAACCTAGGGAAAATAAATGGGAATCCAGTGACTTTAAGTTATATTATATGTAAATATTAATCAATTCAGATAATAAATAAAATGGTAGTCAAACATTATATTTAATGTGTATACTATTATAAAAATAATTCATTCAAATGCATCAATAGTTGGTATCTAGGTGAACACCAATCAATCAAGGGAATCAAGAAAAAGGAAATCACAAAAGAGATGAACTGGATTGAATATTTTATTCATTCACAAAAAAAAATTATTAGGATTGAAAAATGAATTTATTGAAAATTTCTAAAAATGTGAAGGAAATTAAAATTTATAAAAAGTGAAATAATGAGGATAAATACTTTTCAGAAAAAATCCACGATCATGCATAAGATATATTAATTGAAAGTGACATAGATGAAGAAAGAATTCTGTTATTCGGTAAAAATAACATTTTGAGTATGAAATATCATTTATCTTTTGAAATTATTTTAAAAAATATATTTTGAAAATATAAGGGAACCATAATTCCACTTTTAGAAACAATGTATATTTGTAGAGATATTTTTTATTTAAATTCCAAGATGGTATAAATATTATTCCCCACAAAAAAAATCAAAAGATATCATTTTCATCAAAATAGTTATAATGATGATTTTACTATTTAATATTTTATTTTCATAAAGATGAAGTGAAAAAATTTAAAAAAATTTATCTTTGAGAAGGAAAATTGAATAAAATTCCTTGAAAACCTATAAATATTATAAAATGATATTTTTTGTTGAATAGATTTTGACAAATATTAATTTGAGAAACCCACATTAAAAAAGGATAAATATATTTTCCTTTTAAATTGGGGTAAATATAAATATAATAATCATATAAATTATTATATTTTATATTTTTTAAAAAAGAGGATATCATTGATGGTAATGAAAATATATACTTAAAATGGAGAGGTAATTAAATTATGTAATTCTGGTCCAAATAACATTTTATATTTAGTTGAGATAAAAATCAAGTAGGATTCTGTAAATAAAAATAGATATTCTCCAAATAATGATAATTGATAAAATCATGAAATGAAATTGAATTTATATTTATAATTATAATGGTTCTTTATTTTCACCATGAAATAGGTGACATGTGGTATAACATAAACATGTCTCAAGGAATTATAATTTGAGTCAAAGAACCACTTTAAACATGAAGATATTTTGTATACAACATTGATTAAAGAATAGCAATTAAATTTTCATTAAATTAACATGAATAAATTTTATTTAATGATATAATATCTCAACTTGTAAGCATATAAACAATATAAAGAAAATTATGTGATGAATAAGAAAAATATCAAAAAGAGAGAAATTTGATAAGAAAAAATCACATCTTATTTTATTTATTTTTAGGATGGACTAAAATATCCTAATATATATATATATATATTTTACTACTGTCATAACTATATACCTATATAATATAAATATTTTATTTTTAGATATTTTCATATCTATATGTGTAACTATTATTTTACTATATTATTTAACCTCTAGAATTTAATGATTTTATAATTTGTAACAGTTTCATAAGAGAAATGATAGAATTTATACTTTTTATAATGATAATGATTAACATTTCCTTCATGTTTTTATAATATTAGACTTATAATTTGTTGTGTTTTTTATATTTCCTATAATATTTTCATTAGATATTATCTTATATATTGAAATTGATAATGAGGACTTTTTATTAATTTTTAAACTACAAGGGGTGATAATTCTTTAATGGGTTAAATGTTAATGTTTCTCTTCTAGAAAAAAATTAATCATATATTTATATCAATTTGAAAAAAAAAATATTTTAACTCAATATTATAAGATATATTTTTATTAAATTGTTTAATTGGGTGGGGAATCCTACCCAAACATGATGGTACCTTGATTATTGATGATTATGAGCAGAACTAATTACAATATGATTATTATTATAGGATAGTGACATTATATAGGCCATATTAGTTTGATATATAAAAATTATAAATTAATTATTGTAATGAGTAATGGATATGAAAATATTATATGATGTTAGTTAATAATATTCTTCATGACAGGTCTGTTTTAAATAGTGGAATTTTCAATAATCATTTTTTGATAATACAAATAATATGTTCTCTAATATATCATGTTTAAAATAGAATTATATCATAAAAATAATATTTTCTTTCTTTAAAACCATCCTCATGGTCATCTATTTAGGGTTGTGATGAAATAAAAAATTGAAATACATCATTATATATTGGTTGTAGTCTAGAAAAATGCAAGTTGAATGATTTCATTTTCCATACAATGATAGAAATGAGTAAAATAGTTTATCATTTAGGGATCTAAAATATTTCATAATAATTATTATTATATTTTAACTCCTTATTATCCTCATACATGTAATATTGTAAAGGGAAACAAAGCATGTTGAGTCATAGAGGAGCTATTCCACACAACAACTTATTACCATTTTCATTTTTCTTAATGGAAACTGGGAGGTTGGTTAATTCATGTATCATAAATATAATAAAATAAAATTATAAAAATTATACAGGTGTTATCATTTTATTTTGGTGAAGTGATATTCAAGTATTAATAAAATAATATAAAGAAATAGAAAAAAGAGTGGTTATGATTTAAAACCCCATTTCTGGGATGATAATTATTGTAGAGTGGAATAATCTATTAAAGGAGGAATTATAAAATTACCATAAACTCCATTAGGTGTTTATAAATGTGTCAGAGAGGTTTAATATGTTTTTTGGATTAACTTATTTGAGGTTTTGTGTGAGGAGAAGTTATGAGTGGAATAGACCATTTATTGTTGAATAGAGGATCCACTTTATTAAATACCCAACAGTTTTCCATAATGGTAAGTAAATTTTAAAAAAATTTATTGAAAATATTAATTATAATTTAGTGAATAAGAGAAATAGTTGATAAAATACACAAAAAATTCTACACATTTTCTATACATTTGTTTCACTGTCTTTCATTCGTAGAATATATGTTTTACAATTTTATTTGATACCATTATAAATAGTTTATAGAAAGGGTAATTTTTCCAATATGTCCACAAATAAAATATAACATATTTCATAATCAATAATCAATTATATGAAAAATTTAATCCATTTTATTTTATACATTTTTGAATGAAATAATAAAAACTTTTAAAACCAAATGTATAATGTGTTAAACATTTTTGTCTTAAAAATATAACAGTAATTATAAAATTTAAAATATGGGATCTAAAATTGAAACCGCTATTTTTAAAATATAAATTATCTTATAAAATTATTTAATTTAAATAAATTTTGTAATTTTATAATAATAAGGAATTAAAAATCATGCAATTAATAAAATCTGTATTTATCGTTATTCACCTAAAAATAATCTTTTTTATAAAAATATGAAAACATAATCATATTTATGTATTATTAATCCGAATAAAAAAATATATTAATTTTTTAAAATTAATTTTTGAATTTATTGAAGTTTATATTTAAATAATATTCCAAAATATAGTGGAAAACTATTAATACTAGATAATAGTTTTTAAAAATTAAAATTATTCATTATAATTTTTCATTCAATTTAAAAATTAATTTATTGGAAATATATTATTAATATTATTAATATAATTTATTATTATTTTATGTTAATATTTTTTATTTCCAAAAATAAAATTAAAATTAAAAAAAAATCATTTCAATGCATAAATTCAAATTAGAAAAATTACTCCTCAAAGAGTTAATAAATTCATGATATATATATACATGTATAATTAGATAATATGATATTGATATACTCCTAATATTACATACATAACCCATTTTGACCACCTCGTAATATTTCAATATTAGAAAAGTTCTAGTTGTAGATTTGTGTGGAAATTTAGCTTGCATTGATCTGGTGGTAATCTACAAGATCTTTTAATTCTATCTTATGTATTTTTATTAAAACCATAATTTCTCCAATATGTCTTGGAATTCATATACAGATAAAACAATAGATTCCACCTACATTTTAATTTTTGAAAAATGGGCTTCATAATGAGTGCATGGAACTTCAGATGCCATTTCTTCTCACATTCATGATTTTTAGTATGGTTATATCAATTTATAACATCTAATTCAATAGAAATGTATTAAAAGTTATATTTAATATTCAAAATGGACCTAGGTTTTTTTATTTTTAAATTTTTTTTAGGTGAAAAAAGATATGAAAAAAATATTTATTTATGGATAATATATATTGAAATCATTTATTTGTCACATGAAATAATGAAAGGTGGTAATGATGATACTGCACTACAAAAGAGCATAGTTTTCTAGAGGTTCTTGAAGATTTAATAAAATATATAAGTAAGAGTGAAATGATGTGATAATACCTTTATGAATGATTTAGACTATTTTTAGTTATATTATTATCTATACATTTAGGCAGTTGTTTCCTCAATGAAACATAAGGAATAAGTTGATCATATCCATTAGATATATAAAAGTTTTTAAAAAACTAAATGTTATTATAAATATTAGTTACCATTATGAATTATTATGTAAATTTGTTATATTTGTACATGATTATCATCAAAAATAAGGTTTATAGGACAACATATATGAGTTATGAAGAGATATTATATGAGCACATTACCCATAAAATCTCCATTATATGGAAAATCAATAATTTAATGATCATTGTAAAATAATAATGATGGTGATAGAATATTGTATATTATTTAAAAATTTAATTTAGTTTATGCCTTACAAAATGGTGAAAATTGAAATTAGAAGATATATAATTGAAATGGCATTGAAGGAACCACTTTAGACTAATGTGATCATCTTTAATATTCCCACATTAAACAGAATATATGGAGTTTATTTATAACTTATATATACTCTAAATGAATTATGTTGACTATTAGTGTGATTCATAAATGATGAAAGGGACAAGGACCATTTAGTAGTACAATGATGTGGATTTTTTGAGGAGTTGATTAAGGTTTGATCTATCTTGGTTCCACTTGGTGTCAGTGTACCATTTGTCTTTCACCCATGGTGACCAAAATTTTTATGCTATCAATATAGAAATCAATCCCATATGAAGCCCCACTATACTCTTGACATCACATAATTCATCTTATATGGGTAGTTCATATATCATTTGGAAATGTTTATAAAGATTCCAACAGATTTTTTTAGTTTTACATTCATTATAATAATGTATATCATTCTCAATTATATCTACAATCAATAAGGGAAGTTAAATATATATTGGTATAGTTAATAAATAATGTAAGAAATGTGTATTGATGAAAAATTATTATTAATGTTATTTTAAAATGGGGGTTATCTAATAGTATTGATAATGGTTTATAGATTGTATATATTGAAGAGAATTCATCCATTGATCCTAGTTAGGGTATTTATACTATGGAAGGTATCATCTTTTTAACAAATATAAGAAATATAAATTTCGAACCAAAAATTTCATTTTTTCACATTGATTTTTTGCCTCTTACAAACCGTCTATTGTTTTTTGAAATTTTGATACAGTAAGTGGGTTTTAGGAATATTTATTGGAATATTAGTTTTAGTTCATATTAAAAAATATATATATATATATAATTGGGTTATAAATTAATTATGTTTTTGGGACATTTATAAGGGATTTGGAATCATTTTTCTACACAATATTTTTATACAGAATGTTGCATTTGGAAACCTAACATTTGATATCGAGTTGTAATTTTGTAATCAATATTTACTATAAATATTAGGATCATGAATTAATTTTTTTTATAAAAAAACATTCTAGGATATTATATATGGGTTTTCAATGAAAATAATAATATCATTGGTAATTTTTGAATAGTAATTTTACTAACTCCATATTTAGAGAAACCCTATATTGAATTAGTTAGCTATAGAACTGTAATTTTGAAAAAATTATGGTAATTTTGCATTGGGTTCCATATAATATTTATCACACTAATAGTTGATCGATGACTGAATGAATGGATATTTAAGAATAGATTAAATTATTACTATTTTAATGAGATGTTATTATTTCTATTGGTTATATAAATTCATATTCCAAAGCCACTATGAGATTATATTATCACAATTTGTCTGGAGATGTTTTCATATTTGTTTTGCTATATAAAACTCTTATAATGATTTATAATAAATTCATTTATTATTTGATAATATGGAATAATGAGAAGAGTTTTTATATTTATATGTGATGTGGTGTAGTCTGTTAGAATGATCTAACATTTCGTGAAGCATGCCATTAAAATATCATAATCTATATTTCATTGTATATATCTTTTAATAGAGGGTAAACTTTATCTATTCAATGGTATATTTTGATATCATATTAGAAATATTTAAACATTAATTAAATATTACAAGTCTATAGTTTAAAGACATATAAATATTATAATATTATTTTATGTGTTCATTAATATATTTGTAAATATTATTCTATTTTTAAAAATAATTAATTATATTTTTGAAATGAGTATCATTTCAAAGATATGACTATTTGAAGATATTATCGTATGAATAAGATGATCCATAAACTGTCTTTTATAGAGGAAATAGTGATTTGAACCCTTTATTCAAATAAAAAATCATATTTTCAGCAAGAGTCTCATATTCACATACTAATATATGTATCTATACTTCCATATAAATGAACCATAATACCATATAAAATTAATTTGTATTGTTTTAATTTCATAAAAATAATTTAGTGATCCCTGGTAAATGATCCAAATAATGAAAATTCAAGAAGCTTGTTGAGAAAGTGTTAGTGTAGTGGAATATAGGATAATTTTTCCCTTATAATAATTTTTTATTCCTTCCTTTAAATTCATCTACAATAACTATTTGAATAAAATTGATCAATATCACACTCTAAATTAAAAATGGCTATACATTTTAATATATCAATGTTATTTTAAATGATCTTAATTCACCACATTTTGTCACTATGTTTAGTATAATCTATAATCTCTATTAGAGGAGTTCTCTTATGAAGATTTAAAGTAAGATATATCAAAAATTATTTAATAATATATGATGAAAAAATGTTTGTGGATAAATAAAAATAATGTATATCAATGATCTGAGAATAATATTTCAATGTAGGTAATTATGGATGTTCAAAATATTGAATGATTATCTATATAATTAATATTGTTTCTAAATATTATGTAAATATTACAATGCCTTAGGAAATATCTAATGAACAATAAAATTGTTATTTGATAATGGAATATTAGTATAAAGATAAATAATTATCTATTAGGGAAATTATATATTACCAGTCTCTTGATGAATTTAATCATGTGTCTCAATGTGCTACTAAATATGAGAGGTTGTAGAAGATGGAAATTTATTTTGAAGAAACTAAAAGTATCATACCATTGAGGTAAAAAAATTAAAAATTTAAACTATATGGATTTATGATTGAGAATGTATTAATAAAATTAATGGTAGATTAACTCAAATAGTGAATAGTGTTTTGGCCTTCGGAATCCCAATAATTATTCTTGATAAAGTGCTAAAATTTATTATAGTTTTACCTTCTAAATGGAATTTAATATCTTCTAAGAATAAAAAATTCATTCATATCCAAATAATAAAATGTATTAAGTGATTTATACTCTTTTGATGTAATTGGGTGAAGTTATTATGGAAGAAAACAATTACTGAATTATAAATAAGAAAAATATTTTTCTCAATGAAGAAACTCCTAAAAAATAAAAGATGTTTGTAAAGGCTATTATATCCTCAAATTTTTTAAGATTCCTATATTCTATAATATAACTAGCTCAAATAGACATAGGATTAAATAATAATAAGAAGAAGAACAAATACATCGAGGGGACAATCAATATGAATGATTTCATAATGAAATATGTTCTTTGTTATGGATGTAATATGATTTGGAAAATCTATCATAAATGAACATAAATAAAATTGGAGTATAGAAAATAGTAATGAAAACAAAAAAATACTAAAATAAAGCGGATTATGAGTATAAGGATAAAAATAATATAAATTATAAATAATGTTTTTCGGTAAACTCTAGTTTCACATTATGAGCTAATTTAGAGAACAAGTCATCTTGTTTAAAATAAAACACTTTTTTATAGATGATGAATAATAGGTACAGTCTTATTATTCTTCTACTTATGATTCTTAAGGCTTTTCAAATAGTAAATTATTTTTACACTAATCTATTAATATGGTGAAATAAGAATGACTAGTAAAAAAGAAGAAATATATTTGGGTACCAATCAAGAATCCCGAGTTGGGTTTATGTACAAAATAGTAGGCCACAACCAATGGAGTCTAAAACATCAAGCAATCTATATTAGGGGATGAATCTTTATAAAGAATAATTAGTTATGCATAAGTAAGTAGTTATCATATTTTTTATTATTATTTAATTAACAACATAAACCCTTGGGTTCTGGAGGACACTAAAACTACAAAAACATTCATCGACTAATGCTGGAGTCTACACCATATCACAATATCAATTTTCAAATCCTTATAACACATGGAAAATAATTATCAATTTAATTTCAATTCTTAAAAATCCAATTGAAACCATAGTCTAATACAAGTGTTTTCTGCCCAGAACACTGTGCATAAGACCCCATGGGTATTATAATAACATTTTGTAACCAACAACTCATTTATCAATCGATAACATAAGTGGGATTTCAATGTATTTTTATGTGCGCCACACCCATTATCATGGAATCATACAATTTGATTTTTTTTCATAATCCTGTGTTCGACACACATTTAAAACTATGATATTTTGAAGTTGAATCCCAATACAAATAAAGGTATATTAGAATTTATTAGAATGGGGTTTTGAAGCAGTATTCCATGTCACACACATATTTATCACATTTATCACTATATTACTTATATCACATGCATCAAAGTTATTCTACATTAACCCTATAATCAAAAAATTTCATTAAATGTAAAATTTCAACTAATCGAACAATCGTTGTTAAATAGTTTAATTAACATTGTGTAATTTGAAAAGTCGACAATAAAACATTTAGTCGTATTAAATCATAAATGCTATTAATAGATTTTGGTTAAATGACTATATCATAGCCTCCAATTCAATTAGTTTGTAATCTCATTAATTGACCCTTTACAAAATCCCATTAATTAGTCAATCAATTCCAAAAACTCAATATCATATTCAGTTCCACAATCACTATATTCCCTTAACTAATTAACTAATTAATTAATCAAATTTCACAATCATAATATCCAATTTAATACCACAAACACACATCATATTAAAAAATTATCTAATTAATTAATTTGATTCCATGTTTCCATATATTAATTATTGAATTATTATTTTCAATTCGTGTAGCAATTTTTAAAAGTTCCAATTGAAATATAACAACACATACATGGAATTAGATTCAATATTATATGAATGAATTTAGACCACCTACCTCAAGATCATTAACAAAATCTTGCCAATAGAAATCCCTAATTTAAGAGGAACAACCATGATCATGGTGAAGAATGTGATCTCGATCAAAACATTGATCCAATATCAAATGAATTGATTCTAACCAAACCTAGATAATAATTCATAAAGGTGTAAAACATCCCTTCAAAGGATAAGATAAATACAAGGGAAAAATGGGAAACCAATCGAGATGAGATTATCTAACCTAGAGAAGGATGATCTTAAATCCCTACTACAATTCACCATGAACAGACTTCATAAGCCCTTTAATTCTATATGATATCCTTCAAAATGGTTCAAATGGTTTTTTGGATTATTTTGGTTGAAATACGGGGATTTAAGGGGGTTTATGTGTAACGACCTAAGTATTTATAGAATAATTCTTTTTGATTTCAATTAATACTTATGAATAAGATATTATTTTTACATTAAAATATATTTTTCATCCGATAGCATACTAAACATACAAAAATTGGTTTCTTTAAAATCTTACGCTTCACACAACATTGAGTTATACAAAAAATAATGTATTGTAATTATCATTTTAAATAGAAGTTAACGCCTAGACATTTTATTGGCATGAATGAATAGAAATAACTACAATATGATTATTTATATATTAAAAATGTCCTTAAATTCATCCCATTAATTTTAAAGGCGTAAAATAATAATGAATCCGATTTTAAGCATGAAATACTCTAATATTTTAAAAATGGTGTTTTACGGCCTTTTAATGGAGACTCGTTTTTATATCTTGTTTCTGTCACTTTTATATGTTATATTTGAAAAAATTAAATTTTTCTTTAGAAAATGGAATTCAAAATTTATGTTTTATGATATTTTGCTATTTTTCTGATAAAGATCATTTTTAATGAATAGTGAAAATAATGAATTTTAATTCAAAACCACATTTTAATCTAATTTATTTATATATCTAGTTTAATATTTTTATTCATATTAATGTATAATTGGATTATTTTTTTATCAATTAATTCATTTTTGGTCATTGGATGTAATTTCACTTTGAATATGGATATAAAAACATGTTAATATTTTGATAGTTATTACTTATTAAAAACCCCTTTTTTGTTTTGATAATGAGATTAATTTTATATTAATTAATCAAAATTATGTGTTTGGAATTGGTAAAAATTGATTCCATATTTTGAATCATGAAGTATAAATTTTATAAATAGGTACCATTGTTTTTAGAAATTTTGAATAGTAACCTCAGTAATTATTTTATTTACCATGGTTAAAGGGTAAATCTGGTAAATAAGGTTAAATATAATAATATAATAGTATAAAACAACCCTAAATCATATCTTAATACTATTGGATGACATATGTTCATCTATTGTCATCCTTGCATTGATTATGGGACCCTTTGGTGCCACATGGACGTGAAAATGACATTTTATAATATTTAATATAATGTAATGAAAAATGTAACCTAAACATGTATCTTTTAGTGAAAAAAGTTTTATATTTTGTTATATAAGTGATATATTCGAAAAAAAAATATAAAACATAAATATAAAAATATTTGTTACATCATGGTATTTTATTTATTATTTCTAGACATCATATAAATAAATATATTTATGAGATAATGATGATGTAGTGATTACCTTTTTAATGAATCATTTAAATAAATGATATTATAAATATTAAAATAAATTTATTTTGAATATTTTTATGCCATCCAAGATTTTTAGGGATGTGAATGACTTGTTATCTTTGAATTAATGATTTTTTAGAAATAATAAAGTTGTAATAAAGTTTTAAAAAATACATGACATGAATAGTATAAAAATTGACCTAAATGTTTTTTTAAAAGAATGTAATTTTATTAATGATATAATAGTCCTAAAGAAAATTATTCGGCCACATTACTTATATAATCTTCAAAAGTTCATTATGGAACCACTTGAGGTTCAATTCTCTTTTTATAGTAACAATATTGACCATTTAATATGAATATACAAGAAGACGTGGCAAGAGTTAAATTAGTTAACTAAGGGTTAAATCTAAAAGAGAAGGTTGTAATTATTAACTAGAATTATCTATAACCTATTGGTTGAATGGATATCTTCCCAAAATTATATTATATTTTAAATAAATGACTTTGGGACAATTTGAAACCGAAAATCATTTTATAACAAAATAATATTTCAATGCCTTCATAAAGTGCCCCTCCTCCCTCTTATAAAAGGGCATAAAATATACCCATTTAATCAAACCTATAATTACTCTTGGATCATCCAAACTCTACCAAATTTATATAATAACATCCCTCTCTTTCTCTTAGAATCTATTCCTTTGGCAGAAGGCAATTAAATAAATCCTTATTGCTTAAATCAATGGGAGTTACATGTTTTAAGAGGTATAGACTTCTCTAAAGTTACTTTCCATTATTTTACTTCTTTTATAACTATTATATTCTTGTTATTTGATTATATAAAAAACTATTATCATCAATACTATAAGTTTTTTTATGATAAGGATTAAAACTACACTGACACACGCATCCTTCTAATAGATACGAACATATTATTTTGGTGTACGACGTACTGCTGCCTCCTGAAACGATGATCATTCAATTTTCCCCTACCACCACGCATGGTGGCCACTATAAGGAAACTATATTTATATTTGATATATATTATATATATTCTTCATTATACTATATTTTTTATTTACAAAAAAATCTTTACGCTTTTTATGATGTGTAAATACGTTAATTTCATTTGAGAATGTGCAAACGACCACTCCCTCAATGTGATATGATTCGTTCATGATATATATGAATGCATAAAGGATAGAGTTAATGAGTTTAGGTAACATAAATATAATATGATATTATACTGGAATTATAATATACCTATGTATCATTTAGTTTTTATTTCTTTAAATATGAAAAGAAATGAAATTAGCGTTCATGTGTACGTACGGCTTACCAACTCAATGAGCAATGAATTTCATTTATTATCCCCAAATGTTATGGAATATTATAAATTCATATATATACTAGATATATAAGAAATTTAAATCATGTTTACTATTCCATAGACAATCTACTTTTGACCACATAGATAATTTTTTATTATATCAAGTTCATTTTCTACTCTAGTACCAAATATTAGAAAATGACCACTATTAACTTAAATAATAATGTAATTTTTATAAAATGATGATAAGTGATATAAATTTAATAATAAACCTGATAAATTTTCAGAAGCAATTAAAAATTAACTACGGTTTATTATTTAGGAATATAATAAACGAACAAGACAAATCAGACTCAATATAGGGAACCTTTCACCCTACTCTTTTAGTCAAAGACATATTTTTTGTTATGTATTTTAATTAAAATTTTCATATGAAATGATATGTTATTGTATATCCTTATGGCTATAAATTTAATGTCCAAGTGATTATAAACACCTTTCTCTCCCATCAAGTCATTTTATAAATTTTAAAGTGACGTCGTCAATTTACTGAATTTTCATACGGGACATCATCTCAATATCTATTCATTGAGGAATATTCCTATTTATAAATGAGTTTATTTTACATAGTGTTTAATAAATAATATTGAATTTTTATTTCATTCAACGAGAATCTTTTTCCTATGAAGCATTTTACGAAATAAAAAAATGAATGTTTCTTTTTAACGTATGTGATGAAAAATACCTTTCTGTTACCACAAGAATCATTTGATATTTGCCTTCCTTAATAATCAGTAATGTTTCTAAATGAAAAATAACTTCCATATAACCTTTTACATATTTTTTATAGAAATGGGTTTAATAATGGAATGATTATTTCAATATTTTGAAATGTTTTATTATGATTTTAATGTTGAAATGTTATCTTTACTTTATAATTGTTTTAGGATTAGGTTTTGTTTATTGGGATTTGTTTACCTATACCGGTGGTTTCATGATAAAAATATATTTTTTGAGCCCTAGATATCTCTCCAATGCATTTGGTAATGTGATAGAGGTAAAAATTAATGTTTCTCCTAAGATATTTAGGGAATATACTGTGATGGTTCTTCCAAACGTAACTCCCTATATAGCTGTGAATGGTACAATGTAAGTATGTTATGGATGCCACAAGTTACAATTATGGTTTATTATTTCTACATGTTATTCATAAATCTTAATCATTTATGAGGAATTTCAAAGAACTTGTGTTCTCTAAGTGAAAAGAATTATTTTATTTATTTTCTTGTATTGATTGACTAATATTCTATTTCATTATTTTAAAACCCTTACTAATATTTTTTTTCTCATCCCATGTTTTTTAAATTCATTCCACAATTTATAAGGTAGGGTAAGGGAAAGTAATAATTTAAGAGGATTTATATCATGAAAATAAATCATATTTTGTTTAAGGAGTTTTTTATTGTGAAAAAATATGGATAGAGTAGAAGTGTCTCCTTTGTAATTTATGATATGTAATGTAATAGTTATAGACTAATTCTATATAAATGTAAACCTGAAAACATCCTAAATTTTAAATTCTCTACATAACTCATGATTATTATAGGTTTAATTCATGGGGCCTTACAGTTTGTATCATACATCAGTTTAAATAAATTTAGAGGTTAGGGTGTTATTTATGCATAAGTGAAATGTTTTACATAACCACAATAGTTTTAATATTAGAAATACTTATAGTTATTTTAGATAAATTTAATGAGTTTAGATAACATGAATTAGTATATTTTAGTGTTTACCCTCCTCATAAGATAGTATATGATGATATTTCTCATATACTCACACTGACTATTTTTGTTTTAGTAAATGGATCGATCTAGCGTACACAAAAGTAATAATGGATGCGAAGAAAACTATGGTGGTTTTCTGAATAATAAACCAAATGAAATGGGGGGATAGAATGAGAAAAGTTGTGGTTATTCTAAACCAACTATATAGAGTCATGATTGAATACTTGAACCATGGTGATTTTTTCTAAAGCATCTTATATGAGAGAAACAAATCCCTATAGAAGTTAAGGTAATAATCATAATGGTATGTATATTAAAAAACCTATATCTTAAGGATGTGGAATAAAACACCTAGTAAAATTATTTAAAGTAACATGAAGATGTTTTAGATTTGGTAAAGAAGGTCATAATGTAATAACCTGCCTTGTGAAAAGGAAGCATTCCGTTGACTTCAGGAATGGGAATTATGTACTTTGTTAGGGATCAATTGAAAGTTTTAAATGTGGTGTGCATGGTCATTACAAAAATAGATGTCTTATAAATAAGGTTCGGTAGGGGATTAGTAAGACAGTATGAATATATTTTTACCAATACTAAATTCCATACCAATTGACGATAAAGAAACTGACAATGTCCTATGAAAGGTATGGATTATTTATTAGCTGAGGTTTTGAAATTATGGAATATTAGGATATCATTCAATATTGAGTTTGTAGAAATAAACTATTAAAGAAAATATTGAAAAAAAGGTTAAGGGATCTGGGATAATTCTTAATGATTAATATTTCTACATTTTCGAAATGTGAGAGTTATGTTAAATATATAGGTGATAAAAGGATTAAAAGTATTAATGCACTTTTGTTGATGGGATTATTTTAGAAGGATTTTCTCTTGTATGTGTAACCATGAAGATAATTATGTGATAAGGATATTTGAGGATGAATTATCTTTTCTTTTGTGTATATTGTTATAAATAACCATTTGGGTTTATATGATCGTTAAATATGAGGCAATTACATTTTATTAATTTTTAGGATACAAATACGATGTGTGAGACAACATTTAATGTTAAAATATTTTACGATTATTTATTATGATTATTATCATTTTTGGGATTGTTCTAAAATTATATAGTTTTTGAAAAAGATAACACATAGACCATGGGACAACCCATTGTGTTGGATAAAGCTATGGGAATTGAACCCACAACCAAAGTATGACTGGGATTTATTGCCTACCCCTAATCTACAGAAAGACCCTGGTTAGTATACTTATTATTTTTAGTTAAATTATTTTATGGATTAATAATAAGTTTATTTTTTATCTTCTATTTTATCAAATGGATACACTTAGTATAGGAAAGTGAGTTCATGATTATGTGAAAAAATGTCATTTTGAAAGACGTCCACTCTTTTGGGAACACTACATGCCTATGGAAAATAGAATACTATGAAATTTCATATGAGGAGTAATGGTTGAATTTTATTTTTGAAGAATATTTATTCTTATTGTGAAAATATAGATATTTGGTTTATTTAATTAAATGATTAACAAATCTTAGATAATATGTGATTAGGTTAATTACTTTTCTATAGGATAATTTTAAAGTAGTCAATGTTATTTGGAGATAAAAGTTAAGATTTATTGGGGGAGACTATATGATTAGATCCTTCTGAGGGTTTGGTCTCAAAATTATTTGGATTACATTGAAGAATTTTATGCACAATTGTGTGTTTAATTGTCTTGGTTTAAAATTGGGTATTGTTTTATGAATTTTGGACATTATGGGTAGTATTTATTTTTATAAAGGATTATCTTTTGGGGATTAGCTGATTTTGTACTAACCATTTTTGTTTTGGTTAATGTCTAAAGACAAGTGAAATATATAGTTCATATTTTTTGGATTATGTGGTTTTTTTAAATGTTGATTCTAACACTTCAGATGTGATTTAGTCGTCATGAATACTCATCTTTTGGAGAAAAGATTAGTTTATCGTAGAAATTTCTTAAAGGATGAAACTCTACTTGAAAAGAATGTATAATTTATTATGTTCTTAGTTAATATCATAAATAAATTCTTCTTCATAATGAAAAGAACCTTAAAACAAAAAAAATTTCCATTTACTTTTTCTATTTGCAAATCAATGACCGTTTAACCCATGACAAGTTTGTGGTTTTATTGTTGTTAACTTTCTACTGATCATGTTTTCTATCACACTACATTAGAAATTGATGGTTAGTTTTTCTTCAATATCCAAGTTTTACTAAATGGTACCCTAGTATGTGTTATCTTGGGTAAACTATTAACTTCCCTTTATTTATTCAAAATTTATTGTTTAATTTACTCTTTTTCCTATGCAATACATTCAATGAAGTTTTCAAGCCCAATTTTAAAAGTGTGAGGACGTAATTTCTAAAATGGGGGAAAGATGTAACGACCTAGGTATTTAGAGAATAATTATTTTTTATCTCTATAAATAATTATTAATAAGATATTATTTTTAAATTAAATGAGATGCTTCATTTGATATCATATTGAACATGCAACAACGAGTTTCTTGGAAATCTTACATTGCACTCCACTTTGAGATATATCGAAAAATAATTTAAAATATATTATTATATTAAATGGAAGTTAACGCATAGCCATTTTATTAGAGATAATGAAAAAAACTAATTAAAATATGGTCATACATGTTTTTTAAATGTCCTTACATTTATCCAATAAATTTTAGATACTTAAAATACGAATGAATCTGATTTTAAGAATGAAATACTCTAATAATTTTCAATGGTCGGTTTACCACCTATTATTGGTGAACCATTTTTAAATATAGTTTTTGTCACTATTATAGGATCTATTTTACAAAATAAAATTTTTCTTTAGAATTGAGACATCCAAATTTACATTGAATTAAATTTTGGTATTTTTCTAAAAATGTTAAATTTTTAGTGAATAGGCGAAAATACTGTATTTTAATTCAAAACTACCTTTTTATCTAATTTATTTATACAGTTGAATTGAAATTTTAATTGGGTTTAAAGTATAATTGGATTTGGTTTTTATAATTTAATTAAATTTTACTCATTGGAAGTAATTTCACTTTGAAATTGGGAATAAACACATTTCAATCTTTTGGTAGTTATTACTTATTAAAACCATGTTTTTTAGTTTTTACAATAGGAACAAAATTTATATTCATTTACCCAGATTCTGTGTTTTGAATTTGGAAAAATGGGCTCCTTAATTGGAATCAGGAGGTCCAAATTGTGTAAATGTGTACATTTTATTTCTAGACATTACGAATAGTAACATGAGTAATCTTTTTATTTACAATGGTTAATGGGTAAATCTTGTAAAAAGGGTAAAAAATAATATTATAATATTATAAAACTACCCTCAAATGTGTCCTAATACTATTTGATGATATGTGACCTACCATGGGCATCTTTGGGTCTATCTGGGGACCCCATGGAGCCACTTCGACCTGAAGATGACAATTTAAAAGAAATAATTTAAAGTGAAGAAAAATGTAACATAAACATGTTTCTTTTAGTAAAAAAATTATATGGGGTTATATAATTGATATATTCAACTATAAATATATATTATAAATTTAAAAATATTTCCTATATCCTGATATTTTATTTTTAATTTTGATACATGATATAAATAAATATATTTATGACACAATGATGATGTAGTGATTACCTTATTAGTGATTGATTTAAATAAATGTGGTTATAAATATTTAAATATATTTATTCTGAAACTTTTTATGCCATCAAAGAATTTTAGGGAAGCATATGACTTGTTATATATTAATTAATGATGTTTTTTGGAAATAATAAAGTTGTTATATATTTTTTTAAAAATCATGACATGAATAGTATAATAATTAACATAAATGAGTGTTTAAAACAAAAAATATTTTATTAAATTATATAATAGTATTAAAATTATAAGATCTGACCAAATGACTATGATAATGTTAAAAATTTCATTAATTAACAACATGATGTTCTATTGGAATTTTATATTAACTATACTAACCATATAGTATGGATATACCAGATGACACGTTAATAGTTAAATTAGTTTACAAAGGGTTAAATCTAAAATATAAGGTTATATTTGTGACATATACTTGTATAAAACTTATTTATTTGGGAGTTTATCAACCAAAAAAAATCATAGATTTTAAATATATGACTTTTGGACCATTTGAAACTGAAAATAATTTTATACCAAAATAATATTTCAATGCCTTCATAAAGTGCCTCTCAACCCTCATATAAAAAGTAATCATTTATACCCATTTAATCACACATATCGAGCTCTTTTCTCATTAAAACTATGAAAAAATAATATCCCAACATCCCACCCTTCATCCTAGATGTCTTACCTTGGGTATAAGACAATTCAAGATAGCCTTTTGGCTCAAATCTAAGGGAGTTACAAGTTTTAAGAGGTATCAACTTCTCTAAATTCCTTTACATTATTGTACTTATCCACTACCTATTATATTATTAATATTTTATTAAATAAAAACACCAATATCATCAATATAAAATGATGATTTTATGAGATGAATTCAAACTACACTTACACACACATCCATCTACATGATACAAACATATTGTTTTTCTGTATGGAGAACTACTGCTTCACGAAATGATCATTGTTATATTTTTCCCCTAACACCTATCATGGTGGCCATTATGATTTAACAGTATTTATATATGATATATATTATATTTATTTTTTATTAATGATACAATGATTTTTTTTACAAACATACCTGCATGCTTTTAAGGATTTGTAAATACGATAATTTCATTTGAAGAAGTGCAGACTACCGCGCCCCTCAAAGTGGTATGATTCGTTTCTGACAAACGTGGAACATATAAAGGATGTAGTTAATGATAATATGTAACATATATATCCTATGATATTATAATTTAATTATAATATACTAATATATTATTTAGTTTTCATTTCCTTAAATATGAAAAAGAAATGAAAGTAGCGTTCATGCGTACGTATGACATACTGTATTCATGAATGGTGTCATTTATTTATTATATCCAAATGATATGGAATATTATAAATACATATATATACCAGATATATATTATATTTAATTAATTATTAATATAATATAGATAATAGACTTTTGACCGCATGGAAAATTCATAATTATATCAAGTTCATTTTCAAATCTAGTACTGAATATCAAAAACAAACTGATTTGAACAGAAATAATAATGTAATTTTTATAACATGATGATAAGTAATATAAAATGAATAATAAACTTGATAATATTTCTGATGAGAGTAGAAATTCACCTATGTTTATTATTGTCACGACCCGTCCTCGGGGCCCGTGTCGTGACTACCACAAGCTCACCTTCCATAGGCCAGGGGCTGGCGACTAGCACCAAAGGCGTAAATCCCAATAAGAAGGGAAGGCATTGCCTTTACAAATTAAAAAAAAACACCACAGAGTAAGCAAGCTGAAGTAAACACTAACTAAACTGGGTACAACTGTAAGTGCTGAAAAGTAAATGGTCTAGAATAAAAACCCAGCTGAAAGTAAAGTACAACTGAAAAAAAGTACTGCAACTGAAAAGTAAAGCAGGAACGTCGAGCCATCCACAGGAAATCCCACCTGAAGGGTGGGTACAGATAGTCTCCCCAGCTCCTTGGGTCCAGTTGTCCGCTCTGTGTACACCTCACCCAGTGGTCCACCTCCAGGTACTGACTTGCTCCACAAGCCTCAACCATGATCAGCGTTGTCCATCGTCTGCATCCAACACAACATAGTGCAGGAATAGCCCGTGCAGGGGTGAGTATATGCTACTCAGTAGGGACCCCGAGACCCCCGAAGGTCTCCCGGAATCCACGAAGGATAAACCACAAAGAAAAGATACAATCGTGAAGCAATAACCAACTCTACTTAAGTATATTCTCATACATATACCTAAGTCATCAATTCCAGTTCGGCTCCAACATCCGAGCCCAAGTTCGATCTATTCCACACAGGATAGCACAATCCAATCCACACAGGATAACACAACCCAATCTACACAGGATAGAAAAACAATCATATCGAAGATAATGATTGAATGTCAAGACTCAGCTCACACAAGTATACTCTTCTTAAGGTGATTAAGATGATCAGATGTAGCCACGGATTCATCTAAGCTGTCGGACCCACATAGGATACAAGACCAGATATGCTGTCAAACCCACAAAGGATACAAGACTAGCCACTCTGCTAGACCCACGTAGGATACAAGTACAGAGTCAAATACTTCTGGACCCACGTAGGATACAAGAACAGTAGTCACATACTTCTAGACCCACATTGGATACAAGAACAGTAGTCATCGCCGCCAAACCCACAGAGGATTTCAGTACGGTCGTCATCACTGCCGAACCCATGGAGGATCCTAGTACAGTCGTCATTGTCGTCGCAGTTACAGCCAGCTCTAGGGTTCCCGCACACAGCATGCTCAATTCTGGGAGGGTCCGTTCCACAAGCCAAGGGGGTCGATACATCAACTTCCATGAAGTCCGGATTTGATGTATTCTAAAGTTCCGTCTCGTCAATAGGAACGCAACGTGATAGACGACACGTCAATCGGACGCCCGGTCTGAGAGTTATTGACTTTTTCGTCCCAGGGCCCGGTTGGTTTTTAAGTCAAATCCAACCTGACCATACTCTGACTGCGTCCAAACCTCGAGCGGAGTAAGCCAAAAGAACCGCATCACTAAGAGGAATCCAACAAAGTCGACGACACGTTAATCGGATGTCCGGAGCTAAAGTCATAAGTGTTTCCACTCCGAAGGCCCGGTTGGTTTTGTGTTTGATCAAACCCGGTTGTGCCCAACGTTCTCCGAAACCATCAGTATAATATACCTAAACGACCGTATCGATCCAAGGATCGCATCGCAACTAACAGTGCGTCGATATGAGGCCTGTATCCCAGGTTACAGGCATTTGAACTAATCTATCCGATTTTAGGGGGGTTTGGGCCCGGACCGACCCGGCCCAAAACCCCCTGGGTCCGGGTCCGACCCATTATGGCGCGGCCCGACCTGGCCGATGCAGCCCGCATGGCCAGCAGCTCGGCCATTTCTTCTGAGCGTAAAACGGGGGGCGCTGCCCCCTTGTCTCGAAACAGCGGCCCCCCATGTGGAGGGGGCCCGCCTATCTGTCGTCGGGGGTTACGACCCCCGACCTCCTCTGAACGGCCGGCCCGGTTGGCCGGCCGGTGTCACCGCCGTGGGACCCCGCTGTCCTGCCCTTTTGAAGCGCCGGCAGCCATCGATTCTGGCCGCCCTCCCCTGCACAGCCACGGCCCGACCTTGGCCGCGGGTTCTTCGGCTTCGGCACGACGCGACGGTGCCACGCTTTTTCGCCGCGGACCGCTCCGGCCGCGGTTCCCTCGTTCCCACGCGGTGCGACGGCACCGTGCTGCCTCCGTTCCAGACCATAGCGAAAAATTAACAACCATGGGGAGGAGGTTCGGCCGTGTTCGTGCAATCCGACCTCCTCCCGTTATCTTGATAACAGGCGTCTTAATAAACGTCAACGAAGATCATAAATCAATCTTGAATGTAATACAATTCCCTAACTCAACAACGATGTCAAAGACAGTGTCTAGGTTGAGGATGTCAGCGTATGTCCAAGGAGGATGGTGTCTCACACCGGCTGCGGAGAGGAGAAGAACGGTACGTCGATCACTCCTTGGTGCTCCGTGTTCTTTGCGTTCTTCAACGAGGAAGAAGAAGATCATCGAGACTTTGGTTATTTTCTCCCCAGACTCCACACAATGAAAAAACCAAAAATAAAATAAGACTTTGTCTTATTTTATTCACACATGCCAACATTTAAAATTAAAAATATCTAAATCAATTAATTAATGAGTTCAATTAATTGAATAGGTTGTGTTGGCATTCATTAATAGAGAAGAGAGAAAGTCATAAACTTATGGGGGGTTGCCATCATAAAAGAGGGGGTTTAGGGAAATTGAAGGGGTGGGGTTCTTGTGTGCCCCACTTCACCTTTAACCTCACATGGGTCATTAGTTCCACCCAACTTCTATCCTTAGGATTAAACCACGTAAAAGAAATAAAATAAAATTGTCTCACAATTTTATTTTACTCTTCAATTAATTTCCCTTTTTTTAGTAACACCTCTCGAGAAAACACAACACCAGAAAGGGTCTTCTTAAGAAATAAACGGTGCTGCAGTTTCATCGGTGCACTCAGAATTTGATTCCAAACACCGGTTCAAAAGTTATAAAAACCCGCTCGTTCGTACACTGAACGTACCCAAACTAAACTTCATAAATTGATTCCAGGCACACCGGGCCTCGGAATCAATTACCGTTAGAAACTGTGTACTCGTAAAATCTGAAAGAAAATTAAGAAAAAAAATTCCTTCAAAATTTACGGGTCTTTACATTACTCCCACCTCAGGGATTTACGTCCCCATAAAGATACATCACAAACTAGGGAAACAAATGAGGGTACTGAGCACGCATCTGAGCCTCCCTCTCCAAAGTGCTCTCCTGGAGGTTCTCGTGCGGCCACCTGATGTGCACTAGAGGAATCGACCAGTCACATAGGAACCACTCCTGTCGATCCTCGATCTCCACTGGGACCTCCGCAAATATCACCCCATCGTCAATGTCCAGCTCCCCATGGTCGATGATATGCATTGGTTCATGAACGTATCTCATTAGCTGATATACATGAAAGACGGCATGCACCCTGTGCAACTGAGGTGGTAGAGCCAGGCGATAAGCCACCTCGCCTATCCTGCTGAGAATTTGAAAAGGTCCGATGAAGGGCAGAAATATCTTGTCGCTCCGGCCAAATCTCTGTACTCCACGTCGAGGTGAGACCTGCAAGAAAACCTGGTTGCCATCCTTGAAATCTAGTGGTCTCTGCCTTCTGTCAGCATAAGACTTCTATCGGCTCTGAGCTGTCCTCATCCGCTCCTGGATGACCTGGACCTTCTTTGTCGTGGCCTGGACCATCTCCGGTCCCACAAGTGCGGACTCCCCAGGGTCTGTCCAGCATAGAGTTGACCTGCAAGGTCGGCCGTACAATGCCTCGTATGGTGCCTTCCATATGGTGGAGTGGTAGCTGTTGTTGTATGAAAACTCCACCAAGGGTAGGTGATCCTTCCAGTTGTGACCAATGTCTAGGACACATGCACGGAGCATGTCCTCGAGAGTCTGAATGGTCCTCTCTGTCTGTACATCCGTCTGAGGGTGAAAGGCGGTGCTTAGACGTAGCTGTGTCCCGAATGCCTCCTAAAACCCCTTCCAAAGCCATGAAGTAAAGCGATAGTCTTGATCGAAGATGATAGATGATGGAAAACCATGAAGTTGTACAATCTCCTGAACATAGAGGCATCCCAAGCTCTCCATAGAGCCCTACTCTCTGATGGGTAAAAAGTGGGCTGACTTGGTGAGTCGGTCGACAATCACCTAAATTGAGTCATGAACTCTGGATGTATGTGGAAGTCCAGTCACAAAATCCATAGATATCATGTCCCACTTCCACTCCGAGACCTCCAAGGGTTGTACCGAGCCAGCTGCTACTTGGTGCTCCGCCTTCACCTGCTGGCAGGTGAGGCATCGAGAATCAAACTCTGCTACAACCTTCTTCATACCCGGCCACCAGTGCTGTCGTCTGAGATCCTGGTACATCTTTGCCACTCCTAGATGTACCGCTAAATGTGAAGTATGAAACTCTCTCTGCACCTCCTCCTGTAAAGTATTTGTTACCATGGTATGTCCTCTGAAAAGGATGAAGTTCTCTCCACCTACAGAAAATCCATCTCGTTCATGACTAGTGGAAATCTGTGCATGCAGCGTCTCATAGTCAACGTCCCCTCGTTGTGCCTCTCTGACCCACCGAAGTAGTGGAGGAGTGACTGTGAGTGACTACAGAAAGGATGCTCCGTCTCTATCCACGAAGGATATCTGCAAAGCGGCTAACTGCTTTGTCTCCTCTCCAAGTATCTGAATTCCCGTCCTCCTGTTGAGAGAATCGGCTACTACGTTCCCCTTTCCAGGAGTATAGACTATCTCAAAGTCATAGTCCTGGAGGAACTTGAGCCGTCGTTGTCGTCTCAGGTTCAGGTTCTTCTATGAGAAGATATACCTAAGACTCTGGTGTTCAGAGTAGACTGTAAAGCGCTCACCCATCAGATAGTGTCGCCACATCTTCAGAGTGATGACCACTACTAATAACTCCAAGTCATGGGTAGCGTTTTTCTGCTCATGTTGCCTCAACTATCATGATCCATAGGCGATCACTGCCTGCTCCTCCATTAGGAAACATCTGAGTCTGGTCCCTGATGCATCGCAGTAGACTGCGTACCCTACTCTCTCCTTCGGTAGCCTCAATATGGGTGCACTGGTCAATCTCTGTCTCAGCTCCTGGAAGCTCTGCTGACATCTCTCTGACCACACGAAGGGTTTCCACATCTTCGTCAAAGTTGAAAGTGGTACCGCAACTCTGGAGAAGTCTGGCACAAATCTCCAGTAGTATCCTGCCAGTCCTAGGAAACTCCGCACCTCCATCACGCTCCTGGGTGCCTCCCAAGCTAGCACTACCTCGATGTTCGCCAGATCCACCGCAACTCCAACCTCAGAGATGACGTGCCCTAATAAGTGGACCTCACATATCCAAAACTGACACTTTGAGAGCTTAAAATAAAGTTGGTTCTCTCGGAGAGTGTCTAGTACAACCCGCAAGTGGTAGGCATGCTCCTCCTCAGTGATCGAGTATATCAATATGTCGTCGATGAAGACTATGAAAAATTGATCGAGGTAAGGCTGAAAGATCATGTCCATGAGACTCATGAACACTCCTAGAGAATTGGTTTCACCGAAAAGCATAACCAAGAACTCATAGTGGCCATACCAACATCGGAATGTCATCTTCTTCACGTCCTCGTCCCGAACTCTGAGCTGATGATAGCCTGACCTGAGGCCTATCTTCGAGAACCACCGTGCTCCCTTCAGCTGATTGAAAATGTCATCAATCCTCAGAAGTAGATACTTTTTTTTCACAGTTACCTGGTTCTGGTGACTATAATCGACACACAGTCGCAAGCTCCCGTACGCCTTCTTGGCGAACAAAATCAGGGAAGTCTAGGGTGAAACATTGGGTCGAATGAATCCCTTGCCCTGCAAGTCATCCAGCTATACCTGTATCTCTCGAAGCTCAGTGGGAGCCATCTGATATGTTGTAGTAGATATCGGGGTTGTCCCGAGGTATAGGTCAATATAAAAGTCAACTTCTCTGCGAGGAGGTAGTCTTGGAACGTCGTCAGGGAAAATGTCCGCAAATTGATCCACCACTATAGGAAAACTAGGAATCTGCACATCAACTGCTCCTAGGATGAGGCTATCCAACTGATGAGTAATCGGCTGTCCTCTCCTCTGTGTGAGTCCATCCTACGCTACAAATTCTCCCTTCTCACCGGTGAAGGTGAACCTGCTCTCATCGGTGCGAACACACCGCACTTTGAGCCTATTACAGTCGATTAGAGCATGGACTATAGATAACCAATCCATGCCCAAGATGACTTCGTAAGGCCTCGATGCCACTACAAGAAGATCCCAGCTGAAGCTCTTACCTCCTAGAGTAATCTTTCACTGCTGGCACCAGTGTGTAATCGTCGATTCTGCTCCCGTAGGAGTCTCTATCCATAAGGATCGAGGCAACGGCTCCGTCGGAATCTCTGAGGTCCAAACAAGGGCAACGACAATGAAAGAATGACTCGCTATTATGTCTATAAGAACTGCAGAAAGGGTGGAGTAGAAACAGATAGTACCTCGAATCATCTCTGGTGCTCCGTGATCGTAGGCCTCCACTGCCTGAAACTGAGCCTGCCTCTGTCCGCCAGCTCCCTGTGGTCGGGGTGGTCCTCTTGGTGGTGGTGGTGGTAGTGCCTCAAAGCATCGCCCACCACCTGCTACTTGGCCAGATCCTCTGCCTCGTCCTCCTGCTCCCTACGGACCACCACAGTCGAACCTCTGCCTCTGCTTGGGTGGTCCCTCAACCATCTGCTGCTCCTCTGCATGGCGTATCGGGCAGTCATGAGCCATGTGGCCCTGCCCACTACATGCCTAGCACTGTCTGCTACTCGTAAGACCGGCTCTGCGCCGTGTGCCCCACACCTCTGAGCCAGTGTCCTGAGGTCGTCCGCCTGATGGCCGGGTCCACTTGGACCCCTGTGACATCCGTCTACTGCTAGCTGCAGAAGACTCAGCTACATGTCGCCCTATGGTAGGTCTCGCTGCTGGTGTAGGTTCAGCAAAAAATCTCTCTACGAGAAGGGCTCGCTCCAGTACTCATGCCTGTGTTGGAATGCTGAGGGAGATCATCGATGCCCTGATCTCATGCCTCAATCCCTGCTCAAAGGTCCAGGCCTAGAATAATGGGTCCCGTACCATGTCTGTGGAATAGGACGAGGGATCAGTAAATATCGCCGAGTACAAGGCTACGGTCATGCTTCCCTGCCGTAGCTGTAGTAGCTCCTGAATGCACACCGCACGGAGGGTGGCAGGGATGAACTCCGAGTGAAAGAGGCTCTCGAAGTCCGACCAAAGGATAGATGCCTCGTTGTGCACCTGGAGCATCAGGATCCACCATCTGCCTACTGTCGCGTGCAGGAGGCTAGCTACAAGGATCACCATGTGGTCAGCTGGTGTCCCCACTAACCTGAAAACTCGAACTACAGCCTCCAGCCAATCCCCGACTGCCTGAGGGTCTGTCTCCCTGCTGAACCTGGGCGGTCTCTGATGCTGAAACTTGTGCAGTGCACTAAGGTGACGTTCACTCTCAGTAGTTGGGGCTGGTGGCATCGGTGGCTCGGTGGGTAGAGCTACTACCGGTGCCCCTACTGTAATATGGCCCAACACTAAGGCCTCGTCGCTCGGTGGGCTGTCGTCTCGCACAAAGATCGGACCCCTAGCTGGCTGCCATCATGGGGCCATCCTGAAAAGAGACAGGTGCTCCACGATCAATACAGTATACTTGGTGATCTGACACAAGTAATCACTAATAAAACTTTGAAACACACACACAATCAATGTTTTTGTGCATTGAGTCGGAAATCAGATGGCAGGGTCCTGGTGTATGGATACGTCGGCCTCCGCACCAACACTGGACTCCCTAAACTGATAACCATACTCAAATACCCTTAACATTATTGCTTCACATAGAGAAGGATCAAAGTCCTGAGTTCTGTGGTAGAACCGAATCCCTCTGATACCAATTTGTCACGACCCGCCCTCGGGGCCCGTGGCATGACTACCCGAAGCCCGCCTTCCATAGTCCAGGGGCTAGTGACTAGTAACAAAAGCGTAAATCCCGATAAGAAGGGAAGGAATTGCCTTTACAAAGTAAAAAAACACCACAGAGTAAGCAAGATGAAGTAAACACTAAGTAAACTGGGTACAACTGTAAGGGCTGGAAAGTAAATGGGCTAGAATACAAACCCAACTGAAAGTAAAGTACAACTAAAAAGAAAGTACAGAAACTGAAAAATAAAGTAGAAACACTGATCCATCTACATAAAATCCCACATGAAGGGTGGGTACAGATAGTCTCCTCAGCTCCTCGGGTCCATCCATCCGCTCCGTGTACGTCCCGCCCAGTGGTCCACCTCCAGGTACCGACTTTCTCTACAAGCCTCAACCACGATCAGCGTTGTCTGTCGTCTGCATCCAACACAATGTAGTGCGGGCATAGCCCGTGCAGGGGTGAGGATACGCTACTCAGTAGGGACCCCGAGACCCCCGAAGGTCTCCCAGAATCCACGAAAGACAAACCACAAAGGAGAGATACAATCACGAAGTAACAACCAACTCTACTTAAGTATATGCCCATACATATACCTAAGTCATCAATTCCAGTTCGGCTCCAACATCTGAGGCCAAGTTCGATCTATTCCACCCAGGATTTCACAATCCAATCCACATAGGATAACACAATCCAATCCACACAGGATATCAAAACAATCATATCAAAGATAGTGATTGAATGTCTAGACTCAGCTCACACATGTATACTCTTCGTAAGGTGATTGAGATGATCAGATGTAGCCACTTATTCATCTAAGCTGTCAGACCCACGTAGGATACAAGACCAGCTAAACTGTTGGACCCACAAAGGATACAAGACCAGCCACTCTGCTGGACCCACGTAGGATACAAGTACAGAGTCAAATACTATCGGACCCACATAGGATACAAGAACAGTAGTCACGTACTGCCGGACCCACATAGGATACAAGAACAATATTCATCTCTGTAGAACACATGGAGGATTTCAGTATGGTCGTCATCCCTACCGAACCCACGGAGGATCCCAGTACAGTCGTCATCGTTGTCGTAGTCGCAGCCAGCTTTAGGGTTCCCGCACACAGCATGCTCGATTCCAGGAGGGACCACTCCACGAGCCAAGGAGGGTCGATACATAAACTAACACGATGTCCGGAGTTGATGTATCCCAAAGTTCCTTCTCGTCAATAGGAACTCAACATGACTGACGGCGCGTCAATCGGATGTCCGGTCTGAGAGTTATTGGCTTTTTCGTCCGAGGGGCTCGGTTGGTTTTTAAGTCAAAACCAACTCGATCGTACTCCAACTATGTCCAAACCTTGAGAGGAGTAAGCCAAAAGAACCGTCACACTAAGAGGAATCCAACAAAGTTGACGACACATCAATCGGACGTCTGGAGCTCAAGTCATAAGCGTTTCCGCTCCGAAGGCCCAGTTGGTTTTGTGTTCGAACCAACCTGGTCATTCCCAATGTTCTCCAAAACCTTGATTTTAATATACCTAAATGAACATCTCGATCCAAGGATTGAATCTCAACTGACGGTGCATCGATCGGAGGACTGTAGCCCATGTTACAGGCATTTGAACAAAATTGTCCGATTTTAGGGGGGTTTGGGCCGGGACCGACCCGGCCCAAAACCCCCTTGGTCGGCCCGAGCCGGGTCGACCCAACCCGGGTCCAGGTTCGGCCCATTAGGGCGTGGCCCGGTCTGGCCGGCGCGGCCTGGCCTGGTGCGGGGGTGCAACCCAGCACGGGCGGCCCGGCCCAGAGCTGGCGCGGCCCGCGTGGCCAGCAGCTCGGCCATTTCAGCGGAGCGGAAAATGGGGGGCGCTGCCCCCCTTGTCTCAAAACGGCGACCCCCCACGTGGAGGGGGCCCGCCTGTCTTCCACAGGTGGTTACGACCCCCGGCCTCCTCCGAACGGCCAGCCGGTGCCACCGCCGCGGGACCCCGTGGTCCCGCCCTTCTCAATCGCTAGTGGCCGGTGATTTCGGCTGCCCTCCCCTGCACAGAAACGGCCCGACCTTGGTCGTGGGTTCTTCGGCTTTGGCGCGGCGCGATGACGCCACACTTCTTCACTGCGGCCCGCTCCGGCCGCGGTTCCCTCGTTCCCGCACAGTGCGACGACACCGCGCCGCCTCCATTCCAAACCATAACGAAAAATTAACAACCATGGGGAGGAGGTTTGGCCATGTTTGTGCGGTCCAACCTCCTCCCGTTATCTTGATAACAAGCATCTTAATAAACGTCAACGAAGATCATAAATTAATCTTGAATGTAAAACAATTTCCTACCTCAGCAACGATGTCAAAGACAGTGTCGGGGTTGACGACGTCGGCGTACGTCCAAGGTGGATGGCGTCTCACACCGGCTGTAGAGAGGAGAAAAACGGCATGTCGATCACTCTATGGATCTCCGACGTTCTTCGCGTTTTTCAATGAGGAAGAAGAAAATCTTCGAGACTTTGGTTATTTTCTCCCCAGACTCCACAGAACGAAACAACCAAAAATAAAATATTAATTTGTTTTATTTTATTCACACATACCAACATTTAAAATTCAAAATATCAAATTCAATTAATTAATGAGTTCAATTAATTGAATAGGTTGTATTGGCATTCATTAATAGATAAGAGAGAATGTCATAAACTTATGGGGGGTTGCCAACATAAAAGAGGGGGTTTAGGGAAATTGAATGGGTGTGGTTCGTTTGGTCCCCACCTCACCTTTAACCTCACATGGGTGGTTAGTTCCACACAACTTCTATACTTAGGATTAAACCACATAAAATAAATAAATAAAAATTGTCTCACAATTTTATTTTACTCTTCAATTAATTTCCATTTTTTTAGAAACTCCTCTGGAGAAAATGAAACACCAGAAAGGGTCTTCTTAAGCAATAACCGGCTCTGCGGTTTCATCAGTGCCCTCAGAATTTGATTTCGAGCACCGGTCCAAAAGTTAGAAAAACCCACTCGTTCGTTCACTGAACGTACCTGAGCTAAACTTCGGAAATTGATTTCGAGCACACCGGGCCTCGGAATCAGGTGTCGTTAGAAACTGCATACTCGTAAAATCCCAAAGATAAGTAAGAAAAAAATTTCCCTTGAAATTTACGGGTCTTTAAAATTATTCAGGAATATAAATAATGAATGAGACTGGTCAGACTCAAGGTAAGGGAACCTTTCACCATCCTCTTTATTCAATGAATTATTTTAATTTATAACTTTTAATTTTAATTTTCACATGTTGGGATATGTCATTATATATCCTTATTTCTATAAATTTTGTGTCAAAGTGATGAGATACCCTTTTCTCTCCCATCTATTCATTATCTAAATTTTAATGGGACCACATTAAGTAGCAGAATTTGCATAAGGGACTTCATCTCAATATCCTTTCACTGAGGAATATTTTGATTTATACACGAATTTCATTTACAAAGTGTATAATAAAGCCCTTTTACTTTTAATTTCATTAAAAGGGAATCTGTTTTGTATGAAAAATTTTACAAAATGGAAAAAAAGAATGTTTCTTTTTATCATACGCAATGACAATGACCTTTCAGACGCCACTAGAATTATTTGATATTTGTCTTCCTTAACAATCCAGAATGTTTTTAAGAGAAATGTAAACAACATATAACCTTTTTACGCATTTTTATATTAAAAATGGTTTTGAAAATAGATTTATTATGTCAATATATAAATTTTTTTATTTTGATTTGAATGTGGAATTGTTATCTTTCATTTTTTATTGTTCTATGGTTATGTTAGGGTTCTTTGGAATTATTTACGTATACGGCTAGTTCTGTGATAAGCCTAGGATGGGTGAGACTGATATAACACTCCAATTCATTATATAATGTTACAGAGGTAAATGGTAATGTTTCTCCTAATAAATTTTGGGAATATAGTTTGATGAAAATTCCAATTGTAACTTCATATGTGACTGTGAAAGCTACAACGTATGTATGTTATGGATGCCACAAGTTACCATTATGATTTATGATTTCTCTGTTTTATTCATAAATATTATGATTTCATGAGGTATGTTAAAGATCATATGTTTCTTAGTGAAAATTATGATTCAATTGATTTTTATGTATTGATAGATTGATGTTATCATTCATTGTTTTATAACTCTTACTGAGCTTTTTGTATACATCCCATGTTTTGGAAATGTTTTTCACTGGGTATAAGGAAGGGTAAGAGAATAGAATAATTCAAGAGGAATCATACCAAACAAATAATTCTTCTTATGTTTAAGAAGTTTTATTATAGTGAAATTTTGTGGATAGAGTAGAAATGTCTACTTTGTGATTTTAGAGATGTGATGTAATAGTTATGGCATAATTTATAAAACTCTATACCTAAAAAAACCATCAATGTATAATTCTCAAATTAACTCAATAATATTTTATGTTTATGGCTGGGGCCTAACATCATGATTTTAAAAACTGGTTTTCATAATAATAAAAACAACATGCATGGTTTCCTGGGTTGGGTCGCACGATTTTCCAAACCGTGCACCTAAATTTTATGCCTCTTCTTAGCAGGGGTGATAATTATTCTTATATGGGTTTAATTTTTTACAAAGATTTTACTAGCCATGGAGTCCCTCTACCTTGGGTTTCATAGTTTTTTATGGTCGGGCACACGATTTGAGAAAATTGTGTACTTCCTAAAATCCCTAGAAAACATCCAATATTCACCCAAATGAACTCATGATAAAACCCAATAAAAAAATTAATATAAACAAGGAAAAAGAGTACCTATATAAATAATAAATACATCAAAGGAAATTTTTGGGATTTTACACTCTCCCCACATATTAACATTTTATCCTAGAGTTGTACATCTAAGCATCTATACGATTCCAAATTTAAAATATTGGGCCACTGAGCCTGCTTTTCCTCATCTGTCTACCACATTTTATCATGAACATGACCATGTTCCCAGAATACATGAAATATCAGCATGGCCACTACCCATGAAACATTATCACCGAGATCCAACATACATATCAGATGATCCATATATGATTCATCAGTCCCAAACTCATCATCATCCACATCAATCACATGATAAGGGTAGGGGTTATACATCCGAAGTTATAACAAATGAAAATTTTCATTCACAATACTATACCTCTATGAATGATCCAATCAGTAGGCCACTGGAATGATTTTATTCAAAACCTCAAATAGTCTAACAAACCATTCCACCAACTATCCCTTTCATCATATCCTTTGGTGACCCAATCAAGGTAAAACTCGAAGAAACACATGATCTCCATTTGAATACTATAGAGGTTGTAATCATTTATCATCATATGATTTTTTTTGATAAAAAGACGGATTCATTTATGTTGAAGATCAGCAGACGTACAAACGCAAAGCCAAATAGGGAAATGGTCCAGCTAGAGCTGAATGCCATCAAAGGGGCCAAAGGCTGCCAGCTGATGGGCCGCATTGTTTCCTTCCCTTTTGGTAAAGTAGAAGGTGCAGCTTGAAAATCCTTGACGGAGAGGGAGGATTCTTCTGATGAGGGAGCCAAAAGACAGGAGCCTGGCGTTGTTGTGGTTGATAGCATTGATAATGATGAGGCATTCCGATTCAAGGTTGATATTATCCCATCCCCGATATTTAGTGAGCATCATACCGGCGAGGATGGCTATAGCCTCGGAAACCATGGGTTCCCAGAAAGCATGGTGAGATTCGTGTTTGGCTGCCATGATTTGTCCCTGATGATCCCGGGCCAAAAGGCCTTAGGAACGGGTCCATTCATGGGGAGAGACGCATCCACATTAATCGTAATACAACCTTCCCTTGGCGGGCACCATCTGGAGGAAAAGGAAGGGGTTCCAAAGAAATTTTGATGTCCATTGTGATGTTGCCATCCCTAAATCCATGAGGAGGCCCGATCCATCCATAATTTGGGTGGTTTGTGGACGTGGTTGAAAACTGCATCGTTGCGACGGACCCAAATGATCCAGGCCAGGGTACAAAGAGAGAAGACATTAGTCGGTGAGAGAGAGGATAACCATTGCTTCAAGATAGAGGGGAGTTCGGGGGCCATGGCCATAAACTCCTCAGAATTAGAGTCCCATTTATTCCAAATTTCATTATCTCCTGGCAATGAATGATGGCGTGAGAGGGGGATTCTGGGATGTTTGGGCAGAAGGGGAAGTAGTCATCGCTGGAAATATATCAAAAAATGATAAGTCTCATTGTAGGGAGGGTTCCCGGGCAAACCTACCACCAGAAGTGAGAAATCTTAGGGGGAACGTTATGTTTCCAAATCGATTTCTAGGGCCCCTTTTCCCGATCAGCTAGCTGAGCGCCAATGGCGAGCCGGTAGCCGGATTTCACCGTGTATTCTCCTGAAAGGTCATTGGTATAGAACAGATGGTTGGGGCCCGCGTCAAAGACCCAGGGGGTACTCAGGATAATTCTTTTGTCACATTCATTGAACCAGGCATTGATCGTTTCCAAACACCACCCTGGTCCTTGGTCGGAAAAGAGGCACCTGACTGTGACATCTCAAAAACCTTGTTGGGCAGGGGAAAATGCCCACAAAACATCCTTGTCAATCAGCCAGGGGTCGGTCCAGATATTAACAGATAAGCCTTTCCCAATCCTCCAGCCCAACCCTTTTTCTAGTAGATAACGAGCACCCCAAATGCTTCGCCAGAGGAAACTAGGGCGGGGGCCAAGAGAGGATTCGTGGAATTCCTTGTGGGGAAAATATTTAGCTCGGAGTACCCGCGCACAGAGGGAAAAAGGACGGTTAATAAGGCACCAACCTTTCTTCGCAAGCAATGCATCATTTAAGTGAAGGAGATTTCGAAATCCCATTCCTCCCTCAGAATTGGGAGAGCAGAGTTTCTCTCAGGCGATCCAGTGGGTCCGGTTCCTTCCATTATGCTTTCCCCACTAGAAGTTAGCTGTGCGTGCGTGGATCTGGTTGAACACAGTCGACGGGAGCATAAAAAGGGACATATAATAGCTAGGGATGGACTGAAGGGTGGCTTTAATGAGTGTCTCATTTTCGGCATTGGATATTCTTTTAGGGGTCCAACCTTGAATTTTTTTCTCAATCCTATCCTGTAATGATGCAAAAACTTCTTTTTTGGAGTAGCCAATCACCGTGGGTAGCTCGAGATACTTGTGGTGTTTCTCAAGCATATGAATGCCTACCGTTTCACAAAGCTCTTCTTTCTTGGATTGGGGCACCCCTATGCTGAAAGAGATTTCCGATTTGATATGGTTGATTGATTGTCCAGAAGACCTTTAGTATTGAAGGATTTCATGACTGATCGTCCGACATTCATTATCAGTTGCTCTAGAGAAAAGAAGGCAATCATCGACAACGAATAGATGTGAAACCTATGGGCTACCACGACACACCCTTGCCCTATGGATATCATTAGAGGATGTCTCCCTGGAAATGAGGTTAGAAAAAACATCAGCAACCAAGATAAAGAGAAAAGGGGAGAGAGGATCTCCCTGGTGCAGGCCACAGGTTGGGGCGATGCCTCGGGTGAGCTCCCCATTGACCTTGATTTGGAAGGAGATGGACGTAACACAATTCATGAACATATATTTCCATTTAGGACAGAAGCCCATTTTCAGCAACACGACTTTGAGTAAATACCATTCCACCTTATCGTAGGCCTTGGTCTTATTGAGCTTCCAGGCCATAGTTCCTCTTTTTGTAGTAGAGCGTGTTTTCATAGAATGGTACACTTCATGGGTCACAATTACGTTATCCGTGATCAGTCTCTTAGACACGAAGGCGCTCTGGTTTTCTGAAATTATGTCAGGTAACCAAACTCATAGCCGGTTAACTAAGATCTTTGAAAAAATCTTTTAAGAGACATTGCGGAGGCTGATAGGTCGAAAATATGGGATCGTAAGGGGTTTCCTAATTTTGGGAATGAGAACGAGGATAGTTTCATTGATGTCAGCAATGCTTGTTATCTCTGCAATGATATTCTTCATCAGATTGTAGCTGTCGGGACCAATAATGTTCCAGTAATGTTTAAAGAAAAGGGCGTGGAACCCGTCCGGGCCCGGGGCCTTAGTATAATTAATATGCTTCAGAGACAGACGTATCTCCTCATCCGTCACATCCTTGGAAAGCTCCCGATTGATCTCGTCGGTGATCACAGGTCTGATATTGTCCTCCACTTCAGATGAAATGTAGGGAGTTCCTGTGGTGAAGAGGTTTTGAAAGAAACAAGTAAATGCTTCCTAGATTCCTTCGGTGTCAGAGACATTGCTACCATCAGGTTGTGCTATGGATGGAATAAAATTTTTCTGGCGCCTATCTGATGATTTCTGGTGAAAATACCGGGTGTTGGCGTCCCCTTCTGTAATTTGGGTGTCCCTCACCTGCATTGCCTAGAAGCTTTCTTTAATGTGCAGGGCGGCATCCAAATCTCGTTGAGTGGCACCAATCTTAGAGAGATTGAGAATGGATGGGGGGTTGACTGAGAAGGTAATGCAGTTTTCTTTCAAGGAAATCACAGTGCTGATCGGGATGGCAGAACTTCTTATTGCTCCAAGATCTCAGATCGGATGCAACCCACTGGAGGTTGGATCTCACCTATGTGTGAATACTCTTCCAGCTTGATCTGATAACATCTTCACATTCATGGTCTTTTGGCCAGAAGCTTTCAAATTTGAAGGGTCTACTAGCACGCCTGTAGCGTTCTCAATGAGTGCATTGGATGACAATTGAGCAGTGGTCTGAACAATTGAGCGACAGGTGGACGACGTGAAACATGCTTAAGAGAGTTGTCCAGTCTGAAGAGCCCAGAAATCTATCGAGCCGCTCAGTGATGCGGGTTCCATTCATAGTACCTTGGAACCATGTGAATAGATTACCCGTGTAACCCAAGTCGATCAGATCTGACCTAGAGACCGCGTCCCTAAAATTTGACATCGATGCAGAAGGTCAGACGACACCACCTCTTTTTTCCCTGTTAAACATAATCTCATTGAAGTCCCCTCCGAGGAGGATAGGTCCTGGATGCTTAGGATGAAACTTGCAAAGTAGATCCCATGATTTCCACTTCTCATTCTGGGATAGCGAACCATAGAATCCCACAAACGTCCATGATGGGGTGTGATCCGCATGAATTCTTGTAGCCACATGGTTCGAGGAAAAGTACACGATCTTGACGTTGACATAATCCTTCCAAAGGAGACAGAGTCCCCCAGAATGTCCTTGTTGGGAAACCGGGAGGCAGCCTTGGAAGCCGCATTTTCGAGCGATGTTCGGGGTGTCCTTGTTTTCCAGCATGGTTTCGGACAGGAAAACCATATTGGGGCGACATTGGGCGCAATTGTGCTGGAGCATGCAAACCGTTCGTGGGTTGTCAAGCCCACGACAGTTACAACATAAGACAATCATTATTCTAGGTGGGGCTGGGACTTACCCGCCTCCACCTTTGAATCCATCAGGTTTATATTTCCACCCGTCATTTTTGATCTTTTTGGTCCAATCCCCACGGGCTGACATGTTTCGACTCGTCGTTTCAGTTCCCCGGGTTTTAGATTTTCCGATTTACCATCTCTTTCCTCTCGTTGCACCCTTTTCCACGTTCGATGGGTGGTTGGGACTGGTGGTGGGGTTCCTGACATACTACAGTCACCTTCTTCACAGATACCTGACATGGACAAATCAAGATCAGGATCGGGATCTGGTGGTTCGGAGTGCATTCGTTTTGGCGGCAAGCTTTGTTCTGAAGGGTCTTTTGGTTTAGACACAGGCTCTGAACATGCTGAGACATTGTTCTTCGGGATGGGAGAATAACTGGTAGTTTTCCTTTTGGTTATTGGACAGTCTTCAGGGAAAACTGATGGCCCGAGCATAATGGATTTTACATGTTCAGTTTATGTCCGCCTTGTGTGGGCCATCATGAGACTATTGCGATCCTTTTGTTTTTCCTTCCCTGGAATAAAGGCATGTCTGGTTGTTTTGGATCGGATCCATGAGCCATATTGAAGGATGATATTACCTAACTCATTCACTTTCTTAGAGATACACACTTTTTCCAGATGACCGAGACGTCCACAAAAAAAGCAGAAGATTTGGAGTTTCTCAAATTTGAAGGATATCCAGGTGTTGGCATCATCGATTTTCAGAAACATGCCCCTCATTAGCGGTTCTAAAACATCAATCCCAACATTAATCCGAACCTCGGGTCCCCATTGGATTGGGTCCCAAAAGTACCACTCAAGGAAATGACCAATACAATACCCAATTTCTCTCATGACCCGTTCCGTTCTCCGGTGAAAAGGGATTCCCTTAATCCGTATCCAGAAGGGTGACCATGTGAGATTGATGTGCTGGATGTCATCCCCCTTTGAATTCTTCCATGTTGATGAGTTGATTATCAAAGGACCACAGCTTACCTCTAAAGAATTTATCTCTATCTCTCTCAATAAAGAACTCAAAGACAAAGCGATTGTTCCCCGCTTCCCGAATTGCAACTCCAGCTTCTAGTTTCCAAAGATTTTAGAGGGTGTTTTTGAGGGCCCTCTGGTTGAGTAAGATGTTTTCCACAAACTTTCCGACCACCAACAGAGTCATGTGTTTACCCAGTAGAAAATCTTCGTTCCTCCGTCTCTATCGACGCTTTCTCTTTGTCTGTCAGAAACAAACTCTGCCATTGGTTCACCAGATCTGCATCCACAGCTCTGTGCCTGACCAAAAGAAATTACGACAACACCACGATGGATAAAACAGAAAAAACGTCCAATCCAACCCCACGAGCCCTTAAACGGCTTCCTCAAGAGAGAGGGTAAAACTTCTGTCAATATGGTCTGAAGCTCTGCTCGCCACGGGCAACAAGCAGTGGACAATGTGACACAACTGGCCAGGGTTCACAACAATGCCCGCCCACACTCACGGGAGTCCACCACCAAGAGATACTGCCTACAATCAACCCCCAATCCAGACCAAAAAACACCGGTCCGAGGCTCAAAAAAAAAATCCCCAATCCGGCCTATCGCGAAGAAGAAAACTGTTGGACCTGCCTGTAGCGGAACCAACACCGCGCGAAGCCTCCCTCAGATCCGGCCCGACACGCAGCCCTCAACAGCGTGGTCAAGGCCTTCTTCCACGACCAACACTGTGCGGTCAGGGGAATCCACCCCACAACCTCCTTTTGAAAAGCACTCTTCCAACGCGCAGCACACACTTGCGCGGCAGCTATCAAGCGAGGGAACAAACACGTTCAAGGCCCAACCCGACAGCTTCTTCACGAACCTCCTGTGCGGCGGGGTCTTCGCGCACCAAACGAAATTGCGGGTGAGTCTTTGCGACAACACTTCATGGCAGATTCATCACTAGCCACTCCTGCGCGAAGCCAAAGGAAATCGAAATCAGAATTAAGGGCTTCACGAACCAGGGCTCTGTCGCGCCGTTCGCTGGTCGGAGGTTCAACCTTCGTTCATCTCGTAATAGGTGTGGTCAAACTCGGCCAGGGCTTCGGGAACCAAAAAACCAACACTCCGGTGACCGCAAAGCAAAACCCCAGAAGCTAATCAGCAGATCATGGGTTTGAGATCTGGATCCACCTGCATATTCCACTCCCACAAGATCTCAGGTGCCGTGGAAAGGATCAAACTCGGACACCAGTGTCGGGTTTGGCCTTTCTCGCCACGGAGAAGCCAGCAAGGGCCGGTGAGGGTCGCCGAAAGGGTCACTGAGGACGACGTAGCCCGCCTACCGACCGAGGAAGACAACCCGCCTGCAAACCGAGGGTTTCACAGGAAAATTAGCGGCCGCCGTGAGTATAGCGGGGAAGGGGGGAAACTCGAACCCTAGGAAAACCCTAGGAGGAAAAAACTCTCACGCGGGAGAGAAAAAATTCATCATAATAATTTTACCTACAAGTCGTAGCCATGCATTTTTCGAGTATGCTAAACCGGCTTTGTCTTTTCTTTTATGAGACTCGGTCCCAAAAGTTTTGAATCACTTGCCTCCATCCAATAAAGAGGTGATCATCATGTCCATACATAAAGAGACACATATCATAACTTATATATTGTTTTTTAAAACCAATTGTTATAGTCAAACAACACCATATCTTGGTGCTTCTCCCAAAAACCACCAATATCTAGAACACATGATCCTAGAATATTTTCAAGCTTATGTATAGTGCGCTCTGACTACCAAACTATATTTTGGTAGAAATCAATTCCCAATAGAACCTATATATTAGGTTTCTTATAAAATCCCTACTAGATGTGTGAAGTAAAACGTGAATCACATTATAAATCTATTGTCTATGGAACCATGTGCATATTTAATATTTCTCTGTTATACACCTCTCTAGATTTATCCCAGATAAATTATTTTATAGAGGTAATAAGTGTGATAAAATTATTAAATATTCCACAAACACCCAAATAGATTCATTCTTCTATGGAATCCGTTGGATACCCACCATAGGATCAATATTAACATCATCCAACATCCATTCATGAATGCAAAACTACTGTAGTAAAAAAAATTGTCATTTATGCTAGGACTTCACTTGTTGATAGGTGTAGTATCATGTTTTGATCCATTCTATATCCCTTTTCATGCCTGACTGAAAAAATTGTTTACATTGGTCACGGTAATGTTTTTTCAAAACTGGATGTACCACAAACTTTGGGGCACTAAATTCATGCATCACATCCACCCGCATAATCATAGAAATAATAAATTTATTCATTACATAGATGATATCATCCTCAACTATATTCAAGTCTGAAGGTGTCTCCCCACCATCAATTATATTCCTTAAGGAAAAAAAACCCAATCCATATACTCTCTATCTGTGATCCATCTCAAAAGTGTGGCTCCATAGAAATTGATATGAGGTTCATCTACTCTTGACTCTGTAGAACCAGAAAAAGAATCTCAGCCATGATGTTTCAAAATTCTCTATAACACTAGATTCAGGAACAACCCGATTCTTCTATTTTCAGATCAATGTGTCAACAACACTATTTACGTCTTCTATCGTATATGCTAGCTCAAATTCACAGGACTACATATAATCGACCCACCTTCACTACTAGAGATTCATATCACACTGTAAAAAGATATAACATATTCTTTTGTGACTAGTATACACCATAAATGTTTATCCTTACATGTAATTCCACTAACAAATCAATTCATAATGAATTGATTCCAATTCAAATTGATTCATTGGGTAGTTTCATTCATGCGGCTTCAACTACGGTGACCCACACACCGTATGATGACCTTCATGCATCAACACTGCTCCAAGATAGATCCCAAAGGTGGCAAAAATACACAAATAATCTTTACATACTTTGGGTATGATCCCGATCTGTGCAATGATAAATCAATTCTTTAACTCCTCGAAGCCACTCTCACACACTTCTGACCAATCAAAATATTTCTATTTGTTTTTCAACTCTGAGAGAGGTGCTTCAAAATGGGGAATGTCCCGGATGAACCTCTAATAATATCTTTCTAGGTGTAGAAAACCATGCTTATCAAGAATTTTTTTGGTCTGCTCCAAAGATACAATTATCAGCACCATCTCTTGTTCCAGAGACAACATCATTCAAGATGATGTTACCCAATAAGTGTACCTATTCAATCCTAAAATGACACTTAAATATCATTATGTATACATGATTTACACTAAGTGTAATCAGGACAATTTGAAGATGTTTGGAATGATTGAAATTAGTATTGTATTACATATATATGTGATTTATAAACAGTACAAAAAAAATAATCCAGGTACTAGTGGATGATTATGTTTATCAAGGACATAAACACATCTGGTTCATTCGTGAGCCTGAACATCATTAAAATTAATTTATAAAGGTAATAACTTCTTCTAAAGGTGGTTTGAAATAAATCATATAATTATAATTTGGACTAATGATACACTAATATCAATTAAATATTTGATAAAACACAATATCCCCTCCACTGCTTAAATAGATCAATGATACGTGAAAAAAGATATCAGTTCTTCCCCCTCATCTGGTTCAATATCTAGTAATCAACACATAAGCACAATGTACCATCATTAATAATTGAAAAAAAAAACTAGAGAACCCCAAGGAGACATACTTATATGGAAAAATCCATTATCCATCAACTCTTCCAATTGATTCTTAAGCTCTTAAATCTATGTTTGTTCCAATATATATGGTAGAATATATACGAGCTCATCCTCATTGAAGAGATTAGTTATAAATTACACATCTCTCTAATGTGGCATCCCTGAGAAGTCCTCATGAAACAAATCCTAGACCCTATTAACTATGGGTTGAAAGACATCATGTATCACACCCCCATCATCCAGAAAAAATAAAAACCATTGTATAAGCTCCCTTCGTTGGGATGAAGTGGATTTAAAATGCCCGATTGGATATCGATTTATCGATGGTGAATATATTTTTCTCCCTAATGATACATAAAAGACACTATCCTATAATAATGAACAATGTGGTATCATTATGAATCTAACAAGACCATATCCACAATGGTTTCATAGGATGATGTCTCAAATATGTTTTGATTCCAATAGAAATATTAATCCAATACATTTGGAGAACAACCCTTGCCTAAATATATGTATCTCTACTTTACTCTAAAAAGTGTATCTATTGGAAAAACCCATCTCACAAACTCCACCATAAAGATCAAACTATTCAAAAGTTGTGAACATATCAAAGAGTGAGAGGAAATAGTATCAAAAAAGTCACTAGGTAATGTAGAAGTTATAAGAATAGTACCTGTAACTATCGATGGTCCATCCTTAATATCCACTAGTGTATATTGAACTACCTGAAACTATCATACCCCTCTTCCATGTGATGCAGTCCAAGTCCCTTGAGTTATACATCCTTTATGATATAGTTTATTCTTCCCATAATCACCATGTTTACTACCTAGACCTCCAAGGATAATAGAATTATAACTTCCAGACTTGTATGGTGCAGATGTTCCCCTTCCAACAATCTAGTTCTTCCTAGCTGCCCCATAACTACCTATCTATCATGGATTCCTACAGATCCTCTATAGATGTCCCATTCTTCCATATCCTTTGCACTCTATCAGTGTTCAGGGGAATAATCTATAGGAGAGTACAATCTACCACATTGGTGAAAGATCACTCGAGCATGGTCCTATGTAACTGACCCTTTCCCCTAAAAAATATTATTTTAATCACCTTGGTTAAAATTCTCAAATACATGTATCCTACTATTATAAGTCATACCTATTTTCCAACCAATAGAAACCAGATATCCTCTACTAAAATCCTCTTCTAGGTTCACCATCTATATCAGAGCCTGATTCACTAATTCTGAAAACATCTTCAGTCTATCGATATTAACCAAAGAATTAATGTCACATTTAACCCCCAACCTGAAACCATTTATCGGAATTACCCCTGTCCCATTCCAATTCATGAGAAAAGTGATAAAAATATATTAAACGTTCAATATAGTCCATCATGAACATAATCCCATGAGTCAGTCTCATCAACACAACTGCCCTCTGCTGTCTCAATGTCTATGGATACATGTTCTTTAGAATCATCTCTTAAAATTTCCACATTCAATGTTATCAATCTATTCATCTAGAGTCTAGATGTCCCAACAATTCTTCACTTGAACACGTGATACATAAATATCCCATTTGACCCTCTACTAAGAGGAGTTTTTTCGTGGTCAAGTATAGTCTGGATGGACTCATTCTAGAACTATGTTTCCTCATCTCCACCAACTTGGGGAATATTATGAAGGTACTAGAACTAGAACTACATTGTAATATAAGACATAATTTTCACAACCCTCCCTTGTACTCTTTCCATAAATTGTATGAGAAAAGAAAGGTTCTATCATAATTTATCCCCGATATCCTTTCCCAACACTATTGGTACCTCAGGTGCCAACACTGGATGACTATATCATTACATAATATCACTTAATCCAAACAACATGCATCGTCACGAAGGAATATTTATACAATACTAAACACACATCTGAGGAAACATTACAAAACATTCTCATGTTTACATAAGTGGAAATTACAACAATTCACAACAAGGATTTTCCCCAAACCCCACAACAAGGTCAATACTGATGTGATATCACTCCTTCTAACCATCCTACATCAAATACAAGGATAAAAATTGTAATATCATTCTCATTATTCAAGTATCATTAGAAAAATGTTTATTAACATCCTATATCATTATAAAAATTTCCATTAAAATTATTAGACCCTTTCTTTTCAATTTCACAACCAATGAAAAAAAATTAGATTTCAATGACTAACCCCAAAAAACTGTTTCTTATGTGTTCATAAAATAATGCATGACAAAAAAAATCATGAGCTTCTAGAATAATGCATGAATATTAAACTATCATTCCATACCAATAAACAAGTCAAATATCATAAAATCACATAAAAATGATCACATCACACAACCAGAGAATCGCGCAAGGTGAAATAATATTGATTCTAACAACACACATTAATAAAAAACTCCACCCATGGTACTTGAATTTTACGCCAATAGATGAGTTAGTACACCCATTAGTGAGATCTTAACCAAAGAATGAATCATACTATGATCATTTATAACTGTACAAAATATTATGAAAAAATAAATATAATATAAAATCATCTAATACCACTTTGTAACATTCCATCCTGGGTCCCAAAAATCGATACCATGAGCATACCAGTCACATGACCTCACATTTTCCTCCATATACACCATAGGATATAGACTACTAGTGAGGGTCTAAAATCAATCATGGATAGACTATGCCTTCCTTTTTGAAGTATCACAATAGAAAAAATATTAAATAATAACAAAATGAAATAACAAATAACCAAACCAAGATAGTATCACATGATGACCAAAGCATGAAATAGAATATCCAAAACTAAAAAATATATATGTTATCCCAAAAAATGTGTCATGTGTCAATATGAAAACCAAAAAATAAATAAATATACTAAAAACTCCGAGAGGGTTCCAACACCTTGTCTCGATCCCTCATCCGTGATCCATCCTCACCCAACCATCTAACACATTCATTTTTCCTTTATATGGTCTAACATCCATGAAATATGTTCACATATAAACTGGAAAACCTAAGTAGGGCGTTAATAAAACTCATTAGGCCACCACCAATGGTATTTAAAACAATATTCAATCAGGAATAGTGTATGCGGTTGTATAAAGAATAATTTTCAATGGATAATTAAATAGTTACAACATTTTAAAATATTATTTAATTAACTGCATAAACCCTTGGATTTTGGAGGACACAAGAATAATAATACCTGATTCCACACATGCTGTAGCTTAAATCAAATCACAATATCAATTATAAATCATTATAACAAATAGGATTTCAATATCCATATCATTTAAATTCATAAAACATCTAATTGGATCCATAGAACAATTCCAATTTTTTGGTCATAGATCTCCTTGCATAGTTCCCGGTGGGAATTTAAAGAAGAATTATGTGACCCACAACTCATTTATCAATCAATAAAACAATTGATAATTTGAGAAATAGTATATGTCCCACAATTATTATCAAAAAATCACACAAGATATATTTTTAAGGATAACTCAACGTCTCACACTCATTTATCACTATGGTCTTTTGAAGAAATGTTCCAAGTCTCACACATGTATATCAATATTTATCACTATGGAATTTAGAATCTGTAGTCCATGTCCTTCAAACATTTATCACATATATCAATCCAATCAATGTTAATCAAAATTAACCATATTATCAAACATTATAATCAATGTGTATCATTTCAATTAAAAAAAAGGTTCAACACCTTAATTGACATCAAATTATATGACGAATCACCATAAAACCTTTTATCATTATTTAGTCATATGATCTTTTAATCCATTTATATTAATTGAGCAATCTCATAATCCCCTTTTTAAATTAATTCGTAATCACATTAATTAACTCATTACAAAAACCCATTAATTAACCTAGTAATTATTAAATCAATTAATCAATTAAATAAACACAATATCCAATTCAATTCCACAATCACAGTATTCCATCAATTAATTCAATAATTAATTAATCCAATTTCACTGTTCCAATACCCCATTCAATTCCACAATCAGAAATCCCATTAATTAACTCACCAATTAGTTAATCCAATTATTTTTTTCAATAAATTAATTAGTCAATAATTTATTCAATTCATGATTAAATTGTAAAACATGAAAATTAAAATATAACATCACATACACACAATTGTAATCAAAACTAAGAGAATTGAATTTAGAAAACCGAAAAAAATATCATTGAAAAACAGTCACCAATGAGAATCCCCAATTGAAATGGAATAACCCCAATCATGATGATGGATGAGATATAGATCAAAAAATTTATCCAAGATCAAATGGATTAGATCTACCATCAACAAGATCTAGGTCCAAAAAACAAAAAAAAAATCCCTCAAAAGGATGAGAGAAATCCAGGAGAAATACATGAAACAAATCGTGAAAAAATTATCATATAGGGAGCGGTCTCGATCTAAAATATGAGTCCCCAGGAACGTAGTTTGAATGTAATTTTATTCTGTTCAGGGGCCTCTAAAAAATGAGAGATATGTTTTATGTATTAGTTGGGTTGAACTAGAGGGAATTTACGGGGTTCTGGATTTTGAAACTAAATTTTAAAAATATTATGAACTACCTACATAAAGGAAGTGACAGATACATAGATCTCATTTCCCAATAGAATGGGGTGACATATTACTTGAACTGACCACTTCACCAATCAGAAATGATCTCTCTCTACATTGATTAAAATCAGGAAGTTATGAAAAAAATTCACATAAGAACTATAAATTTGTGTTTCACTATTTCTCTTCCAATAAAAAATTAATGTAAGGCTCTATACACTAGACTAAGATCATGTACCATATAACTCCACCAGTCCAAGGGAAAAGTTTATGAAAGGTGGTGGTGGAATTTGTCACATTTAAACCATACTCCACACCTCCTCCAATGTTGAAAATTGCACTAATTTTTTATCACCCCAGGGAGTCAATAGAAACACCCTCAATGACAAGATGATAGGAGGTGACCCCTGAAAATTGAAATCGAGGAGCGGAGTAATGTTTATTTGTTTTCATATGATAGTGTTCATAACTATTTTCTATCCTCTACAGAGAGTTATTTACTCTACCTTCTCGAGCAAAAAGGGGTCGATTGGGTAGGAATCGACAAAAAGGCATATTATTTCCCCATTCAATGGATATTGGGGAACACCATTTGGGAATCATTCATAATCAATCATATCTAATATAAAATTTCAGATTATTTATGGGTGATATTTGGAAGGCTACCAACACAAGTGGAATATATTTTATCCATATCCCCTAAGGAAGAAGGAATGTGGAAATAATCTTTCAAGATAAGGGAAATAAATTTTGATAGTTGGATAATTCAAAATAAAATCACTCTAAATCATGTTATTATCCAATTGTATTTAAAACAACCAAATGTTCCCCATCCGCTTCCACTATAACAAAACTAATAGAGTCATCACTACAAACCTCCAATGTCCAGACATAAAAAAAGTGTTCTGGTCTGAAATAAACCGTGAAAAAACAAGATTAGGAACCTACATCAATTTGAAATGACTTTGAATATCTACGAAATTACGGCCTCAAATATGAAACAATAAAAACTAAACCACTGAACGGTACAACTCTAGATGTTCAATCAGTAAAATTCATCATGAGATGGGGAGTTTATATTATACTTCATTAATTTCATTTAGATAATGTATCCCATATTTTTAGATGTGTACGGATGTGAACCTGTGTTCCCAAATCCTTATTGGGGAACCAAAGGAAAAGGTCACATGATCCAGGTTTGCTGGGGAAGGTACAACCACAGTAGAAGAAAGAATTCTTGCTACACCCCTACTCGGACTTTCAATGTTATAGAAATTCATAAGAGATCCCTTTATTGTGTTTTCATGAGTTGTAAAATCCTCTTCAAGCAGCCAAAAACCTCCCTAATACTATCACTCTAGAATATCAAGGTGTGGAGGAACATGTGTCAGATCACCCTCAACGAGCTGGCAGACCTTCCTGACCCAACCCACCAAGGACCAGAGTACCTCCAACTACATTCATAAGGGATGATCCATGCACATAAAATAATAAATCCCCTAATGTTCCTATGAAATTGAATCCCCCCATGAAACAACAGTCCTTTAGAATAGAAATATGACATCCTAAAAAATTTATTCTCTTTACCAGCCAATAAATCAATATAGGACTCCGTATGATTATAAAAATACCTCATGGAAGCACTCATATTGGATTTACATAGACCAAAATATTTTGAAGATGATGTTTCTGATATTAAAGTTGATCAGATAGAGAATGATCTTGTGTAATTCCACATAGTTATCCCCATCACAGATCACACTTATTCTATAATTATATAATGAAACATTAGGACATTGTATGATTCTTACAGGATAAAAACTATTGATGTTTGAAAATTATTCATGGATAATGGCTATTGAGAAAATCTCATTCTAGTACTAGAACTTTTCAAGCTAGTATGCAATGAGGATAACCAAGCACCTTCCGCCAAAACACATTAGGTCTGTGAAAAAAGTGATTAGAATCCATTGGGTAAAATCAAACTCAAGAATCAATTTTTAATCACTGTTTTCAAAAGAGATTTTTTGTGGGTTCTCTAGATCATGACCTTCAATATCTTTCTTGGAAGTCCCTAGTTGCATCTTCATTCAAACATCACATCGTCATACTATCATTGTATATAATACTTCATTAATTAAAAATTAGAATGTCACAAACCGACAAGGATAGTTCAAATCCCGTGAGTCGCATAATATCGATTTAAGATTCTATCACTAGAAAGAGAAACCCATATGGTTGATGATGTTTGTGTATCCACCCTGAATGGTATAGAAATGATCCTAATACACCCCTAAAAACATCTCGGTGAGGATTACATCATACACATCAATTAGATAAATAATATAAGCCCATATTTGTCACAAATTCAGCGATATTTGGGATTTCAGTTATAACCATTCAGTGCAATAGTGTTGAAAATATTTTTGAAACCATAGAAATCAGTGAAATATCAGATGAAAATTCCTTCATTCCATCCCATATGCATTAATAAATCCCTACCTCACCAGTTGAGGCCGAATAGGGTTTTTCTTCACTCAAAAAGGATGGAGACACTCTTTCTCAATCCATCACTCCATCTTCTCCATAGTTTCATGCAAATCACATAGTAATAGTTTGGTCAGAAGGAAGTATGTTCATCTTTCAAATATAAAAGTTTCAGCTCCTCCCTAGAATCTAATGAAATTATCCAACCACATGATCCCCCAAGGAATAAGAGGGGAAATATTGGCAAGAGGAAGAAGAATAGGAAGGGGACCTTAGTGACCCCCTCGATTACTTTAGTAGGGAATATCTAACCCCATTAACGAGCTCATTAAAATAAAACTGGGTATAGAAGGGGACCCATGACCAACATTAATTAGGGAATCTATTACATCTAATAAATAATTGGTATATACTAACTTTCTAAAGCAACATCAGTATGTAATATCCAAAAATTACAGTGAAATGTCATGCTTTGATCCTGAGGTGGCCACACATCTCTAAGGCCTTCTAGAGGTCCACCGAAGCTATAAACAAGTATCATGGAGGATACACCCAACACATGATACCAAAATTGAGGCTAATTCTAACCAGATCATTTAATACAGCTTAAATTGGGAGGTCCGATATTCACATTGGAGATCCAATACCATTCAAATCATGAAGAAGATCAGGAAAATCTTTGTCTATGTCAAATTAATAGATCTCATCTGTCACTACCCAAAGGATGATATCTTAGTCATGATCACCAAACTATAGATCGATCCAATGATTAGATATCATCTCATGTACTTCCTAGATGAATATTCAATATATAACCAAATCATAATTTCCCATGAAGATGAATAATACACCACCTTCAAGGCAACTAGGTATTGTTTTTATATTTCATAATTTCCTATTGTATTGATGAATTTTGGCATTACATACCAAAGTGTCATAAATTGCAACATAAAACCTTTATTGTGGAAGTTTATTGAATGATATATTGATTTACTAGAGGTTAAATATCAAATGTTATATGAAAACCTATACGATCATGATAATGTATTTAATAAATTTGTGTTGTACAACCTGAATGTTAACCATTTGAAATGTTCTTTAATTATTACCTATAGGAAATTTCACAACATCATTGTATGACATCTTGGTATAGATGTTGGCCCTGAGAAAAAAACTTCTATCATTGTAATGTCAGCTCATAAAAATCTCAATGTGATGAGATGACTTTATGGATTGTTGGTCTACATATTATTATTTATAGCCATATAGTGGGAAAATTTATGCCTCAATCTATGTTGATAAAAAATAGGATACCTAAAAGTATATAGATGAATTTTAAAAAAATAGTATAAAGAAATATCTCTTGATCTTTCTAGTGATGATCCATCCTGTCAAAGGTAGTTCACTTATTTGGTATGTGATAGCTTTGTAGGGACCACTTTGTGTCTTCCTCACATAAAATAGTGATGATGAAAGTGAAATAATACTCTATTATCTCATTTGGACCATTATTTATGTTTATACTTGTTACTCTCTTATCAAGATGGGATATCTAGTGATAATCTCTACATTATAGGAAATGAGGCACTACATACAACATCACATGTTGTATTAGTTTCTCATTGTATCCCTCTCAAATACATTCTCATCCATCTGATTTCACTAGACATATGAAAGAGTGGGAAATCACCCAAAAAAAATTTAAAATTTATTTCGTGCAATATAAATAGGCCAATTTCTTGTCATTAACATATTTATTATCATAGAACCCCTAGGAAGAAAAAATTGAACTGGATAGATAATTAATTGATGAAGATATATTCTTTATTAAATAATACCCATTGATATGAGAGATATATTTTTCAGGTTCATATATAATCTTTATAGGAATGAGGATAGAAGACCCTAGGAATAAAAATGTTGGTTTGGGATTGATACCCATATATCTAGCAAAAGAAGTTTTTCCTTACACCATCCTACTGTCAGAGGGGTGCATGATAAATTTAGTCGAATATTAGGGTCTCCTTAGAAGGATAGAGTTGGAACTTCATGTACATGTAATGAACATGAAGATAAAAGGTTATTTAGAAATGGTATCTATAATGATAATGAATATTATGCTATAAAAAGGATGATCGAATCCCCATGATCAACCACATCTGGGGAGTAATGGAAGAATTTTTTTGGAACCAATTTTGACTCATTTCTTATCGTTACAAAATTACCATGAAAATTCACAAGTGATTACATCCATAACTAAAGCTAATACATAGTTGGATGAATTATTCATCAACATTGTGCTCTATTAGAGGGTTGCACAATTAATTCATTCCATAATGGAATATATCTATCAGATTGTTCCCATACCAGAACCATATGGTCTTACCACCATCAAGATGACATCCATTGTGGGATACCCTTAAAATGGACATCTACCAATGGAAAGAGATGGGGAATAGAAAATACAAAGGAATGAAATTAATTTTATTCAAAATGTGGATTGAATCACCAAAAGGTACACTATAAGAAGAGACTTTATGAGTTCCCTCTCAATTACTTAGATGGAGAATATATCACTGATATAATAAAGGATGTTCACAATGCAACCTATCGTGGACAACATTCATGACTCAAGTATTCCCATAAAATATGAAGTCTATGGTATTATTGTTCCACTCTTTCACAGGAAGATAATAAATTTACCAAAAGATCCTTTCCTTTCATGTTGACACTAACTTCATTCACCTACCACTATAGATGCTTCAAATTAACATGTACTACTAGCCATGTTCCACCAGCAGATTGGAAATCATGGGACCATATCACAAAAACACATCTATGAAGTTGAAGTTCATTTTTATTACAACTAACTTTTCCTCAATACTATCCAATGTTTTACCCCTAAAATAATATGAGAATGGGAACATTTTCAGCTCATTGAAGGCAGAAAAATAATACATAGATTTGGATTCCTTCAAACAATACTGATGGAAAATGGTAGAAATTTCAATTCTTGTAAATTATATAATCTATTTCAGGATTACAAAATCAAATCCAACCAATCACCCTACTACCATGAAATAGATATTAGACAAATAGAGGTGTTCAAAAAGGTCCTATAAAAAATTACCAGAAAGAAAAGTATACAAAAAAAGTCTTGGGAATAAAATCCATTGAATTTCTTGTAGGAATATTGGAATACAGCCCACATAGCCACACTGGTGACTGAATACTCATTATTATATAGAAAAGAGGTAATCCTACAAATAAATGTTTAATTTCCCTCTCCCCATGTTTCTATCTGGGATTAATTATGCATAGTTGAGAAATCCAAGAAATATATGGATGAATTGGAGTGATTGGATAATATAAGTTTTAATACCATTCATTATATGGAAGTCTACTTAAACTAGATCACCTGATACATTATCAAGAAAGATTGGATATGATCATTCCTTGATGGAGAGATGGTGTAAGTCCTTTGAACTCTAGTGATACTCATAAAAGAAACCTCTGAATTTGGAAACCAAAATAAAGGGACCATATGTCATACATAAGGACATAAATAATGGTTTTTTATCTGATTTCAATTGATGGATAGATTATCACTTCTCCCACTAATGAAAAGTTCCTAATATGTATTTCAGGTAATTAAAAGACACTATCTTCATAATCACATGACATTTAAGTCCATGGTAGAATCATCTCGATTTCTTGATGTTAAATTACATGGTACATCATCTAGATCCCATGATGCTAAACATCTTGGTAGATTCATCTTGATCACAAGATGTTGAACTTCATGGTATATTGTCCAAAAATAATGATGTTATAAAACATAGTGAATCATCATGATCAAATGATGTAAGACTATATGGTAAATCATAAATATCGCATGATTTTAGATTCTGTGGTAAAATTTCTTGATCGTATGATGTTAAAATCCATGATAAATAGTGCTGATTGCCTAACATTTAAATTTGTAGTTAGTATATGCCACATGAAATTTAAAAGCATGAAATCATTTTCATAGTTGAAAGACAATAAAATTCATTCCATCAGTGTCCTCACTGTATGAAATTAAATTACATGGGAATCATTATTTCAATTAGCAATTCATCGTACATGAACTAGATCAATGGGAAAGAAAACAAATTACTCTAGACACATGTAAGAGTTAGATCAATATAGTGAGTCTTTCTCATCGACAAAATATTTCTTGATTCCATCCATTATATGATATATAATGACACCTACACTCCTTGCATTAGGCCCACCCGTAAAATTCCTACCATTCAGAAGAAGATTCTCTTACCATCCATTATTCTTAAGGAATATTTCATATTTGGATTATATTTCTCACTGGTGTAAATAATAATCCTTTCCGTAACCACTTGAAAAAATCATATTGATTGCATGACTATAAACTACCTGGTATATCATCCCTATCATATGATAACAAAATGTATGAAACTAGTGTCCTTATGGTATGGAGGTAATCAGTGCACCACTGTAATATTCTAAACCAAGAGGAAAAAACCCCTATCCGGTGTATTATACCGTTATATATTCTAGAAAAATGTATATATTGATTCATATCCACACATGATACATTGATATTCCACGATTCTGCATTATTTTCCAATAACCCTAAAAGAAAAAGATGCCCCTCCCAATGTGTTGTCTAGTCCTGCGTAGGAGGATTTCAATCTATAACTAATCATTGCTTGACGACTAACCTTACAGGATACATAGTGATTTCCATAAATCTATTCATTGTCTTATCCATGATGATACTTCTCTCATGTCATGTGACCCCAATCTTACTGTAAGATGTTAAACTGAATAGTTTATTAACAATTACATGTGGATTGATTTTTATTTTATGGGATACATAGTGACACCAAAAAATAATGACTTAATACTTATAAAATAGTACAATAAATGTCCCATACCAAGTAAAAAAAATTAAATAAATGAAGGGTTCTCTAAATAATATCTTATTTATAGGTGCATTTTGAGAAATGTTACATTTCCCTACACATGAGGGAGATCTATGTACGGAATCACATCAAGAAATATATGTGGATTTAAAATAATTTTAAATGGGGTACGTAGTTCCATCTATTACCTATTTCATTATTCTAACTATAGAATGCATGAAAAAATCTCCCTTATGTATGTGTCATACTATCACATCGAGTTCCCATTAAGAACTATGTGTTACTTGATTCCTTCCCAAACATGATATATAGTGATGATCACATATCTAATTCTTGGTATAACAACAACATTCCCTCTCTTTATCATTTTTTACCTTCTTCCTCGTCGTATGGTTTTAATCTTCACGGGATCCCAGAACCATGTGTAGCCCAGTTCATTCTACTATATTATATATATAGTCATTTGCGTCTCTAATCCTAAGTCCACACATAATAATAAATTCAATCAAAGGGAAAATATTTCCCTCTCGGGGTATGGGTGAGACATGCATAAGAGCCAGTTCAAGAACTATATACAGTTTGATTCTAACTATAATTAGATACATGGGGACATCTAGATCCCCCATTATAGTCCAAGCTCATCTAAATCAAAATTTCCATGTCCTTATCCTTTTTTTCACTATTACGTGGTGGAATAATCCTTATCCACCTCTAGATCCCCACACCAATTATTTCCCACATGGTTTTTGGTGATTCAACGTGGGATTCTTTATATGATCAAGTTTTATCAATCAATAATAATATTTCAATGATCTTGGTAGAAATATTTTAAACATAACACAAGATAATTATTCTTCATGTTAGGGAATCTGCATCCTTACCTAATGATGTTAAACTTCATGGAAAATGTCATTTTTTCATGAAATTTAACTGAAATTTATTTTAATAACTATGTCTGGATTAATTTTTATTTTTGGTAGATATGTAGTGTCACCTAGACCTCATGGCCTTGTCCCATACACAGGGTAATGAAAAAAATTTCCTCATATCCTATATACAAACAACAAACTAGGCATGATATATCATGTTTGGGTTCCTCATTTAAGAATCTATTAATGGAACCTAAATAACCCTTCCATATGTGTCTGATCTATGTAATGAACTTTACACTTCTTGGAGAATTGTGGTCTGAATGTTTCTTACATTCCCAAACACATTCCTTCGATACATCATACTCTGTATCCTAGAAAATTTCAGACCTCCACAACATTTTTCGGTCTATAAAAAATGGATAGGTGGTGTCCTAACAACTTTTTTGGATATGCATAATATTCCCTAGTTTTAATAGAATAAGTATCCCATAAAAAGGCATATTAAAAAAGTTAATTTTTCACATGATAGGATTTTCATATCTCCATAACCACCAATTTCATTTTTTCACCATGTCATTTATTTTTTCCAAGAATCCCCATAATCATGGTTTACAGTTTCATTCACCCATAATGGATAATGAATGTTAGAACATCTCGTACCAATGATCTTCATGTGACTCATTTTTTATTTGACAAATAGACGTAGAAGTATGACATAAACATCAAGACCCTATGTCTTCCTCACTTCACAATGTTAAAATGCATGGATGATGTCTTACTCGCATGAAACTAAGCTGCAAAATGTCCAGAATCATGTAAAGCTTGATCCATGCCACTATTAGACATGTAGTTCAGCCCAAATATTCAATTCTAGGACTAGTTGTAACAAAATTTAAAAATCAGCTTTCCTTGTGAGAACTATTCCATACCAATATGGAGAACCATATAATATGTATGTATTGATTGATTGTCATCATGATGGGATACGTAATGACACTCAGATCTTATATCTCAGTTTACCCACAATAAAAAAATTCTCCCACTCATCTATAAATGATGTAGATCTTCATAGGGTTCCAATATGTTTCTTAACCATTTAGTGAGCTTGTATTCATAATAGAACACCCCTTTTAAATAAAGAAGTTTGGTTAATGTGTGGGGAAACCATCCCAGAACAATGTCTTGCTTGAATCTTGTTTTGAGGATATTCATATTGACACTATGAACATATATATTAGGTCTAGACATAAAAAAATCTTTCCTCCGAATGGGTCATACCCCTGTATGGGAAATGATTCTACACTATACAATAAATGTTCTTCATGGAATTTTCTTTTCTTGTTCATTACCTCTACTTTCACAAACCAAAATCCATGTTTTGGGATGTCTGATTCTCCATAAAAATTTTTGGACAATAAAAATGGATGGTAAGTGTTATTAAGAATCCTTTTTTTCACTATACACAATACGCCCAAGTTGGATATTCATATTTTGCTGAAAAGGTCCTATTAAAAAAAATGAAATTATGTCTTTAGGATACAATTCTCCAACTGTGGTATGCCTCAAGAAAATATTTATCTCATTTCACACCCCATATTTTGAAACCCTCAAATTACAGGTTATAATATTTCTCATTCAATCATAAAAATTATGGAACATTTTTGGATAGGATACCATGTAAATGGAAAATATTTTATCACTCTGTCAAATATAAGTGATCTTACTACATAGATATCGAACATCCTTGATGTAACACATTAAATTTTATAGTCCTCATATGAGTTTCACGAAGTTAAATCTCACCATCCTCTATACATTTTTAACATAATCCAAATATATTTAGGAATGGTTACTCATTCATGGAAAGTTCTGATATAGAAGAACTTCCCATTTTTCATATATAATTCCCTTGATAAGACACCGTTCATGGTCTTGAGATATCATAACAATCATAAACTACCTCTCCATCGAAGAAGGATGGTTCGTGCTTGATTGAAACATTTGTTTCACTATGCATAATATTCCCAATATGTCTTTGTATAAGTCGTTAATAACAATTGGTCTTCTCATCCAAAGGAAAATTCATCTCCATGAATGGCCTCTTCAATATATGTAGATCCTAACAACATTATATTGGAATGCATTTTTTGGTTTACTACTCACAAATATTCCACATATATTGACTCAGATTCAAAAATCACAAAACCATATTCCAAAATTCCATCATTAATTTTGAAATAATATTTGGAAATTATCATCCATTAAGCCCTATAAGGGCCATTTCCCAATTATTAATGGTCAAAACTGTTCAACCTAATATATCAATTTCGGTAATAAAGTTTGAAATACTATAAAATCCCATGAAAAGAGACATAAATCTAACTATGTGGAAAATAAACAAATGGATCCAGGTTAATAGTTGAGTACCAGCTCACTAGAACTATTCTTTGCGTGGTTAATGAAAAAGTGGGCGATAAAAAGAAAATAAAAAAGGAACAAAATTTATTTGGTCAAAACCCCACATTGGGTACACTATAAAAAAGAAATTTATTTCTGTTAATCCTACACTACATTGTACTTAGGAAATAAGTATGGTGTTAATAGGAAATATATAATGTTTTCAAGGTTTTTCATGTTACTGTATAAATAAAAAAACTACACTTACGAATTCCCTTACCTCGAGAAAACATTAGAGCATTAAATGTAAATTCATCAGAATCAAAACATGACAAATTTAAATGTCGGAACGACCTCCACTTCATCTTTATTGGTACACATTTTCATGGGAGACATTATTCGGACTTGAAAATTCCACAAATAAGAAAAATATAGTTACATTAATTTGAAGAAGGATAAGAAAAACTCATAATGATAATTCAAAGGAAATGTTCAAAGGGTCTACATTGTGGAGGATATATTGATCCCATCAATTGAAAATGCCATCATAGTCTTCCACTCTTCATTGAGACTTCATGAATCACCAAATTATGAAAAAAGTTCATGGGATGAGTCCGACTACCGAATCCCGAAAAAGAAACGAAATGATTTTGTAGGGATAAAAGGTGATTTCTCCACTATGAATGACTATCCCACCTGAATTTAATATTTTATGGGGTGTGATGGTTCCACTATCCCTCGTAAATGAAATAAAACTATTTATAGGTATGGTTGGTGATTTATACCCCAGGAACAATGGCCCATGAGACAGAAATCATTCACAGGACGAGGTTTCCACCTTAGGATCGCTATAACGAAGCCCCATGCCCATCGTTCATAGAATGAAATTCATATACCTAGTCCTTCCATTCATCAATAAAAGGACCTAGAGTGGGAATAAAAACAGGAACTCTGAGGACAAGAAAATATAGATCATAGGGAGATCTTTAATGAGAGAAAAAACACGAATCTTTCTATTCCCAATAGGTAAAGATTAAGTACAATAAATTAAATATGAAATAATAAATCATGTATCCATCCATGAAAAATAAAAACTTTTTTCATAAACCATTAAATGAGGTATAAATGCATGGAACCTCAGTAGAGAAGAACACTGCATTGTCAAATGCTATATGGGCAGAACCCTACCCTACTTTTGGAAATACAACATTGGAAGAACATGACCACACATAGAAGAAATATTTATGGAAGGAACATTACCTAGTGTTAAATATTTCTACATGGATGGAACCTAGTCTAGAATACCGACACGCTATTCTAGTGGACCACTAGTCCATATAGCATCATTCTATAAAGATGGGTACCCTCACCCATGTAGAAACATGTTATGCAAAGAAACCCCTTCACATATAATAATCTTATACTATAATGGGGCATCCTCTGGGGTTCCACCCTTCACCTCCCATCACTCCCTTCTATCATATCATTTGGCCCCACATTATCCCATCTACAAACAAATTAAACAACATAATGACAAGGCCCATTCTATAGCCACCTAACATGTATGATCAGATCATTGAAAAAATCTTCATGTCCTCAAATGTCTTCACACACGTGGTAAGAGGAGTCGTGTGTTGTACCACCTGGACATAGAGGGTGGAGGATCATAATGTATTCAAATATACATTCTTCTGGAAAAATATTTCATTACCTCAAAAGTTAACATGAACCACTCATTTCTATAGATTTTGGGGAACCACCAGTCTTTCACTTTGATGAGTGTCGGTTGCGGCCTCTCCAAATTCCTTAGGAACTAATTGGAAATCAATTTATGAGTAAGCCCCTAGAATTTATTGTGAGAGGAAGTACTCTTTCGTCTTTTATCTATCCCAGAACATAGCCATATGTATAACCAGATGTGACTTTTAGGTTTACAAAATAAAAGATCATACAAGCACATTCAAACTCTTCCCAATCCAACATTGAGCGATAATATTTTTCCATCAGCAGAAAAAGTGGACTGTTTGGTCATCACATCTACTACTATATTTTATTTCTCACACCAAAGATTACTTAAACGGGCATAGAGGTTTCTAGCGATCATTATACTTTCAGGGTCCCAACCCTCGAATCAGATTCCTATATTGTAAAATCACTAATCGTGCTCAATTTTCCTTCTCCATAGATGTATTCCGCAACCTCTAACTACATGGACATCCTCACGGTTGTAATCCCCATCCTAACACCTTAAAACCACAATATTTTTTTTATAGAAAATACCCTTATATGGGAATCATTTGAGTGTATCCCATAACCTAATCCACTTAATTGAGAATCCATATGTCTATAACCCAAACCACATAGTCCTTATCCATTGATGTAAACCCCAACCTCTCTTTGAATTGTAATTTTATAAAGTTTAATCCTCATTCCATACTGATCTATGGGGGATTTGATTTCCAACAAACCATGATATGTATTAACCCCCTTATGGTGTAAACCCAACACCAAAATTCCCCATAATGTTCATTATGGAACATTTTTGGTGGGGTCATATCTACCAAGTATACCACGTCAATTCTAGGAGCCAGGTACCACCTCAGTTTATCTTTGATACAATCCTAGACCAGGATCCTTCCTCGAGGAAATCCTTATCACATGATGTTAAACTACATAGTTTGGACATATTCACATGACCATAATTGGTGACGTGTCAGACTATTTGGCACTGAACTACATGGATTCTAGTTCCTTTAATTAAAATTTGTTGGTGGCCCATCTCATAGGTTTGATCCCGACATCTAATCATCTTTTTCTTTCTAGATGAGAAATATCTAAAGATCCCCCACCATAAGGATTAAAATGAGGATCATTATAATAAACGACCTTATAATCTATGATATCTATCCAAAATTGTATCATTGATAGAGGACCTTGGATATATACAAATCCTTCCATTTATGGGGAGCCTCAGATACATACAGATGAAGTGGATCCCATGCATGTTCACTTTTGATCATTACATTGGGGTGATTCAGGTATTAATTCATTGGAATGAAAAAAATGATTCAAGAAATATTTTTAATCTATATGGGAGTGAAGGAATATAAAATAGTTCCCCAAAATGGGGGGGGGGGATTATCCTAAATTCCCTTCATCTTGAAAAAATTATGCTCTTAAGTATCATCGGCCAAGTTTCCCAATGAATTCAACCCTTTTCAAAGTAGGTCTATAGGTATTAGTGGATATGAGAGTTGCTGGGTATTTCTGAATCCATGAAAAAACCCATTAGAGACCATAAAATGATTTTTCCCAATAATAGTGATTGCACATAATTCAACCCCACCCAATCAACCAATGTGCATGATTAATATTTCATCAAAAACATATATACATCAATATTTTCATAGAGATGTAATGATACATTTTTTCCATTATTGAGGACATGTTTTCCTTTTTTTGTATAAAAATATAATGATAAATGATATCTATAAAATCTTCATATTTTATCAAAAAAATATTATCCTTAGTAGGAATTATCAGAATGTTTGTATTTTTCTAGAAGACGGCCTATAGAAAGATGATTTTTTTAGGGTTGGGGAGGAAGAGAAATCAAGATCTAGTGCTCTGGTGGAGTATATATGTCTGAATTAAGGTAGTTATACTATATACGGTGAGTAAAAAAATATGTAATCCTTTGATTAAGGATGTGTTGTAGAAGCTTAGGTGTCTTGATATATTGAGGGTGCATTTGTTCGTGTAAAAAATATTTATATCATAGTATGAAAAAAGAAAATCCTAGATGATAATATATCGTCTCAGATAGAGGAGTACATTATATTAACTGATATTTGGAAAACAGGTTTTTTGAATATTTTTGATATTTTTTTAGTTCATAGTCCATGAGGAATAAGTGAACCAGTTGAGTAGGTTTTAGTTACTATGGTTGACGATTTAAATCAACTGAATCCAGTTTCTAAAAAATGAAGGATGAATTTATGTGTTGTAGATATATTTAGGATATTTATAAAAATAGATGAACAAGATGATATTATTTTATAAATAATAGATTTCATTTTTCTAGGTGAAGAGAAAAAAGTTTAAATCCACTCATTCATTTGGATCTCAATGAAATGAGGAAGTTTGTGATGTGGGAACATATTCTTATGAGCATGTTAGGTAAACATTATTTGAAAAAATTATTTGATTGGGTATCAGATACTATATCATTTTAGTTCTTGTGGAGGACTACTAATGTTGTATTTAGTTAATGTCTGTTGTCCATGGATACTTTCCCTATCAATCAAGTGATTAATTTGAAGTTCAATCACTTAAATTAGATAAACATAATGCTTATTATGTCAAAATATATCATGATTTATAAAATGATTTTGATTATTTTATTGAAGAAAGAATTAACTGAATTTACTTGAACATTATTATATGTATAATTCGATAATATATTATTCTTATATATTAATTGGAGGGCATGATTATTCCAAAATGATTAACGAAAATTTTAGAAGCACATATATTCCTAGAAAAGGAGTTTAATATAATCAAGATCAAATGTGAAATTTGAAGGAAATTTAAATTTGAAGAATAGGTTTTCATGTCTTTAAAAGGGAAATGTATGATCATGTTATTTATATATATTTTTATTAATCTCAAAATAAAATTATTGATAACTGGACATGTTTTTGAGAGACTAGTCTGAGTTAGTAAAATCTAGTTCATGGAACGGGAGATCTTATACATGTAGTAGATAAACATTTCAATATATTATATGACTTTTTAGTATCATACTTTTATTATTTCTATAATTAATGATAAAATTTTAAAAATATTGAGTGTTAGTATTATTTACGATTCCATTATTGTCCAGTCTTGCAAATTTGAAACAACATGAATTTATATCCCCACAATCCCACTATATAAAGGTGAAAAACATCCTCCATTCATTTTTTTAATGTTGGATTCATAATCAAAATAGGATTTTGTGATATTAGTTCATTCTTATATGTATCCCACCATGTAATTATTCACCTAATGCGAGACTCCCTATTTGATTTTAGTCATGTTTGTGAATCTCATTCCTAGTTCTATATCAAGGTGGAAATTAATTAATCATGCTATTTCTATATAAACAAGGAAAACCTTTATTGAGATTAGTTGGTAACATTGGGAATATCTAGAAACCACTTTTAACTGGGTTCCATCTCATTTAGATGTCAGAGGCATCTCATAAAATGCTTTTTAGGGCATAACATAATGAATCACTTTTTGGTCATCGGGTTGTTGATGTCAGGGGATTATATCTTCCAATGTTATTTTCTTAAGGGATCCAACGTTAATTTTATGGGGTAGGGATTCTATATTATGATAACATTTTAACATATTTTAGTGGTGGATGTGTTATTGTATTTACGTCTTTTAGGTACAAATGGGTCGCAGGTTTAACACTATTTGGGGAGAGATTTTTCACCAATTTAATGTCTTATAAGGACCGATGGGATATAGGTTAAACATTTTAAGATGATTGGTGGAACTTAAATTTAATTTAATACAGGGATGGATGGGTCATTTTTTTAATCTTCTTGGAATATATGGGTCTAAGGTTTAATGTATTTCAGCGATAGATCCGTAGATTGTGTCCCTATGGAGGAATATTTTACCGTTGTAATTGGTTGAATGTTTCCCCTGGTTAGGATTATTTCACACATGGTATTTTTTATGATTGAACCTCATTGTGGTGTCTTCTGCATATTTTTGTTAAATATGGGTCAATACCCACATTATTTGATTACCCAGTTTAATGTCATGTAATAGTACCTATAAAGAAAAATTAATTTCTTGCAATAATGATAAATGTATTGTGGAAGGAGCATGAACAAGGGATGGTTTGGGGAGTAATCATGATTTTTTTTGGAGTTACACATGGATAAGTCATTATTTTACTGGGGATTACACTTGGGAGTTCCACGGGTGCCGCTATAAGAACCAATGGTGAGAATGAGGATTACTCATGGAATTGGATTGGGTTCTATTAGGTGAAGTAATAGTGGGAATATATCTTATCCATGGATGTTTCATGGGGTGTAGGGGTTATAATCACATTATTATCACATGAGTTTTCTTGGGATTATCAGATGATGAATCTTACACATATCACATAGGATATACCGGGTTCATTGCATAGAGTTAGGATTCTATTAAATGACATATAAAATGTCATTGTGTGTGTGGATTATTCATTAAGATTCTTGTATTTTATTCATCATGTTATTTAAATAGGGTATATCTCAGTATAGATTAATTAGAGTAATATGATTAGGTTTATACATTTAGAGGGGGCATGTGGTGGCTATTTGGGAACAACTGGTCTATGTGTGGGGTTTCACTATAAGGAAATCCATTCATCTTATTAATGATGGTTCTTAAAATAATATCAACATTATAATGGGTTGAAGGTTATGATTGGGTCTTAATCCTAGGGTGGTGGCCCTAGGGTATAATTGGGAGAAGTAGGGACACATGTTGGGATTTCAATATAGGGTTTCATGATCGTCTTCCACATGTCAAGTCATAAGTGATTCCTAACCCATGGTGGATTAGATATTATAATTGGGTCTTACAACTATAGAGGAATCCCATTGCGTATTTCTTTTTTATTGTCTTATGAACATTACATGAGAGATGTTAAGGTAGAAACATAAGTCATCTTATTCTTTTCAAATGAGGAATCATATTGTTACCATATATTGTATACATCAGTTTATAGTCATGTATTTAGGACTAAGGTGGTCGTCACATGATTATAGTATCACGAATCATATTCTTGATTCATGTAGAATATCATTTTTTATATTTGAGGTATCCTATAAATTCCATATAGGGGATACTATTTTTTAAAGTCATGAAATGGTGAGTAATGGGTCTTCTCATGATCATTTCATTGGGAATCTTATTCCCTATGCGTACTAAAACATAGGTATATCAGAATAGGAATCCTTTAATTTCAACATAGAGTATACTGCAGTTTAATGTCCGGTACTATGAAAAAATGGGGTTATCTCATGATCATCGAATGAGGCATCTTACACCTGATGTATAAGTAATCTACTATTTTTTACATGTGGTATACCATATATTCCATATTGGGTATAATAAATCATTATATCATGTATTGAATACTATGGGGTTCTTGTTGTGATCATGGAATGAGGATTATTATGTTTGATGCATAAGGCATCTTCTGTTTGTCAAAGGAGGCATCATATACATCCCACACGGGTTTTACAATAATTTAACGTTAGGAAGTGAGGTATAGTAAGTTAATGATTCATAGAAATTGATTGAGAGTGACTTGTGTAGAAGGGGCCCTTTATTGTTTGACCTAGAATGTGTCCCAGGTGAAGGGGTATGAGGAACTTCATAGGGATTTTTTATACTCATTGTATCATGGTAATCCAATAGGATAATACTAACACATGACACGAGAGAGGGACCACGAGGATCATATCGAATCATGGTATTTCTATGAGTGGATAGGGAGTATGTCAGGTAATTATATTATTTAGGGTGGATTCTAGGGTAGTATAGGGTGCAAATTTTTTTTTCCTTGACTTGGATTGAGATTCTTCAAGTTCTACAATCCATTTTTCAGGTTAGTTAGTGAAACTAGTAAAGGAGACACCTAAGAGGCCCCATACCTAAGCCCAACAATAATCCTTTTTGGGGGTTCAGGGTTGTAAACCCTATGGTATTGAAGAAAGGAAACATGTCTGAACCTTCTTTCAATCAAATTGGTATTAGGACATTATGTTTTGTGTTTGGGTAGATAAAATTTCACTATATTGCACAAATCTGAAATTCCACACAAAAAATGTTATTAAAAAATGCACAGCCTACAAAGGAGATATTTTAAAAATACTATGTCACACAATATTAAAATTTCTTGGAAATAGTGTTTTGAGAAATATTGGTCTTTTCATAAAATTGTGTTCCCACTGGACAATGTTTGTTGAAAACATTTAGTTAGAATAACATTCCTTCATGGACTTTATTGAGTTAGTTTCACACATGTTTGAGAATTTGGGGTTATGTGAATAACAAAACCACAAATCGAATGAATAAAAGATATGATCTAAAACAACATAGTCCATCAACTATACGATGGGCTGATCAAATATTTATCAGTATTTGGTTGTGCAATTCAACATAACCTAGGTTGTAAAATATTATTGGGTTTTTGAAAATGATTTTGTTTTTTGAGGTCATCGGGAATAATTTCATCGGTATATTTTTGACATAATATTTCTCATGAAACATAGTTGTGAGACCATAAAGGAGTTGTGATCACTTTTCATTGTTTCAGTAAATTCTATACATTCCCCTATAATTTCACTAGAATTCCATTTTTAGATGTCTTACATTGAACGACTATAAATTTTGAGTCATCCACCCATTCAAGCTGAAGGATTAGTAAAATATAAGATTATGAAGAATTATATACTATTAAATCATTATTTGTAACGTTGGGTTCATAATTGGTCACACTGTTAAAGCTATAATAGGTATTATATTGAATTATCTATTTTTTAGTCACCAAGGGCTTGTTGAAAAGATTTAATATTTATAACTTGTTGATAGATTTTAGTTCAATATGTAGGGTGACATGATTGAAATGTATTTCTACTTAGTGTAGATTGTTTACAAAATTATTACTATGAATTTGGAGGGATTTCTAATGCTTATTTATGAATCAATGACATTATTACGAGATAAATATGGGCTGATAAATATAAATTTTTATCTATTAAACGGTGATTATATTTTCTTAGTTTTAGTGGCCACTGAATCATCATCATTGTAAGGGACTAAGCTTGAATGTTATTATCATCCCACACGAAATTATATTTCAAATAAATCAGATAAATCTTTTGTAATCAATTATGATTAATAAAATAAATTATTTTATTTATTTTTTTGATTATCATTATTAAATTACATTTTATGTCTATTCATTTTAAATTTTTTAATCATTTATTTCATTAATGGAATAAAAATTAATTTCTAGTTGGGTAATATATTTAATGTGTTTCACTACTTCTAAGTATATTGTTTTGGTATCACTGAAGGGGAGGAATTTTTATAAATAAAACATATATATTATACATTTATTCATCATATGGTAAAAATTTAAAGATACTCAATATCAAATTATTTAGAAAATATTTATTTTGTGATAAAATATTTACAATCTATATATTTTTTTCTAATTTTAGGGGACTTATGATCATCAGAATGGGGACATTGTTTGGCATATAAATGTTGATCCAAAAGAATCATTTTTTCCCATTAAGTTTAATATATACCAACAACCCCAATTTTATTACTAATGATGCTACCTAAGGTAAATTTAAAGATTATATTTATCATAATATTTAATAAGCTTCTAATTAAATTTTAGAATTAATCTTTTTGATTATTTTTTATCTATTCTGGGCATTTGAAAGTATTTTTAAATCACTATTTGGAAAACAATGTTTTAAGTAGAACATTTGGATTGGGATACTATATATTGATAAGGTATTATAGGTTTATACCATACAAGTATTATAATCATTAGGAATCAGGAAACCTATTTATTTAACAAAAATATAATTGAGGATCTAACAAATGGTCTCTCAATCGGTTATTTGAAATCAATGATACATTTTAGTCCATAATTTTGGAGACATTGTAAAGGGTAAAAACCGAAATTGAATCTGTCATATGTGAAATTGTAATTTCAATATATTTCATGAGATTTCATCATTATTATAAAAGGAATGTTTATCTCATTAAGAGAAGAGTAAATACCTATTAAAATTCTATTCGAGAATGGATTAGATCATTCATATTTGTATATGATTTTATGATTTCAGTGGATCTTTTATTTCAAATATAAAAAATTTAGAGTCATTAGTGTTGTTATTTATTTGGTGATATTTTAAAATTTTATTTTAGTATTATTTATTTTCAGCTTTTTTTAAGGGAAATTATTTTATTTTGGAGGAGTTCTATGTTTTGAATGTGTTATTGAGTAGTCAATTAGAATAACCTTATTTTTTATGACGCATTTTAATAAAATATACTACACTTTTCCTAATGAATTTATCTTTTTATATTGGAGAAAATTTTATACTCCACAAAAAAATGGTGAAGTTTTTTTTAATTATCTCAAGTCATCTATAGAGGATTTTTGGACTACGCTTTAGAGACACACATGTCATAATATACTATTTTGAGTTCATCCTTATGACTTGAAATGTTATTTTTTATTACTCTAATTCAAAAGAAATATTTATAAAATGGGGATCTATTTAGAACTATTGGGTCATGAATATGTTATTCTTTGAAGAATATGAAATATTATATTGTGGTTACCTAGGAATCTATGAGTTGAACCATACATTCATCATAGAACTTATTTTTTATTTTGAATGTCATATTTACACAATAATCTATATTTTATTGTTCATTATAAAATAACCATAAGTACCTTTTAAATCCTTTTATAATGAATTGTGTGCCTATAATTACTTCTATAGGTCCCCTATAAATGGACCATAATTTTTTAAAATTACTGTGCACCCAAAAAGTTTTCTTCAAGGGTGAAGTATATAATCATTTTTCAAAAAAATAGTTTATAATTTTATATGTCCATTTATTATATTTATTCTTCATTATTTGTCCAAATAAAAAATAACAACAAAATTATCAAATTCCCAAAGGTGTATAAGTTTTAATTTATCAATGTTTTTTTTAAAATTACTCTATTAATTCCCTCTTTTTTCATCAATTTTATTTAAACTGACTGCTGGCATCTATTATGCAATTTAAAATCAAATTATCTACAGTATTAATAAATATTGATACCACTTTGGGTAATAGATTCATATTCATAAGATATTATTACCTTAAGAAATAATGGTGGGAATATGTAGAAATTTATAGTAATTTTATGCTCTAGATATAGTGATATATGATGTTATTAAGGTAATTTACAAATTGACATAGATTTGATAAAACAATGAATGTTATAAATTCTAAGACGTATTCCCCATTTCAATATGTATCTAGTATAAATTTATCATATAATTGGACTTTAGGGAAAATAAACTCTGAATAATCCAAGAGAATATAGGTGCTATCATAAAAAATAAATAGGAAAAAGAATTTAGTAGCTAAATATCATGAAGTAAATTAGTTACAAATAATGGTTGATTATTTTACTTAAGTATTTATATAATATTTTTTAGGATTTCCATTAAAATGATAAGTTTTATTTTTTATAACATGGGTTCATTTAAAAAATATTATTTCTATTTCACAATATCATATATCTCTCAATATGTTATTTTAAATAATGTTTAATAATTTAAAGATTATTTCTATGGGATTTGTTTGTCTCAGATAACAATTGTTACATGTACTAGTCCCTTTTTACTATTATAGGTGTTCAATGTTTATGATTTCAGGTGGACAATTTATGGTTTAACAAGGATATGTTAAATAATTTATATCCACTCTATTATACCGATGAAATATTTAGAGAACCAAAAGGGTAAACGTTTAAAAAAAAATATTGAATTGGAATTAGGTTATTTAAATAATTTATGGATTCCATTAATTTTAATTATTTCCATATAGTTTTTATGAGTATGTTTTGTGAAATGATGTACACATTTATTTAATAATTTATTAAATTGTATGTTGAATAAATTTATGTTTATTTTAAATGAAGTGATGATTATGGTAGAAATAATTACAACCTCCTAGAGACTATGTAAAAAAATTAATTTTATGCTAGTCTATCTAAATGAAATTTATTAATCATATATGTTTATATTCCTTGTTCACATTTTTAATCTAAAATACTTATTTACACTAAAAATGAGGTGGTGTTTTACCCTTGAATGTTTCCATAATTTTTAATAATCATAATTTTTTTGATAAATACAGTATATTAATTTCACTTCATAAATAACTTTTCTATAATTACTACTATAAATAAATCCATTATAAAGAAAAGAAATATGTATTTATGTTCTGATCAATGTACCAAAGTATTCTATGAGTTAATGATGAGGTTTACTAGTTCCCAAGTAATGATTTTCATCATCCATGTTATGAATTAAATTATTATTATAAAACATACTTGTTATTATATGTTCCAAAATATCTCATATTAAATAAAAATTACTACTCAATCCATGATCATAAAATTACTAATATAATATTTGAATTAAGGTGCTTGATGAAATACCATTTTGTGGAGTGATACATGATATACTTTTACCAATAAAGGCTCAAATATTTATTTTATCAATATGATAAATATTATGTCGTTTCTTTGGGTGGAATTCCATTAATACCTTGACATTGAGCTTCCTTATAATCTTTGGATGTGAATATTTCTTGTTTATTCCTTCATATATAAATCAAATCCAAAAAAGGAAAAAATGGAAAAGAAGGAATGAAGGCTAATATATCATATATTAAATATACATTTATATTTCAAGGTTGAAAATATTGTCATAGTTATACTTTTTACCATCCATTTATGAGTTAATTAAATACTAAAAAAATTGACCATGATTATATCCATTATCAAATTTTACATTATTACTAGGATATCCTTGATGATTTTTTTATTGAAATCCTATTGGTTCACTGCGATTATGGTATTTTTGGTTCCCAAAACCATGAGGTAATAAGTCTCAAGATTGGGTCCCATATGAAGGTAGGTTTTTCATCATAATTCTTAAAAATATACATCATGACATTTATATGAATTTCCTGTGGAAAAAATGAAAGGTGGATTTTTTTCTTTTGAATAAGGATATTTCCAAATTTTTTAATTGAATGAAAACACATATCAACTACTGGAATATTTGAGACACTTTATCTATAATTAAATATTATAATACAATGATGGATTTTTTTTCTAGATTTCCAAGGTTGTATAAAAACTATTATACTATTAGGGTGAACATGAAATATTATTCTCGAAAATAAATTTTCATTTTAATCCAAAATCAAATTTTATAAAAGATTCTGGAAAAATATAAGTAGATTTTTGTTGGAAAGTCACATCAATCATATTTCTATCATGATTTGTTTTCCAATGTTGAGGGGGGATTCACAGAACCAATATATTTGTTAGGAATAACTGTAGAATTTAAACCTATTTATTAAAATGTGTACTCCCTCATGTTCTATAGTGTTTGAACAACAATAGGAGTCTATAAAAACAACTTATAAGAGTATGGATACTATTAAATTAAAAAAAATATTAGGGGAAAATCTCTAATTTTTTATCACTTATTGAAGAATTAATTTCAATTAAAGGGATTGTTTCATAATTTTGGTCTCATAATAGAGAATCTCCCAAAAATTATCCTTATCTTTAGGATTCAAATATTTTTTGTTCCTTTAATAAGGATTTAAGAATGACAATTATTCTATTGGGGGTTAAATATATAATTGGTGCTATATGATTCTTATTTACTCCACTCTCTACCACCAAACATAATGGATTTATTGGTCCTACTAAGAATCTATCAAATGGTAGTGACAATACATATTATTTAGTTTTTAATGACATCATTTAGACATTTTAAAAATAACCTAGATCCACCATTTGGATTAGTAACTAGTTCAATCATTTAAATATAGACAACCCTTAATATGGGGAAGTAGAAATAGATAAATCCTTGGTATTATTAAAAATTATGTTACTATAATGGATGATTAGTATTTAAATTATGGTATTAAAATAATGTTAAACTATCTCTTATCGAATAAAACTGATCTCATTGGCTTCTCGAATGATGGCTAAATTCCACAAAGACTATTCCAATTATTTATATCCCGTGAATACTTGAATAAAATGAAAAAGAGTACATTTTCTATTAAGGGATATAAATAGTATATATATAATTAAAATTAATTGTATAAACCTATTAAGACCTTATAGGTTATAGAGAGTCTTTGAAACCCATATGTTTGTATGGTACAATCACCTCTCTATATTCCAGGATTATCGGGGAAATATTACCAAAACTATTAATTAGAAAAAAGAAATAATATTATGATGATATTATAATTTTTTCTTAAATTGAAATCCATGATGTCTAATTATTAATCATTTACATAACATTAAAGGATCATGAAAAGTAGAGAAATATATCATATCCCAATAGCTAAAAAGAAAACCATGTTTGATTAGATAAGCACCAAACAAGATGTTTGTATAACATCCTTGGAAAAGTAAACACATATTAAATATTATTTTAATGAAATTACGAATTATAAAAATATTATAATTCAATGATACTTTCACAACCACCCTAATCATAACATCATTGACATATGTTGAAAGTATTGGGTCTTTTATCTAGATTGGTCCCGTTTGAAAGCATTCTTGATTGATGTATGATAGTATGGATTGATACACAATGGTCTCATATCCAAAAATTATTTAACAAATATATATTATTGAAATGAAATATTATTTTAATGATTATTTTAACCCATAAATTATGGTGAAGATGTGTTGAGAAAATTAAAATATGGTACAATGGATGGTTATTGAATTTAGTATTTAATGGGAACTCAAAGACACTTCTTACATATGAGACCTATGGTTTTGTTATATTTATATTTTGTATATTTATATAAAATTATCAAGTTTATATCATGGATATATGTGATTAATGTATTTTAAGAAAGAATAAATATATTAGATGTCAACTCAAAAAACATTTTTTTAAATTTGATGTTGAAAATTTGAAAGAGACACCATATAGGAATGTTCGGTGTACCTAAGATTACATGTAGCGATATGGAAGTGATACATTATTGTGCTTCTTTTGATATGTTTTCTCAAATATAATGAACTAGTTTTTATTATTTTTGGGCATTTTTGTTTGTTATATAAATATATTTTAAATTTTTTGCGATGTTTTTTTGTTTTTTGTTTTATTTAATTTTGTTTGAAGGTGTCTCTTTGTAAAATATTTTTATTTATTAGAAACATATATATGAAAATTTATTTTAATATTAAAAATAAATTATTATAGGATTAGTTAATTTAATTATGAGAGAGTGATATAATAATTATAGGATCCCTAAATGTTTGTTTATAATAATTCATTAACGGTTTATATATTCTATAAAGTTATATAGTGGGATCTCAATAATCTAGTCAATCGAAATATAACTTAACATCCAATGATTGAAGATCAATATGGGTTGGCCATTTTATTCCAAAATTATATATATGAGGTTTTAATTATTTATTTTAGTTGATTATATAAATGTCACCTAATACTTTTATAAATAATCTACCATAACAAAAATAAATAATCTATTAATATGGATAATTTATAATCTATCTTTGTTTTCCCTTTATATAATTATTTAGAAATCCATGTTATTCCATAAAGAGTTATAATAATAAGGGAGACTATATGATTCTTCTTTAGTCCTCTCCATATGAGAAGACTTAATAGATTTATTGACACTATTAATAATGTTTATATTGATGATGATAGACCATATTATTTAGAGGGCCTATAAAAGAATTATATGAGTAGATGATTTCAATACCGCATATCCCCATTGTAGTATAATTATAATAAAGGGTAGTTGTTTTAAATAATATAAATTCCATTAAATGATCTCGAATTTTTTTTTGTGAAAATGTTATTTTAAATTTGAAATTAAATTTTTCATTAAATTTATTAATATTTAGAGAAAAAATTATTTTAAATAAAATCTTTTAATATTAAAAAGGATGATTTATTGAATTTATAGTTCATGAATAATTTCATACATTTCATATATGTTTTAAAATATTCCTTTTGTACTAGTGTGAAAAGTATAAAAATGGATTCCGTAAATGAAATATGATTCCATTTAAACTATTTTATAAATAATGAATCTGGGGTAAATTTTTAATAATAAATCATTTCATGAATTATGAAACTTCTTGAAAATATTTTTCAAAACCATGTGTAATGATGAAAAATAATTTACAACAAAAGATAGAAATTAATTCATGTATTATTAAAAACATTTTATCAATAATTTTAATTGTAAAAGAGTGGAAATAATGATATTATTACATGAAAAAAACATGAATAACATGAAGGGAATAAAATTAAAGGGGATTATTTCCCAGTTGTTAAATAATTACCTTCTTTAGAAATTCAAGCATAAGTAATCCTTATTAAAATGAGATTGTGAAATAAGACCTAATAATGATCAAGATGTTAGAGTGGGATTTACCCAATGAATTGATTATGTGTATCATATATAAACCAGAATAAAATATTTCTATTATAAATACGTTATTTAATTTTCATTAAACACAAAATCTATTAATATCAAAGAAAACGATTATGGAATATAACATATTGAAGATAAATTTAGTTATAAAATTCATTAAAATATGGTAATATACTTGTAAAAATATATTGGATGATATAATTTAGATTTAAACATAAAAAACCACTAAATTTGAATGATTCATGTTATTACCTATAATAGTTGAAAAATATACACTATATAAAAAAATTAGGTTCCTGACAATAAAATATATCATAGTGATGTGAAATTGAGATGAAGTCACTTAACTAACTATTACAGTTAGTTGAACATGATTTAAAAACTAATATGGTGGAATTTATTAGGTTATATATTTATACTCGAACCATATTCTTATTTATAATATCAAATTTGATCCTCTTATAACATTTTATTGATCATTTTCTAATAAAATATCTTTATATTCATTGTATTGGGTGTTAATTTTCATTTTTTAATTCATGCATTATCTTGAATGTTTTGGATCTTAGATATATAAAATATATCAATCATATCTGGAAGTAAATTAATGTTTAAATAACATTTTTACTCATTACATGTATTTTTATAGTAATTAATTATTGTATAATGTAGAAAATGAATTGTATCCCTTTGTGAAGATGGTAGGCCATTTGGAAAAAATCATGACGATATAATTCCATTAATAAGTGAATTGAAAGTCAATTTTGTGATATAGTAATATCATAGAATCAAAAAAAATATTACAAATATGGTGTTTAGTCCTATACTATTTCATTATTACTTTCAATGTAAATTTTAAGTGAAAACATCACATCGCCTCATAAGGCAATAGCATTCAGTAAACATGAGCGACATTATTATATTTTAAAGTGCATTGAACATACGATGTTATACATTATATTAATATTAAATAATAATAATATCATGAATATTGTATACATGTGTTAAATCAAACATTATATCCATCCCTAAATAATTGTGGTGTAAAATGAATTACATTGATTCATGAGGAGGTAGTCCCCTATACACATGACTGACTGTGTGATTTTCAATTTCATGGATGTATGTCATTCCCATAATATAATAAAAAATTAGTATATGGAAGATATATTTTTATATATTATTACTTTTAAAATATTTTAAGGTGTTGTATGAGGAAACAAAATCTAAATGCATATTTTAGAAAATATCATCTTCTTTAAATAACACAGTTAGGTTTTCACCAGAATCCTTCCTATGATGAATTTCAGAAAAAACCATTGGATATATGATATTTTATAGAGATTATATAAGTTAATTGTTTAAGGAATGTTTGATCCAAATTGAATTCAAATTATGAAGATGGGTGGAGTTGGGGTGGCCATTTATAATTTCCAGAGTGGAACAACAATTTTTTTTAAATAATCAATTGCATCAAATTTTTATCACGCCAAAAGCCTAAAAATGTGTCATTATCAACCGTTAAATGTGATAAGGATGAAATATAGACATTAAATGGTTTTACAACATGTTGGTAGTCCATTTTTTACGCTTTTTTTAGTTTAACTACAATGACTAATATTTTCCACGTATTATTTTTTAATATTGTATGTATTATTTTTTAGACATGACACTGATATGAAATGAGATTATAAGGCTTTGAGAACCAGTTATAAATGTTTGGAATATATTAAATATATTAAATATCACGCACACATTATTTTATTGAAAAATCAGAATAACTTCTAAATGGGTGCCCATATATAAATTCAAGAGCACCATAGTGTTCAGAATTAAATGTTTACACTAGGCAGGACATAACCATAGTCATTGCATCTTGATTGTAGAAAAGTCACCACATGCATAAAATGGATTAAATAATTAAATAAAATATTTCATTTTTGTCTTGATGTAGTATCCTATATTCCAATTATAAATACCCACTTATTTGAAATTTCATTTTGTTAGCCCAATAACCCTACAAATTGACGAGATCCATTCGAGTCCATAGAGGATATCCCATTACTGGATTATGGTTAGATAATAGATCGACTACTAGTGTAAGATTAAATAAAAGGATCTTTCCAAAAAAATTTATGTAACATAATTCTTCATCAATGATCTATCTAAATCGATGTTGGATGATTATTTGAATCATTTTATTACCCTATTTTGGATTTTATGATTAAAATGGATCAATCAACAAAAAAATTGATTTGTAGATCATGTTTATTATGTGGTGAGTTTTTTTAATTGGGTTTTGAAAGAATTATTTTCAGAGTAATGATTTTATTATTATTATTCATGCTGTGATGAATCAAGATTAACATGAACATTGATCGAGGTTCATTCCTCTGATATATTTTTTAGATTTTCTCTACCTTTCATTAATTCTAAAATATTTTTTTGGATCATATTTCAATATATCCTAATCAATCAATAATTTTGAACCCATTTATTAGTTTAATGATCTAATATTGTAGATGTGGTATTCACATGGCATGATAGTGGTGCAATGATGGAAGCAATGATGAATTAAATTGAAATGGAATCTTGATTTTTCATTTTTCAGTATTCTCCAGTGCACAAAAAACAACTACATGAAGATCAATGTAATAAATTGTTTTAATGGATTGAATGCATCATTTTTCAATGTTCAGGATCTGATTAGACATTATCCTATGATTTCTAGCAAGGAAATGTTAGATTGGGGGAAAATACATCAGAGAAAGTGTGTGGAGGATAAACATGCAATTATAGAAAATTACTAACACCATGGTGGGTCATATAGGATTACATCGCCTGAGGGGTCCCTTATGTAGTGGTTAGGTTTTGTGGTAGATGTTATGGGACACATGGTTTGTGATCTGATCACACAGTGTATAAACTAACCTGGTATACATGGTGTGTAGATCACATGGTACACAAACACATGGTGGAGTAAATAGTAATGTTAAACACTGTTTACTCTCCAACAATGATAGTTACTATACCAAGTACACGTGATAATCTGTGTAGTTGTGCATGGGGCCATTTACATAGGCTTAAGACAGGTTCCTAAACATGGGTAGAATTGACATGAAAACAACATGCCATGTACTTATACATGTACCAGACATGGGACACAGTCCATTTCCACAGGTATGAATTAGGGTTAAGGGATACAAAATTTAACCCAACTACACAGCATGTACACTTTTATAAATGTCTTGTAGAATTCAGACTCTATAACGTAGGTAGGATTCATTAGTTTACATTCCCCATATCCATTCCCAGAGGTTACTAATGTAATAATATCATACACATAGTTAAAAAATCCCTTCAATATGACATCATTTATAGAGTCATTGGAATCCCTCTGCGAGTCCTTAAGTGTGATCAACAATTCATCTTCATTCCAAAGTCTGTGTTCATGGTATCTTCATGACTAATAGTGTATTAATGTTGATACTCTACTTAGATGGATAACATTTATTGTATTGTTGGTATCTCCATATGGCCTTAGGAGTGATCCTCATTTGTGTGTTTTATATCGTTATCCCATCAACGTGTACTTCATAAGACATGACCCAATTATCATTACCTCTCAAACAAACATAATTTGTGATTTTAGACACATGAATATAAGTTTAATGTGTAATCTTTGAGTTAAAATATTAGGTTGGTATACTATGGTTGTAACTTACCATTTGAGTGAGTGTCTTTATCCAATATGTTTTTATATTTTAATTATATGTGTTGTAAACATATAACTATGTAGACCTTACTATATTTCCCTTCTCTATGCTTTGGGATATAAGGGTTTCTTTATACATATTCATATACTCAACCCGACACGAGATTTTCCCACACGTGTCCTGTCTTTTTTAGATAATCAATATTTTTAGATAGTTTGTGATGGAACAGGAGAAGACAGTTCTTAGGGAGATCTAATGGACTAGAATATATTTCTATGATATTCAAATGCCATTCCTTGTTTTACTTCCATGTTGGACTTTTTTAGACTCTTTATGATGGTTTTTCATTTCAAACTGTATAATTCCCATTACTTCCTAGCATACTCTAGTTGGGGGATTTAGATGTAGCATGCATGGTTTTTCAGGGGGGGTTTATATTTCTTCATCATATATGCTTGGATATGTGTGCTTATATATAGGTACGTTGGATAATTTCTCCCATGTTAGTTATATGACTTCCCAACACAATGTTTCAGCCCCTCTACTATTAGGGATGAACTTGAGGAGTCGCATCATTGTACCCACTAGGACATGTCAGGAAAATGTAGTATCAATCTTGGTCAGTTATACTTTAGAACTCAGAGTCTGTGATATTTTTTTAATTCAAAATCTTTCAGGTTTTTGAGTTTTTCTTTCTGGATAGGTACTCTAGTATTGGTGTGGCATCCAACGTATCTATACATTAGGAATCTAATCACCATGTTTTTGACTGGGTAGATGATAACACTAGGTGTGAGGGAAAAATTTAACATTCATCATATAAGAATGGGTTGTTGTTTCCATATCCTTCTTGAGTGATCTCCTAAGATATACTCATTAACCTCGCTACCTATTATTTATTTTATGATACATCTAGGAATAATCCATCAAGGATTAATCATCATGGTCATGAGTAGTATTCCCTCCATGATGAGGAATTAATACTAATAATGTTTCTGGATATTTTACCTCTACATGGTCCACCAGTTATACTACACCTATGGACAAGCATGTGGTCTATGAAGTACCAATGGATAAGGTGTGCATGATTAGTTCACATCATGAAATTCTTAAATAGTGACTTTAATGATTGGAGTTTAACCCATCCCACAGATGTCATAGGACTAGCTTGAGGTAGTGAGAAGATTATTCCTTCTAGTTATGACACCAGCAGATAAGATGGGTTCCTGGTGGTGAGCATTTTCATGGCTCAATATCATGCTGGTGGGTTTTAGTTACCTTGTATTATGATGAGGTGTTTGTTTGATGGGTAGAGTTCGAGCATATTTTCTAAGAGGAGTTTGCACTATCTATACTGAGGGATATATGTTTCTAGGAGATTCTATAACTTCATTTGGGTTGCGTGACAGTAGCTAAGAACTCATTGAGGTTAACATACCTCTCTAGGTAGTCTATGGATATGGTCGAAAATCATTTCATCTGTAGTCATACCATCGAGTGAGTCTTTTTAGTGATATTTAAAATAGGTTTATAACTATTTTCATTCATACCTATGATGGGGTGTTAATTATAGCTTGGGTGGTTCAGAGTTTCTTGGATGAAAGTATACAAATATTGGTTTCTAGTTGAGTGAACAATGGAAAAGAGTCCCTGGTAACAAGTAGCCGATGTCCATCCGAGAGACATAGATTAGCCAAAGATTTGAGGAAGAGGTCCTAGGAAATAGGTTCTGTGGTTCAGGGCTCAAATGTTGGGTACAGTCATCCCTGAGACATGTAGTTCTACTCATGTGGTGATAGGGGATACATTACATGAGATTTTAAAACACACAATACAATTGACTAAGATACCATTGATGGGCCATTGAAGAAGTGGTAGCAATATGAAAAGGATGATATATTGGGAGTAATATATGGTCAAGGAGATGGGAGAGTAGAAGGAGGTGGTGGACACATTGTTTTATTACTATCACCACCCCAATATGGTCTAGGAAAGGCTCAGTGATATGGAGGATAGGGGTAAGGATAGATGTAGGCAGTCAATCTGTATGACCCTAGAAGTTTAATGAATGATTCAAGTTGTGATATGTATCTTTTTAACCATATCTTTTGCAATGATAGTAACATGTTATAATCATATATTTAATGCAACATATTTTTTCGATACATATAGATTTCAGAAGTACCCTTGGATCAACCCTTAATCTTGGAGACTCTTACTAGAGAAGACTCGGTAACCACACAATTGTTCTGATAATGCAATCTGACTCTTGGAGGCAAGAATTTATATTGTAATATCATAGTAACGTCGTTGAGGCCTTATGATTTCATTCATGGTATGGAAATTTTATCCACATTTAATTCACATAATAACATGTTAATAAATAAGATGCAGTGTGTCCCACAAAATGGAACTGGGATCTCCTTTGTCGATGAAAAGTAAACCTTGGTAGTACAGGACGGACTCAAGAATATTGGGTTGCAACTAATTTCTAATCAGTTGGCCATCCTAATCCTTGGTGTAGTGGATGTAATGATTTTCCATTTTCCTACACTGGTGGTGGATTATGAGGATTTATTCCCTGAGGATGTTTTAGGATTACATTCCCATTGAGATATAGACTTCTTCCTTTATTTACACCCTAGGCTGACACTGATATATATGAAAACATATTGGATAGCTCCCGCTAAGAATTATGAGAGGATGGTGTAGTTGGAGTACTTCCTGAGGAAGGGACTTATTGTACCCAGAGTGTAACCCTGTGTGGCCTCATTTTTTTTTCAAAAAGGGGTAGGGGATATTAAGAATAATTGTGGACTACTGTAACACCAATCAGGTGAAAATGAAGAACATATATCCACTACCAAGGATTGATGATAACTTTGATCAGTTTGTCAGGAAATAATGGTTCTAGGAGGATGATATGAGGCTAACCTATCACCAGTTTCATGTACATCATGGGTATATTTTTATTATGACATCATGATATTGCTACTTTCACTATGAGTATTTAGTGAAACTTTTTGTTGTGATGAACACCCCATCATTGTTGGTGGGACTCATAAACTAGACCATTCAGCCCTTCATAGAATAATATCATGGTAGTATTCATCAATGACATCCTTCTGTACTCAGTGTTTGAGGTGGAGCACATGAGAACATCAAGATATTACATGTAGTACTCTGAGAGAACTAGCTATATGAAAATTTATCTTAGTGCCAATTCTGGATTCTGGAGGTCCACTTTCTGGGACATGTTATCTGAATGGATGGAGCTGCAGCGGACCCAGCTAAGGTCGAGGCATTGTTACATTAGAAGACACCCGAAATCATGAAAAAGGTGTGGGGATTCCATTGTTATAAATCATATTACTGGAGATTCTTATTTTATTTCTCTAAGATAACATCACCCATGATAGGTTTAAATCGAAAGTGGCAGGATTTCATGTGGACATAATGGTTCCATCCTCATTTTCAATAGTTGAGGTAGATTTTAATGTGTGTTCCCATCAAAATATTGTCATAGGAGGGTGTTTGTTACTTAGTGTTCTATAATGCGTCAGAAATATGGTTTTTTTGTGTTCTAATATAGAGGCTGGTGGTGGTGGCATATAGTTAATTTTAGTTGAGACCTCATTAGTAGGCCTATATCACCAATTATTTTGAGTTAGCAGTGGTTTCCTTTGAATAAAATATGTGGTGACACTACTTTATGGGAATGTAGTTTATCATATATTCTGATCAAAAGATACTAAACTACCTCTTCTCTCATAAGGATATTACATTTAGATAGAGTCAATGGTTCGAATTCCTCTATGATTATGACTTCTTATTATTTGTACTATTGGGAAGGGAAACATGGGGTAGATTCTATTAGCATGAGATCATGTTTGTAATTTATGAACATGGAATTATAGAAATTGTCATCATTATAGTTATTATTTATGGATGGATAATGGGATGCTTATCATCAATTAACTGTTGTCACACCTCCTCTAAGGTATCAAGTCTAGGAGTAACATATAGGGGAAAAAAATATGAGACTCTACATACTCAGATATAAACTGAATGTGCTCTTGAGGGATTTCATAAACGTTTGAATAATGTCATAATATTCAAATGATTCATGATGGTAGAAGTAATGATATTGATGAGGTTTGTAGATATTTTCATACGTCAACATTGGTGGTATATCAAGGTTTGCAAATAATGTACCAGGACCTTTGATGTCAATTTTGGTGGCTAGTGAAAATGAAGGCGTTGAAGAGCATATCCCTTAATGCCTGACATGTTATAATGTGAAGGCTCAACACCATATTCTAGTTGGTTTAGCTAAACCTCTTGAAGTTCCAAATTAAAAGTGGCATGGGATATCCATGGGCTTCATGAAGGGCATACCATGTACGTCAAGAGTGCACAATGTCATGAGGGTGATCATAGATTTATTCACTATGTTAGCCTATTTCCTAGAAATTTAAGAGGAGAGTTTAGTATAGCTACTAAAATTCTTCCACATGCAAGAGATAATCCCACTCCACAAAGATCCGTTAATGATCATTTCCGATCATGATACTAAAATCACATATTGGTTGTGGAATGGATTACAAGACATTTTTGGGACTTAGTTATTCTTAAGCATAACATTTCACCTCCAAAATGATGAAGAGACTAAGTGGACCATTGTGGTTCTAGAGGACATTATACATACCTTCATGTTGGACATTTTCTATATTTGGGAGGATCACCTTCCACTATAATAGTTTTTAGACAAAAACGAATACCATTCCATCATCAGAATGGATCTATTCATTGCTTTGTAAAGGATATCATATAGGTCACCGCATTAGTAGAATTTCATAGAATAGTTTACCATCATGGGCCCAGAGTTTCTGTAAGAAACTATCAAAACGATAAATATTATCTAGAATAATTTGAAGACATCACATATCCATCATATGTCATATAATGACAGATAAAGAATGCCTTTAAAGACTGACGAAAGATACCATGTGTTCTTATTGATTTAAACTCTATGTGGATTATTAATATTTTTCTTGGGTCACAAGTTATATTCAATATTCACTAGATCATTCTAGTTATTTTGTATAGTTGGAGAGGTGGCATAACAGTTAGTTGTACCTCCATTGTTAGACTAGGTACACGATGTCTTCCACATGTCACAGAAGAGGAGGTACATGCATGACCTATAGCATATTATTGATTATGGTGAACTAGACATCGTGGATGGAGATAATTTTTCATTGAACGTGGTAAAGATTGAGGATCAATAGTAGATGGTCCTTTATAGGTTATTAATTATTTTAGTGAATGTATGGTTGTAGAATGAAAATATCTATGATAGTAGTTGGGAGAGGGAGGTTCATATTCATGCTTCATAACCACATATCTTCGAATAACCCATGTTTGGGAATTTCAAGGAAGTAAAGAATCAATGTCAGTGGAATGTAATTACTAAGATTTTACATGTATTTTGAAATATTTTATAGATTATTTTTGAGAACAGGTGTAGAGATGTCCTGCAATTATGAGTCCCAGTGTTTCCAAAATAAATATTTGAAATATATTAATTAGCACACACATGATGTTTTCCTAAAAATTTAGAAAAACACTTAAATGGGGGTCCGAATCATAAATATGAAGGCATAGTATTGTTTAAATGCGATTTTTAGCTGAAAAGAAACTCAACCATGGTTGGGGTGGGCTTTTTGTTGAAAATTCATCAAATAAATAAAATTGGTAAAATAATTAAATAAATTATTGTAATTATTTTCAATGCACCTACAAATCTTACATATTTAAATATATTCTTATTGGTAATTCACAGTGTTAGGTATATAACCCTATAAATTTGTGAGATCCAATGGATTTATTATAGGATATTCCATTAGATGACGATGATCAGATTAGATATCGATGGCCAGTGTGTGAAGATATCAAATGATATCACAGATGAACATGATGCTTTTTTTTCTTCATCGTAAATCAATCCAAATTGACATAGGATATTTGTTTGATTCATTTTCATCACCCATTTTGGTTTCTATGATGAACACATATATATCAAAAAATAAATTGATCCGAACATTGTGAATATTGTGGAATGGGTTAGTTTAATCGTGTTTCGGGAGAATTTATTTGAGATTTTTTATTTATTAATTAATATTAACATGGTGAAGAATCAAGATTGACATGAGAATCGATCTAGGTTCATTCCTCTAATATGTTCTTTAGAATTTCTACATTGGTTCTTTGTTCATATGGAGTCTTCTTGGTTTTTCCCATAGTTTGAAATATATTGATCAATTAGTCATTATGCAATCATTTCATGGTGCAATAATATGGTATTGTAGAAATTGGATCAGTAAAACACTATGGTGGTACAATTAAGGATCAAATGGGAAAACAAATGGTGGTGGATATCTAATTTTTTATTATTTAGTGTGCAACTATGACCAAAGTTTAGATACCTATTCCAAATGGATTTGAAGATCAAAATGTGTCCTCAATATTTGTTGAGTCTGGGATAGGGAATTCAATATATATTTCTAACATGGAATGCCCAGATCAGAGGTCGATGTAGTAGAGAATGAGTGCTGAGGAATAACCCGCAATTATAGAAAACACCAAACCATATGGAATATAATCCTTGATTTCATGGAGTATAGTCCCTCCCTGTATAGTAGAATGTGTTTCTGGTGGATGGTTAGGATCACACAACATGTGACCCTATCACATGATATGTGACATCTTTTGGGAGACTAGTTATATACCTTAGAGGGTACACAAACGTGGGTTGGAATACACATGCAGCCTAAATTCCATGTACTCACCTACACAAAAATGGCTTGGACCAAGTACATGGGCTAAGAAATTTAATGGTACATAATAAGATGCACACTTGCTAAAGATGTGTACTAGAACACGATTAGACTGCACGAATAGCTAAAAGTTGTGGACTTATATAAAGAAATGACTTGAGAGACTGGCTAACCACATGGGTAGGGCATGAGGTTAAAGGACACAACATGTAACCCTACCACACATCGTGTAATATTTTTATACATGGATAGGATCCCTTTTCCTCTATACATGGGAATGACTATTTAGGGTATGTTCACATTATGCATTCCCTAAGGGTTAGTATAGAATAATGTTATACACATAGGAAAAGTATACCATCAACATGAATTATTTGATTGAGTCATTGGAATCCCACTATAAGGCTCAAAGAGAGATCATATATTCCTCTTCTTGCCCTTGGTAGAGTTCTTGGTATCATCATAACCCACAATTCAGGAGTGTCGATCCTTAACTTAACAGTTAATATAGATTAGGTTATTGAAATTTTCCCACGTTCTTGGAGTTACATATATATGTGTATCATATCTCTTATGACCATCAACATATACTTCCAACTATGAAACCTGATGAGCAGTACCTCTTGGATGGACATAATCAGTGCTTGCAGGCTCAAGAGTGTGTTCCCCCAAATGAGTGCTATTTGGAATATTTTAGATAGAATCATTGGCTGATATAATATGGTTTTGAATTACCATTGGACTGTGTTTCATTGCTGAGTATATCTAGATATTATTGTTATATTTCTTGTACACATATATCTATGTTGATATGATTGTATTTCCATCATTGTATTCTTTGTGGTGTCGAGGTGTAATAAATGGAATATTTATACACACACATTCATAGTCTTTTATTGAATGTGTCATGTCATGTGCAGATGAATGACTATTTGATAGAGTCCATGATAGACTAGGACCAGACAATGCTATTTGAGACTGGATTGATTAAGGTTTGTTACTGAGGTATTCTAAAAACAATCTTAGTTTTACATCAATGTTATACATGAATTTAAGACTCTTTTTTGTTGGATTTAATTTGATAATTTTTTCTTCCCATTACATTATGTTTTACTCTAACTATGGGATTTATATTTATAAAAACATGGTAGTTCATCTATTTTTACATTTCATCATTGTATAGGATGGGAGATGTGTACATGTGTAATGGTACATAGGCTAAGGCCTCCCATTATAGTGATATGCCTTCTCAGTGCTACTATTTAGTACATGGTATATTATAGGTAGTATTTGGTAGTCACAACATGGGACCATCTATAATAGGTCGTGAAATTTACCCCCAAGAAAATTAGTTTTTACATTAACCACATTACATAATTTTTTATTTTTTCTTTATATATAATAATCAGAGATTTTGTAATAGAATTATAAAATATATTTTATTCTGATTACAAAAATGGAATAAATTATAAAAAAAATCAATTTATAGATATGGAAGAATAAAATTTAAAAATAGACTCAAGGATGGGTGAAAAAAATGAGCTTCCATAAAGGAAATGAGTATATGTATTGACGTTTTGAAATAAAATATCAATGTAAACTTGATTCCACTGAAATAAATTAATTAAATATTAATATAATATAAATAAATTTACATTAAATACAATTTAAAATATAATTCAATAAAGTGAATTATTTAAACAAAAAACATATTTTTCAATAAAAATAAATATTTTATTCTATTCAGTGAAAAATTAATCATTTCATAAAAATAAAAAATAATCACCAAAAATAATTTTTATATACTGAATTAAAAAATAAATTTATTTCTACCAAATAATGTTTCTAAATATTGAAATAATTATTATCGATATTTTGTTCTTAAAGCATGATTAAACTATCTCTTTAAGAAAGTTTTGGTATTTCTAATGAATTAATTTTCTCATATAAATGGTTCTTAATATATTTATAATCCATATATAACAATATTTTTCGAAAATAATTATTAAATTTCATACCCAAAAATTTAAGTGTTGGGATATAATGGTATTTTATCATAGAGTTCATTTAGACTCAGTAGTTTCTTTTCTATATGCTAATGAAGACATCAAATCAATTTAAAATGACATATATCATAAATTATCAATGTTTTGTATTCTCATATATTCATGGTGTTTCATGTCATATATGATATTGAACCCAAAATTTATATTTTAAAGTATCTAGGTGTTCTATTCTCCCTAACAACAATAAATTTCATTCATGAAATTTAATCTTTGTCTCAATAATCAATGACTTCACATTTTTAAATATATTTATGGAAAACCCCCATCATAAATGCATTAAAAAAACATCTACTAAAAAATAGGGAATGGGTAGTTTTATTACCTTCAAGATTAATCATAAATAGGTTTCTATGAAGGATGAAATAGATGTTACATGAAGAGATATGCATGAAAGAAAAGTGTAAATAATTATAGTGTCTAGTAAAGCTCATTGATAAAATGAAAGAGAATGATCAATTAAAATATAAGTAATTGAAACCTATAAATCTATAATGATTTAATTGACCATTTCATTCATAGATTATGAATGTAAATAGATAAAATTTATTAATCAAGGTCATTTCCATTTTTTATGAATTAGTTTACTATATACAAATATAAGGAAATATACATACTTGATTTGTATTTTTTTCATTGGAAAAGTTTATCCTCTTGGTGCAATTCATTGTTTTTGAAATTAATCTCTTTTTCTAATAAGTAAATATCAAAAAACTAAATTTTTTATTCCTGATTAAATAAAATTAACTTTTATCAGTTAATAAGATCTACAAAATAATGACATGTTTTTTGGTTGGCCACTAACTATTTTACAAAAACAATATGGTTAGCACATGTTATCTAATATAATACATTAATTGCTATACCTTAATAATAACACCACTAGTTCATCATTAATATTCATTATTCAAATAATTTTACTAAAAATAATATCATATTAAATAATACATCACATATTTCATTGATAAAATCTACACCCTTATTGTTATTTGGATACAAGGGCAATCACTATGTCATTTCCAGAAATGATGATTTTTCAACTAAAATTCAGGTTTTCATTTTTCTAAAACTACACAGATATAAATATTAAAATATTCCCAACATATGATAACCGATAATTAATAAAAAATCAATGATTAGATAAATCATAATGGGTAATAGTATCTTTAATCATTTTTATATAAAAATGTACTGTTATTCATCCTCAAATAACAATTTTATATAATAAACCACTAGGTTGTATTCCTGTTAATGTTTTCGAAATTATCCTTCCACATGTAATATTCTTAAATTAAAAACATCCAATTGGGGTGTTTATGAAATTGAACATCTAAACAATTCTAATATAATAATTCAAAGATAGTATGAACAACTCTTATATCAACTGATAAATATATTCTATAAAATTTAACTCAATACTTAGTAGTTTCATGATTCTTATAAGAAAAATTACAATGTTATAAATACTTAGGAAATTTATTTATTAAATACAAATAAATAAAAACTAAAAATTCTTTTTTTTTCAATATTTTTTCTTCATTTTCTAGGTGTTAACCATGAAACAAGTTTAATTGACTCAAATTATTACCAGGTCCAAAAAATTTAATACATAAAACTATAAATAGATGCCTTATATGAAATTAATTTTATTCCATCATTCTATTCATTTTTCATTAGAAATTAATTTTATTATTATGTTCTTTTAAATACATAATATATTTTATTGATTATTTTAGTAACATTCCTATATTTATTTTTATAAATTTCTGATATGAAAAAATAGTATATTCTTTCTACAATGGTTATCATCACTTGAAATCTTAATGAAATCCATCTTTATATTATGTTTTGAGTATGATATTATGTTAAGGAATAGGTTGTAAGTAATATTTTGGAATCATTGATTTGGAATAATCATGATATCAGTCACACCATTTGAAATTTCTTAAGGTTTCTCATGATCACACCATTTTTCTTTCTAATCAATGTTAAAATGACACCTTTTGGTTCCATATGTTGTCTAATACAAAAAAAATATTTTCATAAACCATATTCATATTAGGAAAACCATATAACCATTTATATAATTAATAAATTGGGAAAATTATTTTCAATATAAGATAACTTTGGTTCATCATATTTCATTGATTTTATTCATCTATTCAAATCCATCATAATGATTTGAAAAGAAGAGGTTTATTTTTCTAAGAATATACCCAGGGATTAGGAAACCAAGACTATAGTAATCCATGTTTTCATAAACCAGGCGATGATTGGGTCAATCCCAATGAGCCATATTCATTGTTTTTTCCCATGGTTACATCTGTTTAATAAAAAAATCCAATTGTAGTATCCATAAATGAATTTTATTTTGGAAAAAATATCATGATATATAACAGTAAAAATCATTATTATGTTCTTATATACATATACATAAACAATATCATAGGGTTATGTTTCCCAAGGAAATTTTTCTGAAATCTATTTCATAAGGAATATACAAAACAATAAAATATAATCTCTAACAACCATGACTCTATGAACCCAAACTTGGTTACTTAATATATTGTATTGTCATTCTAAACAAGGAAACACATCCTGAATAATCATTTTATTTATTAGTCTTCATTATCTAAATTCATATATGATTTCAATATTAAATTTGAAAACATAAATAACAAAAAATCATTGAGAATATAATTATAATCCCTATAACATACTTGAATTTCATTAATTTTACACTTACTAGATTAAATTGAAAGAAAACAATTGTGAGTTCAATGCTTTGTTATGGTAAACTATAATGGAAGATACCATGAACCAATAATTGTACACAACAAGAAAAGGTAAATAACTAAAAATACGTTCTATTAAAATAATTGGACCAAAATATTTAATATAGAAAGGTAAATAAATTAAAACATATTCCATTTAATCAATATCATGAATATCGTAACTGGATAAGGGATAATTAATATAGAATGGTAAATAACAAAAAAACATTAAATTTAATCCATAATATGGTAATAAAATCTATAAAAAGATGATTTCATTAAAAAAATATTGGATAATTATAAATTAACTCATTATGTATAAAATTTAAAATTATTGATGATAATTATCTCATGCATCATGATAACTCTACTATCAATAGCTTTCGTAAGATAATTTTGCATTGATGGGTAGGAATATACCATGAAACTGTTTAACTAAGCCCATGTCACTTACTAATCTCATGAGACTACTAATGAATCAAGGGGATATTTTTAACTTGGACCAACCTATGTTTTACTATCCAAATCATTCTCCATATATTTAATAATCGATTTAATTCATAAACAATATGTATTATCAAAAAATATGTATATTATTTAAAGAATACAAATTTATAAATACTCCCCTAATCAATTAAATTTTATTCAAAATGAAATACCACATTTATTAATTAAAATTTATTTAAGAAACATGTATAATTATTAAAAACAATATGTATATATAGTGAAAATTTAATTTTGAACTATCATATGAAAGAGGATAATTCATGTGAATGTTAATGGCAACAATAATGTATCATGAAAGTTAATGTAAATAAATTCCTTGGTAAAAAGATAATAACCCATCCACTTAAATAATTTTGATAGTGTTAATAAAACATATCCTTAGTGGAGTATATGTAAAATAATGTTTTTTTTCATCGATGAATTAAAATAATATAAAATTATCTTTAATAAACACTTACAGAAAATATAATTTTAATATAATAAATATATTTAAAAAATCCAAAATTTTAGAAAAAAATTATATTTAAAATTTATTTTGGCTACATTAAATGTAATATTCCTAGAAATGAGGGTTTAAGAAAGAATAATTTTTTTTACATATTGTATATGATAAAAAAAAATTTCTTTCACACTATAATATATAGGGTAAAAGGATCCTTGTTTGTAAAAAGACATGAAAATTACATTAATACCATTTTTCAAGATGTATAATATTAGTAATATTTTTAATAATCCATTTGGATAAGTTTAAAAATTTTTAAATGTCATTTTTTGAAAACAATGATTTAGATGAAAATTGATTTTCAACAAATAGGGAAATGAAGTCATATTTTATTAAAATGGTTCTTTAAATAATTATAAATAAAAAGAAGTGGAAAAAAGAAATGTTAGATGAAAAAATTATCAATAAATAATTGATAAGAAAAATAAAGGGTTCTATTACCAAGTGATGGAAAAATTTAAATCAATGGAAATTCACATATAAACAGTCCTAAAAAATGGGATTCTAAAATAAACCCTTAAAAAGATCATAACATTAGATTTATAATTAAGTAATAAATCATTTATCTGTATAAAATGTAAATCCATAAAAACAATGGGAACAAAACATAATATATTCAAAATACATAAAAAACATAATATAATAATACTATAGTCAAGGAATAAGTAAAATAACAGAATAGAAATAAATTGATTTATGAAATTCTATACCATTTGGTAATTTTCTATAAAATCCCATTTTGATGATATAATTCAAGATCAATGTTAAAATACCATTAATAATGAATGATACAAGATATATCATCTAAAAGGGGTAGCATATAAATCAGATAAAATAAATTAGTTTCACAACAATACAACATGCCTCGATGAATGGAAATTGAGATAAAGTCCTACACCTCAAGCATATTTTGCGATGATAAATAGTAACCTCTTATATAATGGTACATATAATATTAATAATTTATACATGAAATATAGAATATATTATTATATCATATAATATCATCATATAAAATTTCACCAACTATTTACTAATCATATTTCATTAGTTTATGTTAATTACCTTGTTTTCATAATCATAAAATTTTTAGAATGTTTTAGTTCTTGTGTATATAATATAGATACATAGTTTTATACAATTAAATTAATTATTTTAAATGTCATATTGATTCATAAAATAAATTTTTAGAATCATTCATTAATTTCATACATATAAATTGTATCGCATCACTACAAAGAGATGTAAGACTATAAGTACGCACAAGCAATGATATTATTCCATTAACAAGATAACAGATAAAGAATTGGGTGATATATTAATATTTATAAATAATTACAATATATTTTATTTCATATATATTAATTAACTAAGAATATATTATATTCTATTTAATGATAAATTAAAAAAACATCACATCACATCGTGAAGTGGTAGTTCGCCAAACACATGAGTGACGATGTCATATTTTAAATAAAATGGAATGAAATAATTTATATGTGATATTATTATTAAATAAATATAATAAAATCATATTTATCATATATATGTCGTGAAATCATGATTATACTATACATTCAATGGTGGTGATTGAAAAAAAATTACATCAGTTCACGTGGCAGCAATCTCCCTTACACACGATTGTCAATTTCGTTTCCATTTTTATGAAAGAGGATATGAAAATAGATAATTAAGGTATTTTAAAAACAATTAAGTATATTTAAGATATTTTTTTAATATGATAAATATTTATTGAAATTTTAATGTTGTGTAAGAAGGAAAAAAATCTAGTTTATGAACGTTGTCTCTTCTTTAGAAATCATTTTACGATTTCCCAAAAATCTATCAAATGTAAGATTTATTATGAAACCAAGGTATACAAAATATTATATGGGGAGTAATGATGTTTTTTGTGGAATTTAAAGGAAAATCCAATTTTTTTTGGAAGAATGAATATAAGAGGTTAGGGGTGACCTTTTACAAGTGGGGGAGAGGATAGACAAATAATTTTTTAAAATAATCAATTACACCCACATTTTTATCGTGAACAAGTCTCCATAATGGTTCATTTCCAAACCACATATGATATAATTTCTATGATTTTCTAAACAATTCTTTCTGGATACGTTTATAGGCCTTTATTAACACATATATTCATAGTTAAACCCCAATGGTAAATAAGTTTTTACCTTAACCAGAGAAATTAATTTTTTTTCGTATTTTACAATTCATAATGGTGAAAAATTAATTTAAACATGTTAGATAATAAAAATGATTATTACTCAATATATATAATCTAGTTTTTTTAAATTTAATTAACATAATTTTCATAATCGAGTATTAATGTAAACTTTTAATGTCAATGAATATGTGGGTTTCCAAAGAGATATTTTCATAACTATAGAAATTTTTAAAATCCAAATTCATCATGGAATTGATTATAATGACCTAAATTAGATTAATTTAATATTTAAAACTAATTTTAGTTGAAAATAAATTTAAAACAAAATTTACCCTTTGAAATAATTTTTACAAAATTGCATTTTTCAAAAATAAAATAATTATATCTCACTGTTCATCAAAAAATAAAAATTCTTAAAAAAACACCAAAAATAACCAAAGGATAATTTAGATATTATGAATTCAAAAAAATTTATTTTAATCAAATAAATTTTATATAAGTGGCATTAATTAAATTTTCAATTCTGTGCGAAATGTGTGACTCAACTATCATTGAAAAAAAAAATTCATAAAAAAATTCTGTTTTTTTAAAATGATAAGTAGTTGAAATGTTACCAATAGTTATTCCCTTTTTATTATTAATTCAGTAATATTGATAACATCAAATTTAATGGATATTTTACAACAATATACTTTAACAGATATAATTTTGACATATGGTCACATGATCTTCAAGCAATCAAAGAGATCATATTAATTTGAAATGAAATATATCTCAATGTATCTAGTTTTTTCATTTATTATATAAGATTATTTTTTTGTGACTTGTATGAAATAAAAATCAAATTACATATTTGGAAATCATATGGTTTTACATAGATATATGATGCACTTGGTTTAATGATTGATTTATCAAAGTATTTAGATGACTACCTATGATGTACTCATGACCTAAACCTACCCATTGGGATGCTTGTTGATTATATTTTCCATTATATATATAAATGAATTAATATTATAAAATAATAATTTTATATTATGTAAAATAACTCTTCTAAATTTTATATCTTATGGTTATTATCCCATGTGGTATATAAAAACTATTTTTTATTTCTTCTTTCTATATGTTTTTGGTCATTGCATGAATATTTCAATATGCCTCTATAATTATTGGAAAATGTGTTATTCTTATATTATAATGTTTACTAGTGTTTTTTATTATATATTAAATTATATTTGATATTATTATATTGGTATATAATGTACCATTGATGAATATGATCATTCCCATAATAAATTGTTTTATATTTCATTATCCTTTGGTGAATGGGTCATAATAATACTATAATAGGTTTTGGTCATAAAATTGTTAAATATTATATAGGGAAAATAACTTAACATTGTTCCACAATTTATTCCTTATCATTTATACAAACCTCTGGTGATCAGTACTAATTTCTATAGTTTTATCAAGGTACATGAAATGTAAATGTGAGATCTGGATTTCCTCATTACACATAAAAATATTAACATATAACAACAACCCAAAACGATGATCACTAATTTTTATAAATAGAAAATATAAATATTCCATAAAGTATTTATTATATGATCTCATATGTGTTTTGATAGAAATAAAAATTAATGATAAATATTTACATTAATATAATTTATCTAATATAGAATATCGTTATGTCTAAAACACTAGACTAACAATGAGTAAATATTTATTCATTTTCGAGTAGTTTTGGATAAAATTCATGGTTACCCAATTAATTCACATGGATTTTGTTATTTGTTTCACCCAATGGATATGATCCACCAAGATGAGTACAAAATAAAATATAAAATATAAATGTAAGATCCTAAGTGTATATAATCACACTCATTTGATCTTACTAATTAAAATTTACTAGAAAATGTGCCATTGAACGTATCTTCCATTGAATAATTTTTAATTAACACATCATATCATTGATTATGGTGAATATTTCTAATAATTTATAAATTTTTGTGTTTTGATCAATGATAACTGTTTATTTACGTTCTTCTAAATTCATTTTAAAACATATTATGTATATTATTTTACTAATATACTTTATTGAAAATAAATGAAAAAAAATTTCGATTCACTATTAAATTATTCTTGTATCTATAATGATAATTTTATCTTTGACATACAAATTGAGAAACACATTTATGTTCATTGTAAACCATTTATATAAAAATGATGTTTATCATTACTGGAAAATTTAATCAATTTTATAGAATCAATAAAACATATATTCTAATTCCTCTAAGATTGATTCAACCTACAAATATATCATTATAGATTATTAATTATTAATTATTATCCTATATTTTTAATCCTTTTTTTCATTATATTTGTATCCATTAATAAATTCATTTAAAATAATAATATTTCTACAACCATTGGGTACAACTTATAAAATAAATATAATTCATTGTATAAAATAATATGATTACGTTTTATGATATAAAAATGAAGAAAATGTTTTATCAGTGATACTTTATTAAATTTTTTAAAAAACATCATCCATCATAAAATAATTTTAGATAGAAAGTCAAAAAATCCATTCTTCATATGAATGAATCACACTCACCCTATAGGTTTCACACTAGTAGGTGTATATAAATTCTTCCAAACCTATATAGTGTTAATAAATTCCAATTTATAGTATATTGTATTTACTTATTTATAAGATATATAACTAATGATTTCTTCCTATAAAGATATTTGATCAACTTTTATTACCACAAAACCACTTACAATGTAATTGTAAATCTATATCTCACAATTTATTAATGAAATATCTGATACCATCAATGTTTTTATGTATAATGAGTAAATTAATTTTAAAAAACAAATTTATTTTTCAATATATTAAATATATTAATAAAATCTACTTTTTATATTAATGATCCTTATGTTCATTTTTTCATATAAATTCAATTATAAATTAATTTTAGTTGATTTTATCTTAATGTAATCAATAAAAAATATGTTTTGAAACCCTAAAAAATCCTAAAATGAAAATTATGATGTTTCCTTATATATATAATATGTTTTAACTTTCAAATAACCACTTGTAAATTTTTTTTTATTAAAAATAAATCATTTTCTAGATCATAAAATAAAAAGGGAATAGAAACATGTTCATGAATTTTCATAACCTAAACCATGCTTATCAATGATTAGTTTTCCCTATTAAATTCTTGATTTTTTGGGTATTATTTAGATTAATTAATAATACCTTCACCAATACTACAGATAAAAAAAAACATAAGGGGTTATATATTCTCCCCCATAATTAGATAATTATGTATTTATACTTTTTATTATTTAATTTTGTACGGAATGATTAAAAAAAATTTCTATTTCAAAGAATAGATACTTGTCTTCCATAAAAAATTACATATATCAATTTAAGAAATTATGAATGCTATTTTTTCATTTAAAACAATCATGATATACTTTTCAAATTATACGATTTATATCTGCATGTATGAGTTCTAATAAATCCTTATCACTTCACTAATAACCATTAAAATTAAATTTTTCATTTTACTTATTAAATGGGATTAATTTATATCAAATGATTCATAATAATTATATTTTTAAAATCTGTCATTATATATCAATATTATGTAATTCTAATTAATAATACTAATATGATCATTCCAATGATATTTTGATACAATGAATTAATTTTAACTTCTTGTTATTTATATTATAAGGTGGATTATCATCATTCAGTAGGACAAAATCATTTAATTTTATTCCAAAAAAATAAAAAACTAAACAATATAAATAAAAAAAATGCATGATTTTTTTATTAAAAAAGAAATTCCCATCTTATCTAATAGCGATAGTGAAATCAAATTTATATTTACTGATTATAAATGACAATATTTTAGAACAAATAATTGAAATGAATATTGAAAAAGTAGATTCATAATCATTATAATATTGAAACCTCTCTTACTATATTCATAACATGTAATAAGACTTCTAAATAAATTTACTATGTTCTGTTTGAAACTATAAATTATAATAAATATGTGAGTAACAACAGTATCTAATTCTAAGGATTCAGAGATAAATATATTTATCAGTATTATGTATAGTTGTTTATAAAAATTATTTCCAAATTAATTATCAATACTTTAAATTAAATTAAATTATTTAGTAATTTCATATAGATTTAGAAATAAAGAAAAAACTATTGAAAATATAATAAATATAAGGCCATATAAAACCTCTAGGAATAAGGCCATATAAAACCTCTAGGTACATTCTTATGTATCTTGTTTCTCTTATGAGAGTGAGGTAAATATCTCATATGGTGATTATTAGTATAAAACCATTAATTTAAATTCATTTTCATAAGTTTAATTCAAATATGATACCCATAATTAAATATATTAATGATTAATTTTTTTCTTAAGGAATGACCCTTATAAATGAATTTATTTTTTATTTATTTTAATATATTTTTATAATAAAATATGTGTCATTTTCATAATGTTTCTTATTCATAAATATGTTCATTAATTGAATATAAATCCATAAAAATGATATCTATATCCATTATATGTTTTTTGGGATAAGATCCATATTAATAAATGTCATAGCCAAACTATGATATTCTCTTATGACATGTTTATTTGTATAAAAAACTATTGTTTATTTTATGAAATATTAGTCTTGGATTTTTGGAGAGAATAACATAATTAATAATTATTCTCATTAATATCCTCAATACCAGGTACCCAAACATCAATTTTATTTGATTACCAAGTCATTTTTACCATTATATTTTCAATTTAATATTATTTACATATATCAAAAATAAAAGATATAATATTAATAATCAGATAAAACTATCCATCTATTAGATCAATATGGGTCTCAAAAAATTAATTCTTAAAGGAAGTAATCTTTCAAATATATAATTAATAATTTATATTACTTACATTGTCTCTATATTAATTTAGATTTATCACGTTTATACCCTACATTATTATATTCACTATAATTAAACATTATCCATCTTATAAATCTCCATTTAAACTTTTAAATATTAATTATTTAATAAATTACACATGTATCCCATATAATGTTTACTAAATTAATCATAATATAATGATAAAATCTATATATCTATATCAATTATATCAAGAAGTAAATATCTATTATTTGAAGGGATTTAATATACCTAATAAAAGAGATTATGATGTTTCATATAGGGGTAGAATGGAAACCCATGACCCAAAATTAACCTTAAATAGTGTGATCACAATATCAAACATTCCATCAATATTTCGTATTAGTCTTAAATTAATTTTACATAATTAAATCAAATAATAATTTTGTAAGATATTCTTATGATTAGTGTATTTATCTCTATTAATATAGTGTTTCTATTATATTATTATTAGTGTATAATGATGTTAGTTCCCTCATAAAAATATGATCAATATAAAATCTATTTGAATTTACTTGATCATTATATCATTAATGAACATCATGGGAAAAGTGTTCCACATTGTAAAATTATTGTGTGAGATAACAAAAAATAATTAGAAAAACCCAAGAATTTGATGAAATATCACTATTGGGTTTTAGTAATCATTCTGTTGTTGAAGACATAGTTGAAATGATTATAAAACGAAACCATGATCATCATAAATAAATGAAAATAAAATTATAAAATAAAAAAAATAAGAATTATTTTTTGAAAATATTTAGGATATTTCAATCATGATTGAATTTCCAAACCTTTGACTCATTTATTATCTATAAATAATAATAATTCCAAATTACAATGTCATATATTATTCCTATATAAGCTATTCATGTCACAATAAAAATAATATTTATAGAATGTGAAATTAGAGAAACAATAGAAAAACTCTTAAATGTGTAAAAATATATTGGTCCCTTAGACAATGAAATAAAAATAAGTATAATCATAACCTTTAAATTATTAAAATATTTTAAATTATACACACATCCTCCTTGAAATTTATTTTTAGAGTGGAATATTATATCCCTAGTGAAGAAACACTTCTAGAAAATGAGAAATATTACATTAAATAGACATTGATTATCATTTTTGGCATTAAATGGCCTCCAAAAAATTCTCGGGAGGTAAAATACATTTTTAGGTTAATTAATAATCTTCTAAATATGATAAAACTAATAATAGAGGGACTTTAATAGCCTATTTTATCTATCATATTCTACACATTCATGTGATGGCACTTGTATGTCCATTACATCATTCCCAAGCTAAAATCCCATTTTGGTTCTATTATTTCACTTTGTTTATCAATTAATAATAAAAACAACATGTTATTTATACAATAATTCCACAAGAAATATTGAAATTATTATCATTTAATTTAATATCTAAAATTTTAAAGTCACAAATCATATTGCATTAATTATAAACATACAAAAAATTAATTAATGTTTTTATATTGTTTTCCCAAATAATTAAAAAATTACATTATAATATTTGTGACACCAAGACCCATTTTTTACATTTGAAATGGTTGTAAATCTAATTTGGAAAAATAATATGATATGTGTCTAGAAATACATCATATGTATAAAAATTAAATTGAGTTTTGTATCATCTACTCCACCATTTTTACCTTAGAAAATATTTCTTATCTTTCCTATAAAGATGAATAATGAGACAAAGATAATGTCAAACTTATATAAGATATCTTTTTATTAATTCCATGTCCTATTAGAAATTATATTATAAAATAAAATTTAATTTTATTGGCTTGTTTTTACATAATAAAATTTTTATTCAGGTCCATAATGTCATATATTATAAATATTAGTATGCACATCCTATATTACTTAATCAAACCCTCTTGTTTATTTTTATTATATTGGATCACTATATAATATAAAACATTCACAAATTACTTTAGACATATATCAAATTATGTAATATTTTTACATTAAAAACATTTTAAACCCTCAATATAAAGATATTATAATAAATATTCACTTATATACCATTAACAACATTTATATATGAATACTAATGGTCAACATTATGTTGGTCAATCCAAATATCTGTCCACCATGTTATGTAATATGATGGATTAGTTTGATATATATATATTAGTGATCTGATTCTCCCTGATCATAAATTATCTTAAAGAGCTATTATAATTATCTTCAATAAATAATAACCATTAAAAACATATATTAAATCAATTATTATAATATAATCCTCTTCGTTCAATAAAATAAATATTAATGAAAGATAAATTATTTCATTAATATACACTAAATGATACCTTATTTCCATTATTAAATAACACAAGAATAAATTTACGGAATAAAACATAGAGATACTATGTCAGTCATTAAATGAAATGCAACCCAATTTTTATTTCATGAAAATTGTATGCTGTTAAATATACAAATGATAGAATATTTAGGAAGAAATTACTCATAAATTTAGAAAACAAATTCAATTTTTTAATGGAATGTAATGGAATTGAAATGAAGTCAATATGCATTTATAAAAAAATTATGTATAGGGAGATAGAGATTAAAAATATATTTCAAAAAATAAAATCACCATAAAAAATAAATAGTAATTCCATGTAAACTATAATCCTTAAAATTAACTTTTTTACCCAAAACAACTATCTCATAGTTTCATAAACAATTATTACATGACCAATGAAGAAAATATAATCATCCAAGCATTTGATGAACTAATACCTCAATAAATACAAAATATTAATAGATTAATTCAAAATAAATTCTTCATCATAAGAAGAAAATCCAATTTCTTATGTAATCACCCAAATAATTATTTTATATATCTAATTCAACTAAAATAAATAAGTCTCTAGATGACCTCTTCATATAATTAGGGACCATTGGAATATTTGGAATGTAATTGGATACAATAGAAATAATTACATGAATGGAAGAATAATTCAACCTCTTACAGAGTTATATTTGTCAAATATATCCTAATAATCCCTACAGATCTAGGTTATCTATAATCTTCAACAAATTTTATTTTCATATAATTTTTGTATCACAGTGACATTGATAATCATAACTAGTATCAACATCAATATCAATCTCATAATCTAAAAAACAAATAATGATGTTTCTTTTTATATCTCTACCATCATTTTCAACATTATTATCATCTCTAAGTTCTACTAGAGAAGTCATCATATATGGAACAAAAAACTCATTTACATTATTTATTATCCTATAAAACTATCCTATAATATTGACCATTCTATACTGTTTATGAAGAATAAATATAATATAATTTATCAAATAGAGCATAAACCTCATGAAAAATAGTAATATGTTGTCTCTTCAACTATATGGTATGATATAAAGGAACAATAGTAAATCCTTTTGTATATTTCACATGTAATTACATAATATTATAGGTTTCCAAACAATCTTTCTTCTCATATAGAACATCTATTTTCACCTACCACTCTCAATTATAATAACTCTATGGATTTAGATTTAGACATAGACTCCCCTTCACACCCTAATCCAAATAAAATCTATTAGTTATATACCCATACCTTGAATTAACCATAATAGTCATACAACATGATATACTAAAACAATGACCATTTACTGACACTTTATTATTCATTCACATTATCTTATTTTAGTAAATTATTCCATATCCCCATAAAGAAAAAAAATGATCAAGGAATCCACATCACATTTAGTTTTATAAGATATCACACAATTCATTGAGAACTAAAATGGGTTAATATTATCAAACATTGAATGAATACTAAACATATAATTAAAATTAGTTAAAATAAATGTTTTATAAAATATTGAACAAATATCTACCTCAACATACACATAATCACTGTGAACCATGTGAAAATATCAACATATTTATGTATTTTAATTGACCACTAGAATAAATGCCTATATCCATGGGATGTTCATGACATTGGGGGTCGCATGACCTTGGCTATAGACTATGACCATGGTAACCATATCTGTGGAATATATTGGCATGGATATAAACTAATGTTCTATAACAATGGGAACCTACCTCTATCGATAGAGATATTTCTCTGGGAATCCTAGGTTTCATATTGTATCCCATGGAAATGTGGTTATGTAAATAAACACCACTTATGGTTATAATCTATGTAAAACTTTAAAAACAATTATATAGTATGTTCTATCATGGATAAAAATCATTATATTATATCAAAATTTATCACTCACATACACCATGATGTATTTATATATGTGTGTATGTAATTATTAATTAATAAATATTTATTATTTTAATTATAATAATTACATGGATTTGCATTATGATTATGGGACTCAGGCATAATGGTTATAAATTTTGATCTATAATACCCCAAGATTTCACTATATATAAATTTCATTAAAATAATTGTAATATGTTTGATAGCTTTCTATACACACAAAAAACTTATATGGGATGTAATATATTAGATGAATATTATAATGAAAAATATAAGAATAATAAAATATCATGTTAACATAATGTTATTAATGAATTCAAATTTCTTACATTCATGGGATAAACCATAAATATGACTTCATATTTAAGATATTTTTTTCTAAAATAATAATTTTTCAATGTGTGGTATCATATAATATTGAATTGAACCATGTTTAAAATATTTTTATTTAATAATTGATATATTAAAATTCATTAAATTATTAATTGATATACAATAATATTTTTAAATGTCAGGTTATAATAAAAAATATTTTCCTTAAATTTTTTATATGAAAATTAAATTTTAAATATATGATTCTTAATTTAATAAAATGAATTTTTTTTAATTTTCAAAATTTTATAATTATTTTTGGTATTCGTTTTACAATTTTTTGGATAAATTTTAATTTTATTTGGATATGAAAAATAAAAATTGTGCAAATACCTTCACATTTTTGATAATTTCCAAATAAAAGATTCATTTGAATGTTTTCGAACAAATTTTGAATATACATAAAAATTTATAAATTAAAAAAATTGTGTAAAATTTATATTTTGAATTTATAAACCCCATGTTTAACATTTTAAATCTTATGCAAATTTTTAGTTTAATAAAATTTGTTTTTTAAAATATTTTTAAATTTTTGATTTCACTTGGTGAAATTAAATTTTCAACTATTTCAAAGGGAACATTAATATTATATTGTAAATAAAAAATAGAATTTTTTCATAGAAATCAATAACATTAATTTTTTATTAGTATCAAATTTATGCATGTAAAGATAGTTTTTCCAAAAATTTATTCCCGCATTATGTGTGATAATATAAAACAATTTTTATTACCATTAGAAATTATATTTGATAAAATGAATTTCATGTTTTTAAGTTTTTCCCAAATTATTTAATAAGGCATATTTTATTTTTAGGCATTAAAAGTAAACTAATTATGTAAAAATTATTTATGTCGGTAAATATAAAAAATAGTAAAAGTGAAAAATATTGGTATAAATAACATAAAAACAAGATAATAACATATATTAAAGTGTGGGGTTGTGGATTTATTGACAATAAGTATTCCCATACTCTATTATATACAACTATTATATCCAATTAACTATTTATTAATTAATTAACATTTTATCTAATTACATAAATTTTAATCCTCCTCGTTGTAAAAACATCCACCACTAACCAACTTCTCCACACATTCAAATCCTTTTATATTTGATATAAATTAACACAACTAATAACCAAAAAGTTAAAAAAACATCATATAGGGTTTTTCCTCTACAAAACAACATCTCAAATCCATAATCCAATCTAGAATTGTATTTTTTCATAGAGTATAGAAATAATCTCAATTAAAAATCTTTCATTTCATTTCATATATTTATTCGAAAAATAATTCAAATGTAATATATCCATTTTGAAATAATTAAATATATATTATACGTATTGTAAAATATTATTATGTTTATTTGATAATCATTTTTTACATTCATCCATATATTTTGAAAAATAAGAATGATCCTTTCGTTACATGCGGACAAATTCCTCAATAAGTGACATTATATGTTTTTCATAAAAACATTAAATGATAATTTAAAGAGTTAATTAAATAATTAAAAAAATATTCAACAAATTATTTAAATTATATATAATATATTCCCTTTTCTACAAATCTAAAATTCTATAGAAAATGAAAACATCATCCTCGGGTAGACACAGACTACCACCTACACATAGTGATATATTCTGTTTTAAATCTCTATAGTATTTAAATATCTATATAAATTTCCTAAAACATGATTTTAAACTATAAATACATATATATAATTAATTATGACAATCAAATAATGATATTATGACACAATAATAACCTTATTAATCATACTCACCTGAAAATAAAAAAATATTCTTTTTTGGGTGTATTTAATGACCAACATATACAATAAAGTAAACTTAATCAATGGATAACTATAGAAACATAAGTAACTTTATTATTATAAATAAATGTGAACAAATATTTTTAGAGTTTTTTAATGGTTAAATTATTATTTCATACAATATTAAACTGTAAAATTTTATTTATTATAATTTGATGAAACAAACTCATCTTTGATTCCATCCTCAGAAATCATAACTAAATTTATAAAGGTATGAAATTATTGTTTTAATAATAATTAAAAATAATATATTATAATAAAATATTTAATATAGGAATGATTAAAATGTATCAATCAAATGAAACTAACATCATCAATTTAATGAATGTGTGAAAAAATAAAAATTACTTACATTAGTAGATGACAATAAACTCTACTTAACAACTAAAAAAATAAATGATTTAAGATAGAGTAGAAATGGTAATAGATATTAACAATGTAATTAAATATAATATTTATATTTATATTTATATTATATGGTATATTAATGAACTTTTTTGTCACTAAGAGTAAAGTTTAATGGTGCTTAACTCATTATCATTTCATTGAGTTATAATACTTATTTATGCACTTCATTATTTAATATTGGGTTAATTATACCTAATGATTGTATTTTCACGTATTATATCTTTTTTCATGGTATCCAAATTTATATATTAGTAAAATATATTAATTTTATTCTAACTTAAAAATGTGTATTTTGTAATAGTTTTTTTCTTTAATCAACTTATTTTCATGAGTTTATATTATTCTTATTTGAATAATATTTTATAAAAATTATTTATTTTTTCCATTTAATATATTATTATTCATTTTCACCATATTTTGTGTGGGATTAAATTGATGGATTTTATACTTTTCATTTTTTTAATATTATGAAAATTTCTCATTGTATTCAAATGATATAATTTTCTCTATATCCATATAAAATATTCCCACAAATTCAATCCTATTCAAATTTACAAATAAAATTTTATTTATAATCGGTGGTCCTTAAATCATACCTTTTAATTTTTGGAAACTATGATTTACCACTATAAATAAAATTTATGTTTTAATAATTTTTTTCTATGAGACCAGGAACCATTTTTGTTTTTTTAATATGAAGTAGGTTATAAAAAATAAGGATTTATTATATGTTATATTTTTTTATCAAACATAAATATGGATTCCATATTCAAAATTCAATTCAAATATGAACATATAGAGTTTAACTTACCAACTTAATCAAATTACTTCTAAAAAATTGAGGAGATAAAAAAAATGATATAACAAATGATTATATGAAAATATTAATAGTTTCATCGGACATATATTATTAAAAAACCCAAAGATTATTTTATATAGTTAAAAAACCTGATGACTAATAGTTATCATAATTAAAAATTAATTTTTTTGGATCTATTGAAGTTGTAATTGAAATTGAAGAATATGATATTAATTGGAAAATATTATCTAAAAGATAGAATATAAGACTACTAACATTAACTTGATAGGGTAATCATGTGATTATCATTAGATAAATAATTTGAATGAGTGATAAAATAATTTAATCATAAATATTCATTTTGGAACATTTTTCAGATATAGTATTTCAATTAAAAGCATTAGATAGAGGCTTTTGGACAAAGTGAACAAGATGAAGAGTTTTTTCGAAGCATCAATCAATGTTTTCTAAAAATAAAATTCAAAATTATTAACATAAATTTGGTTAAAAAAACAATTTAGTAGTATCTTGATATAAAATATGATGTTTAATGGATAGAGGGAAAATAAATGAAAGAGACCCATTTGAGGTTATCAAATTGAGAAGTTCCTATTAAGGTGAATCATATAATGTTTATTTTTTCTTTATAATATAATATTAATTCCCATAAATGTGTCAATTATGAGCTAGATTTTTTACATTTATATATCCAAGAAGGGAAGAATTTGATTTTAGTTTTTTTTCAATAAAAAAATCTATAATATTTATATTGGGACCATGTGATAGTATTTATAATGTTTTTAATTTCTATTTACATTGAGGTTTAATAGTGGTAAAATGTAGAATTTTTTTTAATGATATTTATTGTTTGATATAGAACTATGAATATGAATTTTATGAAACTCCCAATTTTTTTGAAAAATTAAATAATATAATGTGTATTAAGTTTATTTTTTAATGGTTATGTGAGTTGTTTTGTTAAGATAAAAATGTTTCATTTGAGGCTTGAAGAGAATATCTTGAGATATCTTTTTTTAATTAATCTTTCATTGTTTCACCTGAAAATTTGGCACCAAAAAAATCATTCTTATGAATTGTTTTTTTGTTGACATTGTGAAGAAGAATACAAATAAATATTGTAGAATAAGATGTATAAAATATAGTGGTACCCATACAAGGGGTACATAACATAGAGGTATAATAAATAATTTTGATAATGAATATCATTATCCTTTCTATGAAAGAATGTGAAGTGGAGTAAGAAGAACATGGAAGTAGGAAAGTTTGATGAATGTTGAAGCAACACAAGGATAAAATTTTGTCTTTTTTATTAATTTTCTATTATTTATAGAAAGTCGATTTTAATGAATTATATTGGTTTAGAGAACATAAAATGATAGAGGAATATAGTGACATGAAATTAATTGACATTTAATACTTATTATGACTATGAAATTAATTTTTTATAGTCATTATGTAGTGTTGGATTGTGTCCGAACTATATCAATTATTAACTACATCTTTTGAATAGTGAAAATTGAAAATACCTATGTTTCTTTGGGTGTACCTATTATTTACTTTCCAGAATATTTGTTTCATAATAATCATAAGATAATTTAATCTATAATTTAAAAAAATATTAAAATAGAATATCATTAATTCCCCCCCTACAAAGATATTACAAATCTTTACTGGTCATTTCAATCGATAGTTGAGTGAATATTCCATAATTGACACATTTTTACGGGAATTTTGAAGAAAATTAATGTTTCCATAAATATTCAAATAAATATTAATCATAAGAAAATTTATATATTCTTTGGAAATAACTATAACTAAAATAAGTAAAGTATGTTACATAGTACATAATTTATTGGATATAATGTTAGAGGAGATTTCATAGTGGTTTCCCTCTGACCATTGAGGGTTCTCTTTTAACAGTTGTGGATAAGATGAATCTAGAGAATGAATAGTGAGCTGAAGGTGTTTTACTTTCCTACCTCCCTGATAGTGATATTGTTAGGGATGATTGAATTAACCCTTATATATTATTACAGGACATTTTGAATTACATATACAAATGAAATAAGATAGTGATGAATGGAAAGTTATTGATCTTGAGATTAAATTATAAAAATATTAAAATGTGTAATGAATAATCTCTTGGTTATTTCCTTAATACAGATAATGAAATTTTAATAAATATATGATTTCTTGATAGAAAGAAGAATTTTTGAACTATTTTTGAAATGATTCAAATAATTTTTCTATTATATTTAGTACACATGTATCAATTTTAGAATATTTATATCATCAAACTCTCTATTGATATAACTAATACAAAATTATCATCACATATTGTATGGGAAGTGAAAAGCCTATGATGAATCAATAAAAGGTTTATTGAAAAATTTATTACCAATATGGAGATGAATTAAATTCTATGGATGGTCCTAATTAAAAGAAAATTAATCTGATATTGATGATAATGGATATAACAACATTCATGAGTTCAATTAATTTTATTCTAGAAAAGTGAAATAAGGAACATCAATATATAATGTAATGATACCAATGAAGTTTTTTTGGATTTTAATTAATTTTATATTTTGTTAAAAATTTACCGAGGACAATGAAATATGAATAACATGATATTGAAGATTGAAATCCAAGAATATTTTAGATGAATAAGAAATAAAAAAAATATATATTTTAAATTAATGGAGAATAAGTTCTATAAATTTTAATCGTGAAAACTCTTTCCAAAATGTGATGATGTTGATAAATATGAGGTGGATGTTAAAATAAAATTCAAGGATAATAGTGCTATAAATTTTCTTAATAAATAATTTATTGATGATAATTTTACTTATAATGAAAATTGGATCTTTGGGGAACGATTACATGATACATAAATAATTATTATTCTTAAAACATAGAAAAAATAATATAATTTAGAGATTATTAAACTATTAGTAGATAAAAATTTATTTATGAAATAATATCATGTAAAAAACAATAAAAATAAATTAATGAAGAAAAATATAGTTTTATAAAGAATTTTATTATCAAAATAAAAAACAGGATGAAGATAAAAACATAATATAATTATTTTAGAAAATATAATTGTTATAGAGAATTAATTTTATCATGTTCAACAAAAAATTGGTGAATCATAGGAAAAATTGACAAAAATAAAAATAGTAGTTTTAGAAGATGATTACAGTAAAAAAGATTTTAAACCTCATAAATTACAAGAAAGATCATCTTAAATGATAAAAAATAACAATAAACATGTATAGGGGAATAATGAATTTTAGAATCATATATGTAGCAAAAAATGGAGTCTAAAATCAAGAAATTTATAATTTATCAATGTTTGAAGAAAAAAATATTAAAACATGAAACTGAGTTAATAATGTGATAAAATAAAAAATATTGATACCAATGTTCGGATGCCACTAGATCATTGGAACGTAATAGGAATCCATAGATGATTTTTATAATAATGATAGGAATTAGGCACCTTTTTATGGTCATTATAAAATATAGAGAAGAAAATTTTCTTTCTATAGATATTCCTTTTTCTAGGGTGGATTTTGGAATATATGAGAAATTTTATAGTTTAACAATCAATACTAAAATGAAACTATAAATAACTATAAGAAATATTTGTGTAGAATACCCAATCAACCAATAAAAGATGAAAAATCTAGTTTGAAAACTAAAAATATATTTCAACCATAGAAATTTTTTTTATGGTGATGATAGGAGTCTACAAATCATTATAATGAATGGTTTTGTTATGACACCGTCTTGAAATATTTTATGTGAAAAATCATTGAAAAATTATGGGATATAATAAAAAGGTAATAAGAATTCCATATTTAATTAAACATATCCCAAATACACAATAATGTTTTGTAACATTGATTTTGGATAGTGGATGATCGTCACATATAATCATAGATTTTAGGTTGTTAATAAATTCTATGGACTACAAAAAAGGGATTGTGGCTTTTGGAAATATTGAGTCCATAAAAATTAATGATTTTGAAACATATATAATTCAAATATAAATGGTAAAATCAAAGATATATGTACTTTTTTACAGATTAATACATTACCTCTTGAGTGTCTTCAAACACAATTTAAAAAAAATAATGTTTTTTATAAGAGATAGTTTTTATAAAATTTCATGAATATAGGAAGGTCATAATAAAATGAAAATTAAACGTGAAGAATAATTTTTTTGTTTATGATACATAGTGGTCATGTGATCTTGGTTTTATGGATGAAAATCTATAATATAAAAAGATGCATAGACATATGATCCATAGTAATATGATCATGAATACAAAAAGAGGGAGTATTTATTATATTTGTTCACATAAAAAGAAAAATATATTGATGTTTCTTGATATTCATGAAAGGGAATAATACTAATAATGCACAAAAGCGGGTTATCAACTCATAAAATAGATTTTATAAATTTTTTCATTTGTGGGCCTAGGATAATGAAATTTATATGTAAAGATATAATGTTTGTTCAATTATTTATGATTTAACTCATATTTCTTATGTAATGTTTTTGAAAAAAGAAAAATAGAATCCAAAAATGATTAATCCTTAAAAAATATGTCACAAATAAGAATTAATATATTAAATTATGTATATTCACAATGATCATGCTAAAAAATAAAAAATTTGAAATATAAATATTATCTTAAAAATAATGAAATGAATCATGTATTTAGAGAAATGAATATACTAATGAAATTATGCACCTTATGGAAACAACAAAATTCAGTTGAAATGGATCAATATATACTGATTGAACATGATACTTTTATATTATTTTAGAAAAAAATATTAGATAATATTATCATATTTAGAATAATTTTATTGATATGAAAAATAAAAATATTGATCATTATGATATGTAATAAAATAAAACCCCAATTTAGAAAATATTTAGGGCATTTTTTAGGCCCTAAAATAATCAATAAAAAATATGAAAGTATTTCAAGGGTTATTCAATTAGTTTTTGATGGTACCATTATTAAAGACACTCTAGATGGTAGAAGAATTATGTTCTATAATAAAGTTTCAAGAATATTTGTTGACGCAATAGATGTGAATGTTCGAGAAAATTATGTTAGAATCTCTTCATAATTGATTGTAAATATGATTGTAAGTGAAGATGATATTATTTCACTAAAACAACTTGAAAATGATCATGATATATGTGTTAATTTACATGATATAAATGATAGAGATTATGACTCAGCTAAATCTAGTTAAAAATGAAAATCATGTTTCTCTCATCCTCGGATGAGAAAATACGATGTTGTAAAAATAAAATTAATGTTAAAGGATAATAAGTTTATACAAGAAAACCATCGAGGAACTCCTAATTTCCTTTTTTATTAATATTTTTAATCTAGTTTATGTTATGAAATAATTATATCATTATGTATAAATTTTTAACATTAATGAATAATTAAATTATATTTACTAGAAACACACATGAAATCATTTACCACAAAAAATAATATTATATTAAGGCACTAACCCAATTAAAATACTCAAATATTACCAAATTTATCCATCATATAGTTTTAAGGGGTTTCATAATCCCAACAAGCTATTTACTAGCACAAGTGAACAAAAAAAATGATAATTATTTTCCCACCATAAAATCCAAACAAAATGGGGTTGGTTGAATAGAAATAGAAATTAGTTAGTATATCATTCTGGAATCATGAGAAAAATGAAATAAAATATAAAGTAATACATGATAAATAAAAAACAAAAATATGATATCATTATGTGTTATCCATATAATAAGTGGGTTACATTCTCAACATTCCACTACTAACTCCTGAGGTCCAACTATGAAGGACATCAACCACCACCATGTGTTAATTTTCTACTTTGTCGACATGGAAAAACATGTCTACAAAATACTTATATTAAAAATCAAGGTTTGACCAAAAATATCCTTCTATAATCCCACTAATAAATTTCTTAAGAAAACCATATAGAACATTCACTGTTTTAACTTAAACATGATATATAATCATTTTCAGAATTTCATATAAAATAATCATGAAAATAATATTAATGTAATGTATAAAATATGTGAAAAGATGAATTTCATTCAATACCAACATCGTTAGTAGTTTCAAAAAAGTGGGATGAATATATAATATTATATAAATCATCATTAATAATTCATTTCATATCATTTATAAATGGTTTTTAATCCCTAGGTATTGTTAGAATAAGGATCAAGGTTCCACACATTCTAAGTGAAATATAGGAATATATGTGTATACCTCCCTAGATATCAGGACAAGGAAAAATTTGAGCCCATTTAAAAGAATAGAATCCCAACCCTAGTCATGATATACATCCTTTTTATCATCAATACATTTTTGATAATACCTAATAAATTCCTAGAGTCCATATCTATGATAGCCCACTTAAGGAACCTATCTCCCATTTGTTTCATAGAAAAAAAATCAAAGGTAAATTCATTTATTTTGAATCAGTTTCTTCATTATTCATTCATAATTCACCAAATAATGTTACAAATAATGAATTTCATTTCAAAAAAAATCAAATGGCTTACCATCAAAACACATACCATCCAATACAACACATTTCACATAAAATAATGGGATACATATCAATCATTAACTTCACAAAAATCATCATCAAGAATGTTAACCAAATAATTCTTCATATTTAATTAATTGTTAATAAATCGCCACAATATTTGATAATCAATTATTATAGATTTTAAAGACATAATATTCTTTTATTAAAACATGCATCAATGGTATAATTTCATTTTTTGAATCTCTATTATAATTTTTTTAAATAAATTAATAAAAATATAATTTTAATGAAGGGAATTTAATTAAAAAAACTATATTATTTAGAATTATGTTGAAAACACCCCAAATTGGAACCATAAATAGTATGTAATGAGAATCATATATTAGAAATCATATATATACGAAAAATGAACATGAAAAAACATCAAATACCATTTTAATTTTCTCTTTCATTGAAATAATATAATAAATCTAGGGGGAATATAATCACTATTTATGAAATCATGATTGGTAAGAGCCCCTTCTAATTAAAAATTCAAACGTATATTTGATTGAATACAAGGTTAATGATTTAAGGTTTATATTAATACTCACCCTTATGATCATACTTATCTAGAATAACCAACCATGGTGTTCAAGTGCTTATAAGGGAATTTCAAATATTCATATCTTTACCATCATTCCCTCATCCACATCAGAGTGAAAAATTGTCGGACAACTAATTCATGACAATGGTCAAAAAATGCCATGCTAGTACATTCATGAACATGGAAGGAAATGATATTTGTAACAAACCATACCCTAGACCAAACATAGTGATTGAAATTTATTTGTATCTCATTTCACATATGTCACACCCAGGTGGAAAATGGCATAGATCAGGGTGTGGTCCGAAATAATTTTAACTGAAAACGTCAGAAAATTCCACAAATATCTTGCAAGGAATTTGAAACTGATATTAAATAGCTCAAGTATCAATGGATAAATAGGTTAATAAAAAATAACAGAAATGAATGGTTTTTATGTTATAATTCATCCCAATATAAATAAATTTCCCTAATAAATTCTTATTTGGAAGACTGGTCCTCAATGATTTGAGGTAACTTCCCTCTTATAGATGATTTACTATACTTCATCTTATTCACATATATACTATTATTCCACTTAATTTATACCAAAGTTCTAGACTGACCATGGGGATTCATCAAATGTGAGTAAATAATTTGAACTACATACTCAATTACAGTAATATCATATTCCACATCAAGGTTCTACAAATAAAAAAAATGGGCCAGTTTTGAAATATTTTTTTTAGATGTGACATGTAGGACACATCATGGATCATTGTCACCAAAGGTGGTGAATCTAAATAGTAATCCACCATCTAAATACATTTAAAACCCTCAAATGTATCTATATATCATTGTTTTATCATTCCCTTTATTCCATACCATTGGTGGTCTGACTGTGTCAAAATATCATAATCACTTTTTCTCCAACCAGGAATTTCAAATGGAATTGATGATGATCAAATTAGCATTATACTAGCTTCATTCCATCGAAAATATCTTTTGAATCATCTGGATCATCACAACCATATCGTATAGAAAAATTCATCCCATAATTGATTATTAGATAACCTCGAACCAATAGAGTTGAGATTTACTATGCCAATCAAATGGGGTCATAAATTGTTCCATTATAATTGATTATTGGTAGCTACTACTAGAGAAAAACCCAGTGATCCATAAATGGAAATCTAAATCTCCTCCATATTCAAGGACACATGAATAATTCATGTCTTCCATAATATATATAACAAGTTCTATATTACCATATATCTATATAGGGTGCACAATCCTAATCATTATATAGTATCCCATGAACTCTCATATGAAACTACCAAATTGAGATATCAACCATGGTTCCCTATAAAAAAGAATGTACGATAGAAATCTATTAATTTTAAATAACTCTTAAATATATAGATTTCCAAATTCTATAACATTGGTAATATCATGGATAGGAATTAATTGATCAAATTTGGTTAATGATATATCACCTCCAAAATCACATTCACTCCATTTGAAGTGTGTGACAACCCATTGATGATGTCCATCGATATCTAATCCCACATCATTATTTTCACATAAAGAGTTTAATGATATTATGATGATTGGACATGACCTTTTCATTAGTATAAATTTGATTATTAAATTCCTGGATGTCTCATTTCATACCAAGCCTAATGAATTTATGACTCTTATTATAAAAAATAATCATCATGAATGGGTGAAAATACCATAAAAATATGATAATTCTTTATTTTATAATTCCTCATTAGAAACAGAATGAAAGAATTATTTTTAATGTAATGGTTACACTCTTAATATAGAGAACATACCATGACAGTCTCCCAATCATATAATGTTTTCAATATTTCTACTGGTGGATAGTTATTGGATGAGAGTATATAAATTGAATTCTACCAAAAAACCTTAATCCCATCATCCTGGACTCCAAAATGATTAAAAGAAAATTTATTTTTAGATTACTCTCTAAGGATGATTCCAACATGGCATGGGGTGAGATATTCCAACTAAAAAAATCAGTAAAAGTGTTCCACTTTCTGGGGTATAAGGGATACTGCTGTTAAGAATGTTTGCAGGTTCTCTATCAATACCCTTTGATGATAATTTAAAAATATTTTTAATATTATATAAAAAAATAATTTATGGTCATTATAAAATATAAAATTTTCTTTATAGTTGACTTATCACAAAATCCTATGATCTTTCATCTCCACGGCGAGTTATAGATCATATGTGGTCATGAGGGTGAAGCTATTGAGAATTATAAGATAACAAAGGATAATAATTAATGATAAAAAATCCAAAACCAAACCTGATGAATTTGAAATTACTATGTTTACATTTCAATCCTATATAATATTTAACACTAGTGCTAAAAATTAATAGCACATTAATTCATAAAATGATGATATTATCTTCTTATCCCAAACCTTACGTGGGTCCCTTCCTCATAAGATAATTCAATAAAAAATCCATTTTTAAAATATTTTATAAACTATTGGTAATACCTTTCTAAACCCAAAAATCATCATATCTCAAATACATACCACATTCCCCCTTATAAATAATAACATTATAATTTTTATGAACAATTTAGATAACATAATCTAATACCACATTCTTATTGATCGTTAGTTTTTAAAACAAGAACTTTTAATTAAATTTCTTTGTATAATGGTCTTGATCCATCATGATTTCCAAAACATTATCTAATATTTGGAATATAAGTATAAAATTTTTTATAGTAAACAAATATTTCGTATGTGAATACTAAAAATAGATTCAATATTCTCATGGAAAATCAAATACATAAATACCATAAACACTACAAGATAATTGGTTAGGGAAAATTTAATAAAAATACAATCATAATAGTTACACCTATGCCTAAATGTAAAAATAATAATATCATTCTCCATTATTATAATCCATTTATATCTATTTAGAAGCTTAACATTTATAAAATCACTTTCCCTAAGTGTATATCAAACCAATCATCATTGTGGGGTAACAAGTACATGTTATTGACAAAAACTTGATTGATATTTTATTAAATCAACACAAAAGTGAATTATTTTGTCATACTTCTTTGTAAAAATAACTTTTCCTTCACCAAGAGAGACTCTGTGATGAATGGAAACATTTTAAATAATTTCATCTAGTAGTATATTTAACAATTTTATTTGATTCAGATTAGTAAGGTGAGATGCAATATATTGTTGCTGAGTAATAGAAAAGAAGTTGATAGAGAAATGTACCTCCCCATTTGGGAGGTAGTAAATAAAATTATAATGGTAAAAAATTCACAAGGAATGTAGATACTACGGTAGATCACTATGTGAATATTCCTTCTCCATTTCAAAGGAATACATTGATATCATTTTACCCTACTCAAGGAGAGTAGATCTAACTAAGATAAACCTCAAGTTCCATTTTTATAGAAATAAATGATACACCCCACTGTGTTAGTAAATAATAAAAACTAATTGTAATAATCAATCCTATATTTTTTATCTACTAACTGTTCCATTATTAGAATTATATCCAGAGGTTTTTTCCAATGAACCAAAAATCCCTAAACAAGATGAATCTCTGGAAAATGAAATAAAAAGAAGGTCATAGGAGACCATAAAGTCTCTCCATCTTGATATTTTTTATAATTTAAATCAAATAATGGATTATACCTATTGAAATATTGAAAAAGTTAATGGTTCCAATGTATAAAAAATAAACACAAGTATTAATTAATTAATTAATTAAATGTGAAGCAATTGTAATGGTACCACTCACTATTGTATAACCTATATCCGTTTTAATAGGAGCCTCCTAAACTATGTGAGGACATTATATTCTTTATAACAGTGGATGGAACCTCATTTCACTTGAATCATATGAATTCACTACAGATATCCTCAACACTAATGAGACCATACCAATACATATATTGGTAGAAACATGGAAAACCCTCTATAGGTTTACTAAATCATCATATGAGCTAAAATTTATAAACACCACTAAGAAATAATTCATTGATATCCAATCCATTCCATATTAATAATAAGTATGTATTCATGTGGAATATATGAAAGATAATTTTCAGAAAGTATACAATCAAGGGCCACTACTAGTGTTTCGATAGTCAGGACCTTTTTTCTTTCTCTTTCCACTAGTAGAACTAATAATGATAACACATGGAATAGAATTTACTCCAATTACCCATAACCAACCAACCAAGTCTTGTTTCAACATAAAATCCATATATAGAACATCTTCTCTGATGGTAATCATCATCATAAAATATAAGGCAAAAAATATGATCAAGGAACCATATGAAATATTTGGGACATTATATTCACATTTGACCACACCTATGGTGATAATAAATATATTTCATTAAAATGAATGGTATAATTCATTACAAATTAATCACCATGGTAACATTTGAGAAACACTAAAGAGATTACTAATACAATCGACTCCAAATAAAATATCTTCATTAGTCAATTATTGAAGTCTATATACTGCAAGTACACATTATTATATTATATAACTATATCATCCCAATATTTCCTTAAATATATTTGAATCATAATGATGAAACATTTCACGTTAGTGGGGTCTTGTTTCTCCCATAACTAAATTAGTTTATCAAAATCCCCAATAATTCCTCTTGCTAATGAGGATCATCCATCCCTGTTAAAGATGGTGGTTTATGATGATTTAAAAATTCAATATAATTTTTTTAGCTCTTTGAACTAAAACCTCTGAAGATTGAATGTTAAAATGTGTAACCCCCTGTTCTAGATCATGGATGGAAAAACCAACCACCACTACAATTATATTATTGACTATAAGGGTTTCATGTTATGTTTTACTAGCATCTTATACTTAATTTATATTTTTATGTATTCTTGAGAGAATGGTATTGTATAGAATCAACATATAAAAAAGAAACATCTCTCAAGATACATGATATAATAAATTCAATTAGTCAAATTTTTTTTTTGAATATGTATCTTAAATAAGCATTTAGTATATGTTTGGAATCAGATAAAACAAATCATAAAAAATACTTTTTCTCATCTACCCATGTTAACTTATGGATTGTTGTGGTGATATATGGTCATTAACTCTCTCATAACCTACCCATTATGTCCCATAATCCATTTCATCCCTCTAAAAAGACATCTAGAAATGAGAACCTACATCCTTGAATATACTTTGCTTCATATAATAACAATTATTCATGAATCAGTCAAAATATCCCACTCAAACATTAACAAAATTTACCATAATATGATCTGAATGGAGTTATCTATATTTATAGGCTAAAGACAAGCCCCATGTTCTCATAAAAAACTAGTGGGTGGGACTTCACCACAATAACAACCAATAAAGGTGTTTAGTTTAACAACAACCATAATTAGTAGACATGCCCTTATAGAATCAAGATTAAATTACCACAAATAATACATGAGTTGATAAAGACAATAAACCCAAAAATGATATCAGAAAAAATCTCTACATAATAAGCGTATCTCATACATCAGATTAGATCACAAACACCCAATTTACCATAATAAAAAAACCCAATTCCTCAATGTAGTTAATTACACTTTTTGGGTATAGAAAAATAAAATCAAAGGATTACCTAAGTAAGTATTATGGAATTACAAACACTATCATAGTTTCATCACTCTATGGAATTCAATAAGAAATCTATATTAATAAATAATATAATTACTCTTAACTTAAATCTGCCAAGGATAAATTATCCCAACTTTGTATGAAATATTATTTTGAAATCATCTCAATGGAAAATAAAAACCAATATTAAATGTTCATTTACATAAACATAGGCATGGATGGATATTTCATCAAATAGGGATGAGTAAATCATTTCATAATCATTGGAATATATTATTATTTATGTCATATAGAAAAATGGATCACAATACCAATGATTTATTCGAATAAGCCTCAATGTTCCACAAATTTTGAGTGAAATATGACTCTATGTGTACACACATCCCTTGATGTCCATACTAGGGTGAATATAAGTCCACCCTGAAGAATAACACACAACCCTTATCACGTTTGTTAATTTTATCATCATCAATAAATTCCTATATAGATCTAATACATTGCTAGTGTTTATATCCACAATCTACCACCTAAATAAAAATTCTCCCAAGTACTTCAAGGAAAAAATCAAGGAAAAAATAATTCATTTAAAATATATTTCATCATTCATAATTAATGTAGTCTCACATGAAATATCATATAATTCCTTTAATTTTAAAAATTAAAATCAAATGTTTTCTCATCAAAACACATGTATTTTAAAACAACCCATGTGATATCATTTCTCATAGAATATTTCATTCTTATATTTATCAATATTCATCATCAATTTTATTAATAAAATTTATATTTTAATTTTATGTTTTTTTGAAATCAAAAAAATATTATGAAAATATATTTCAAATAGGATTAACAGAAAATATTTTATTTTTGTAAAAAAACAAGTATCTCCCTTCATGTTATGTAATCTAATTCAAAATACATTCCAATTAAATTATTAAATAATTGAATAAATTGTTGAGAAATGGATTGAAAACCACATAACTCATGAATGGTATTACCAACACCCATTAAGGGTTACCAAACTTGTGAGGAATAAGAATCCTATATATTTAAGAGGTAGTCCATAAAAAACAATACTAGAAAAAATAACAATCCCCTTTCATAGATCTCTAGTATTCAAGAATCAAACTAGAATAATATAAATCAAATATCTTACTTAAAAATATATAAGGGAAAAATAACCTTCCAAGAGAACATTTATGTTGTAATATAATGAAAATGAATGAGATTGTTTTAATTAATGAGATAAAATGGAATAAAATATTCAATAAACAAACAATTATTTCTGTACTAAGATAGATTAACCTCCTCGGATATTCTTGTTTATGTTCATAAATTTAAAATATGGAAAAACATTTACCTAGAACTCAGACACACCAAGGTTAGAAATCCCATTCTTTATCATACCTAGAAACTCCCTCTACCCTATACTAGTGGGGGACTAATTGATCTTGTCAAACAGGGCGAGAAACATTAGACCTCACCGAGTGGTAACTATTTTTGGAACTGCCAGTTTCATGAAGAGAAATCCTAGATGAAGAAAAACATGGACCAAGGCTTCATCCAATATTTTTTGTAGTATAAAATTAATTAAACTATCTTCTAGACATCAAGATCATCTAATGTTTCTGAGATTTATATTAACAGAAATAATGCTCAAATGATGACATGGTAAACCAAATAACATAAATGAAGTAAAGTTTGTTATATTACATGAATAAAACTAAATGCGATTTCAGATGAAAAATGAATAAAAAGATTCATGTCATTTAAATATTTTGGGACCATGTTGTAAATGAGTTGTTTTTTTGATATAATATTTTACTGAAAGTGTAATATTGTTTTATAGAAGAAATGAAAAAAAATTCACACTGTAATGATTTTGGATGATCAAAATCACCATACAGATCAGAATATCATATAATAAAAGCTTATAAAATTCTATCATATGGAAAAGATGATTTATATAAGAAAAGGTTCATCAGACTCATCTTGGTTTTAAAATACTATTAGACCATAATGGGGTTTCTTTTTTGGATTCTGAATGGATCCTATAAAAATCTTATTATTCTTTTCTAATAATAGAGTACTTATAAATCATGATAAGTTTCATAAACATATAACTCAAACCATAAGAAAAAATGGGGAGAACCTAGTGATGACATCCATATTAAGGTTTGGATGGAATAAGGGAATTTTCGAGAATAATGGGATGTTATAATATGTTACAATGAATTTTAGATGGCATTATTCCAATCCTAACATTCTCAAAGTCATGAGGATGTCATGATATAAACAGAAGATTTTGGGAGAAGGATGCAAAAAAAGTTAAACAGTTATTGCCTATGTTTATCAATATGTGACCACTGGATGCAGTATTTTAAAAATAATGTGAATATTTTTTTTCAAAAAATAAGGATATGAAGATGTTGGTTTTCAATCAGACTAATAAGACACATGATATAAATCTTTATAGAAATAAGTTGATATGTAACGAAGTTGGTGTTAACATTGGTTCATTGGGTGTAGTGTTCTACTAATACCTGGAGATATCCTAACACTGACCATATGACATAGTGATGGTATCTAAAATATAATCAAAATGGGAATCATTTCTTGAAAAATACCATTATATGTATGTTATTACTTCCAAAGAAAAAGAACAAATTTGTGCACTGGGTTTTTAATGAATTCATAGACAAATCAACCATATGATGATAAAAAATGTAATAAACCATTTTCATAGAAATTAATTGTTTTTTAGTTGGCTCAATAATGAAAGAAGAACTCTAAAATGTTTTTTATGGGGTCAAGAGTCATTATTCTAGCTCTGAAACTGATTATGAAAGTGAAAGAGTGACTAATTCATTAAGAAATAACTGAAAACAATAACGTTATCAGTTATAAAATCATTGTTATGAGGGAAAAATGAAATTTAATACTTCTTAAATAATGTAAAATTGTTTTTTCAACTATATATTGATGTTTGAGTAGTTTAAGGAAATTATTTGTAAAATAATTTTAAATCTAATACAGAAGTGTTATCAGGAAATACTATAATATATAGAAGTTATGACTTTCTTAATGAAAGAATTATCTTCAATTATTATGTTTAAAATTTGGTACATATCATCATAATGAGCATATTTTATTCGTTGGAATTGATCATTATGAAGAGAACTCTTTAGTAATTATGTATTAGAATGTGGGTTAAGAAAATCAAAGTGACCAAATGTCTTCATTTTAATTAATAAATAAGAATAAAAACCTAAATATGGATAATTAATAGTCCATAAAAATTATGTGACTTGAGGATGAGAAGAATATTCTAGATGGTTCGAGAATAATTAAGAATATTTGAGTAGTGTGGATGAATTCAATGAATTGTTATGAAGGAGAATGGAATTCAAAGACAATAATATTTTGTTATATAGGAAAACCTTTCCAGATTCCCACCAATCACACTTCTAGAACACCAGTAATTTTTAGGTAGTAAATTGAATTTTCTAACATAAGTACCTTTCACAGGTGAAGAGTGATGGTAGAGGGTTAAATGTTTTTATAGTGGAGTATCTAGATTGAGAGTTTTTTAGGAAGTATTTTGGATAAAGAAGTTGAAGGAGGATCCTATTCAGTGATTGATAAATCTGGCTGAGAAATCAGACTAGTATTTCCAAAATGAGTTAGGTTCAGTTTAGAATTGGTTTAGTGTTATTTTGACATAGTTATTTTCCAGGACTAAGAAATCATATAGGAAAATAGTATCAGGAATTAGATTAACATCAATATAAATTTTAGATAATTTCTTACATGTTTTAGTGTATAAAAGTGAATAATTGTTTTGAAACATATATTTGTGAAAGTAGTAAAGGAAATATAGTAACATGATTTCATGAAACTATTAAATATTTCGTAACTTTTTACATAAACATGTATTTTATAATTTCATGCTACTTAATGAAAATTTATATTTTTTTTAAACAAAGTGATACACATGTTTAAGGGTATATCCATCATTTTTTCCATACAAAAAGATTTTTTTCAAGTAGATTTATTGGTATTAGATTGTTTTAAATCTACACCAAGGATATAGATTCTCATGTTGATTAAAGAACCATGTAAATTATTTTGTTCATGTAAATGTTTGATTGTATTGTTTTTAGCTAGGTGGTTTATGTTTAAAAGAAGTGAATTTTATTTAAAAATATTTTAATCATAAAAAAAAATGATTTCAGTTCTTCACCCCCTCCCCCTATGAGTGATAAATTGATATTTTTTAGAAAATTACATGATTTATGAGAGAAATGAACACAAAATTTACTCTTTGCTTGAGTTTTTTAAGAGATGTTATGAAAAAAAATCAACCTTTCATGAAAAGTAAATAGATTCTAGTATATCATGGTAAGAAATATTTTATCAGGAAAGATAGAATGTTTCCTTTTCTTTTTTCAATTGGGTATAAATTTCTTGAAGTTGTAACTAATGCATTCCATCTAATTGATTAAAAATTTCCTCTTACACCTAGTCATAATAATAATAAATAAAATTATAGAAGAGATAAGAATAATTTAATCTCATCACTTTCAGAATGTTAGTTTTTTTGAGTAATAGTTTTTTTCACTTATCTTGGAATCTGGGATATGATGAAGAACATTTATAAAGGAAATAAAAAGGGGAAAAATTCCATGTTAAAAACTAGAACACTGAAGTATGAAGATCTTCAGATGGGTGAGTATGAATATTTTTGTGAAATTTTTACAAGGTTGAATGAAATTGGTATAACTTTTATATTTTATTGGTAAAGGTTTTATAAATCTATAGTTGTTGAAAAGATCATGATAATTCTTTTTGAGATGTTAGATTCTAATAATTTTTTGATATAAGATATATATCCAGAAACATTATATATAGATGAATTTCATAGTACTCTCTCCACATATGAATGATAAGGTAGATATATATGGAGGTAAAATAATGGTCTGTAAATAAATTTCTATAAATTCTACCAATAAATGAATCTAATAGAAGTTTCTCAAATAAAAATAAGTTTCTGGGATTGATTCTCAAAAATATGTTGATAAATTTTTATCCTTGATTTCTAAAAATGTGAGAATATGTATAGGTAAATATAAGGGAATATTCCCGTTAAATTTTATTAATTTTGAACCATTGGGGGAATTTCTTTTAATTTTTAATGAATATTGAATAAATATGATATTTAAAAAGATTAAATAAGTTTGAGAATATCTTGGGAGAAATAGAGTGATAATTTTAACTCTTATTCCAAAGGGAAAGATATAAAATTCTAAAAATCCTAAAGGAGAAGTTTTTTGTCGAAAAATTATATAGAAGAACATAGTGGATATGAATATGAAATGTATATTGGGGATTCTGGAGAGAATAATTTTATTACAATAATTAAAAATTAAGAGATTGCAGCAGTAGTTCTGAAGAAGAAGAAGAAGGTCAGTTTTAATTTCACCTGAAAGAATAATTGAAGTAATGGATGAGAAATATTAGAATGATTTAGATGGAAATCAAGAAATTGAATAAAATATTTCTCCTCAAAAAACATGAATGGTTTCGTGAAGAGAATGTTATTCTAGTTTAATAGAATGGAGATTTGAAAAACCCTATTGAGAAATAAACGAATTGGAATTAACATCTTGATGTAATGTTGAAGAAAAAAGAAGATGTTTTTGAAAATTTCTAACAAAAACCATCAACATATGAGAAAAGGGTTCCATGTATCGAGTATTATAACTATAAATTTTGTGAAATATCTATAAAGGGTAATACTATGAAGGATAAACAAATATAATCAAATGATGATAAGAATGTGAAAATTTTTTCCGAGAAGAAGAAAATTGGGAATGTTATGTATGAGGCCAAGACCCAAATAGCTGAGATGTAAGATGTTTCTAAAAATAAAAGTCCAAAAAATATTTTACTACTTATGGTCCTAATAAGGATGAAATGAAACCTATGTAGAAATAAGAGGTTTTTGTTGAGAGTAAAATGTATCTTGGTCCAAAAAATATAATAAGAAAGAAAATAACATTTTTGAGAAACATATTCACAACCCAAGATATTATTGATATTATAGATGAAAATATTAAATATATTGATACTACTAGAATTGTGGTTGACTAAAATATTTGGAAAATATTTTTTGGATTAACCAAAATTTTTATAAATATTTCAAAATTTATAGAAGGGAATTTTTTAGGTGGATATAATACTCTCAATGGAATAATTCTATAAAGGATATTTTGGCGAAACATGATAGAATGGTATGAAAATTGAAATTAATTTCCATTCATTGGAAACTATTTTTGACAATTTTTAATAATTTGTACATGTTTCAAATTGATTCATTATTTTGTTACTAGTTTAAAAAACTTTCTTATAACAACTCTCAAAAGAAGACGGTGATGAGAGAAAAATAGAATAATAAATCTCATATTATTGATCCTCTACTCATATATCAACAAGGATAATGACCATAGATCTTTGATAGTGGATGTTCATATAATATTATAGGATATAAAAAATAGTTTATGAATTTGAAGGAATTTATTGAATTTATAGTTAAATATCAAAATGATGAATTCTTTAGAATCAAACGTTTTGGATATGCCAACATTGGGGAAGAAAAGATGAGGTCCAAGCAATAATTGTATGTTAATTGGATTAAAAACAACATTATAAGGGTTTAATTTTTTTTATGAATGAAACAATGTTAATTTCAGAAAATATGTGTTTGAGGAGAAATGCTAGGAAAATGGAAAATATTTACAAGATGACCACATACAAAAATGAAACTTGTTCCATGTTGGTGAGGTTCAAAACTATTGTTAGTTGGGCGTAGAGGAATAAAATTAGATGTTTCATAATTTTTTTAGGAACATGTGTTAGAGAATCATAGAAATTAGTTAATTCAAGATTGTTTTCATGGAATTTATGACATATAAATAATAAGATATCAATATTTCACAATTTTTCAAAAAAAATTATTAGAATACATTTGCATAAGAAAGATTAAATTTATTCAAAATGACACCAAAAACATATTTATTCCGATATCTGTGGGACAATTATATATAAATAATATAAGATAGATAAGTACTTCGTTACTTTCATAGATTTTTTTACTCACATTAATTGTGTTTCTTATATGAAACATAATTTAGATGCTCTAAAAATGACTAAAAAATTCCAGAGGAATGTTGATAAGGAATATGATTATTCAATAAAGAAGTTTAGAAAAAAAATACTTGTGAATAAAAACTAAATAAATTGAATGTTATTTAGAGAATCATGGAATTTTATATGAGTTTAGTATACAATCCACAATTAAAACAAATGGTGTTTCTAAATGTATGAAGTGAATTTTAGTGAAAATGGGGGGAAATATGTAACTTGAAAATGGTCTCTCTCATTAAATTGATTGGAAATATATGATAACATATTTTTATATTAAATATAAATGTATATATAGTCCATGTTATGTTATGACTCCATATAAGATGTTTTATTACAAACCTAAATGTTTTAAACACTTATGTTTTTTTGGGGTGCATTCAGTATAAATATGAATGGTTAAAATAATGTTAAGTTTCATTATAGAAGTGAAGATAGAATTTTTTATGGACATGATTAGAGACTAAGAGGATACATGTGTTTCAAAAAAGAGACAAGAATAATATTTGACTATGTTGTTCTAAATATTTATAAAAAATAAGGAAAATACTAAACAAACTCATATATATTTAAGAAATATAAATAGTGTGAAAAACTATTTATTAAAATCATTGATAATGATACAAAAAATGGTAATTCTATTGGATAAGATGAACAATACTTAGTTTTCATGATTTATGAAGAATAATCATGATAATATCATCCCAGGATATAGAATCAAGTGTATGCACATATCCTTATTGGTGGTGAATGCCAAATTATTAAAACATGAAGATCATAAAATGCAATTACAAAGAATTATTTATAGTCAAATGTTATACTAAAATATGTGAATAAATATTTTGAGAATTCAGAGTGGGTTCATTCTATAAATAGATATTTGTATTAGATATAAATGAATAAATCATGGGAATATTTACCTAAATAAATGAAAAAAAATTCAGTACCAATGGGGTTTTTAGAATAAGTTTATTGAAGATGGAGATTTTTTTAGAATCAATACATGATTAGAGTGAAAATGATACTCATAGATTTAATGTATTTATTTTTTATGAGTTTTTTTATTCTTTAAGGGTTAGAACTGTCAAAATATTTCTTACATTTTTTAAAAATTGAAGTTAAAATAAATTCAGATGGATATGAAATCAATATTTTTGAATGGTGATATTAATGATGAAATTTATATTAAAAAACCATAATGATTTTTTAAGTAAATATTGAATGTTATGTGTGCATGATGAAGAAAACATTGTATAGGATAAAGAATGTTATGAGGGAATGGTACTTCATATTAAATACATACTTAAGAAATATGTGTTTTAATAAAGGAAGGATCAATAATAATCTTTACGTCAATGAATATCATGAATTTTTTACATTGTAATAATTTATGATTATGATAACAATTTTTCTAGGATTGATGAGGGAAATTGTGTATGATTGGTTGAGGATATGGAAAAAAATTAAGATGTCCATACTGGGTGAAATGAAATACTTTCATGGGAAATGAATATGACAAAATAAAAAAACATTTTTCAATCGCTGAAAAATTATGTTATAGAACATCTTAAGAAGATTGGAATCGAAAATTTGAAACTAGTTCCCACACTTATTTCTTTGGTAACCTTGTTATGTAAATTTGGATAAGGAAAATAAGTTGACACTAAAGAGTTTCAGAAGCTGATTAGATGTTTGTAATATTTTACAACCTTCAAAACAAACATGGTTTATGATTTAAACTTATGTGTAATGTTTAAATACCTAAAAAATAATCACAAGTATTTTATAGATAATTATTTCATAGATATATAAAAGTCCTATAAAAACATGGAAACGGTATTGATAGATAATAATGTATTAAAGTTTTTATGTATTTAGATGGTGATTGTGTAGTAAATATTGATTATTAAAGATGGTAATTTGGTAGAGTTTTTCATTCTTGGAAAAATTTGTATTAGATAGATTATAATGAAATTAAATTAAATTACCCGTAGCTTGTATGAAGATGATTATGTTTCTTCCACACGATCTGCTACACAACTTATGAGGATAAAGACTTAGTTAGAATAATTAGTTGTTGAAGTACAATTACCCTTTCTCTTTGGTTGTCCTAATAAAAGTTCAATGAAACCTACCAAAAATATGGTACAATATCCACATTAAAAGCATATTGAAATAAAATACCATCTCATCAAGGAACATGCGTAGATGAGTGCATTGAAGATACAATATCATCCTACGTCAGAATAAGTTGCTAAAATATTCACAAAAACATTACCAAATGAATATTTTTACAAAATGATGTTGAAAATGGGTGTCCAACATCATTCAAATCAAGGTAATGGTATTTTTTTTTTACAAATCCTGATTTAGTCATTAGATAGTGTTGTCTAGGGGTAAAATTGTATCATAAATCCATCCATTAATAGCTGTTACAAAATTTAAAAAGATGCATGTATGTATAGGTATATGTGGGTATGTTGTGATATCATCAAGAATGTGTGTGAACTATTCAAATTTATTATTGAGTGGTTAGGGAAAAAAATATTTTAAATGTTTATGCATTGAAGAATGATGGTATGAAAGGATGATAATTATTCATAAGACACTACTTCTGGATAATGTATTTCTATAGTCAATGATTCTTATTTTCTACATTCTGTTAACTCACGTATAATTAGAATTGTTTATAAGTAATCCATTACATGATTTTAAATTGTTCTGTGATTTATAAACCCTGGATGATAACAAATTCCAATGGGTATATTGTTGGTAGAATGTTGGAAATGAAACATTTTTGAAAGCTAAATGATGGTTATACTAATTGTGTTGCATTTTTTTTCAAATTAACAAAATCAAATCACTATGTAATGTTTTTTATGATAAAAATAACCTTTTAAAATATAATACTAAATGAAAAATTATTATGAATGCTGATTGGTTGGAATAGTTGTTTTTTGGATGAAAAAAATAATTAAACTCACCATGAGTTGGGAATGATGTTTCGATCATAATGAGGATGCTGTTTAAGAGTCATAATTTCTATAATGAAAATATATTTATGACTTTTAATTCATATATTTCTCATAAATAATAGGTTTTATAAGAGAAATTTTATTATTTCATTAGGAATGAAAGAAAATAATCAAGTGTTTTCTATTGTATTGAGGTTTGGTTAGAAAAGAAAAAGATTCTAGAAGAATGGGAAGTTACAATAATTTTTTATAAAATTAAGACGAATATATGACAATAATAACACTCTAAAACTGATGAGGAAGTAATGATATAAGAATAATTATTTATAATAATGAAGATGGAGAAATAAAATATTTATGTCTCATTTTTTTATGTCAACCCACCAAATAATGATTTTTTAAAACGGATGTGAATATTATTTTGGATTTTAAGAAGTTGAAGATTGGGTTTTTATCCAGGAAAATAATCAAAATATATATATATAAAGCTGATTATAAGAAACAAATGTTGAGAATGAAACTAGTTCATCAGGTGTGTTGTGCCAAGAATCATCAGAGTTATCTATAAACCAATGATCAGACTCTGTGATGATTTCAAAAATGGAATTAGAAGCAGAAAATCATGTTGTAAAAGATTAGAATGTTATGGTGGTATATAATGATAAGAATGAAGATTTTATTCTGATCAATTTTAGTAATAAAATAATGGGATGATCAAACCGATGAATATTGAAAATATATTCAACCATGAACCTTATGATGAATTGTTTTCCAATTTGGCCAAGAATGAAATAAGAACTCTGATATTATTTCAATTGGGTCAAGAGTCATCAGAATAGTGCTAACAATGATTATGAGAGGGAAATAGAGACCGATTAACCAGGTGGAGACTGACACTGATAAGGTTATCGGATGTCTAATAAGTAGTTTGAGGAAAATATTAAATGGGGATCTACTTAAATAAGTTAAAAATCATTGTCATTGGAAGCATTAATTTTGAATAGTTTAGAGAATATGTTTGTCAATGTTTTTTTGAAGTAGATGTTTTAGTGATGTAGAGAAGCACAATAATATTTATTTGTTGTGACTATGATAATGGAAGAGTGGTTTTCAATGATTTTGTTTAATAGTTCATTTATAGAATCGAAATAATAATGTTTTTTTCAATTGGAATTGATTATCCAAATGAAAAGTCTTAAAATTTCATGTATTTGAATGAGGGTCAGGAAAATAAAAGTGGCCATATGTCTTCATAATATTGATGAAATATAAATGAAAATCATAATTAGATATAATAATTGTCAAAAATATTCTAAAGGGAACTGATGTTATAATGAATATTTAATAAGGTCTGAGAATAAATGAGAAATTTTTAGAAGTGTTGATGAAGTTAGATATGTGTTTGAAATGTGAATAAAAATTCAAATATAATGACATTCGGTTAAGTGGGAAAACCTTTTATGATTCCCATATATACCAATTTTGGGACACCTATATATAGTAGGATGTTAATTGTACATTTTTATGGATGTCAAATTCAAAGGTGAAGACAAAAGGGAGAGTACCGGAAGTTTTAATAGAAAATGAGTTTTCATATTGTTTTTTTCTGAGGATGTTTTCTTGATAGAATAAATAATGAATCTCATATTCATTATTTATGATATTGGATTGATCAATAGGTCTATGAATTTTGGACTACAGCAAAAGCAGTTCAAGATTGTTTTAGAAGTGTTTTGAAATAGTAATATTTCTATGGTGATCTATCTGACTTGCGAATTGGATTGGAAATCAGTCTATGTGTCATTCTAATGTCTATATAAGTTCTTACCTACTACTGTAATTTTTTTTGATGATTTTAAAAAAAAAATTGTAGAATTTGAACAGGGAGCATAGTAACTAGTTATGAAGATACTTGATAAAGATTATAAACTTTATACAAAACATGTATTGCATCATTTTTTGATAATTGAAGCCCATGAACTACTGTATTAAACATAGTACTAAAAAAGTGTAAGGGTATATACAACATTTTGCATCTTTTAAAAGGATTGTTTTCTATTTTATTTTATTATTTTATTTTTTCCAAACCATACCAACAATAAAGCTAATCTTATTGAGTAGTGAACTTTCTATATCCTTGTCATCCTATAGATGTGTGATTTTTTTTGTTTTTATTAAAGTGGATTATCTTTAACATGATGAGAGGGTTGTTAGAAAAGAAATGAAACATGGGAAAAAATTATATAAATGATTCACCCCTCTCCCTCTTAGGGATACATTTATCTTGGATAGGAAATTATTGAAACATGGCATGGAAGGTTATTAATGGCTACTAACAAGTTGAAGGCATTTATTTTTGTGAGAAATTTTCTCATAAATAATGACTTGAAACCATCACACTCATTAAGGATAAAATAAAATAACTATGTTATAATATATTCTAGATGGATTCCAAGTTAATAATTATAAATAGAGATCTTAATAAATATGTTTACATTGATACCCCATGTGTCTTCATAATTGGCCAATATGAAAGCAATGTGTTTATGTTAATGATGGATTCCAATAGGTTAAAGTATGATTTGAGAGAAATATATTCAAATTATATAACTACTTAATGACTAGTAATGTAATGAAAGGAAGTGTTTATAATAAAATTTATTTAATGGAATATAATGATGTTTCCCATTTATTTATTTTTTGTTCTGATGAGGCCATATTCAAAGGGAAAGATAATGAAATTTTTTAAAAACTTTCTCAGTAGCTGAAAAAAATATTTGAAATTTACATTCTTAAAGAAATAATATATTTTCCTAGAATGAAAATATTTAAAAATAAAAAATCTTTTTTCCATTCTTGAGATCAGTATAATAAGGAATTGTTGATGAAATCTAGGAGATAAGATCAAATATTATTTCAAAACTCATCTTCATGGGTATGCTAATGTAAAAAATAGGAAAGGAATGTAAGTGTATATAAATATGTTTACACAGATGATTGGAATATTTATATTTCTAAAAAATTCAAATAAAGATGTTGTAATGACCCAAAGTTTCATTAATGGAAAATCCCTCTTGATCCAGTTAAATGTCTCTTTATGAAAAATGTTTTTATAAGATTTCAACTTCTTTGGTTTCATTTTAAGAATTTTGACCATTGTTAATATAGTCGTTGAATAGTGATCACATGATTAGTATAAATGTAAGGCTTTAACGAACCCAATTTTTACTCAGACAAAGGAAGCGATGGCCTCATCCAGTAGAATTTCCCCATACGAAGCCCATTTGTCGGAGCTCGAAAAAGAGGTAGAGTCTTTGGGCTTCGCCCTTGACCAATCCCAAGCTGAGCTTCATTATGTCAAGATCGAACGTGACCGTCTAGGGGAAAAGTGGAATTTAATTGAAATTACCACTTGAGCGATGTTATCCGAGCCACCCCAAGAGTATGTCACCATTGCACACCTTACCCTTAGGTCTTATGTGGCTGTTTTAAGGGGTTATGTAACAAATAAGTAGTACTATGTTCATGTACATTATTTTTTTATATAATAATGAATATAATTTCTAGTCATTTTCGATACATTGTAAATAGTTTTTAAAGTACAAATGGTGTTTTTTAATTATTATTTAATTAAGAAATTTATTTTATTTAATTAAGGGATTTTTGAATTAAATAATATTTTTATAAATTAAAATTATTAATATTAAATTAATTTTTATTAAATATAAATAATCTTATAATTTTATGAATGCAATTAAAATTTTTATTAAGGTTTGAAAGACATTTCTGTCAAAACCCGTGAATTTTCGATAAATGTTGGTTTTTATTTTAAAAGTGAAAATTAGCATATTTATAATTTTTTTTAGATAAAATAAATGTCATTTCTGGAATCAGGACGTCGAAATTATCCAACGGTGAATTTTTCATAATTTTCTGAGACAGTTAAATTTTTGGGTAAAAATTAAATACCATTTAATTATATAATGTGTTTTATGACATCATAATGACCCAATGGTGATGTAATAAAATACCATAATCCTTATGTTCGGCCAATATATGTTTTATCATTAAAATAATGTGATTTTGGGTTTTTTTGACTTACTTTTCAAAGCATTAATGAACCCCTCAAGACTTATTCAACACTTTGCCTTTTTAAATTAATTTCCATGGGAGTGTGACTCACCTCCATATAAGCAACCCTAATTTTTTAATAAGTTCGGACCTTGGCCTTGTAAAATATTGTTTTCCTCTTTCCTTTTCCAGAAACCATGGGTAAATACCATGGGATGGTTTTTGGTTTGGATTATTTTAATATAAGGGGTCCCAAACCTAAATAATAAAGAATTCTCTCACCTTTCCTATATAAACCCACCCAAGCTCCCACATCCTCCTCACTAAAATCCCTTGTAGTTCATCCAAACTCTGCCCTACTCTCTCTAGAATCCTCCCAAGGTGCCCCAATCTCCCAATAAGCCTCTCACAATCCTCTCTCTAGCCTTTGGAAGCACACTTCCATGTAAGGGTTTTTTCTTCCTTTCTCATTTTTTTTCAATTTTTCTTTAAGTTGTATTGCCATTTTAATATCAATTATGAATGTTGGGGTATGGTTTCGCACCTCCCCCATACTGCCCTCTTATTGTTTGAATGATGGGAGACCCCTTTCTCTCTCATTAAATGCCTCCCATGTACACCCGTTACTATGCCGAAATTCCGAAAGGAACTCCTCTCTCTTCTTTTACATTCAAGCAATACTTTTGTATCATGAATCTAAATTCCATTTCAATTGTTGGGACATGTATCTATATGACCTCCTTACTTTCCATTACATGTAAATATGATGAGTAACCCCTTTCTCTCTCATCAACCATTTTTATGAATTCTTATGTCACGCCGTTACGCTGCCGAAATCACACCAATTTTCTAAGCCAATGTCATTGTGTAGTGAGTACCATGCCCATTTCTCCATCAAGGGTATTCACCTTTATGAACATTTACATATTGATTGTAAAGTTTCATGTATGAATTCCACATTCCTTTATCGTGGAATAAATGATTATGTTTTATGAATCCATGTTTTATGATCCATATGGCACACTTATGCATGAAATGAAATGTTTAAGAAGGGTGCGCCCTTATAGCGCTCCAATGCATTGGGTAAAGTATAGTATCATGATATTTCAAGTGCAATGAGTGTTGACTCGTGCTAATTCAATTGCAACGTGGGTTTACTCGTGCTTCATGTGCAGTGAGGGTTTACTCATGCTCCATGTGCAATGAGCCTTGGCTCATGCTAATTCAATGATAAGTGTTGTTGCCACATTTCCATGTTATTATTATCATGCTTTATCATGACTTTATGTTAAAATTTCTCTTATGCTCTATTGACATGCCTATTGCCTAACATGTATTGTACTCCTCATGTTATTCCATGTGTACTCCCTTACTGGGCTTTACAACTCACCCTTTTCTTATGCATGTCCTCAGGTTATCCCATGCAATGCTAAGTACGAGGGAATGTAGTGGTCATGTAAAGGAAGTTTTCAATAAAGATGTTGTACTTCATGTTTTACGTTTTTATGTAATGATCCTAAGCCCCAAAGACACTAAACCTCTCGATCTTCTTTGTTGTATCAAGTGATGTTTTATGTAATAAAGTATGTTTAAGTTGTAATAAAAAGCAGGGTTGTCATAGTTGGTATCAGAGGATAGGTTCAGTTATTTTTGGGATTAGGAAACCCTAGTAAAGCCTTGGATACAATACTAAGTATAATAAAAACATCCCTAAGTTTATGGTAAATACTAAGTAAGTGGTTTATCAAACAAATACATCCTTTTCTAGATACGAGCAGGTAGAGGCGGGCTCTGGCACAGATGTATCCTAGGGGTAAAACCCAAAAATAACACTTTGAGCTAGACTCGAACGAGAACTGGTGCATGACAACAGGCCTTGCTGCACTCTTGGTTACGACACTCCCGGGGGATATGTTTTGATAAATTCACAATCTTGGTATGAACCCTTATTAAGGGAAAAATGCCCCTAAGAATATATGTTAGAAAGTAGATCATGAAAAGCCTAGATTGAAGCCTATAGACTCATGAGTTAAGGAAATAAAAGTTTATTTTTGAGTCATCAACTTTTTTCTTTGGATTACCCTTTTATGTGTTACCCCTAACTTTCCTTTTATTCCAACCAATGGCCGGGTAATAGGAGGACTCGGGCTAAGAACCGTTGTGAAGATCAGTGTGATGACTGTACTAATGAGATGCCCAATCCAATGGGAGCGGGAATCGCGAACTTTGTCACACTTCTCTCTCAGCTAACTCAAGTTTTGAATAGAAACACGGGTCAAGAGGAACGTTCAACCCCCCCTAAGAAAGAAAAAGTTGCTATCGAGAGCTTCATGAGACAAATGCCTCCTACTTTTAGTGGATCATCTGATCCCATGATCGCTGAACAATGGATCAACTCCATTGAAAAGATCTTCTCCATCCTTCAATGTTCTGAACAAAAGAAGGTTCTCCTGGAGGCTTATCGTATGGAGGGTAAAGTTGATCAATGGTGTACGTTGATCAAAAATACGAAGCCTGAGGAGGAGATCGATGCTTTGGAATGGAAGGAATTTTGGAAGATGTTTTTCGATAAATATTTTCCACGCACCCTCCGTCTTAAGATGGAAAGGGACTTCCTTTACCTCAACCAAAAAGATGAAGAATCTGTGGGAGCGTATGAGGAAAACATCACAAGGCTTGCATGATAGGCTTCCGGCTTCGTCGTTACCCCTAAATGAAAGGTCGACCTCTTCTTTGGTCGGCTGAAGCCTAGCTTGCGGAAAGCATTAGTGATCCGTGACTTCGACAGCTATGAGGAAATTGTCCGATGTGCCCTCAAGGTCGAAATAGAGATCGGAGAATCATAGGGGTATCATGGGGACAAGAAGCGTAAGGTGGAATTCAATGCTGGTGGTCCGATGGATAAATATAACGACGCTAAGAAGTTACATCACCCCACTTGCCAAAAGTGCGGAAAGAAGCACCGTGGAAATTTCCTTAAGGGGATGAGAAAATGCTTCAGGTGTGGACGAGAAGGGCACCTAGCTGTTAACTGTTGGCAAGAAGGACCCGCGGCTGTGACAGAGGAGAGGAACGCTGCATTCGAAACTCAACGCATTGTTCAATGCTACAAATGCAAAAAACCGGGTCATTTTGTAAAATAGTTCCCTAATCCAAGGGTTATCGGAGGCAACCAACAACCTCCAAGATAGCAAGGAAGATCTTTTTCCATCACTTCTGCCGAAGTGAACCCCGACAATGAAGTGGTGAAAGGTATGCTAGTTATTCATTCAAGAATAGCGAACGTACTTTTTGATTCAGGTTCTATGTATTCTTTTATATCTCGAATGTTTAGTAGAACAATCCCATCACCACCACAAATCATGGAAGTAAAGATGTCGGTGCGTACGACAAATGGGGAAATCATTGCATCCCATGAGTATAAGTCCTCCCCTGTTATAATCTGTGGATTGACACTACTGGAAATTCGGGCTATAGCCACGGTTCTAAACCATGGCTATAGGCCCTCAAACCGTGGCTAAGTTTGGCGTGGCTATAGGCCCAGACCTATAGCCACGGTTCCAAACCGTGGCTATAAACCCAGAGCCACGGTTGAAACCGTGGCTTTAGGTATAGAGCCACGGTTTGGAACCGTGGCTGTATACGTAATGCCAGGGTTTCAACCGTGGCTATATTAGACGCTGGACAGGATCTATAGCCATGGTTGGAAACCGTGGAGTTAGTTCTATAGCCACGGTTAAAAACCGTGGCAATAAACCAATAGCCACGGTTTAAAGCCGTGGCTATAGGGTGTGCACATACATAAACAAATACCCTCCAACCCCCTGGACACCCCCCTGGAAACCCCCCTGGACACCCCTCTGACACCCCCTGGACACCCCCCTGGACACCCCCTGGACACCCCCAAGACACCCCCCTGGACACCCCCTGGACACCCCTTGGACACCCCCTGGACACCCCCTAGACACCCCCTGAACACCTCCTGCACCCCTCCACTATGCCTTGCAGACCCCCCCTTCCCTCCTCCCCACTGCCTTGCAGACACCCCCTGCCATTCCCCCATGCCCCCTGCCACCCCCCTGCCAGACCCCTGCTTGTCCCCCTGCCCCCTGCCAGTCCCCCCTGCCCCCTGCCACACCCCCTGCTAGTCCCCCTCTGCCACCCCCTGCCAGTCCCCCTGCCCCCTGCCACCCACCTGCTTGTCCCCCTGCCAGCCCCCTGCCCCCTGCCCCCTGCTAGTCCCCCTACCACTCCCCTGCTTGTCCCCCCTGCCCCCTGCCCCCTGCCACCCCCCTGCCAGCCCCCCTGCTTGTCCCCCCTGCCCCTGCCAGTCCCCCCTGCCCCCTGCCACACCCCCTACTAGTCCCCCTCTGCCACCCCCTGCCAGTCCCCCTTGCCCCCTACCACCCACCTGCTTGTCCCCCTGCTTATCCCCCTGCCAGCCCCCCTGCCCCTTGCTAGTCCCCCTGCCCTTTGCTAGTCCCCCCTACCACCCCCTGCCAGCCCCCCGTGCCCCCTGCCCCCTACTAGTCCCCCCTGCCACTCCCCTGCTTGTCCCCCCTGCCCCCTGCCACCCCCCCTGCCAGCCCCCCCTGCTTTTCCCCCTGCCAGCCCACCCCCTCCCCCCTGCCAGTCCCCCCCTGCACCCCCCCCCAGCCCCCTGCTAGTCCCCCCTGCCACCCCCTGCCAGTCCCCCCTGCCCCCTGCAACCCCCCATCCCACCTGCACCAGCCCCCCCCCTCGCATCCCATCTGCACCAGGATCCAAAAGTTCATATTCTCATTTCTGCACTTGTGGAACTATCACCAAGAAGGGTCTTCACTTCTTCCTTGAAGGAAGGACGTCATCTCCACTATAAAACAAGAAATGATATGAGTTCAAGGAGAGATAGGTATGGAAAGAGCTCTGATGAAGCAAAGCAGCAATGGAGATCAAGGTTTTCACCATAGGAAACCTATAGAAATATTTTAGAGGATGAGAAATACAAATGATCAAGATTTTGAAGATACTTGGGTCATAGGGGTTATCACTACCCTTACACTACAGTACCTCAAAATGGAACAACCAATCTGGTGAGGCCACAAATCCACATGAAACAAAACACCCCCCCTGCACCCCCAAGCCCCCCTTAGTCCCCCATGACCCCCCTGCACCCCACTGGACAGCCCCCATGCCCCAACTGGATAGCCCCACTGGACAGCCCCACTGGACACCCCCTGAACCCCCTGGACAGCCCTCCCCACCCTGCCGGACACCCCTCCCCCCTGCTTGGACAGCCCCTCCCCCTGCTGGACACCCCTCCCCCTACTGGACACCCTTGCCCCCTGCCCCCTTCCCCCTGCACCCCACTGGACAACCCCCATGCCCCAACTGGACACCCCTGGACACCACCCACTGGACACCCCTGGAAACCACCACCTGGACCCCCACTGGACACCCTTAGACACCACACCTGGACACCACCTGGACCCCCTAAACCCCAGGACACCCCCTGGACACCACCCCTGGACCCCCTCCCCCTACTGGACAGCCCCCCCTGCTGGACAGCCCCCCCCTGCTGGACAGCCCCCCTACTGGATAGCCCCCCTGCTGGACAACCCCCCCTGTTGGCCAAATGAAATTTCCTCATTATTTTCATAGCATAATAGAGTTGTAGCATAGGGTGTAAGGTTACCTTCAGTGAAAACCTACTCATTAAGTGTCCATAATGGACCAGCTAGTGATGGCGGTATCAGAACTGGATAAAAGAGAGAGATTATCCTTGTCAGGCTTATGGTGAGCTGGGAATTAGTTTTTGGGCAATGTGGATGTAAACAAAACAGTAGGGAAGGTTCAAGAACTTTCTAAATTTTGTGTGCTTTGAGGACATGAAACCCGACTTGAAAGATTATCACTTGAACCTTCCTTAACGAGGGTCAGATCTCTTTTTGTTAAATGGTTTATGCTTTCTACTGTTACATCAGTCGAAGAACTCATTGGAAACACATGAATGAGATTTCAAGAGTTATATTAGATCCCCCTGCTGGACACCCCTCCCCCTGCTGGACACCCCTGCCCCTGCCCCCTGCCCCCTGACCCTGGACACCCCAGGACAGACCCCACCCCAGGACAGACCCCCGCAGACCCTGGACACCCCTGGACCACCCCCCTGGACACCCCTCCCCCATGCTGGACACCCCTCCCCCTGCTGGACACCCCTCCCCTTGCTGGACACCCCTGCCCCCTGCCCCCCTACCCCCTGACCCTGGACACCCCAGGACAGACCCCACCCCAGGACAGAACCCCCCCCAGACCCTGGACACCCCTGGACCACCCCCTGGACACCCCTCCCCCATGCTGGACACCCCTCCCCCTGCTTGGACAGCCCCTCCCCCTGCTGGACACCCCTCCCCCTGCTGGACACCCCTGCCCCCTGCCCCTAGACACCCTAGGACAGACCCCCCAGACCCTGGACACCCCTGGACCACCCCCCTGGACACCCCTCCCCCATGCTGGACACCCCTCCCCCTGCCTGGACATCCCCTCCCCCTGCTAGACACCCCTCCCCCTGCTGGACACCCCTGCCCCCTGCCCCCTGACCCTGGACACCCCAGGACAGACCCCCCCCCCCAGGAAAGACCCCCCTAGACCCTGGAAACCCCTTCCAGTCCTGCCCCCCCCCAGAATCTGGACACCCCAGGACAGACCCCCCCAGACCCAGGATTATGGATATGTGATTTGGTATCATGCTACTTTCCCATTGTGGAGTCACCTGTAGTTAAAACCAGGCTACTGTTCATAAAAGAGGCATTGTTTTTTTAGCAATATGGGATGGGATAGTAGTGGTCAGGTTGCATCAGGGTAGAGAAGCATAATTCTTAGAGAAAAAATCAGAGGAAGATTCATTTTGATCATAACACAATTTTTTAGACAGAATGGAATAGTTATTAGTAGCATAAGAATGAGGAGGAGAAGTACCTGGAATAACAGGATCTAGAGCAGATTGTTGTTCGATAGAGTTCTGAGAGAGATTCTACTTCTGCTTTGGGGGAACATTAAAAACCTACATATGTTAGGGTACGAGAAACGAAACTGAATTGTCATATAAAACAGGTGCTGGAATCTTTTTCATGCCTGCTTGAGCTTCTAGGTCTATGGAGGCAGGTTTCACCATGGATCTAGAAGACTAGGGGGTTTCCTGATTTTCCTTTTGCATACCTAATTTATGTGTGGATGTAATATGGGTCTGCTTGGCGCTTAAGTATGGAGTGTCAGCAACATCATTTTCTTTAGTTCAAACATCATTATTGTGGATTGAAGTACTAGGAGTAAAAGTTAGTTTCTTCAGTTCATTAGTAGAAAAATTCCCTCCATCCAAGATTGGGTGCTAGAGATTATGCTTTTCAAGGTCATGTTGATAGCTAGAAATCTTTTCCTGCTCGGTTGATACTCTAATAGTGTCTATTAAAAGGTTTGTAATTTCAATTGAGAGGTTTTGATCATTAATAAAGTTTTCTTCTTCCTCCACTTCATCCACCCATTTGGTTCCTGAACTATCTCTTATGTGAGTCAAAGTGTGAGTTTTTTTGACGCAAACTTCATATTTCTTTTTGGATATTTCAGGCATGTCTATCATGGGGTCTTTGTCTTTTTTAGGTCTCCTCATTTCCTTCCATTCATTCTCAGATGGTTGTATTACCTAATTCCTAATCACCCTACAGTTGAAGATAGTATGCCCTATGATTTTATAGTGATCCCAAAATGGGGGTTTTCGCTCATATTCCACTATATCTTCAGTTTTCTATTCATTGTCATTGAAGTTAATTGAGCTGGGAAGTTTTGAGTCAAGGTTTATTTCAACCATTACTCTGTCAAATAGATCCAAGTCAGCATGTAAGTTCCTTTGATCAATTTTAAGAGCGGTTACTATGCATGAGACAATATCATTCAGTATTTTTGGGTGCCAAAAAACCAGTTAAGTCCATGCTGGACAACCCTCCCCCCTGCTGGACACCCCTCCCCCCTGCTGGACAGCTCGCCCCCCTTAAGTGAGTTGGAACATGAATTTAGATGAGGGCTTCAAATTTTAAGGGGTCTGGTTTAATTGGTTAGAATTGGGTGATGTTTGGAATGGTTTTAAAGTGGGATTCCTGGTGGAAAATGTGGGGTTGGTGGCTTAGAAGTTGAGAGGTGGGTTGGCCTGATTGGTGGTCAAGTTGTGGATGGGTTGCCTAGGTGGATTGAAAAATGGTGGGGGACTGGAAAGGAGTTCATAGTGGATAAATTGAAGTGGGAGCTTGGAATTGTAAAAGGTCTTGAGTTTGGATTTTTTAGTGAGAGTGGAAATGGCCCTGGAATAGCTGGTTTGATTTTGGTGGGTTGGCCATGGGATTTTTATAGTGCATCGAAAAAGAGTCACTAGCAGGGCTTGGTTTGGTGTGAAATTCAGTCAAACGGTTGTGGGAACCATCATGGAAGCAACTACCAAATACAGACCAGAGCTAGTCTCCTCTACAGTGAAGACCCTTCATGGAAACTCTTCAAGAAAACCAGGTCTCCAGTTTCATATTTGTCCATAACAAACAAGCCCTGTTTTCATAGGCCCAAACAAACCTCCCTTTTCCAGCTTGTGGGGGAAATGTGGGAAATCCAGCATGAAATAGGCCCTCAGAATAGAACAGCCTCTTTGGAATTGCATCAAACATATTGTTTTCAGCTTTTAAAACTCAACTTGGCAGTGATCATCCTCCTCCAATGAGTGCTACACGAGATGAGGGAATTATGGAAGGAATTTCATCTAAAACAGCCAAAAGCAGACATTGAATTTCCATCACAATAGGCTGATCTGGCTCAGACGACATGTGCAGAGGATGAGGATGATCTGGTTCAGAAAACATGTGAAGAGGATGAGGAAAAAGAAGAATTAACGAACAAATATTATGTGATACATGTACAATAAAATATGCCAGACAATTCCAAACCAATGTTTTCAGTTGAATTGAGCCTTTGTACCACCTGCTATGCACGTTTTGTGGAAAGATGGATGAGAGGCAGTGCTGAGAGGAGATATAGTTTAGGAATGAGGAAATACGAAAAATTATAGAGCTAACCATTCAACGTTTCTCTAAGGAGGAGTAACCGCTGCAGGGTGTCGTCCTGGAGAAAGGCCAAATCACGGCGTGACCGCGGCGTGACCGTGGCGTGACCATGGCGTGACCACGGCGTGACCGCGGCATGACCGCAGCGTGACCACAACGTGTTGGCCTAGTCCAGCAACATCCCCCCTGTTTGGACACACCTCCACCCTATCTGGACACCCCCTCCCCTGTCTGGACACCCCCCTACTATCCCAAATCTAGAATCCCACCCCCCTGCTACCCCAGCCCCCCTGCCACCCCCCCAGCCCACCTCCACCCCCCCCGCAGCCCACCTGCACCAGCCCCCAACCCCAACCCCTAGCTGCACCAGCCCCCCCCCCAGCCCCCCTGCCACCCCCCAGCCCACCAGCACCGGTCCCCCCCCCCCCCCCCCCCGCAGCCCACCTGCACCAGCCCCCAGCAGCACCAGCCCCCCCCCCCCCCCCGCAGCCCCCTGCTACCCCAACCCACCTGTACCTGTCCCCCCTCCCCAGCCCTCCTGCAACCCCAACCCACCTGCACTAGCCCCCCACCCCTCGCAGCCCACCTGCACCAGCCCCCAACCCCAGCCCCCTGCACCAGCCACCCCCAACCACCTGCTACCCCCAGCCCCCCTGCCACCCCCCAGCCCACCTCCACCCCCCCTGCAGCCCACCTGCACCAGGTGTGGTCATAAATCTACTATGACTGTAGATTTCATAGGCAATATCAGGTCCCATGGAAATCAGAGTACATAATGCTACCAAAAATATTATCATAAGGGATTTTACACCTAAATTGAATATCATCATCAGCAATGGGTTTTTGTGTTGAAGAAAATTTAAAGTGTTTTACTAGGA